>CM042978.1:13043205-14319455 GCA_023678885.1 Pogostemon cablin | reverse complement strand
GAGATCTCTTTTATATGAGATGATGATTCTTGAAATAATTGTAGAAATAGATTTGTTTGTTGAAATATCAATATAACTTCTTAGATTGTCTCTTAGTTGGTCCTATATTTTGCTTGGTTATATTATATTCCCTCCATCTATTCATTTTATTATTTTAGATTGTCCATCCTTAATTTATTTATTTTTTTTAGATTATAGGACCCACCCCTCATTAATACAACTACTAACTACATATAAAATAATAATACTCCTTAATCTACGCACAAAAAACAAACGAATAGATTGAGGATGGACGGAGGGAGTATATTATTTTTTTGCAATGCTAAAAGATATTTCTCCTTCCTAAATTCATCTTCAGATTTACTGTAGATATGAAGTTTGAGAAAAATTACGTTTTTTACTTATTTTTGGGAATAAAATAGTATTTTTTTGGTAATAAATAAATGATAAAATATGTTATGTGTTAAAAATGTGATGACAAACTTGAGATTAAAGTATGTTAGAGGGATATTAGTTAGTTACTTTTTCCTTTTATGGATGTGTGAAGTTGAATTTGGAACGTATCAATAAGAAGAGTGTGAAGTTGAAGTTAGGACGGAGGGAGTACATTTACCATTTTATTTCATTTCATTGTAAGTTACTTCTTTCATCTTGGATGGATTCTACTTCACATTTATTGTTTGCACGAATATTAATAAAAATTTACTTTTTTACCTACTTTTAGTAGTTTGATATTTTATGTAATAAATAAATGATAAAGTATATTATGTGTGTTAAAAAGATAATGACAATTTTGAAATTAAAGTATGCTAGAGAGATATTAGTTATGCACTTTTTTTATGAAAGTGTAAAGTTGAAAGTGAGACGAATCAAAACAGAAAGTATGAATTTGAAGTTGGGACGGATGAAGTATAGTATAGTATAGTATATATATATATGGGAGAATGACCCATTTATTCAGTTTTTTAAAGTAAAAATCATTGCAACCCATCAAATAATTTGTATAACATTCCTACCAATTTGTCCATTTTTGGACCAAAATACGCTCATCCTGTCGGAATGCTATGTCGGGGTTCCAACACCGAATCCGACATCCGATGAAATACCCACACCCTGTTGGAATGCTATGTCGAAGTTTCGACACCAAATTCGAAATCCGATGATGTCAGAATTGGTGTCAAAATCCCGACATAGCATTCCGACAGGGTGGGGGTATTTTGGTAAAAAAATGGACAATTAGGTATGGAAGTTAAACAATTAACTTTGTGGATGACAATGATTTTTATCTTCACATTTTGGTTAATTTTGGCAGTTGCCTCTATATATACACACAAACCTTTGAAGCTTATGTGTGAGCACTAGAGATTCTTAGTGAGTTAATACCATGACCGTCTTTCTATCTACCCTAACAGAACAATAGAGTGTACCAAATTTAATATAGCGAAAGAAACTTAAACAACTTTTCTAAAACAGGTGTCACAACCTTACCTGGTAAGTTTCACTAAGAGACACCGTGAGTTTTCCTACTGTGATATTGTGACTCTCCTTCTATGCTCCTTGATTATAACATGGAAGAAAAGATTCAACATGAATGGCTAGAGGAGCACCAATAACCCGTATATGAAGCGGAACCAAATAACCAGTGCCCTTATGAATAACTAGGAGGAACAAAAACGATGCCCTCATGAATAATAAACAACTAAATGTTCAAAAAGTAATTATATGGCTACTTCATTTGACCCTCAAACCAGATAAAATCAATAACTCTACTTTACATTAAAACAACCCAAAAAAGAAGTTTCAATTATATTAATCTTGAATTAAAATTTAATAATCTTGAATTAAAAGCTAATTATCCAACAATGTACAAGCATTACAACAAGAACTTACCCAAAATCTAAACTGCTTTCTCATCGCCTTGGCCATGTTATAGACGTCAGGATCCTCAATTCTAGGGACAAGCTTACACTCCATATTTAGCAATCTGGCCATCTCCTTCTAAATAGCTTTGCAATTGAAACGAACATGGACTCCATTGTGGTAACCATTTGACTGTCTAATTTGAATAAACAACTCCAAGATCCTCACATCTATTGGATCCTCCTTCATCACGCATCAAACAAAATTTCGTTAGATATAATTTAGCTAAAAAGCAATAAAATTTTATGATAACAACAATAACGAATAATATCTAAATAATTTATCAAAATACAGAAATGAAGATAAAGCCTCACTCATCGCCGCCATTGATTTTGCCGATTTTTCTTCCTCTAGAAGGTTTTCACCAAATTGTTCTTTCTCTTCTCTTTGGCGCTTCCTCCCAATAATCCTAGTTTTCTTTTCCTCAGTCGGCATAGTCTGTAGAGTGATAACCTTTGTAGCTTAAATGAGAGCTCTAGATGTAACGACCCAATTTCGGATAGTAATTCCCAATTCCCATGACATACCGTTATTAATAATATTCTATAAAAGAAAATATAAATATTCATATATATGTATATAAGTTCATAAACAAAAATGTTTGCAGTTTTGTAAAATTTTCTATTAATAAACTTGTTTCTCTTTTTGAATTATGAATGAAGTATCTAAATTTCTAAAATAGTATTGTAAATAAACTTTTCCCACGACATATCCAAATTTCTAAAATACTAAAATAACTTCTATAATTTACTTAGAAAAGGAAATAATAGGGGACTCAATTGTGTAATTTAACACCGCCAAATAGCAAACAAATTTATTTAGGTTAAAAGAAAATAAAATAATACAGTATATATGATAAATAAATATATAAATAAAATAATTAAATGATAAGCACACATCTAATGTAACAATTTTTGAGGAGAATTAATTTAAGATTTAAAATTCGTAAAAACATACTGACCTGTCGTGAAAAAATATCTAAATGTTCAAGATAAAATATCCATAAAAGTCTACGAGATCAGGTCCAATGCTAAAGATTTTTAGAATAAAAATATAAATTCTTCAACTAACATTTTTAAAAAATAAATAAAAATCTTTACCTAACAACCTTTAAAGAAATATAAACTTTTATTAATGATAAGCATTTAGTTTCCACCGTCGTCTTGGTCCTTCATTCCTCAACTTCTGAAAGTAATTTCATTTCATGATTCGTCTTTCAAGCAACAAGTATTACAATGACATTATTCAAGTTTCTCATGATATGTTTCAAGTATCTCCATGATATAGTTATAAAATATTGAAATGACATGAATCAAGTATCTCTTGAAGGGATTCAAATACCTCAATGACACAGTAGCACAGTTGTATATATCATTCCAAGTCATTACACATTTCATCACACGAAAATGAGACATATCTTCAAATATACTTTTACATATTAATTTCTTTCTTCAGTCAAATCTAAAATGTTGTCTTCTAATTAATATCTTGTTACAATTTTTAAAAGTCACTTGATCATAAGTTTTGGTCATAAATTTTAAATTAAATTTTAGTATCATGTTATGTCACTTTATAAAATGATCATTATTTCATCTACAATTGTTTAACCATTTACACTTCGTTTCAAAATAATGTAAGCAACGAAGTACTCTATGTTATGAATCCCTTTATCAATATTTTCATTCATTTTAAATGTTCAAATTCTAAAGTTTTTCAAGTCATTTAGATTCCTAAAGTTTATTTATACTTTTCAATTATCAAGGAAATTATTTTAATAATATATATATATATATATATATTCAAGCATAATTTTTATAATATTCATGATTTATAATTCGTATAAGTTAAAAATTATTCGATTTTGGACATAAAATTTTCGAATTAAGATTTCATTGATCAAAGTATTTAATTCTCAAGTTTATAATGTAAACCTTCAAAATATATAATTTTAGAGATTTTAAATCTTTTCATCTTATCATTTTCCACAAAAGAAAGTCTAAATGTAAATCTTTTATTTTTAAATATTTAATTATGAAATTTCATATGTTATTCCATCAAAATTTTCAAATCCCCAATAAATACAAGAAACTAATTGTTTCAAATTGTTACCTTAAACATTGATATTTCACTAGTTATTGCAACCTTGATTTTTTAAAAAAAAAATTAATTCAAATTACAAGTTCTTTATTCATAATTCGGAAACTTTATTCATTTTGAAGGTCATTTCAAATTTACAAAATTTTATATTTCATTATTATTCACAGTTGTTCATTGAAAAAAAGAAGAGAATAAGAAAACCAAAGAAATTATCATTTTACTTTTATCATTTCATCTCCAAATCTTCTTAATATATAGTATATTAAGTATACTTCAAATAAATGAATTTATCCCGACTTAAGGTTTTTTCTAGAAATTATTTTTAGGCTTAAAATTTCACTTTTCAAGTTACATATTCTTCATAAATCTCATTTAAATATACCATTTTAAACATGACATCATTAATATATAATCAACATCATATGTATCATTCAAGAATACATATTTATTAATCAAATATTTCAGTGATATGATTCATGCATTTCAATGACACAGTTATATGCTTATGCAGTTGTGCGTTTCATTCAACACTATACATTTACATGAAACATGAAATATAATTTCTTATATACATTTGCATGTCATAACATTTCTCATATGTCATATGACTTCCATAGTTTCCTTAATTGGAAGAGATTTCAAAAGTATCAACTATTTTCTTCTACCTGAAGATTTATATTTCATTGAATTATTTATTATTTTTATATTATGGGTGCAATTGGACATCCCTTTATTTTCTAAATCTTCACTTCTCGAAGACATCATGCTCTAATCTAAGTAGAAGAAAGTGAAAGTTTTCATTGTTCGTATGTAAGTTTAAAAAAAAAAGGGCATACATAAATTCTTCACATAATCTCCACTTCTAAAATGATAAATCATTCCATTTTACAGTTGAGCTCAAGTATCTTCTTCCTCAAAATTTGCTACTTCCAATATAAATATTTCATAATGCTTCAAGAATTATGTACTCATTATATTTCATGCACTATTTTAAAATCATCAAGTTTGATTACTTGCAGAGCAAAATAAATCAATGAATTTTTCTATTTAAAAAAAAGGGTGTGTGGATTTATTTAGTTCTCCTCGTTAAAGCAAAGTTAAGTTATTGAAATATTTACAAAAGTAAAATATTTACATACAAAGGTGCATGGATTCATTCATACATATAATCTTCACTTATAATATATATAATATTCTGAATTTCGAGAAAAAATTATTTTTAAGCAGGGGAGAATGTAATATCTCGATATTTTTATGTATTCTTAAATCATTAAAATAATTTTATTTAAAGCAAATTAAACTTTTAGTTATTCTGAAAGGGTTTAACTTTAAATCAATTTCACTTCACGATAATAAATTTAAAAATGAGCCTAAGCCCAAGTACAATAATTTTAAGCCCAATTTATATATTTATATTTATATTTAAAATAAAAGAAAGGAATCCGTCTATTCTAATCGCCATAACAGTTAGGGTTTAAGAAAGAAATAGTATAAATAATTTTTTCTTCATTTTCTCTCCTATGAAAAATGCACATGCAAAATCCAGACATTTCAATTATCAAACATCCATGGAAATGAGATTTTTAGATTTCAACCATATTTACACATTCAAGGTAATCCATTTCTATAATTTCAAAGTTGTATCTATTGACTTACAATAGCTAAGAAATTTTAATATGTAGTTCAATATTTAGTTTTAGACTTATATTTAAAATTTCATGATTTTTGGAGTTGTATTTTATTTCATACGAATTTTATACATATGCCTGCAAAATCTGAAATTTTATGGATACTTGATTAGAAAATTTGATTTATATAGTTATACCTTTCAAATACTTCGAATATTAGATATGATATAAATCATGAGTTATTTGATGTTCTATTGCCAAAAATATAATTAGATTCTTTTATGTTAATTTTTCAATATTTCCGATCATGCCGTCAAATATATTCTGTTTTCTGTTTAGAAATAATAAAAGCATATTTAAAGGGCTCTAAAAATCCTTATTTTCGTATATGTTATACTTTATGATGTTTCTGGTAATCTATGACAATTTCATATCATTTGGAGTACCATATTATTTAATACGAATTTTACAATTTTATTACATTCAGTTTAGATCATGAACTCACTACTGATTTGAAATTACAAATAAAATATTTAAAGATCTTCAAATATTATTATATTTTTATATATTTTATATTACAATTTTTATAATGCACAGTAAAAATATCCTATTAAAGAAATGAGTAAATAATTTTAAATTAAATTTATACTGACTTTTGTACATGAACGGTTATATATTCTGTTTTCATTTATACTATCTCAAAAACAACTTTAATGACCTCACGTTATTATAATTTTATTATATGTCATACATTATGTAGTTTAAAGTTCTTAACATTATGTAGTTTAAAGTTCTTAATAATATATTTAATAATTTTGATAATATATATGATTTTTCATTGATTTTATATCACAACAATATATGATTCATTCCAACTTCTTTTTTCTGATTTTAAATTATGAAATAAATATTTTAAGGAATTCAAATATTCTTATTTATATATATATATATATATATCATATATTTTAATATTTTAAGTCTACTGTATATTTTTCATATTCATTGGTGTTATATAATATTTATAATAAATATTTTATTATTGTTTAAGCTATTTTAAGAATATATTATCTTAATCTTTTAAAATATGAAAATCATATTTACTGATCCTTAAAAACCATTATCTTCGGATAAGTTATATATTACTATACACTGTATATTATATTTCATATAATTTCATAGTTTAAAATTAAATATATTAAATTATTATCAGTGCATACGAGAAATTCTAGCTTTTACTACAATCACTTTAAAAATAAAAAACATATAGTTTTACACCGTATCATATTATTAAATTTGGATATGTTCTTCCAATCACAATAATTACATGTATATTAAATTTCAGACTGATCTTATTTTTATTTTATCAGTCATAAATTATCTATACATTGGTATTTGATCAAATCATTCATAGTAAATTATGTTAATCTCTCTTATTTCAAATATTGAAGCATCACTTCCACTATATTCTAAAGATTCACCTACCTATTATATTATTCATATTTTATGTTTGCATATTAATCTGTGATAAGTATAGTTTTATGATAGATAAAAGTTATTACAAGTCACAAATTATCATATACATTCAAGTGCATCCATTCATCATCGACATTCATTCCAGGTGGAAAAATCTAAACTTTGTCTATTGTATGTATTTATGTGTTTACGTTGATAAATTACTGCTTACATCACAGTCATAGAGTATTACTCGTAGTACTTTTAACGGACATAGAGTATTCGTAATACTGTTCACAGACATGTAGCCAGGAACCGTGACATGGGTCCGGGACTGATAAAAAGGTCCTCGGGAATTCTTGAATTATAAAAGGTCCTTGAAAAACCCGTTGTACTTATACATTTTTTTAAGTCAAGGTACTTTCAAGTATCGGGATTTTAAAGTAATCCTCAGATAACTCCCGCCGTACTTCATGATCAATCATTCACAAACATGTTCACAGATAAGATTTACGTGTTGTTTGTGATTTATTGATGTTTATATGTGAGTTATATACTTTAGACAAATGTTTTTCCATTGAGCTGTGGTTTGTTCATCCCATCATTTAAACATTTCACATATTAAAGGAAATGGAGTACGGAGAGAGGCGATGGGTGATAAAGTAATTAATTAATATTTATTTGGGTTTATCATCCAATTCTTTACATTTATTAACATGTTTATTGTGATGAACTATTTTATGATTATTCAATTGTCATAGCTTTATATTTGTTTATATTTCATGGGAAGTAATTTTATTTAATGAAAATCTTTTCATTATTTATTTTTACTTGAAATAAAGTGTTTTAATTTCTATTGCATTATCATTTTATTTCTCAAATAAAGTCCCCATTTTAACTATACTAGGAAATATGATTCATTTTTATTTGTTGTCCTTTTAATTTATTTCCGCGGCAAATAATTTTATATCTTAGTAAAATTTGTCAGTCTCTTTTGATTAAATCTTATTGGATCTAAAATTTCTGTTAAAAGGTTATTTACGTTTTTATGATAAATTGGGTCGTTTCACTAGAGATTCTTAGAGAGTTAATACCATGACCGCTTCTCTATCGATCCTTACAGAACAATATAGTTTACCAAACATGAGATAGTGAAAGAAACTTAAACAACTTTTCTAAAACTGGTGCCACTACCTTACCTAGTAAGTCTCACTAAGAGTCATCGTTATACACACACACACACACACATATACCTTGTAACTTAGGTGCGAGCTCTGAGATTCTTAACAAGTTAATACCGTGACCGACTTTCTATTGACTATTATAGAACAATATAGTATACAAAACATGAGATAGTGAAAGAAACTTAAACAACTTTTCTAAAACGGGTGTCACAATCTTACCTGGTAATTCTTACTAAGAGTCGTCGTGAGTTTTTCTTCTATGATATTGTGGCTCTCCTTCTACACTTCTCGATCGATTATAACGTGGAAGAAAGTATTCAGCGTGAAGGGCTTTAGAATTTACGAAATTTTCTTTGTGTTTACGGGAAAGACAAGATCTTGTTACTGTGTAAAAAGAACAGGGTTAGAGAGTTTCTTGAGCTTTTTTAGCAAAAGAGAGTAGAAGTAGTGTTAAAGAGTTTTCTGAATCTTTTTGGGAAAGAGACAGTAGAAGCAGTGTTAAAGAGTTTTCTGGACAGGAGGGAATAGAACTTCTTCTACACTTTTGTATACATTGCCAAACCACATCCCTCCACCATACAAGTATAGAGCTCACAACTATCTGGGCAGCCCGTCCCATGGAGGAGTCTCGTCCAACATGTCACACGATGTCCACATCAGAGTAATGTGGATGTCAATGGACTTGGAGGAGTAACGTTAAATACCAGCTCAGTATGCAAGTCGATCTGCCTTGTTCTCGAGGTGCAACGTATAGGACTGGATCCTACGGTGATACATCTGCTTATATAAAATCCTCTGTTACTTGCCATTTGACTATAATTTATAGCTTAAATATAATTTATTATCAACTCCATTTATTCTACTAATATTCAAGTGTAACAAAATTAATAAAATATTTACATCGCATAACCAGTTTCCGTAGCTAAAGAGTAACCAATCATGAAAGATTAAATATCTAAATCATGTAACATTTTATAAATTTATATATATATGCATCAAAGTGTTCTCTAATATTTTACCTCGTGTGAGTAGCAGACGGCGTGAATGAGTATATGTTGGAATCTTATGTTCCACGTTTTAAAATACAATTTATTTATTTTGTAAAGCAAGTCTACAGAATCGTAAATTTACTCTAATAAAATCTTGTCACGACCTAAAATTATTTTAAAGAAATATAATATTTTATAAACGAGAAAAATTAATATATGTAAAATTTAGGCCTTTTTTCTTTTAACTAAAAGAATTAAATCACGTTTAATTGAATCTAAATCCACAATCATAATGTAGAAGATTAAAGCATATAAAAAGAAATAGAATTTGATTAAACACTTAGCGTACAAGTAGCAGAAGTCTTTTGTTTTCAAGCCTTTTTTTATTATTTATTTTATTACTTAAATTTTAATTATTCAACATTAAAATTTATGCCATAATTACTCTAAATTAGCTAGGCTGCTCCACCCCTCTATGTTATGGGCTAGCTAATTCTAAATTGTTTTTCTAAATAAAATTTCATTGATGTATATTCTTCTTATATCCTGAGAAAGATAATAAGGTATTTTAATTTTAAGTCGTGTAAAGTACTAATAATTATTTGTATTGCTTTAAAAAAGTCATAATTATTGTTTCAGTAACTTTAAACAAAGATTAATATAGTAATTTAATTTAATCAGTAGTGAGTTAAGAGATATAATATTTTAATGGGCAAATGGTCGGATTGGACCTTCATCTTAGATCCAATGAGCCCATAAATTCTAGTTTTGTTCTTTGAAACTCTTTTCATTTTTAAATTAGATTATGTTTGCCTAAATTCGTGTTATGAAATAAGACTCACTGATTAAGGATTTTGTAAAAAGGTTTTTTCAGTTTGGAAAATTGGTTATAACTATCCAACCGCTAATTTATTTCAAAAACTGTTTTATATGCATTTATTAGACACATAGTTGAATATTTTCATTCTTAGCCTTTCTCTAATTCGTTCGTTTTAATGGTAAAACAAAGAGATGAACTATTGCTTAATTTCCCGTATGCATTCTTTTACAGATTAGTAAAACGTACATAACTTTTGGTTCGGTGAATATTTTTCAAAGATATTTTACAACAATATAATAGATTCATAGATGAACAAGTTTCATGTTGAACTATTTGATAAATTCCTCCATTTTATTTGTGTAAAATGAGCATGAAGTTTCTGTAGTGTAATAACACATTCTCCACTATGGTAGAATGTGTATAACTTTTAATGACCATGTACTTTTCAAGTATTTAATGAATAAGTTCTAAGTATCATAAACACATATCATTGAAGTTTTTGAAATTATCATGACATATATACATATACTTATATATATAAACACATCTTTGTAGCTTAGGTGCGAGCTCTAGAGATTCTTAGCGAGTTAATACCGTGACCACCTTTCTATCGACCCTGACAGAACAATATAGTATACTAAACATGAGATAGTAAAAGAAACTTAAATAATTTTTCTAATACGGGTGTCACAACCTTACCTGGTAAGTCTCACTAAGAAACACCGTGAGTTTTCCTACTGTGATATCTCCTTCTATGCTCCTCGATTATAACGTGGAAGAAAAGATTCAACATGAAGAGCAAGAGAATTTACAAAATTTCCTTTGTATTTACGAGGAGGACAAGATCTTTTTACTTCGTAAAAAGAATAGGGTTTAAGAGCTTTCGGGAGCTTTTTGGGGCAGAAGAGAGTAGAAATTGTGTTAAAAAGTTTTCTGGAGCTATTTGGGCTGAAAAGAATAGAAGCGGTTTTAAATAATTTTTTGGATAGGAGGGAATAGAACTAATTCTGTGAAGAAGAAGAAGAAGAAGAAGAAGAAGAAGAAGGGCGTTGGGGTGTGCGAATTGAGGAGTCACTTTTAGTATCAATAAGGTTTGTCGTTTATTTTTTACGGTGGGTTTGATATGAATATTAATAATTATGGAAGAGAGCTTTTCTGGATGTGGGTTTTATAAGAATATTAATGATTATGGAAGACCTTTTTTACCTTACGAAATACAATGTGTTATCCCTCCTTTCAGAGATTTTACCATGATTGTGGAAGAACTTTTTTACCTTACGAAATACAATGTGTTATCCTCCTTTCAGAGATTTTACCATGATTGTGATTGCGCATCTTCCTTCCTCAAGAGGGGGTAAAGTTTTGTCTTAAGAGACTTATCTTTATCTATTTTGTTGTTTTCATTTAGTTATTATCATTATCATTATTATTATTATTTTAAAGTTTGTTTATGAAGTAAAATAGGTGTTTTCAAAAATAATTTATTGATAATACTTTATACACACACATCTTACACTATAAATTCATACGGGTTGATCCTCGACACTCTAAAATTCTAAAACAAAGAGTCTTTGATCGACGAGTGGACAAATACAATGAAAATTGCAGGAGGAGCACTGCAGCTAGATAAATAAAGGTTCATAAGAAAACCTTAGCAGATATGGTAGATCACAAGGAATCAACAAGACGGTACTCCTATGTTGTGAGAGTGATGAGTTTCCAACCATTATTGGAAATATAAATGGAGTATAATATTTGTTCTAAAGGGTGTATACTTTAATTAGTAATGTTATAATTTTTTCATTGAAAAAATCAATTGAAATATGAATAGTATAAATGTTTGATTAAAAAAGTTAAGTTTTTTTTTTTTTTTTTAGAAAATTTAGTGTATAAGTTCTTATACTAAAGAGTATAACATGTAATAAAGGGTACAATTTTTAAAAAAAATGGAATTTGGGGGCATGGTAAAAATATACTCCCTCCGTCCCAGGCTAAGAAAGCAATTTTACTATTTTGGTCGTCCCACCTAAAGAGTCTCATTTCCTTTTTTGAACACATGAGACCTACCCACATCCACTAATGCAATTAAAACATGGGGTCCCACACCCACTAATACAACTACCCACTACACATTAAATAATAATACTCCTTAATCCACGTGCCCAAAAACAAATGAGACTCTTAAGTTGGGACGAAGGGAGTATAATATTTATTAACTGCTTTTTACAATCTCAACAACTTTAATTACTTTTTTACACTTTATTTATCATTATCAATAACTTTATTTACCTTTTCTTTTTAAATTACTAACTTATCTCTATTTTTTCTAACTTTATATATTAAAGAAATAACACGTCTTAATCTCCGTGCTCATACAAATGGGTGAAAATATCGGAGGGTTTAATTATAAAATGGATGAGTGCCTCATTTTACATACTCCCTCCATCCCACCCAAAGGGTTCATTTTTTTCATTTTGGGCGTCTCACCCAAAGGGTCTTCTTTTATTTTTTAAACACATGAGATCCATACATATTCATTAATACAATTAAAATATGGAGCCCACATATCTTTTAATACAACTATTCTCAGTACATTAATAATAATACTTTTTAAGAGGGAGTGTATGTGTATCGCGTTTCTGTGGAGCCTAATCTGTGGCGTTGGCCTCTCAAATTTAAAGTCACATCAATTTCTTTAAGCGACACGTCATCAACCTCCCCCACCTTCCATCCCATCTAACCCCTCTATTAATTTAAATGATGTTTTTTTAACAATAGAAATTATCATCATTGGCTTTACGAACATAAGAAAATAATCGAGTTTAATTAAGTACTAAGTACTCAAGTTGACTTTAGTTTTCAACTCTACTATTCGAAAAGTTGCACTCACATTCACATACAGAAAAAAAATTTAATAAAAGAAAATCTTAAGCTCATCTAAATATTTAATAAATACTACTCCTTGGGGCCTCGATTAAACATACAGTATCAAGAAAAAATATTACCCCAATCCCAAAATTATTTATACATATATTTTTTACTTAGATTAAAAAGTATAATACTCATTCCGACTACTTATAATTTTTTACGTGGATTAAAAAGTATTATTATTATATGTGTAGTGAATAATTGCATTAGAAGAATGTGGTGGGTCATATGTGGATCTCTTTTACTAAAAAAATGAATATTTTTAAAGTAGCCGTCCAAAATAGTAAAATTGATACTCCCTCCGTCTCGTTTTCAACTTTACATTTACTTTTTGCACGTAGATTAAATAATACTAGTATTTTAATGTGTAGTGAAGTGAGTGATATAATATTTTAATGTAAAGTGGATAGATATATTAGTGTGATGTGTGAGCTTACGGAGAGAGAAATAATTAATTTATGTGAGTCTCATCTATCAAAAAGAAAAATTTAAAGATTGAAATGATACGTCTAAATTGAAAATATATAAATATTGAAATGATACGGCATGAGTACTTTGTAAGGGTTGAAAAGAGTATAATATTTTAATATACATAACTATATTAGTATGGTTTGCGAAACCCAATAAATATATCATAGTAAAAGTGAATACATCCATTCTAAGAAGTACTACTATTCCTATTTGGTGGATTAATAAAGTATGGAGTAAAATTTTGGAGTAAAGCATGTTATGTACATGAGATAAAATGTTATTTTAAAAAAATAATAATAAAAAGAATAGCCTATTGAAATTATTATCATTTCTAAATGTGAGTATTTGTGGAACAAACTTATTACTCACGTGGACTGAAAAATTACAAATAGTAGATTGGTGTGAATCGGATTTATACGTAAATTGTCTTTTTAAAAATTATTTAGTATATAAAAAATTATTATTTGAAGATTAATATTTTTTTTATTTAGAAGAATAATAATTCATCTATTTAAATAGTAATTTTTCATATACTTAAAAGTGGAGTAATCAATAAATAAAAGTTTACAATATTTTCAAAAGTAATTTTTTTAGTTTAAAAGAGTAATATTTTATATCTTATTATATACTAAAAAGTAATAATTAAAAATATGATTCACGTGTGAACCCAATTTGCACTAATGTTCACCCATTAAAGAGATGTCATTGTAGCCTGTAATGTTGTGACAATAAGTAAATACACAAATAAGTAATTGAAGTTCGAAGATGTCATATTTACTTAATTATCCGAGAAGGGCACTAGTAGTTTAGCTACACTAAATAATGGAAAATTTTAAAGTATACTGAAACGGGAGGGGAACTTTTTTATTAGGGAAAAAAAAAGTCAATAATTGAGTTTTTTTTTTTTTTTAGAAATTTATCCAGAAAATTGAACTAATAAAAAAAAGGTCAATAATTGAGTTTTTTTTTTTATAGAAATTCATCCAGAAAATTGAGAGTTCAATGAGTAATCTTTAACCATTAAATTAATTTTTAATTTAATTTCTACCATAAAATAAAATAATATAATTAATTTTCTATTTAGAAAAAAATTGTCCACTAGTCATTTTAAACCTATAAATATGAGTGCATTGATGCACTAGGTACACCCTTAAAAAAATTGAATAGATAGATCAAGTAATAAAATAAAACCTGTGTCTACATGAAGACATTTTGTGAGAGGATTCATAACCTATCATTTGATACATAAACTTTCTAATATATCCCACCCTCCAAATAATGGTGTGAATAGAGACATTTTGATTAATTGTAATTTCTGACCCGACTGACTGACCTCAACCACTTAAGCTATCATCTGGACAAAAAATACACAATCTTAAAAGAGTTGTTCTAATGCAATAGGTCCAAATTTAACTCATTTACAAACATGAATCTTGAAGTAATAAATAAACTTAAACACATACAAGAGTTGAGATCAAATCCAATTTTATGTTGCAACAGGTTTATATAAAACTATTTCTCTTAATAAAAAAATCGAATGAAAATAGAGAAGAGACTGCACTGCATCCACCAAAAATACAAATTAACAAAGAATGCATACGACATCTTAATAAAAGAAAACTAGAAAAAAAATCATAACAGTAATCATAAACATAGTAACCAGAGCTACCTAATATATATATATATATATAGGGGCAGCAATCACAGTAGTATGTTTATCTCTGGATATGCCAACCTTGGTAACTATGTCCTGTCGTAACATCTTAAATAGCATCGCTTTCTAACTAAGATAAAACATGCATGCTGAACTTCGTTTGTAACGGGACTACCCACGTTAGATCTCTTAAGTTCACAACCCGCAGATATTCAGCAGAAGTAGAGCGAAATCTTACAGCTTATGACAGATATATGGGATTTGTATGAAGGAATCTATGCTCGTTGGGAAAGATCATCTGCCGATGCAACTTGCTTGAGGACAGCAACTTCTTTGAGCTCAGGCTTCTCTGAATAATCGACTCCTGAATCACCTGCAATGCATGTGAGCTACTATTAGATAACCAAGTTTCAATGCAAGTCGCAAAAGAACATTAGTTTTAAGAGATGGAGAACAAACTCCGGGAAGAATCAGTTGACAAGCGATCAGGTGTCATTCCTTTTCTGCTGCCTGAATGAATACAAGGTTTCAGGAGATATAATCAGCAGTCGTCAGAGTGAATTAATCAACAATTTTAAATAATCAAAGAATCTGTATATCATCTCTTCGGTTTTGTGATATACAAAATTGAGGCTGAAGACATTGAATGTCTTCCGGGTTATAGCAATTAAAGAGATAAATACTGGCACTCAGTAATTGAATGACTGGTGACGGTACTACAATCAGGCAGGTAAATACGTGAAGTATCCCAAAGCAGAGCAACTGAGTCTGGAATGCAACATTTTGGAGAAAGAAGGGTTGCATTGTAGCAATGTGCAAGATACAACATACATATGCAACTAAAATGTAGCATGTTAATATACAAAAGTGGGCTAGAAAGAGAAATAAGTATGTCTTAACTTGAAAAACTCAAGAACTTTAAGCAGACTTAAACAGAAAGAAACAAGAAAAAGATAAAATCATCCCCATTAGTCACTTGCTCGATCAGAATTTGAAGTACACATATTGGGAAACAAAACTCTTACATACCTATATATATACCTCAAGAAAATAATTCAGTCAGAGAGAGAGAGAGAAAGGAGCTAAATCTTATGGTTGTGCTCATGATTTTCTGAGTTCTAGAGACCACATTTCTTTATGTTAATAACTTGCTGTATTACAAAAGAATAAAATACAACCTGATATTATGAATTGTGTAGTAATTACAAATAACAGCAATTTTTAATTCACATTTTTAGGATCTTAGAAGTTGGAAAAAACAAGATGGAGCAAATCTCAAACAAGGAAGATAGAAGAAATTGGAGAATTGATAGGGAAGGTACTAAGAATAATTGATGGAAATGGCTGGCTAATCTGCTAGCATTAAAGGTACAAAATCAAATATAAGTTGATATAATAATTTCATACAAGAAACCTCCAAAAGTTCAGTTTTTGTCATGTAGAATGAGTATTCTTGTAGGCCTAGTCAGACGGGTATGTGATACTGTGAGAAACTAAATGACAGCAAACACATATGGACAGAGTAAGCATAAGACAGAAAACATAAATAGATAGTCAATAGTAAAAATACATTTAAGGTTTGAAATATCATATCACAGGGTCATTATGTTGCCATTCCAATACAGCAGAATATGGTTACAATTCTCAGCTCAACCTAGAACACTCAATCATGAACTTGGAAGCGTATCTTTCTAGATTAGTTTTTGGGACCATATATCAATTAAGAAAATATTAAAAACTGTACAGTAAACATTATACACAAATTTATACGAAGATTGGAACTTGTAAGAAATGATCTAGCAAGTAGGAAAGAAGACACTTGACTTGAAGATCAATTATACTTGGCGTATTCGAGAGTCGTAGCGAGAAGATGCTCTACTCTAAGTCTCTAAAATACTTCTTTAATTTGGTTTCATGATATTCCTACTATAAAATTTTGTTCAGAGCTCAACACTCCACAAAAACAATACGCATCAGCTAGATGAGAAGGAACTGAGAATAAAACATCATTTCAACCTGAGTTTCAAAAGTCTAGATCTTCATACTAGTTCCTTGGTATGAAAATAAAAAGTACATATGCAAGGAGAGTTCTAGATGGAGTACAATCATCTCTCACCCAAAAAATGAATACGTCAAAGCAAGGTGGACCAGTAAAATTAACTATAAGCTCAGACAAGTTGTTTTCTAAACAAAACCAATCCAACCATGTTGACATGAAAAGTTTCAATATTGTGCTCTCAAGTAGATGATGTTGACATCCCTAATTCTCACTATGCACATGGCTATTTGTAAAAAATAAGCCAGAAAAGGTAACTGATATAAAAGATGATATTGATATTACATGAATCACCACAGGAAAAAAAAAAAAGAAGGTAAAATTACTAGAAAAATTGTAATAGACAAGTGGAACACTCACTCAGCGCTTTTAAGGTTTTGAAATATCTGAATGTGTAACCAACGAAACTCAGATCTTTTGGATCGCGCAACTGCAAGAAACGAAAGGAACAAGTAATCAGTAAGTATCCAAATATCACTCTCATTAAATAAATGATATAAAATGACATAAAAAGGAAAGCAAACTTAATATTACAAATCAATTATGGATATGAGATCAAATTCTAAGACCACTAAGATAAGATCTACATTTTCAAAAAAAAAAAGGACTCGTAAAGGAAAGTGTAAATAAATAAAATATTGATGGCAGGACATGCCAAAGTGCACGTGGCAAGCCACAATATGACGGTTAAGGAAGGGCATAATAGCATTCTTAGGTTATTGGAATTTTTGCAACTATTTTCAACATATGACATTGCTAATGCTAGTGAAAACTGTCAAATATTTCGCCACAACTCCCAGTACGTCAACGCTAAAGCTAGCAGAAACTACAGCACAAAGATTAATTTATTTACCAGCAAATTAGATTTAATGGTACAATAATGTTTTTCCTATAAATCTAATATGGGAATACCGATATTTTAACAAGATCATATTTGAATTACTTCGACTTTTTCATGTTTGACTTAGTTTATTGCATGAAGCAAGATGCATTAAAAGAAAAGAACTCTTTTTCCATGTCAATCTCTTTCAGGTACCAAAGGTACCAAAACTCAATGATTCTCCCCCAAAAGCCTCAAGCTATGTGGAGTAAGTAATTATACAATATTGGATTTTCACAAAGATTGGTTTTGAATTACCAGTGCATGATACAGCTATGCTAGTTCTTCCCAGTGTTTAACCCTCTAAATTATTGGTAACAGATAGGGACATAAATTATTACGATTTTTTTAATGTATTATTTGTTAATGTACAAACAAGGCTATCTATGAGACAACTATTAAAAAGAATGGATTAACAAGGTTGCTCAACAAAATTACCTTGGTGATTTAAGGATTTAAGCGTTAATTCACGTTTCTTTATCAGTGTTAATGTTATAACCAGCTCATCTAAAAGCTCAAGCTTGTAGAGATGTGCATCATATAATATTTAATCAATCACTCTAACATGCCCCCTCTGTGCAGGAGGGTTAATTTTTTTGTACTAAAGCCTTACAAGTGGAACTTTATTATAAATGGTAAGCAGTTATAAGCCATGGTTCTAATACCGCGTTAAATGACCACCTCATCTAAAAGCTCAGGTTTATAGACATGCGTTCATTTAATATGTAATCAATCACTCAAACAGTTAACAACAAAATTATTTCTTAAACAAACTTGTATTTGTAAACAAGTATTGCATTTTTAAGATTGCAATGGAAAAGGACTAATAAAACCTCTCCAAAATGATTACACAAATAAAAGTAAAATAAGGAATCCACTAGATCAGTTTATCGTGAACTAAATATTTTGTACCTTAAAATTTTGATACACCACTTATTCATTCGAAAAAGGTAGCATAGTGCTATTCATCTTATAATAATCTTTTCAGCTTTCCATTTTGCCTACGAAGCAAAACTTTGGAATCTAATTTATTATGTTTACATGAAAGGGGCTCTAAAAAGTTTATACTATCAAGTGATGCCAATGCATATAAATGTGTTCTAAAAATTTTGGTTCAAAAAGTTTGGGTATAAAAATGCAATTTACATGCAAGTCAACCGTTATATGGAATACTAGCAAGACAGGGGGGTTCCTTCAGTACAGGCTATAAACAAGTTAAAATTTGGGAAGTGCTAAATAGATAAAGCGCAAATATCAGATAAGTTTGATAACTTACGATAGAGTATCATCAAACAACTAATACTTACTCCATTCGATATTCTTTGTATATGGAAGAGATTTAGTTACATTATTTCTTTTGATAATAATTTGAAATTTAAAGTTTAAATAGTAACATTGAATCTTATTTCCAGTTGATTAAACTGAGATTACGGACCTTCCTCCAGACCCCAGAGCTGGATTTTGACGTTGGTGGATCCACCTGTGATTATGTCATATACATCAGAAATTAGTAATCCCAAACATAACAAAGAAACAGTTCCTGAGACACGTCATAACTTAAAAAATCATATATCATAAAAACTAGATGCCAGGGAATGAAAGGAAGCCCCCAGAGATCTGTGACATGGCAGAGAAGATCTATATATCATAAGTATCTTATATTTATGAAAAGTGATCAACTTAGCAATCGTCACATCAATTATAGGCATAAACAAACAACTCAATGATTCAATCAAAATTTCAGATGCTTTGATTGCTGTTATTTTCTTAGTTGTTATCTAGAAATGAGGAAGCATATAAGATGCTATCACTCCCTGGGTAGAATTAGTGTTCATTCACATTTGTAGCCATTTTTCAATTTTTATGAACAACCAAAGTATGAATATGTTAAGACATCGATAATTGAAATTTTGTTGATCTGATCATTATTAAAATAGATCCACTAAAACTTGTTATTAAGTAACACATGAATACAATACCGAAAGGTAAGATTCAATGAATACTGAAAAAGTTGTAACTAAGGCAACAGAAATTTACGGAATCTTAAGAGTCTAATGTAACGAGCAAAAGTAGGGGAAGAAAATTGAACTTCATCATTGATATTTCTTTGCTTATATAGTGTAAACTAGTAAGTTAAGTGATCATTATAAATGAACACACCCACCAAGAAAATAAAAAAGAAATCCTTATAAGGATATGGTGAAAACGGTAAATGTCCTAATATGGGATAAACAATGAATTATTTAGAGAGCATAATAAAACCCTCTGCAGAGACAAGACAAGAGAATACCTTCAAATTCAATTCAAATGGAGTCCCGACACACATTTAATACACAAAAAATGAAAAATGATTTGCAACATCAGGAAAGATGGGAAAATGAATTTTGATGTGAATGAGAATATTTTCAGATCAACACACAGTGACACAGCATATTTTGCAGGTTGATAAGTTAACCTGCAGGCTTAAAGAAACTAATAGTGAAAAATGACCTCTTAAAAGTTCACTTTCAGAAATCATACGAAAGATTGAGTTTATTTATACATTTTAGTATCTGCAATGGATAAGAATTTGAAGGAGGATTAAGAGATGTGGAGTTTCTTTTTCATAATTCTCTTACATAAATATGCAAGACATAACATAGATTTATTCTCAATGATCTCTTGAAGTCTTTTGGGTTGCTTGCAAAGAATACAGATTTTTTTAAAAGTTTTGAGTTATAAGCATTATTTCTTAGGATATTTAGTTCACACTGATTGTCAACATTCTGAGAAACGTAAAAATTTAAAACTTCTGATCATGCTACAGAAAATGTCAAGATAATAATAGCCGAAATCGTGTTAGAGGTCTAGCTATGACCTGAATCTTTTGTAAATGTGATGTAAATGATGTATTGCTTTTTCCATATATGCTGATACTGATAGTGATATATCAGGCTGTGTGATCAAAAACTGTATCCATTTAAGAGAATGACCGTGCCAACATGAAGTACAAAGATGCTATATTCATATGTATTCATTTTGTATGTACTACATGTTACCTCATCATATTTCAAAAAATTCTGAGTATCAAGTTCCCCATTCACCTCCGGCTTATATGCTGCTTCCATTTCATAAAGCATGTCCCAGTTAATATCTTTGAACCACGGATGGCACTATAAGAAGCGCTCAGCTTTAGTAAGAACATTAATTTCATCATGATAATATAATTTGGATAAGAAAAACAACCTTAATTTCTTGTACTCCATTAGAACCTAGCCTGTTTTTAGCATCACAGAGAAACCTACAAATCAGGTCTTTTGCTTCTGGAGTTAGCCTTGCTTCAGCTGGAAACTTGAGATGATTTTCCCATTGAACAATCTGGTAAACATCATGAAATAGATTATCAACACAACGAAATTGTGCATTCCTATGTCGTAGTTAATGAAAACAGCTTTATAAAAAATATTAAGGAAATAAAATTTGGGCCTGTTTCCCTCCACTATGGATAGGAGTGACATATTTTCATGAATATCAAAAGATTAATGCATGTTTTGACTCCAAATATCTAAATAACATGTGCTTTCACATGAACTTTCATTTATGCTAGTTATGCATCTCCCTCCAGCTCACAGAGCTCAATAAAAAGCCATTTGGAAAGTAAGATTAAAGTAGAGAGTCCAAGATGGACTGGATTATTAATGTGGGTAATAAAGTCTGTGATAAACTACTAAATCCAAGTTATCAATTATGTCCCATATTTGTCTGTACATGTTAACAGAGTACTTTACGAATGCAGTTAATACAATCTATGATATTGAATTTTACAGTAAGATATACTCATAATAGAGCAACAGGTTAAAAATTTTTCTTTAAACTGGCAAACCTAAATCACCAAAATGTCCTTTCATAATCCGTGAGAGAGAGGGGGATTTGCAGTTTTTAGTGGCTCATTATATTTTCTTGTAAACTAAAAGAGATAAGGTTTAAAGTTATCTAAAATCTGGAGAATAAAGGTTGTTAAAGAGATCAATAGTGGCACCTTTCTGCATGTTGTTAAGGAATCATCAGAGTAGAATGGGGGATAACCAACAAGCATCTCATACATGATAGCACCTAGTGACCACCTGCAAGAAGAGCACTATTTTTTGTTTCAAAATAAAATTTAACTCATTCATAACAAAACTGAAGAATTCTCCCTCTCTCTCTCTCTCTCTCTGTCCCCCCCACCCCACCCCAACACCCAATTGAGGACTTCGATACTGACCAGTCACACTCAATTCCATAGCCTTTCTTCAGAAGTACTTCAGGAGCAATGTAATCAGGTGTGCCAACAGTTGAAAATGCCTGTAATGATTAAAAAGAGAACCAAAAAATAAAATGATTCAAAAATTTTAGAACTTACTCCATAAGTTGTATGTTCAAACTACAGTTTTGAACTAAGAGAAAGAGTTTCTTAACCAATGTTCTTCTGTTCATTTGCCAATGCTGTCGTTGTTCTTGAGGACTTATCCACTTGCTCCCATCTCCCTTATCAGGAAAGCATTCAGCAGTTTCAGCCCTCAAATTTTCATTCATCATTGGTTTCTGTCCATTTAGAGGAGACAAATTTGAGCAATCAAGAGGCTTGCAGAGGCCAAAATCAGAGAGCTTCATGTGACCGTTTTTATCCAATAAGAGGTTATCAGGTTTAATATCCCTGCAGAGAAATAAGGAAAAAGAATATAGATAATTGTCTACTTTGCACATCAACAGACACAAAAAAATTTGATTACTGACCTATGAATATAGTTATGCTTGTGGATAGATTCTATTGCCAGAACACTCTGAGCAATGTAGAACCTAGCAACAGTTTCAGTTAAGGTGTCCTCTCGCATCAGCAAAGTCATAATGTCACCACCTGGTAGGTATTCCATAACTAGATACAAGTAATCTGCATCTTGAAATGAACAATAAAGTTTGACAATGTAGTGGCTGGCAACTTCTGCAAGCAAATTTCTTTCAGCTTTGACGTGTTCAACCTATAGCATTACAATACAATCTTCAAAATAAGAATATATGTATAAATCATTAACAATTTTTAAATTTAAATTCCAGAATTAGATAATCAATGGGTCTTCAGTGAAAGAAAACAAGAAGCAGCATTAGTTATATCTCATAACATGTTACTTGGATTAATTTATTACATTTCCTTTACTTGCTCTATTGTAAGATGCTAAATAATTTCAGATTTTCAAATGCAACTGCATCTCGTAGATTAGGCAAACTTAGTTGCTCAAGGAGGCAAAGTCCAGGAAAAGCAACTATATATGAGTGACACAATAACAATTTCTTACTCATATATCTTATCTTCGACACTTTCAAAACAAAAGGCAGCTAAACCGATCCCTGGAAAATATTATTTTACAATTCTTACTCATATAGATAAACAAGATTGTATAATATATCTGTTACCTATGGTTCGCCAATTCTACCATGACATTAAAATTCAAGTCTATAAATATCATTCAAGGAAACTAGCAGGAAAAAAGAGGATGGTAACTTTCTCTTGAAAGGTAATAAATCAAATAAATGTGAGCATGAAGATTATTTGTACTTTTCTTCATAAATCCAAAACGCCCATGGAATATTACATTTCACTAACTTAGAGCTTAAGCTTCTGTGTGTGTATTTGGACACATTTTTGGGATGAGAGATTTTAAAATTACTTAATATTTTATAACTCTTCCAACTAGTAGAATTTACAGTGGTAGGATAGGACAGGACAGAATTATACTGTATATAAATTTAATGATGCTTATGTCATTATTGCTTTGCTTCTCGTTGAAATTTTTATAAGCTCTATATAAATCTTTATCTAAATTCCTAAGGTCAATTAGTTTCTATCTGAGGGATCAGTAGGTATGAAGTTGTTGAGTATTAAGTATTGTATGAGCTACAAAGTTCTGCCATATAAGCTGAGTGGAACCTAAAATATACGTGTAATGCATAGCACGTTGTAACTTTTTAAGAACAACATCCCAATACATCAATGCGAACTGACCTGTCCTCTGCTAAGCATTTCTGACTTTTTCAATTTCTTCATTGCATATATATCCCCGGTTTTTTTCTCCAGGCACAATCTAACCTGTCAAGGGATTTTTTAAGTACCAGTATAACATAGCTAAAAAAGATAATGACTTAAAGTTCTACATGTATATTTTAATAATGAAACACATTAAATCCCTGAGTGTCATCATTTTTTTTTTTTAGTTGTGTAATGTAAATTCATGCAAAATTGCAACATATCGAAATTAGCATAAAGATCAAATTTCTTCATTCTCTACATAAATAAACTCAAATTAGTAAAGCATGGCTATCATCAATTCAAGTAATTTATCAGTTAAATGTAGCATGTTTATATCAGCCAATTCATTTAAGTCACGTAATTATTCAGTGGTATTGCTCAGGAGAAAGTTATAAAGCAGTAGAATATCGAAAAAGAGATTAAGAGTGTCTTTGGTTCATATCGAGTTAATATTACTCAATAGTACTTAAAAAATATATATATATTAGATAGTTCACACTTACTGCATTATCTGGGTGACAATAACCATGAAACTAAAGAGAAAATAAAGGAATACTCATACTTAGACCTTATTTGCAACATTTTGAAGCTTTAGTAAACTCCATATTAAACTCAAGCATACCCTAATAATAAAAGCAGAATCTATTAATTTAAAGTAGAATCCAGAAACAATTTGGTATTAATGTGATTAGAAATGTAGAGTGGTGATGAAAAAAACATAAAGGAAGAGAACCTCTCCGAATGCTCCTCTTCCTATAATGGTTAAGAGCTCAAAATCATCAACAGATATCTTATGCCTCTTAAGCCGCATATATTCAGTCTCCTTGCGCTCCAGTTCCTTCATAATGGTCATCTGTTCTTCCTCTGGTACACCTGAATTAGCTAATGCCTTTTCTAGCACTTCACGCCTGCAGTTCACCCAAAATATATACTCAATGACCGAACCAACTCGACATTTATGTTGTAATCAAAGTAAAATTCAAATCGGTGAAACTTAGAAGACAAAAACACCGAGGTGAACTGATAATTACAAGCAGCTATCATCTCCCTAACCTGAAATACTGCATACATTTTCGTTCATCTTATCTGATCCAATGAAGTTGCAGAAAGCAAGTGATTATTGAATTTCAAATAGGTGAGTAACAAAGACCGAATTGATTGCATTATGCAATATAAATGAATGCAAAGATCATGTATCAACTTCGTCGCTCCCACTCTCATCTCCTCTCCTCGACGGAATCCGAACACGTCACCGATTTGTAGGTGAAGAGTTTTAGCTTTTAACAACATTTCGGAAACAAAATTCAGAGATGAACAAAATACCGAAGAACTGTAGCCTAGAGTTTTATGCGATGTCTGTAAGTTTATTTATTTATTTTAATAAAAATGGATGATTTATGTTTGTTTTGAGTTTTTGATATAATAAATTTTAAATCACATGTGTTAGTTAATTAATGTAAAATAAGATATAAGAATAAAGAAAAAGAAAATTAATTGAAAATATAAAATATTCCAAATGAAATGTGAGTAAATAAAAAATGAACTGTTTCCAGGTGAATTATCTTTTGGATCTAATGAGTCTTGAAAATCAAATTTCAAAATTACAAATAAACATAATCAAATACTCAATTCACTGTTTACACATTAAATTATTATATTTTTTTTAATTTAAACCAGATGGACTGGATTTCTCATTAAAGTAAGTGACTCAGCGAGTGACTCGGGTTAGATTTCCATTGGGAATAAATTAGGGCGGAGTTATAAGGAGGCTTGGAGAAATGGGAAGTATGGATACATGATGAACTAACAACTAATTATACTAACAATAAACATTTACCTATTAAAAAATAAATAAAATTGTAATTTACATGCAAAAAGCAAATAATTTTGTTTCAAGGGGATGTAGAGAGTATTTACTTTACACTTTATGTTTGTTGTCTTTAGTTTGAAATGTGGACATTAGGGTGGTGTTCGTTTCCGAGTTTTAAACCCAGGTTTTGGTTTTCAAAATCAATATCCAAATTTTAAAAATCACCGCTATATATACCTACTGCATTCTCTTTATTCAATTAATACACTCTTTATCTCTCCTTTTTCATTTAATTTTTTAAATAAATTAATACAATAATTTGACATAAAGTTAAAACTTACCCTACTCAAAACTCAAAACAAACATAGAATTACTATTCATAGTTTTCAAACCCCACATAACCCCAAACCAAACATCACCTAATAGATTTTGGATCACATATTCCAACACCCATTTAGTTCCATATTTCAAGGGGATGGATGAGTGACACCTCATTCATTCATCAATTCTCATGGAATAAGGAATGAAATAAAAGTTGTAAGAAATTAGAGATGTGTCACTCATCCTTTCTCATGGAATAAGGAATGAAATAGGTGTTAGAATAGAGAATTTCAACACTTTACTCCTACTCATGAATGTGGGAGTTGTGTCACCTATTCATCCTCATGTCATTCATAGAATATAGAATTCCAATACTTTGATGGTCACTCATTCATTAATAGGAGTGAAGTGATATTATCTCAACTACTCCCCATCCCACCGAAAGGTCATCATTTTACTATATTGGACGTCTCATCCAAATGTCTCCATTTTCCACATTTAGTAAAAAGGTACCATATGTGGTCCACCACTCACTATTAATACAACTATCCACTACACATAAAATAATAATACTCCTTAATCTACTCACAAAAAGCAATCGGTAACGTTTGGGCGGGACGGAGGGAGTATTATTTGTTGTGTGGATTATCATGGAGTATTTTATTTTTGATGTACAAAGTGAAGACTATTTGTGGTATTAATATATTATTCCATAGCTCAAATTAGTTGGAGTAAAGTGATGTTATCTCAACTACTCCCTCCGTCCCGGGCAAAGAGATGCATTTACTGTAGCTTTTGTGAGAGATTTATGCAGTCAAATGTAGCTGTTTGATCGGGACAGAGGGAGTATTATTTGTTGTGTGAATAATCATGGAGTATTTTATTTTTTAGTACAAAGTGAAGACTATTGTGGTATTCATATATTTTTCCTCATCTCAAAGTCAAAGCTCATGGTAAAAGTAAAACTCCAAAAAGATTGGATCTAAAAATTAATTGAAGACCAAAAGGGAGTAGTATTAATTAAAATTAAATAAAAGAAGCAGGAAAGAGAAAAGCAAAGCGAAGAGTGATGACCATATGATTCCTCAAATTAATTTGATTTGTGATGCATTGGAGTGAAAGAAAAATATTTTATGCAGTCGACTTTACTGTGCAATTATTATATTAGAAATTTAAAATGTTTTACATAAGATTGTGTAGGTTGATAAAAATATAATTTATACTATATAATATTTAACTAATATTTCCGAGTGAAATAACTAGCACGTATTTTATATAATGAATATTAATTGCACGGTACGTACATAAATTGCCACAGATTTGACTTGCTTGCAAGAAAAATATTTTAGATTTTAATAAATTTTGGAATTTTTTCAAAATTGTAAAATGTGAAGTATCATACTTTTTTACGTTTTGATTCATCCTTTGAATTTCACACCCAATAAATTTAAGAAAATTTGTTTTTTAATTAATTTTATTAACTTTTAAAGTGTATTGTAATTTTTTTTAGATAAATTATAAATTATATTATGTGTGATAAGTAATAATGATATTTTTTAAATTAAGATTAATCTTGAGATTATAGGATAGATGTGACGTTACCATTTTTTGATTAGTCTTAATATCTTGAGATTATACTTAGTCTTAATATTACTCTCAAGAGTATAGTGAAAAACCAACTTTATTGATCTCGCACAAATAATATAGAGGGAGGGAGTATCCTTTAAATCCAGTTTCATATGATACTTTTGTGATCCTCATCTCTTCTTGGGTTAACTATAATCATATCTTTAAAATTAGCTAAGAGTATAATGATTCACAGAGAATAAAAATTACATAAATGAAATTATTCAACTATTCCATTGAATAATTTACTAGTAGCGTAATAAATATAAATAAAGATAAGTTCATAAAAGAGTGTAGTACTCCCCATCCCACATATTCATGTATATTTTTAATTTTAAGGTATACTATATATTTATACACATTACATTAATAGTAAAAATACATTATTCATTTTAACTATTTTTTAAACTTTATTCATCAATTCCAATAATTATATTTATTTTTCTATTATTTATTTATCATTCCCAATAATTTTATTTATTTTTACTCTTTAAATTATCAATTTACCCCTACTAATTTATCTTATCCTATATATTTAAAAAATAACATTTCTTAATCTATTATATTACAGTATACAAGGGACGTAAAGAGTGGTATTCATTAAAGAGTTGCACTCTTGCACACAAGTTGGTTGGTGGATCTTTAATTCATGCCATTATCGAATCTGAATTTATTTTTGTTATAAAACTCAAACTTATACTTAATGATGAACACTCAAGAAACTTGTAAACACTTGAATGTTTGATTCCTCACGATTCACACACACGAATTGATTGACAAAACGAAGAATGAAATGAAAGAAATCAACACAAAGATGTATAGTGGTTCGACATAAGCCTACATCCACTTCTTGAGAGAATAATTCACTAAACGATGAAGATGACGATTACAAGATACAAGCACACTTGAAAACCCTAATTCTTAAGCTTGTTCCTAACTTATGAGTGAATGAGATGTGTTGATGATGATGATCAGCTGACAGTTCTTAAACTTATATAGATGTATGTCTATCGTGTTGAATCACTTCCATCCAAACACAAAACGTATACCTCAATCAGTTGTAACCAACTGATGAAACTGATGCAACCAATTCAGTTGCAACCAACTGATATTTCAACTTTCACCTTCAACCAATTGATGCTTCTTGTTGCTGCAATCTTTACTGATCAGACTTGATCTAATGATCTTCATTCATTATCCTTCCATTGCTTAATCAACCAATGATCAACCTCCATGTGGTACACTTCTAACTTCCACCATACATACACATACATGCATTCTGTAGTATGCATGTGATATCCTTATGCATGGTCTATATCATCACAATTCTCCACCTTAGACCTTGCATCTTCATGTTAGCTTTATCTTCTCCACCTTGCTGCTTTTATAAGGAGCAGCAACCTTTTCTTCTCTATTTAATTCAATAGAATCAAGTGCTTACACAACTCATACTTCTGAGCTGGTAAGACTTTTGTAAACATGTCTGCAGGGTTGTCATGTGTGTTGATCCTTTTGACACTCAGTACCCCATTGTCTATCATATCTCTTATGAAATATAACCTTACATCAATATGTTTGGTCCTTTTATGGTATCCTTGATGCTTTGAAAGATGCACTGCACTCTGATTATCACAATGCACTTCAACTGATTCTTGTTCAATCCCAAACTCACTCAAGATACCTGTCAGCCACACTCTTTCTTTGATTGCTTCTGTCAGTGCAACAAATTCTGCCTCAGTAGTTGACAAGGCTACTATATGTTGATGAGTTGCTTTCCAACTTACTGCAGTTCCAAACAAATTGAACACATAACCAGTAAGAGACTTTCTTGTGTCAAGATTTGCTGCATAATCAGAATCAACATATCCAACTACTGCCTTATCCCATGTTGCCTTCTTCTGAAATTTCAAACCTGCTGTGATGGTTCCTTTAACATACCTCAGTGCCCATTTTACTGTATCTCAATGAGCAAGACCAGGATCACTCATAAATCTACTGATCACACTCATTACATATGCCAAGTCTGGTCTACAGCATACCATAGCATACATTAGACTGCCTACTACACTTGCATAAGGTATTTTACCAATTTCAAACCTTTCTTTATCTGTTTGAGGCCCTTGAAGAGATGATAGGCTCACCCCTTGCTTAACTGGTACTGATGAACTCTTACAAAAATTCATATTGTACCTCTTTAAAACTTTATCCAGGTATGATTCTTGAAACAACCTTAATACTCCAGCTGATCTATTCCTCTCTATCTGCATTCCAAGAATCATCCTTGTCTCTCCAAGATCTTTCATGTCAAATTCCTTCCTCAAAGTATCCTTTACTGAATTGATTCCTATCATGTCTCTACAAGCTATTAGTATATCATCTACATATAGTAGAAGATAAATATAGCTTCCTTTATCACATCTTATGTATACACAGCTATCATACATGCTTCTGTCAAAACCATTTGAAGTAATGTACTCATCAAACCTGAGATACCACTGTCTTGGACTTTGCTTCAAACCATATAGTGATTTAAGTAATAGACAAGCCTTTGAGTCTGCTCCTTGTAGATTAACTCCTTCAGGAATCTTCATATAAATCTTCTCATCTAAATTTCCATGCAAGAAAGCTGTTGTTACATCCATTTGATGTAATTCCAAGTCCAACTGAGTGACTAATGACAGCAAGATCCTTATTGAGCAATGTTTAACCACTGGTGAGAAGATTTCATTATAATCTACACCTTCTTGCTGTGAAAACACTCTTGCTACAAGCCTTGCTTTGCATCTAATTCCTCCTTCCTTGCTAGTAACTGGTTTCTTTTTATATATCCACTTACAACCTACAAGCTTCTGATTAGCAGGCCTGTCAACAATCATCCAAGTATTATTTCTCTTTAAAGATTGCAGCTCTTCTTCCATAGCATCCAACCAATGCATACTCTCCTTGCTGGAAACTGCTTCTAAGTATGTCCTAGGTTCATAGACATCAACATCTGATGCTACATATAATGCATATGACACAGTGTCTGCCTCTATATATCTTATAGGTGTTTTGATTTGCCTTCTCAATCTATCCCTAACTAACTGATAGCTATTTAGAGTTCTTCTTTCATTTGAGCCAGATGATTCAGTCCTTCCTTCAGCAGCAATTTCTTCATGTACACTATCCTCTCTTTGATCTTGATCATGCTGTACAACTGTTTTGTCATCATGCTCTACCTCAAACTCACACTTATCATTAGTTATCAACTTATCAGATCCTCTTTCCAACAAAGGCATTCTTTCTTCATTGAATGTCACATCTCTACTAACTATGAACTTGTTATTCTCATAACACCATAGTCTGTACCCTTTTACCTCTTTAGGATAGCCAACTAGCACACACTTAACTGCTCTAGGATCTAACTTATCTTGTTTCTGATGTGAATACACCAAACATCCTATAATCCTCAGATGACTATAGTCTGGTACCCTTCCAGACCATACTTCTTCAGGTGGTTTAAACTTGAGTGCTGTGCATGGTGACAGATTAATCAAATAGGCTGCAGTAGATACTAACTCACCCCAGAAACCTTTAGAGAAACCTCCACTGCTCATCATACACCTAACTCTTGCAAGAAGTGTCTGATTCATTCTCTCAGTCACTCCATTTTGCTGTGGTGTAACTGGTACTGTCTTGTGCCTCTTAATACCTTTCTCTTGACAAAACTTATTGAATTCATGTGACACAAATTCAAGACCATTGTCTGTTCTTAAGCACTTGACCTTGTTTCCAGTTTGTAACTCTACTTCTGTCAACCATACCTTAAAAACTGATAGTGCTTCATCCTTTGTTTTCAGAATTTTAATCCACACTTTTCTTGAATAATTATCAATGAATGAAATGAAGTATTTCCCACCTCCTATTGTTGAAGTCTTGGAAGGTCCCCAAAGATCTGAGTGAACATATTCCAACCTAGCTTTGGTATTATGCTCAGCTGCACCAAATTTCAACCTCTTAGCTTTTTCCTAATATACAAGCCTCACATTTATCTAACTTACATGTTGAACTGATCTCAAGTAACTTCTGTCTTGCAAGTTCTTGTAAACCTCTTTCACTTAAATGACCAATCCTCCCATGCCAAACATTAACACTACTCTCATCCTTAGTTGTATTACTTTGTCCAGTCACAACTGAACCATCCAAGAAGTACAGATCAGACCTCTTGAATCCTTTAACAACTACTGACTTTCCTTTTATGAAAGCAAGTGTATCTCCTTTCAAATGACATTCATAACCTTGAGAAACTAGCATTCCAAGAGATATTAGATTTCTCCTTAAGCTTGGTACATATCTAACATTGTTCAACATTCTGACTTTTCCATCAAACATTTTAAGTTTGACAGAACCAATTCCAACAATCTTACAAGTATGATCATCACCTAGCATTACTGATCCTTCATCTTGTGACCTCAATTCAGTAAACCAGTCCTTTCTTGATGTCATATGAAAAGTACATCCAGAATCCATAACCCACTCTTCTGAAACTGAATTAGAACTCACAGACATTGCTTCAATGAAATCAGAGTCTGTAGCATCTTGATTAGTTATTACCTGATTTGCATGAGGCCTTTTATTTCCTCTCTTTTCAGCTATTATCTTTGCACCATTGCTTTCCATTTGTAACATTGCTTCTTATAATGACCTGGTTTATTGCAGTGGAAACAATTCTTGTTTTCTTCTTCAACTGCTGATGTACTATAGTTCTTTTCAGGCTTCCTCTTATCAACATCACTCTTACTAAGCTTGTTGTTCTTATTCCACTGGTTTTGTTTTCTCACTGTCAATCCTTCTGCATTTGCTTGCTGTTCTGGATTCTTGTGAAGTACCTTTGCCTTGACTGCCAACAACACTTGCTCAAGGGAGATTGACTCAGCATTAGCAAATAATAAAGTATCTCTCAAACCTTCAAAAGACTTTGGAAGTGCTGACATGAGGATGACAGCCTTATCTTCTGTTGACAGAGCCACATCTATGTTTTCTAAGTCATCAATAATCTTGTTAAACTCATCTAACTGTCCAATTATAGACTTATCTTCTGATACCTTGAAGGAGTATAACTTCTGCTTCATGTACAAACGGTTTGCCAAACTTTTAACCATGTACAACTCCTCCAATTTCTTCCAAGCTCCTCTTGCAGTAGGTTCTTTAGAGATCTCCCTTAGAGCCTTATCACCAAGACACAGGATGAGAGCACTTCTGGCCTTGATTTGTTGTTCTTGATCTGCTGCAAGACCAGCAACACCAGCTCCTGCAATCTGATCTTCTGGCAATGGCTTAATAGCATCTGACAGACCTTGTTGAACCAAGATGACTTCCATCTTCATCCTCCACAGACTGAAGTCTGCCTTCTCTGTGAATTTTTCAATGTCAAACTTTGTGGTAACCATCTGATCTTCTTCTTCTCCACTGAATCTTCTTCTTCTTCTTCTGGTTTGGCCTTCCCACAGACGGCGCCAATTGTTATAAAGCTCAAACTTATACTTAATGATGAACACTCAAGAAACTTGTAAACACTTGAATGTTTGATTCCTCACGATTCACACACACGAATTGATTGACAAAACGAAGAATGAAATGAAAGAAATCAACACAAAGATGTATAGTGGTTCGGCATAAGCCTACATCCACTTCTTGAGAGAAGAATTCACTAAACGATGAAGATGACGATTACAAGATACAAGCACACTTGAAAACCCTAATTCTTAAGCTTGTTCCTAACTTATGAGTGAATGAGATGTGTTGATGATGATGATCAGCTGACAGTTCTTAAACTTATATAGATGTATGTCTATCGTGTTGAATCACTTCCATCCAAACACAAAACGTATACCTCAATCAGTTGTAACCAACTGATGAAACTGATGCAACCAATTCAGTTGCAACCAACTGATATTTCAACTTCCACCTTCAACCAATTGATGCTTCTTGTTGCTGCAATCTTTACTGATCAGACTTGATCTAATGATCTTCACTCACTATCCTTCCATTGCTTAATCAACCAATGATCAACCTCCATGTGGTACACTTCTAACTTCCACCATACATACACATACATGCATTCTGTAGTATGCATGTGATATCCTTATGCATGGTCTATATCATCACAATTTTGAAATAAAAAACACAAATAAATCGAGTTTACATAAGTTTGTATGTAAACCATGTTACTTTTTAACACATAAAAAATTATTCTTTAGACACAAATTGTTACTCTTCTAAATTTAAAAATAACACTTCAAATTCTTGTAAACTCAAATTTTTCGATTATTAATCTTTAGTAGTATATGAAAAATTATTTTTTAGAGACATAAATTATTACTCTTCTAAAAAAATTAGTATTGCTTTTCAAAAAGTAATTTTTTATATACTAAAGATTAATTTTAAAAAATAGGGTTTACATATCAATCTGATTTACATGAGACCTACTTTTCATTAGGTTTTACTTTTCATTAAAATGTAATAACTTTTTATTTATATTTGTTCATTGAATAATAGAGACACTTTTTATCCATAAGTATCATTTTACATTCAAATAATATCGATTCACACGTAGAAACAATGTTAATTGTCGCTTCCTACTTTGAAAATATTACACGAATCTAGTCAAACAAAACACATCGAATATGAAACCAAGTATTAATTTGAGATTTCTTAGAACTTCAAATTCATTTTATTTCATGTACATATAATAAATTTAAAATTAATAATTTATACAATACGATCTCCATAATCTTTGTATTAATGAAATCTGAGTAACATATTGAATAGAAATATTAAAGTTTAATTAAACTACAAATTAATTTAAACCCCATCCCATCCCACCCCACCCACCCCATAGTGTAATCGCAAAATTATATCGTAAATTCGAAAATTTCAAGAAATTCAACAGGAAATTCTGCATGGCTATTTCATTAGAGATCCAACAAATCATGTATGCATATATTAACTATATTTATATATATATGCATATATTCATGGTGATTTCGATTTTCCGGAGGAGCCGTTAAAAAGGGATAACCACAAAATCAATTAGTTATACATAAATTATGCAAATATGGAATATAATATATATATACGTATATGTGTATGTGATGATGATGGGATGGTGATGATGACCTTTGTTTGCGACGCTGCATGTCTTTCATCCGGGTTTTGTAATGATTTTCGATGAATTTCTTAGCAGCGGCGACTCGTTCCAGAGTCAGGCTGGATCCCAACTGCTCCTCCTCTGTCACTTCTCCCTCCGCCTCCACCTCTCCGCCCAGAATCTCATGATCCTCCTCCGCCATCTCTCTCCCTAGGGTGGCGGCCGGCGGCGGTGGCGGCGATGTATGAATGTGTATTCGAAGATCAAGTATGGGAATGGGATGAGGAGAGAGAGAGCAGAGGGGATCGATGCAATGGCCTTCTTTTGTTTTGCTTTCCTTTTCTTATAATCGGCCATTATATTATTAATTGCCTTCTCATTTCATTACCAAAATCCGAATAATAGAAATTAAATTAAATAAATTACGTGCCTTCATACGACGGCGTTTGTGCACACGTGGTGGATTTCGCGATGATCCACCCGCATATCACACTGATCTTATATTATCTGCCCGTTAAACAAATTAATAGTGCGTCTCTCATTCAAAATAAATATATTTATTAATAAAAGTATAATGTATTTGTTAATGAATTTCGCCTTGTGCGAAAGGGTTAATGTGAGACGGACCAAAAGTGATAACTTTTATAATAAAAAAAAGTGATATTCAATTAATAAAAAGTGATAATGCTATTTTATGAACAATTTATAGTATTAATGGAAAGTGATAATATTTTATATGGAAAGTGATAATTTATAGTATAAATGGAAAGTGATAATATTTTATATGGAAAGTGATAATGTTTTATAGCAAAAGTAAAAATTATTTTAAAACCTATAAAATGATCTTACGTGAGACGATTTCACGCAAGACCTACTTAATTTTCTATTAGTTTTGTAATGAAATGCTGAATATAATAAAATAATACTTTCATTAAAAAAACTAAAACTAATATAGATGGAGTATACTGGAGTTAAACTCCGTTCACCCAAATATGCATGGAATATGAACTCTTGTAAAATTGATGATTCGTAAATGTTGCTTTTATAGATAAATTTTTATACTAGGTTCCATGATTAAGTTCACTATTTTGTCATTCGTCCCATAATAAGGTTCACCCTAATAAAAAAATAACATCTCAATTCAAAATTTCAAAATAAACTTTAATTTTAAAATTGTCATTATTTTTTAACACAGAGTTTTTTACATGATGCTAGTCTAGTATTCTCGAGGCTCAGTGGTGACATGGGTCTTGGTTCAAACTTTGATCCGTTTATTTTGACAAATTAAATGATTAGAAAGGGTTCTAGAAATGGAAAAATAATTATCTCTAGTCTGAAACTGCTAATCACCATCTCAACTCGAAACTGTTACCTCAAATTGAGACGGTCAAAGTTGTCTCTAAATTAGTCAATCCGATTCTCCAGCCAACCGACACATTTCGTCTTCAAAGCCATCTCAAATAGAAACGACAAAAAGCGGCTTATATAAATAGAGATGATACAAAACCATCTCAAATTGAGACAGAAAAAATACCATCTGAATTTGAGATGGCTAAAAATCATCTCAATACATTGTCTAATTACTTAGAGAAGCATTATAGTCATCTCATAATAAGACCGTCCAAACCTGTCGTTAAATTTCACTTGAATTACCGATCAAAAAAAAATTCACTCGAATTGGTTATGAAAATGAACCCTTAAACTATATCAGATATAGTAAATAGAGTCGTTTTTTAGCTGTCTCAATTTAGTGCCGTCGTTAAAGCTTTCTCAAATGTAAATTTATTACTGTTGATTAATGGAAAACGAGAACATCGTCTTTATTTCAAAAAAATTCTCTCTAAAACCGTCGTAAATTGAGACAACACGCTAGCCATCGCAAATTGTGGCTCTAATCATCACTTTATTTAGTGGAACTACCCGATAAAATACATAATGAATTACTCCCTCCATTCTATAACAATTGATATATTTTTTTTGGTACAAAGATTAAGGAGTATGATAATTTAATGTAAAGTAAAGTTTAAGAAATAATATTTAATATGTAATTGATAATTGTATTAGTGGTGAGTGTGATATGTGTGTGGGCTCGTGTAAATAAATAAATTTTTTTTTGTGGGTCCCATACCCTTAAAAAAGAAATAAATGTAAATTTTTGTGGGACACCCAAAAAAGAAAGTATGTCAATATTATAGAACTATGAAGTGTTACTCTTCGAGAATAATAATACTATTAACTCTTGTTCAGAAAAAATCCCTTCTGTGATATAAAAGAGTAACTTTTTTTATGAAGGCTAAAACTTGTGTGCTCTGAGTCATCATGCGCCCAAATATCTTTTAGTATTAAATGATAAACCCTTTATTATAAGGACGTGAACTTTTTATTTTTTTTTTAAGAAAAAATTAATGAAAGTGTTGTTCTTTAGAACAAAATGTTGAATTAATTAAAGTGTATATCTTTTAGAACAAAATTTTGTATACTTACACATTTTGTACATCTAGAACACAAGATTAGACCAATTCTTCTATGAAACTGTTCAATAAAATTTTTGGTGCTATATATTACTTTTTTTTTTAATTTCATTACACGAAACGTTTTTTGTGAATAATCCAAGCACTGTTTTGAGTCTGTCTTTAGTTATTATATTTTTATTTGTTTAATAAGAAAAACTTTTTAATTAGAAAATTTAATAATAAAATAAAGTTTGCAATGAAAAAGAGAAGCAGAAAGGTGAAGTAGTGTAAATAAGTTAGGTACTGCAACTCAGTTAGGGATAAAGGTCAAAATCCCGATAAATAAAAATCGACAATAAAAGCTTGTCTGATTTTCACGAAACTAACACCGTGAAATCCGAGCAAAACAGCAAACATGGGATACCTGGAAAGGAATACTAATGAAGAAAGTGGAGTAGTTTTAATAAATGCTCCATCTCTCCAAATTATGTAAATTTACTTTTCTAATATTTATAAATTACTTTTTTTTTCAATATTATTGATTTTTGTAAGGATATTTTAATATTTTTAAGTTATTTTTATCCTCCATGTTACTTCATGTATGTCAGAGAAAAATGTACCCCTTCTATCCCATTAAAAATTGCACTTTTTTATTTTATTTTATAAAGGAGTGGTGGAAATTGGGTGTATGTCAATGCATTAGAAAGTGCACTTTAACAAAATTAAAAAAATTAAATTACCTCAATTAAATAATCTTTGGTCAACAATTGTCCGTCTCGAAACAAAATATACATTTAATTTTTTTGGTAGATGAGACCCACACAAAATAATTATTATATCTACATGGGGCCCACATATTAAGCTAATACAACTACCGACTACACATTAAAATATTATTTCTCTCACTGTACTATACATTAAAATATTATACTCATTAATCTGCGTGAAAAAACAAACACATTAAAATATTATACTCATTAATCTGCGTGCAAAAAACAAACATATGCCTTGTTCCGGGGGGAGGGAGTATTTTTTAATAAAAATGTTAGTATAACTTTATTTCTATATACTATAAAGTATTCTAACTTTATTTCTATACTATAAAGTATTAATTAAATAATTTACTGCATCACCATGAGAACCGTTTTACATTTTCTTAAATAGTTATAATATTTTATAAATTTTTTTTATCATTTTTCATTCAAAATGTTATCTCTTTTTTATAAAACAATTAGTTCATGAAATAATTCACTATACTATTTTCATTAGTTTTTTTTTATTACTTCTTATACATCTCATAAAATCTAACTGTGAGACATAAGAGTTTGTTTTTTTTTTTATCAAAATGTCATAATTTCTTATATATCCCACAAAACTCATTTCTTAAGATAGTCTCACAAATATATTTTAACTAAAAAAATAGTAGATAACAATGTACTCAGGAGCACGAAAGTAACTTTATGCACCCAATTTATTTTTTTGGGAAACAAACTGTATTATTTAATTCAATAAAATATATGATAATTTAATTAGATTATTGCAAGTATACCCTAAGCCTTAAAATACGCCATGAGAATTAATTAAATTAATACAATTCAAAAAGTAAAATTTAACATGAACCGCAAATTTATAAATGTTACTCCTATTTTATAGGGTATAATCATAATTAATAATAATAATAATAATATGAGTTTTTTTTCCCAAAATATATACTAACTATATCAATCCAAACTCGAATTTTATTTTCTATAGATTGTAAGGGCCAATTTATTTATAAGTATCAGTTTAACCTCCACAACATTAACACTAAAGTTCCCCTCCCCCTCAATAACAGACGGTATATATAAAATGGAGTGTAGGTCTTGCTCTCACGTTAATCTTATGTAAAATGGATAAAAAATGATAATTTCGTTAATGAAAAGTGATACTCAATTGATGAAAAGTGATAATGATATAGTGAACTATTTTATAAATAATTTATAATATAAATAAAAAGTGATAATATTTTATAGCGAAAGTGATAACAATTTATAGTGAGAGTGATAATAATGTTATCACTTTTTATCCGTTTTACATAAGGGCTTACGTGAGACGGTCTCACACAAGTCTTTGCCTTAAAATGGATCGTGAGATGAATCGATCTATATTGAGAGTGCAATTTCACGTATTTTATGTGTGCACATTACACCGTTTTGCTTAGAAAGGTTATTGTTTTTGCATGGAATTATGTACGTTTGAATATTTACATGATTTTGAGGCTACTTAGGTGTTTTATGAGTTTTGAAGGGTGAAAACAGGGAAAACAGATCAAAGTACGAAGCATCATGGAACAGAGTCAGAACGGGTAGGGATGTCAATGGGACGGGTATTTTTGGGTATCCGTTCTACCCGAACCCTAATGGGTAGAGTACGGGTAGTTGAAAACGGGTTTGGGACGGGTACTGGTAGTTGTAAGAAATACCATTAGGGTTTGGAAAGGGTACGTGCAATTCCTAAAAAACCCGCGGGTACCCCGATTATATGTATATTTTTTTATAAAATTTAATATATATTATATAATTTATATATTATAAGATATTTTATATATTTAATTAATAGTTATAAGTTTTATTTAATCATGTTTATTAAATATTTATTTAAAATAATAGAATTTATATTATATTTATTTTATATTTAATTAATAATAATGTAATTTTTATTATTATATTTATTAAGATAATAAAGAAATATAAATATATATAAAACAAATTAATATTAAATGGGTACGGGTACCAGCGGGTATTGATAAACGGGAATGAGACGGGTACGGGTACCATAATAGTTTTTTTAAATGGGAGATACGGATACAGGTTTTCATTTTTTAATCGGATACGGGTACGGGTACCCCAAAATAAAGCGGGTACCCTACCCGTTGCCATCCCTAGGAACTGGCCAGCTCGGAAGCCGCTCGGCAAGCAGCTCTGGCCGAGCTGGATGATTGGCGATATTTTCACCTAGATTTTAGTATATTTTTATATGTGTTTTCATATTATTTTATCTGTATTTGTGTACTATTTGGTTGTATTTTGTGTTTTTTATGGAAATGTGTGAGAATGAGCTTAAACGTATGATTTCAGGTAAAAATAGATTCTAGACGCGAAAAGGAAGACGTGGGAAAAAATGGATCTAAATTCGGAGTTGAAACGAGGGAGAACGAGCCGGAACAAAAGAAGAAGAACAGGGGTTGCACGAACACGACCAGTTTGCATGCACACGAGCTATGTGCTTGTACATGACCAGTGTGCGGAACACGCCCCTGTAAGCCAAGGACGTGCGCCAGCCCCTGAAACACCTACACGCCCATAGCCATGGCCGTGTTCGGTACACGAGCCGTGTGCACGCGCACGAGCCGTGTCCATGCAAAAATCAGAAAAATATCAGCAAACCTTCTAGAAGCTCCCAAGGGGTATAAATACCCCCAATTTCAATATTTCCACAGATTTTCGAAGGGTTTCAGCTGAACACACACATCACACACCATTTCCTTCATTTTACACCATCAACTTCATCTATTCTTCATCCATCCATCTACACTTGATCCCCTCCATTAAATCCGCCATCAGGAAGGAAGGGAGAGTGAAGATTACAAGAAGAAGAAGGAGAAACTCTATTGAAGACATTCAAAGGGGGAATCTATTTATAATTTTAGAGAATTTCTTTATAGATTTGTCATGAGATTTGTAGATATAATTGCCTATATTGTTTTCTCTAAGACTATGATAGGCTAATCTCCTTTGTGAGATTAGCTCCATGATTGGTGTTGAATAATTTAGTTTTTATACAAATTGATTTTAATCTTGAATGGGCTTTGTGTTATTTCTATCATTGATTGTTAATTGCTTGATGTATATGATTGATTTGTCTGATTAATTGTCATGGGCATGTGATTTGATTGAGAAATCAATTATGTGTTTAGGATAATTCATTTTATCATTTTCATCATACACGTGCATGAATTTAGAATGGGATAGAGATATCCTTCTAGATTTAGAACCCTTTGATAGAACATTTGATTAGCTTAATCGAGAGATTAATTGATTAGGTGAAGAGATCCAAGCCATTAGTGAATTCATAGTACCTTAAAGGGAATATTGCCTATTATTTAGTACCTAATTAGGGAACTCGTACAGTAATTAGTACCTATTGAGAGTTTTTGTTATGACATCGATCCTATATGCTTTTGGAAGCCTTATTGAGGGTCTACATCCTATCCATCACGAGAAAGAGTTTAGGTGGAATTAGTGATCACTCCTATGCCATGTCCATAAGAGATTAGAATTAATTGTATGATTTCTTTATTATCTATGCCATGATTGTTGCTAATCTCATCCTTGCATCATTTGGAACCCATTCATCTTGCATTCATTTAATAATTTATTTCTCGCATTAGTTTAATTGCATTCATTTGCAATCTATCCTTCTCATTCCGTCGTCCTTATAAAATCACGATAAACTTGAGATTGCTTAAACTCTAGCACGTTTCTACCTTGGGTTTGATAAATTCTTTAACTGGTCATCCCGACTATTAACGACCAATCACTGGACCCGCTCGCCACTCTAATCCAGCCGAGCTGGTTGCAGAAGGGTCTCACGTGACGTGTCAAGTTCGTCTGATGTAGCTCGAATGCGGCTCGACAACATCCAGATCCAGCTCGAGCCTAGTTGGGTACCGAGCGGGTGCTTTTTGGGCCCAGTCGTGGCCCATTCGATTCAACACTGTATTTACAACATTCAGATCGTGTTTTGGCTCTGATTCGACGTGAAAAATCCCAACAATCAGTCCAAGATATAAAATGGGGAATCAACACATAATTGAAGGGAAACCACATCATCCATCGCTACTTCTCATCACATAAAAATCCATACACATCAGATTAAAATCTGACTTTCACCATTCATCCATCTTGAAGGGGTTCCAAGTGCTAATTGAGGGAGATCGGACGATCGGAGAGACGGAGAAAGAACGTGGAACTACGCTTACGCTAGGGATTCATTTTTTTTCATATTTCCCTTTCTTTTGTCTTGATTTTTGGTATGAATTGCTTATTCATGAGTGTTGCTCGTGACCTCATGGGCTAATTTCTTATACAGTTATAGGGTTTGATGGTTTGATTTAATTTATTTGGGAACTTAGACTAAGATTGGGATTTTATGCAGTTGATATTATGAATTTATTTATTTTATTCAGACTTGCTTATCCGCTTTGTAACGTCTTCATAATAATTCATGACATCCGCTATAATGCTTGATTTATGATAAGTCATATTTTAGCATGATTATTTGGTGGAAATTCAAGTCTATTTGATTGAATTATATGTTATTTATGTGCTAATATTGACTTATCTTGTTTTTGGGAGATAAATGCTTAAATGTTATAATTTGATGTGGAAACAGGCTATTTTTTGGAAGAAAATGTTGCTGCCAATTTAACCAACACTGAACCCTTCAGTGTCAGTGGAATCGAAAGGGAATTCAGAATAAATAAGGAAATAAATTAGCCAACATATCTTTCACATATTTTCACGACCAAATCTCTTCCTAATATGATAGAGTCACGATCAAGGAGGAATAACATGGTAAAGAGATTATGGAAATCAAGAAAAAAATGAAAGAAATCAATTAGGTTTCTTGGGGGATAAGAAGATAAATAAGGCAGATGGATACATCAGAACAGAGGATACGAGACACGGTTTTCTGAGAGAACAGAGGAAAGAGGCGACGAAAGGCAGTTTGGGAGTGTGAAGTGAAGAACAATTTGACATCATCGGTCTTTAATTTTATTTCATATTTGTCATGAACATGCGGGGCTAATCCCCTTTTCTAGTTTAGGATTTCGTGAACCTCCCGTTGAATGTTAATTTAATTATTGAAGATTTTTATATTGAATCTTTTGTGTGAATTTATTCCATTACATGCCTTGAATTGATTTATAGTAGTTTGATAATTATTTTAGGTTGGCCATCCAGATTAATTATTTAATTGCGTATTGCTATTTCGTGATCCGCAATTCGTAATTGTTGTGAGGATTGTATTGAGTAGCAAATAGAGATTATTTCCTCTAGATATAATGGGATCTAGGTTGTATGATTCCTAGCCAGTTTCGTAGCCTAGTAATTCTATATTTAGAGTCTTAATGCGTTTTCGAGTTCAAATCCATTGGATCACTCGGGAATAGTTCAATTTAGTGGTTTTACCCTAATTGATGATCTTAAGAACATTTGGGTTGATTGGTCGTACCATCAATCTAGGGATTTGAATTTGCACACTAGGTAAGATGTTTAATTTATGTAATTAATTGATTCAGTAAATGGGAGGGGATCGTCGTCCTAATCTAGGTTTTTCTCACTTGGTAAATTTTCTAATTAAATTTTGTCTACGTACTTTGCTATTTAAAAAATTGAGTTGATTTATTGTTCGTGCTAATTTTGATTTTGCTCAAACAAAACTTCCCCCTTATTTATTTTATTAGTTTGCAACACATCTATTTAATTTAATTTCATTATACTCCTTTGGGTACGACCCGTACTCGTTGCTATACTCTGTATTGGATTGAGTCAGAAATATATTATAATTTTGTAAGCCAGCGACATCCTATCAAATTTAGCGCCGTTTGCTCGGGGAGTAAAATTGAAATGTGTTAAATCTCTTTGTTTTTGATATTTTTCTGGATTTTTACAGGTTCTGGAACTTTTTGGAATTTTTTATTTTTCCAGTAACATTGACACTGAACCCTTCAGTGTCAGTAGTGTCCTATTTTCGAAATTTTTTTTGTGAATGATCACTCGTTCTTCTGGTCCAAAACAGCTTGAATACATACCAGAAATCGAGAGAACTTCCCGGAAGTTGAGAAAGAAGTCCCGAAAAAAGAAGGAAACAAGTTTGTCCATTGATGGAACTGCCGAAAACCTTACTGAACTCAAACCTTCAGCTGATTCACTTCATCTTTGAGAGGAGAATTATGAATTTTTTGATTTAGAGGAGGAAGATACCGTAGGTTCTGAATCGGGAGAGAAAAACATGGCTGAAGATGCAGAAAGAACTTTGAATGAATTGGCAAATCTGGACATAGACCATCAACCTCTTTGCATTAACCTTCCTACAATTAATAATAATACTACATTTGAATTGAAATCGGGATTGATTCACTTACTTCCTGCTTTTCATGGTCTTTCATGTGAAAATTCTTACAAGTTTTCGAAGGAGTTCTCGGTTGTATGCACAAGCATGAAAACAACCGGAGTGACGGAGGAACAAATCAAGCTTAGGGCATTCCCCTTTGCTTTGAAAGACATGGTGAATAATTGGTTGTATTATCTCCCTCTCGAATCGATAAATAAATGGGCGGAAATGGAGAAACTTTTCCTCCAAACTTACTTTTCAGCCACTAGAGTTGCTGTCTTGCGCAAGGGGATACCCGGGGCTCGTCAGCTGCAAGGGGAGAATTTACATGAGTATTGGGAGAGGTTTAAAGGCCTCACATCAACATGCCCTCAACATCAAATAAGTGACCAGTTGTTGTTGCAATATTTCTATGAAGGGTTATCAATGATGGATCGAAACATGCTTGATGCCGCTAGTGGAGGAGCGTTCATGATGAAGACACCTACTGCTGCTAGGAGTTTGATTACTAGCATGGCTGCCAACACCCAACAATTTGGCACCCGTGATCCGTCGGTTAGAGAAGTTAAAGAGGTGTATGACTCCAAAATGGAGGAAACTTTGAACAAATTAACAGCTGTTGTTGAAAATCTTGCAAATGGAAGAGGGGTAAGTTCTCAATATTGTTAAAATTGCCTAACTTATGACCATTCCCCTTTTGACCGCGGGACTGCACCTAGTAAGGAATAAGTAAACGCCGTGGGGCGACCTTATGATCTATTCTCACAACCTACATTTAGGGTTGGAGAGATCATCCTAATCTTAGGTATGGTAGTGGACAAAGAGGAAATAGGGTGCAACAGCAGTTTCAAGAGCAAAGAGTGGTGAATAAGCCGCAAGATCACCCTCAAGATGGTGGAAATCACCAACAAGGTGGGGCAAGCTTCAGAGCTTCATTTGAGGAAATGATGAAAGAGATGACTGCCAACAATCTCAAATCCCAAGAGATGACACATTCATCCATCCAGGACTTGAAAACGACAACCCAATCGTTAATTCAGAACCTGGAAAATCAAATGAGTCAATTAGCTACAACTGTAGGCCAGATGCAGGCTCAAAACAGTGGAAAATTACCTTCACAAACAGAGGTTAATCCTAAAAATGTGAGGACCATTACACTGCGAAGTGGAAAACAGTTGGAGGAGGTTGTACAACCCAAAAAGCCTGACCAAAACGTGAAAAAAGATGATGTAGAACCTGCTGGAACAGTGGAGAATAAGAACGGTCAGTTTGGGGCAGAAAAATCTGATGTGCAGAAACGTAACACTGACACTAAACCCTTCAGTGTCAGAAGGTCTGAAAAAAATCAGGTTAAATTTTCTGACCCTGTTCCTTTTAATTATAACCATTTGTCTTTTCCCAAGTAGGATGAGGAATCCGGACACCACTGATAAGGATAAGCAGATACTTGAGGTATTTCGAAAAGTGGAGATCAATTTACCTTTCATATAGGCGATTAAGCAGATTCCGAGATACGCCAAATTTTTGAAGGAGTTGTGCACAAATAAAAAGAAGTTGAAGGGAGATGAAAAAGTGGTGATGGGAGAAAATATTTCAGCTGTCTTCCAGCAAACGTTACCTTAGAAGCGCAAGGATTCTAGCATGTTTGTGGTTCCTTGTAAGATCGGGAATTTTAAGGTGGAAATAGCCATTTTGGATCTTGGAGCTTCCATTAATGTGATGCCTCGATCAGTGTTTGAGAGGCTAGGAGTTGGAGAATTGAAAAAGACCATAGTTGTCATCCAGCTTGCTGATCGAAGCTAGACATACCCAGATGGAGTCATTAAGGATGTTCTTGTTCAGGTAGACAAACTCTTATTCCCTGCTGATTTTTATGTGTTAGAAATGAATGAACACCCATCGAATTCCACTCCAATTTTTTTGGGAAGACCGTTCCTCAACACTTCACGCATTAAGATAGATGTGAGTGAAGATACTATCACGATGGAATTTGATGGGCACATCATTAAATTCAACATATATGATGCTATGAAATACCCTGATGATGCTAACCTGCTTTTTATTGTGAGTACTGTTGAGCCTATTGTCTAGGAACACTCCGAGCTCACTAGTAGGGATGCATTAGATACAGTCATTGAACATGGAATCATGAAGGAGGATGCTGAAAGATGGGATAATGAGAAGCTGAATCACTATGTCAATACTTTGCACAGTTCTTCTCAGAGACCAAGCACATTTATGTAGCTTCTGTTAAATTGTCTGACATTTTTCCAATAATTCTTCCATCTATATTGCAAGCACCGAAGCTGGAGTTAAAGGCACTTCCTGAACACTTGAAGTATGCCTAGTTAGGGCTAGATTCCACTTTACCGGTGATCATCTCATCCAAGCTGATGGACGAGCAAGCTTGTTGCTCGATGTGTTGAAGAGGCATAAGACTGCTATTGGATGGACGGTAGTTGATTTGAAGGGTATCAATCCCGCAATTTGCATGCACCGTATTCTGCTTAAGGATGATGTGAAACCGTCTCGAGAAGCCCAGCTCCGGTTGAATCCGCTCATGATGGAGGTGGTAAAGAAGGAGGTGTTGAAACTTCTGAGTATGGGGATTATTTATCCCATCTCAGATAGTAAGTGGGTCAGTCCGACACAAGTGGTTTCAAAGAAATCAGGAGTGACTGTAGTTGAGAATGACAAGGGTGATATGGTTCCAACATGACTAGAAAGGATCATTTTCCTTTACCTTTTATTGATCAAATGTTAGAAAAGCTTGCAGGTTATTCTTACTATTGTTTTCTTGACGGTTTCTCTAGGTATTTTCAGATTGCAATTGCTCCCAAGGGTCAACAGAAAAAAACCTTCACATGCCCCTTTGGGACTTTTGGCATGTCGTCAATTACCTTTCGGGCTTTGCAACGCACCTGCTACATTTCAAAGGTGTATGGTAAGCATTTTTTCTGAATTTGTGGGTAATATAATAGAGTTCTTTATGGATGATTTCAGTGTCTACGGAGAATCTTTTAGTAGTTGCCTTGGACATCTTGAATTGATCTTGAAAAGATGTGTAGAAACAAACCTTATTTTGAATTGGGAAAAATGTCACTTTATGGTCGAACATGGCATTGTTTTAGGTCATGTTATTTCAAAGAATGGGATTGAAGTTGATAAGTCTAAGATAGACCTTGCATCTGCATTGCCTTACCCCGCATCTGTGCGGGAAGTTCGTTCTTTTCAAGGATATTGTGAGTTGTTGCAAAAAGATGTGAAGTTTGGGATGAATGATGCCTGTAAGAAAGCTTTTGATAATTTGAAAGAGTTGCTAACCACACCACCCATAATACAGTTGCCGGATTGGAGCTTGCCTTTTGAAATAATGTGTGATGCTAGTGACTATGCCGTAGGAGCAGTGTTGGGGCAACGAGTGGACAAGACTGCACATGTGATCTACTACGCTTCAAAAACCTTGGATAATACTCAAGCCAACTACTCCACTACGAAAAAAGAACTCCTAGCTGTGCTTTTTGCTCTAGAAAAATTTCGATCTTACTTGTTGGCTATTAAAGTAACTATTTTCTCTGATCATGCAGCTCTTCGTTATCTCATGACGAAAAAGGAAGCAAAACCTCTGTTGATTCAGTGGATTTTTCTACTTCAAGAGTTCGACTTGGAAATCTAAGACAAAAAGAGATCGGAGAATCTAGTGGTCGACCACCTAAGCCGACTGATTAGAGATAAAGATGAGCAAAAAATTTTAGAAAAATTCCCGGAGGAATAGTTGTTGGCCGTTCTGCAAAATCTGGAAAATTCGAGCCAACTGACACTGAACCCTTCAGTGTCAGAAGGCTCTGTTCCATGGTTTGCCGATTTAACGAATTTTGTGACCTCCCATCAGTTTCCAACCCATATGAGTAAAGTAAAACATGATAAGCTTCGTAGTGATGCCAAGTACAACATGTGGGATGATCCGTATTTGTGGAAATGCTGTTACGATCAAGTGATAAGAATGTACGTTCCTGAGATTGAATTTAATTCAATACTCGCCTTTTGTCATAGTCATGCATGTGGTGGTCATTTTGGTTTTATAAGAACTACTTTCAAAGTGCTTGAGTGTGGATTGTATTGGCCGACAGTGTTTAAGGATGCTTATGAATTTTGCAAGTCTTGTGATAGATGTCAGCGTGTAGGAAATATTTCTCAACGAAATGAAATAATCATTTGTGAGATCTTTGATGTGTGGAGATGGATTTTATGGGACCTTTTCCTTCTTTGTCTGGCTTCACTTACATATTACTTGCTGTTGATTATGTGTCGAAGTGGGTGGAAGCAAAGACCACCCGAACTAATGATTCTAAAGTGGTTGCAGGTTTTCTTCGGTCTAATATATTTTGTAATTTGGAATTTCTCGAGCCATCATCAGTGAGAAGGGCATGCATTTTTGCAACTGAACGGTAGAAGCACTTCTGCACAAGTATTCGGTGTTTCATAAAATTTCCACACCCTACCACCCTCAAACGTGTGGCCAGATGGAGGCATCCAACCATGAGATCAAGAGGATTTTAGTGAAGATGGCTAATCCATCTAGGAAAGATTGCTGCTCACGATTGGAAGATGCACTATGGGCCTATCGAACGGCCTATAAGACACCGATTGGCATGTCCCCGTATCGATTCACCTATTGAAAGCCATGCCACTTACCTGTGGAACTTCAACACAAGGCATGGTGGACAATCTAGAAGTGCAACATGGATCATAATGAAGCCGGAGTACAAAGAAAACTTCAATTGCAAGAGTTGGAGGAATTGAAGAATGAAGCCTATAAAAATTCAGTGATTTATAAAGCTAAAATAAAAGCATTTCATGATGCAAGAATCTCAAGGAAAAATTTTAGCATTGGGCAAAAAGTTTTACTTTACCCCTCAAAGCTTAAATTATTCCCTGGTAAGTTGCGTTCTCGTTGGATTGGTCCATTTATTGTGACTAATGTTTATTCTCACGGTGCAATTGAGATAAGAAACATAAATTTTGAAAGGAGTTTCAAAGTTAATGGGCACCAACTTAAGGAATATCATGAAAGATTCCAGACGGTTGAGGTGGATCGAATGGAGTTGGAAGATATGGTCTACAGTTGATAAAGATACACCTGACCTAAGTTGAGCCAACAACAATAAAAAAGACGCTAATTGGTAGGTAACCCAAATTTCTCATTTTATATTTATCTATATTTTTATGTTTATTTTTTTTATATTGTTAGTTTAATTTTTATTTTCAATAAATTATCTGATTGTTCACTCTTAATTTTCTGTTGTGATTATTAGAAGTAATACAAACTACAAGGGCAGCCAGAATTTTAATAATTTCGGAATTTGAATTGACAAAAATTGGGCCACGAAATGGCTTTACTGCTTTGATTAAAATTTCACTTGTGGCCCAACTAATTTTCATTTTTTTTACAGGAAAGGGGCCCAACTCTCTTAGCCTAGGAAGGAATTGGTGGAACAATAAGGCTCAGGTCATACAATTGATCAAATTACGTGATCATCCCCAATCCCTCGTAAAACCCTTTCCCAATTCTCAATTATCAGTTCGTGAAAACCCCAAATTCATCGTGACTTCCGCTGCACCACCTCGAGAAATTTCACCGTGGTGAATTCTAATTCCACCATTTTGAATTACATTGGCGAATCGTCTCCAACCATGGCCAGATTATGTTCCAGTGTTCGAGCAAGAAAGAAACAGAGGAGGGAAGATGAACTGGAACCGTCTCGGGCGATTGTCGTATTTTGTGAAGCGAATGCTCCCGATGAACCCATTGCCGCCGCCGCCCATACTGATTCCAACGAGAAAACTCCAGCACCGGAAGCCGCCGAGGGCGAGGCAGGTGAACGTCTCGTCAAGAATTTGTGGGATCATGGTCAGAGTTCGTCCCATAAATAAAATCAGGTGTATTATATTCCATTTTCATATTCAATTTCTCTTTTACACTTGCTTTTGCTTGGGGACAAGCAAGCGTTTAGGTGTGGGAGGGATATGAATATGTTAAGTGGGGTAGAGTTGGTGGTAGTAATGTAAATATGCTTTATGATTTTTTTTATTTTGGTGAGTTCCTATGGCTATATATATTTGAATTCTTTAGTGGCTGTTATGCATGTTTTGGTAAGAGTTGATGGCTGTTGTCTTGAAAGCTGAAATGTGATGTTTGAGATCCTGATTTAGTGCAATTGAGTGGTTATCATTCTGAAATTTCTGATGTTGGATGGGTACTATTGCTGAATTTTTTTTATTTGTGGTGAAAATTTGCTGAATTTCTTCTCCCATGTCATGTTCTTGTTGTCCTCTGAATTTTATGTTGATGTAGGGTTTGAGAAATTGAGGAATAAAATCTTTTGAGGTGATGAGGGTGATGCATGATTGAGGGGGTAGCAATGTTGTTGAGGAGCTATTGAAATTTGATATTCTTTGCAAAAAAATTTGTGATTGTAGTGGCTGATTTTTTTTCGAATTTCAAGGCAAATCTACCCAATTTTTGGTGAGCTTTTGAGCCTTAACGAGCTATCATCTATAAGCTCCATTGAAATTTCTTTCTTGAGTGCATTGAAGTTGAATTGCTCATTCTTGAACTTGTCTTTTGAATGCATTTCAAGATCATATGATTTGTTGTATATGATAAAATGATAAGGGCACTTAGGTTTAACCCTCTTGGCTTATATTGTTCCACCCGATTATGAAAACTCTAGGGAAGCCACGTTGAGCCTAAGCCTGTTCTTTGAATTATAAGCACATAAATGAACCCTGACTCCCCATTTCTTTCTTTAACTCTTCCTTTTGAATCCTTCATTACTTTGCAATGTGTGAATCTTGTGGAAATACTTTATGGTTGATTTGAAGTTGAAGGGAGTAGAAAAAAAAGAAGAAATGGAGTTGATGTAAAAAATTGGAGAAAAAAAGGGAAAAAGAAAAGGGAAAATGGTTGAAAAAAAAGAAGAGAGAAAAATTCTTGAAAAAAAAAAGAGAGCAAAACAGAAGAGTCGTAGTCTGTGTTTGCAGAATGTTTCTGGATAGTTCAGACGCTGATCCTTTCAGTGTTACACCTATTGTTCCAAATCTCAAAAAGAAGCAGGTGTGGGGAGGTTATATGTGAAAGAAAATGCCGTTTTGAAAGGAAAAATTTGGGGATGATAGATGAGTTGATTTGTAAAGATCACATGTTGTAAAGTGGTGCATTTAGCCATTCTTATCCCTCTTGTTACCTCACCCTGTCCTAAGGTCCCATTACAACCATATCAAAGACCCTTTGATTATTGCACATGATCCACTTAAAATTGGTGGAGATTTGATTTGGGAGCAAGCCTATGGTAATGACTTTTCTTATTCAATTTTTGAGTGATCTCACTACCTAATCATACATTTGAGTGTTTTTGAGTGAATCTTTGTGAGGCCTTGAAATTTTGAAAGATTTGATGCCATGAAAGGTGCAAACTTTGAGTGAAGAGTCATTTTTTATATTAGTTCCGAATGCTCATTGATTACTTTTCTCTTGGTGTGTTGTGAATTTCATTTGCCTTTTTAGATGGAGTTCCTTGGTTTTCTGTTCTCTGTCATCTTTGATCTCAGTTTGCTTGTGGACAAGCAAAGTTTAGGTGTGGGGAGATTTGATAAGTCATATTTTAGCATGATTATTTGGTGGAAATTCAAGTCTATTTGATTAAATTATATGTTCTTTATGTGCTAATATTGACTTATCTTGTTTTTGGGAGATAAATGCATTAATGTGATAATTTGATGTGGAAACAGGCTATTTTGTGGAAGAAAACGTTTCTGCCAATTTAACCAACACTGAACCCTTCAGTGTCAGTGGAATCGAACGAGAATTCAAAATAAATAAGGAAACAAATCAGCCAACATATCTTTCACATATTTTCACGATCAGATCTCTTCCAAATCTGATGGAGTCACGATCAAGGAGGAAAAGCATGGTAAAGAGATTCTGGAAATCAAGAAAAAAAGGAAAGAAATCAATTAGGTTTCTTGGGGGATAAAAAGATAAATAGGGCTGGTGGATACATCAGAACAGAGGATACGAGACATGGTTTTTCTGAGAGAACAGAGGAAAGAGGCGACTGCAAGGCAGTTTGGGAGCGTGAAGTGAAGAACAATTGGACATCATCGGTTCTTTAATTTTATTTCATATTTTATCATGAACATGCGTGGCTAATCCCCTTTTCTAGTTTAGGATTTCGTGAACCTCCCGTTGAATGTTAATTTAATTTTAAAGGAATTTTATATTGAATCTTTTGTGTGAATTTATTCTATTACATACCTTGAATTGATTTATAGTAGTTTGATAATTATTTTTGGCTGGCCATCTAGATTAATTATTTAATTGCTTACTGCTATTTCGTGATCTGCAATCCGTAATTATTGTGAGGATTGAATTGAGTAGCAAATAGAGATTATTCCTTCTAGATGTAATGGGATCTAGGTTATATGATTCCTAGCCGATTTTTGTAGCCTAGTAATTTTATGTTTGGAGTCTTAATGCATTTTCGAGTTCGAATTCATAGTGTCACTCAGGAATAGTTCAATTTAGTGGTCGTACCCTAATTGATGATCTTAAGAACATTCGAGTTGATTGGTCGTACCGTCAATCTAGGGATTTGACATTGCACACTAGGTAAGATGTTTAATTTCTGTAATTAATTGACTCAGTAAATGGGAGAGGATCGTCATCCTAAACTAGATTTTTATCACTTGGTAAATTTTCTAATTAAATTTCATCTACGTACTTTGCTATTTAAAAAATTGAGTTGATTTATTGTTCGTGCTATTTTTGATTTTGCTCAAACAAAACTTCCCCCTTATTTATTTTATTAGTTTGCAACACATCTATTTAATTTAAATTTCATTATACTCCTTTGGGTTCGACCCGTACTCGTTGCTATACTCTGTATTGGATTGAGTTAAAAATAAATTATAATTTTGTAGGCAGATGACAACCTATCAATTTATTATGTTAGCTTGAGTGCGTTCATGATTGATATTATCTATCTGTTAGAGATTAAGGTAGTTCCGCTATAAACACTTTAATTCCATGAACTGATAAATAAGGTACATGAATTGTTTAGTGGAACAATGCAATTAGATATTCAAGTAGGAAGTTAATAAAATCTTGTAGTAATTTCAGAGAATATCTTGTTAGTCGAGCTTACCATCCGGAGGTATTGTTATTTTCTTTGATTAATATCTAGGAATGAGGCATAGTAATATTCGCGCACCTTAGGGAATAAATTCAAAATAGACTGTTAGATTAAAATCGGATCATATCTCGTGGGTTAACAGGATTGAGTGGTGTATTTTTGTTGATGCTGCATGAATGAATAATTGAAGGTCTAGTAACTCAAATTAATTGATCTATACCGGATACCTTAGAACTGTTGTTTGTCTCTTGATTCACACTTGATTTATTTTTATTGCTTTTAATTATTTAATTATTTATTATTTCAGTACTTTAGTTAATTAATTCCAAAATTCAGGAAATTGGTTACATAATTCTGGTTAGTTAGTAATTTAGAGTAAATAAATAATTAACTATCTCATTGGGATCGATAATTTAGCTTTGTTGCTTGCCGCTACAATTGACATCCTTACACTTGAGGATTTTAATTGAATTGCGTAAAAAACGCCTATCAAGTTTTTGGCACCGTTGCCAGGGACAATTTTAATTATTTAGTTTTCTTTTATTACTAATTTAATTAGAATATTTCTGTTGAGATTTAATTTTCTTCAACTTGAATTTTTCTTGAAGTTGCATGCACACTAGGTCAAAGAAGGGAGCACAAGATCTCAAATTTGATCCGAATATTGAAGCTTCTGCAAGGAAAAGGAGAGGAGTAGTAAAGAATCTCAAAGCACCTCCTATAGCTGCTAAGGTACCACCTTCGAAGAAGACAACGGAGGCACCAGGTCCTAAAGCAGTCGTAGAGGAGGAAAAAGAGCAGATTGAAAATCAGGCTATCCCAAATGAGGTTGAATCAGAGACTGAATCAAAAACAGAATCAGAAACAACAGTTATGGGAGATAGAGCATTACATGAGAATGACATCATCATCTGAGAGACATTCAAGTCCACCAATGTTGGAGGATCAGACGTAGTTGGAGCCGTTCAAGCCGATGATGCGAATGACATAAGACCAGCCCTGATAGATATGGTGGAGAAGAACCCCATCGCCGGAGGCATTTTTGATGAACCATACGGCCATCTTAAACATTTCTACAGCTATATGGATACTGTGAAAGTCTCCGATGCTACTAATGACCGAGAGAAGATGAGACTTTTCCAGTTTTCATTAGTTGATAAGGTAAGTGAGTGGTGTGAAAACTTGGAAGGAGATAATTGTTCTAATTAGATTGAGCTGCAGCAGTATTTTTTGATCAATTTACGCCACCGGGTAAGGTTCTTGCATTGAAACAGGAAATCAATCAATTCAAGCAACAGAGAGATGAATAGTTTGGAGAGGCATGGGAAATATTTAGAGATACTTTGAGGAGATGCCCACAACATGGATTCAAAAAGTCCCAACTCATCAGTGTCTTCTACAATGGCCTTGACAACAATTTGATAGGTTAGTTAATGCTTTTGCTGGAGGAATGATTTTGGCAAGACCTAAAGAATCATAGAGAAACTGTTTGATGATATCTCTTTGAATTCTAAGGATTGGCCCTCTGAAAGAGTCCGTGGAAGCTATATACTTGGAAGAGTTACTCAGATTGAAGAAAAGTTGTCTGAAACTGATAGGAATGACAAGGTTGTTTCTCAGTTGGATCAGATGAACAAACACCTGGTTACTCTGATATCAGGTAAGAATAGGGGAGGCAACCAAGGGACTGCTAGTGAGAATGTAGTCATTAACCTTCAAGAGGTTGAGGACGCGATTTGGGCAATTGGGCAGAGTGTCCAAGGTAGAAGAGCACCTCAGAATTGGCAAGGAAATAGGTACCCTCAAGGAAATTCCAACTTCAGGAATAACCAAGGGGGAGGTCCTAGTAATTAAGGAGGGAATTGGCAAACCCCAAACGAAGCATGAGAATTTTGCTTATTCAAATCCAAATAACGCAGTTCTATTCCTTCCTAACTTTGATCATGGAGCAAAAACTGAAGAAGGAAGATATAATATTGATGAAGTGTTGGCTAGGTATATGAAGAAGATAGATGGAGATATTGACAAGATCAACAACTGCATTGTGCTGATGGATTCGAATATGACAAAGTAGAATGAAGAATTAATAAGCAGTTGCAGAGTCTCACATATTCTATGGGTCAGATCTCAACTATGGTCAATCAGCAACAACAATAGATTCAGAAGGGGAAGTTTCCGTCCGACACGGAAATTAACTCGAAGGAGTGAAAATCGATCACTTTAAGGTCAGGAAAGCAGTATGAAGGTCCAGAACTAATTCAAAACATAACAGGGATGGAGTAGAGCCACTAGGCCATGGCTCGGCTCCTAGCTCGGGCCGAGCTGGTTACTAGAGAAGCCGAGTTGCAGCCGAGTGGGGTGTAGACCGATTCAGAGGCGATTCAGGGTTCTGCTGGACACCGGTTCGGGCAGAGTTGTCTTCCACTCTATGACTCGCTTGAGCCGAGCTATCCTCCGAGAGTTCTAATATGTTCAAATTCTGTATTGACCCAATTTGATCAGGCAATCACTGATAAAAAGTGGCAGAGAGCTAAGAAACTGAGAGAAGCGGAAGTGGTGTTTGAGAAAGACAGTTTGGGACTTCCGAAAACAAAGGTACCAATTCCTTTCCCTCAGAGATTCTTGAAAAAAACTTGGATGAGAAGTTTAGAAAGTTCACTAATGTTATGAGGGATGTCCAAGTTACTATTCCTTTCTCAGAAGCATTGGATGAGATGCCATACTATGCAAGGTTCATCAAGGAACTCATCTCCAGAAATAGAAAGGTGAACAGTGTGGGGACGGTGAATTTGACAGAAAATTGCAGCTCAATTATTCAGAAGAAGCTACCAAAAAAGTTGAAGGATCCAGACAGCTTTATCATTCCCTGTGAAATTGGAAAAGGACCATCTAAGAAAGTACTGTGTGATCTATGAGCCAGCATCAATTTGATGTCCTTCTCAGTATTCAAGAAACTGGTTTGGGGAAGTTGAAACCTACGTCTTTTGCCCTACAGTTAGCAGATCGGTCATTGACATACCCTGAAGGAGTTATTGAAGATGTGCTAGTGAAGGTGTCGAATTTGACTTTCCCTGTGGACTTTCTTGTTCTAGATATGGAGGATGAAAAGGATGGCGCGCCTCTAATCTTAGGGCGTCCATTCCTTGCTACTGGAAGAGCTCTCATAGATGTGTTCAAAGGAGAGTTGAGGTTGAGGGCCAATGATAAGAAAATTATCATTTCGTTGAATAAGGAGATGCAGTGGCCTATAGATTAGCAGCAATGCAAGTCTGTGGAAGTAGTTGACACAGAGTTTGAGGATAACTTCGCCTTGTCTGATGCAGAGTTTGAGGGTTTATCTAACGATGCGTGTATTGATTATCTTGAGAATTTACTTGCATTGAGTGATGCCAGGGATGAACAGAGAAGGAAGATCACTGCGACATGGTGAATCGGAATAAGAAGACCACTGTTGAAGAAGAGATGAAACCTGTTGCTAAGAAAGATAAGCATGAGAGCAAAAGTATTGAAGTGGCAGAGGAGATCACAGGAACAAGCGTATCTCTTACTTTTCCTACTATTAACTCTACTGTGATGTTTGATAATCTTGTGGTTGCAGGAAAAATTGATGATCCATATTTGAAGCCTCCGAACTTACCTCCGGATTTTTATTCTTATATTAATGTTGAAAATTCTAACTTGTTTAATCCTTATTTTGCTATGCAGGTTGACTCTATAATTGAGAGTAGGATTGCCAAGGAAGAATCGCGACAGTCATGGGAGAGAAGGAAGTCAAATGATCTTGTTGCAATGACAAGAAATGTGAGATGGTTGGTGCAGTAAATAAGAGAGGGAAGAAGTACTTGAAGGTAAGAATGTGAGAAGACTGTCCTCCGACCAGAAAGTCAAAAAGAGGTATCCCGTCGTGACTCTCCAACGTTAAACATGAGCGCTTGTTGGGGGGCTTACCCTCCCATTTTAATTATTTTAATGTGTCTGTGTTGATGTAGGAATTTTATTAGGTATTGCTCGACTGCGGTATATACTTCTTTGCAAACTTAGTATCTCACTTCGTTTGATCTAAGTTTGGGAGGGTTACGTACATACCTTTGTCTTGCAGCACTGAAGTAAATTTTATGCATTGTGTTGTGTGCTTGGAGGGTCGATTTTTTATGAATTTTTAATATTTTTGATTTATTTGATGATGTTGAGGGTTCAATTTTTTGCGATTTTTCAGGTTTCGTGTTATTGTTTTGTTTGTCGTCTGTTGGTCTTAGTGTTAGTGTAGTCGATTTATGGTTCTCTAGGATGATTTTTTGATTTTTCTAAGCACTTGATGGTATTATTTACTCCCTCCATCCCGCGTTAACGTTGACGTTTGCTTTTTACATGGAGATTAAAAAATATAATATTTTACTATGTAATGAGGTGAGAGAAATAATATTTAATGTAAAATGAATAGTTTTATTAGTGTTGTATGTGGGCCCTAAATGAAATAATTAATTATTTTGTGTGGGCCCAACATGACATAAAAAGAAATATAAATATTAACTTGGGACATCCCAAAATGGAAAACATAAACCTTAACGTGAGACGGAGGGAGTATGTGATTGTGTTTGAGATTGAGAAGTAATTTGATATTGTAGTTTTATAATGAGGTGCTTGAATTTTAATTATATGCATGAAAGATTAGCTATGTAGCTTTATTAGGATTGCTCGTTCATTCCTATAGCCATGTGAGATTTGAGCCTTCTGAAATCATGAAAAGTTGCATGATTCAGTTTATTCTTGTGACTATCGTTCATACACACGTATTCTAGAACTTGGCTTTATATCTTGCTTGAAGCTACGTGTTTGATTAGACAATAGGAAATGATCTTAGGCCATCTTTGTTATTTATTAGTCACTAGCCAAATTATTATCCTACCTATTGAAATTATCCGTAGTCAACCATTTTGAGCCTCAAAACCTTATTTGTTGGAAGTCTACGTAATTAGCCAATTGATCCCTTTGCTAGATTTAAAAATCCATACCTAGTAGAAAGTTGAAGGAGTCAAGTTGGTGTCTTGTGAAGAAGAATATAAGGAGAAATAATTTGGAAATGATGAGAATAGTTGAAAAGAGTGGTTAAAACTTGCATGAAGGGGTAGTGCCCAAAACTGGTACCCCATAAAAAAGGATAGTGCCTGAAACTGGTACCCTTATTTGAAAAAAAAAAATTCAAGTAAGGAAGTAGAGCTTGAAAGTGAAGGAGAAATTCGAATTGCAAGAAGAGTTGAAGAACATTGAAGGAGAAAGAAAAAGTGAAGCTGTTTGTTGAAAAGTTGTAAGTCTTCTTTGATTCTCTACTAGTGAATTAGTCACTTAATCCATATATTTCCTACCTTTACCAAAGAGCCATCATTACACCCTAATGCAAGACCTTTGTGATCCTATTGTCGATATTATTCCTTTAGTCAATAGTTGAGATGATTGCCAAGCTTATGGTTACGCGTGTGTTTGAATTGATTCTAAGTGTAAACACCTTTTCCTAAAGTGTATATCTCATACTTGAGCGATGATCATAAATACTACCCTTGAGAATGGGTGGATGAGCATTCCAAAAAAGTGAGGTAGTTGATTTGAATTGTATGTTTTTAGATGGAGGGTTATCTTAATTTATGATGTATGATTTTCAAATTGTTATATTGTCTTGAATGTGTTATGCTGTGAAATTTCCTCTAAATTACTCTATTGATTTTCTATGTTGTTGCCTTAGGACGAGCAACATGTAATTAGTTTGGGGGTTTGTTCAGAGTGGAATTTCACGCATTTTATATGTGCACATTACACCGTTTTGCATAGGAAGGTTATTATTTTTGCATGGAATTATGTACGTTTGAGTATTTACACGATTTTGAGGCTAAGGTGTTTTTGTGAGATTTGAAGGGTGAAAACAGGGGAAAACAAATCAAAGTATGGAGCAGCATGGAACAGAGTCAGAACGGGCCAGCTCGGGAGCCGCTCGACAAGCAACTTGGGTCGAGCTGGACCTGCTCGCCACTCCAATCTAGTCGATCTGGTTGCAGAAGGGTCCCACGTGACGTGTCAAGTTCGTCTAATGCAGCTCGAATGCTGCTCGGCAGCATCCAAACCTAGCTCGAGCCAAGCTAGGTGCCAAGCGGGTGCTTTTTGGTCCTAGTCTTGGCCTGTTCAATTTAGCATTGTATTTACAACATTCAGATCATATTTTGGCTCAGATTCGACGCGAAAAAGCCCTACAATCTGTCCAAGATATAAAAGAGAGAATCAACACACAACTAAAGGGAACCCACATCATCCATCGCTACTTCTCACGTAAAAATCCACACACATCAGATTAAAATCTGACTTTCATCATCCATCCATCTTGAAGGGGGTTCCAATTGCTAATTGAGGAAGATCGGACGATCGGAGCGACGGAGAAAGAACGTGGAACTACGCTTACGCTAGGGTTTCATGTTTCTCATCTTTTCCTTTCTTTTGTCTTGATTTTTGGTATGAATTGCTTAGCCATGAGTGTTGCTTGTGACCTCATGGACTAATTTCTTATATAGTTCTAGAGTTTGATGGTTTGATTTAATTAATTGGGTTAATTTCATGAAAAGTCCTGACCTTTTCGCCAATTGCAAATTAGTCCAAACTTTTAGATATTTACAAATAAGTATCCGACTTTAAACTTGTATTGCAATTCGAACAATTGGGCAGCTGGGGGCCTGCCCGGATAGTGACGTGGAAAATAAAATTTTTAAAAAATAAATTTTTTTCATCCTGCAGCACTCTCTTTCTCTGTCCACACTCTCTTACCTTTTTTTAATCCACGTAAGCTTCTTAACTTCAATCAAAACAGTACACCCCCAGGAAATCCTTCTACCCTCTACCACCGTTGGAATACTTCTCCCTCATTTGCCTTTCAACAAACTCTCCCACAATTGCAAGCTCATTATGGATAATTAGATGAATTAGACATGCTTGTGTACATATATAAATGTGGTAGGTTTTAGATGTTGCAATGTAATAAAGAGAAGAGGGAGTGCTAATTGTGTGTTATGGTAGGAGGAGGAAAGGCCAAGACGAAGTATACTGCACACGTGCCTAGCCATGCCACACAAAGCATGCAAAAGGCTAGACAGAGTTCGGCGGGTCGATGGCGAAGAACTTGCAGTGAGCAGCGCGTGAGAAATGGCGTCTATAGTGGGTCGGGAGATCTGCAACATTGGTGGACGGTGGCGAGAAGCAGCCAACTCCAGTGACGAGGATAGCGAGAAGCAGTGTGACTAAGTTTAATAATGATAGCGGCTGCAGATTCGACGAACGGTAGAATGGGTGGTTTATTCCGGCGAGGAGTCTAAGCAACCGACGCCCTTCTTCCACAGGGAATGCGATATAATACGGTGATGTGGTAGGCAGCAGATTTCGATGGTGGCTAAGGTCCTAAGGAAACAGATCTGCAGTGAGGAACTGGGCTTCCCTCAATGGTGGTAGTGGGTTCGCGACTCCGGCGGCTGGTGAAGAAGGATCAACGGTGTCGGCGGTGGCGTCCTGGCAGCCGTAGATGTCGGCGAATGTGATTTGTGGAAAGGGTTTGAAATTTTATTTTATTTTTTAACAAGTGGAATTTCACACTTGAGGGCCAAACATCATCGTTTTGTCCATATAGAAAGTGATGTGAAAGATAAATGGACACGTCAGACACCGGGCAGGCCTCCAGCAGCCTGGTGGTTTGAATTGAAATACGGGCTAAAGGTTAGGTACTTATTTATAAATATTCAAAATTTTGGACTAATTCATAATTGGCGAAAAAGTTGGGACTTTTTATGTAATTAACCTTAATTGATTTGAGAACTTAGACCAAGATTGAGATTTTATGTAGTTGATATTCTGAATTTATTTATTTTATTCAGACTTGCTTATCTGCTTCGTAACGTCTTCATACTAATTCATGATATTCGCTATAATGCTTGATTTATTATCTTAGCTTGTGTGCATTCATGATTGATATTGTCTATCTATTAGGGATTAAGATAGTTCCGCTATAAACACTTTAGTTCCATGAATTGGTAAATCAGATACTTGAATTGTTTAGTGGAACAATGCAATTAGATATTCAAGTAGGAAGTAAATAAAATCTTGTAGTAATTTCAGAGAATATATTGTTAGTCGAATTTACTATCCGAAGGTATTATTGTTTGCTTTAATTAGTATCTAGGAATGATGCTTAGTAATATTCGCGCACCTTAAGGAATAAATCAGAATAGATTGTTAGCTTAAAATCAAATCATGTCTGGTGGATTAATATGATTAAGTGGTGTATTTTCATTGATACTGCATGAATGAATAATTGAAGGTCTAGTAACCCAAATTAATTGATCTATATCTGATACCTTAAAACTGTTGTTTGTCTCTTGATTCACACTTGATTTATTTTTATTGCTTTTAATTATTCAATTATTTATTATTTCAGTACTTTAGTTAATTAATTCCAAAACTCAGGAAATTGGTTACGTAATTCAGGTTAGTTAACTGTCTCATTGGGATCGATAATTTAGCTTGGTTGCTTGTCGCTACAATTGACATCCTTACACTTGAGGATTTTAATTAAAGTGCGTAAAAAATGCCTATCAATCTATTATTAACGTATATTTGTTATACAAATAAAATATGTTTATATTTATTAATAATTAAAATATGCTTGTAGTAAAGTATACTATAACTCATTAAAAGCATGCTTTAATTCATTATTCATTATATTTTGGAAAAAAATACTTTAACTAACCATAAGCATATTTTACCTACTCCTCTGTCCCCTTGAAAGAGGGACTTTTTTTCATTTTGGGCGTCTCACCCAAAGAGTCTCATTTCCTTTATTACAAACATGGGACCTACAGACACCCACTAATACAATTAAAATATGAAATTCACACTCCCACTAATACAACTACCCACTACGCATTAAATAATAATACTCCCCAATCCACGTGCCAAAAAACAAAAGATCCTCTTGGTGAGGGACGAAGGGAGTGATAACAATTATACTTTAGTAATGGATCGACCCGTCTCACATTATTATTGTCTCACAAGAGACTTTGTCTAAATGTAAATGCTTTTGTTTTCTTTTTCCATTTTTTTATATATTTTTTGTTTAATTTCTTTTATTTCCCCTATATTTTTTTCTTTTTAAAAAAAAATTAATTTTTAGATGATTGTAATTATACCTTTGTGGTTTAGAGTATATTTTACCCTTATAGTTTATTATTTATCCTTAGGGTTTAAGATTAATTTAAGGGTACAATTGTAATTTCACCCTTATTGTTTAGAGTATATTTCAGCTCTAGAGTTTATGGTTTAATTGTAATTTCACCCTTGTGGTTTAATGTTTATTTCACTCTTAGGGTTTAGTGTATAATTGTAATTCATAATTGTGATTTAGAGTATATTTTACCATAGAGTTTAGGGTATAATAATATTTTAATAATAATAAAAAAGAAAAAAAACCACTAATTGACACTACAAAAAAAATATTTTTTAGCAACCCAATTTACCAACGGTCCGTTGCTAATTACCAATGGATTAGTAATAAAAATGACATTTTTGTTTTAGCAACGGAATGCCAACTGAATGATTCTCTATTTTAGTAACAGAATTCAATCCGTTGCTAATTACCAACGGATTACTAAGGAAATCATTATATAAATTACCAACGGAATTATTAGCAACGAATTACCAACGGAATTGATTTTTTATTGCTAAAAATTTATCAACGACTACTTTACCAACAGTATTTTACCAAGGATTCCGTTGCTAATCTGTTGGTAAGCCAATTTAACAATGGAATTAAGATTTTTACCAATGGAATATTCCTTAGTAAAAAACAGTTTTTTTTTGTAGTGTGAAGAGGGGGCCAAAATTAATTAAAGGGGATCATATGTTAATTAATTAAGGGGAGTGGAGACTACACACTCTACCAAATAATTTGATAGAACTGGTTATACCAACGTGACTCTCCCAGATTATATTTAAATAAAAAATTAAAAATAATTTAAGTTAATCATGCAGGAGATCATCGTTTATTATTTTTCTTTTTTTCTCCACTTTATTACAATTTTGCTTGAAAATTATGCTATGTTTTGGCCGTTGCTAAAATATCAAACGCTTCTCATGTATTTTCGCCCCCATTAGTAAACTCTACTTCTACTCATGCTTTTCGCCTGGCCTCTTACAAGTCTCAATTAGGCATCCGTTGATAATTATCAATGGATCGAGAACAAAAATTGTAATATTTTTTAGCAATTGAATGTTAATGGAATTATTCTCTATTTTATATCAACAGAATCTTTATATTAATTGCCAATAGAATTATTAACTAGCAATTGATTACCAACGAAATTATTTACCAACGGATTGCCAACATAATTATTAACTAGTAATGGATTACCAACAAAATTATTTATCGACGGAATTGAATTTTCGTTGCTAAAAATTTAGCAACCACAATTTTACCAACAGAAATTTATCACCAGATTTCGTTGTTAATCCATTGATAAACCAATTTAACAATGAATTTAAGGTTTTCACCAACGTCAGATGGTAAGAAAAAAACCGTGTTTTAGTGATCCTGCGTCTTCAATCTATAATTTTTAATTAATTAAGCTTAAATAAATTACAAAATAATTCAAGTCTTAAAATAATTAAAGCCTTGAATGGATAATTTTTATATATTTTATGTTTTAGACAGAAAAAAAATCCATAAACGTATTATTAATTGGACCGGTTGACAATGGTCTATTTATAATTTAAGTTAACATGTCCATCATCCCATTAGAATTATTCAAATTAAAAATTATAATATTTTTTAAAAAATAATTTAAAAAAAAACCAAAAATACTGGAAGACGGTTAATTCCTAGCGAGATTATAAGTTTTTTTTATTAATTTAATTAGTTATTTAAAATATATTAATATTATATATATATATATATATATATATATATATATATATATATATATCTAATAAAATATTATTTACACATGTATATGATCTTATCTTATCAAAAAAAAAAAAAATTACAGTATTAGTTATTTGAGAAGAATCAATATTAGGAATCCTCATTAAATGAGATATTACATCATTACATCCATAAACAATATTCCTATTAGCTATAAAGGTCACCGTGTTCTACAAGAAGAAAAAAGGCGTTCAAGAAAAAAAATTTAATCATCTCCGAGAGGTAATTTAATTTTCTTGATTTTAATTATAAATTAAATTAACTTAATATGCATGAATGTTCTTAATTTGGGATAAAAATCAATTCAATCCCGCAACTTTTCTCATGGTCTATTTTAGTCTCAATAATGATAAGTTTGTCAATTTAATCCCACCGGTGAAGAAATAGGGCCGAACATGTCCTATTTTCCTCGGAAAACGCTGACATCACTAAAAAACGCCACGTGAGACAACCGGAATCACCGATTTCAGGCCTACACGATGACGTGCGCCCTGATGGCAGGTGAATCAACGTGACAAAAATCAATTCAGTCCCGTAATTTTTCTCATGGTCTATTTTAGTCCCAAAAAAAGATAAGTTTGTCAATTTAGTCCCACTGGTGAAGAAATATAGCCAAACAAGTCTTATTTTTGCCAGAAAATGATGACATTACCAGAAAACGACATGTGATTGTCATGTGACAACAGGAATCACCGATTTTCGACCGGGACGATGACATGGCGCCCTAATGGCAGGTGAGTCAACATTTTAAATGTTATTTAAATGCTAACAAGTCTTTTTTATTTTCTAAAATTTTAAATATTTAGAAAACAAAAATTAAAACAAAAAAGTACTAAAAAAATCAGCATTAAATAATTTGTTATACGTTTTTTGGTTTTAATTTTTGTTTTCTAATTATTTAAAGTTTTAGAAAATGAAAATCCTTGTTGCCATTAAAATAACTTATAATTTGTTGACTCACATGCCATCAAGGCGCCATGTCATCGTCCCGGTCGGAAATCGGCTATTCCGATAGTCACGTTACAATCACGTACTGTTTTCCAGTAATATCAGTATTTTTTGGCGAAAAGATGACGTGTTTGACCACTTTTTTTTCACCGATGGGACTAAATTGACAAACTAATCTTTATTGGGACTAAAATAGACCATGAGAAAAGTTACGGGAGTGAATTGATTTTTATCCCGCTGATTCACCTGCCATCAGGGCGCCACATCATCGTGTCGACCTGAAATCAGCATTCCGGTTGTCTCACATGTCGTTTTCCAGTGATGTCAGCATTTTTCGGTGAAAATAGAACGTGTTTGACCATATTTCTTCACCGGTGGAACTAAATTGACAAACTTATCTTTATTGGGATTAAATAGACCATGAAAAAAGTTATAAAACTGAATTGGTTTTAATCCCTCTTAATTCTATATATATGATTGATTTCTTGAAACACTCTTACAATATCTTTAGTTTTCATGTTTGTTCTTGAATTTCATATGTTTAGATTAACTTTACGAGATTGTTTAGATTTAAATTTTATTAAGTTTGTGAATTATGATGATATATTATATACGCAAATTTGATTAATTATAGTATTAATTTTAATTTTAAGTTTGTGAGATCTCACGAAAGTTCGTATTAATGTATTGTATGCATATTAACGCCAAAATCTCTTTATTTTTAAAAAAAAATTTTTATCGTTTTTTTATATTTCAATTACATGAATTAATTACCATTTGTAATCATATTTTTTAAATACTGTTTTTTTTCCCTTTGTCTTGAGGTATAATTATATAATAAATCAAATATTTATTTGTTCGTATAATTATATAATAATTTGATTTTTTCGTCGGAACGTTCGAATTACTCAACCCAACAATTCTATGGCTTCTTGTCAACTGAATCCGTTCAAGGCTTCAAATTTTCCAATGACTTGTCTGAAAATAGGAAATAATTGGGTACATTTAAATAATATTGTTAATTTCTCTTTAAAATAATTAATTTCCAAGAAATTAAATAAATTAATCTCATAAGATAGTAAAATAATTGTAAGATTTGGTTGCAGTAGGAAAGTGCACGTGATGGTTGCCCAAGAAAAAAATTTTACTACAAGAAAAGGAAATTGGTATGGGAGTTTCTTACCAACAAAAAATTGTTGATCAAGATGGAAATACCTTAGAAAATTATTTGTGCAATTAATGTCGTTATGGGTCCAAATAAACCTTGAATTATGCAAAAAAAAAGGTAATTAATTCAATTATTATAAGAATATATATTTTTAAATTCAATTGTTGTGATTTATCTTTTTATTATTTTCAATGATGGATTAATATTACAATATTACAGGTGGATAGGCCGTCGTCATTCCATGCCGAAAACAAAACTATACCATTTAAACAAATTAAATGGGAAGCTTATCAAGATTTCACTGAGGGTGAAGCCACTAGATGCAGGTACATCTATTTTTTAAATACATTATTTAATTTTTATTTGACATTTTCGTACATTATCAATAATTATTTAATATATTTTTATCATTATTAACTGTACGAGATTTACTCTTTAAAAATAATATTATATTATTAAATCATCTCAACACGATTGGAATTTTTTTTATAACAATAAAGGATTTGAAATAATTTGGAAATTATTTTTTTATTAATATATTAGCAGTATACTAGATAACTTAGATTTAAAGAGATATGAGGAGTTTAATTATTTTGATTGGCAGGATATACAACTATGTATGATAGAGATGTGATCGATGATCATTTCAAGAAGCTAATACACAACAATCTATTCCTCTTTTGAAAGAGTAAAATATCAATCTCGTGGACCAATCTTCAAGTGTCACGTGTTCTCAACCAACACTACACTTATAAATATTACCATGCTTCCACATTGATTAAAGGTACGACAAGTATACATATATGATATTTCTCTGGATACCCAAAAAATAATTATTTATTTTTTACACGTGAATTAAGGAATATTATTATTTTATATGGTAGATAATTGAATTAGTGCTACATGGTTGGTTATGTGTGGGGCTCTTTTTTTAAATCTTAAAAATTGTACATTTGTAATGGACGCAAAAAAATTAGTAAAATAAATAAATATCTTAAAAGTTGAAGGAGAGAGTAATTATTTATTTAGTAGAGTATTATTTTGAACGTGTATGTATAAAACAATTGCATGAATTGTGACAGCAAATATGAATGAAGGAGCATGCTTGAAAATGTCATCTCAAGGCGAGCAAAGGTATACTTTTGCTAAGAAGATGTGTAACCAGCAAAATCACCAACAGGATGACGTCATACATTTTAAACAGAGAAACTACGAAGTAGCTCATAATTTATGTGATCTTCTATCATAATTTACGGGTAAGCATGCTTGACATAATATACATCTATAAGTATCTTATATTATTATTAGTTTTTTTTTCTCTCATTGTAATAACGTACTTCATTTTATTAACGTATAATTATTTGATTTGTGACAGAGAACATGAATAAAAGGATGAGAGTTAATTTTCAAAATCAACATGAGTCCTTTGCAACGGCGAGTCATAATCAACAAAACGATACCATGGCTTTTCAACATCCAAACTATAGAACATCATACATTTTCTATTTTAATCCTCCAACATGCGGTATGCCATGATAGATATATATGTATAAGCATATTAAATTTATTTTTATTAAAAATGGGTTAGGGTTTTGTATGTATCATGAAATGTATACTTATTTGATTTATGACATAAAGTATGAATGAAAGGGTAAGACTCCACATGCCAACTGATCAACCCCGTTCTTTCACAACGACGACGAGTTGTAGTGACCCGTGAAACAACATTGTTGAGTTTCAGCAAGCTAGTAATGGAAGCACTCATGTTTATGGAGAATCATCCTACAATAGCACAAATAATGATTTAGATAGAATGAACGATCAACTTTTTGGGAGATGATGACGTCAATGTTGAATGATTGACGGCTGAAGAAGTACAATGGGTAGATATGATGACGTCAACACTGCTCCAAAATGATGGTAATTGAGAGAAACAAATACATTAGACTTCTTCTATACTTTAATAATAATTCTAAGTATATTTTGCATGTATTTCTCCTTATTTACGCAACATCCACGTACAGCATATGAGTTTTTCTTGATGCATTACATTTATAGCTTGTTTCCTTTCATCATGCACACTAATTTTATAATTTTTTTTGTCAAAATTATATTGTGCGAGAATATATTAGTCAGAATTAATAATTTTTCAAGGCTAACCCCAATTCCGTGTTTTTTTTTTATAAAAGTTATACCCTCAAGTATTAAATGTTATAATGTACCTTTTAGTATAAAAAATTGTATTATTTTCTGAAAAAAAAATTAATTTTTTAAATTAAACATTTATATTATTTATATTTCAGCCGATTTTTTTAATAAAATAAATTATACCCTTGTTTATTAAAATGTATACCCTTTAGAATAAAATGTTACACCCTTACACACTTTGTGTATTTGGGACACAAGAGACCAACTCATTTTTCAGAAGCAGCTATGTGCAAAATTGAAAGAAAGTAAGAAAGAATTATTGAAGTTTTATTGTTTATGATTTTTATGAGGTTATTAAAACTTTATTTTTATATTAGTTTAGCTCTTGGTCAGCCCACATAAATATATTGCATTCCATTTTGTAAATTAACTGCAGGATGATTTCAAACATTACTAAATGTTTGCGACGCTGCATGTCTTTCATTCGATATTTGTAATGATTTTCGATGAATTTTTAGTAGCTGCAACGACAATGGCGGATCTTGAATTTTCGAGGGGTGCGATAACTAATTAGTAAATAAAAAAATAAAAAATTTGAGATAAACCCACTAAACATAATTCATTTGATATAAAAATATTCAAATGTGTAAGTCAAACAATTTTTATTATTCTATCATAATCATAATAATATATATATATATATATATATATATATATATATATATATATATATATATATATATATATATATATATATATATATATATATTAAAAGTGGAAAAAGAGTGAAAAACATTCTCTTCCCATTTTATCCCTCTTTTATTTTAATTATTATCCTCCTATCCTTATTAATTATATTCATAAATTTATTAATTTAACTTTTGCTAAATATTCATTATTTAACTTTTGGAAGCATGTAACTCCAATTTCTAACTTAATACTATTAATTTTAAACTTAATGTAACTATTGAAATTCTAATACTATGTAGCGTTAATGTCTAAATTATTTGTTTATCACCTGTATATAATAATTAGGATCTTGTCATGAGCAAGGGAATTGGATTTGTTGGTGATGAGCAACAGAATTTGATTTGTTGGTGAAACTGAAAGTGACATGGAGGATGATGGAAGCAATCTTGATTGCTCGATGAGATTAAAGAGTATAAACTATTTAAAGAAAGAGACGTGTAAACATCTTGAAGAGAGAGTAACGCAGAATAGTTTAAACAAATTATATTGCAATTAATGTTCTTAATATGAATCTGATCTCTATGTGTGACATAATTTGATGGCGATTTATGTTGCAATTAATATTCATAATATGAATCTGATCTCTATGTGCTACATAATTTGTTGGTGATTCTCAGAAAAGGAGAACTTCGAAGGCGATATGATTAGATTCATTTTCTTAATTTCATTAATTTAGTTGGATTCATGTATATCTGTTATAGTTAACCACTTATTTGGTAGTTTTTTTTAATCAATATTTTATTTATTTATTTATTTATTTATTTATTTATTTATATGTGAGGTTAAACATTTGAAGTGAAGTTCTTATATGTTTACTTAAGATAACATAACAATTTTTATCTATGATTATATGCTTGATGTGATTGGGTTTAACAATCAGGTTCAATATGAATATTTATTTAAGGGTTAATTGAAAAAAAAAGGTCCTCACCTTTACTTTGATGATAAATAAGTCTAAACATTTGAATTTTAGCAAGTAAGTATACCACTTTAGTAAGTTATTGCATTTTATACTATCCATCAGATGATGACCTGCCCGAAGCTGATTTGGATTTAAAAAAAAAAGTTGACTTTTTTTTCACACCTTCAAGAAATCTGTACGTTCCTTTCTCTCTCATCTCATTATCTCTTTGAGGTCAAACATAATCCCTCTTCTGCTTGTTATATATCCTCATTTCGAAGGTGAAACAAAATCAATACTTCAAATGAAATTGGAAAATAAATCGTGTTAGAAATTTATTTTGGGGGAAATGGAAGATATTTCTCTGAATTAGGGATTTACACGCGTGCTACAATAAACAGAGGGAATATGAACTCTCTCTTCAGCGTGAAATTGGGCATGGCTTCTTGTTGGTACTGAGAAACATTTATCAAAATATTCGCGGTTCAGTTGAAGCTTCCACTACAAAAAATATTTTTTAGCAACCGAATTTACCAACTGAATTCAATCCGTTGGTAATTACCAATGAATTAACAATAAAAATGACATTTTTGTTTTAGCAATGGAATGCTAACGGATTTATTCTCTATTTTAGCAATGGAATTCAATCCGTTGGTAATTACCAACGAATTACCAAGGGAATCTTTATATAAATTGCCAACGAAATTATTAGCAACGGATTATCACGGAATTGATTTTTTGTTGCTAAAAAATTATCAACCATAACTTTACCAATGGATTCCATTGCTAATCCATTGTTAAGTCAATTTAACAATGGAATTAAGACTTTTACCAAAGGAATATTCCGTTGGTAAAATAGTTTTTTGTAGTGTTCGCGACCTCACCGACAACGAGGTATATCAGATCCCCGACGGCATCGTAGGGGGAACGGAAAACCGTTCGGGCTCCCATTGCTAGACACTCCGTGGGAAAACTCTGTGGGAAACTAGAACTTGGAATCCGATTCAGTGCCTTTAGTCTTGTTGAAATTCTCCTTGTCCATGAGAAATTCATCGTCGGTTAGAAACTCCGATGGCAACCAGAAGAATGCTCCTTCCACGCCACCACCGGCCACATCCTGAGAGAACAGAGTAGAGTGTGGAAACTGTGGAGACAGCTGGCTTATACATTTTGAAAATGGTTGCTGCTCGAAGAAGATATAATGATGTGGAGTGAGTGAGGGGGAGAAAAAAATAAGAGAGAAATATAAAGAAGATTAGAAGAGAGAGAAAGGGAGTTGTTTATAAAAATCGACGGAATGAATTTGCTGGGCTGGAGTTGGGCACCCACGCGATCTTGGCTGAGACACCAGATCCTTTCTTCAGCATGACGTTCCGAGCACCGCCATTTGCGCTGCTACATATACTCCATCTCTATATACAGCTTCGGTCATGCTCGTATATGAGATATTTTTTGTAATGAAGGCAGGTACAATCTTAACATTGAAGAAAGATCGAGCCATTTTCTCTAATTGATCAATTGATTGTTGAGCTTAAGAGGGAGATTTGGAAAGTGACAGCAGAGTTTGAAAATCTTTTGCAGCAGATTTGGGAGAGCAAAGTGGAAAAGATGGAAGGAAATTTTAGGGTTCTAAATTTTGATTAATTTAACATTCAACCAAATTAACCCAAAACGACGGTGTTTTAATGAGGTGAAATGTAATTTAGAAGTGAGTATGACACGTTAGCACCATGGGCAGGAGGCTACTGCCCGATGGCTTTATTCGCAAATCAACTTTAAAGGTAGTGTATTTTTTTTGTAAAATTCCAAATGTTTGGACTAATTTTCAATCAAAGTAAATGTGGTGACTTTTGATACAATTAATCCTTTATTTAATAGATATTTAAGATAATTATGTAATTATCTTAATTTATTAATTAATAATTAAAATTAATATTTTTAATTTTATTTTTCTAATTATAATGTAAATATTTAAAATATCATAAAATTAGTTAGCAAAAATAAATTAATTTATAACTTTGAATTTACAAAATTATATAGGTGATGATGAAAATTAACTTTAAAAATTTAGTTAGGTTATTTATTATTATGTTGAAAATGAGAATTTTTAAAGTAAAAAATTTAATTAAAAGAGACACTCTCTTATGAGGGTTTTTTGTTGACGGTTGTGAGACAGGTTGACCCATTATTATAGTATGCTTATTATATAGGTAAAATGTACTTATTTGTAGTTAATGTATGTCAATAATGAATCATATTATAACACTCTAAAATCATATTTTAATTAATCATTTATCATACTTTAAAAAATATATAGTTTAACCATCATTAAGCATATTTTATGTATATAATAGACATACTTTAACATGTCTCACAAACCGTTTCTCAAATGTCACGTCTCACAAGAGAATTTGTCTAATTAAAAAAATAAAAAAACATAAAAAATCACATTACAACTTGCATGCGATGAGCAACTCATGTCATAAACATTAGTTTATTGAAAAGCACTACTCCCTCCGTCCCGCCCAAAGGGTTGTTTTTGCTTTTTGCACGTGGATTAAGGAGTATTATTATTTAATATGTAGTGGGTAATTGTATTAGTAAGAGTGTGAGACCCATATTTCAATTGTATTAGTGGGTGTGTGTGGGTCTCATGTGTGTAAAAAAGAAAAATGGACCCTTTGGGTGGGACGCCCAAAATGGAAAAAAGAGACCATTTGAGTGGGACAAAGGGAGTATACTCCATGCTTGTTTTGTAGAAATGAACAGTGGCATTGTTTCCACGCTACTCCAGCATTTTCAAATTTTATTTAAAATGTGAGGAAAAATAATCAATCACCTTGATCTCGGTGAGCTGTATTGACTAGATTTTATAGAACATATTTTACACATATACAAGGAAACAAATAAAGAACAGATACACTACTAATGCTATACAATTAAATCCCTAATTATACGCAATTATCCCTATACAATTAAATCCCTAATTATACGCATTCATCCTTATTACCCTCCTTCAAGCATCGCGTAGGGTGAAGGCAGACGCAATACTTGGACCGTAGGAATACAAATGCCGGCTGGGGCAAACTTTTTGTGAAAATATCAGCTAGTTACAAATGAGATGGAACAAATTGAGTCTTGAGCTTGCCCGCAGAAACAAGCTCACGAACAAAATGACAATCTATATCAATGTATTTTGCCCTCTTGTGTGCTATAGGATTCTGACTCAAGAAAATTGCACTTTTATTATCACAAAGAAGTAATGGACGAGCACATGGCAATGCTTTCAATTCTTTCAAGAGGTTTGTAAGCCAAACAATTTCTGCAGCAGTATTAGCTAGAGCACGATATTCAGATTCACAGCTGGATCTAGCAACCGTAGGTTGTTTCTTTGCACTCCAAGAAACAAGATTACCACCAAGAAATATAGAATATCCATAGGTTGAACGACGTGTTTCAATACAACGAGCCCAATCAGCATCAGAGTAACCAACAATTGAAGACTCTGAACGAGAAGTAAAGGAAAGACCAAAGTGCATAGTTCCTTTAACATACCGTAAGATTTGTTTAACTACAAAGAAATGGGCTTTAGTAGGAGAATGCAAGAATTGGCTAACAAGGTTAACCAAGTAAGAGAGATCCGGGCGCATGATAGTGAGATATTGTAACGCACCAATAAGAGAACTATACAAGGTTGGATCATGAAAAAGTTTACCATCACTTGATAAAGTTTCACCAGCCACCATTGGTGTAAAGATGGGTTTTGAATCTAAGAGCCCAGCCCGTTCCAAAATATTATAAGCATATTTCGCTTGACCAACAAATAAACCATCTGAAGTATGAGAGATTTCAAGGCCGAAGAAATAATTAAGCTGGCCAAGGTCTTTGATGGCAAACTCAGCATGTGTACGTGTAATGAAATGATGAATCATTGTAGAGTCATTTCCTGTCACTATTATGTCATCCACATATAATAATAAATAAATGACAGAAGTTCCTCGGTGTAAGAAGAAAAGTGAGGAGTCAGAACGACTCTCATAGAATCCAAAACTTATAAGATATGTACTGAAGCGCTGAAACCAAGCTAAAGGGGCTTGACGGAGACCATACAAAGCCTTTTTTAGTCTACAGACATGATCAGGAAATCGAGGATCAATGAAGCCAGGAGGCTGATCCATGAAAATTGGTTTATCAAGAATGCCATTGAGAAATGTGTTCCTGACATCTAATTGATGAAGGGGCCATTTAAATTGAACTGAGAGTGCCAAAATAATTCTTACAGTGGATGCTTTAGCAACATGACTGAAAGTGTGATGAAAGTCAGTACCTGGAATCTGAGTAAATCCTTGAGCCACCAGCAGAGCTTTATGTCTTTCAATGGAACCATCAGAGTGATACTTTGTTCTGAAAATCCATTTAGAGCCCACTATATTTGTGTCAGGAGGATGAGGAACTAAGTCCCACATCTGATTGGAGCGAAGCGCATCAATTTTTTCCTGCATAGCCGAGAGCCACTTTGGGGATTTTAGAGCAGATTTAAGTCCCCGCGGTTCAGAAGAAACAGCTAGAGCCACAAGTAGAGCAGATGATGCTAAGTGAACATGATATCGAGGCTTGAAAATTCTTGATTTAGCACGAGTTGTCATCGGATGAGAAGACAAAGGCACAGCGGCGATTGCTCAGGCGGTGGTTCCAGGTTATCATCTAATTCTGGTTCTGGTAATTGGTCATGCTGCTGGAGATATTGATGAGTGGCTGGGATGAAGTCATCATGAGCTGTTGGACAAGTGTAAGGAGCTTTAACACTTGAAGAAGGCTCAGAGACATGTGGAGCAAATCCATAGTTTGAAGGTGATCGTGACTCATCCCGCAACTCCATGAAAGTAGTGAAATCATGGGAAGGAAACTGTGGCATAGATTTACCATTACCAGAAAAGGGAAAATTCTTCTCATCAAATTGAGCATGACATGTGATATAAACACGAGATGATTCTGGATCGTAATATCGAAAACCCTTTTGTGCACAACTATATCCCAAAAAAATACAAGAGCGACTGCGAGGAGCCAATTTGTTAGGAGCATAATCACATAAATAAGGGAAAACACGACATCCAAAAGGTTTGAATATTGCATAATTCGGCACAGAATCAAATAGCAACTCAAATGGTGATTTATCTCTTAGAACAGATGAGGCAGTCGATTAATAACATACACTGCAGTAGCAAAAGCATCAAACCAAAGATTTGCAGGAGCATGAGCATGAGCATGAAATAACATTGATAGACCTGTTTCAAAAATGTGGCGATGTTTCCGTTCCACACGACCATTTTGTTGTGGCGTGTAAAGACAGGAAAACCGATGTAGAATTCCATGAAGGTTGATGAACTCACGAACTTGAGAGTTTAAAAATTCTGTCCCCCATCACTTTGAAAAACTTTCTAAGTTGTAGAGAATTGATTGCATACAAACTTGTGAAATCGAACAAAAGTAACAAAAAATTCTAACTTGGCACAAAGAGGGTAAATCCATGTAAAGCGTGAGAAATCATCAACAAAAGTAACATAATAACGGTACCCATCAGATGTCGTAAGTGAAGCAGGTCCCCATAAATCACAATGAACCAAATCAAGTATATTCGAGGCACGTTTATCATTTAAAAAAAAAGGTAAGCGTTTGCTCTTAGCCAACTGGCAAGAGGAACACAAGCCAGGTGTAGATAATACTGACGTAACAGATAAATGTCCTAATTTGTTCAAATGTGAAATGGTAGAAAATGGAACATGCCTGAGACGTAAATGCCATAAATCAAAACTAGCCTTCATAGCTTTTGTATTAATAGCAGCAACCAAAGCTGGGATACAACGCTCCAAGACATATAACCCATTATCACATCTTCCTTGTGCTAGAACTCTCTTTGTTGCTCGATTCTGAATAGCAAAAAAATTATCAGAGAATACCACATCAACTGGATAGTCGAAAGTCAATTTGCTGATTGATAACAGATTTTTAGTTAAGTGCGGGACAACCAAGACATTTAATAAATTAACATTTGGTGATAATTTACTAGTGCCAACATGAGAGATAGAGAGTGCATTTCCATTACCAACAAGAACAGAACTGTTACCCGTGTATGGATCAAAAGAATCCAAAATAGATGTTTGCGAAGTCATATGAGTAGATGCACTAGAGTCCACATACCAATCTGAGGATTAGCTATTTTGTAGGTGGGATGACCAATTCAATAATTTATCGAACCACAAAGAGGTTGGTACTAGAGTTTAAGCAATATCACATTTCTTGCAATTTTATAGAGACGAATCAACAATTGATAGGTTGTTCAAATAAGAAAATTAAATCAATCGAAGCAAGCAATGATCAATCAAATAAAAATAGATGGATGAAGGGTGTTTTTCCAAGTTAAGTAAAAGTGAGATTAACAACAATCAAGAAGAGGTAATTCTAGGAATTATGAATCAAATTCATATGTATCATGGATATAAGATCAAGAGACAATACTAAGTTCACCTAAACTCCCTCTCGAAATGGATAGGATATGAATATCGAATAGCTCAACGGATTGGTTCTCATTCAAACAATTCCAACTAGGTACTAAGCTTGAAATGAGAGTCCCTTCACACAATTAATCAACCTCTCGATCAAACTAATCACATGTTCTATCAAAGGGTTCTAAATTCTAAAGGATTTCTCAATTTTTTTTATAATTTATAATGCACATGAAGTGTTTGATGAAATGATTCACTCAATTATCCTAAACATATAATTGATTTCTCAATCTAATCACATATTTAGAACAACTAAACACACAAACCATCATAAATCTCAAGATCTAAAACATCAATGATAGAAAATTCATTTACCCAATCAACATATGAATTAAAATACACAAATCCCCAAAATTATCCAACAAATCTCATGTTGCTAATCTCACAAGGGAGATTAGCCTACCATATTCATAAGAACATTAACATAGACATTAAGATCTTTACAAAACATGATAAACAATAGGATTCAATACAAAAGTTGGATGAAAACTCCCTTGGATGCTTCCAATGGTAATCTTCTTCTTCCCCTTGCAATCTTCCTCTCTTCCTTGCTTCTTTTCCTCAATTGGATGAAATTTTTGATGGTGGGATGAAGGTAGATCCAATGAATGGTGAATGGATGAAGATGGTGGTGTAAAATGGAGGAAATGGTATGTGATGTGTGTGAACAGGCTCTTAATTTTGGATACTCTATCAAATGTTGAATAAATGGGTATTTATACCCCTTGGGAAGCTTCTAGAAAATTTCAAAAATTTTCTGAGTCCAGCACCTACACGGCTTGTGTGCGGTACACGGCCACAGGGGTGGCCATATAGGTGTTTCGGGTGTCAGTACACGGCTTTTGCTTACAGGGCTGTGTTTGGTATATGACCCGTGTTCCTGCACACGGCTCGTGTGCGTTATACGGCCACAGGGGTGGTCGTGTAGGGGCTTCTGGCGAAGAAGCACGGTCACTTCTTACAGGGCCGTGTTCGGTACACGGTCTGTGTCCTTGCAGTTCTATTTTTTTCTTCTTCCGTTTTGGCCCGTTCTCCCTCGTTTCAACTCTGAACTGAGATCCACTTTTCCTACGTCTTTCTTGTCGTGTTTATAATCCATTTTTACCTAATAATCATGCGTTTAAGCTCATTCTCACACATCTCCATAAAAACACAAAACACAACCAAATAGAACATAAATACGGATAAAATAACACGAAAATACACATAAAAAGATACTAAAATTTAGGTGAAAATATAATTTATCACACCCCCAAACTTAAAGTGTTGTTCATCCCCGAACAATGAAAATGATAAACCAAGAGGAGTAATTTTCACCTAGGAAAAGACTAAACGAACGTAAGCAATAATACATCAATAGCAATAAGAACCACAATGTATCCTAAGTCATCCTACATCATTAAAATCATAACATGCAAAAAAAATATTTACAAGTTCAATCAAAAGAGAATAATAGTGTAATATAGTCCCTTTTAGTCCAAGCCTCACATAGATTATAAATGTCACTCAACACTCTGTAAAGTGGTAAAACAATACTCATCAATCGATTGGCTTGACTCGCTATAAGCTTGTTCGTGGACTACATTCACAAATGACCAAAGTTTTCATTAATGATAAAAAAAGTCTTTAATTAAGGATGTAATGATAGGCTTTTTGGCTAGGGTAGGAAGAATATGGGTAATAGTGACTAATCAAGTGTAAGTAATTGAAGAGATGATCAACTTCCTCAACTTCTTCACTTTTCCTTCTTCCTTTGTTATCTTTGCAAATCTCAAGCACTATTCATTAACTTTCCTTGGATTTAACTTCTTTCAATGCATGCTTCCTTCTTCGAACTTTTAAGTACTTGAGCATATTATTATTGCTTTGCTCATTTTCTTGTTTTGAGGTTGCATGTTCATTTTTATTTTTGCTCTTTTCATTTTTTTTCTTACTTGTTTACTATTTCCTTTTTTCTTTTTCTATCTCATCAAACCTTTCTAATCTACATCTCTTCAATTACTCACACAAAAGGTATGTATATAAGACTTAAGTGGGTAATCATGGCTTGTAATGTGCTAAATTCACAAGAAATAGGCTTAAAGGCTCAAAGTGGTTGACTAGGGATGATGTTCATGGTATGGAAATATTTGACAATGACTATAATAACAAGGATGACCTTAGATCATTTCACTAATCTCCACTAATCGGGCTCGTTCCCATAGTCCTTGAGCAAACTCTAGTTTATCAAACACAACCAATTCACTCATGAAAATAAATACCATGTATGTATGGTTGATGCTCAAATTCTCACAAGCTTATGCATTGGACTTTAAGGAACTTATTACACCACATTCATCTCAAAATTGAACAAGTTAATTAAAACATGTCACAATTTGAAGGTGTAGAGATTCTTAATCATATCTTGGCATCACTTACTACCACAACATGTCATCACTCATATTTAAAAATGACTCACAACATCCCAAAACAAACCACCAAATCAACCCTTAACAAGAATAAGAAAACACACAAAACACAAAATAAGAACTCAACAAATAAGAAACAAAACAAAAGCACATAACATGCAAAAATAAACAAAACCATCCATCATAGACAATGAAGCACACATTCATATCATCCATAATCAATTAGGCTCACAAACATCCCAACCTTGATTAAAAAGGAAATCCTAAATTACGAAAGTATACCTCCCACAAACATAACACATGAAGCAACATGCTAATCACATCAATCCAAATCAACATCAAAACATGTCAAGCTAATATAAGTGGTAAAGTATAGAGTAAACTCCCTCAATAGGCATTTGGTAGTGGAAATGGTTGGCACTAGCTTCCGGATTGAATACACCACGAATCTCGACTTGATCTCTGACTCAATTTGTGCTTCCACTATGCTTCATTCATGCTCAACAACTCATCAAAAACATTAGCTCAACGATTTCATTAAAAATATAGATTATCATGCACTTCAATTACAACCAAACGGACCAAAATCAAACCAAAACTCATGAGAAATTTTTTAAAATTGGGTCAATTTTACAATCACACTCAAGTTGTGAGTCACACCATATACTCTCTCCCCAAGCTTAAATCGAAACAAGTTGAAACTTAAGTTTGGCAAAAGTGGTGGGACTTACCCTTGTAGTTTCCATCAATGAACTTCTTGTGGAGAAGCATATGCATCCAACGAATTGAGCCATGTCCACCACGCACTAGCCCCCCCAAACTTAACTCGAAACAAGAGTTGAGAATTAAGTTTGGAACAAGTGATTCGACATACCTATTCGAATCCATGAAGCACTTCTCTTTTCTTCACTATGCCTTTTCTCACAAGCACAATCCACCTACAAAACCAAACAATAAAATAAGCATCAAAAGATAAAAGAATGGGCTGCCTCCCATTTAGCGCTAAGTTTAACATTTTCAAACTGGACGGAATTTTACGATCATTGGACCAAATGTTGGTCCACCACACTTTCTCTTCGCATCCTAACTTTGAATATTTGCTTAGCCCTCTTCTTGTCTACTAGCTCAACTTCACCATTCTTACTTACAAGCATCAAGTCATCATCAAGAAGTGATTCTAGTGGACTTCCTCTTTCTCCTTTGTCTAATTTCCAATCGAGCTTCGATGCTTTCATCCTATCAACATCACAAGAAGATAAGTTAGAATTTGACATTTTTATATAATCATGAAGAAATGAGTTTAAGTTGTCAAAGAGAATAGAGTCATGATCCATAGGATCATCCGGAGGCTTCAAATGAGACTTGACTCCTTTTTCCTTATTGCAGAAGAATGTCACACTTCTTCCTTTTGAGCTCAATGAAAGCTCTTCTCTACCAATATCAATTTTTGCTCTTCCCGCTGCTAGAAAAGACCTTCCCAAAATGAGTGAAACTCGAGGGTCCGCCTTCACTTCTAACACCATGAAGTCGACTGGGAAGGCTAGCCCTTTCACTTTTACCTCCACGTCTTCAACGATTCCTAATGTCTTTACAACCTCACCATTTACAACTTCAAGACGGATAGTAGTAGGCTTTAGCTCTCCAATTTCAAGATCTTTGAATGTGGCATGAGACATCACGTTGACGCTTGCTCCCAAGTCACACAATACATCAAGAGTACCCTTCTCCTCAAAATCACAAGGAATTATGAACTTCCCCGAATCACCAACTTTTGTAGGTCCCCCTTTTTGCATTGATCCACTTGATTCGGGTTGCTCTTCTTTCTTTTTCTCCTCATACTTTTTCTTGAGACATTTGACATGCTGCTCAACTCCTTTTTCTTCTCATCTTTTACAAACATTTTTGGATAGGGAATAGGGAATGGAGTGATCGGAATACACCAATAATCACGTTTATACTCTTCTTCTTTCACCTTCTCCTCCACTTTCTTTTCCTCTTGCACCCTCTTCCACTTAGGTATCCATTTAGGCCCTTTCTCTTCTTTCTTACTTATCTCTTCATTTTCTTCACCAAACTTACTTTTAACCAACCCTTCTTCAACCTTTCGTTCCTCTTTCATATCAACCAACAAACATTGAGCTTTTGGATTAACCTCGGATGCGGCTGGAAATTTTCCTTTTTGTTGAGCACTTAAAGAATTTGTAATTTGTCCCACATTATACTCCAAAGCTTTGAGCCTCCTTTCATTTGCTTCTTCCGCCTTTTTCAAAGCTTCATCTCGAGCCTTGTTTGATGTTATTAATTGTTCAAGTAGCTCATCTATAGATGCCTTCACTTCACTGTTTAGTGCCTTGGCCCCCGGTTGATATCCCGGAGGATAAGCAACCGCATTGCTCGGATTAGAGTAGGAAAAGTTATCTTGCCTTTGTTGTTGTTGTGAGTATGAGCTTCCATTACTTTGACCATTAAAGCCTCCTTGCCTTGGTGAAAAATTACCTTGGAAATTATTTTGGTAATTCCCTTGATAACCCATTCCTTGCATGTAGAGCACATCTTCTATTTTTAGCATCAACATGGCCCATTGTTCTCCATTCACAACATTCGGAGGAAGCACACCTTGCTCACTTTGTAGCCCTTCAACCATGTTAGTTCCTTGATTCACATCTTGGTTCAAACTCATTTGCCTCAATATTTCCATCGCTATCGCTTCAACACTTGGCATTTGTGGCACACTTGGCTCAACATTCAAACTCTTCACACTAAATTGTTGCCCTTGATCAAAATTCTCAAAACCATAGCATCCACTTACCCTCTCCGATGGCCATTGATAAACATTCGTATGAATCTCATCAAATATCCTTATTGCCCTTTCCGGAGTCACACCAAGTACGGATCCACCCGCTGAAGCATCAACAAGCACTCTTTGACCATTCACTAATCCTTGATAGAAAAATCCAACTTGTTGATTCTCCGGGAAGCCATGTTGTGGACACTTGCGTAGCATATCCTTAAACCTTTCTCACGCTTCATAAAAACTCTCTTGAGGCATTTGCTTGAATTGAGTAATCAAGCTCTTCATTTGAAACGTCTTAGAAGGTGGAAAATACTTGTTCAAAAATATTTTTGCAAGCTCATCCGATGTGTTGCACGTACCGGGAGTAATGGTGGATAGCCATGTTAGGGCGTGATCCCTCAACGAGAATGGAAACAGCCTCATTCTTATACAATCCTCACTCATCCCATTCATCTTCACGGTGTTGATAATCTCAATAAATTGAGCTAGATGAACATTAGGATCTTCATTCGGGGTTCCACTAAATGAAGATCCTAATATTCATCTAGCTAAATGAAGATCCTAGATGAACATTAGGATCTTAATCCCGAATTGCTCTTTGATCATTTTGAAATCCATGCTGCACCGGAGGTGGTGGTTGTGACACATAAGCTTGTTGTAGAGGAGCATAAGCTTGTGGAAAACCTTATTGCCTTAAAACTTGTTGCACCATTTGTTGAAGCAAAGCTTGATTGTTTCTAACTCTAAAATTTTGTTGAGCTTGTTGAGGAGGATTAGCATTGACTTGAGGTGCATTGTCTTGCACGTTCATATTTTGTCCTCCTTCCCCATCATGCTCTATCTCCACACGATTATCTTCTTGGATATTCTTCATTAACTCACTATTTGTTGATTTGTTCTCCTTTCTTCTCCTTCTCAACGTATGCTCAATCTCCCAATCAATAGGTTCTATTTGTTTCCCTTTGGATCTTGTTTGCTTACACCTTCAAAGCAAAAGAAGTTAGAACAAGGTTTTCAAAATCAAAACAAGTAAACTAATAAAATAAAAAAAATGTCTCTAGTAAGATTACTCAAAACAATCCTTCTTCAAGCTACTAGCAACCGTTGCCTCCCCGGCAATGGTGTCATTTGATTAGCCATTTTGTAGTTGAGATGACCAATTCAACAATTTATCGAACCACAGGGAGGTAGGTACTAGAGCTTAAGCGATATCACATTTCTTGCAATTTTATAGAGATGAATCAACAATGGATAGGTTGTTCAAATAAGAAAATTAAATCAATCGAAGCAAGCAATGATCAATCAAATAAAAATAGATGGATGAAGGGTGTTTTTCCAAGTTAAGTAAAAGTGAGATTAACAAAAATCAAGAAGTGGTAATTCTAGGAATTATGTATCAAATTAATATGTATCATGGATAAAAGATCAAGGGCCAAAACTAAGTTTACCTAAACTCCCTCTCGAGATTGATAAGATATGAATATCAAATAGCTCAACGAATTGGTTCTCACTCAAACAATTCCAACTAGGTACTAAGCTTGAAATGAGAGTCCCTTCACACAATTAATCAACATCTCGATCAAACCAAACATATGTTCTATCAAAGGGTTCTAAATTCTAAAGGATTTCTCAATCTCTGTACAATTTATAATGCACATGAAGTGTTTGATGAAATGATTCACTCAATTACCCTAACCATATAACCATATAATTGATTTCTCAATCTAATCACATATTTAGTACAACTAAATACACAAACCATAATAAACCTCAATATCTCAAACATCAATGATAGAAAATCCATTTATCCAATCAACATATGAATTAAAATACAGAAATCCCCAAAATTATCCAACAACTCTCATGTTGCTAATCTCACAAGGGAGATTAGTCTACCATATTCATAAGAACATTAACATAGACATTAAGATCCTTATAAAACATGATAAACAATAGGATTCAATACAAAAGTTGGATGAAAACTCTCTTGGATGCTTTCAATGGTAATCTTTTTCTTCCCCTTGCAATCTTCCTCTCTTCCTTGCTTCTTTTCCTCAATTGGATGAAATTTTTGATGGTGGGATGAAGGTAGATCCAATGAATGGTGAATGGATGAAGATGGTGGTGTAAAATGGAGGAAATAGTGTGTGACGTGTGTGAACAGGCTCTTAATTTCGGATACTCTATCAAATGTTGAATAAATGAGTATTTATACCCCTTAGGAAGCTTCTAGAAATTTTTGAAATTTTTCTGAGTCCAGCACCTACACGGCTCGTGTGCGGTACACGACCACATGGGTGGCCGTGTATGTGTTTCGGGTGTCAGTACACGGCTTTCGCTTACAGGACCGTGTTTGGTACACGTCCCGTTTTCCTGCACACGGCTCGTGTGCGGTACACGGCCATATGGGTGGTAGTGTAGGGGCTTCTGGCGACGGAGCACGGTCACTTCTTACATGGCCGTGTTCGGTACACGGCCCATGTCCTTGCAGTCCTATTTTTTTCTTCTTCCGTTTTGGCCCGTTCTCCCTCGTTTCAACTCCGAACTGAGATTCACTTTTTCCTACGTCTTCCTTGTCGTGTTTAGAATCCATTTTTACCTGAAAATTATATATTTAAGCTCATTCACACATATTTCCATAAAAACAAAAAACACAACCAAATAGAACACAAATATGGATAAAATAATACGAAAATACACATAAAAAGACACTAAAATATTGGTGAAAATATCATTTATCAATGAATCAGAGACTTTGCATGAGGCATTGAATGCTTGAGCAAGATTAGCAGATGAATTTGTGGTATGACAATTAAGGAATTGAGGGCATTTGTCGGCGTAGTGCTCACCACGAAAAATTTGGCAGCGTGGGATGTAAGGCTTACGTCCCCCACGTCCACTAAGTTGATTAGAACGACCACCTGCTCCACTACCAAAGCTACCATGATGTTGGTTGCCTGCCGGTGGAATAGAGTGATGTTGAGAGGACTGATTTCGATGATCATAGGCGATGAAAGAAGCCTGTAGAGCAGCAGGAGTTTCCATGGAGCGCTGTAATATATCATACTGATGTGCCTGATGTAGCAAAACTTGAAAAGAAGGAACAGGACACATAGCCATGCGTGTATCAGAAAACCCCAAAAACTGAGGACCTAAGCCACGAAGGAACCAATGACTTTTGTCCAATTCATCAACTGAATGACCAAATGAAGACAATTGATCACATAGTGATTTGAATCTTCGCCCAAATTCAGCAACAGAAAGAGATTCACGTCGAATAAATAATAGCTCTTCTCGAAGTTGAATGGCTCGGGATGTAGAGGAATGAGAGAAAGCTGCTTCCAAGGCTAACCATGCTAAACGGGATGTTGTACAATCGACGACTTTGGCCATCGATTCCTCAGTAAGTTTGGAGAAAAGAACCCCAAGTAGTTTTTGATCATTGGTACGCCATACAACATATTCAAGGTTGGGAGAGGCTACGTTGTCACCTGTGTTGATCGTTGTTGGAGGAGGAGGGGAGGAGCCATCAACAAACTCCAACAAGTCAAAACAATTGAGCATAGGCATCACTTGAAGTTTCCAAAGAAGATAATTTGCTGAAGTTAATTTGATCGGAACCATGTGGATCATGGTAGCGATGGAAATTGGATATGTGGAGGGCCCAGCAGCCATGGTAAAAGAGATGAGGGAAGAAATTTACGGGAAGAAGACAAGGGTTTCTTAATGAGTTAGGCGTGATACCTTGAGAGAAAAAATAATCAATCACCTTGATCTCGGTGAGCTGTATTGACTAGATTATATAGAACATATTTTACATATATACAAGGAAACAGATAAAGAACAGATACACTACTAATGCTATACAATTAAATCCCTAATTATACGCATTCATCCCTATACAATTAAATCCCTAATTATACGCATTCATCCTTATTATAAAATATCATTTTATTTTTATCTTATTATTCTATTTAATTTATATAATGATTTATAATATATATTATTATACCTAGATATATATTTTTAATTTACTTTTTATGTTGGGTAAGTTAGATCGTCACACGTGAGACAATTTTACACCTTTTAAAATAGTTATGGGGTGGGTGAACCACCTTTTTGAACAATAGTTATCACTTTTGTTATAAAATTTTATCACTTTAGCTATAAAATGATATCATTTTTCATTTATACTATAAATTGTTGATGAAATAACATTATCACTTTTCATTAATTGAGTATTACTTTTCATTATAAAAGTTACCACTTTAATTTTATCGTAGTCTCACACTAAGCTCTTTACGTGTGACGGTCTCACACAAGTATTTGTCTTTTATATTTATTTTTTTAATTTTTAATGCAGTAATAAATAATTAAGTATATAATTAATGAATTAATTTTTAACAATAAACAAATTATTTTAGTGATTTTGAGTCTACAATCGATAGTTTTAAATAATTTAGCTTGAGTGGATATAAGAAATAATTCTAGTCTTGAATCCATAATTTAAATACTATACTTTTTTTAAAAAAAAAAGTCAAAAATATATTGTTAAATGGACCGGTTAGCAATGGTCTTTATGTTGACAAAGCCATCATCCAATTAGAATTATCAATTATCTAAATTAAGAATAAAAAAAAAAACTCCTAGCAAGATTATAATTTATACTCCCTGGGGCATTTTTATTGATTTAATTAGTTATTTAAAATATATGTCAATAAAATATAATTTCTTATCTTATCCAAACTAACAAGAAAATCACATTATTAGTTATTTAAGAGTTATAAATAATAGGAAACCTAATTACAATGGGATAGTACATCATTACATCTATAAAAGAGTTGTTTTTTGTCCAAGAAATATCCTTATTTTTTCCATAACAAGAGTAGATTAATATTGTAAACAATATTCCAGAGATTAATTCCAAAGCCTTGTGTTTGTGAAGACTCGACGAATCGTGCAGAAGCATACGCCATAGAAAGGGTGGCGGACTGCAACAAAGTAAAATCCTACGACTACAAGAAGAGAGAAGGGTTCTTGATTCAAGAAAAGAAAAGAAAAGAAAATAAATCGAGGTAATTTAATTTCCTTGATTTTAATTACAAATTAAATAACTTAATATGCATGCATGTTCTTATTTCAATATATAATGATTGAATCCCGGCCCATTATTGAATTTCTTGTTTAGTTTTCATGTTCTGAAAAAAAAAATTATGATTGATTTCTTGTTTAGTTTTCATGTTATGTTCTTGTTCTTTGTCTTTTAAAACGACTGGGTGTAGACTTACACTCCGTCGCATATAAGACCTAACGATGTCGAAAATCATGAAAGGTTCATATTAATGTGAAGTCAAACACTTTTGTAAATCGGATTCAAGGTGTAAACTTTGTGGTCCCCTTTCGAATCCTATTATACCCTATGTATTGCTAGAATTTAAATTAAAGGAGATCATAGGGTTTACACCGTAAACTCAATTCACATGACACTAACTCTAATGTGAATTATTTAGAAAGCCTCTCTAATGCTCCGTGGGAAATATTGCTTCCATCCAAGTGAAATTTTAAATAAATTCTTGCAAGCGCCTAATCGAGCTACATCCTTTTGATTGAACTGTTCTCACTACATGAATACCTGCATGTGACAGCCCTCACTTATTCATTATTTAATATTCCTAAGCTAATAATTATCTAATTTTTGCGTAGGTACGAAGATCGAATTACTCAACACAACAACTCAATGGCTTCTTCTCATCAACTCGATCCGTCCAAGACTTCAAATTTTCCAATGACTCGTCTGAAAATAGGAAATTATTGGGTAAATATAAATAATATTTTTAATTTCTCTTTAAAGCAATTAATTTCCAAGAAATTAAATTAATCTCATAAGATAGTGAATTAATTGTAATATTTGGTTGCAATGGGAAAGTGCACATGATGGTTTGCGCAAGAACAAAATTTTACTACAAGAAAAGGAAATTGGTATTGGAGTTTCTTACTAGTAAAAAATTGTTGATCAAGATGGAAATACCTTGGGAAACTATTTCTGCTATTAATGCCATTATGAGTCCAAATAAACCTGGAATTATGCTAATAGAGGTAATTAATTCAATTATTTTAGAAATAATTTTAAATATAATTGTTATGATTTATCTTATTATTTTTAATGATGAATTAATATTAATCAATGTTTTACAGATAGATAGGCCACCGTCTTTTCATGCTGAAAATAAGACTATACCATTTAAACAAACTAAATGGGAAGCTTATCAAGATTTCACTGAGGGTGAAGCCATTAAATGCAGGTACATTCATTTCTTTAATATAGGATTTTTATGTCATTTTCGTACACTATAACTATTTAAATCATTTTCGTAATCGTTATTAAGATTTACTCTTAATTTTTAAAAATGAAAAAAATACTCTTTGAAATAATATAATAATACTTATTACTTTTCTGGAATAACAAACAATTAATCAAAAATTTCTCAACAATACAAAATTTGAAAGAAGTAAGCTAGATTTAGAGTGATACGAGAAGTTAGGTTGGTTTGATTGGCAGATACATACAACTATGTATGATAGAGGTGTACTCGATGATCACTTCCAGAAGCTAATACACAATGATCTCTCCCTTTTTCGAAAGAGTAAAATACCTATTTCATGGATCAATCATCACGTGCCACGTGTTCCCAATCAACACTATGCTAATTACCATCCTTCCACATTGATCACAGGTATGACAGATATACTTATATGATATTCCATCGGACACCGAAAAAATAGTTGTGTTTTTTGTATGTGAATAAGGAATATTATTATTTTATGTATATATAATGGAAAATTTATATAGTGGTATGTTGTGAGCTATGTGTGGGGCTCTTTCTTAAATCTAAAATGAGGAAATTGATACATTTATAGTGTAAGCCCAAAATAATAAAATGGATATCTAAAAAGTAGAATGAGAGTAATTATTTATTTAGTGAAGTATTATTTTGAAAATGTATGTATAATAAAATTGCTTGAATTATTGTGACAGCAAATATGAATGAAGGAGCATGCTTGAAAATGTCATCTCAAGGCCAGCGAAGGTGTACTTTTGCAATGAAGATGTTTAACCAGCAAAATCATCAACGAAACGAAGTTGTACATTTTGAAAAGGGTAACTATGGAGTAGCTGATCATAATGTATATAATCTTCCATCGTCATTTGCGGGTATGCATTATTGGCATAATTTACATTTACAAGTATCTTATATTATTATTTGTTATTTTTACTCTCATTGTAATGACGTACTCATTTTATTAATGTATAATTGTTTGATTTGTGATAGAAAACATGAAAAAGGAGGAGAGTTAACTTTCATAATCAACAAGAGTCCGTTGCGACAATGAGTTATAATCAGCAAAACGACTACATGACTTTTCAACATCCAAACTACATAACACCATACACTTTCAATTTTAATCCTCCAACTTGCGGTATGGCATGATATATACTCCCTCCGTCCCTCCTTAAGAGGGTCATTTGCTTTTTGGCACGTAGATTAAAGAGTATTATTATTTGTATAGTGAGTAGTTGCATTAGTAGGAGTGTGGGCCCCAACATTTAATTGTATTAGAGGGGATGTGTGGGTCCCATATGTGTAAAAATGGAAAGGGGACTCTTTAGGTGGGACGACCAAATTGGAAAAATGACACTCTTAACCTGGGACGGAGGGAGTATATAAAAGCGTATTTAAATTATTTTTTTTTTATCAAAAATGGGTAAGGGTTTTGTATATATCATGACATGCATACTTGTTTGATTTATGACAGAAAGTATGAATGAGAAGACAAGACTCCACCTGCAAATTAAACCCGACTTTTTCACTATGACAACGAGTCGTAGTGACCCACGAAACGACAATATAGAGTTTCAGCAAGCTAGCGGCACCCATGTTTATGGAGAATCATCCTACAATAGTAGTGATTTAGATAGAATGATGGATCAACTATTGGGAGATGATGACGTCAATGTTGAAGGATTGACGGCCGAAGAAGAACAATGGGTAGACACGATGACGTCGACACTACTCCAAGATGATAGCTTTGCACCCACAGGCACCGTAGAGAAGGCAACTACAGATCAGCCTTAGCTAGGTTGCTTCCACTGAAAGAAGAGAAGAGAAGAGGCCCTGATTTCTAATATTTGACAACTCAAAAAGACCTTCATCGGAGTCCCCTACATAACGGAGAAGAGAAGCATCCATCTCAGTTTTGGACTATGCTGTCCTAACTCCTACATAACCAAACCCAACATTTGTGAGTCCCCCTGGGCAGAGATACTGAGCAAACTTTTCATGTTTGCTGCATCCCATAAAAGACACATCAGTTATTGTTTCTTCTCTGTCTGTGAAACCATGCCTTGTATGCTCTATCCGTACTCTTCATGTTATGCCTTTACAAAACTAGGCAACAATCTCCTGTCTCCAATACCATTTCTTGCCCATTACACAAATTAAACTCAAGGAAATCCCATATTCGATATTTTAATTTTCAACAAAGGTTAAGCACACTATATTTTCTTACTGGGAAAGACCAGAATTATCCATTCCTAAAAAAAAAAAAAAAAGGTGAGAAATTTAATATTGAACTAACGAGAATAATGCCACAAGAATGGATTTAAGAACAAAATATATAGACAATGATTAGGGTGGGCAAGGGGCACCAATATTAAAATTTATAACCTTCTTCCTTCATCTTCAGTGTGTTTTTCTGCTTCATCCAATTTCAGTTGGACTTGAGAGTCTTTGATTCTTTGTGTTTTCGTTTTTTTTTTTAATTTATTGTTACTTTTTTTTTTTGTTTTTTTTAAATTTAATTTTAGGGATATAATTGTAATTTTATTCTTGTGGTTTAAGGTATAATTTATTTATAGGGTGTAGGGTTTAGGGTATAATTGTAATTTTACCATTGTGGTTTAGGGTATAATTTATCCCTGGGTTTTTTAGAATTTAGGGTATAATTGTAATTTTACCCTTGTGATTTATGATATAATTTATTCCTAGGGGTTAGAGTTTAGGGTATATTGTAATTTTACCCTTGTGGTTTAGGATATAATTTATCCCTAGGGTTTAGGGTTTAGGGTATAATTGTAATTTTACCCTTGTGGTTTAGGGTATAATTTATCCCTAGGGTTTAGGGTTTATGGTATAATTGTAATTTTATCCTTGTGATTTAGGGTTAATTTATCCGTCAGGTTTAGGGTATAATAGTCATTTAAGTGTAATAAATTTAAAAGGGTTAATTGCAAAAAAAAAAACCACGAACTTTACACCTATTGCAAATTAATCTTCACTTTTGAGAAATTGCAAAAAAAAACCATCATCTTTAAGAATAAGCAGAATTGTACTTTGCTCATTCTATTTGTTTATTGGATAAATATACATACTTGGTTAATGATTTTGCTTTACTAGTGACATTATTTGAACTATTGTGTTGCATTATTTATCTTCTGCATATTATATCAACTGACATATGCCTTGAGACTTATGATCTTTTTATGTCTACTATTCTAGTTTTCACAATCAATTATGGATAGCATATGTCTGTTATGCAAAAAATGATCATATGAGTCCAACCATTTAATAGAAACACAGGTTATTAAAACATTCTGTTTAAATACTAGAGCCTAGAGGCTGAGAGCTAGCTTAAGAGCATAATCATAAGCTTTTGAAACTTCCCCTTTGTTATTGGTTCGCAGGATAGAACATAAATGGGAGTTAAAGGCTCAAAATAGAGAAAAAAACATACGGAAGCATCCTTGTCGGATGAACGACCACTATCTATCGTTAAATTTGCAAGTAGATAGGTATGTGGCTTGGAAATATTCATATGTCCTTCTATTGGAATGTTATCTGTTCAAAAGGGGTTTGCTTTTGGAGCACCATAAAATCCAATGAAGATGCAATTATTTTGTTAACTTGAGTTTGCATGTAAGATTAATATTCAAATTCAGGTTGGATTTATAATTTATTTATATGAGGGAGCATGTAAGATTAAGATTCAGATTCCTTTTGTTAACTTGAGTTGGTATCTGGACATGGCTATTGGTCATAGAGTGATTATAGTTTGATCGGAATTGTTAAAAAGAAAAAGTTGAGCATGTTGAACAATTCAATATTTTGAGGATTGGATTATATTTAAACTGTAATGTCAATTATTTATATATACATAATTTATTATCCAAAATCTAGGAAGAGGATTTCGTCATTCAAGGATAAAATAGTTAGCCCACTAATCTCTCTTCAACCTAGCATGCCTGCTAAAGCTATTTATATTGGAAAATTTTTATACAATCCTCTCCCACCATTACAGCTCTGAATCCTTTATCCTACTTGCCGAATAGGACGCTTGCCCTCCTCTTTAGAGGTAGGCGATGGAGATTCGTCCTTCTATCCGGCCTTATCTATTAGTCTTCATGTGAGTGATGTCTGCTTTCAATTTGTTTTTCTGATCAAGGTTCATTAATTAGTTACTATGTGTTAAACGACCACCTCATCTAAAAGCTTAAGCTAATAGAGAGTTGAATCGTTTAATACTTAATCAAGTTACACTCTAACACGTTCCCTCACATGCAGACGGGGAATTTTTCTCTCAAGCCTTGCATGTAGAATTTCTCATAAATGGGTGGCGGTGAGGTTCGAACCCTGGACCTTTGTTAACCATGGGCTCTGATATCATGTTAAACGACCACCTCATCTAAAGGCTTAAGCTAATAGAGAGTTGAATCGTTTAATACTTAATCAAGTTACAAAGCTTTTAGATGAGGTGGATCGTTTAATACTTAATCAAGTTACACTCTAACACTATGTCATAGTTTTAGTATTTATTGATGTGATAGATATTTTAAAATGAATATGGATTCAGAATATATTATTAACAACATTATGGTATGAAGTTTGGTACAGTGTCTTTTTTATATATCTTATTGATATATCTATATGTATTGAGGGAGTGTACCAATGTCTCTAGGATAATGCGATTTTGATTTTTTAAGCTATTAAACATGTATGACAGTTATGTGTGCACAGTGTAAGAACTATACTTGGACGATTATATAAAAATGACATTAAGTTTAATATCTCTTATGCTATATTAGTACTGCTAGTAGCAGTAGCCTTTTTATGATCAAATAAAGCGGAAAAAAAATACAGCTAAAGAATGAAACGATCCTTTAATATGCAGATAATAGGAAAGAAAACAGATAACGAGACAAGTTAGCCATGATGCTGAATGTCTTTGTGTTATTAGATGTACATGGTAAATTACTTATTATATCTAATGTAGGATTCTAGTATTTAAATGTAGATCTTCATGAATTCTGGAACAGTAAAAAAAAAGGGAATAAGGTTGTGTGTTAGTTAGTTTTATGTGATTATTCATATTTACTCAGGTAAATTTTAATTGATCTGTAGCGCCTTATTATAGCACGTGTATAACTCTGTCTTCATTGCGCTTCCTGTACTATGACACTTATTGAATGAATCCCCTTTGATGTCCATAACTTTGTGCAAGAGTGGAAAAAACTCTGACTTTGGCTGTTGTTTTTGTTCTAAAAGTTGTATTAGTATAGTTATTTATATTGAGTTATTTGTTAAATTTGATTATTTCTCGCTGACCTTATATGAACATGTGAAATAGAATGGATGGTTTGAGTGCGGTTCTATGGTGTCAGCCAAAAGAATCATTTCAGTATAGTTTTGGAAAGAAGTAGTATCCACTGAGTTATATCTTAAGCATAGATAATAAAGCTGGTACGATTCCTCTCTTCATGGCTCTAATTTTTATTTCGTATATTGTCATGAGTTGCAGCGACTCTATTGATGGTAGACTATTTATTTGAGTATTATTTCATTTATTTCATTAGATTCTGGCCACTACAATATGGATGCTAAATTAAACATCATTTTGTTAGGTTACCAGTATATTCATCGACTTTGAAAATTTTGATTTATCTTTATTCACCGCAAAAAATAAAAATATATGTAGATAATGCAACTGTTCTCGCCCATTTGATTATCATTCTAGCTTGAGTTTCCTTTTGCAAACTACTGATTATTACCATCTTTATTCTTATAAATGCAATTGACTTGTAAATAAGTAGGTTAACTTGGTGCGGGAAACCCTTCATGGCTTTTGGCACATAATACATTGGTAAACCAAAAGAAGACAGAGAGTTGGATCTCAAAGTTTAGGAAATAGAGAAATTCCATCTAGAAAATAAATGCCAATGAGAACTTTAACCCTATCTCGAGTAGAAGGAGATGGTAATTCTAAAAATGACTCATCAATATATCCTCCATTTAAAATTTTTGGTGACTTCCCTCCATATATTGTTACTGAAGGGTCTCAATGAGGCCAAAACCCTTGCTGGATGTTATCGAGTTGACATGGAAGATTTCAGCAGAAATTCATTTACAATATGTTTAAGTCTTTCTAATTTAAAATTCTTATCTTGTGAATACCCTTATAGAGTATTAGAGGAAAAGTAAGAAAATACAAGTGTAGTATGCTCTATATCTAATACTAATGGAGATATAAAAAGTCGAATATTTTGTAGAGGAAGAGTGAGTGATGACATCATGGTTGAAGTAGAAGATTTGGTTTCAAGTGTTGGGTGTGACGCTGGTGGTGGTGGCTATCCGGTGGCTGAGCGAGGGGGGGTGATGTGGAGTTTTAAGGAATTCCAGGCTGAGGTGGAAGCCATTATCAGGTCAACATCACAACGTTGTTAGATTGCTACTATGCCATAGATGAAACACTGTTGATTTCTGATTTCATCAAGAATGGAAGATTAAGAACTGCTGGTACAGTGTATTGCATGGTGGGAATTTACTTCAAAATTTTCTCTGCGATATTTGTTTTTTACTATGATCAATGGTGATCATATGATTATGTTTGATTCTTTAAATCAATTTCTTTAGAAGATCATCATATGATATTCTATAGAAGATGTTATGATGTCTCAATTGAACTTTAGAGACACTAGAAATTAATCTCTGTTTTACATCATTGGATTGTTCCTATTTTGCTCGAGTATATGTAGTAACTCTAAATTTAACAACAATCGACAAAGACTTACCAAACCACTCATCAATATATGTAGATCTCAAGCTTTACCAATGTGAAATTATTATTTGGTTGTTGCAGGTGTAGGATCCAAATAGGTCCACTCATCAGTAATTCCTACAATGTTGTTATGGAGATTTTAGAATGGCGACTCATGGGCAACTCAGAACAGGGTCATTCAACCTGGAAAGCATTGTTGGCCTTTGTTTGTTGTTGTTCTTTTTTTACCAGGCTTTGATAGTAAAAGAGAAAATATTCTCTAGTTGACAAAGTCTTCAATTGTGTGATCTCGATTACCCACTGATTAAATTTTGTAATAGTTGTTATTTTCTGTGATAAAGTTTATCTAACTTAAAGTTGAGTAAGATTTGTTTTTGGTAGATCATTGCTAAAGCTTTTATTTTGGGATGATTAATAGAAAAAAATGTGGTGGTTTAAAACGTGTATCATATTTATTTGTTTGTTTGTTATTATTTATTATTATTATTATTATTATTATTATTGTTATTATTGTTATTATTATTATGCAAGGCAGAGGGGTGTATAAATATTTAGCCAAGACCACACTTAAACATTTAATGTATAATAAATCCTTTAAACAAGAATGATACCTCTTCTATAACACCCCATCTTGTACAATACATCATATACCCCCTCCGTCCCAGGCTAAGAGAGCAATTTTTTCATTTTGGTCGTCTCACTCAAAGAGTCTCATTTCCTTTTTTTATACACATGAGACCCACACACCCCCTCTAATACAATTAAAACATGGGACCCACACTCCCACTAATACAACTACCCACTACACATTAAATAATAATACTCCTTAATCTACGTGAAAAAAACAAATGACCCTCTTACACCGGGACGAAGGGAGTATATGAGATAGCATTTTATGAGACAAATTGCTATTATGTTACTATGAGTATAGTTTTATTTTTCTTTAAAAAATTCAATCCCATCTCTAGTTTGGTAAGTCAAGTACTATACACTAGAAAAATTGGAAACGGACTTTAAAATAATTTATCTTCTCTATATACTTATTTTTTAAATACAATATAAAATCTATTTCAAATAGAAAAATTAAATTAAATGTATATTTTTTTACGAACAAAAATACTACATGGAGTTTAAAAATATTTTCTTCTTATCCATATTATTTATTTAAATATAATATAACATAATAATTAGAATTTATTTATTTAGATATATTTATTAATATGCAACATACATACATATCATATAATATACTTTGTAAATAAAACTATGTGCAACCATTTTCCTTGATTACTCCATTCTCCAAGTTATTAACTGCATTTTCTTCAACTCCATTAACCAAACCTTGATGATCACCTCTTTGGCTTCTTCTTCTTCTTTAGCTAATTTGAGCTTCTCTTCTTCCTCGGCCTTGCGTTTGGCTTCTTCTTTGTAAAAAAGTAGAAGAGAGTAGAAGATGATGGGAAGGGTTGAGGCATTGGCGGTGGCAATGGTGTGTGTTGTGATAGTTGTGATATTGTTACCCCTTGGAATGGGGCCCGGCCCGATTGAACCACTGTAGCATGTAACTGTAAGTAATTCGGGTCGCGGCGGAGGACTGCATCGACGGCCGCGGACGGTGGTGTACATCTCCTTCGGCAGCACCGTACACCTGTCGCCTCTGGCCGTTCTTCAGCGTTTCCGTCATGCCCTTCCATGGACAGGCTACCGGAACTGATGGTCGGTGCCCATTGGATCCTACGTAATTGTCCTATTTTTAGTATGCTTGCTTCTTCTGTTGAGTTCGTTTGTCCTTGGTTTACTTTTAAGGTGATGGTTAGTTAACCATGGCTATGTTAAGTTAACCCTAACAGGTAGGTTAACTATGATTAACCTCCAAGGGGCAGCTGTGGGTTTGTATTGGTGCCAATTTACAATAATAACCTTATTAATTTTGTGGGGTTTTTAAGTTCATGGTTCCAAGCTTACGGTGATTAACCAATTCTTGGTTGATTTGGATGTATATTTTCAACCAATTTTTTACTGGGAAAGACCAGAATTACACCACAAATCCATTCCTCAAACTAACCCAAAAAAAAAAAAGAAAAAAGAAAAAAAAAAGAAGAGAGAATTTTAATATTGAACTAACAAGATTAAACTTTACACACTAATTACACTTAAGACAATTTAATTTCTTTCTAAGCCCGTTAGTTAAATAAGGGTTTGATGGATTAAAACCTAAGGTTGACGTCAATTATAATATCTTATTAAACTACTAAAAAATTAAAGTAATTAATTCTAATGCTCATTATTTGTTTATAACATTTCTAAGCTTTATAAATTAAAAATTTTAGTGAAACAAATACCGTCTAAAATATAAGGCTAATTATAGTATGCAACCGGTGCACCCTAAGATAGGGTGCACCCATATACTAATATAACCAAAAACATATATAATTATGAGAAATAATGTATACAATTTAATTGTTAGTTTTTTTATGAAAAATTGAGTGTAAAAAATATACAATCATTAAAAAAACATGTATACACTATTGAATAAAAAGTTATACACATATGGATGTTAGTTTTTTTAATAAAAACTTAGTGTAAAAAAAGTATACAATTATTACAAAACACGTATACAAAATAGAATAATATGTATACAAAATTGAATAAAAAGTCATACACATATGAGCGCACCCTTGCACCTGAGTGCACCCAATATACACTCAAAATATAAACCGCATGTTCACATAAGTGTTTCCTTACAAAATATATATGATAATAAGAATTAAGACATACTCCCTCCGTCCCGTTTCAATGTTTACGTTTCTATTTTGCGCATCTCATTTCAATGTTTACGTTTTTCTTTTTGGAATATGGGACTCACCTAAAACAATTAATATATCATCCAACACTAATACACCTACCCACTTTGCATTAAATATTATATTTTTCCACTCACTATCTATTAAAATATTATACTCCTTAATCAACGTGCAAAAAGGAAACGTAAACATTGAAACGGAACGGATGAAGTATTCTTTAATATAATAACGTCGCCATTAGCAATACCTAATTCCCTACCATTATAAGTAATATTGTGTGAGTCGATAATCACGTGAACTTTAGTTTAATGCCAACTAGTCTCTAAATAGAAATTGATTTTTTTTTTACTTTTAATATTAATTGAATATTAGTAGTTAATCCTATATAAGGCAATACTAGATCAAATTCTTTTTACCCAGCTAGATCATATACCTTCTCCCTCTCTCTCTCTCTCATCATGAGTTTGTTGATAAATAAGGGTCCAATTTTTTGTCCAGCAATCATGGGAGGGAAGGGTTTGTCAATTGATAAATCCAAGAATCCCTTCTTAGGATATTATAAATCCAAGAATAAAATTATGCAAAATGGAACCATATTTAGCCACTATAGTGAGTTTAAGGGAGCGCACTGTAATGACATTTTAGCCACTGATAAAGGGTGTGAATTTCCATTTGAGGTGGGTTCCACCAAAGGTTTAGGTCATGTACTTGAATTTTTTCAAGGAAACAAAATTTTCATCACTGGTGCCACTGGCCTTCTTGGTAAAGGTATGTAATATTTGTTAATTTCATCGTGCCATTGATTTATAAAGTTTATAGGTGAGTTAATAAGATATATTCACATTAATTTCTCATTAGTTTCTATGATATTATTATAATCCAGAGTAATATTTTGGATGGTTTTATTAGGTATTCTCATTAGTTAATAAGGTATTCTCATGTTGAGATGGTTTTATTTTATTTAATTAGTTATTATTTTTAATAAAGTTGTTATCACATTTTAATAGATTGTTTATAAAATAGTTCATTGAACTATTATAATTTTTTATCAATCATGTATTACTCTTTATCAAAATATTATCACTTCTTATCCGTTCATGAGACGATCCTACCTAAGTGTTCAATATTATAACACACCTCCCAATAAGCTTTATTAAAAATTAAATTTTATTCTTGATGCGCTTTTTCTTTGAACGCAAAATTAATCCTCAAGTATGAAGGATATCAGTTGCACCTTAAGCAAGCGACCAAGTAAATTATCGAACTCAAAGGACGGCGTATTATCAATTTAATTATTTACTAAATTAATTAAGAAAAGTTGGCAATAATATTTGAGGTATAGAATTATTACTCTACTAAACAATTAAAATAAAATAAACACTAGAAGAATACGAATGTGACTCAAGTAGGAGAATAGGTAGCCCTAAGATAATCCAGTTTCACTCATTAATCTCCATTTCGTGTATCAATGTCCGACTCTACCTTATGGAATATGGACGCATCACTAAACCATGCAAATCTACTCTATAGACACAAGTAAATATGTGTGTAACACGTGTGAATAACCTTGGAGCAAGAGATATAATTTCACCCCCTTTCTAGGTACTATCAGTATTAATTATTTTCCCCTAGGATTGATACTCTAACCAGATATGATCTCCCTTTTTAGGTACAATAAAATTACCCTCTTTATCCTACTTATTAACTCGAATTCAATTCAATTAACAAGTATTCATATAAGATAGTTCTAATGAAGTTTCGGAGTCCCCTCACTTAGAATCATAACATGGAATCCTACTCAGCAGTGAACGCGCTCAATCAATAACCAAGATGAACATTCAGACTATATTCAACAGTTAATGATGAACAAAAGGACTCTGAATATGGATTAAAAATACATAGTCATATATAAACTAAACCACAAGTGGTGTTGTACAGAGTATACACTCGAAAGTTCAATTAATTCATAAAAACTTTCAAAACCCTAGATCTACCAAAACGGTTCTAGCCCATGATGTTGCGAAGAACAATTATGGGGGTTGGATAGATCTTACCCATATGTCTGAAAAATACAAGATAAATTAGGAAACGAAGAAAACCCTAGATGTGGGCATCGTCGCGTCCTTTTCCGTCTTGAATCCTCCTCTTGGTTCTCCTGTTGATTCCACAGACGAATCTTCAAAGGGATGGATGGATGGAGGAAAGGATGTGGAAGATGGTTGGGAGGTGATCCCTCTTGTGGGGTGTAGGATGATTGTGTTTCTATTCTCTCTTGCCTTCTCACATGAATAATGATGTAAAATATATATAGGTGTGAGAAGGGAATTAATTAAGATAATAAAAGATATGGGTTAATCATGGAGCATTATGTGAGAAGGAGATTAATTGTACTCCAAGAAATAGATAATTTTTGAAAATTCTCGCCGTCAGCTGCGCGACCTCACGATTTTGAGCATAACATCCTCGTCCAAATTCTAATTTGAGTAATTTTTGCACACACCAAAATAAAGATATCACTAAAATTTCTACATTTGAAGATGTAACAAGTCATGTAAAGTGGAACAGGTGTTCTGTTCGGTACAGCTTGCGCGACGTTACCATTTTGATCATAACTTTTTCGTTTGGACTTCGATTGTGGTGTTCCTTACGCCAAAACATCCTCTCTTCTGTGGCTTTACAACCATGTATCACACTTCCAGTTCAGATCTCCACACAAACACAGAAAAATTACACAAGTTTGACGTGTATTTTTCAGCATTCTTGCACAAGTTGCACATTTTCTCCAACTTTGCACTTTTAATCATTTTTCACCTAAAACACAATAAAACACGTCAAGTGCATCTTTTTCTAACATATATCAAATATAAGATACTTATCCTAATATATGACAACAATTTCCATCAAAAAGGTGTTAGATTGGATACTAAAACACGCTTATTTTCACTCTCATCAATCCCCCAAACTTATTTGTTGCTCGTCCCGAGGAAACAATATAAAAATAAAGAGAAAGAGAGTTAGAAAATTAGCGGGGAAAAAAGAACTATGATCAATACCCCCTTCAAAATACAATTGTTTTCAACTTAGGTCATGCAACTCTCATTATGTCACGACCCAATTTTTCTCACCAATAATAAACAATAATAAATATTCCTTTCATTTCTTTCTTCATTTTTTTATACAATATAATTTTGAGACTGATCTCAAAGCAAGTCATTACACCGGCCCGGCCAACAAGTCGTCATCCATGTATACAACTCTCAAGATTTGAAGGAGCCCCAACCACCAGCATCTTATGTAATTTACCTACAAGGCATTAACTAATGAGATAAAATCTCACTAAGTAGAAATCATGCATGATTTTGTATGAAGATGCATTTCTCAAGGCCATCGCCCTTCTCCTAATCTTTCTAGTTGGTCTCTTTTTATTTTGAAAATTGTTCACTTTGCGGGATCCACACGACACACTTATAATATGCACCGGAAATGAGCTCATCACTCGATTTATCAATTTCACAATATAAATATGGAACTGATATGAGCACTATCATCTCGTGCATGCATGGCCCAACAAGCTTCCTTCCGCTCGTCACTTGTCCCACCACCAAGAATCATCTCCCTCCACATAGTCCCACGTGGTGCAGTCCGAGGATCCACCTTTCCTTACAGCCCGCTAGGGTCTATCACCAATTGACCCCCTACTGCTCGGAAGTCCCCTCACTGAACACTACTCTCTCTTTCACAATAATTCAAGACGGTGGCCCACTCTAGGTAGCCTACTCTGGGTTTCCCTAGGCCGCTTCTTCCTAGGTTGCCCCTTCCGCCACTCAGTGCATATATAGTGGCCGCACACACCATTAGTATCTTATTAATTTTGGAGAAAATATTTTTCATGATTATGCATTGTATGTAAGTAGGAGAAACTAAATATGCATCACATATTAATTACGATATTAATATCAACATTTAATTAAAATTAAATAATTATTTCATCTAAGATCACACAGATCTTCATTTAGAATAATCTTTGATCACATACACCAACAAATATAAAACAACGATAATATCTCAATTCACATAGATCTACAATTTGTATCACATATTAATCACAAATTAATAATTCATAACGTAATTAAACTAACCACAAATAATTCATAACATAATTATCACTCATTAATCACAAATAATTCACACACAACATGTTTATGTATTGTAGTTGAACCTCTATTTACCTGAACTCCGACAATAGTAATATATAGATCTCGTGAACTAATGTCTTCTTATTCCGTCCCGACAACGCATGCTTTCCTTCTCCTCCCCTCTTCTTCCCCCCCCCCCCTCTCTCTCTTTTTCTTTTTTTTAAATGACGAACTGGTCGCTGTTGAACAAATGGGGTAATCCCCCAATTTTATAAGTGAGGTTGGGGTGAAAGTCGACATGACTTACCCACCGCCTCAAAATCCTCTTCTAATCCTTTTTTACTAATAATAGTATATTATTATTATACTATTTACTATTTATAGTAAATATAATAACAATAATAATTATTATTATTATTATGCATTACAAATATACGTGCAATACTTAATAGTTAAGATATAATACATTTACAAATTAATATACATATGTGTACATTTTCTTCACCACTATTATTATTACGAGAACACGTGTGACACTTAATAATTAAGAAATGGTATATTTATACACAAGAGACAATTTAATTATATATTCAAATGAATGAAAGTAAATATTTATGTACTTATATATATTCACAAATTGTCACCATTATTATCACGGATATGACAATTACCACATAATTGTCACATAATTATCACATAATTATAAAAATACGCAAAATACAAATTATATTATCATATAAATAGGAAAAATTCTCAGGTATTACACATTACATGTAATAATCAATTCATAGCATACAAGATAAGACAATCACCACCAATTCAAATACTCCATTCATATGTTCTCACGGGAAGTATATATCACTCGTACTCAAGTGTAAAAGATGTACACTTATAGGTTAAGGTGTTTACGCTCAAATTCAATTCAAGTGCATGCGTAACCATAAGCTTGCCCATTGTCTCAACTCTCCTTTTACTTGTAGCTAGAAAATCATGGATAAAAAGGTCTTTTATTTGGTTGTAATATGGGCTCTTTGGAAAAAGGTAGGAAACATATGGCTTAGTGACTCAAAAATCGGATCGATCAAGTTGCAGTCTCTCTCGATCTTTCATTCTTCCCCATCACTTCAATCAAGCACAACATTCTAATCAAACTCTCTCATCTTTCTCTTTCAAGCACAACATATTCTTTTTCAACTTTTTTAACTCTTCAACTCCATCATTCTCCTTTTCTTCAACCTTTTTTCTTTTTTTTTCTTTCTTTTGAGGTACCAGTTTCGGGCACTACCTCTCACATCCTCCATAGGGTACTAGATTTAAGCACTACCCTAGGGTGTTTGTTTCCATGGAGTACTAGATTTAAGCCTACTCCAGGAATTTTCCTTTTTATCCTTAAGATTCTTCCTTCACCATCCCTCAAATCACCACTCTCTTCAATTAAGCTTTATTGGCTATCAAAAGAATTGATTTAAAGGCTCAATTAGGCTGACAAGGGATTTAATGAATTCAGGTAAAGTATATGGGAAAAGATGGGCTATTCAAAGATGGCCTAATATCATTTCCATAATCCGCTAAGCTATATTCAAGGAGACTCAAGACAAGTTCTAGAATACACGTACAAGAACGATACTCACCAGAAAAGAAATATAATTTGATTATTAACATGATCAACAAGGCTCAAAATCTCACATGGATTTTTAATACGTAACAGAACACCATTTATGGTAAGTAATATCCCACAAGTATACATAAAACTTCATACTACAATATAATTCAAGTACACTTCCTTAATCAATTCCAAGAGCATATGAATTCAAAGCAAAATTTAAAAATATAAGCTCACATGGATCACCAAAAATAAGATCTCAATCCTTTCACTCCTACTAATTAAAAGCACACATAAAAATTAGAATAAGAAAACGAGGGCACTGATTTTTTTCTCCTTCAAAACGTGCAAGAGCTCCTCGAGTTGTTCAACTCGATCAGGTCAAAACCTCAGTATAGAACTCATCTTGCCACTCTTTTACCTTTTCTATCATTAAAACTCAAGCACACCTCATCATCAAAGATTCATCAATAATAATATAGAAAAACTATAAGAAAGACTCAATTGACTATCTAATTGACTTTACACACTAGACACACCAACAGTACAACACACTAAATATTAGGTAAGTTACAAAAAATCAACATACCAACACTGGTTAAAATGTTAATATGTCGTAAAAAATCAACCCCCTAACAAACAAATAACCAATGAAAGGAAAATTATATCCTCAGTGCTAATAAGATGAGGTAAGTACATCACACCCCCAAACTTAGTAAAAACGCAAGTTGAAACTAAGTTTGAAAAGAGATGTAATTGCCGAAACGTGAGCACTTCAAATATAATAACTCATCACTCATATAAAAGAAATAATAAAGCAATAAAACGGAAGGGCAAACCCCCAACAGGCACTCATGTTTAACGTCGGAGAGTCATGACGGATGTAACCTTTTGAAATACTGGATCAAATGGCGGTCTTCTCGCATCCTCACCTTCAAGTACTTTCTTTCTCTCTTCTTGTCTATACTCAGCACCTCACCTTTCTTGGTCACTAAAATATGATCCTCAAAAATTTCTTTCTCCCATGGCTATCTAGATTCCTCATTGTCAATCTTCCACTCAAATTCAGAATCATCCATCCTATTAAAATCAAAATTAAACAAGTTAGAAATCACATCTATGCTCTTGCATGATTGAGTCTCCATGGGCATCTTCATTGCTTTATTAAGAGAGAAAACCACATCTTCAATATCCATCTGCAGTCTAAGCTTCTCGGCTCTCAACCTCTTCGCTCTTTCCCACTTTTTTTCCACTATAAGCTCGATATTCTGCTCTTTGGATGGTACTGGAGTAGCATCAACATCATGTAAAGCAATTCGGCGTGAAAAATGGTGCCAAACGAGGTAATTCGATCATGGTTCGACTATGGGTACTGGTCGAACCAGGTGTGTAGTGGTCGAACCGGGCTTCAGAAAGTATGGCATCTCCTGGACAGGTCGGTTCGATCATGGTTCGACCAACAGGATTGGTCAAACCATGATGGCCGTGGTCGAACCGTGCTTCAGAAAAAACAGGGTGCTGCGGACAGATTGGTTCAACCTTGGTTCAACCAACAGGTTTGGTCGAACCAGAGCTATTTTGGTCGAACCCGACATCAGAAAAATAGAGGGTCGCAGACAAACTGGTTCGACCGTGGTTCGACCTTCAGGGTTGGTCGAAGTAGGGTGGTTCTGGTCAAACCGTCCATCTGGATGCTCCAGAGGTTTCCCAAGTGGTTGGTTCGACCTACTTTCTTGGTTGAACCGAGGTTGAATCGAGCTCCTGGAGCTTCAGAATTCATTTTCGGCATCATCGGTCCATCATACTGTGTTCCAGACCTTAACGTGATGGCATGGAACTCTTTCAGGAATATTTTTTTCTCCAACGTTTAGGTCAATTGATTCACGTTCCCGGCCATTTGCCCCATTATCAAAGTAAGGTCCTTCAACTGCTTAGACAAATCTGTATGATTAACATTCATAGTATCCTCAAGACAATCAACACTTGCATCATTCTTAGTCATGTATCGATTGAAGGTATCTTCAACACTCTTCACTTCTTGCTTCTGCATACTAGGCTCTTTTTGAGTCAACTCTGCAATCTGCTTCTATTGGGACTCTAGTAGTTTGTTGATGTTAGCTAAACTAGAGACAATCTCATCATCCCTATTCGGCTTCACCACTTGATGTTCAACCTGCGCCACCTTGCCAAGTACATATAATACTCTATCTCTCTCTACAGGATAGTCACGTGAATTCATACAGATATCTTCAAATAATTTTTCTGCTTCAAGTGTTGTCTTAGATAACAACGCTCCTCCTAATGATGCATCAATAAGAATACGCGTCTCACAATCCAATCCATAGTAGAAGACGTTTATGTATTGAGCCTTAGTCATCCCATGCTGTGGGCACCTCCTGAGCATATCTTTAAACCTGTTCCACGCCTCATAAAATTTTTTACCATAATTCATAACAAATTAGGTGATGTATTGCCTCATTCTTAAGATCCTTGAGGGTGACATGTATGTCTCTAAGAACTTCTGCTGCAGTTGGACCAACGTAGTGCGGTCTGCTGCATCAAGAGTCTCATACCAATGTTTTACCCTATCAATCAAAGAGAACTTGAATAGGGCGATCCGCCTAGCATTATCATTAGCTCTGTCACCCTTTTGAGTGTTTGCATAATCAAGAAATCTTTTGAGATGCTGATATGGATCTTCAAAACAACCTCCAGAAAAGAGATTCTTCTTTACCATGTTAATAAGAGCGGGATGTATCTCAAAATCATCATCTTTTCCCCTTACTCCTATCAACCCCATGTTGCTAATCCTATAGTTCGTGAAAATTTTACGTATGACAACATTATCCGGATTATGCCTTGCTCCGGTCATGTTTAACTCAATGTGTTATTCCTTCTTTCATTCCTCTCCTTTTCCTAGTGCACAAGTTCCTCAAAAAAATTTAAGGTTAGATAGAAATAAATAATCACAAATAGAAGTCTTAATCAAATTAGAAATAATAAACTAATAATAACAGTCGTCCCCGGCAACGACGCCAAGAACTTGATGCGCGTTTTCTTTGCACGCAAAATTTATCCCCAAGTATGAAGGATATCAGTTGCAACTTAAGTAAGCAACCAAGTGAATTATCGAACCCAAAAAGGATGGCGTATTATCAATTAATTATTTACTAAATTAATTAAGACAAGTTGACAATAATATTTGAAGTATAGAATTATTAATCTACTAAACAATTAATTAAAATAACAATTAACATAAAATAAATACTAGAAGAATACGAATGTGACTCAAGTAGGAGAATAGGTAGCCCTAGGATAATCTAGTTTTACTCATTAATCTCCCTTTCGTGTATCAATGTCTGACTCTGCCTTGTGGAATAAGGACGCATCACTAAACCATACAAATCTACTCTATAGACACAAGTAAATATGCATGTAACACGTGTGAACAACCTTGGAGCAAGAGATATAATTTCACCCCCCTTTTTAGGTACTATAAAATTATCTTCTTTATCCTACTTATTAACCCGAATTTAAATCAATTAACAGGTATTCATATAAGATAGTTCTAATGAAGTTTCGGAGTCCCATCACTAGAATCATAACATGGAATCATGTTCAGCAGTGAATGCGCTCAATCAATAACCAAGATGAATATTCAAACTCTATTCAACAGTTAATGATGCACAAAACGACTCTGAATATGGATTAAAAACGTATAGTCATATATAAACTAAACCACAAGTAGTGTTGTACGGAGTATACACACGAAAGTTCAATAAATTCATAAAAATTTCAAAACCCTACATCTACCAAAACGGTTCTAGCCCATGATGTTGCGAAGAACAATTATGGGGGTTGGATAGATCTTACGCCCATATGTCCGAAAAATACAAGATAAATTAGGATCTTACGCCCATATTCTCGAAGCAACTTACCCTGCTATTGCCAATAAATTACTGAATGAATGGACCAAGGATCAAGCAATTCCAGTAGTCACCGGCTTCCTTGCTCTTTATTAACAGTTGCATATTTCTTTCTACTGTATAATTAAGCAGAATGTCACCTTGCTGGATGTAGTTAGCACTCGGATGTTTGGTCAGTTTGGTGAAAACTGATCTTCATAATCGACCATATGACTTGTTCTTTTCAATATTAGCAAGTATTTGATTTTCTTTTATTTAGGTGTTTGCAATATTTGAAGACTTGGATCTCTGTGAAGTCAGTATCTCTCTAACACTCGATCCATCAAAAATTTGGAGCAGAAAAGTTATAAAATGATACCTATTTCCAACAGGACATTCAAGATCATTGGCTAGACCGTAAATTACGGTATAAAATGGGTAGTGGTGGGTGGTTTTATTTTTAAAAAAAACTAGTAGTTAACCTGTGTGTTGTATGGTATGTGTTAGATTTAGGGCAACAATTTCGTTTAATTTTATGATTTTTGACCGAATAATATTTATTTGAATTATATGATTTGTTTGAGAAATAGATGACCATGATTGGATTATTATTATAATTATTTAATTATTTTAATGGGTAGCTGAGAAGTGGCTGAGATTTGTTTAAGAAATAGATGGTCAAGATGGGATTTATTCTAGATTGGACTAAATTATTTCATAATTTAAAAAAATTATAATTATTAATTCCAGCAATTGAGCTCTGCTCCCCCAGTTTAATAACAACCAGAGCTTCAACATTGTGCTAAGTCATCGACTTCACAGCATCATACACCGTATCATCGGTATTGCACCAGAGCCAGGATCCATCTGCACCTTTCCCTTTGGCTTTCCGAACATCAAATATAGTAGTGCTTTTGAAATTGTATAGATTCGTCGTATGACTTCCTACCATCCTCACACAATTAATAACTCAAGAACAAAACACTTGGAGTTGTATGTACAATTAATCATCAATTAAATAATAATTAAAGTGAGTGAAATTAGTCTTATATGTGGAGATGATTAATTATAATAAATTAGGGATTATGGGCATTATGGGCACCCGTGCGTTGCACGAGATGTGTTATTTTTAGGGCAACAATAATTCCACTTAATTTTATGATGTTTGAACTGAATAATATTTATTTGAATATGAAGTGAGATTATTCATAATTACAATTATTTAATAATTTTAATGAGTTAATGAGATTTGTTTTAGAAATATATGGTCAGAATTTTACCCTCTGGAAACATTATGTCATCAACCCTAAAACCCTAAACCCCTAATTCCTAAACCCTAAACCCTTTGATGGTTAGGATTGGATTTATATTTAATATTATTAATTTTTTAATAAATAATATTTTGATTTTTAATTTGAAAAAGTTATAATTATAATTATTTAATTATCTTATTTCCTAATTTGAAAAAATTATAATTATAATTATTTAATTATTTTAATGTATGGTTGAGATTTGTTTGAGCTTCTCTCATCCGGTTTTGGTGTGGTTTGAATCTTATTGTCGTATTATTACTTTAAGTATATTTTTTAATTATCTCATAATATGACAAATTAAAATGCAACAATAAAATTTTTATTTTTCTAAATTATAGGATCAGATTCTATATTACTAATTTACACAATTCAAAACCATTTATTATTTACACATCTTAGTGAATTGACGAACCCTTTCGAACGCAATATTGGTTACAATATAAATAAAAGAATGTTTCATCTGAAACATGTAGATATTCGATGTTTATTGCAGAATAAGTTGTTTTGAAAAATTAATACTCCCTCCGTCCCATCCAAAGAGTCTATTTTTTCCATTTTGGTCGTCCCACCCAAAGAGTTCACTTTCCTTTTTTACACACATGGGACCCACACACACCCACTAATACAATTAAAATATAGGACCAACACTCCCACTAATACAACTACCCACTATACATTAAATAATAATATTCCTTAATCTACGTGCCAAAAAACAAAAACTATCCGTATGTGGGACAGAGGGAGTATATAATTGAGTTCAACTTAAAAAATGCATACCGTTTTTTTGTGGATAAACATTGTGGGTGACTGAGATTTGTTTAAGAAATAGATGGTCATGATTGGATTAATATTATTAATTTTTTAATAAATAATATCTTATTTTCTAATTTATTATTGATTTTTTAATAAATAATATCTTATTTTTTAATTTATTATTAATTTTTTAATAAATAATATCTTATTTCCTAATTTGAAAAAGTCATAATTATAATTATTTCATTATTTTAATGGGTGTCTGAGATTTGTTTGAGAAATATATGACCATCATTGGATTTATTCTGGGTGGCTGAGATTTGTTAGAGAAATAGATGGTCAGGATTTGATCATATAGAAATATTGTGCCACAAATCCTAAAACCCTAAAAGCCTAAAGCCTAAACCCTAAACCACTAAAATCAACCCTAAAAACCCTAAACCCTTTGAAAACATTATATTAAATAATTATTTTAATGGAGGATTTGGTCAGGATTAATATTATTAGTTTTTTAATACATAATATCTTATTTTCTAATTTTAAAAAGTCGTAATTATAATTATTTTGTTTAAGAACTAAACCCTAAATTATTTGAAAACATTAAATTAAATAATTATTTTAATTAATGGCTTGGTCAGGATTGAATTAATATTATTAATTTTTTAATAAACAATATCTTATTTCCTAACTTGAAAAAGCCATAATTATAATTATTTAATTATTTTAATAGGTGGTTGAAATTTGTTTAAAAAATAGATGGTCAGGATTGGATTAATATTATTAATTTTTTAATAATTAATATCTTATTTTCTAATTTAAAAATGTTATAATTATACTTATTTAATTATTTTAACTGGTGAAATTATTTCCAGATTTGAAAAATTCTAAACCCTAGATCCTTTGGAAACATTAAATTATTTTCTAATTTGAAAATGTTATAATTACAATTATTTAACTATTTTAATGGGTGGTTGAGATTTGATTGAAAAATAGATTGTTAGGATTGGATTTATATTTAATATTATTAATTTTTTAATAAATAATCTTATTTCCTAATTTGAAAAAGTTATAATTATAAATATTTAATTATTTTAATGGACGACTTAGATTTGTTTAAGATAAACCTTGAAACCCTTAAACCCTAAAGCCCTAAACCCTTTGGAAACAATAAATTATTTCCTAATTTGAAAAAGTTATAATTACGATTATTTAATTATTTTAATAGATGGTTGAGATTTGTTTGAAAAATAGATGGTTAGGATTTGATTTATATTTAATACTCCCTCTGTCTCGAGTATTTTTACACACTTGTACGGATACGGAGATTAAGACGTGTTATTTTTTTAATATATTATGTAAGAAAAAGTAGGGATAAATTTGTGATTTAAAAAGAAAAGGTAAATAAAGTTGTTGGGAATGATGAATAAAGTGTAAAATAAGTTATTGAAGTTGTTGTGATTATAAAAAGTATGTAATAAAATATTATGCATTTTTTCTATTAATGGAATGAGTAAAAATACATGGGATAACCCAAAATGGAAATTAGGTAAAAATATGTAGGATAGAGGGAGTATTATTAATTTTTTAATAAATAATATGTTATTTTATAATTTGAAAAGGTCACAATTATAATTATTAAATTATTTATTGGGTGACTGAGATTTGTGTAAGAAATAAATGGCCAGAATTGGATTTATTATAATTATTTAATTATTTTAATGGGGCAGATTTGTTTAATAAATAATTTGTCAAAATTTGATTTATTCTAGATTGAACTAAATTATTTTCTAATTTGAAAAAGTCATAATTACAATTATTTAATTTAATTATTTTATTGAGTGGCTGAAATTTGTTTGATTCTCTCTCAATAGAATGCACACTAATGTACATTCGTATAAATAACGTATTTTTGTTTCCATTTTAACAATGCACACTAATGTACGGATATGTATGGGTATTATGGAGAAAACAAAATATAATTTTGTATTTATAAATAATTTTCTGAAGCGAATGTATCGTTTAGTAATTCTTAAATACGTTTAGAAATAGATGGTCAGGGTCAGGATTGGATTTATTATAATTATTTAATTATTTCCTAATTTGAAAAGGTTATAATTACAATTATTTAATTTAATTATTTCAATGGGTGGTTGAGATTTATTTGAGAAATAGATGGCCAGAATTTAATTTTTTTTGTTGAGATTTGTTTTGAAAAATAGATGGCTAGGATTGGATTTATATTTAATATTATTAGTTTTTTAATAAATAATATATTATTTCCTAATTTGAAAAAATTATAATTATAATTATTTAATTATTTTAATATCCCATATTATATGTCGTCCAAATTATTTTAATCTTGCTGTTTTTTATATTAGGTCTCTTCCCACAGCAAAGTTTGAGTTGTGCAAGAGGTTGATTGGTGCTTGTTAATTCAAGGAGGAGTTGCTGCTCGAAGTTAGAGCGGCAATGGGGCTAGGAGGAGCATGTTTGGTTTGAATGAAGTTTAAGGAGGAGAATTGTAAAGATTGGGTATAAATCTTCATCCAATGGGTCATGAGTGATGTTGACTACGTTTGTGGCCTGTAAATCTTCATTATGAATCTTCTCATGGACACCAAAAAAAAGAATGAAAGTTATAAACATATTTCAAATCAAATCCTATAATATGAAAATTTGGAGTTAGTTTTGTCACTTTCATATTAATAGTTTGTAAATTTTAAGAGTTCTTAAGAGTTTCTCAGCAATAAAAATAGAATGGCAACAAATAATTTATCAGACTTTGATTTTATGTTTTGATCGAAGATTCAGGGAAGGTGGAGGAAACCTGAGGGATGAATCATTCTTCCTCAATTCTAAATGTACTCCCTCCATTGGCGTAATAATTACATTTACCTTTTCTATGAGATCAAGAAATATAATATTTTATTGTGTAGTGAAATGAAAGAAATAATATTTTAATATAAAATAGATACTTGTATCAGTATTGTGTGTGAGTCTCAAGAGATATATTAATTATTTTGTGCGGGCCTTATTTACGTAAAAGGTGAACGTAACTATAAGACACCTAAAATAAAAAAGGTTAACTATTATTGTGGGTCTGGAAGTAGTACAACTTAATATAGAGGAATTTATGTGTTTTGAGCATAATCCATTGATTTATTTTAGAAATTCTTCATACTTTAGCATGTGAGTTTTTAGGAAATGGATGAATAATCTCTTCTTTCTTTTACTCTCCCTCCATCCTATGTTAGTTTCACATTTTTCATTTTCGATGATCTCACATTACATTTTACCCAAAAAAAAAAGTTCATGTCAATCCTCAATCTTAAAAATATATCTTGATTACCATTTTTTTACTACTCTCATCTATAATACATATAATATATTTTATAATTTATTTATCACCTAAAAATATTATATTACAATAACGGGGCAATCTAGTTCGGGAGGGAGTACTAATTAATTCATTTACTCAATTTTTTTAATTAATATTTCATATTTAATATGATGCCAAAGTTAACAATTATACATGTTAGAAGATTAGGTGTTAGTAATGTTGAGTCTTCAATAGATAGTTTTTAAATAATTTAGCTTAAATCTATACAAGAAATAATTCTAGTGTTGGATCGATAATTTATACTACATTTTTTCGGAAAAAAAAATCCAAAAATATATTATTAAATGGACCGGTTAGGAATGGTCTATTTAAGTTAACATGGCCATCATCCAATTAGCTAGATTTATTTAAATTAAAAAATTATAATATTAATTAAAAAAAAGCAAAAAAAAAAAGAAAAAAAAACTACTAGCGAGATTATAATTCATAGCGTCTTTTTTATTAATTTAATTAGTTATTTAAAATAATTAATATTACATAACCAATAAAATATAATTTCTTATCTTATCCAAACTAACAAGAAAATCACATTATTAACTATTTAATAGGTATAAATATTAGGAATCCTAATTAGAATTGGATAGTACCTCATTACATCTATAAAAGAGTTGTTTTATGTCCAAGAAATATCCTTATACTTTCCATAACAAGAGTTGATTAATATTATTTTATGAACAATATTTCAGAGATTAATTCCAAAGCCTTGTGTTTGTGAAGACTCGACGAATCGTGCAGAAGCATATGCCATAGAAAGGGTGGAGGAGTACTACAAAAGAAAAAAAGAAAAGGGTTCTTGATTCAAGAAAAGAAAAGAAAATAAATCGAGGTAATTTAGTTTTCTTGATTTTAATTACAAATTAAATAACTTAATATGCTTGCATGTTCTTAATTCAACATATTATGATTGAATAACATTATTGAATTTCTTGTTTAGTTTTCATGTTTTGAAAAAAAAAATTATGATTGATTTCTTTTTTAGTTTTCATGTTATGTTATGTTCTTGAATTTTATAAAAAGGACACCATGAGGTTTATGGAAGTTGAGATCATGAGAAAGGCCTAAAAAGAAATTAAGTGTCAATCTAGCATGTAATGAGTTTGTCTCCTCCTCCTGTGAATTGGGTTTTAAGCTGTAACTCTTTAGTCCTCTTTAATTTAAATCTTATCAATACATAGGGTATAATATAATTGGCAGGGGGACTATAAGCCCTGGTTTACACAAGTATTTGCTACATGGAATTCATAAAACCGACTCAAGTCTTAACTAACATGTGTAAAAGTAGATAAGAAAACGGTGCTTTTTAATACATTGTCTCGTGGTTTAAGCTTTGGTAGTCATTTTTTTGTCTTTTAAAATGACTGGGTGTAGATTTGCACTCCGTTGCATATTAAGACTTAACGTTGTCGAAAGTCATGACAGTTTCATATTAACGTGAATTATTCAGAAAGCCTCTCTAATGCTCCATGGGAAATATTGCTTCCATGCATTCTTTTTAAATAAATTCAAGCAACTAGTCAAGCCACATCCTTTTGATTGAACTGCTGATCTCACTACATGAATACCTGCATGTGACAGCCCTTACTTATTCATTATTTAATCTGTTATATTAAAATTTGAGATTGAATACCATAATTATATTTATTCATACGTTAATAATAAATTAATTTTTGCGTAGGTACAACATTCAAATTACTCAACACAACAACTCTATGGCTTCTTCTCATCAACTCGATCCATCCAAGACTTCAAATTTTCCGATGACTCGTTTGAAAATAGGAAATTATTGGGTACATATTAATAATATTGTTAATTTCTCTTTAAAGTAATTAATTTCCAAGAAATTAAATTAATCTCATAAGATAGTGAATAATTGTAACATTTGGTTGTAGTGGGAAAGTGCACGTGATGGTTACGCAAGAGCAAAATTTTACTACAAGAAAAGAAAATTGGTATGAGAGCTTTTTACTAGTAAAAAATTGTTGATCAAGACGGAAATACCGTGGGAAACTATTTATGCTAATAATGCATTATGGGTCCAAATAAACCTCGAATTATGCTAATATAGGTAATTAATTCAATTATTTTAGAATTTTTAAATTTAATTGTTATGATGTATCTTCTTATTATTTTTAAAATGATGGATTAATTTTAATTAATGTTACAATTAGATAGGCCGCCGTCTTTCCATGCTGAAAACAAGACTGTACCATTTAAACAAACTAAATGGGAAGCTTATCAAAATTTCACTGAGGGTGAAGCCACTAGATGCAGGTACATTGATTTCTTATATTTAGGATTTTTATGTTATTTTCGTGCATTGTCATTAACTATTCAAGTCATTTTCGTGATCATTATTAAGATTTACTCTACATTTTTAAAATTGAAATAGTACTCTTTAAAATAATATATAGTATTACTTATTACTCTCAAGAATAACAAAAAAATTACTCAAAAATTTCTCAACAATACAAAATTTGAAAGAAGTAACTTAGATTTAGAGAGATATGAAAAGTTAAGTTGGTTTGATTGGCAGGATACATACAACTATGTATGATAGAGGTGTGCTCGACGATCACTTCCAGAAGCTAATACACAACGATTTCTCCATTTTTCGAAAGTGTAAAATACCCATTTCATGGGCTAATCATCAGGTGCCACGTGTTCCCAACCAACACTACGCTTTACGTTTCTGTTTTGTTCGTCTCATTTCAATGCTTACGTTTTCCTTTTTAGGAATATGGGACCAACCTAAAAAAATTAATATATCATCCAACACTGATACACCTATCTACTTCACATCAAATATTATATTTTTCCACCATTATCTATTAAAATATAATACTTTTCAATCAACGTGCAAAAAGCAAACGTAAACATTTAAACGAGATGGAGGGAGTATATGATATCCCTCTAGACACTGAAAAAATAGTCGTGTTTATTGCACGTGGATTAAGAAATATTATTATTTTATGTATAATGGAAAATTGAAATAGTGGTACGTGGTGGGCTATGTGTGGGGCTCTTTTCCTAAATCTAAAATGAGGAAATTGATACATTTATAGTGGACGCCCAAAAGAATAAAATGAATTTCTAAAAAGTGGAGTGAGAGTAATTATTTATTTAGTGAAGTATTATTTTGAAAATGTATGTATAATACAATTGCTTGAATTATTGTGACAGCAAATATGAATGAAGGAGCATGCTTGAAAATATCATCTCAAGGTCGAGAAGGGTGTAGTTTTGCAATGAAGATGTGTAAGCAGCAAAATCACAAACTGAACCACGTCCTACATTTTGAAAAGGGTAACTATGGAGAAGATCATAATGTATATAATCTTCCATCGTCATTCGCGGGTACGCATCCTTGGCATAATATACATTTACAAGTATCTTAATATACATTTACAAGTATCTTTTTTTTTTTTTTTCTCATTGTAATAACGTACTCATTTTATTAATGTATAATTGTTTGATTTGTGACAGAAAACATGAATAAAAGGAGGAGAGTTAACTTTCAAAATCAACAAGAGTCCGTTGCAACGACGAATTATAATCAGCAAAACGACACCATGACTTTTCAACATCCAAACTACATAACACCATACACTTTTAATTTTAATCCTCCAGCTTGTGGTATGACATGATATATATATATATATATATATATATATATATATATATATATATATATATATATATATATATATATATATAAAACACTATAGAAGCATATTTAAATTTATTTTTATTAAAAATTGGTAAGGATTTTGTATGAATGAAAGGGCAAGACTCCACCTGCAAACTCAACCCGGCTCTTACACAACGACTACGAGTCGTAGTGAACCATGAAACGATAATATAGAGTTTCAGCAAGCTAACAATGGAAGCACCCATGTTTATGAAGAATCTTCCTACAATGGCAGAGATAATGATTTAGATAGAATGATCGATCAACTATTGGGAGATGATGACGTCAATGCTAAAGGATTGACGGCCGAAGAAGAACAATGGGTAGACACGATGACGTCAACACTGCTCCAAAATGAAACCTTTGCACCCACAGACACTTTAGAGAAGCAACTGCAGAGAAGCCTTAGAAGATCAGCTATTGTTTCTTCTGTCTGTGAAACCATGCCTTAATTGTATGTCATCTTCTTATCAGCTCCTTCCTCTATCCCTACTCTTCATGTGTTGCCTTTACAAAACTAGACCACAATCTCCTATCTCAAATACCATTTCTTGCCTATCACATAAAGTAAACTCAAGGAAATCCCATATTCGATAATTTAATTTTCAACAAAGGTGAAGCACACTAAAGCATCTATACATATTTTCTTACTGGGGAAGACCAGAATTAGACCACAAATCCATTCCTCAAACTAACCAAATAAAAAAAAGAAGTGACAATTTTAATATTAAAGTAACAAGATTAAGAGTTGGTCTTTTGTGTCCCCGAGTGCATAAGGTGTGTAAAAGTACAATATTTTGTTTTAAAGGGTATACACTTTTATTAATAAGGGTACAACATTTTGTTTTAAAGGGTATACACTTTTATTAAATTTTTTATTTTTTTTCATAAAATAAAGGATACGCGTTCTTATATTAAAGAGTATACTATATAATATTAAAGGATATTTGGGTGCACGATATCCCGCGACACACAAGTTTTAGCCCAAGATTAATGCCAAAAGAATGATTTAAGAACATAATGGAGTATATAATTTATCTTAAAATATGCGTGAATTAAGCTGTTGAATATTATGGAGCGAAATAACAAGTACCATCATGAGTTCGAGTAAAATCTTTAGGCTGTAGCAAGAAACTTCAATACAAAAGAAAGATAAATTAAAGCAGCCAATACAATAGTCATCTGTTACAATCAAAAAAAAATAATAATAATAAAAAGAATGCAATGCTGAATTAATGAGAAGAACCATAATGAAGGAAACTTCCACCAGCTTTCATCAGTTGTCTTTTGCCTCAAATAAGTCACACACAAGTGATATAAAAAATTCTGTTTTAAAGCAACTGAAGTAGACATTCAACCACTTGCATCCAATTAAATGCCATTGTAAATTCAGATCATGAAAACTCATACAGAGATCCAGCAATGGTGTTCTTTCAAATTCAATCTCCTCTGTCGGTATGATACATTTACAATGTCTTTTGCCTGCCCATCATTACTATCTCTAACATGCTCATCAATAACTTTCTCAAAGAAATCATCCTACACTTTTGCAACTACCTTCAATTTCTTTGTAAGCTTGTGAGAATCCAAGACTCCATGGAATAGGACATAATCTCCCAAATTAGGGACTGTAGCCAATCTAATCCCTTCATGAATCACCGTTTTGAACCCCCTCATCAATGTCCTTATGACCATACTTGTTCCCAAATATCATTCTGCAGCTCATCTCCACCCCAGGGACCGAAACTGGGCGTTGCAGTCGATGTCAGCACCAAAAATTTCGTTCCTCATGGCGGAGATGGTTGCAGAATGGTGTTCAACAAGAAGTATTATAATGAAGACATTGAAGAGAAGTATTAAATTCTTGGATTTTGTTTGGAATTGTTTGCCCGTGACTAGTGCTGTGGTTGTAACCAAATTCAGGCAAAGCTGAATTAAGAAACAGAGTAATTTACAAAACAGAGCATCCATCCAGTTTCCTTTGCAATATAATATTATAAAGACGACTTACATGTCTTAGCAACTGGTAAGTTCAGTACATAGTTCATTTCTTATGTTTGATTGTGTAGTGATTATAGGCCGATTGATATATATATATGTTCGATTATGGGATTGTATATTTGTAAATTGATTCAACTTTATGCACAAGACAAAGTCCCTTTTATCTGTTTGATGAAATGTTTGTTCCAAGTTTTTGTCCTGCGTTTTTATAGTTTTGGTTTAACTATTACCAAACAGAATTCACCAAAGACAACCTTCTCTTATCACGTGGCTGTAATTCCAAAATATACATTCATGTTATCTCTACACTTCCGTTGTATTAATTTAATTTCTTGAGAGTATACTACAAAAATCTGTCTGCTTCTATCTGTTCATCCCATACGTACTAATATGAATTGACACATCATTAAATAATTATATGTATGTATTTTTCTTCATTTATAGTGATGGATTATAACTTGGCTACATAGTTAGTCTTTCTAGTTGACTTATGGGTATTTTAAGCAATTCACTCTTTATCTTGACAATCATAAACTGGCCAACAATTGAGTAGCTTGTCTTTAAAGTTAACTTGTATGTTGTTCACTTAGCTCGGATCTTTAATTCAATCGAACGGCTTGATTTTTAACAATGAAGTTGGAGGTAAAAATGCAAAATAATTGGTTCAACAAATAATGTCAAGTCTATAAATAGATCATTTACTACAGAGTTGGAATAGTATACCATAATAAAATCTCTTAGTCTTTCAAAATCTGTTCTGCTTTTATTGCAGCTATAACGCTTGTACCAAAATTTCAATATTTCATTAATCAAGAGAAAAAAGAAAAAGAGAAAATGATTGATGATAAAGGAACTATTGTTAACTTCTTGGTGATCATTTTCTTGCTATGCATGGATTTATGAAAGATTCCATGCACTTGAGGAGATGGTGCATGGCTGATGATGCTGCAAATGGAGGGGTGTTCGTTGCAGCAACATTGCTGGTCAAGTGATTGCCATTAATCTTCGAAGTCCTGTATGGCTGCATATCAATATCACATTATGGCTTTCTCCACAAATTGAAAGGTAAAATTACTCCTGCCTTGCTTGATTTGCATTATTTGAAGAAGTTGGACTTAAGTGGAAATGACTTCGGAGGGAATCGAATCCCACAATTCATCGGTTCCATGAGAAGTTTGGAACACCTGAATGTCTACTCTAGCCACTAAATATTTTAATTGTATGAGTGGATGTAAATATTACTCCATCCATCCCGTCCTTATGATTACATTTGCTTTTTGCACGTGGATTAATGAGTAGTATTTTAATGTGTATTGACGTGAAAGAAATAATATTTTAATGTAAAGTGGGTATGTGTATTAGTGTGATGTGCTGCTCCATGGAGAGATAAATAATTAATTTGTGTGGGTCCATATGCTAAAAAAGGAAATGTAACATTTAGGATGGGACGCCCAAAAAGGAAATAGACAACCATTAGGATGGGACGGAGGGAGTACTTCTTTTTTCAGGTTTAAAGAGTTTTATTTACTTTATCTTTCACGTAGATTAAGGAATATTATATTTAATAAATAGTGGATAGTAGTATTAGTGGGTGTATGCACTCCATATTTTAATTGTAATAATTGATGTGTGTGGGTCACATGTGTTTAAAAAATAAAATGAGACTCTTTGGGTGAATTCCCAAAACTGAAAAAAGACTCGTTAAAGAGGACAGAGAAAGTACTCTTCAAAGAGTAATTTTTTATGTACTAAAAAATAATTTTACAAAAACTGTGAACCCAGTTCACACAAGACTACTCTTGATTGAAATGTTATCACTTCTAATCAGTCTCACGAACTCATTCGTGAGAAAGTTTCACACAAGTGATTGTTATAATCTTAAAATACATTATAATTAAAAAAAAATTGATATCCCGTGTACTTGGGACACAAATATAACTTTATGCACCCAGTTTTTTTTAACAAATTGTATTATTTTACTTTAATAATGTATAGTATGTGTTTTTTAATAAATTTAATTAAATTATTACAGCTATACTTTAAATCCTAAAATACACCAAAAAACTATTAAATGAAATTACAATTAAAGATTAAAAATGAATTAAATCAATATAAATCTAAAAATAAAATTTTACATGAACCACGTACAAAATCAATGTTAATTTATAGGATATGATTCTTTTAATTATAATTACCGGATGACTAATACTAATGTGCAACTCTGGGTGCACCCCAAGATACCGTGCACTCAATTTCATAAACGTATACAATTATTAAAAAAAACATATATAATTATAAAAAAAATATATACAATTTCTATGTTAGTTTTTTTTAATGAAAAATTGAGTGTAAAAAAATATACAACTATTAAAAAATATGTATACACTATTGAATAAAAAGTTATACATATATAGATGCTAGTTTTTTTAATGAAAAATTGAGTGTAAAAAAGTATACAATTATTAAAAAATATGTATATATACAAAATAGAATAACATGTATACAAAATAAAATAAAAAGTTATACACATATGGTGCACCGAATATCAACTCTTACCAGATAAGCTAATGGCATATTATCAACTCTACCAAAATTATACCTCTGATCAGCCGTACTCTTATTCATTTATTTAATTAGTAATTTAAAATATGCATATTACGTATCCAATAAAATATTATTTCACAATATGTATATCTTATCTTATCCAAACAAAAAAATCACGAGAAATGAGGTATGGTGTCCAAACCAATTATCACAAGATCAAATATGCACGATTTGATTAGAGATGACAAAAAATGTCCACCTTAGAACTAATTTTACTAATTTACCACTACTTTTTGTGTCAAGTCATTTTCAAACTACAAGACAAAATAAAAAAGGTTGAGCGACCGAGTTGGATTGGGTTGGGATTGAACTTATCTATTATTTTTTAATTATTTTGCAAAGACCGAGTGAATTTAAGATTAAAATGAGTGATCGAGTTTTTAATTTAATAGATTTTTTGAGAAATTAATAATGGTGGTTACAATCTTAATATTAATTATTGGATAATCATCTAATGTATTTTGCGTAAATTTGATAAAATTTGGATAAACACGTTCAAACTACTTATTAATTATCATTGAAGTGGTCAAATCTTAATATCATGTCAGCAAATTAAGTAAGTAGACAAATCTTAATATCATATCAGCAAAGACCGAGTTTAGTAATTGTCTATTTGGGCATGAAGTATAATATCGAGTGATCAAATCTTAATATTTAATAAGTTTTGTCGTCAAATCTTAATACCACGTCAGCAAAAGACCGAGTGGCTATTTGTGCATGAATCTATTTTTATCCTAAAATCTTAATACATGTTAGAGCGAGTGATATTTAAGAATTAAAAGAAGACAATAGTTAAAGTACTCGGTCTTTCATAATATTAGTGGGTCACTACTCGGTCTTTCATACTACTCGGGCTTTCATTTTCTTTTGCCAATTTTTTTTCAAAATAATATTTAATAATAAATTATACTAATAAAGATTGACATAAATAAAATATTTTATCTTAATTTGATAGAAAAAAAATATTGGATAAATTTTTCAAAACAATATTTAATATTAAATTATACTAATAAAGATTGACATAAATAAAATATTTTATTTTAATTTGGTAGAAATTAAAAATTTACTGGATAGAATTATCTATAAAAAAAAATTTTGACGGGATACATGAGAATTGAGTCATTCACATAATAATGCAAATGTAATGGTTAATCAATATTTAACAGTATAAGTATCATCCATTATTTTATTATAAATTATGTAATTTATATTTTAATAAAATATCATTATTTATTTTTTCAAATTTTTTATATTAATTATTTTATAATTGTAATATACTGTAAATAATTTATTCTTCAAACTTTAAATATTTTTATTTATAAATATTAATATGTTTTAAACTTTTATGTTGATATAATTTATTCTTATAAAAGTTTTCTAAAATAATTTTGTATATAATTAGTTAGGTTGTTACAATCTTAATATTAATCATTGGATAATCATCTAATGTATTTTGCGTGAATTGGATAAAATTTGGATAAACACATTCAAATTACTCCTTAATTATAATTGAAGTGCTCAAATCTTAATAATACGTAGTAAAGACCGAGCATGAAGTTTAAGACCGAGTGATAAACTCTTAATAAGTTTTGTGTCAAATTTCAATACCACGTGAGCAAAAGGCCGAGTCAGCAAAGACCGAGTGGCTATTTGACATGAATTTGTTTTTATCTTTAAATCTTAATAAATGTCAGAGCATGTGGTGATATTTAAGAATTAAAAGATCGAGTGGGCAGAAATGATTACTCCTCCTCAAAAAATTTTAAATTGTAAAGTCCGAGTATTGGGTAAAAATGCACAGTCAAACCCCAGTCAACTGACACATCACAAATATGGGGTATTCTGGTCAAATTGCATCAAAATTGACATTTTTGCTTTTTTTTCTTTTGAACCGGGCATTTTCGTATATGACTTTCTATAGCACCGAAACCAAAAATCACACTATTAGTTATTTGAAAATATACATATACGAAATCCTAATTAGAATAGGCTATTACATTATTACATATATAAAAGAGTGGTTGCCTGTACAAGAATTATCTTTTTATTTCATAACAAGACTAGGTTATAAACAATATTCCTATAATAGGTGTTCATGAGAAAATAATATCCTACGGTGTCTACAAGAAGAAAAATAAGGGTTCTTTAGGATTTAAATTGCATTAAATTTGTGAATTATGATGATATGCTCCAACTTAATAAATTATATAGTAATAATTTTAATTTTTGTTCAATAATTAATCCATATCTGCCGGTGATCAGTCTCACGTAAAAATCTTAATGCATTATATCTTTTTATTTTCCCTAACAAGATTAATTGTTAAGGCAAAGAAGGGCAGTTCGGTCAAGTGAGATTGAATATAAGAAGTTTAGTTTTTGCAATTCTACTATATATAAGAAAATAATATCCAAGAAAAAAATTTAACCGTTCTTAATTCAAGAAAAGAAAATAATTTAATTTTCTTGATTTTAATTGCAAATTAAATTAACGCATGCAGGTTCTTAATTCTAAATTTTATATATTATATTACGATTGATTTCTTCTTTAGTTTTTATGTTTTGTTCTTAAATTTCATAAAAAGGACACCATGAGGTTTATGGAAGTTGAGTTCATGCGAATGGCCTAAAAAGAAAGTGTCAATGTAGCATGCAATTCATAAGACAGACTCAAGTATATCTTAACTAAAAATGGCAAAGTAGATAAGACAATGGTGCTTTTTAACATATTGTTTTACGTACGGTTGAGTTGATATGCTGTGCAATGTTTGTATGTTAATTTTTATTGAAAAGTGAATATGTATTTCTTATAATTGCATAACTTTTATTTATTTGTTGGTATAATTATATAACAATTTGATTTTTGCATAGGTAGATTTGAATTACTCAACACAACAATTCTATGACTTCTTCTCAACTTGATCTGTCCAAGGCTTTAAAATTTCCAATGACTCGTTTGATAATAGGAAATTATTGAGTACATATACTTAAATAATATTGATAATTTCTCTTTAAATAATTAATTTCCAAGAAGGGTGGCAAGAAATTAAATTAATATATCTCATAAGATAGTGAATTAATTGTAATATTTGGTTGCAGTGGGAAAGTGCACGTGATGATTGCACGAGAACAAAATTTTACTACAAGAAAAGAAAATTGGTATGAGAGTTTCTTACTGATAAAAAATTATTGATCAAGATGGAAATATCTTGGGAAACAATTTCTGCTATTAATGCAGTTATGCATCCAAATAAACCTGGAATTATGCACATAGAGGTAATTGAATCAATTATTATTATTTTAAAATTTAATTGTTATGATTTATCTTCTTATTATCTTTATATTTTTTTTATCAGACAAATATATTTAATATAAAAAGTGGAATACAAGGGGTACTTTGAACTTGGTTTCAATTTTGGTTAAATTGATTTAGAACAAGTGTACTCTATCGTGTGTAGCACGTAAGCGACCAAATGCAAAATTTATATAATATCGAATCCAAGGGTGAAAGTGGGTAGCCGTGTTTGAGAAGTGCTTCACTCTAATAGGACGAATCAAAGAAGGAGGGGATTGCTTATACTACAAACTAATAACTAAGAAAGCAATTAAAGATAGAACATGTACAAATGAGATGGATGATGGGTGAAAGTGAACAATCTAAGAATTATGTAAGGCAAGCAACATCCATGGTAAGGTATATATAAACTCACACACACACATGCATTTATGATTTTCATGTTATGATATTAAGGGCAATCACGTTTGTACCCTAATCCCTATGACTAAGGTGACAAGGTTCTCAACTCTTTTACAAGTTTAAATCTCTTAGGATTGTTCTTACTCTCAATTCCCTTAAGGTACTATGATCATAAGTTTGGTTTCCCTCACTAGTTCATCACTAATGTGTCCTATCATGAGGTTTTAAGTTCTTGAAGGGTATGACTTACCTCTCCTCATACTAACTAAGTCATCGCATGGAATAAATGATTCAATTAAACCACTAAAAATAATATTGGAATGGTCATCCTAACACTATGAATAGAGAATTTGACCAAAAAAATCATACATAAAATGAGAATGAGCATTCATGATAGAAAATATTCATAACAATCATTTCATCAAACATGTGGTGTGCAAAATCTACATAATACCTAATCAATCATATTGCTAGCCTCACATGAGGACTAGTCACTACATAGCATTACAAATTCATTACGATCCAAGGCATGCTCCATTTGAGCTAAATAATAAAGAATATAACAAAATAAAGGTAAGTTGGCTCCCCTTTGATGGTGAACTTTCTCTTCCTTGATCATGCTAAAATCTTCAACCAATGATGAATTCCTTTTCTTAGATTGGTGGATGGATGGATTTGAAGATATCAAAAGGATTGGATGGATGAAGTGAAGGATGAAAGAGATGGAGATGAATGTGTGTGATTTAGGTGTCTAGTGAGTGTGAAAACTGATCCAAAATGATTCCTCTCGTAATTTGTGATCAATACTTGCATTTATACCCCATGGAACATTCTAGAAGCTTCTTGAAATTCTCTGATTTTTAAGCCCAGCTCGACTCGAGTTGCAAGTCGAGTTGGGTCTTGCAACTCGAGTTGGCTCTCGGGATGATTTTCTCTGCCCCGCTCGGCTTGCAACTCGACCTGGACCATACCCAACTTTACTCGAGTTGATAACTCGAGCTCTCGGCTGTCAAGTCGTGTTGGATGAATCAGAAACTGAAATTTTTGCGGGCTTCAGCTTGACTCGAGTTGCAAGTCGAGTTGGACCTTGCAGCTCGAGTTGGGCTTCTGGACACATTCTGGAGTGCAACTCGACTCGAGTTGGGTTGTTTTCAGCAGCGCAGTCTCACCGTTTCGCGCATAACTTCTACATCCGATCTCCGATTTGAATGATTCTTGCGCTCACGCGACCCTCTCTTTCGTGGCTTCCAACCATTTATCACACGCCCAGTTTTGAACTCTACATGAATACAGAACAATTACACAAGTTAGACGTGTGTTTCTCAACATTTTGCTTTGGCTCGTTCTTCCTCATTTCAATTCCTAACTGAGCTCCATTTTTTCCCACATCTTCCTTATCGTGTCTAGAATCCATTTCTTCATGAAAATCACACAAATTACACCAAAATATCAATTCTATAAACATTTACAAATATCGCGCATTGAAGGTACTTAATCATGAAAATCACACATTTATCTTTTCAAAGCACAAATCTCCATATCTTCATATAACACCACTAAATGATATACAAAATGAATGAAAACACAAAACAATACCTAATAAAAAACACTAAAATCTAGGTGAAAACGACACCAATCAACTCCCCAAACTTAAAGTGTTGCTTGTCCTCGAGCAACGAAAATGATAAAACGAGAGGGGAAATTTTCACTTAGAGAAAGACCTAAAGAACATAAACAACTACACATCATAAGTAATAAGGACTACAAATCATATCAAGTCACACTACAACATTAAAATCATGACATAAAAAATTAACAAGTTCAAGTCTAAGAAAATTAAGAGTAATAAAGTTCCTTTCGGTCCAAACCTCACGTCGGATATCAAAATGCACTCAACACTCAATGAAGTAGGGTAATTTTCGCTTATCAATCTATTAAGCCCGACGCACCATAGGCTTGCTCACGGACTATATTCACAAGCCACCATAACTTCAATTAGTGATCAAAAAGGTATTTTATTTTTAGATGTAATGTTAGGCTCTTTGGTAGGGTAGAAAAATTTGGATAAAAGTGACTATTCAAGTGTAGATAATCGAATAGATGATCAGCTTCTTCAACTTCTTTACTTTTCCATCTTCCTTTATTTTCTCCTTTAATCACAAGCACTAATCATTATTATTCATTGGATTTCTTGAGCTTCTTTTAATTTGCATGCTTCCTTTCTTTGACTTTTGAATTCCTTGAGCCTATTTTTATTTTGCTCATTTTCTTGTGTTGAGGTTGCATGTACATTTTGCTTGAGCTCTTTTCATCATTTTCTTGCTTGTTTACCTTTTCCTTCTTTCTTTTGCATAATTTCACCATCAAACCTTGTAAACTATCATCTCCTCAATCAGTCACACAAATGTTATATATATAAGGTTTAAGTGGGTAATCATGGCTTGTAATGTGCTTATATCACAAAAATATGCTTTAAGGCTCAAAGTGGTTACCTAGGGATGATGTATAAGGTAAGAAAATATATGGCAATGATTTTAAAGTGACAAGGATGACCTAAGATCATATCACTAACCTCCACCAATAGGGCTCATTCCCGTAGTCTATGAGCAAGTTCTAGTTTATCAAAGCTCAATCGATCCACCCATGAATAAAATTAATCATGGATGCATGGTTAAGGCTTAAACGTTCACAAGCTTTTGCTCATACCTTTGGGAATCTATTACACCTCAATTCATCTCAAAATTGAACAAGTTAAATAGAACATATCATAATTTTAAAGAGTAGAGATTCTTAACATAATTCGCCATCACTTATCACAAACAACATGTCATTACTCACATTCAAAAATGACTCATAACATCCCAAAACATACCACCAAGCAATCCTATATAAGAATAAAAATACAAACAAAACACATAAGAAAAGACTCACCAAACAAGAAACAACACAAAAACACATAACATGCATAAACGAAAATTCATCCATCAAAAGACAATCAAGCACATATCCTCATCATTCAATATCATTTAATCTCAAGATTTTGCCACCTTATTCAAAAATAAGAAAAACTAATAAAGCAAGTAAACTACATAAATAAAGCAAGTAAACCTCCCAAGTACATAACACGAAGTTGCATACTAATCCAAACAATCCAAATCAAATCAAGTATATGCTAAGCAAATAGAAATGATGAGTATTAAAGTAAACTCCCTGAAAGGACATTTGGTAATGGAAATGGTTGGCACGAGCTTCCGGATTGCACGCACGACGAATCTCGACATTGATTTTCGGGTTCAATTCATGCTTCCACTACGCTTCATATATGCTCAACAACTCATCAAAACCATTAGCGCAACAATTACTAGCAAATAATGAACTAGCATGCACTTCAACACACCAAACGATCTAAAATCATACCAATACTCATGAGAAAAATTTTAAAATTCACTCAATTTTACATGAAGACCTCTCAATCATCATAATAAGCACACTCAAGTGGTGAGTCACACCACGCACTCTCCCCCCAAACTTAAATCGAAACAAGTTAAGAATTAAGTTTGCAAAAAGTGGTGGGACTTACCCTTGTAGTTTCCACCAATGATCTTCTTGTAGAGAAGCATATGCATCACAACACTCAAGGTACGGCACACCACGCACTATCCCCCCAAACTTAAAGTGTAGCAAGAGTTGAACTTTAAGTTTGCAAGAAGTGGTGAGACGTCTGTTCACACTTCAAATCAAGCACTTATCGTATTTTCAATACGCATTCTTCTCATGAGCACAATCAACCTACATGCCAAAATTACAAAAACTAAACCAAAGCATTTAAATGAAAGTAATAAAACAAATAATGAGTTACCTTCCATCCAGCGCTAAGTTTAACGTCTTCAAGCCGGACAAAATATGGAGAACTCATCGGAGTGGCCAACAATATCATTTGTTCTTGCCATCAAATTTTAATCTTTGTGCTTCTTCCTCTATTAGGCATTTGTGGCAAGTAACGACCATAGTAGCATCCTTTGAGATTGGCTTTAAAAATTCCACTCTTTTGAGCTTGCATTCCATTAACCGCTCTTTTCGTGACCACCACTTATTCCTCTTTATCAAATATGTCCCCAACATCTCTTCAAGCACTCTTTTGTACCTAAGGCATTGAGAAGAATCAATAGGTAAAACAAAGTCAATATAAACAATATTTTAAAAATCAATGCAACTTGAAGAGTTAAAAGATGTAGAAATGCTCATTTCACTCCCGAACTCCTCATCAAGTGCTCTTAGACCTTGTTCCACTTCATCGAATTCATACTCATCTTTTGATTCTTTATCTTCACTTGAACTTTCCTTAACATTACGAGACAAAAACTCATAGATAATCTCTTCCACCTCTAGGCTTTCTTCCACCTTAAGCTCTTTACTCTTCTCACTTTCATCCTCTAATCTTTCTTTTACTTTGTCTTCCTCATCCTTAATAAACTCAACATCTCTTGAGTCTTCTTCATCTGCCAAACAATCTTCTACCTCTAACCCTTCTTCAATCTTTTCATCAAAATTTTCCATGTCGGAGAGAGTGTTCCGTTCACTTATTATTTGACTCAATTGACGTTCTATGGCTTCAAATCTCCTCTCATTTTCTTCCTTCTTTTTCTTCCTTTCTTCTCTTTCTTCTTCAATCATTTTCAACACTTCACTTAATTGATCTTGCAAGGAAGGTTTCTCATCATAATATGGTGGACACTCTTCTTGGAAATTCCCTTGGACATACCCATTTTGCATACTTGTTCCATTCCCCATTTGGTAGTTGGGCATGTTTCACACTTGTCCCCCATTATAGTTAGAAATAGATATTGAGTAGGCATTTTGAGGCTCATAGCTTGAAAGACTTGGTTGAAAACTTGGCCTTGTATCACTTCCATAAGCATATCTTCTAAGCATTACCATCAAGGCATTATTTTCGGATTGAGGAATAACCGTAGGAACTTGATTGTTGTAAGAACTTGGTACGGAATAAGTGTTTCTTTGATACAGTTGAAATGTATTCACATTGTAAGCTCCTTGCCATCCCCCATATATTCTATTATTGTAGCATTGATCCATTTTTTCTCTTCTCTCAAGATCTACTATAATTCTTCTCCACTTACTATTTTTGGTTAGTTTCTTCTCCCCTTCTTTCAAGGTTGATGTACCTATCAAGAAGAACAAGTTAGAACGAGATTTTTCAAAACAAAAATAAAATGCAAAGATAAGAAAAAAATTTCCTGCGTAGAGCTAACAAATTCAAACACGTTACACCGAAGGCTTTCGTCCCAGCAACGGCGCCATGAACTTGGTTTCAATTTTGGTTAAATTGATTTAGAGCAAGTGTACTCTATCGTGTGAAGCACGTAAGCGACCAAGTGCAAAATTTATATAATATCGAACCCAAGGGTGAAAGTGGGTAGCATGTTTGAGAAGTGTTTCACTCTAGTAGGACGAATCAAAGAAAAAAGGGATTGCTTATACTACAAACTAACAACTAAGAAAGCAATTAAAGATAGAATATGTACAAATAAGATGGAGGATGGGTGAAGGTAAATAATCTAAGAATTATGTAAGGCAAGCAACATTCATGGTAAGGTATATATAGACTCACAAACACACATGCATTGATGGTTTTCATGTTATGATATTAAGGGCAATTACGTTTGTACCCCTAATCTCTATGGCCAAGGTGACTAGGTTCTCAACTCTTTTACAAGTTCAAATCTCCTAGGATTGTTCTTACTCCCAATTCCCTTAAGGTACTATGATCATAAGTTTGCTTCCCCTCACTAGTTCATCACTAATGTTCTATCATGAGGTTCTAAGCACTTGAAGTGTATGACTTACCTCTCTTCATACTAACTAAGTCATCGCATGCAATCAATGATTCAATTAAACCCCTAAACATAATATTGGAATGGTCATCCTAACACTATGAATATAAAATTTAACCACACAAATCATACATAAAATGAGAATGAGCATTCATGATAGAAAATATTCATAACAATCATTTCATCAAACATGTGGTGTGCAAAATCTACATAATACCTAACCAATCATATTGCTAGCCTCACATGAGGACTAGCCACTACATAGCATTACAAATTCATTACAATCCAAGGCATGCTCCATTTGAGATAAATAATGAAGAAAATAACAAAATATAGGTAAGTTGGCTCCCCTTTGATGGTGAACTTTCTCCTCCTTGATCATGCTAAAATCTTCAACCAATGATGAATTCCTCTTCTTAGATTGGTGGATGGATGGATTAATGGATGGATTTGTGGAGATCAAAAGGATTGGATGGAAGAAGTGAAGGATGGAAGAGATGGAGATGAATGTGTGTGATTTAGGTGTCTAGTGTCTGTGGAAACTGATCCAAAATGATTCCTTTCGTAATTTGTGATCAATTCTTGCACTTATACCCCATGGAACATTCTAGAAGCTTCTTAAAATTCTCTGATTTTTAAGCCCAGCTCGACTCGAGTTGCAAGTCGAGTTGGGTCTTGCAACTCGAGTTGGCTCTCGGGATGATTTTCTCTGCCCCGCTCGGCTTGCAACTCGACCTGGACCATACCCAACTCGACTCAAGTTGATAACTCGAGCTCTCGCCTGTCAAGTCGTGTTGGATGAATCAGAAACTGGAATTTTTGCGGGCTTCAGCTCGACTCGAGTTGCAAGTCGAGTTGGACCTTGCAACTCGAGTTGGGCTTCTGGACACATTCTGGAGTGCAACTCGGCTCCAGTTGGCAACTCGAGTTGCATCTTACAACTCGAGTTGGGTTGTTTTCAGCAGTGCAGTCTCACCGTTTCGCGCATAACTTCTACATCCGATCTCCGATTTGAATGATTCTTGCGCTCACGCGACCCTCTCTTCTGTGGCTTTTCAACCATATATCACACGCCTTGTTTTGATCTCCACATGAATACAGAACAATTACAAAAGTTAGACGTGTGTTTCTCAACATTTTGCTTTGGCTCGTTCTTCCTCTTTTCAACTCCAAACTGAGCTCCGTTTTTTCCCACATCTTTCTTATCGTGTCTAGAATTCATTTCTTCCTGAAAATCACACAAATTACACCAAAATATTAATTCTCTAAATATTTACAAATATCGCGCATTGAAGGCACTTAATCATGAAATTCACACATTTATCTTTTCAAAGCACAAATCTCCAAATCTTCATATAACACCACCAAATGATATACAAAATGAATAAAAATACACAAAAATACCTAATAAAAGACACTAAAATCTATGTGAAAACGACACCGATCATACTCCGACCCTTACATGAAAAAAAATTAGTTCATCATATAATTACAAGGTTTATCACACCATTCCAAAAAGCTATAATTTCTTAATATGCTCGTTTTTGCTGCTATCCAACTCCAAGTCCTAACTTTGATTTCTCCAATTAGTTTGCTAACGTTAAGCATCTCCTCATGGAATGTTACTCTGTTTCTGTAGTTCCATATAACCCAATTCGTACATATCCAGATGGTTGATGCAATATTTACCCAATCTCTTCTATCCCAAATTTCAGAATGCTGTAAAAAATTTATGATTTAGTTTGAGTGTGCAACCATTGATACACCCAACCAATCATATATGAAGTTCCACATGCATCGAGAAAAATCACAGCTTACGAACAAGTGGGTTGATGTTTCCATTTCTACGCTACATAGGATGCATCTTGTGTCACCTGTGAAAATACCAAACCTTTGAAGTTTATCTTTCCTGGGCATTCTATCATGTAGCAATTTCCAAACTATAGCCTTATATCTTCTGGGTGCCCAACTCTTCCATAATCTTTGGAAAGCCAACTTTTTCTCTGGCTTGCTATTCTCGCTGCTATTGGCAAGTCCATGATAGTAGGCTGCTTTTGTTGGGAATAGTCCATTGTTGGCAGGTCTCCATCTCCAATGATCCTCCTCCTGTTGTTTTACTTAAACCTTGTTAAGACAAGAAAGTAGCATGTTAAGTTGTTCTTCTTCCCTACTCCTCAATTCTCTTTGCCACCTCAATTCCCACCGCCAACCTAACTCTCCCCATGAGCCCATATCACATATCTTAGCCTCTTTTTAACTACTTATTCTGAAAAGTTTAGAAAACATCCTACTTAGTTTTTCATCACCAACCCATACTTATTATTTTTATATTAATGATTAATATTAATCAATGTTACAGATTGATAGGCCGCCGTCATTCCATGCAGAAAACACAACTATACCATTTAAACAAACTAAATGGGAAGTTTATCAAGATTTCACTGATGGTGAAGTCACTAGATTTAGGTACACCTATTCTTAAATACGTTTTTTTTGTCATTTTTGTACTTTATCAAAAATTATTTCATTTATTTTTGTAATGGTCATTAATTTATATGAGATTTACTTTATAAAAATAAAATATTACTCTTTAAAGTATTATTATATTATTACTATACAATAACTCTTTGCAACATGATCTTAAATTTTTAAAACAATACTGAACTTAAATAAAAGTAATATTTGTTTTCTAAAAGAGTAATAATAGTTATTTTTTCGAAGAGTAGTATTTTTATTTTTTAAAGAACAAAGTCCTAATGTATCTGCACTGACCTAGTTGCAGGAAATAATTTGCAAATAAAAATTCTATATTAAGAGTACATTTGATTAGATAACTTAGATTTAGAGAGATATAAGAAGTTACGTTGTTTTGATTTGCAGGATACATACAACTATGTATGATAGAAGGGTGCTTGACGAACATTTTCAGAAGCCAACTAGCGATCACTCCCTCTTTAGAAAAAGCAAAATACCCATCTTATGGACCAATCATCAGATGCCACGTGTTGCCAACCAAAACTACGCTTATAATTACCATCCTTCAACATTGATCATAGGTATCAAAACATATTCTCGGGATGCCAGAGAAGTAATTGTTTTCTTTTTACATGTAGATTGGGTAGTATTATTATTTTATGTTTAATAAATAATTGAATTAATGGTACGTTGTAGGTTATGTGTAAGGTCATAATTTTTGTAAAACTAAAATGAAAAAATTGATATATTTATAGCGGACGCCTAAAATAGTAAAATGAATATTTTAGAAGGGGAGGGAGAGAATAACGTTTATTTAATGGAGTATTATTTTGAAAACATATATATAACTCAATTGCTTGTATTGTGACATAACATCCAAAAAGTAATACTCCTTCCGTCCTACATTTATGTTCACACTTTCCGTTTTTGTCCGTCCCCCACTTATTTTCACCACCCAAAAATGGAAATTTCACATTAACCAATAATCTCAAAAGTTATCTTAATTTCAAAAATATCACTTCCACCTAACACACATAAAAACTTTATAATTTATTTATTACCTAAAAATATCATAATACCCCTAAAAAGTCAATAAAGTTGATCAAAAAGCAACATATTTTTTAAACTCCGTATCTAAAGTGTCGGTGAACTTAACTCTGGGACGGAGGGAGTATAATTTATTTTTATTAAAAATGGATTATGGTTTTGTATGTTTATTACAGGCGTACTTGTTTGATTTATGACAAAAAGAATGAACGAAAGGGCAAGACTCCACATGCAAACTCAACCCGGCTCTTTCACGACAACGATAAGTCGTAGTGACCCGCATAACGACAATGTAGAGTTTCAGCAAGCTAGCAATGGGACCACCCATGTTTATGGAGAATCATCCTACAATAGCGAAAATAATGATTTAGATATCATGATCGATCAGCTATTGGGAGATGATGATGTCAATATTGAAGGATTGACGGCTGAAGAAAAACAATGAGTAGACACGATGATTTCAACACTGCTCCAAGATGATTGTAATTGAGAAGAAAAAAAATACATTAGCCTTCTTTTATACTTTAATGAAAGAACGTAAGAAAAAAATACTCCCTCCGTCCGTTCAAAGATGGGCATTTGCTTTTTCACTTGGATTAAGGAGTATTATTATTTAAGGTGTAGTTGATAGTTGTATTAGTGAGGTGTATGAGTCCCATAAATTTATTGTATTAGTGATGTGTGTGGGTCCTATGTGTTTAAAAAGGGAAATGTGGACCTTTGATGCGGACGTCCAAAATGGCAAACTGTGGACCTTTCGGGCGGACGTAGGGAGTATTGAAGATTGTTTGGGTAAATTTTTATTGTTTATGATTTTTACGAGGTTGTGATAGATTAGCTTAGGTCATATGGTCCAGCCCAATTATTGAATAACGCTGCATGTGTCTTTCATGTGGGATTTGTAATGATTTTTCATGAAATTCTTAGGCTTGGTGATTTGTCATCTGCCGGCAAGTAAGTCCGGCATCGTTCGAGGCCTCAGCCACGGCTCCAGCTTCTCCCTCATGAAACAACGATGCTTTCTCTGATAATCTCCCTTCTTCTTCTTCTTCTTCTTCTCGTGACCTCCTTTCCAATGATTTTCCCTTGGCTTCGATCGGACTCTGAATTCTGAATCACTACTAGTTTGTGGAAGGATTGATTCACTATTTCTTACGTAGATGAAGCCCCTAATTCAAAAATAAATAAATAAATAAAAGTAGAAATATTATATATGTGATATTAAAACGAAAAATAAAAAATATACAACAATTAACCACGTCGCGACACCTCATACTTTTAAAAAGTTATTTATAGCGCGCATTCGTAATTAGTATATATAGCTTAGTGGTTAGACCCTCCAATTTAGGAAATAAAGTTACGGGTTCAGCCAGGAAAGCTGCGGGATAGGATATTAACTTACGGTCATCGGAAAAGAAGTTATTATTGGGCTACCTAATTGCAGTAAATTCCTCCAGGTAGTGTCCAGCAGTAGCGTGAGAAATTGGGGAGAAAAGGAGACAGGAGTACGTGAGAAATGGATGAGCTATCCCCATAAATATGTAATGTTTATATACTCCCTCCGTCCCTTGGTAAGAGTCACATTTGCTTTTGGGCACTTGTATTAAGAATTATTATTATTTAATGTGTAGTGGGTAGTTGTATTAGTGGATATGCGGTCCTCATGTTTTAATTGTATTAGTGGGTGTGGTTGGATCCCATATGTCAAAGAAGGAAATGAGATCCTTTGGGTGGGACAACGAGGACAACGAAAATAATAAAATGAGATTCTTACCTAGGGACGGTGAGAGTATATATATACTCTTTTAATTTTTATGAAAAATATTAATATCGAAGCTCTTATTATTAAATCATAAAAATTTATCTTTTATTCATAACATTAAAGGATAGAATTTGAAATATAAAAACCGTTTCTTAATAAACGTGATAATTATCATGTAGATTTCTCTTTGAAATTCCCTTTCAATTTTTATATAGAGAATTCTAGAATTTTAAATGCATGAAAATTCATTATTCATACATCTCTCGTGCTCGTGGTCAAGCTTCTATTCTATATATATATGGTTCTTTAGCTTGTGAATTTACACACGCACAAAGAAAGTATATTATTTATGATAATAATAGTAAAATAGGAATCATAATTCAGATGTATAGTTAAACTCTATAAATTACTGTACTCCAAAAGTTCATTAAAAAAAACGTATTTGAAGCTTTATGAAATTAATGAAATATACCTTTATTTAATTTTCTAATTATATATATAAATCGTAATTTTTTTATAACAATAAAAGAATTTGAAATAATTTACGAATAAAATTTTTATTAATATTGAAATATGAGGAATTAAGTTATTTTGATTTGCATTCAGATAGAGATGTGCTAGATGATCATTTCAAGAAGGCATGTGCTGGATGATCATTTCAAGAAGATAATACACAGCAATCTCTGTCTTTTGAGAGAGTAAAATACCCATCTCATGACCAATCTTCAAGTGCCACGTGTTCCCAAGTATACATATATGATATCCCTCTAGACATTCAAAAGCTAATTGTTTGGATTAAGGAGTAATATTATTTTATTTATAGTGGATAATTTGATTAGTGGTATGTGGTAAGTCATACGGGGGGGACTTTTTCCTAAATCTAAAATGAAAATTTGATACATTTGTAGTCAACATAAAAAATAGTGTAAAATGAATATTTTAGAAGTGGAAGGAGAGAGTAACTATTTGTTTAGTAAAATGAATATGTTAGAAGTGGAAGAAGAGGGTAATTATTTATTTAGTAGGGTATTATTCTGAAAGCATATGTATAATACAGTTGCTTGAATTGTGACAACAAATATAAATGAAGGGGCATTTATCATGACATGCATACTTATTTAATTTATGACAGAAAGTACAAATAAAAGGGCAAGACTCCACGTGCACACAATGACGAGACCCGTGAAACGATATTATAGAGTTTTAGCAACTTAGCAATAGAAGCACCCATGTTTATGTTTATGGAGAATCATCTTAGCTGAAATAATGACTTAGAAAGAAAGGTCGATCAATTAATGGGAGATGATGATGTCAATGTTGAAGGATTGTCGGCCAAAGAAAAGCAAGGGTAGACACGATGAAGTCCGAGGCTTTCTCTGATAACCTCCCTTTCTTGTTCTTCTTGTGACCTGGTGACGACATCGACCAGCCTGAGGGATTTATTCACGTTTTCTCCGCTTATGTGGATGAAGGCCCCTAATGGCAATAGAAATAGAAACCTTTAACAATTTAACCCATTCTACCCTAATATAGTGTAGAGAATCATATGTTATACTCCCTCATTCCCAACAAGCTTTTCACCATTTTCTTATTTGTTTGTCTCACTGCACTCTTCACCCTAAAAAAATAGTAAAAAAGTTTCAAAACAAATAATCTCTCACTATTTATTTTTTCAATAATGTCACTCTCACCTAACTTATATAACTTAATTTATCATTTAATTATTACTTAAAAATATAACAATACACCTAAAACTCAATAAAGTTAGAAAAAAATAATATTTTTTGTTAAATTCCATATTTACACTAACGGTGAAGAAGTAATCAAGATGGGATGGAGGGAGACAGGGAGTATTATGTATGACTGGCCTACACCAATCACTCTCTTCTTCTTTTTTCCTCTGTGCTTCCTCATGTATATGTTATCATTGTCATGTGTTAGAAAGTGTACTTAATTTCAAAAAATTAAAAAATAAATATCTCAGTAAAATAATCTTAGAACAATAATTGCATAAGACCGTTGTACATTTTTATTTAATACTCCCTCTGTTCCAAGTATTTATTCCTGTTTATATTAGCACGAAGATTAAGAAGTGTTAATTTTTTAATATATAATATCAGAAAAAGTAAGGGTAAATTGGTAATTTATAAAGAAAAATAAATAAAGTTGTTGAGAATGATGAATAAAGTGTAAAAAAACAAATAAAGTTATTGAAAATGATGAATAAAGTGTATAAAGTAAGTAAGATGTATAATGTATTTTTACTATTAATAGAATGTGAATAAATACGTAGGACACCTCAAAATGGAAAGTGTGAATAAATATCTGGGTTGGAGGGAGTAAAATTATTTATTAAATTTTTTTATTAAAAATATTATATATTTTTTTTAATATTACAAAGGTTATCATTATACAATAACACATTTCATTATTCGTTATCATTTTTTTTATTAAAACAAGTTCACATAAGTGGTGTGAACCTCGTTCACACGTGAATCCTAACTTTATCGATTACTCTTTAACATATGAAAAATTACCCATTAAATAGATAAACTATTACTCTTTTAAATGAAAAAATGACTCTTCAAATTCATGCACACCCTGATTTATCAATTACTCTTTATGATATAAAAAATTACTCTCTTGAATAAAAAATATTACTCCTTTTGTAAGGTTTAAAGAGTCTTATTTGTTTTTCACGTAGATTATGGAGAATTATATTTAATGTGTAGTACTTAATTATATTAGTGGGTGTATGCACACCATATTTTAATTGTATTAGTATATGTGGGTCTCGTTTGTCTAAAAAATGAAATGAGATTCTTTATAGCGAATGCCCAAAACGGAAAAAAGAGGATTGAGGGAGTACTCCTACAAGAGTAATTTATTTATATATGTACTAAAGAGTCATTTTACAAAAACTGTGAACCTAGTTCACACTAGACTACTCTTTATTAAAATGTTATCACTTCTTATCAGTTTCATCGTGAGACAATTTCACACAAGTGATTATCATAATCACAAAGTACATTATAATTTTAAAAAAAATTGTTGTGTTGTGTACTTGGGGGCACATATATAACTTTATAATGCACCCAGTTTTTTTTTTATTTTTGTAACAAACACTACAAAAAATATACTCTCTCCGTCCGCTTCTAAAATATCAATTTTACTATTTTTGACGTCCACTTCAAAAGTATTCATTTTCCCTATTTAGTAAAAAAGTACACAATATGGCCCACAACTTCCCTCTAATACAACTACCTACTTTACATATAATAATAATACTCCTTAATCCACGTGCAAAAAGCAAATGGATACCTTAGAACCGGATGGAGGGAGTATTTTTTAGGAACGAAATTTATCAACGGAATTCAATCCGTTGGTAATTACCAATAGATTAGCAACAAAAAATATCATCATTTAACAATGAAATGCCAACGGATTTATTCTCTGTCTTACCAACGAAATTCATTCCATTGGTAATTACCAACGGATTACCAAGAGAATCATTATATAAATTACCAACAGAATTATTAGCAACGGATTACCAACGGAATTGATTTTTCGTTGCTAAAATTTACCAACCACCACTTTACCAATGAATTCTGTTGTTAATCAGTTGCTAAACCAATTTAACAATGGAATTAAGAGTTTTACCAACGGAATATTCCGTTAGTAAAAACCAATTTTTTTGTAGTGAAACTGTATTATTTTAATTTAATAAATTATATGTGTATTTTAATAAATTTAAACAGATTATTACAATTATACTCTAAATTCTAAAATACACCATAAACTATTGGGTGCAATTACAATTATATCCTAAAAATTAATTAAATTAATATAAATCTTTCAATAAAATTTTACATGAACCTGCACGTACAAAATTAATGTTAATTTATAGGATATAATTATCTTTTAATTATAATTATTATTATAATTAATAATAATAATAATAATAATAGAGTTGATCTATTGTACACTAATGTACCCAACCCATATTAAAAAATAGGTCACACATTAAAAGGAAAAGAGCCCGTCATTTCTCCATTTCTTTTCCTCTCCATTCTCTCTCTTCTCACGCCCAAAATCAGGAAGAAGAATATCATGCCTTATTTCTCCTCCAACTCCACCGCTCCGTCTCCCCTTCAACATTCTCCTTCCTATCTCGCCATCTTCGTCAGTCTCCATTGTGAGTGTTCATCCTCTATATCTGCCTCCGCGTCTACCTCCTATTTCTAATTTATAGTGTTGCCATGGTTGCCTCCACCGCTGGAGTGATAAGCAAGATGACGCGGACGATTTCTCACATCAGAACATCGGATCTACTTCATCATGTACTTATTTTGAGCGATTCGCCGGAGGTCGCCTTCCATCTCTTCAGATCTACCTTTATCATGAAGTGATTCGTTGGCTTCTTAGAGATCCATCTTTTTTTTAGATCTGCATTGGCCACGTCGTTCGAGTTAGAGATCTGATTTAAAAGACCTCTTGATTTGAGCAATTTTTCGATCTCAATACAGATTTCCACCTTATTCAAAGTTCTCCACGATTATTCTGATAATTGTCATGTTTAGATCTTCTGGTCTCTGTTAAATGATTAACTGTATATGTTTTAATGACTAAGTGTAAGTTTTATACGTATAGTGTACTTTTTTCTGTTAAATAACAGAGATGGTGTGTAATTGAAGGTTAGGTAGGTTGAAAATGTAAATGGTTGAAAGGTTAGAAATACATGTGTATTGGTTGTAATTTATTAATGTACATGAATAAATGTATTTTTTTTTATATTTAGAATTGTCTTGTGATTTAATAAAGATAAGAGTGAAAGAGGTTCTGATTTGAAGCTAGTAGGGAATTATATATCTATGAATGAAGTAATTTTCACTGTAAAGTATCTATGATATATACACTTATTAACAAAATTATATACACTTTCTCAATAAAATTTATACACTTCGTTTAAAAAAGATTATACACAAAACTTATGTACAAAGTTTATGAAAAAATATACATTTATTATTAAAAACTTATACACTTAATACTAAAAATAATTGATTAATAAATATAGAACAAAGTCATATTTAAAATAATAATACAGTTGAGAACAAATGGTAATACATTAATTTAATACTAAATATACAATAATAAATTAAAATAATACAATCTCATTTTATAAAATAAACATTTATTAATAAAAACTTATACACTTAGTAATCAAAATGTATACAGTTCGTTAATAAATCTGAAACTCGATCTTATTCGCTGGCAAGTTCTTTATCACTCAGTCATTTGTCTCGGTTCTTCATCGCCATGTCGAGGTTCCTCATCTAACAATATTTGAACTTCTGAAACTTCTACCAACTAGACTCATCAAAATAATATTGGTGAAATTCTTCGAAACTCAGATTTGAAACTCTTCGAATAAATACATTAAAGAATAAAAAGTAATACAGTTATTTTAAATAAGATATATATGAACTCGAAAATACTTGTACACTCGCACCCAAATCTAATAAATAAAATCTAATAATTACATTAAAGATTAAAAGGTAATACAATTATTTTAAATAAAATATACACATCGTCTCAAATCTGAAGAGTAACGCTTGATCTTTCAGTTCAGTTCATCTCTTTCAATTCTCTATGAAGGAGCTTCATCTTCATCTCTTAGGTCTAGGTCTATCTTCATCTCTTAGGTCTAGGTCTATCTTCATCTCTTAGATCTCCAGATTAAGAATGATTGCTGCTATCAATTAGATCAAGAACATCAATGTATACAAAAGAAAAATAAAAGCTCGAACAATGACTAAATTGGAACTAAAATAAACATGAAAAATATAAATTGAAATATCGAAACAAAATCAGTATATAAAATTCAATGAAATTCAAAAATCGATTTCTAAAATCATACATATGTACGAGTCACAAAAACTTAAACAAACCATAAACCAAAATATAAAACATATTTAAAAAACCTAAGAATTACGAACACGAACCCGAATTGACACTATGAATGAGAGGGAAGCACCGTCGTCCGATGCGTGGCGAGAGGTTGTAAGGAAGACTGACGAACAGGTGGAATCGCCGAAAAATTCCACCGAGAAAGCGCGAGGTGAGGAAGAGAGAGATTTTACAGAAAGAAATAGTATAAACGACGCTATGAAATTTGAAGATGAACTCAGATTCACCAAATTGACACCGTGAATGACAGGGAAGCACCGCTGTGGCGAGAGGCTGTGAGGAAGAACGGGTGAAATTGCCGAGAAAGCGGTGAGGACGAGAGAAAGGAAGGAGAGAGATTTTACGAGAGAAAGGAAGAAACGACTGTGAATTGTGAAGCCCTAATGACCCATGGATAAATTAAATATATATATCCGTGTCACCGGGTCTAAATTGACCCAATTGTACCTTAACAATTGGGTACAGTAGACTTTGCCATAATAATATACTCTCTCGGGCCATGGCAAACATATCAATTTGCATTTTATGCGTAAATTAAAAAATATTATTATCATATGTCTAGTAAATAGTTATATATATTAGAGGCAGGTGATGGGCCATATGTGATTGTGTTCTTTTACTGAAAAGAGGAGATTAATCATCTTTGGATTGACAGTCCAAAATGATAAAATTGATAAGGGACCGGCTAGCATTGGTCTGAAGGTCTGAATTTTATTCAAGTTAACGTGGGCTATCATTAAATTAGAATAATTTAAATTTGAACTTAAATAGTATTAATTAAATTAAATAATATTAATTAAAAATTAATAAAATCAAAATTTTAATAAAAAAATAAATTAATATTATTAAGATTAAAATTAAAAAATAAACATGAAGTTTATAAATAAAAATTACCGGATAGGCTAATGGCATATTATCAATTCTAGCAAAATTATACCTCTAGGCGTACTCTTATTTATTCATTTAATTAGTAATTTAAACTATGCATATTACATATCCAATAAAATATTAGTTCGCAATATGTATATCTTATCTTATCCAAACAAAAAAATCACACTATTAGTTATTTGAAAAGCATACGTATTCGAAATCCTAATTAGAATAGGTCATTAAATTATTTCATCTATAAAAGAGTTGTTTGATACTTGTTAATCAAGAAATATCTTTTATTTTCATAGCAAGACAAGGTTATAAACAATATTCCTATAATAAGTGTTCATGAGAAAATAATATCCTACGACCACCGGTGTCTACGAGAAGAGAAAAAAGGTTCTTGCATCAAGAAAAGAAAATAAATCGTCTCTAAGAGAGGTAATTTAATTTTCTTGATTTTAATTATAAATTAAATTAACTTAATATGCATGCATGTTCTTAATTCTATTTACTTTTATTAATAAAGTTTTCATGTTTTGTTGTTGAATTTGGTATGTTTAAATAATTTTTACGTGCGATAATTTAAGGTTTAAATTGCATTAAATTTGTGAATTATGATGACATGCGCCAATTTAATAAAATATAGTAATAATTTTAATTTTTGTTCAATAATTAATCCATATGACTCACGGAAAAATCATAAGGCAGTGTATCTACTTGCTTTTTTTTAAAGAGTATTTGATGGTTGTATGTATATATGAGTTGGTTTAATGGTTGTCCAAAGAATTATTTTTTATTTTAGTTGTTTTTTTTTTAAAGTGTATTTGAGGGATGTATGTATATGACTTGTTTAATGGTTGTCCAAGAATTATCTTTTTATTTTCCGTAATAAGATTAATTGAAAGGGCTGTTCAGTCAGGTGAGATTGAATATAAGAAGGGTTAGTTTTTGATAAAAATTAATTAAGGGTTCTTGATTCAAGAAAAGAAAATAATTTAGTTTTCTTGATTTTAATTACAAATTAAATTAACGCATGCATGTTCTTAATTCTAAATTCTAGTATATATTATGATTGATTTCTTCTTTAGATTTCATGTTTTGTTCCTGAATTTCATAAAAAGGACGCCATGAGGTTTATGGATCGAAGTTGAGATGAGAATGGCCTAAAAAGAAATTAAGTATCAATGTAGAATGCAATTCATAAAACAGACTCAAGTCTTAACTAACAAGGGCAAAGTTGATATGACAACGGTGCCTTTTAACATATTGTTTTATGTACGATTGACTTGATATACTGTGAACCAACGTGTATTAATTTTTATTCAATAGTAAATATGTATTTCTTATAATTGTGTAACTTTTATTTATTTTTTCATATAATTATATAACAATTTGATTTTTGCATAGGTAGGTTCAAATTACTCAACACAACAATTCTATGGCTCCTTCTCAACTCGATCCATCCAGGGCTTCAAAATTTCCAATGACTCGTCTGGTAATAGGAAATTATTGGGTACGTATACTTAAATAATATTGTTAATTTCTCTTCAAATAATTAATTTTCAAGAAAGGTGGCAAGAAATTAAATTAATCTCATAATACAGTGAATTAATTGTAACATTTGGTTGCAGTGGGAAAGTGCACGTGATGGTTGTGCAAGTGCAAAATTTTACTACAAGAAAAGGAAATTGGTATGGGAGTTTCTTACTAATGAAAAATTGTTGATCAAGATGGAAATACCTTGGAAAACTATTTCTGCTATTAATGCAGTTGTGGATCCAAATAAACCTGGAATTATGCATATAGAGGTAATTAATTCAATTATTATTGAAATATTTTAAAATTTAATTGTTATAATTTATCTAATTATCATTTTTAACGATGGATTAATGTTAATCAATGTTACAGGTAGATAGGCCGCCGTCATTCCATGCAGAAAACACGACTATACCATTTAAACAAACTAAATGGGAAGTTTATCAAGATTTCACTGAGGGTGAAGCCAATAGATGCAGGTACACCCATTCTTAAACACGGCTTTTTTTTTTCATCATTTTTGTAAATTATCAATAATTACTTCATTTATTTTTGTAATTGTCATTAACTATATGAAATTTACTCTATAAAAATAAAATATTACCCTTTAAAATAATACTACTATATTATTACTATACAATAACTCATCTCAACAAGTTCATAAATTTTTAAAACAATACAGAACTTGAACAAAAGTAATATTTGCTTTCTAACATAGTAATAGTAGTTCATTTTTTCAAAGTGGTATTTTTATGTTTTAAAGAACAAAGTCCTAATGTATCCACCGACCTAGTTGCAAGGAATAATTTGCGAATAAAACTTCTATATTAAGAGTACACTACATAACTTAAATTTAGAGAGATATGAGAAGTTAAAGTTGTTTTGATTGGCAGGATACATACAACTATGTATGATAGAGGGGTGCTTGACGAACATTTTCAGAAGCTAATACATAGCGATCACTCCCTCTTTCGAAAGAGCAAAATACCCATCTTATGGACCAATCATCAGATGCCACGCAGTGTTCCCAACCAAAACTACGCTTTGATCAAAAGTATGACAGGTATAAAAACATTTCCTCTGAATGCCCAAATAGTAATTGTTTGCTTTTTATGTGTGGATTGAATAATATTATTATTTTATATGTAATAGATATATATGTATAGGCATTTAAATTTATTTTTATTAAAAATGGATTATGGTTTTGTATGTATCATGACATGCATACTTGTTTGATTTATAACAGAAAGTATGAATGAAAGGGCAAGACTCTACCTGCAAACTCAACCCGGATCTTTCACAATGACGATGAGTCATAGTGAACTGCGTAATGACAATATAGAGATGTTTCAGCAAGCTAGCAATGGAACCGCACATGTTTATGGAGAATCATCCTACAATAGCACAAATAATGATTTAGATAGAATGATCGATCAACTATTGGGAGAAGATGACGTCAATGTTGAAGGATTGACATCCGAAGAAGAACAATGGGTAGACATGATGACATCAACACTGCTCCAAGATGATGGTAATTGAGGAGAAACAAATACATTAGGCTTCTTCTATACTTTAATGAAAGAAAGTAAGAAAGAATTATTGAAGATTGTTTATGTAAATTTTTATTGTTCATGATTTTTATGAGGTTATTAAAATTTTATTGTCATAGATTGGTTTAGGTCATATGGTCCAGCCCAATTATCGAAATAACACTTCATGTCTTTCATCTGAATTAATTTGTAATGATTTTTGATGAAATTCTTAGCAGAGGCAACGTCGCTCTATCCGTACCCTTGTTATGCCTTTACAAAACTGGGCAACATTTCCCATTTCCAATAACATTTCTTGCCTATTAATTACCTAAAGTATATTCGATAATTTCAACGTACATATTTTCTTACCCAGAATTAAACCCCAAATTCATTACTCAAAATAACCCAAAAAAAATGAAGAGAGAAATTTAATACTCCTAAACTAGGCCTGCTGATTTGTCTTTTGCCGGCGAGTAAGTCCGGCACCGTTCTAAGCATCTCAGCCACGGCTCCGGCTTCTCTCTCATGAAATGACCATGCTTTCTCCGATAATCTCCCATTCTTCTTCTTCTGGTGGTCTCTTTTCCGGTGAGTTTTGGGCGACTACATTAGAATTTTCCCTTGGCTTCGATCGGACTCTGAATTCAGAATCACGACCAGTTTGTGGAGGGATTCATTCGCGTTTTCTCCGCTTACGTGGATGAAGGCCTAATCCAAAAATAGGATTATATTAAAAATAAGTTAACCCCTCTTAACTTGCTTCTATCTTTACATACAATGAGTGAGGCTATTGTGCCCGGGGACACCACGCCCCTTTGCAATTTCCGTGCCCCTTTACAATTTAAAACTCTAGCAATACATAAGTTTAAATAGAATAGAGAGGGGGAGAGTTGTGTTTCCATGGGGACAAAGCGTGTCCCCGGGGGCGCAGGAGCTTTTGTCATATACAATTAAATCAACAAAAAAAAATGTGCTCATATACTCAATCAAATGTAAATTTACAAAACTTGACTTCCATATTTTTTTAACCGGTGATAAGATTGTAAGTCTACTCACTTAATTTTATCCCTCAAGGGAAGATACAAATAGTACCAGAAAAATAAATGACAAACCACTCTTCGGAAAGCCACTCCATAGAAGCATAATCACGAATCTTTCCAGAATAGCTTGAAATCGATATAAAACTCTAGAAAACAAAATAGACATAGAAACACGAATAAGGCTGCAATTACGCAAATTCAACCCAAACAAATACTATATTATTGAAGTATTTGAAAGAGAAGGAGAATTGGGAGAGAAATTTGCCACTCACTTTTAAAGTCACAAAATAAACTGCATCCTCCTCTTCAAACCTTGAGGATCCGTCCAATGTGAACGACAATTAGGGTTTTTAGAGTAGCTTTGTTGAAAGGACGATTAAAATTGCAATCAAATCTTTCAATTCTTCCACAATTTGAAGAAGGCTCCCAAAATAATATTAATTGAGATATTAAAATAATAGAAAAACTGAGGAATTGACAGTAAGCCTCAAATTACTCCCATAATCACACATCAACAATAATTAGTATTTGAAATAGAAGGAGAATTAGGAGAGAAATTTGCCACTCACCTTTAAAAATCGTCCCATAACTCCTAAAAATTTTCAGATAGCTATGGGGCTAAACCGAAAATTTTAAGTAATTTGGGATGAAAATTGGATTTGGCAAAACCTATGGGACTAAAAGTGCATTTAACTCTCTATATGTATTGTATTATTTCTTAAATATGTTCACATGAGCAGAAGAAGGACTTTACTCACATATTGATCAATGATTAGTATCATAGACGGCTAATCTTTGCAACAATGAATTAGATGTTGGGGTTTTCTGCAAAATAGTATTATATTATCAGTGAAAAGTGTCGTCATGAAATGGCTAATTAATCCTGTTCTTTTTTTAAATTGATTGTTATACTCCTTTTTCTATCTTATATATAATAAAATCTACTCTGCATTAGTCATAAAGTTTAATTGTTTATGGAAAGAGAGATTAAATAAAAAGATTTGTGGTTAATATAGTGTTGAAGTACATTTTGAAACAATCGGACGTACGAAAGAATGAACTGACGAAGAAGTTTACTCACAGATTGACTCAACTATTAGTATCATGGACTGCAAAATCTTTGCCACATTGAATCAGATATTGGGATACCCTACAAAACAGTAGCAAATTTATCATTAGTAAAAAGGGTGGTCATGAAAAAGCAGGCTTTAGATGGTGAAAACGAATGGGCAGCTACATGTTCTTTGTGGCATTAACATTCATAGACAGTAATTTATAGGACGTTACATATTTATTGAAGTATTAAACTTTGGGTGTAGTGTTTTTTCAATCACATACAGAGCAAGAGAATGAGCTGAAAAAGTAGTTCACAGTTTGATTAACAATTGGTGTCATAGACTGCATAATCTTTGCCACATTAAATTATATATTGGGGTACACTGCAAAACACTTGGAGAAGTATATATACCACTATTCAAATATCTATATTATTGTTATGTACATGATGCAAATGAAGGAAAAAATGGTATTATCAATTAAATTCTACAAAAATGAAAATAAATGATCAAACTAATCAAGGTGGACGCTCTACACTCCTCTCCAATGTTGATTCCCTCCTCCAAAGATATACATCTCTAGTATTAAAGAAAGTTACTCTATAAGAAAATCTAACAGAAATTATCATTCTCTCTAGAATTGATTGTTTTCATTTGATCATTGAATGCCGCTTGTCAGAGAGGTACCATGCAATGGTCAAAAGAGTTTTGCAGCTATGGAGTATTAAAATTCTGACACAATCAGTCAATCATATTATTTCTCTACATTCGTGTTTATACATGCATTTGCAGGCACCACATATCATAACTATAATTGTAAGTAGAAGAGATGGAACAAATAATGGAACACAAATCTATAACAGTGGTATAATTCTTACCTGTCAACAATGGATAACAATGCTTATTGAGCATCCTTTGGATCGTCATAAAGCGCATGAATTAAATTCCAAGAAATGCTGGACTTTTTATGAATACCCAATAACCAAATCATCAACCACCAGGTCTTTTTCAGGAAACAGCCCCATTTCTCGCCCCATTTAAACACCAAAAATGACAACTTCCAAACTTCTGTCAAAGCCCAAATACAAAACAAAAACTAATATATAAGTCTATAACAAAAATTAAGTAAAATCGTGAAATGTGCAACTTTAAAACAGAAATTATTAACAGAATTGACAAAAATATATAAGTCTATAACAAAAATTATGTAAATCGTGAAATGTGAAACTTTAAAACAGAAATTTAGTAACGGAGTTGACATATTTAAAGCTTGGATTTGGATATTCCTTATATTATAAAAAAAGATAAAGCAACATACCCTTTCTGAGAATGAATTAACATCATGGAAAGAGAGGATCAGATTGAGAGATAATGAAACCTTCCTCAACTGGGGATAAAAAAGAGTAGAGAAGAGAATGCGTTTATTGAGTATTAGAGATAAACAAACAAACTACATGGTAATCATAAACCTGTTTCAAAATAAGAACCTCTAAAATCAATACTTTGACAATCATGAACAAACTAACAATATTCAAAATAATGACCTCTAAAATCAATACTTTGACAATCATATGAACAGATTAATAGTAAACCTCAAAAATCTGGTGCATCTGGCTACACACGCACTGATACAATACATCATGGTCTTTTGCGAACTTTTCATCGATGAAATAGGAAAAATAATAAAATTTAGAAATAATACAAATCTCGATCTTGAGATCAGCGTCTGAATCAAAAGATAAAAAAACTGATGTCCGATCAATTTTCCTATTCTAATACATTATTCAAATCCATGAGACGGTTTGTAGATCAGTTGAGGGTTCAGATGTGATAAATGAGAGATCTTCAAAGAGTGAAACGTAAGAGGTTGTCGTGGTGGGTTTTGCAATTTGGTCATCTCAATATTTTTTACTTCCTCCATCCCATTTAAGAAGACACACTTTCTATGTCGGGTTGTCCCACAAAAGTATGCACATTCCTAAAAAAGCAAAAAAGTAAAAAACAATCACCCTTTCTCATACACTTTATTTACATAAATACTACTCTTACCTAACACACCTAACATACTTTATCATTTATTAATTACAAAAAAATATCATAATACCCCTAAAAATTACTGTCTCCGTCCGCCCGAAAGAGGATCTTTTTGTCATTTTCGTCGTCCGTTTCAAAAGATCCTCTTTCCATAAATGGCCTATAAGGGTCCCACATATATTAACTAATAACTCAAACTTAATTTAACAATTACACATATGCCACTCTCATTATTAATACACTCATTACATTAAAAAGCCCATTAAACTCACAAACAACTCATTAACACGTTACACTACATTAACTGTGATTATTAAACTCCCCCAATTACATTCACATCTACCTACCTATCGTGATTATCAAAGATTTACACCCCTCTCTCATCTGAAACCCTAAATTCCTCTTACCCTCTTCGTCTGAAACCCTAAATCCCCCAGACGCCGCTGCGATTCTTCAAACTAGATCGTCGGCGGCTCTTCGGATGTCTGTCGCCCTTCCTCTGAAACTCTTAGTCCTCCCTGATGTCGCCGCGATTTTTAAAACAAATCACTGGTGGCTCTTCGGAGTTGTCCCGCTCTTGATCTAAAACCTCTGTTCCCCGTACACGCTGCTATTATTCAAACCAGGTCGCCACGGGATCTTCGACTATCTACCGCCCTTCGTCCAAAATCCTAAATTCCCACAGATGCTGCAGCAATTCTTATAACGAGATCGCCGATGGCTCTTCGGAGGTGTGCGGCTTTTGGTCTGAAGCCGCCGTCCTCTTACACCGTTGCGATTCTTCAGGTTTGCAAATTCAGAGAGATGAACATGAAAAGATTTCTTCTTGCTTTTTTTACTTTTCTTCTCGTATCTCTAGAAGTGATTAATTTCCGAATAATTCTACTTTTGTTGGAGTAATTATTCATTTAAGAAAAGGAGCTAAGAATGGAAAGATTATTGATGTTTTGTTACTTGAAATAAAAATCCAAGTAAGGAATGTAGGAAATCATATTCTCTATGGATTCGCAGCTTTCATTTAACTATTTCTCCATCTTAAATCCTGCTGCCATTATTTTTTTTTTTGCTTCCTGATTATGTTGGATTGTTTTTTAGAAGTGTTCTTTAGATAAAGTGGATGTAATTTTTTTATTTTTTTTATCTTTACAGCTTTTTTTAATTAGAAGATCATCACTAATTGCCTGGAGGGGTAAATATGTAAAATAAATATTTCACTTACCCACTATACATTAAATAATAATACTTCTTAATTAACGTGCACAAAAGAAAAATGCCCACTTTCGCGCGGACAGATGGAGTATCACTTTTCTTAATCTCCATACCGGAAGAGACATGCAAATTTTTGTGGGACTGGGAGTAAGTATTACAGGGAAAGCACCGAGAATAAAAAAATTAATTAATTAAATCTAAAAATTTAAGAATTTGACACAAGCAAAAAGGATTGTGGAGTTGACACATAATCAAAGAAAACCTTCGTTGAGATTGTGGAGTTGACACGTAAACAAATGAAAACATTCATTTAGTATAATGAAGATTTCAAATATTTTGTCGGCATGGCAGGGATAACTCAACTGGTCAGGGGTGAAATCTTGTACTAATAACCAAGAATTAAATCCCATAGTGAGGGGACTCCTTGTATGTAATTGGCATGTTCTAGCTTCTTGAAGAGTTCCTTTTATGTAGTGGATATGATCTAGCCCCTATTGATCAGTTAAATCAATATGATTAACTTCTCCACTACTCGAAAAAGGATTTAGGGATGCTTGGATAGAGATGTAATCGAGTCGAGCCGAGCCGAGCTGAACACCTCTGGGCTCGAGCTCGGCTCAAATTTTTTTAAGGGGCCTGAACTCGGCTCGAGCTCGATTTGGATTTTATTTTTTAAGCTCGAGCTCGGTTCGTGTATAAAATATATCTCACGAACAGTTCGCGAGGTCAGCTCGAAATATTTTTAGTGGTGAATAAAATAATCAAACTTGAGCTCGAATTCGACTCGATAAAAATTAGTCATTAGTTCGAGCTCGGACGCGTTAAGCTGAAAATTTTGCATTTTTTAGTTTTTTTAATATATAAAGGTTTGAGTGAAACCGTATCATGAATAATAAAATTTTATTATAATAATTTTTTTGACAAAAAGCGGTATTCAGAGTTATTATCAATTTTTATTAATTATTAGAAGTATTAATTATTAATTAAAATATATTTTAATAATATAACAAAAGATTATTTTAATTAACATTTATAAGTATATGGAGTATATATTTACTTTAAAATTTGGGGTAGGTCTTGTGTGAAATCGTCTCACGTAAATCCTTACATGAGACGAATAAAAAGTGATAACATTATTAATTAAAAGTGAAATTCAATCGATAAAAATAATAATGGTGTAGTGAACTATTTTATGAACAATTTATAATATAAACAAAAATTGATAACAATTTATATGGAATATAGCGAAAATGATAACATTTTATGAACTTCTTGTTCGTTTCACGTAAGAGTTTACGTAAGACAATGTCACATTAGTCTTTGCCTAAAATTTGAATGTATATTTATATTACCCCATTATTAATAATAATAATAACAATAATAATAATAATAATAAAAGACAAATATGGTTGTATATAAATTCGAAAATTTCTCCTCTAAATAAAATTATGTTAAAATATAAATAAATAATTATATTAAATTAATTTATTTTTACATTATATATATATATATATATATATATATATATATATATCTTAAGTATATTATAGCAGAAACTTTTCTTGCTGATGTGTCGTCTCAGAACGCTCCAATGTGACTTGTAATTTATCTCAATTTTTTTATTTTTAATTCTCTTTTTAATATTTTCCTTATTTACCTTTTAATTAACTTTCTTATTTAATATTTTATTTTTTAAATAATGTATTTCTTATTTTTAGTAATGATTAAATTTTCAATAATTTATTTATTTATTTGGATGTCATTAATTAATTACTATATCTTTTAATGCAATAAATTAATTAATTAATATTAAATTAAATCATATATATATATATATATATATATATAAGAAAAAAAGAATATTCCATATAATATTCTCACTCACTCACCTATAAATAAGATTTTTTTGGTTATTCATTCTAAATACACACATTTGATTCTCCAAGAGGAATAGGAGCTTTCTTCAAGTTCCTCTAGAGAATTGATTTATGAAAGTATAAAAATTTATTTCGATATAGCGAATCAAGTAGAGATTCGATCTACCTCTAAAAAATCGATTCAAGTATTCTTCAAGAGGAAGAGAACTGATTCAAGATTATTTCAATTTTTAAGAGGCAAAACGATTCAAGATTAGTTCTTGAATCGTTTTACCTCTTAAAAATTGAAATCGATTTTTCAAGCGAAAGAGAATCGATTCAAGTATACTTCAAGAGGAAGAAAACTGATTCAAGTATTCTTGAATGGTTTTACCTCTTAAGAATCGATTCTTCAAGCGGAAAATAAATCGATTCAAGTATTCTTGATTAGATTTACATCTTAAAAATCGATTTTTCAAGAGTAAGAGGACTTGAATCGATCTACATCTTAAGATTGATTCTTCAAGAGGAAAAATAAAACTTTATTCGATTTACATCTTAAGAATCGATTCTTCAAGAGAAAAAATCGATTCAAGTATTACCTCTTTAGAATCGATTCAAGTATTCTTTAAGATCTACCTCTAAAGTATTGATTCAAGTATTCTTCAAGTGAAAAAGGATCGATGATTCAAGTACTCCTGAATCATGTATATAATCGAAAGTTTAAGTTCTTTAAATTAAATCATTATGTCATACCAAATAACATTAAAATTGAGTTTGTTAATTTTTTAAATTTAGTAAATTAATATTTATTTATTTACATATATCTTAATTATTAAATTATGACATGTGAATTATAAAATTTATTTTCTTTAGTTGTTTATATAATTTGAAACTAATAAAATTAAATAAAAAAATAAAATTAATAAATTCATTACAAATTTATGAATATTTAAAAGAATATTATATATAAATTAATTTTATTTATATTATATATTTTTTACATTAATTTTTTAAAAATAATAATTAATGGAAATAGAATTATTATTATATAGTTAATTAATAAATACTAAACCAAATAAAATTAAATAAAAAAATAAAATTAATAAATTCATTACAAATTTATGAATATTTAAAAGAATATTATATATAAATTAATTTTATTTATATTATATATTTTTTACATTAGTTTTTTAAAAATAATAATTAATGGAAATAAAATTATTATTATATAGTTAATTAATAAATACTAAACCATAATCATTAGTAAAAATTAATACTCCATTTAAATATTATTTATAATATTACATATATTATGTATATGAAAACATTTTAATAATTTTGTTCTAATTAATTATAAAATGTTTGACCTTATTTTCCATAAATAATATATATATATATATATATATACTAACGTGTTGTTCATGTATTGTATTAATATTTATTTATTTTTCCTATACACTTATGACTTATTTACTTTAGTATCATTAATTTCAATTAATAAATAAATCATTCGATATAAATAAATTAATTAATATCAAATCAAATCATGTATAGAAAAAAAAAGAATAAATTGAATTTTTTATATATATAATTGATATTTATTTTAGACCAGTAAGATTTATTACTAAAAATTATATACTTTGATCATAACACTTAAATATAATGAAAAATAAAATACTAACAACTATATAAATATTCAGGAAACAGATAAGATTATTCCTATATAGTTGCACATTTTTTTAGAGAGACACGAGGAGTAATAAATAGTTTTCAATTGTATTATATTATAATGTAACATTTTAAAAAATACATATTAAGATTCTTTCAAATAATTAGAAAATATGCACAAATATAATAACTTTTTACATGATTTAATTATATGTTATATTATCAAAAGTCAAATTTTATAATTTATAGCAAATTCTTTACATTGATAAAAGAAATTATCTAACTATATATAAGAAGGAAAAAACTCATTAATTAATGTTTTTACGTTATATAACACGAATTATTTAATTATAAAAAATAAAAATAATAATTAACTAATCTCGTTGTACGCGAATTTCATACTAGTGTATATATATATATATATATATATATATATATATATATATATATATATATATATATATATATATATATATATATATATATATATATATATATATATATATGAGGTGTCGACTTAAAAATACTTACAATTTTATTAATTACTATCAGTTAAAATTTAATGTATATAAATACATATATTTATTTAAAATTTAAATATAAATAAATTAAAATTAAATCTTATATAGAGATAGTAAATAAAAAATTTACATCTTTAAACCCATTTTTTTTAATTATAAATTTATATTCCTTATAAATTATATTGATATATATATATATATATATATATATATATATATATATATATATATATATATATATATATATATATATATATATATATATAATTTAAATTTATTTATGTAAAGTTTCTTAAACTCTAAAATTACCATATTTAAAATAAGTTATGGAGTATTAAATAATAATAATAATGGAGTAATAATATTAAGAATGAGCATATTAGCCACTGTTCGAGCCTATTACCGAACACATTCACGAGCCTATATTGAACACGTTCGCGAGCTTTATAAACTAACATGTTCGCGAGCTTATAAACGAAAATGTTTGCGAACACGTTCGCGAGCTTTCGAGCCAAACACCGAGCTCGAAAATCGGCTCATTTTTTTCCACGAATGAACTCGAACGAATTTTTTTCGAATCGAGTCTCGAATAGCTTACGAGCGGCTTGCTTCGTTTACATCCCTATGCCTTGGTGGATATTCCATATTTGTACTTTATTTCAAATTTCTTTCTTAATTACAAATGTAATTTATATTGATCCCTGCATTTCAATCTTTTGTTTAACTAAAGTTTGTCCAACAAATTAGTTTAAGTGTGTGTTGAAATAATTAGTGTGCCCATGGAGATCTAAATTTCTTCATTATTATAGATAAATAAATTATGATCCATTGATTAAACGTACCTTATACAATCTGCGGTTATAATGGCACCTTGAAACGGTTGAAGCGAGGATACTGGAGGATGGTGTGAATTTACAGCCATGCCCCGAAACATGCACAAAGGATCCAAAGAATGGTGTGAATTTAAAGCCGGGTAACATGCACTAAGGATCCAGAGGATGGTGTGAATTTAAAGTCATGCCCGGATACATCCAAAAAGGATTCAGACTGTTGTAGGGATCTGGAGGCTCTCCAATTTTGATTCTCTCCATTTACATAAATTTTCTTATTTAATTAAATTTTAAATAACAATTTTATTACCTAATGAATAGTGATGTGACAAATTTACGTTCATATATGTGAATTGTATGATGTAAATTACAAGAAATTGACGAAACAATAAAGGAGAGGATCCAAATCCCTGTTATAGTGGACTTTATTGCTACGCTATTACCTCTTATGTGGGAATTTGCACCGATGCAATTATTAATTAGCTCCTCATCTTATGAAATAAAGGGCTGATGCAAGACTTTGCTTTTAATTTTAAGAATTTGCATTTTTTTTACTTTTTTTTTTCATTTTAAAGTTTTCTGATTTTTCTACCGTGCATATATTTTCCGTTTTTCACTCAATTCAACATCTCTTTCCTAATGAATTTTGATTCAAGTTTTTTTTTTAATCAGAGTGATGTTATAAAATGCCAAATTTTACCATTATAATTTTGACTCGGTTCTTGATTCGGTAAAAATGCTAGGTTGTGTATATTTATTACTCGATTAATATATATTTGTTACTTAATTATACATATTTTTATGCTTGTACATATTTATGGTCAACTAAATCTTTAAAATCTAGTCAAAGGTTGTTATGTCACCTAGAACATTTATACATTTTTGTCTGAACATATATCTTAATTTTTATTTATTTATTATTTTGTGATACTCGATTCCACGTAGTGTGTTTTAACCCAAATTATGGTAAGAACAAATAATTATGGGAATATATTGTAGTTAAAATATATTGTATTTTATTAAATGATATATTCTAAAACATAAAATAGATCTAGCGTTTTAACTGTGCATTGGTTTCACACCAGATCTTTTGTGTCATTTTCGTACATCATCTTATGTGTCACACGTGAAGTGATTGACACGTAAGAAGGGAAACAAATCCAATCATTGCCCCTAGAGTTTAAGGTTTTGGGTATAATTTTTTCTCTCCTACGTGTCGTCCATCTAACAGTTTAGCACATGAGATGATATACCAAAATGACACAGAGAATTTAGTGCAGAATTACAATACAGCTCTAACAATTTGCACTATATTTTCTCACGATATAAAATATTCTAAGAATTGGATATTTGGGATTTGAGATGTCAAAACTATGGTTAATAGGGTAGATGTGTAAAAATTGGATATTTTGGATAGACATACAAATGATATGATTCATGTTTTTACTCTTTGATTTGAAACTATCTAATACTTCAACGATTCATTGGTTATGTGTGTTATTTTTAATAGTTAATTAGATTATTTTTGGAATGAATTGGATTACTCTTTTGAATTAATTGAATTATTCTTTGATTTGAGACTCTAATTTCTAAAAATGAAGTCATGTTTATTTTATTTAATCATCATCTTATAGGTTATTATATATATTTTTATTAAATGTATTACTTTATAATGAATTATGTCACTATGAACAAATTTTTGAGTTACCTTTTATGTTGATTTGTTTTTGTTCTATTTAATTAACAAGGTTACTCCTTTTAAAGAATTGGATTACTCTTTTATAAGACTCTAATTTTCTAAAATTTAAATCATGTACTGTGAAAATTTAAATTATATGCAATCTTTAAGTTAATATATCATTGTCTAAAAATAATTAGATTACACTTTACTTGAAACTCTGATTTTTAAAAATAAATTAAAATTATATAAAATTTTTAAATTGATAAATCACTTTATAAAAATAATTAGATTACTTTTTGAAATTAATATATCATTGTCTAAAAATAATTAGATTACACTTTACTTGAAACTCTGATTTTTAAAAATAAATTAAAATTATATAAAAATTTTAAATTGATAAATCACTTTATAAAAATAATTAGATTACTTTTTGAAATGAATAAGATCACTCTTCATAACTAGTTGGTTTACTATTTTTCATTTATTTAAGACTCTAAATAATGCCTTATCACGGATAAATTTTCTTATAGTATATTAAAGCAAAATAAGCTACCAAATTTAATTTTGAAAAATGTGATGTGTCATGATGAGGTTCATTATGTATTTTTAATTTTTGTAAAAATGTGAGGTGTCATGACAAGGTTAAATGAATATTTATATTTTTTATAATTTTATGAGAAAAATTAATTATTTCTAAGTTATTTTTATTTTGTTAGGTTTGTATTGAATTTCAAATTTTAATTAGTTGATTGATTTTTTTTAAATTCATTATAGGCTCAATTTTCCCATTGCCCGATTTATTATTATTATTATTATTATTATTATTATTTTGCCCTATTTTAAAACATAATTTTGGAATAAATATATTATTTTTACACATTTCTTTAAAAATATGATTTTATTACAATTATTCAAATTTAATTTTCTCACACCATTTTTAAATAATATTTAATATTATTTCAAATAATCCAAGTTACTACTATAAGTTATTTTATTATACTACTTTTAAATTGTCTTAAGACTAAGACAAAACATCTTATACAATTATTTCCATTATAATATCATGACTCCATATTAATGAATAAGTAAGTTATATAGCTATGCACGATTCAATATATTTGATCTGATAAAATCCTTTAATATAGACACAATTCCAATTATATGATAAATTTAGTTGAATCTATCTATTCTATTCATTTATTTTAAAAATATTTAATTTTAATAATAACTAGTACAGTGCCCGCGTGCAACGCAGGTAATCGTATTTTATAATTTTTTAATTATTTTTAATTTATATTTTTTTACATATAGTCAATCATATTAATTTATAATAATGTTTTTTTTTAATTTTATAAAAAAATATTAAAACTATTATTTATTAGAATCACAGTGATTAGAATGTATAAAACTCTTAATTGAGTAATCTAATTCATTGTATTAATAAGAATAATTAATTTAAGGATTTGTATGCACCATTAAAATGATAATAAAAAGAGAAAAAAAATATTTTTTATTTTTATTTTTTGGTTAAAGCTATGCTTTATTGATCATGCTCTTAATTTAATTTAGAATATTAAGTTATAATAATATAGCTATGCACCATATTAATGAATAAGTAAGTTATATAGCTATGCATGATTCAATATATTTGATCTGATAAAATCTTTTAATATAGACACAATTCCAATTATATGATAAATTTAGTTGAATCTATCTATTCTATTCATTTATTTTAAGAATATTTAATTTTAATAATAATAATAACAATTATTGAGTCAATTTTATGTATTTTTTCTAATATTTTTTTTTCATCTATAACTATGACTTGTTAAGATTAGACAGTCAAAAATTTTTAATTGCAACATTGTCATATAATTTTTTTTTCATCTATAAATATGATAAAAAAAATTTCTAATAATCATTGATTCATTCGCTATTGGATATGTGGATGATTTTTTTATTTTATTTATTATTATTTCGAATAGATCAAAATTACAATAATAAATTTGATTCACTTAGTGAATTTTTTTATATTATTTGTTTTCAAATGTTATTATTTTATATTAAATCATAGTTAGGTGTAATAAAATGTAACTAATTGAAAAAGATAATATATAGTCTTAGAATTTCTAAACCTTTCAAATGTTAATGAGGATTTGATTATTTTTTTTTTTACTTTTCATGTAAATTAAACATATCCAACATATTTAAGTTCAAATTAATACTTCCTCCGTCCCATAGAAGTTGTGACATTTTCCTTTTTGGGTTGTCCCATATAAGTTGTTACATTTCATTTTTAAGCATATGAGACCCACAAAAAATAATTAATCTATTCATATGGAGCCCACACACACCACTAATACAATTACCCACTACACATTAAAATATTATATTCAACCCACTACCTATTAAATTATTATACTCCTTAATCTCTGTGCCAAAAAAAATATTACATCTTTAGTGGAATGGAGGGAGTATAACTTAATAAATTAAATTTAAAATAAAATAAAATAAAAAAATGATCAATTAAGCCTTTGCATCAACAATAAGATTGATTTATTATTATTATGATTAAAATGGTGTATAATAAAACTTAAATTATTCTCATTCATTTCATTAGTACAATAAATCATATTACTCAATAAGGAGTTTTATCCATTGTTATCATTGGTGAATTGATTGGACCTTAATTTTTAAATTTTCTTTACGTATAAACCATTATTTTAGTTATAATTTATCAAAGTATAAGCCATTATTATAGTTATAATTTATCAAAGTTGTCTAAGTACACATTATTATAACTTAATATTTTTAAATTAAATTAAGAGCATGATCAATAAAACGCGTGGCTTCAACCAAAAAAAAAAAAATTCTCTTTTTTATTATCATTTTAATGGTGCATACAAATGCTTAAATTAATTTTTCTTATTAGTACAATGAACTAGATTACTCAATTAAGAGTTTTATACATTCTAATCACTGTGATTCTAATAAATGATAGTTTTAATGTTATTTTATAAAATTAAAAAAATTATTATTATAAATTAATATGATTGACTATATATGTAAAAAAATATAAATTTAAAATAATAAAAAAATTATAAAATACGATTACCCGTGTTATACGCGGTCATTGTACTAGTGGAATATAAACATGAATACATATACCCCACTCTACAAAATATTCAACCTTTGTCGTGTAATTATCTCATCTTAAGCAAAAGATTATTGAAATAAAGAAAATTGTGATTGTACTATATTCACATCTACTCATTTCTCTCGAGCAGAAAACTCAACAAATTCTTTATACTTTCTCTAGGATATTTTTACCTGTTTATACGGCACGGGATTAAAAAGTGTTATTTTTTTAATATATAATGTAAGAAAAGTAAGGATAAATTGTTAATTTTGAGAGAATAAGTAATAAAGTTGTTGGGAATGAGAATAAAGTGTAAAAAAATAAATAAAGTTGTTATGATTAATGAATAAAGTGTAAAAATTAGGTAGGATGTATAATCTATTTTTACCATTTATGGAATGATAATAAAAATACATGGAATACTCCAATATAAAAAGTGGATAAAAATACGCTGGAGGGAGTGCAAGAAACTTTAGTTGGCCCTGATACAAGAAGCTCTAGTTGCTGTAGAACTCCATGTCTTATTACATCCTCGATGCATTTTGAATCTGGTACAAAAATCTTATAATAACAGTTACCAAGAAAGGTGAGCAAATAACTTTAAGATAAGAACAATAATTTTTTTTCCAAAATGATCATTCAAATAGTAGGGTATGCATAAACTATTTTGAATAAGACATAAATAATTAAAATGTGTATTTCGTAACACTCCCTTTGTCCCATTTATCTATTTACGCTTTTTATTTTGATGTGTCACAAGTATTTATGCACGTTTCATTAATAGTAAAAATGTAACGCCCCGAGTTACGCTATGGAGTTGTGACGCTACTAGATATACAATTCTCAATATAGTAATAAAGGGTCGAGAATGCACAGTGAAAATATGTCACGCCCCGACCCCAGACAGAACGCGACAACCGCCACGTTAACCATAAATTTCGCAGAATGGGTGCACTCCACTCCACAAAGTTTATAGAAAACGTAAGGCTTGCTATCAAGTACCTGTAGAACTGAACAACTGATAACAACGGTTACAACCCGAGGACATCATCTCATAAAGTTTCAACAAGGATTTACAAAGGTACAAAATACAACGGTGTAACTTAGTTTAAAGAAAATATACATGAACGATATAACATCGCGAAGGTACAAAAAGAACATCAAGGGGGTCACCAAATATAAACTATACAATCTCGCCAATGAATCCGTCAATTTACATAAAAGAGAAAGTACCCAAAACACGGATTGGATGATGAGCAAACGATAGGCAAACCTCCAACCAAAACGATATCAACAGCCTGAAAAGGAAAGAATGATGGGGGGTGAGCAAAACCACTAGCTCAGTGAGGTGATAAGCCGGTCACCCCGACCCTTATACGAAGCATGTACTCCCACTCGCGGTTCATAACATAAAATCCCACAATTCGTCCCACAATAATTATTCTCACTCAGTGTACATATTAATGAAAATAAAAACCTTAGTGCACATTTATGAATAACACAATTAGTTCAAACAACATGTTATCACATAAAAGACGCGTGGGTAGTCAATATCCTCCTCGAACTGAGCTCTCCGTCGAGAGACAGTCCAAGCCCGTCACCGTTACTTTAAATAAAATGCACATTAATATTCTTTCTCAATACGCCAAGTGCTAAAGTTCACAATTAAATATCGACGTGAATACTTGAAATGATCAAACATATAAACATATATGACATGCATGTCCCACACCGGTGACGTTGACTGAGCCTATAATAGACTGATCCATCTAACGATCACCCTCCAGAGTATCAGTATTTGGCAAATGAACAGGTGCCCCATTAGATCTAACTCACCCAGGTTTGCCAATCACGGGCAACTTGGTTGTCACTCTAACTCACCCGAACCGCGACAATTCGGGCTACTTAATCAATGTCGCTCTAACTCACCCGAACCGTGACCAATTCGGGCTACTTAACCTTGGTACCAGGCATACATATGAATGTGCATCATAAGCTGAATAACGACTCAAGTTAGAGTCTTAATTGGCACACAAGAATAACCAGAAATCAATTCTCAAATAATTCACAATAAATACTATCAGATATCAAGCCGGCAAGGCTCTTCAACATAAGTTAAAATCAATAATACTCATAAAATGGCTAACATGACTCTAACCAGAGCAATCGAGCCAATCAGGCTCTTTACCACACAACATAATACCAAATAATTTTCTTATCAATTAACTAAAACTAAAATAAATGCACATTTATCGAGGGTCCACACTTCCCACAAGAGAAGGCGTTCCCGAATTATCAACTCACAAGGAAGTGATTAACTCTCTCCGGAATCTGAAGTCGGCCCCTTGCCCTTCGTCGATGATTCTTTACCTAGAAAGGAGATGAGAAATTAAAGACAAATTAAATATAACTAACTATTAGCGTTAACATCCCTTTCATTGTTAAAAACAAATCCTAATCGAGTTCGAACGAGTCGATAGTAAATAAAAATGGTATGTAACTCCTTAACATCAGTTTCCAATCCCACATAACCCGTTTCAATAGATTAACTAAACGAAACGATAAAAAAATAAGTTTGAATTCGACATAAAAATTCTGAAATTTTCCAGCTAGCGGCAGTTTACGAGAAAAATCATAACTAATTGTAGAATAATCGGATTGAGGCGTTTTAAGTGGCTACGGAAAGCTAACGAGTTCAGCTACGTACAGAAATTAAGTTTGCAAACTTTCGAGGGTAATAGCTATGTCAAAATCAGTTCGAACAGTCTGCAAATTACCCACATACCAAAAAGAAAAACCCCACAAAATTACAAAATCATGGAAGAAGGAAGCTTAATTCACACACCACTTACCTCAAAACAACTTAAAAACCACCTAGGATGAGGGTTGTAAGGGAGAATTTGATCAACAAGGGTTTCTCCTCTTCCTCTCTTCTTTCCCCTCTTTTGCTTTTCTTCTCCCGTTCTTCTCTCTCTTTTTTTTTAAACTTTAGCCTTAATAATTATATATCAGGCCATTTAAGTGGGCTAAAACTTTGGGCCACAAAATAAATAAATAAATAAATTTGGGCTTTCTAAAAAAAATATAGTTGGGCTTAATTGGGCTGGCCTTTTGGGCCATAAAATAAATAAATAGGTTTTGGGCTTTCTAAAAAAAAAATCTAGTTGAACTAAGATATTATAAAGTATCCCCTCCTCAAAAAAATTTCGTCCTCGAAACATAAACGTACCTAAAAATGAAAAGAGATTTGGATGTTGTTGACGCATGACTGACTCTGGTTCCCATGTTTCTTCTTCAATTTGATCACTTCTCCATAAAACTCTCACCATAGGAATGGATTTGTTACGAAGCATTTTCTCTCGGCGATCTACAATTTGAGCAGGTTGTACTTCGTACGATAGATTTTTCTTTAATACAACTGGGGGATATTTGAGCACGTGCGAAGGATCTGGTTCATATTTTCTAAGCATAGAGACATGGAAGACATCGTGAATCTTCGATAATTCCGATGGTAGCTCAAGTCGATACGCGACACGACCAATCCTTTGCACGATCGTAAACGGCCCAATATACCTTGGACTCAACTTTCCTCGACGACGGAATCGCAACACGCCCTTCCATGGAGAAACTTTCAGAAAAACTTTGTCTCCTTCATTAAACTCCAAATCGCGCCTCCTATTATCTGCGTAGCTTTTCTGTCGATCTTGCGCTGCCTTAAGTCTGTCTCGAATAAGTTGTATTTTTGCCTTCGCATCTTCGATAAGCTCTACTTGTTCGATTTGTCTCTCGCCAACCTCATCCCAAAAGAGTGGTGTTCGACACTTTCGGCCATACAGAGCTTCGTACGGGGGCATTCCAATGCTTGAATGATAACTGTTGTTATAAACGAACTCCACCAAAGTTACGTACTTATCCCAGCTACCTCCCAAATTCAACACCACTGCACGTAACATGTCTTCTAGTGTCTGTATAGTTCTCTCTGACTGTCCATCAGTCTGTGGATGAAACGAGGTACTGAATAGTAATTTTGTACCTAGCGCTTTCTGCAGACTAGGCCAAAAACGGGAAGTGAATCTTGGATCACGGTCAGATATGATTGACACTGGTACTCCGTGCAATCTCACGATCTCATCGACATATAACTTGGCAAGTTTCTCTAAAGATTCGTTGGTATGCACTGGAAGGAAATGTGCCGATTTCGTCAGACGATCGACAATGACCCAAATTGAGTCATGACCCTTTTGGGTTCGAGGTAAACCAGAAACAAAATCCATTGTGACGTTTTCCCATTTCCACTCAGGAATAGGTAGTGGTTGAAGCATGCCGGCTGGTTTTTGGTGTTCCGCTTTAATCTGTTGGCAAGATAAACACTTTGATACAAATTCAGCAATGTCCCGTTTCATACCTGGCCACCAATAATGCTCCCGAAGTGTTCTGTACATTTTGGTACTACCAGGATGCATAGCATAGGCTGAAGAATGGGCTTCCTCAAGAATAGCTCTACGAACATCAAGTTCTAATGGAACACAAACACGATTTTTAAAAGTAAGAAGTCCATCATCCTGAATTTGAAATTCTGTTTCTTTTCCTTGATTTAGCTTCGCCATCTTCTGTTGTAAATGAACATCGTGTGATTGTCTTTCTCGAATTTGCTCGAACAAGGTAGGTCTAACCTCGAATTTGGCGATTAAGGTAGAATCATTAGACTTTTCACAATCGAGCGAAATGTGTAAAGATTTAAATTGCTCCAACATAGGAAGATAAAAAGATTGAATCAAAGCAAGTGAGGTAGAAGACTTTCTACTCAGAGCATCTGCAACAACGTTCGCCTTGCCAGGATGATAATCGATGACTAAGTCATAGTCACTAATCAACTCCATCCATCGCCTTTGCCTGAGGTTGAGCTCCTTTTGCGTGGTGATATACTTTAAGCTCTTGTGATCAGTGAAAACCCGAAAAGTTGCACCATACAGATAGTGCCTCCAGATCTTCAATGCAAAGACGATCACAGCCAACTCTAAATCATGTGTAGGATAATTTTCTTCGTTCTTCTTCAATTGCCTTGAAGAGTACGCAATAACCTTTCGTTCTTGCATGAGAACGCATCCTAATCCTTGTCTCGAGGCATCGCTATAAATGGTAAATTCTCCAATCGCTGGGTCTGGCAAAGCAAGAATAGGAGCTGAAACGAGTCGTCTTTTCAATTCTTGAAATGCTTCCTCGCATTCTTCACTCCATTCAAATTTTACCCCTTTCCGAGTCAATTTAGTCAAAGATGAAGCCAATAACGAAAAGTCTTTGACAAACCGTCGATAATATCCAGCTAATCCCAGAAAACTACGAATCTCTGTCACGTTCTTTGGATGCTCCCAATCTAGTATAGCTTGAATCTTCACTGGATCGACGTAGATTCCTTCTTTAGAAATGTGATGACCCAAAAAGCTTACCTCGCGAAGCCAAAATTCACACTTCGAGAATTTAGCATAAAGCTGATTTTCTCTGAGAATGTTCAGAGCAATTCTTAGATGCTGAGAATGCTCGTCGTCCGATTTAGAATAAATAAGAATGTCATCAATGAAGATGATGACAAACTTATCTAAGTACGGCCGAAAGACCCGATTCATAAGATCCATAAAAGCTGCAGGAGCATTTGTGAGTCCAAAAGGCATAACACAGAATTCAAAATGACCGTATCTGGTTCGAAAAGCAGACTTAGGGATATCAGATTCCCTAATCTTGAGTTGGTGATAACCGGATCGCAAATCAATTTTTGAGAACACAGTTGCTCCTTGCAATTGATCAAACAGATCATCGATTCTTGGAAGAGGATATTTGTTCTTGATAGTCACCTTGTTCAATTGACGGTAGTCGACACATAGACGAAGTGATCCATCTTTCTTCTTGACAAAAAGAACTGGAGCACCCCATGGAGATGTGCTAGGTCGTATGAAACCCTTCTCCAATAATTCCCCAAGTTGTGTCTGGAGTTCCTTAAGCTCAGCAGGCGACATTCGATATGGAGTAATCGATATAGGTGTGATTCCAGGAAGTACGTCAATGAAAAAATCAATCTCTCGATTCGGAGGTTGTCCTGGTAAGTCTTCGGGAAAGACATCAGGAAATTCATTCACGATTGGGATGTCATCTAGTTTAGTTTCAGAAAGAGAAGTATCGATGACAAATGCCAAGAATGCCTCACAACCCTTACGCATTAATTTATGCGCAGTCAACATTGAAATAAAAGAGAGGGATCTCGTTTGAAGTTTACCCTCAAAAACAAGTTCTGAGAATCCTGGTCTACAAAAAATAACAAGCTTCTCGTGGCAATCGAGAATTGCATGATGAGAAGAAAGCCAATCCATGCCAAGAATAACATCAAGATCAATCAAAGGCAATGGTATCAATTCAGCCTCTAAAATGACATCTTTGATCTTCAATGGACAACCAAGGAATACCGAATCACGAATTAGACGCTCTCCAAGAGGGGTATGAACGATGATTCCAGGTGACAAATGAGAGATAGGATAATCTAAGACCGCAGTAAGATCATCTCGGATATAAGACCTATCAGAACCTGGGTCAAATAAAGCGTAGACCTGATGGTCTCCCACAAACACATGGCCTAAAGAAGCAATATTAGGTGAGATTGTGATTTAAAAATTTGAAAAGATAGAATTTCTTAAGAATGTTTTATTCGTAATCAAGTGGCATAACAAGGCGGGGTTAGATTTAGCATGTGAAAATACTCAAATTATAAATTACCTGTCACAACCTTCGGATCTGAGCGAGCCTCTTCTTGGGAAATATGAAATACTCTAGTTTGCTTCCTTCCTTGCATAGGTGATTGAGTACTAGGGCCGCTTGAGGCATCGGGCACTCTGGTAACTGCAGATCGAGTATCTCTGGGTGTAGAATATGTTAGTTTACCACGAAGCTGACCAGAACCCTGACTGCTCGTTCCCATAAGCTGAGGACAAGAACTTCGCATATGCCCCGGCTGTCGACACTGAAAACATACTTGAGGAGCCTTACAGGGGCCGTCATGATATTTTAGGCAATTCTGGCACTTGCGATTTTCACCAACCGATCCAGAGACATTGCTCCCGCCTCTACTAAACTGCTCCCGAGGTTGAGGAAAACTAATAGATGCCGAACTTGGTGCGCCACGCGAAGATCCCACACCCCTATACACCTTCGATGCATTTCCTGGAAATGCGCTCCCTTGCCTTTTCTTTTGAGATCGTTCTGCAAGCTTATGTCTCGCCTGAATTAAACCTTCTACCCTCAGGGCTTCTTCTACGAGATCGTCAAGACTCTCGTACTTGTCTCCGGACTTGATGCGATCTCGAATATTTAAATTAAGACCATCTTCAAATCTCTTGCATAAGTCTCTCGTCGTATATGACTCAGGAGCGAATTCTCGCAATTCCAGAAATTTGCTTTCGTACTCAACGACCGACATAATGCCTTGAAAGAGGTTGAAGAACTCCTTTCTCTTCTGATCCTTGATGTACTGAGAGAATTATCGATCTTTGAATCGTTCCACAAAGATAGCCCACGTAATAGTAACCGAAGATGTCTCTTTTAGATTCTGCCACCATCGTCGTGCATCTGGGCCTAACAGCTTGGTCGCAATGACCACACGATAACATTCTTCAATCATCAAAGTGTCAAAGGTCTCTGTAATCTCCTTTAACCATGCCCCCGCTTTAGAAACATCTCTTGCACCGTCAAATTTCGAAGTCCCCATGTTTTCAACTGCTTTCACCAAATCAGGTATAAAAAGTGCACCTCGAGAAGCAGAACCTCCTAAAGCCATTTCTGGAGTAAAAACTGGTACATTAGATGTAGGTCGAATCGATTCATTAGCACGAAGAACCTCTTCAGTGACAGTCGTAGTTGTATGAGCCGTTGTAGGTGGTGGAACACCATGTATTCGAATGTGATCATAATACAATTGGTACTGCTCGGGTGTCATCATGTGCTCAACCCGCAACTGGGCCCGTGGTTGCTCTACCTGGGAAACTGGCACCCTATGATCACAATTGATAGGGTCCATAACCGTCGGAGGAATGACATGATCAGAAGAAACATGTCCTCGAGGTCCACGAGGAACAGAAGAGAGTAGAGGACTCGGAGGATCACGAGGAGCGTGTCCTCGACCTCGACCTCGACCTCGAACTGGAGGTGCCATAATGACTGAAAGGAAGAAAGGAAAGAAAATGCAAGGTCAACGTCAAGGCAATACGATACCTTAGGATGACATAGAAACAAAGTTTGACTCATTGGCTTGACACAAAAAGAATGAGAATCATAAAACCAGGCTCTGATACCAAGAAAGTTGTCACGCCCCGACCCCAGACAGAACGCGACAACCGCCACGTTAACCATAAATTTCGCAGAATGGGTGCACTCCACTCCACAAAGTTTATAGAAAACGTAAGGCTTGCTATCAAGTACCTGTAGAACTGAACAACTGATAACAACAGTTACAATCCGAGGACATCATCTCATAAAGTTTCAACAAGGATTTACAAAGGTACAAAATACAACGGTGTAACTTAGTTTAAAGAAAATATACATGAACGATATAACATCGCGAAGGTACAAAAAGAACATCAAGGGGGTCACCAAATATAAACTATACAATCTCGCCAATGAATCCGTCAATTTACATAAAAGAGAAAGTACCTAAAACACGGATTGGATGATGAGCAAACGATAGGCAAACCTCCAACCAAAACGATATCAACAGCCTGAAAAGGAAAGAATGATGGGGGGTGAGCAAAACCACTAGCTCAGTGAGGTGATAAGCCGGTCACCCCGACCCTTATACGAAGCATGTACTCCCACTCGCGGTTCATAACATAAAATCCCACAATTCGTCCCACAATAATTATTCTCACTCAGTGTACATATTAATGAAAATAAAAACCTTAGTGCACATTTATGAATAACACAATTAGTTCAAACAACATGTTATCACATAAAAGACGCGTGGGTAGTCAATATCCTCCTCGAACTGAGCTCTCCGTCGAGAGACAGTCCAAGCCCGTAACCGTTACTCTAGATAAAATGCACATTAATATTCTTTCTCAATACGCCAAGTGCTAAAGTTCACAATTCAATATCGACGTGAATACTTGAAATGATCAAACATATAAACATATATGACATGCATGTCCCACACCGGTGACGTTGACTGAGCCTATAATAGACTGATCCATCTAACGATCACCCTCCAGAGTATCAGTATTTAGCAAATGGACAGGTGCCCCGTTAGATCTAACTCACCCAGGTTTGCCAATCACGGGCAACTTGGTTGTCACTCTAACTCACCCGAACCGCGATAATTCGGGCTACTTAACCAATGTCGCTCTAACTCACCCGAACCGTGACCAATTCGGGCTACTTAACCTTGGTACCAGGCATACATATGCATGTGCATCATAAGCTGAATAACGACTCAAGTTAGAGTCTTAATTGGCACACAAGAATAACCAGAAATCAATTCTCAAATAATTCACAATAAATACTATCAGATATCAATCCGGCAAGGCTCTTCAACATAAGTTAAAATCAATAATACTCATAAAATGGCTAACATGACTCTAACCAGAGCAATCGAGCCAATCAGGCTCTTTACCACACAACATAATACCAAATAATTTTCTTATCAATTAACTAAAACTAAAATAAATGCACATTTATCGAGGGTCCACACTTCCCACAAGAGAAGGCGTTCCCGAATTATCAACTCACAAGGAAGTGATTAACTCTCTCCGGAATCTGAAGTCGGCCCCTTGCCCTTCGTCGATGATTCTTTACCTAGAAAGGAGATGAGAAATTAAAGCAAATTAAATATAACTAACTATTAGCGTTAACATCCCTTTCATTGCTAAAAACAAATCCTAATCGAGTTCGAACGAGTCGATAGTAAATAAAAATGGTATGTAACTCCTTAACATCAGTTCCCAATCCCACATAACCCGTTTCAATAGATTAACTAAACGAAACGATAAAAAAATAAGTTTGAATTCGACATAAAAATTCTGAAATTTTCCAGCTAGCGGCAGTTTACGAGAAAAATCATAACTAATTGTAGAATAATCGGATTGAGGCGTTTCAAGTGGCTACGGAAAGCTAACGAGTTCAGCTACGTACAGAAATTAAGTTTGCAAACTTTCGAGGGTAATAGCTATGTCAAAATCAGTTCGAACAGTCTGCAAATTACCCACATACCAAAAAGAAAAACCCCACAAAATTACAAAATCATGGAAGAAGGAAGCTTAATTCACACACCACTTACCTCAAAACAACTTAAAAACCACCTAGGATGAGGGTTGTAAGGGAGAATTTGATCAACAAGGGTTTCTCCTCTTCCTCTCTTCTTTCCCCTCTTTTGCTTTTCTTCTCCCGTTCTTCTCTCTTTTTTTTTTTTAACTTTAGCCTTAATAATTATATATCAGGCCATTTAAGTGGGCTGAAACTTTGGGCCACAAAATAAATAAATAAATAAATTTGGGCTTTCTAAAAAAAATATAGTTGGGCTTAATTGGGCTGGCCTTTTGGGCCATAAAATAAATAAATAGGTTTTGGGCTTTCTAAAAAAAAAATCTAGTTGAACTAAGATATTATAAAATAATATCAAAATCCCCAAAGCGTTAACATAATAAAGTAAAAGTTACATAAAGATTATTACATATTAGAGTCTACTCACCCGAGTAGAGTGAAATATCCAAATCAAGTACATTCAGATGATATATCAGAAATAAAGTTTTAACAGAATACTAAAATATAAGTCATAATATAAAGTCTTCTAAGGGCTTTAGACATCTACTAGAGCCTCTTCATCTTCTAAACCTTGTTCTGAAAATCAATAAGGGGTGAGCGTCTAAAATACACTCAGTGGGTTAACTTAAATGATTGCACAGTTAAAAATAAATATGCATGCCAAATATACCATAAAATGTAACATATGTCAATTTAATAAAAATAATTTGCACATTGTCGTTCGATAACTCAATGAAAATATTTTAGACCGAATCATCATCCGATAACTTGTGTTAGTTGATATATGTGTACCGGGTCATCACCCCAGTACGATGATAGCATACTTTGAAATACATTTTAGTAATGAACCGACGTAGTCAGTAACTTGTGTTAGTTGGTGTAATATCAACATAATTATATATATATTTATTTTATATATAATAATAATAATAATTGGTATTACATATAAATAGAGATGATAGTAAAAATAGTGTGTGTATATATATAATATGATATAGTTAGACACATTTTTTTTAGCTGTACAATATATATATATATAAAATAATGATGCACAAGTGATATTTCGGATAAGGCTTAAACGTGTAGACAACTATTCCAAACTTTGCCATCAAGATTAACTTTTCTTTATATATACACACATGTGGTACTTAATTGGGGGAAGTTGGAGAGAGATAAATAGGTAAGTCATTTTTCATTAGCTAGACGATAATTTTTAGTTTGAATATGTGTGGATACATGTATACATGATTTATATACATATCAACATATATATACACTTACAGACATGTATATATATATATATATCCATTATATTCATACAGTGTATATTTTAGAATTTCTATATTCTTTGTCAAACCTTAATATGTTATATACGAAAATGATCGTCTCAATGTGTAGATTTCATATATATAACTCTTTTGTGAAATGGATTTTGTATGAGTAAGAAAAACTTAAGACGAAGCTTTCGACCTCTAATGGCATGTTTTATTCCGTTGCGACATAGCTTTGATATTATAGGCCATTTTGAAGCCCTCCTCACGAGTATCACAAACATATAATTAGTTTTGAGTTTGGATGTGAAATGAAGAAGATCTGGGGATACCCACTTCGTATCAAAAACTTTGTCCCCTTTAAACTTCGTTATTTTCATGAAATATTAGTATGCATGTGATCCTCACCTTGCGAGGACTCCATACGTACTATCGGATTTTAAAATGGATTTGTATAACTCAAGTTGGGTCTTTTTGTAATATATATATATATATATATATATATATTGTTGACTGCGTAAGCAGCAAATCATGATTGGATTTTTTTTATTTATTTACATTATTTATTTAATTATTCATTTATTTATTTATTTACTATTTTTAATAATAATAATATTATTATTATTACTTATTATTTGTTTTATTCATTTAATTCTATTTTATTATTTATTTTATATTATTTATTTAATTTAACTTTTTATGTTATTTAGTATTTTATTTATTATTATTTATCTTATTTTATTCTATTAATTTAATTCCTTTTCAATATTAATTATAATTTACTATTATTATCATTATTGTTATTTTTACTTATTATTTGTTTTATTCATTTAATTCTATTTTATTATTTATTTTTTTAATTTAACTTTTTATGTTATTTAATATTTTATTTATTATTATTTATCCTATTTTATTCTATTAATTTAATTCCTTTTCAATATTAATTATAATTTACTATTATTATCATTATTATTATTATTTTTACTTATTATTTGTTTTATTTCATTTCATTTTATTTTAATATTTATTTAATATATTATATTTATTTATTTAATTTAACTTTTTATATTAAATATTCATATAATTTTGTCACTATTATTAATTTAGATGTAGAATCTTTATTTTATATCCATTTTTTTTAAAAACATGAATGTCATTTGAAGTTATATTTTAATGTTACAACTTATTATTAAAGTAGAAAACTATAATTGTTAAATTATTATTTTAAATGATATATATTTATTAATAATTATTATATATCATAATTAGTTTGTGTAAACTATTTTAGAAATTAGTTTTAATAATAGGTATTATTATTAGAAGTAGAACTCAGTTTAGTATACCTTTGCAGGCATACCTGAGACTCACGAGCAATCCTAGTCCACTTTACACGTTTTCGATAAGATTAAGGTGGGAATAACTTTCACTCTTTACCGAGTGCTACATTTTATGTCATGATTGCTATGTTAAGATGTGATATGTGTTACTTATATGTCATGTTATGTGCCATGTGTACTTTTAGTTCGATGATAAATATTTTTTTACTAACACTTGTACGGGGTGACGACTCGGTGCACATATACCAACTAACACAAGTTACTGGCTACGTCGGTTCAGTACTAAAATATATTTCAAAGTATGCTATCATTGTATTGGGGTGACGGTCTGGTACACATATACCAACTAACACAAGTTATCGGATGACGGTTCGGTCTAAAATATTTTCATTGAGTTATCGAACAACAATGTGCAAATTATTTTATTAAATGGCATATGTTACATCTTATGGTATATTTGGCATGCATATTTATTTTTAACTGTGCAATCATTTAAGTTAACCCACTGAGTGTATTTTAGACGCTCACCCCTCATTGATTTTCAGAACAAGATTTAGAAGATGGAGAAGCCTTCGCAGTTGACCCAAGCCTTTAGAAGACTTTATATTATGACTTATATTTTAGTATTTTCTTAGAACTTTATTTCAGATATATCATCTGAACGTACTTATTTTGGATATTTCACTCTACTCGGGTGAGTAGATGCTAATATGTAATAATCTTTATGCGACTTTTACTTTATTATACTATCGCTTTGGGGATCTTTTTATATTATTCCGTTGTGCATTCTCGACCCCATTATTATTATATTGGGGAATTTATATCTAGTAGCGTCCCAACCCCATAGCGTAACTCGGGGCGTTACAGTGTGGTATCAGAGCAGTCTATCTAAAACTTGCTCAAGTACCTAACTTAGAATTTTATGCCAACCCTAGGATTGACTATTTTATGACTACGCTATAATTACACTTTAGGATTCTATGTGTGATTATTTCAATTCTTAAATATTTTAAATTCTTTATTGACCTTAGAGTAAATTTAAATTTTGTTAATCAGATGGAAGAAGTTATTGCTCACATTAACGCTGTTAGAGTCCAACGAGCCGCCCTTCGAGGCAGGACTGAGATTGATGATTTAGGCACTCATTTCGCCTTAATGCTCATCATTCATCATGAGGATTTTCATGGAGCTCGGAGGGTGACGGAGGTGCATTACTGTTTCATCCTCATTCATACTTTGCCCGACGTGTGGGCTCAGATTGCTCGGTGGATTTATTTTGAGATGTTCGTGGTTCCTCTAGGCCACGAACTGAATTATGTGGCTTTTAATGTATGTTTGTACCACACATGGGCCCTTAGAGACCAGGCACCTCTTCCCCCTGTCGGATTCCTGGGTGTGCCGATGATGCATTTTCTGATGGCTGTACCAGTGGATCCTGTTGAAGTGTTCGTTGATATACTTGGTGATTTCGAGGTTGATGGGGATATTGCTGAGGGAGTGGTGGAGGATTAGGACACCCTAGCGGTTAGCCTAACTCAGACTTATTAAGTTTTTGATATAGTTAGTAGCGTCACGTTCCAATAGATGGAACCTTTTTGACCCATAATTGGGTGATGTATATAGGTAACCTAGATGTCGCACTAAATAGGCTTTCTTGACAGTATTCTAAACTAAGAATGACTTTTAGATGCATATGTATACTTAACAATCAGAGTGCCAACGGCACCATTTTGCTATTAATAATATATATGTGTATATATAATTATATGTGTGTTTATACATCTTACTCATTGTATTTTAACGATATATCAACATATAATAATGATGAGTATAAAAATTTTGAACAGATCATGAGTCGAAGAAGACCACAAAACCTACCTACTAATGAAAATCTTGAAAACGTTTATGGCGATCCAGGAGATGATTTAGTAACAATCTTTCGGGGATTAGCTCAACAATTTCAGGCAAACTCTGCACGACCACCACTACCAGAACATATTCCTAGAAATGAACCAGCCTCAGTAATTGAACAGTTCCGAAGATTCAATCCACCAACATTCAATGGAACGGAGGACCCTGCTGAAGCTGAAAAATGGTTGAGGTCGTTGGATAAAATTTTTACCTATCTCGATTGCAATGATGCACAGAAGATTGCGTGTGCTGTCTTCCAGTTCGTGGGTGAAGCTGATTTCTGGTGGGAGGCTTACGGACGTACCAAAACACCCGAACAGAGGGCAAGAATGACATGGGAAGACTTTAAGGATGTGATCATCCAAAACTACATGCCTCAATCGTACCGAGATGAAAAAGAAAGTGAATTTCTTCATTTGAAACAAGGAACAATGAGTGTTCTTGAGTATGAAAGAGAATTCAATCGACTTTCCAGATTTGCCACGCATCTTGTCAACACGGAGGAGAAGAAAGCTAGACGATTTGAAAAGGGATTGCGATCCGAGATCAGTACTATCTTGGCTGGTCAAGGAACGATGACTTTTGCAGAAGCATTTTCCAGAGCTCAAGAAATTGAGTCTCGACAGAAGAACAACAGTAACCAGAATAAGAAGACAATTAAGATACCTGCAAAACGCAAGTGGGAAGGATCGGTGATTGAAAAGGGAAACCCTAAAATTCAAAACAAGCAAATAAAAATCGGAGGAGGATCAGGACCAAAGCCACTCAGAACGAATTCTCCCTGCCCGAAATGTGGAAAGAATCATCTCGGAACATGCTTATATGGAACTGGAATATGCTATCGATGCCGGCAACCGGGACACACCATACTAGAATGCCCAAAGACTAAAGTAGGAGGAGGATCGAGTACTAGACCAGCACGTGCATATGCTATGACACAGCAGGAAGTTGAAGAAGAACCAGAAACAATGGCAGGTATGCTATCAGTATTTGACACTCCTGCACTTATACTTTTTGATACGGGTGCCACTAATTCATTCATATCTACTAAGATGTATAAGAAAGTAGAAAATAATTGTGAAGAGTTTGACGAGTCAACTCTTGAGGTTAGTATACCTTCGGGTAACTCCATTCGAACCATGAAGTTGTGCAAGAATGTGAAGATAGAGATAAATGACAGAGTCCTACTTACAGACCTCCACATAATTGGGATGAAAGATTTTGATGTAATTTTAGGAATGGATTGGCTTAGAGCTAATCATGCAGTGATAAGATGTCGTGAAAAAGAAGTACAGTTTCAACTCCCAGGAGATTAGAAGTTTACATTTCACGGGGCGAAAGCTGGAGTAGTACCGCGAGTTATATCTGCAATTAAAGCAAACAAAATGATGAGGAAGGATGGATGCCAAACATTCTTAGTAAGTATCGTGAAAAGTGAAGATGAGAAGACGAGCATAGAGGATGTTCCCATCGTGCGGGAATATGAAGATGTGTTTCCAGAAGACTTACCAGGCTTGCCACCCGAAAGACAAGTAGAATTTACAATCGATCTAGTACCGGGAGCAGCACCAATCTCAAAAGCACCTTATCGAATGGGACCAAAGGAGTTACAAGAACTGAAGATCCAATTACAAGAACTCTTGGAATTGGGTTTCATACACCCTAGTGTTTCACCCTGGGGAGCACCTGTTTTGTTCGTAAAGAAGAAAGATGGTTCGTTTAGAATGTGTATCGATTATAGAGAACTGAATAAACTTACCATCAAGAATAAATATCCCTTGCCAAGGATTGAGGATTTATTTGATCAGCTGGGCGGTGCTAGTGTGTTTTCCAAGATAGATCTGAGGTCTGGATATCATCACGCGCGAATCAAGCAGAGCGACACTTCAAAGACTGCTTTTAGAACACGTTATGGACATTATGAGTTCGTAGTAATGCCTTTTGGTCTCAGCAATGCACCAGCAATTTTTATGGATTTGATGAATCGTGTTTTCCACTCGTACTTGGACAAATTCGTAATCGTGTTCATTGATGATATCTTAGTGTATTCTAGAGATCGGGAACAACATGAAGAACATCTGAGAATCGTTTTAGAGATACTAAGAAAGGAAAAGTTGTATGCCAAATTCAAGAAATGTGAGTTTTGGTTAGACAAAGTTGTCTTTCTTGGGCACATTGTGTCAGCCCGAGGAATCGAGGTGGATCCGACCAAGGTAGAAGCAGTAGAGAAATAGAAGACACCTACAAATGTAGGAGAAGTACGGAGTTTTATTGGATAGGCTGGATATTATAGAAGATTTATTGAGGGATTTTCAAAGATTGCAGGACCCTTGACGAAATTAACTCGCAAGGAAGTTAAGTTCTGTTGGACGGAAGAATGTGAAAATAGTTTCAACCTTCTTAAACAGAAATTAGTCACTGCACCTGTATTAACAATTCCTGATGGGACAGAAGAATTTGTCATCTATAGTGATGCTTCAAAGCAAGGATTGGGATGTGTTCTGATGCAACATAATAAAGTAGTTGCCTATGCGTCTAGACAACTCAAGATCCATGAACAGAACTATCCAACTCATGATTTAGAATTGGCAGCTGTGGTGCATGCTTTGAAAATTTGGAGACACTATCTGTATGGAGCAAAATGTCAAATTTATACGGATCATAAGAGCTTGAAGTACTTTTTCGAACAGAAGGAATTAAACATGAGTCAAAGAAGATGGTTGGAATTAGTCAAGGATTATGATTGTACCATACTGTACCATCCAGGAAAAGCAAATGTGGTAGCAGATGCTTTAAGCAGAAAAGACAAAGGGGAATTAGCTACTCTATAACAAACCAAGAATTATTGGTGGCAGAGTTTTCTCAAATGAGTTTGGAAGTAGTAATACCTCCAAGTAGCATTCATGCATTATTAACTGCATTACTGATTAAACCTTCTCTAAGAGATAGAGTCAAGGAATTTCAAGATGAAGACAGATTTCTCAGAAAAATTAAGGAACGCATGAAGATTGGGGAAGGAAAGGGATTTGCTCTCACAGACAATGGAACACTCGTTTTTGGAAAAAGATTATGTGTTCCTAAAAATGAGAATCTTATTAAAGAAATTTTATCAGAAGCTCGTTGTGCTCCATACACGGTACATCCAGGAGGAACCAAGATGTATCAAGACTTGAAGAATACATTTTGGTGGAGAAATATGAAGAGGGATATAGGCATGTTTATCCAAAGGTGTATGACTTGTCAGCAAGTGAAAGCAGAACATCAACGACCCTCAGGACTCTTGAAACCATTAGAGATTCCTGAGTGGAAATGAGAGCATATCACAATGGATTTCGTTACTGGTCTACCAAGATCAGTGCGAGGAAATCAAGCTATATGGGTGATAGTGGATCGTTTGACCAAGTCAGCACATTTTCTTCCAGTGAAAATGACTCATGGAATGGATAAGCTTGCACAAATTTATCTAGAAGAAGTTGTCAGATTGCACGGTGTACCAGTTTCTATAGTTTCTGATCGAGATCCAAGATTTACATCAAAATTTTGGCACAGTTTACAAAACGCAATGGGCACGAAGCTAAAGTTTAGCACGGCATATCATCCGCAAACAGATGGCCAGTCTGAAAGGACTATTCAAACATTGGAAGACATGTTGAGGGCATGCGTCCTAGATTTTGGGAAAAGTTGGGAAAGATACATGCCACTTATAGAGTTTGCTTACAACAACAGTTTTCAAGCCACAATAGGCATGGCTCCTTACGAGGCACTCTACGGAAGGAAGTGTAGATCTCCTCTTTATTGGGAGGAAGTTGGTGAAAAGAAAGTTCTAGGACCAGAGATAGTAGAAAAGACAGTTGAAGCGATTGAAAAGATCAAAAGAAGAATTTTGACTGCGCAAAATTGACAGAAGTCCTACGCGGATAAGAGACGCAAAGATTTACAGTTTTAGGAAGGAGATAAAGTTTTTCTCAAAGTCTCACCAATGAAAGGAATTTCTCGATTTGGAAGGAAAGGAAAACTCAAGCCAAGATACATTGGGCCTTATGAAGTTTTGGAACGAATTGGCGAGTTGGCATACAGATTAGCTTTACCACCTGAGCTAGCTGAAGTGCATGATGTATTTCACGTGTCCATGCTACGGAAGTATGTGTTTGATCCAAGCCACGTTGTTAACCATGAAGTTTTAGCAATTGATGATAACTTAGCATACGAGGAATTTCCTATCGCCATTCTTGACAGGAAAGTGCATAAGCTAAGGAATCGTGAAGTTGCTTTAATCAAAATCCAATGGAGTCAACACAATATAGAAGAAGCGACATGGGAACGCGAAGATGACATACGAAATAAATATCCGAATCTACCCATACCTGGTTAGTGAAATTTCGTGGAAGAAATTTTATTTTAGTAGGGGTGGATGTAATATCATCATAAATTATATATATATTTATTTTATATATAATAATAATAATAATTGGTATTACATATAAATAGAGGTGATAGTAAAAATAGTGTGTGTGTATATATAATATGATATAGTTAGACACATTTTTTTTAGCTGTACAATATATATATATATATATATATAAAATAATGATGCACAAGTGATATTTCGGATAAGGCTTAAACGTGTAGACAACTGTTCCAAACTTTGCCATCAAGATTAACTTTTATTTATATATACACACATGTGGTACTTAATTGGGGGAAGTTGGAGAGAGATAAATAGGTAAGTCATTTTCCATTAGCTAGACGGTAATTTTTAGTTTGAATATGTGTGGATACATGTATACATGATTTATATACATATCAACATATATATACACTTACAGACATGTATATATATATATCCATTATATTCATACACTGTATATTTTAGAATTTCTATATTCTTTGTCAAACCGTAATGTGTTATATACGAAAATGATCGTCTCAATGTGTAGATTTCATATATATAACTCTTTTGTGAAATGGATTTTGTATGAGTAAGAAAAACTTAAGACGAAGCTTTCGACCTCTAATGGCATGTTTTATTCCGTTGCGACATAGCTTTGATATTATAGGCCATTTTGAAGCCCTCCTCACGAGGATCACAAACATATAATTAGTTTTGAATTTGGATGTGAAATGAAGAAGATATGGGGATACCCACTTCGTATCAAAAACTTTGTCCCCTTTAAACTTCGTTATTTTCATGAAATATTGGTATGCATGTGATCCTCACCTTGCGAGGACTCCATACGTACTTTCGGATTTTCAAATGGATTTGTATAACTCAAGTTGGGTCTTTTTGTAATATATATATATATATATATATATATATATATATATATATATATATATATATATATATATATATATATATATATATATATATATATATATATATATATTGTTGACTACGTATGCAGCAAATCATGATTGGATTTTTTTTATTTATTTACATTATTTATTTAATTATTCATTTATTTATTTATTTACTATTTTTAATAATAATAATAATATTATTATTATTACTTATTATTTGTTTTATTCATTTAATTCTATTTTATTATTTATTTTATATTATTTATTTAATTTAACTTTTTATGTTATTTAGTATTTTATTTATTATTATTTATCTTATTTTATTCTATTAATTTAATTCCTTTTCAATATTAATTATAATTTACTATTATTATCATTATTATTATTTTTACTTATTATTAGTTTTATTCATTTAATTCTATTTTATTATTTATTTTTTTAATTTAACTTTTTATGTTATTTAATATTTTATTTATTATTATTTATCCTATTTTATTCTATTAATTTAATTCCTTTTCAATATTAATTATAATTTACTATTATTATCATTATTATTATAATTATTATTTTTACTTATTATTTGTTTTATTTCATTTCAATTTATTTTAATATTTATTTAATATATTATATTTATTTATTTAATTTAACTTTTTATATTAAATATTCATATAATTTTGTCACTATTATTAATTTAGATGTAGAATCTTTATTTTATATCCATTTTTTTTAAAACATGAATGTCATTTGAAGTTATATTTTAATGTTACAACTTATTATTAAAGTAGAAAACTATAATTGTTAAATTATTATTTTAAATGATATATTTTTATTAATAATTATTATATATCATAATTAGTTTGTGTAAACTATTTTAGAAATTAGTTTTAATAATAGGTATTATTATTAGAAGTAGAACTCAGTTTAGTATACCTTTGCAGGCATACTTGAGACTCACGAGCAAGCCTAATCCACTTTACACGTTTTCGATAAGATTAAGGTGGGAATAACTTTCACTCTTTACCGAGTGCTACATTTTATGTCATGATTGCTATGTTAAGATGTGATATGTGTTACTTATATGTCATGTTATGTGCCATGTGTACTTTTAGTTCGATGATAAATATTTTTTTACTAACACTTGTACGGGGTGACGACTCGGTGCACATATACCAACTAACACAAGTTACTGGCTACGTCGGTTCAGTACTAAAATATATTTCAAAGTATGCTATCATTGTATTGGGGTGACGGCCTGGTACACATATACCAACTAACACAAGTTATCGGATGACGGTTCGGTCTAAAATATTTTCATTGAGTTATCGAACAACAATGTGCAAAGTATTTTATTAAATGGCATATGTTACATCTTATGGTATATTTGGCATGCATATTTATTTTTAACTGTGCAATCATTTAAGTTAACCCACTGAGTGTATTTTAGACGCTCACCCCTCATTGATTTTCAGAACAAGATTTAGAAGATGGAGAAGCCTTCGCAGTTGACCCAAGCCTTTAGAAGACTTTATATTATGACTTATATTTTAGTATTTTCTTAGAACTTTATTTCAGATATATCATCTGAACGTACTTATTTTGGATATTTCACTCTACTCGGGTGAGTAGATGCTAATATGTAATAATCTTTATGCGACTTTTACTTTATTATACTATTGCTTTGGGGATCTTTTTATATTATTCCGCTGTGCATTCTCGACCCCATTATTATTATATTGGGGAATTTATATCTAGTAGCGTCCCAACCCCATAGCGTAACTCGGGGCGTTACAGTTGGTATATGTGCACCGAGTCGTCACCCCGTACAAGTGTTAGTAGGAAAATATTTGTCATCGAACTAAAAACACACATGATACATAACATGACATAAAAGTAATACATATCACATTTTAACATAGCAATCATGATATAAAATGTAGCACTCGGTAAAGAGTGAAAGTTACCCCACCTCAAACTTTCCAGGAAATAGTAGACTGGACTATACTTGCTCTTGAGTCTCAGGTATGCCTGCAAGAGTATACTAAATTGAGTTCTACTTATAATAATAATTCCTTAAACTAAATTTCTAATATAATTAAGATAAACTAATTCTTATTATATAATTAATACTATACTAATTATAAACTTAAGAGAATATAAATAATTAATCATTAAATACAATGAGTTAAATTAAAATAATAAATAGAAATATATACTTTAAATTTTAAAAAATAATAATTTAATAATCATAGTTTACAACTTCAGTAATAAATCGTAACATTAAAAATATGAATACAAATGACATTAATTTTATTAAAAACGGATATTAAATGAAAATTCTACACTTAAAATAATATAAATGGTAAAATTATAATTAATATTTAATAAGAATTAAATTAAATTAATAAAATAATTGATAATAAATAATAAAAGAAAAACATAAAAATTATAATATAATAATTAATATTTAAAAGAATCAATTAAATTAAAAAAAATATATTAGAGTTAATATATATATATATATATATATATATATATATATATATATATATATATATATATATATATATATATATATATATAAAACGTGCAGCATGACTTCAGTAGCCACAACGTACTCGTTTTAAATCTTTTCATAATTTCTTTTTAATATATATATTTTTATAAATTACAAACAAATCCCTGCATTATATTAAATTCTTATTTCAACCTACCCTAAACTTTAACCTTATTACAAATTGGTCCAACTTGAGTTATACAAGTCCGTTTGAAAATCTGAAAATACGTATGGAGTCCTATAAAGGTGAGGATCGTATGCATACCAATTTTTCATGAAAATAACGAAGTTTAAAGGGGATAAAATTTTAGTACGAAGTGGGTCTCTTTCTATCTTCTTCATTTCACGTCCAAACTCAAAACTAATTATATGTTTGTGATCCTCGTGATGAGGGCTTCAAAATGACCTATAATATCAAAGCTATGTCACACCAAATAAAATATGTCATTAAGGGTTAAAAAGCTTCGACTGAGTTTTTCTTACTCATACGAAATCCATTTCACAAAAGAGTTATATATATGAAATCTACGCATTGAGACGATCATTTACGTATATAACATGATAAAGATTGGCTATGAATGTAGAATTTTCAAAAATTACAGAAGCATGGTGTTTGTATATACACACATGTTTATGCTCAATACATATATCTTTCGTTCCTCTGTATTTGATTGAGTAGAAGTAAACTAAATATGTACTTATTTAAGGAATAAAACAATAAACATGATTACCTTTCTTCTTGAAAATCAAATTGTCTTCTTCCCCCCAATTACCGTAGAAGAGGTGAAAGAGATATATATAGTAAGGTAAATATTACATAAGTGAATCAGTTTGAGGATTCGCAAATCTTATCAGATACGCTACGTGATTAAATTAAAGCTTGCGTAAGCTGATTGTCATCCATGTACTTTCTAAAATCTAACAAGATATTCTCTATAAAAAATATTATTATAATTAATATATATATATATATATATATATATATCCACATATATTATGTATAATATATATACACCTATATATATATAGATATTATAAAAATGTATTTATTATGGATATTACAAAAAATATATTATAAATTTTACCTACTTTTTACACTTTAGTTATCAATCTCAACAACTTTATTTACTTTTTTATACTTTATTCATCATTCTCAACCACTTTATTTACTTTTATTTTTAAATTACTAATTTACCCTAAAATTTTCTTAATTATATATTATAAAACAATTCCCTCCATCCCATTTCAAAGTTTACGTTTATTTTTTGCACGTAAATTAAGAAATATATTATTTTAATATGTAGGGAAGTGAGAGAAATAATATTTTAATGTAAAGTGAGTATAATGCATATTAGTGTGAAGTGTAGGCCCATAGAGAAAAAAATAATTAATTTGTGTGGGTCTAATCTACCAAAAAGGAAAATGTAAAGATTGAAATGAGACTCCCAAATTGAAAATATGTAAAGATTGAAATGAGATGGAGGGAGTATTTCTTAATCTCTGTATATAAACGGGCATAAATATTCGGGATGGAGGGGATAATAAATTTAAGAGTGCAACTTTGGTGGAACATGTGGTCCACACCTCCCTAATTAATTTCTCCTCCTTCATTAATGTTATTTTTTATTTTTTTAATTTATTATACTTCAAAGACCATTTTACCCTAATCATTAAATTTTAAGAGTAAAATACACTCTATACTATAAGGGTAAAATTACAATTATTCTCTAAACTCTAGGGTAAATTATACCCTAAACTATAAGGGTAAAATTACAATTATATCCTAAACCCTAGGTGTAAAATATACCTTAAATCACAAGAGTAAAATTACGATTATAAACCATAGGGATAAATTACACCCTAAACCACAAGGTTAAAATTACAATTATACCATAAACCCTAAACTCTAGGAATAAATTATACCCTAAACCACTAGGGTGAAATCATAATTATACTCTAAATCCTAGGAATAAAATATATCCTAAAGTTTAAAATTAAATTTAAAAAAAAAAACTAATAAAGTTAGTACAGTGTCAATAGCAAATTTGGTGAGAAGGAATGGAATTTGGGGTGGAAAGGAGTGGCCTTTGTCTATAATACTTATCGCCTAAATAGAGAGTTCGACTGCTGTGCACCTAATGTATCGGTACACCTGAACGATTTTAATTATTAGATTAAGTTTTAATTTAATCTCCACCTTCAAAATAAAACAAAATAATAAAAATTTAAAATAAATAACTACCCACTAACCCTTAATTATCCTCTATAAACTCTAGTGCATTTTAGAATTACCCCTAAGTTAAATGTAAAAGGTTAGTGCCAATAGGCAAATATACACAATTCCCACCAATCAAATATCAATACCAACAACTCTAATAAATTCTTTCTTATTTAACCAAAACACAAAAAGAAGACCATTATACCACTCCTTCTAAAATTAAAAATTTCTAAAAACCTTCCCCACCCTATCCTACCCGGTATCCCCCCGTGACCACCCTCCTTTCACCACACCCCCACACACCTGAATGCAGAGAAGATTTTTCTCTCACATTTGAGGTAAGGAAAATTCACTGCCAATTTACTCTTCATGTCTTCCCGCTCATTCTCGCCGATAGCTCGATCTCGTCTTCAGTTGGGTCTCGCTTACAGATCATTCAACGGCGGTAGTCAACGACCCAAAGCTCAGTGGTAGTTAGCAGCCCTCCCTCATGTCGTTATCTGCGGCAGTCAAGGTGTAGTGCCCTCAGCTTGTTCTCGGCTCAAGGTACATAGCCTTCAACTCATTGTCGGCGAAATTTAATGCACAAAACTATTTAATCACATGTTTCCTTTCTGAAATTACACCCATGCTCCATCCCAACTGAGATTCACATATTGTGTTGTTGTTGTTGAAGATTCCGCTTCCGTACCTATTATCGTTGGTGTCGGCTTCTCCAATTTCTGGTAAGCTCCCAAATTCTTCCTTTTTAATCATTTTAAGAGATGGTCTACTAGCATTTCGTAATATTCTCTAAGATTTCAGGCTTCAAACAATCAAACCATCGTATTAAAGAAATCGAAATTGTCCATAGATATCTCTAAAAGTTTATTATTTATTGGACATCATTGAAAGCATAGGCAATAAAGACGCAACTAATTCTACTAGGTTGATGTGACTGAGTCTACTTTTTGTAGAACTAATACCACTAGTCTCGCTCGATTGTGAGTACAATTGAGATTTCCTTGATATTTAGTACGATGTACACCCGATTTTTTTGTTTTGTAATTGCTTCTCGCCCCTAATAAAGAATGTATTATCCTTGACTCTTTGGATAGCATGGAGGACTGAATATACATAGATACTCCTCATTTTGGAATTTAAAGGTATTTAAATGTAACATCCTTTATATTCAGAACATAATTCAAAATAGTGTTCTATTTGGTGTATAGATGATAATGGATGTTTAAGAGGTGTCAAGACAATTTTAGTTGCACTTCCATCGTTCTTTTGGATTAAATATGTTGTTAAGATGGACTGTTGTTAGTGTACTGTTGATACATGGTTTTAACTCATTCATATCCGACAATAATTGTTGTTTATTTTTTCTTGAATTATGGTATCTTATTACCCCGTGTTGTAGTGGATATTTTAGCTATATACTATTGTTTGAATTAAGTATAGGAGATAAGATGATTGTAACTAACTAAAGATTTTGTTTCTTTTTCCCTTTCTAGTTGTACTCAAATACGATGAATCAGATTATTGTTGTGCATACTAATGGAGTATGGAATGATGCTGAATATATCGGTGGGAATGTAGGGGTTGTGCTTATGCCTGCTAGCGATCACATCGTAGAACGTTTAACACAACTCCTCAATAAATTCATGAAATCGGATTGCAACAGTGTTATGTATGATATTTTCAAGTATGTACGGTGAATGAGAAGACAATGCAACTCTCAATTTTGAATGATGAAGATGTAAGTTTCCTATTCAACAGTGAGGTAGCCCCCGAGATATATGTGGATCAAAGGAAATTGGCACCATCATCCCTTAACTGTACAATCGCAAATGATTCAAGATCCTTTAAGGAACGAGAGGATGGTTTGGTCGATTGATTTAATGAAAAGGGGTCCGACAATGCTGTTGGAAGTATTGGTGAATTCTATTGTTCGTGGGATGAACCGTCATATTCAAAAGATTTACAGTTTGATGACGTTGATTTAGGATCTTGTTCTAATGATGATGCAAGTCTAAAGTGTGTCATATTTTTTAGGATGCCTTTGAGCAAGAAATCGGGTATACAGATTATCACCCAACCGTTGATATTGGTAATGATAATATAAATTCAAATTTTAATGATACAAACATCGACTCTCGTTCTTCTGTTTGGAGAATACCCTGCATGGCTTCTTTTTTTATGAATCAATAAACACAACTCCTGAAATCATACGATCTCGCTTTCGATGAATTGTCGAGAAGAAGAAATACACAAGCAGGGAGTAAACGGTAGAAGATGTAAGTATGTATAACCTATTATGGGGTATTGGTTTTGGGTTTTCCGTTCTGACCTTAGTAGGTGGGAGCTATAATGCAAGGGCTAAAAATAGTGTAACTTCTTCTTTGCATCACAGAGAAAGCACGGGATATGGAGGTGTACATAGCTAACCTAACATTAATGATTGCTTAGTGGTGATCGTCCCAAACCAATGTCATGCTATTCCAGAATGATTGCCAATTTATATTTTGACAAATAAAAGGATCCATACATAGCCATGACACCAAAGGGTATAGCTTACGACATGAAACAATATTTTAGGGTTGGTATTAAGTACTGTCATGCTTACCGAGCATACCAGCGAGCGAACCTTTATGCCAATGGCTCACCAGAAGAATGCTTTAGTTTGCTTCCATCTTACATGCACGTTTTACAAAAGTGCAATTCCGGCAGCACTACGAAATTGATGACAAACCCCGATGGGAAGTTCAAAATTTTATTTACTATCCTTGAGTCATGTGTGAATGGATTCAAGCACTTCGGACGACCGGTGGTAGTTGTAGATGGGGCTCATCTTAAGGGGCACTACAAGGGGGTTGTTTTTGATGCAGTGACTCAAAACCCAAACAATCAGATATTTCCCTTGGCAACTGGCATAGGCGATCAAGAAAATGCTGAACTATGGTCCATTTTTCTTGTCATGAATACGGAGAGTGATAGGAACCTCATCAGAACTATTGATTGTGTCTGACCAGCATCCAGCAATCCTTCTGGCCATGGATCAAGTATTTTTGGGAGTTGTTCATGGGCTATACCGCCGTCACTTGAGCAAAAAATTTGTTCCTTTTGGTGCCACAGTTGTAAATATTTTTGAAAGAGCTGCTAATGCTTACAAGGAAGCTGAATATGACAGGTTTACTCATATTTTTTCCCATTATTTATCTTTATGCTACATAATGTGACTTTCTGATAGCATATATTTGCAACACAAATTTAAACACTCACTAATATGCAAATGACACTATATTCCGCAAGTATACGGGACAAATGTAGCAAGCAGATAGGTAAGGTATCGAATCCATATGGAATAAATAAAAATCTAATTGATTAAATACTTGTCCAAGAATAAGAAAAATATCAGGATGTTTGAGAATTAAATAAACAATAAAATAAAATAATAAATATGCAATGACTGGACTCAACAGATGCAGAATACGAATTGGATGAAATTAAGAATAATAAAAATAATTCTAAGTATTACACTTTCACTTGTTTTGTCATACAGTGGATGGAACTTCTTAATTCAATTCAAGCATAATTTCCTAAAAGCAATCTGTAATTTATGTAATTAATTCTTTCGAATCTAATCACAAGCAGATCAATCAATGAATATAACAGTAACGTAAATATCACATCAATTAACTCCCAATAGATTTATTGGATTGAATTCTCTCACACCTTTTGTCTCATAGTAACGATACGACTACTAGATGTGTTATATATGTGAAGTGATCAATATTAACCCTCAACTTTTGTTTCTTTGTTTAATAAACAGATATGAGTAATTGGTCACGAATCAATTAATCATGTAGAGAAATCATACATACAAAAGAAATAAAGTGTTTGAATTAAATAAATGATTCACACACCAAAATTATCCAAAATCAAATTACTCGTACAATCCTTAATCTGGAAGTCTAAGCTTCCATACATAAAATTAAGAAATAAAATAAATCTAAATTCAACATGAAATTAAATAAACTAATAAAACCCGAATAAAGGAATAAGCTCTTTCTCATCCCTAGACTTTCGTCTTCATGACTCCACGACGTTCTTCGGATGCAGACTGACTCTGTGGATGAATGTGTAAATGACTTGATGAATTAATCGATGATCTCTCTTTTCTGATTTAATTGGGAATTTATAGAAATAGAAATCCCGTGGAACAGTGGATTAATGGGTCTGGGCTTGGAGAGCAAGTTTAATGAAGAATAAATCTCACGCATTAAAATCTCATTAACTCGACCAACTAATGGATGATCCGACCAAACGAATACTTTGGTTTGGTCCAACGAAGTGATGATTTGACCAAATCAAAGGGTGATTTGGTCTAATGATCGGCGTCAATTTTGACAAGATGCTGGTCCGACCAAACATTATCTCCATGGCTTCCTAACTTCATCTCTTCTTCTCCTTCAACTACAATCCTTCTTTTATTCTTCAATTAGGTCTAAAATCTGCAATAACTCCAAAATACCGGTGAAGTTCTAATATTTAACAATTAAGCATATAACTCCACACAATAATTGAAATCTTGCAATAATCAACTATGGAACGACCTATATAAACAAGCAAAATTCATGTTTATCAACTCCCCAAACTTGAACTGTTGCTCGTCTCGGCAACGCAATGAACAAAAGAGAACTAGGATGTGACAATGATTATGATGGTTTCAGAAATATTTTACAAAACTCAATTCAAGTAAACCAAGCAAACAAACATGTGATACATCATGGAAAAATTACTACTAACTAGATTACTGCCTTAGTACATGAAAACTCACTTGATAGTGTATCACTCAATCCTCCAGTGTATAGGCTTTAATTTCGCTCAAACTAATTCAACTGCAGTGTTTAACCATAGGCTTGCCCATTGTCTCTACTCTCTTTTTACTTGTAATTAATAAGTCAATGATCAGAAAAGTCTTTTTATTGGTTGTAACATAGGCTCTTTGGAAGGGGTAGGAATTATATGGATAAGTGACTAAAAACTTGGATCAATCAAGTAAACTCTTTTGATCTTTTATCTTCACCACTTCATTCAGCACAAAAATTGGAATTTCCTAATTCTCCACCTTAACTCCAAATTCATCACTTTTCTTCTCAATCAACCACAGTAATGTTGGGTCTATCAACTCAATGTATAAGAGTTTTATATTTTTCAATAACTCTTCTACAAATTTTTGAATGCTTTAACCGAGACATTCAACTTTAATTTTTTTCTTTTCCTTTTCTCGACTCATTCTCCTTCTCAACTCCAACAATATAAGATTCTTTCTCTAACCTCTTTTACAAATTTACTCAACCAATCCAAGTAACACAAAGAAAAATCAAGTATTGATTAGGCTCAAACTGGTTATTAGAAAAAATGGTATTTAAAGCTCAAAGGGGTTGACAAAGGATTAAATGAATACTGGATAATTGTGTAGGATAGAGATAGGGTAAAAATTAAATATGACCTAAAATTATTTCCAAGATTCACCAAATTATCTCGAATATTCAAGGAGACTCATGGCAAGTTCTAGAAACACTTACAATTAATCAAACCCTCAAGAATTGAATTATTAGGCTCAAAACTCATGGAGTGTAAATTTAATTCCAACGACTAAGACAATCAACCAATTCATAATTCCCATGACAACACCGTTTAATCCACTTAATTCACAAGAATCATAAAAATTTTATTACAGAATATTTTTGTCATCATTAAACTTCCAATCATGTCATTATGTCTATAATTTCTATCAAAAGTGTTTAAGCTCATGGAGAAATAAACAAGATAATACGGTTCATAATCACCCAAGCATAGCTCCAGTGGTCACCAAATTTAAAATAAATTTCTAGGAACCACACTCCCCCTCCCCAAACTTATTTTTGATAGAATATCGAAATAAGTTTAAAAAGAGTGAGGAGCCTTGAAATTGCATTTAAAAAGTACATGGTGATGTGGGTATAATGGTGCACAGTTGATGTGTGTATATAGGTGAGAGAGTGTAAAAAGAAACAAATGTGTGTAAAATGATGTGAGAGAAAAATGTGAGATTTGTTTGGTAGTAATAAAAGAAAATAATAAAAAAAATAAACAACCCACTTACCTCTCTTACCTACGTGGAGAAGGGCGGAGAAGGCTAGAGTACTCGCCCCAACTTCCCCATCAATTCGCCCAAACGAACCAACGATTTGCCTAGATCTCTTTGCTGACTAGCCCAAAGTGGCGTGAATTTTTCGAAAAAAAATTTAAGTCCTTCTTATTATCACTTCAACACTTAGAATCACAAAACAGAGAAAAAACAACCCTGCATCCAAAACAGAGAAAAAAATTAAAACACCCGATTATCACTAAAATTAAAAACAACTTAAAAAAATAAAATACGGAAAGCAGTAAAGATAGCGTTGGTGTGACTCCCAACAAGCACTCATGTTTAACATCGGAGAGTTCGACGAAAATATGACTTTTAACCGAAGCCAAAACAGTTGCGCCCAAAATTTTCTATTATGTAAGCGCGCTCAGGTCCTTTCTCATCTTTCAACTTTTTTAGCAATTCCATCTTTGTGAATTTTTTCACTTTATCTTGCACATGGAATTCTACTTTTTTCTTCCCATGCCTCAAAATCAACCTTCCTTGATGCACATCTACTATAGCTTTTGCAGTAGCTAAAAATGGCCTCCCCATTATAAGTGGGATTTCTTTATCTTCCCTCATATCCATGACAACAAAATCTGTAGGGAAAATAAATCCATTCACATCCACCAAAACATCTTCAACGATTCCTTTAGGCTCAACCTTGGATCCATCAGCCATCATCAAATTGATTGTAGTGGGCTTTAAATCTCTAATTCCTACCCTTTCAAAGAGAGATAAAGACATTAGATTTATACTTGCTCCTAAATCACATAAAGCATTAACAATTTTATTTCTTAAAGAGCATGGAAAAATAAAGCAGCCTGGATCTTTTTTCTTTTCAGCTTTTCCAAGCAAGATTGCTTGGCAACTCTCCGTGAGTCCAACCACTTCATCTTTCAGCTTCTTTTTCTTGGAAATCATCTCTCTCAGAAACTTAGCATAAATTGATATTTGCTCCAGCGCCTCTGCAAAAGAAATATTTATGTTAATTTTCTTGAAAATTTCATAAAATTTCAAAAATTGCTAATGCAATTTATTTTTCTTTTCAGAATTTTGAGGGAAAGGAAAAGGAATATTTTTAGGTTCACAAAAAGTAGAAGGAAGAGAAGGGAGAGAATTGGATTTTGGCTTCCCAGCCCCTTTTTCAATATGTAGAGGACTTTTGTCTTCTTCTGGGACCACCTCCTCTTCATTCTCTTTTCTCTTTTCTCCTTCACTTATCAACTTAATTGCTTTGATATGCTCATGTGGATGGCTTTGAGTATCACTAGGGAACTGCCCCCTAGTGTCTTCTTTTCCCTTCAGTTTTCTTCCCAACTGCATCACCATCTCTTCAATTCCCTTCATCCTAGCATCTACGAATTTCTTATCTGCTTCCTGCTTCCTTTCCAACACATCAAGCTTATCCAATTTCTTTGAAATCCCTTCTAAGATTTCAGTAATTTTTGCTCCTTGGGATTCATCGATTACCCCATTAGTGACTGAAAATCCAACGGGAGGCTGCAAGGTGTTCCTTTGATTTCCATAAGACAGATTCTCATGGGTCTTCCAAGATGGATCATAGAATTGATTACCTCTGAAGCTGTTATAGTTTCTGTCTCTGATATATGCAGCTTCTTCTAAATCTGGATTTATCACCTTTGGTGGAGAGTGAGGTGATGTGGTTAAAAGTTTCATGATAGTTTCCAGCTTAGACATGAAATCTGAATCATTCACTTTCGCCACTCTTCTAAGTACCTTTCTCTCACCTGGCCACTGATAACTGTTTGCAGCCATCTCCTCTATCAAATCAAATTTTATCTTTGAATCCAAATTTGCTATGCTTCCTCCAGCTGAGTGTCCACCATTGGATGAGTATTTCCATCTAACCCTTGGTAAAAGTACCAAATCTGATCATAAACTGAGAATACATGCATTGGACGTGATTGCATAAGCTCTTTGTATCTATCCCAGGCTTCAAATAATGGCTCATCATCATACTGCTTGAATTGTCTTATTTGGAGGAAAATATTTCAGTAAGAAGTTTTGCTTTGTTTCCTCCCAGTTAGCCAATGGAGGATCATGAGACAGTAGCCAACTCCTTGCTTTATCCCTCAGAGAGAATGTGAAAAGCTTGCAATAATTATACTCTTGTGGGACCCTACTGTTGTACATTATATCACATAATTTCATAAACTGTGATAAATGGGTGTACGGATTCTCATGTGGGAGTCCCCCAAAAGTATTATTATTCACCATGTTGATCAGTGTTGGATTGATATTATGTTTCTGCACAACCTGATCAGCATGGTGTTGTGGTGCTATCCCACCATATCTCTGATTCCCATCAGGTATAAAAGCATGTCTAATTGGCCTTGGTAGAACTGCTACACCTTGATTCTGATGGCGTGGGATGACCTGTTCATTCCTGTTATTCACATCATTTCGATCTTCTAGTGGTGGATCATGATCATCCATCTTGTTTCTTTTTCTCAATCTATTTAATTTTCTTGTAGTTTCTTCAATTTCTTGATCAAAATGCAATTCTTTTCTTACTTGTGATCTAGTTATCATAAACTCCTACAATAAAATAAATAAATTTAAGCCAGTTCAAATAACAATAAAATTAAATACTTATTCAATGAACTTATATTAAAATTAATCAAATTTAATTCATTCCCCACGCAACGGCGCCATAAACTTGATAGCATATATTTGCAACACAAATTTAAACGCTCACTAATATGCAAATGACACTATATTCTGCAAGTATACGGGACATATGTAGCAAGCATATAGGTAAGGTATCGAATCTACATGGAATGAATAAAAATCTAATTAATTAAATACTTGTCCAAGAATAAAGAAAATATCATGATGTTTGAGAATTAAATAAACAATAAAATAAAATAATAAATATGCAATTAGTGGACTCAACAGATGCAGAATATGAATTGGATGAAATTAAGAATAATAAAAACAATTCTAGATATTACACTTTCACTTGGTTTGTCATGCAGTGGATGGAACTTCTTAATTAAATTCAAGCATAATTTCCTAAAGCAATATGTAATTTATGTAATTAATTCTTTCGAATCTAATCACAAGCAGATCAATCAATGAATATAACAGCAACGTAAATATCACATCAATTAACTCCCAACAGATTTATCGGATTGAATTCTCTCACACCTTTTGTCTCACAGTAACGATACGACAACTAGACATGTTATATGTGTGAAGTGATCAATATTAACCTTCAACTTTTGTTTCTTAGTTTAATAAACAGATATGAGTAATTGGTCACGAATCAATTAATCATGTACAGAAATCACACATATAAAAAAAAGTGCTTGAATTAAATAAAGGATTCACACACCAAAACAATCCAAAATAAAATTACTCGTGCAATCCAAGAATCTGGAAGTTTACGCTTCCATACAGAAAATAAAGAAATAAAGTAAATTTAAATTCAACATGAAATTAAATAAACTAATAAAACCCGGATGAAGGAATAAGCGCAGTCTCGTCCCTAGACTTTCGTCTTTGTGACTCCACGAAGTTCTTCGGATGCAGACTGACTCTGTTAATGAATGTGTGAATGACTTGATGAATTAATCGATGATCTCTCTTTTCTGATTTAATTGGGTATTTATAGAAGTAGAGATCCCATGGAACAGTGGATTAATGGGCCTGGACTTGGAGAGCAAGTTTGATGAAGAATAAATCTCACGTATTAAAATCTCATTAACTCGACCAAACTAATGGATGATCCGACCAAACGAATGCTTTGGTTTGGTCCAACGAAGTGATGATTTGACCAAATCAAAGGGTGATTTGGTCTAATGATCGGCGTCAATTTTGACAAGATATTGGTCCGACCAAACATTATCTCGATGGCTTCCTAACTTCATCTATTCTTCTCCTTCAACTACAATCCTTCTTTTATTCTTCAATTAGGCCTAAAATCTGCAATAACTCCAAAATACCCGTGAAGTTCTAATATTTAATAATTAAGCATATAACTCCACACAATAAATGAAATCTTGCAATAATCAACTATCGAACGGCCTATATAAACACGCAAAATTCGTGTTTATCAATTTCTCAGTTATTTATAATTTTTTTATTTTCGATTAACATCTTTGCTTCTTGTGATTTGTTTAATAGTTGTAAATATTTTATGGTGTTATGTCTGTCTTTGGTTTGATGCACAACTGGTTCGTTTACTGTCCTTGGTGTGTTTATTATTTGCTAATAAGTTATTGTGACATTACTAGTTGATTATGCTCATATATGGATTCTTGTTTTAGATTCTTTCACTTCTTGTTTTGGATTCTTGTTTTGTAATCTTTCACTGCTTGTTACATTCTAATTGTACGAGATATGTAGGCTTGTCGGTGCACTTAACCGGTTCGATCACACTGCAAATCCTCATTATCAACTTGATGTTGATTTTGTTTGAGAACTCCGATTCTCCTTGCTTGGCATGCTCTTCTTTACTTCCCTTGCATTTTTTAAATGGTTGCTCTTCAATTCCTTCTAGATCCGATTGTTATTCATTAAATCCTTGATTCGGATGCTCTTCGTTATCTTCTTGACTTTTATTATCTTCTCCATCCATCTGCTTCTTATTATCCTCAACATCCTGTTGCTTCTCATTTTGTTGCTCTTCAATCTCTTCTTGTGCTGGTTGCTTTTCATTCTTTTCTTCTTTGGCATTTTGCTCTTCATTGTCTTCTTGTGTCGGTTGTTGTTCTTGCTCCTCATTCTTTTCTTTTTCCAAATGTTATTCTTACTCTTCATTCTAAACTTCAACTTCATAAGCCAAATCGTTCACCTGTGGTTCATCATCTTCATTCGTTCTTTTTGATCTGGATAAAAAGGGAGAATTCATTGGGAATCGATCATCAAAACGTTGACTAAGAGCTTCTATGCTTTACAGAAGCTGCCTTTGAGTACTTTTCACCATCTCCATATTGCTAGTCAGCGCATTAATTTTCCTTTCCGATGCCCCATAACGAGTTGTCGGTAGAGATAGTGCGGCTGAAGGGGAATCTTCTTGAATGCATCTTGAAGACTCTCGGGCACTAGATACACTAGAGGACGACTGAGCATGGGTGAGCTCATTCTCCCAATTTACAGAACTAAGATATGATTTAGTTTGAAGCTCCTTTACAGATGACTCAAGTGTGTGCTTCACTTCCACCTAGTAAAACTAACAACAGGTTATATAGAGATTTAATTGATCAAGTCATATATATCACTAAATAATACTAATTAACTTACATGTTGGACACTTTTGTTAGACCCACGTAGCTGCTTGAACACCATCTTCCTTAGTTCTGAAATAGGGGCACAATTCGGTGACTATCCGGTCATGCGTGGATATATATCACTTGCATCGGGCTTCAAACCACCACACAACTTTCCAAGAGTGTGGATTGCTTCATATGACCATGCTAATAATGCATCACTGAATCCGTTGGCATCATAATATTCTCTCTATCTCAGTTGTTCACCACTTCTTGTCCTTTTTCTGTACATCCTTAAGTTCCAAAACTCGGTCAACAGGTGGCAGAATACAGCACGACCCCATGGATAGGTGTTAAATCGATCAAGGTCATCCACAAGGTATATGTATTCAGGGTCCACAAAACTACGTTTGGAACCTTGAGGGATGAGCAAGCACACAATAACCATCAAAATGGCAAGTCTAAGAGAATCATCTTCGTTAGAACTCTCAAGAAATATCCTTTGAATATCGGGCGGTGTAATGTTCATTCTATCGCCAAATATCCGGATGACAAATTACCCTTGCCTGAAATTGTAGGTAGTGGACCAAACCGCAAACCGGTCAATAAAGCAAATTCACTAGGCCCAAACATTGCTTCAACTTTATTGACTTTGAATATGAATGACTTTTCGGATGATTCGTAATCAAAGGTGGACAGGAGATGGAGGTACAACTAACCCTGGAACTTAAAATCAGTTAATCCTAATAAATGTCCAAAACAACTTGCACGAAACATATCTAAGTTAGGAGAGTTGAGCTTTTTATTAATTTTTCGTAAAACCCGAAACTAAGATTAATTGGATATGCTGGCTGGATTGGGGGTTGAAGATGAGCTTGCCATTAATTTATTTTTTTCCTAAAATGTGATCCATATAGATAAGTCAGGATTAAAAATATCTTCAGATTTGAACTCATAGCATGACATATAAGAATCACTGATGAACCATTAAAGGCCATTAACAACAATTTAACAATACTCTAGCACGACATTTAAACTTTATACACCTAGCTAATGAATTTTCCGTACCCAATCTAAATGGACCAACTATCATAATCAACAGAACAAACAACATGCTTTCTGGAATCATTCATCTTGAGTAAAAAAACAGCAATCCAATTTTCAAAGATTGTTCTTAAACATTTAACAAGGCTGCCTAGTATGAAAAAATAAATAAGATCTGCACTATCACCTCATCATTTAACTCAAGAATTAACCACATATTTGGATTACATTATTCACAATTACACAGGGTTCTGAAAGCAAGCAATTCAACAAAAACAAGAACACCAATCTAACAACACAGTATGGAGAGAGAAAATCAACAAAACCAAGTATGAATTCATTTGCAAAAATATTTTTGTGAAAGAATCCATTCAACTAGATGGAACCCTTCTTGGTCTTTAGAGATTTTTTGATAGAATCCCAAAAAACAACATGCTTTACGTTGTGATAATGCTTAATGTTGTGACAATGCTCAATGTCAATGCTTAATTAAACTTTCTGCCCACAAGATTTTCAATTAATAAATGGGAATGAATAATGGCAAACATCTTCAAACCACATTTGAGTTTCGAGATTAAATTTTCTTACCTGTAGTGTTGTGTTGGTGGATGATTACAGGTGGAATAGACATTGGAATTGAATGAAGTATGAGTTTATAGATTTGCGTTGGAATCTTCGGGATAGTATCGCGACATCCGAACTCTTGCTGACGAAGAAACCTGCTTGTCGGAGGGGTTCACATTGCAAACATCGACGTTATTGCGTAGCTGTCATAGAATGGTGGGGATGGGGGTGTGGATGACCTATGGTTGGGGATGGAGGGGATGGGAACAGTGGGAAGGGGAGAAAGGTAAAGTTATGAAAATTTTGAATTCTCGGGGTCTGTGCGTGGGGTGGGTAGGGTGGGGGGAGGGGTTGATGGATTGAACATGTAGTTGTGAGCAGGGGCGGATCCAGAAAAATAATTTGGGGGTACGGTGTGTAATTATAAAAATATTACTCCCTCAGTCCATCCTCAATGTATCAATTTGATTTTTGCACGTGGATTAAAGAGTATTATTATTTTATATGTAGTAGGTAGTTGTATTAGTGGAGGGTGTGTGCCTCATATTTTATTTGTATTAGTGGTGGGTGTGAGTCCCACAGTTCAAAAAGGAAAATAGATAGATTAAGGATGGATGACCAAAAATGATAAAATAGATAGATTGACATTATATGGAGGGAGAACTATTTATTTAATAAAATGAAAAAATTACAATTATTATTGTTACCGCCTAATGTTTTTTAATGATGAAGCAATTTAAGACATTATTGCCATGAATTTATAACAAATTGAATTTAAATTTATGTTGTAATTAATTATTTAGGTAACAAACAAATGAAGAAAATTAAGTACAAAATAATAATAAAAAATATATAAAGAAAATGATTAAAATAAATGAATAAAAACATAAATTAAATTATAAAAATAATAAATAAAAGGACAAAAATATAAATAGAATTAATAGGACTCAAACCTATGACCATATCTGTCTAAAAAGTGGTCTCATAACCACTAAACCATTAGAATATATATGTCATTACATACTATATATAGAACATATTTTTTATTTTGGGGGTACAGCTGTACCCCATGCACCTTCATTGGATCCGCCTCTGGTTGTGAGTGAGGGGTTAGTGGGGTGGGATGGTTAAATTAAACATGGGTGGGTGTGTGTGAGAGAGAGATAAAAGTGTCATAAAAAGTGCAAATATGTATAAATAATACTCTATCCGTCCCGCTAAGTTTTTCGCTCTTTCTTTGGAATTTACTCTCTCCGTCCAGATTCAAGGTTGTCATTTGCTTTTGGGCACGGAGATTAAGAAGTATTGTTATTTAATGTGTAGTGAGTATTTGTATTAGTGGAGGTGTGAGTCTCATTTTTTAGTTGTATTAGTGAGTGTGTGTAGATAAAAAAAGGAAATGAGACCCTTGGGGGCGAACGTGCCAAAATGAACAAATAATACCTTAAAAACGGACAGAGGAAATACAAAGGAAGAGGGAAGAGTTTAACGAGATGGAAAGAGTAACAAACAAATTGAAGTGTTCAATAAAGATTTTGTATAATGAATTTTAATGCATTATTTCACTTTTCCCTAAAGGTTAAATTAATAAATTTTCATGGGACAAGGAAGTAAACAAGCACCGACGCACCCATATTAATTACCTGCCAAATCACGATCCAGATTGTATCTCGACCGTCCATTTTGAAATACCGCTGCTGGGCCCCACTTGGGACAAGGAAGTAAACAAGCACCGACGCACCCATATTAATTACCCGCCAAATCACGATCCAGATTGTATCTCGACCGTCCATTTTGAAATACCGCTGCTGGGCCCCACTTGCTCGCCGATTGCTCTTACCTTTCAACTTCCACGCTGCATACGAGTCAACAGACTCTCGACATGAAACAGGGCCCAAATAAATGTGTATTTCGATTTTCTATAATCATACTTGATAAAGGTCAACGACGGCGGCGTTGTTGCTCCAACCATGGCGACGGTGGCTGTGGCCGTCAAGAGCGCGGAGGGGAGGGGCAGCCGGAGGGCGGTGCGCTGGGCGGTGGAGAATTTGATGCACAAAGCAGATCGTTTGCTACTGGTTCACGTTATGCCCACCATTACCTCCGTTCCTACTCCCTGTATGTTACTTTCTAATCCCCAAAATATCCTTGTTTTCGTATGCACATTGAGAACTATGTGAAATTATGTGGTGTATTGATGCTTTAATTTGAACTGACTTAGCTAAATTGGTGTGAATCTACTGGGATTAGAAATTGACCTAACCTGTGTTTTACTCGAATTTTGTGCTTTTGTTTTGAGTTATCATGAATTCAGATGTTGACTATCACTAGGTTTTGTGATATTCGTTGGTTGTGAGTGAGGTGGGGGAAGGGGCCGCTTTGGGATGACACAGCGTACACATATGATTGCGATGAATTTTCTAGATTAGATCTATTTGATAATGTAAAAGGTGAATTCTATTCCTACAAAGAATGAATGCAACGATCAATTAATGAGTTGCAGGTTTATATTCTTTACTTTATAGGAAGTAATTTGGTCACTTAATTTGTTGCTTTGTAATCTTATTTATTGGCTGACTTTTTGGTGATGTTAAGAATAAAATCAATAATTTTCCTGAAATCATGGGTACTTTGTGCTAGTTCTCATTGTCAAGGAGATTAAAATATTTGCATCTTGAACCTTGAAACACATTTGAATAGATACTCATCGTGGTGAATTGGACAGGAACGATATTTATTTGCCTTTATGTTGAGTTCTTTACAATTCAAACTTGATTCTTTGTCAGGCAATGGTGATATATTCTGATGTATATAAAAAGAAGTTAGATGGGCTAAATTGAAGCATATGTTAGCAATTTAGTGTTCTCTTTCTTACTCGCTTCCCCTTCCCTTTCTTTTAACATTTCTTCCACCTAGTTGTTTGTTACCCCTTTTTTTGGCAATTAACTTTTTTCTCTTAAAAGAGCTTTATTTTTTAAGCTTGATAAATAGCTGTTCATATATTTTGTTTTCATGACAATCACATATTTGACTGACATTTACTGTAAAATCATTATTAGGCTACTGGTGTTTGTTAATGTGTTCTTTTATGCCATTTACTTAACAGCGGGTAATAGCATACCTATCATGGAGCTAGATGCAAGTGTGGGAGAAATGTACATTCGAGAAATGCAGGCAAAATGTGAGAAACATTTGCTAACTTTAAAGCATCTATATAGGACACAAAAGGTGAGTGTTTTTTCTCAGTCTATATCACATTTGTTTTTCCCCTTGGTGACTAATTTTAAAATATGTCGAAGCAATCTAGATTATGACATTGCTACTGGATGGAGACGACCCTGCATTCGCTCTTTTGAGGTTTATATCTGATTTAGGACCTACAAGCTTGGTGCTGGGCTCTTGCTCATCCAATAACTTAAAGAGGTAAACTTAGGACTAATTACTTCTGTTCATAAAATTCTGCTCTGTGTTGCTTCTGATTGACTTTCCTTCAGAAATCAAATTCTCTTGTTGAGTAAGTGATTGGCTTGATTGAGAGGACTTTTATATGTTCTGACTTTCTCTATATTGAATTTAATTTTCCTGATTTCTGGAGGAAAAATAAAAAATCTGAAACTCATAAATTGAAAATGAAATTTGCATGGAAATATATTTCAAGTAAAATGTCGTGTCATCTTCTGCTAAAAAATATATATTTCTCTATCAAATGCCTTTGTATATCGATGTATCACCATTTTATATCTTAGGATGGCTGCGGATTCTGATGTACCGTCTATAGTTATCAAGAATGCACCTAGCACCTGCGACATATATGTGATCTCTGCAAATGATTTCATATCAAATTCCTCAAATCCTATGTTAACTTCTGGTACGTTGATAGTAAAGTTCCTTGATTATGTGACTAGCTTTGGCTATCATAACTTTTCCATTTTGCACCTAACAGAGAAGAAGCATGAATCTCTTGCATTCAGTAATCAAGAATCCAGCCTTTTTTCTTCTTCGGCAGAGTCCGAGTATCAGTATTGCTTGTCAGATGTTAGTCATCCACATTCTCAGTCACAAATACGAACATCCTCTTCTAGGCATTTCATTGCTGTTAAAGAAACATCTCATCAATCATCCGAAGAGAACCTTTCAGAAAGGTCTCAAAATACAGGATTTCCATCCATTTCTTCTGCATATCCTGAGCAGGTGATTGCTTCTAGCCTTTTACAAAGAGACTTATTTTCATTGAGTTTGCTCTCTTCCACAACTATTTTTCTATTTTTCAATTAGTTCTTTCATCAAAAAGCCACGACCATATGCTAAACTCAAGTTTTTACTTATATCAGTTTATTCTTACTTCTGTTTTCAGTCAGACATTCAAGCTGAAATAGAACAACTGCGCATAGAGTTGGAGGATACTCTAACTATGTATAATCGAGCTTGTAAAGATCTGGTCCTCGTACGAAGCAAGGTTTAAGCTTTATATTACTATAGAACTTCCTCCGAGTGATACAATAACATATAATATATACATATGTACATGTGTATAATTTTTTTTCCTTTATTCTTTTCTTTGAATTTTACCTACTCTGGATTTTGATAAAATAATAAATTATAATCATAGCTTTGTGATTCAGGTGAACTTGCTTTCTTCTGAATGCATACAAGAAGCGCAGAGGGTAAAAGCTGCTGAGCAAAGAGAACTTAATTTAAGGAATATTGCTGCTCTTCAAAGAGAGAAGTATCTGGAAGCTGAAAAGGAGGTTGATAAAGCGAAAAAACTGCTAGCTAAAGAAACATATGAGAGGCAGATGGCAGAACTGAGGGCCCAAAAAGAGTCTATAGAGAAAAACAGAATTCTAGACGCACTATTGTCTAGCGACCCACGCTATAGAAGGTACACGAGAGATGACATTCAGATGGCAACTGGTTCTTTTGACGAGTCTAAATTGATTGGTGAAGGAGCATATGGTAAAGTTTATAAGTGCAGCCTTGATCACACGTTAGTCGCTGTTAAAACTCTTCGCCATGATGCATTTGGCAAAAAAGAGGAGTTTCTGAGAGAGGTTTGACCTTCACTTGTCCTTTCTATTGGTTATCTCTTTCTACACTGTCGACTCTATGAGTTGCCATTTGACAGCACATTGCACCAACTTCAAAGTTCTTCTCTACTCTTTTCTTTTTTTACACATTTTGAAAGTAGAGCCTATCATTATTTAATAGCGTATAAACTTCTCCATGCTTATAATATTAGAGAAAGGCCTAAACCTTCATTCACATGCATACAGTAGCAAGTGAAACAGCTTTTGGAAATTGTAGAACCCATCCGTGATTTTATACTCTTGTGCACAAACTATAAGTTAATGAAATTGTAATGGATTAGTATTGAAAATTAGTATCTGAGATTTTCACTATTTCTAGACACTTAAAGTTTATAGCACTTCATATCCCCAACTGTTAAGAGACACACATCTGATAGTTTTGAAACTTACCTATATGGTATTCGTTTTCTATGACCAGATATCAGACTCGTATGTTTCCTCTATATTTCAAACATTAAAGACTTATAGTAGCAATGTGCTGTAAATGCGATGCAACATTTGATAATATCAACCAGAAAAATATGTGCAGGTAGAAGTTCTGAGTAAATTGCGCCACCCTCACGTTGTTTTGTTGCTTGGAGCTTGTCCAGAAATCCGCTGTCTTGTATATGAGTATATGGATAATGGAAACCTGGAAGATCATATCCTGCGTAGAGGAGGCAGGCCTCCCCTTCCTTGGCCCGTTAGATTTCGGATAGCATTTGAAGTAGCTTGTGGACTTGCCTTTCTGCACCACCCAAAGCCAGATCCTATAGTTCATCGGGATTTAAAACCTGGAAACATTCTGCTAGACAAATATTTCACGAGTAAAATAGGCGATGTTGGCCTGGCTAAAATCATGTTCGATATCATCCCTGACAGTATAACAGAGTACAGGGATTCTGTTGTAGCAGGTACCCTCTTCTACATGGATCCTGAGTATCAAAGAACTGGAACTCTTCGACCAAAATCTGATCTGTATTCTTTCGGAGTAATAATCCTCCAGTTGTTGGCCTCATGCCATCCCAACGGCCTTGTACTGAAGTTCGAAAAGGCTATAACCAAGGGCACTTTTTCAGATGTTCTTGATAAATCGATTCCAGATTGGCCACTAGCTGAAACAGCAGAACTAGCACAGATAGCATTGAGATGCTGTAACCTTAGATGCAGAGATAGACCCGAGCTTGAAACCGAAGTGCTGCCGATTCTGAAAAGATTAGCTGAATTTGCTGAGAGAGAGCATAGACAAGCTCCTAAACACTACTACTGCCCAATCCTTGAGGTACAAATACCATATAATGCATTTTGAAAGCACTTAGGAACATGATTTCTTACTATACTATGCGTTTCCGTGCAAATTAAACCAGGAAATAATGGAAGATCCATACATAGCGTCCGATGGCTTTACGTACGAGCACTTTGCGATAAAAGCGTGGCTTGAGGGACACGGCGTATCCCCCGTGACAAAGCAGCGACTACAACAGAAGATGCTCATTCCAAATCACATGCTGCGACAGGCCATTCAAGAATGGAGAAAAAACTTGAGACCGGTGTAAGATCGTCTGAGTAGTCGTTATACAGGATGCATTAATCTTCTATTGCACTGCATATTACATGCGTGGTAAGTGTGTATTTTGTTTGGTAAGCTGTTAGATGAGGGTCACTGCATGGTTTCACATTTTGAATTGTTGTATATGATTGGACAAACTGGAAATGGTGGGTCTCCACCCTCCCTGTCTTGATAAATTGTGGGACTTGCCTTGAAGAGAGACTTATTGTTTTACTATGTTGGTAAGGACCTTATCATCAATAGAGAGGCATTCTCCTTCACTTGTAGATCATTTGGAAATATGTCATTGCAACATTTTTTGATGATTCTCCTTCACTTTTTAATCACTTGAATTATGGTTAAGCAAAACTTTTATCCTATGAAGATAATATTTTGATTTAATGGCAATATTATGGTGCCACCTGAATCATTTAATTTTTTATTATTTTATTTTGTATGAATATACAATTTTAACCCCGCACCCCAAGTGTAATTTAATCTAAATTGTTTTGCGCATACAATTTATATTCACCCAAAATAACCCAAATTACTTAGTTCTCACAACATCCACCGAAACACACACCAAATTTGAGAGAGGACAGAGAAAAGAAACACACTAAGAAGAAAAAAAGGATAAGGAAGAATTTAGAAGAAATTGATTTGTTAAGAAACTAATTACTCGACAAAATTGTTTGAATTTGTTGAATATGTTCATTCTATGCCAATATTCATCCATAAACATTAAATCTTCTTCTCCACCAAAAAATAATTAATTAATTAAAGGTTTAGTAGAAGCCCAAATTCTTCATTTTACTCATTTAAGAGATCAATTCGTTGCTTGGAGATGACTGTCGATATTTAATGTAAATTTTGTTTACTTTTTACCATTAATGTTTTGAGATTGATACAATTCATTTTTTGCATTTAAAAAACAATGTAATTCTCAGAAAAAGTTTGTTGTTCGACCCTGATCAATAGAAAAGAGTATAAATTTGTAAAAATCATGTAATAAGATTTGTGAAACAATATCAAGTTTTTAAGCCCATTCATTATCTTAAATTCTTCGTAATTATAGTACCATGTTTAAGAAAAGGGCCCTTTATTAACAATTTTAATTGATTTTGTGAGGATATCGTGGTATTTTAAAGTTAATAAAATATAAAATAAATTATGAGTGCTAAATGAGTTATATTTTTTTAATTTAATTATATGAAGAAGCTATTTATAGAGGGAATTTTTACTATATATTTTGAGATATAAAAGTTAGTGTTCCTCATGTAAAAAGTCTAGTGAATAATAAATTTTATTTTAAAAAAAAAAACCAAGTTTATAAAACATGGCAAAGACTTGTGTGAAACCGTCTCAAATAAGGGCTTACGTGAGATATCAGAAAGTAATAACTTTTATAATGGAAAGTGATAATAAATTAATGAAAAGTGATAATGCTATTTCATGAACAATTTATAATATAAATAAAAAGTGATAACATTTTATAGCGAAAGTGATAACATTGTACAGCGAAAATGATAACTATTTTAAAAAGTAAAAAATTATCTCACGTGAGATGGTCTCATGCAAGACCTACTCATAAAACATTGTGTAAATGGTCTTCCTTTAAAATGAAGAGTTTTATTTATATATAATACTTTAGGGTTTTTTAAATATGTAAATATTGTGGACTTTTTTGTAAAGTACATAAATAAAAATTAAAATTCTGCTTTCACATTTTCATTCATCATCGATGTTATACAATCCACCCGCCTATCTCTTCTTTTTCCTTTTAATGTCAACAATCAATTCATATGTACATTGTAAACATAGTTTTTTTACCGTTCTCCAAGATGAATAAAGGTTTATTGATGAATGTAACCTTATTGTATGATCCAATTGATTTCTACAGTGGAGGAGTTAGTACATAAAATAAAAAAAAAAGCTTATGGAGTATCATTTTACATTCTTTATAACATGAATTCATAACAGTTAATTATATCTTGTTGAGCATAAGTTAATGTACAAAGTTGTTTGTCATAACGCTTACGATGTTATGCATACTTTATAATCGTCATTCTACATATAAAGTTGTATGAATGATTTTTTAAGATATGTATCTTTTACCATTAACTGTAACACTATATACGTATATAATACTCCCTCTGTCCCGGGTAAACGTCACCGTTTCCCTTTTGTGCGTAGTTTAAGGAGTATTAGTATTTTATTTGTAGTGGGTAGTTGGAATATCACTTTTACATATTTACCCTTGCCACTTTTACACAATTTGAATAGTACATATTTACATGACAGAAACAAATTTTTAATTAAACAGTAATTAAACTATAATTAAAATTTAACTACTAATTTAGTAAAAAATTATAGAAAATTAAAATCCAACCTTCATTACACTTTTTTTCCACCTGTTTGATAACCAAAACATATAAATAAAAATAAATTACAAATCATGTCAGAAATTACATTTGCATTTCTCTCCCATACATTTTCATCACACCTTTTGCCACTTGTTTTATTTTCCTCCCATACATTTTCACCACATTTCAAAATAAAATTCCCTTTTGCGCCAAAAGTTTTACTTCCCTCTTATCATTCTTGTCATCACCTTACCCACATTTCCCTCCAAAAACAAGTTTTAATTCCCTCCTAATTTACATCATAAATACATTTACTCCAATGCACAAAAACAAGTTCTTACATACAACAAAATGAGTAAATAAAATCTAAGTAGCAATGAACTAAATATCATTGCTCAATTCATGTTAGAGGGCTCATCAAATGGCAAAGTAGCACATAGAAGGATCACTTTATCCACTTCTACATTTGGTGTTGATAGAAACGTTATTAGAAAAATATGAAAAAGAGCAAAGGAGCAAATGGCAATAGGTAATGCAATTTCATTGGTGAATAAAAAGTCAGAGTGACCACACAGTATTAGCAAGATATTTGATAAAGAGAAATTGAAAAACATTCAGTTTAAGAATAGGGGAATCATTAGAGATTTAGCAACAGAAATGAAAACATCTAAGAGTACAGTTGGGAGGTGGATAAATCAGGGACTGATTAGAGCTCATACTAGTGCTATAAAATCATTTCTCACATACAAACATAAGATTAGCAGACTAAAATTTAGCCTTTCAGCATTGCAAGTTGACGAAGAACAGAAAGTGATCAAATTTAAAAGCATGTCACAGATGGTTCACATAGATAAGAAGTAGTTAAATCTTACAAGATTAACAGAGAGATACTACCTAGTATCAGATGAAACAGAACCATATAGAGCATGTCAAAGTAAAATTTTCATTAGTAAGGTCATGCTTTTATGTGCAGTGGCAAGACCTACTTATGATTTTAGTGGTGAGTGCATATTTGATGGGAAAATAGGTATTTTTCCCTTTATCAAACATGTAGCAGCAAAGAGGAATTCAAAAAATAGAGATCTAGATACAATCAAAACCAAACCAATGTTGTCAGTTACAAAATCAGTGACAAAAAGCTTCTTAATCAATCAGGTATTGTCACTTTACTATGTTACTAGCATACATTTTTTTGTAACTCTCAAAGTGTATTCATTATTGAGTCGTAAACCCAAATATGTGTAGAAATAAGAATTAATGCATAAATTTTTATTGTTGATATTTATTTTAGGTGATACCAGCTATAAAAGAAAAATAGCCAAGTGGAGCAAGCAGGGATATATACATTCAACAAGATAATGCCAAGCCACATATAAAAGATAATGATCCAAAGTGGAGGGAGGCAGCAAACTTAGATGGATTCAATTTCTATCTAGTTATTCAACTCCTAAGAGTCCAGACACTAATATTAATAATTTGGGATGGTTTAGAGCCTTACAATCTCTACAATTTAAAACTGCAATAAACAAAGTTGGGGATTTGTTACAAGCAGTGAACAAATCATTTGAAGAAAAATTGATTTAGAGATTGCTTGTGGGAAATTCAGTTTGCAAGGGATCAAATGAGTACAAAACCTCTCACATGGGTAAGGAAGCATGCATTACTTAGATCAAGATATCTCCCAACTAATTTAGAGGTGGAACTTGAATTAGTCCAATCAAGTATTAAGTATCTTGTCCAAGAGAATGAAATAGATGGCTTGGAAGAACTCATAGAAGATTTGGAGACATTAGTTTGAATATTTTGGATATATGAAAAGCATGAACATATTTTGCAGGTTGGAGATAAGTATGTTTTTGTATATTTCAGCCTTTAGATTAACATTTTGTGGGGGGTTTATATACGAATAGATGAGGGATATTTTGTTGATGAAAATATTATTGTTTACAGCTAAAAACAACTCTTGTAATGAGTTTGTTTAAGCAGTAAACAATCATCACTAACATGTTTTGTTTAAACTATATAATGCTACTTATATTATTAATTGATTATAGAGCATGCTTATGTAGTGTTGATGAAAGAACAAATAAATAATTTTCAGCACTAAGGCTATAAGTAAAAGAGAACAACCATTTTTCTAACATCTTAACAAGGCAGTTAACAATTCACAAAAAAACATGACTCTCAATTCACAAGAAAACAACATTAACAAGAAGTCATGGTTCTCAATTCACCAGAAAACTATGCAGTAAACAACATTGTTGAGAGTAGAATTTCATGCATTTTATGTGTCCACATTACACCATTTTGCTTAGAAAAGTTATTGTTTTTCTATGGATTAGTGTACGTTTTATATTTACACGATTTTGAGGCTACTAAGGTGTTTTTGTGAGTTTGAAGGCAGAAAACAGGGGAAAACAGAGCAGGATCGGAAGCGGAGCGGAGTAGAGCTGGAACGGACCAGCTCGGGTAGCCACTCAGGCCGAGCTGGTGCCGCTCGACAAGCCAAGTAAGCCGAGTGGGGTCCAGGTGGGTCCCCGTTGATGTGGCAGGTCAGCCTGTTGCAGCTCGGATGCCGCTCGGCCAGGTCGTGACCCAGCTCGAGCTGAGCTGGGTGCCGAGCGGCCCAGAATTGAGCCCAGTCACAGCCTGTTCATTTCTGCACTGTATTTATACCTTCAGATCGAGTTTTGAAGGGGAAATCATCGAAAAACAGCCCTGCATCAATCCAAGACATAATAGGGGAGATTAACACATAATTGGAGAGAACTCATCCATCACCCATCATCAATTCACTCCACCAACACTCTCATATCAGATTTCATCTGATTTTCATCCTCCATCCATCTTTAAGTAGTTCCAAGTGCTAATCAAGGGAGATCGGATGATCGGAGAGACAGAGAAGGAACGCCCAACTACGCTTACGCTAGGGTTTCGTGTTTCTAATCTTTCCCTTCCTTTTATCTCAATTTTAGTTATGAATTGCATAGCCATGAGTGTTGATTGTAACCTCATGGGCTAATTTCCTATACAGTTCTAAGGTTTGATGGATTGATTGAATTGATTTGGGAACCTAGACCATAGATTGGGATTTTATGTAGTTGATCTTTTGATTTTACTTAATTTATTTAGACTTGCTTATCTGCTTCGTAACGTCTTCATAATATTTTCATGACATCCGCTATAATGCTTGAATTATTGTGTTAGCTTGTGTGCGTTCATGATTGGTATTGTCTATCTGTTAGGGATTGATGTAGTTCCGCTATAAATACTTTAATTCCATGAACTAGTAAATCAAATATTTGAATTGTTTAGTGGAACAATGCAATTAGATATTCAAGTAGGAAGTGGATAGAACCTCGTAGTAATTACAGAGAATATCTTGTTAGTCAACCTACCATCCGGAGGTATTATTGTTTGCTTTGATTAGTATCTAGGAATAAGACTTGGTAATATTCGCGCACCTTACGATTTAAACCAGAATATACTGTTAGCTTTAAATCGGATCATATTCGGTGGGTTAATGGGGTTATGTAGTGTATTTTCATTAAAACTGCATGAATGAACAATTGAAGGTCTAATAACCCAAATTAATTAGTCTATACCTGATACCTTAGAACTGTCGCTTATCTATTGATTAAAACTTGTCTTATTTTTACTGTTTTTAATTAATTCAGTTATTTATTATTTTCATACTTTAGATAATTAATTCAAAATCTTGGAAAATTGGTTATTTAATTCTTGTTAAATAGTAATTTAAAAAAATAGATAATTAACTGTCTCAGTGGGATCGATAATTTAACTTGGGTACTTGTCGCTACAATTGATATCCTTATACTTGAGGATTAAATTGGAGCCGAGTGGCTTGTCCAGGTAGGCGAGTTGTGTTATAAATTTGTCCAGTCCCGTTCAGAAGCATTTCCAGCCAAAACCGTGAACTGCCAGCGCCGTCCAGCCAATTCCCTACTCGATTCCGGCCACTTTCCACCATGTCCTTCCATTAAAACACTTCACACACATCACTACTCTATTATTCTAGCATCAATTCAATAGATTAGGGCGTTTTAGTGGGTGAATTGGGGATTTTTGGGTGTTGAGCTTCCATTTCGAAATTCACCATATACAACAGAAGAGTTACATTTTTCTTGACCACCCTTTCACTCCTAGAATGTTATTGGTGATGTGAATTTGGCATGGGTAGATGTGATTCGTGTGAATTTACATGTTCAAATATGGTTTTGGTTGAGGCATTTGATCAAACAGTTGGGGTACATTCGAATTTAGGCTTATTAGTTGAATATCTTGATTTTTTGATGCTTATGGTCTCAATTATGTGGATTCTTGTTGAGTATTGAACATGTGAAGGTGTTGATTTAAGCTTGAATGTGAAAGTAAGATGGAAATGGAGAGTTGGTTTGGAATTGAACATGAATATGCTATGTTTTTGTAATGAAAAGTTCATGGAAGCTTGAATTTGATTTTTATAAGTTGAATGTGACCAAGCATGATTGTTCTTTGATTTTAAAAGTATGTTTATGATGGAATTGTTGAGTTAAAAGTTGATATAGGGTGATTACTATTATGCATGTTTAATTAAAAGTTAAGAGCTTGATTTATAACTTTAGATTGAAATGATAGCTTTGAACTTGGGATTGAATTGCATAGGTTCAATTTATTTGATTATTTGATGGAAGAGTATGCTTTGTCTACATGAATTGCAACATGAAAGAATAAGAAGAAGAGGACAGATGAGGGCACCTCATATGAGCCCGAGGTTGAACCTGAGGAAACTGTAGCACAGATATATGAAAGGTTGAGGAGAGAAAGGAGATTACCAGAAGATTTGGGTATCGAGCTTGATAATTGGGATGAAATAGCTGTGCTCTACGGGAGGATCTCAGATAAGATTGTAAATACCCGGTATCAGGATGATTAGACAATGCAGACACTGCGATTTACTGATGATATTAGGTTGATGTTTGATCAGGTGGGTATCTTGAGTTTCATAGAGATTAGAGCTCCCACTCATTTTAGGCTGGTAGCGGAGTTCTTCTGTACGCTACGGGTGATGTACGACAATGAGATCCCGTATGCGTGTGAGTTTGTATTGAGAGGCGGTGAGCCTAAGGAATAGACCCCGAATTCTATTAATCGGATGCTCGAATGTCCTGAGGGGATTCCAGCTTTTATGGAGTATCAAGACTTCAAGGCTGATGATTTATGGAGGTTGATTACGGGGAGGAATGAGGTATACAATCCTAGTTATGCTCGAGTTACTGCATCCGCAATCTAGTGTTGAGGTATATGGATCGAATCCTTTCGTGCACTATCTTCTGCAGATTCGAGAGCGGAGTGATCCCTCGGGGGAAGCTATATGTGCTATAGTGTATGCTGAATGGTGTTTAGTTCAATGTGGGAGCGTACCTGATCCATGAGTTGTACCAGTTCACTAACCATGTCCGACAGATAGTGAACATAGGAGGTTTGATTACTCCTATTGCTCACCATTATAGGATTGATACGAGTGAGATGGGTGTAGTGAGGAAGAAGCCAAACATTGATTTGCATTCGTTGGAGACATGAAAGGTGTTTAAGATGTCTACTAGAGGTGTCTTGGAGTACATGTACGCCATTGCACCCAATGCTTTCAGTTTCCCTGTTGAGCTGACTCAGTTCATCACCATTTGGAATGAGGGGAATATTGGTATGAATACATCGGGTCATCAGGCTGTCATCAAGGTGATACAAGAAGATCGAGATTGGAGAATGCCGCGCAGGTAGCACTTGCGCAGGCACAGCCGATGGCTATGGATGCTCCAATCGATGATCAGGGGTTTGAGTTTGGAGGAGCTAATAATGAGATGCCACAGCAGGATTATGATGGTGGGGCAGATGAGCAGTATAGAGGAGCTCCAGGAGGAGCACAGTTTAGGGGAGAGCCCATGTTCCCTGGAGTAGCCCACTATCCCTTGTACGGGATGCCACCACCTGCATTGCCGCCTGGTTTTGAGGAACATGGGTTCATGATTTTTCAAGTCTTTACTTAGAAGTAGAGGTGGCAAAAAGGCCGGGCTAGGTCGGCCCGATACCGATCCACCGGGCCAATGTACATTTACGGGCCGGGTCGGGCTTTGCCCGATTTTTTGCGGGCCTTATTTTTTGTGGGCTAGCCTAGCCCATACTGGGCCACCGGGCCATTTCGGCCCATTAATATTAATTTATTTTTTAAAATTTTAATTAAAAAAATAAAATTTATTTATTTTAATACGTGTAATAATTATATAAGTCAATATTGAATATTATCCTCAAATTTATAATTATATATAAATAGTAAATAATCTATTCAAGTTAATTATTATTATTTTTAAATCAAATAAATTAGGATTTATTATTTGGGGTCGATTGTATTATTAAGAGTTGTTAAATAATGGATTTGGAGCTAACATCAGTAATCACGATTATTATGTGATTAAAATTATATTATTAGAATCCAACTTATTTCATTATTATAATATAATGTAATTTAAATCCAATTTTTACAAATTTCAACAACATTAAATCTCATACACAATTATTTTTTCCATTCTATAGAGTAATTATTATTTTTCTTTCTCCTTAACTTTATTTCTATCATATATAATATTAAATCTCATATACAACTTATCACATTATTTTATATGTATATATATTTTCTTTCTCCTTAACCTTATTTCTATCATAGAGTAATCAAAATATTCAAGTAAAATAGAAAATTCATATATAATTTGAAGATTATAACTATTTTAGAAAGTTATTTTTATGACTATTTTTATATATTTAAATTTAAGTTATTTAAATATAATTTATAAATCAAATAAATTAAGTATCACAAATAATTTATGATTAAATATTAAATTAAATATAAATAAAATGACCGGGCCAAAAAAGCCCAAAAAATCGGGCCAAAAGCGGGCAGGGCCATTTGGCCCATCGGGCTTGATGGCCAGGCCAAAACGGCCCAGTTCTTTTCGGGCCTACATTTTAATGGCCAGCCCAACCTACTTATGGCCGGCCCATTTTTGCCTGCTTTACTTAGAAGGAAGAGAGAGAGGTTGAAGGTTTCAGATCTGAGGAGGAGAGAAAGAAGGTTCAAAGTATTCTTGATTTTCATGATAGAAAAAGAATAGGTTTTGGATTTTGGTTTTGTTTACTTTTTGGTTGTGCGATAATAAATGTGCTTCCAAATTAAAACATATTTTTTTAATACTCCCCCCATCCCACAATTTCGTTCATGTTTACTGTACCACGTTTTTTAAGAAAATATTCTTTTTGACCAGATTTGTTGATTTTAGATGGTATAGTAGTATTTTTAGGTAATATAAAAATATAAGGTAATGATATGTGTGTGAAAAATGAGTGACAAATTTGAAATTAAAGTAACTTTTAAGGTTGTTGGATAAAGTGATGTTTGCCATTTTAAGGTTGTGAACCAAATTGTGGGATGCACAAATGTAGAAACATGAACGAAATTATGGGACAGAGGGAGTAGTTTTTTATTTCTTTGATTTTTGTTTACTGGTTTTAAGTATTAATAATGGGTAAACTCATTTTATTAAAATCTCATGGCATAGATGTAAATAATTTAATTTTTTAAGGGTAAATATGTCAATTGGTGGGACCCTTACTTTTCTTAATTGGAAACGATGACATTTGAGTGGGGCGTCCAATATAGTAAAATGGTTATCTTTCGGTGGGACGGAGGGAGTTCAATGAAGAACGTTGAATTTAATGAAACTCTTTCGTCTCATTTTAATGTTATTTCAATTAAAAACTTTTTGATGTGGTTTTAAAAAATAATTAAAGTATACTTTTTACCTTCTTTATCATTCCTAATTTGGACTAATTATCACTATATTAGTTTGATTATATGTTTGTTGATACTAAAGTTCATTATAACACTTACGGTGTTGTTATGTATATTATATCATGTTATTGTAGTCATTATTCTCTTCTAAAGTTTGTATGAACATTTTTCAAATGTATATTGATGAGAGTGGAAATTCATGTACTTTTGGGTCCGATTTGATACATTTTTGAGTGTATAATTGATATTATTTGCACAAATCTTATTACTTGTAATTATTATTGATTAAAAGGTGCTTGAGAGGTATTTTGTTGTGTTTTGATAGGAAAAATGATAAAAAAAAAATGTTAAATTGGAATGAAGGGTGAATTTGTGAAAGATGTCAAGGAAACAGAGGACTGTATTCCGTAATTTTTTTGTATTTTTGTGAAAGTCCAAACTAGTCATGTGATACATGGTTAGAAAGCTACGGAAGAGAGGGTCGCGTGAGCGCAAGAATCGCTTCAATCGGAGTCCGGATGAAGAAGTTATGTTCAAAACCGTGAAGTCGCACAGCTGCCGGCGAAAATTTCGAAAATATATGAAAATTACCCTTTTTTCCTATTTTCTTAGTAGCCAAGTTGTTTCCTAATTTAATATCTCTTCATATCTTCCAAAATTATATTTTTCCTGATTTTTCAAGATCCCACATCGTTTTACTCCTTATTTGATTGCCCTACACTTGAATTTTATTACTCTGCAGATTGTTTATTTCCTTATTAAAGAAGATATTTTGAGACTTCATATTATTGTGTTTTTGAGTTTGGATTCCTTTAATTATTCTTGACGGTATCACTGATTGATAGTTAATAGGATTCTTTATTTCTGCATAATAATTGTTATTTCCTGTGACAGTCTTAGGGGATTGGCCTATAATACCTAAGAGTGTTAGACAATCAATTTGGAATATTAATTACTTGGTAAAACATCATTATTAGGTAATTAATAAGGAGACAAAAGAGTTAACAATTGTGTACCTAGAAAGGGAAGTCTAGTGCTCTAGCCTTAATTGGAATTTAGCATGAAGTACCTATAGAGGGAGAGAAAGTTAATTTCTTATTGATCCTAGGATTTTCAGCTCATTATAAGTGTTAGATCCTGCCCGATCAACATGATTTATCTAGACTTAGTGATCCTCTTATAAATATTTGCATGTAATTAATTTGGGTTTAGAATAATCTGTCTCATGATTAAGCTAGATTGTCCTTAGCATTATCAGTCTTTTATATTGGAATACTTGATTGTTTTCTCAACAGTTTATCTTATTTTATTTTTATTATTAAATTATTAATTTTCATAAATTGAGTTTGTCCTAAATAGAAATAGTCATATTAGATTTATTTGTCACTCTGATACTATCTCGTGGGTTCGATAATTTAGCTTGTTCACACGCAAACTACAATTGATCCCTTACACTTGAGAGTGAGATTCATATTTTCCAAAAGAAAATAGCGATCAAGTTCTTGGCAATCAAATCACATAGTCAAAATTGTCTAAATCCATAACATAACCAAAAAGATACTTAGCCCATGGTGTTATAAGCAACAACCATGTATATGGTAGAAAACTTACTCATGAGTCTAAAAACTAAAAAAAATAAAATAAAGAAAAGAAAACTTATTTGTTTGGTTCTCCTTCTTCAACTCCGTCCTCTCCAGAATTCCCGTCTCCCATCAAGTAGACGAATACTCTCTTGAATCCTCTCCGGATGGTGGATAGCGGATGATGGGTAGAATATGAAAGGCGGATATGGTGGAATAGGGTAAAAACCCTAGGTGATGTGGTGGTGGTAGATTAGGCGGGTTCTCCACAATTTTGTGTGGTGATAATAATGAAGTATATATAGGTGTGATAATGGAATAAAATAAGGAGTAAAACGATGTGGGATCTTGAAAAATCAGGAAAAATATAATTTTGAAAGATACGGAGAGATATTAAATTAGGAAACAACTTGCCCACTAAGAAAATAGGAAAAAAGGGTAATTTTCGTATATTTTCGGAATTTTCGCTGGCAGCTGCGCGACCTCACGGTTTTGAACATAACTTCTTCATCCGGACTTCGATTGAAGCGATTCTTCCGCTCACGCGACCCTCTCTTCCGTAGCTTTTTAACCATGTATCACATGACCAGTTTGGACTTTCAAAAAAATACAGAAAAATCACGGAATGCAGTCCTCTGTTTCCTTAACATCTTGCACAAATTCACCCTTCATTCCAATTTAGCTTTTTTTTTATCATTTTTCCTATCAAAACATAATAAAATACCTCTCAAGTACCTTTTAATCAATAATAATTAGACGTAATAAGATTTGCTCAAATAATATCAATTATACACTCAAAAAGATATCAAATCGGACCCAAAAGTACATGAATTTCCACTCTCATCAAACCCCCCAAACTTAAGTTGTTGTTCGTCCCCGAACAACGAAACGACAAACCAAGAGAAATAATGAGATGGAAAGTCATGTTCTAAGGTAACGATCAAACTAAGCCTTCAAAAGATGTAATCAATCTCAACTTGGTTCACATAACTTCAAATTCAAAAGTATTAATTTATTCGAAACATGCAAGTTAAGATAATTACTTCACCAATTCAAGTGTTCAATCCACCTATGCTCACAAGATATATATATTGTAACTCTCACGCTCATGGTGTATAAAGTGTACACTGGGTTGTATATATGTGCTCTGAATTTCAATTCAAGTGCATGCGTAACTATAAGCTAGTCTATTGTCTCAACTCTCCTTTTACTTGTAGCTAGCAAATCATGAATCAAAAATGACTTTTATTTGGTTGTAACATAGGCTCTTTGGACAAGGTAGGAAATTATGGATAAGTGACTCAAACTCAGATCAATCAAGCCGCGGTCCATCTTGATCTTTCATTCTTCCTCATCACTTTCATTAAAGTACATCTCGTCTTCACCTATGTAGGAACAACAACCTTTTTTCTCTAACTCTTCAACTCCATCTTTTTTCTTTCCTTCACTTTTTTGAATGGCGTACCAGTTTTAGGCACTACCCCAATTGATCCTCCACACGGTACTAGAATTAAGCACTACCCCAGGGTGTCTGTTTCATAGAATACTAGATTCAAGCACTACTCCATGAATTTTATCTTTTGATCCTTTCTTCATCATCATTTTCAATTCCAACTTATTCACATTCTTTTTCTCACCTCCTCAACAATTACTCAATTGATCCATGTAAAACAAAGAAAAATCAAATACTGATTAAGCTCAAATGAGTTATTCAAAGAATGGATATTCAAGGCTCAACAAGCTGACTAAGGATTTAATGAATACAGGTAAAGTATATGGAAAAGATGGGCTAAAAATCAAAGATGGCCTAATATCATTTCCATAATTCACTAGACTATTCTCGAATATTCAAGGAGACTCAAGGCAAGTTCTAGAATACATGAACAAGAACGATACGCTCAAGAATAAAATTAATCACGCATCAATGTATCATGGTTTAAAGGCTCAAATCTCACTTGGCAATTTCATAGAATGAATGAGCATTTTTCAAGGATACGCATACATCATAATGAGCACATCAAGAACTTCAAGTACTTAAGAATTAAAACATGTTTCCCTTATTAATCATAATCAACATCATAGGCAAAAAAATAACAGCTAAAGATCCCCATGAAATTCAAGTCATAGAATTTAAAGTTCATGCTCCTTACTCATAAGAATTCAAAACTCACAGAAAAATTTAGAATAAGGAAAGAAGTAACCTGATTTCAATCTCCTTCACATCTTGCAAGTTCACTTCATCACCTTTAATACCTTCTCAATCAATAAAGCTCAATACAAAACTCATCATCACAGGATTCATAAGAGATAAAAATATCAGAGACATATGAAAATCAAGGATAAAAAAATCAAAAAGACAAAGATCGACGATTGAGCACCAAGGGACACACAAAAATAAATGAAGACACACAAGACACCTGGATAGTCGCAAAAAAATTCAAAAGATCGAAATAAATTTTGAAATTCTAAAAAAATCGACCTTCAATCATAACACACAGAGCGAACATATCTTCCTCCATGATTACACTATTTTCATATATACATCTTCTTCCACGAATTATAATTAATGTCAATACTTTTATGTTATATGTAGCAGCATTTTCAAAATCAAACTGGACTGGCCAGTTCAACCGGTTGAATCAGGAACCGGTGCCGAAGCCATTCCAGAACTACCTAATAAACAGCTTTTGCGATTCAACAGGAAAGAACCGATTAAAACTAGAAAATCGATAAACCGACAAAACAGGAAATTCACCGATTTATTTATAAAACTTAAATTCCAAACAATCCATTTATATTTTTCATTTCAATGAAATGATTTATCCAAAGAAATTATACAGATCTATAAGAAATTACACATATCCAAAGAAAAATATTGCAAATCATCTCTTTCAAAAGTCGAATGGGAATCGATCAACAATAAATTACATATATTTATCGAAGAAAAACTATAAAAAAAACCCTCTGAGACGCCAAACAACCGTCTGTTGGGAAATTTTTATTTCCATTATAATCTAATTATGGGCAATATATTATTATGCAATTATATTAGCTATTCAATTATTTTATGGACTTAATTAAGTGATACAATTAAGGTTAAAAGTTCATGGTCTAAAATAATAATGATATGGGCCAATTGAGTCGATACTCAATACTACGTTACTAGGTGATTATGAGTGGTCTAGTCAAGTAGTATATAAAGGCTCTCAGGTTATGACCCCCAATATACTAAGCCGCACATAGTTTTCTCCTTCTCCCCATTGGAAGGGATTATGACGGTCTCATAAGAAATAATGAGGCTTAGTTGAGGAAGGTCAAATACCTATCGATCTTCGAGTTCGTAGTCCGCCTAAAGGACTCAATGGATCAAGGTACGCTTTCACATTCTAGTTTAGATCTCGTTAATCATGATAGAGTTTAAGGTTTTAGGATCTATGAATTTATTTCCTACAAGTGATATCAGAGCCACCCTATTTATAATTTTCTGAGATCTGTCGAAATTGTGATTAGGTCCAAATAATTAATTGTATTTGAATCTTTTTTGTGAAATCACAATTTTAATTTTGGAGAGTAAAATTTCTTGATCAATTATGATTTTAGGTTCGATTAATTTTAAAATTTTGATAAATTACGGTTGCATAACTTTGTTTCAACTGTGTAACACTTATCCAAATTTCTAATTGAATTAAAATATTAGATTTATTGGTATAGTTGCATATTTTAATTAGTTGAGGATTCAATCTTTTGATAAGTGACTATTTAATGTATTCAAATTATGTATGCTTCGAGTTACTGTACCAGACTAATTTTATTAAATCTATAAAATGTCTTTTAGTGATATAACACCATGTTGTATTAATAGACTGATTGACATATTTGAAATAATATTCTGTAAATGATTACCATGACTTTTCTTGTTGACCCATTTAAGTTGAATTCATTTGTGGAATTCATGATTAATTTCAATTTTGAATCATGCAATTGCATACGGGTCGAAATGCATTTCAAGTCAACAATATATACATACATATGTATACATATATTATACACACACATATATATATCATTTAATTATTGATATAAAATTGTTGTATGGTAATTTTAATACATTTTAATTAAGGATATTTGGCTAATTTAGAATAAGATTTGAAATTCTTAATTAAGTTAATTAAGGAAATCTTTCACTTTTAAGTATGGGTAAATCATCTCATATTTTTATATGGTTTATGGAATTTAATTAAGAGTGAGGCTTGTGTGCGCCCGAGCGCACGGGAACACATTACGTGCACCTTTAGAATTTAGTATTATAGGTAAGGGTACATTGCTTTGGTCTAAAGGGTATACACTTTAATTAATAAAGGTACACCATTTTGTTCTAAAGGGTATATACTTTATTAATATTTTTTATTTTTCTTCAGAAAATAAAGGGTACACATATTTATACTAAAGGGTATACAATTTAACACAAAATTTCAAAGGCGCACGGAATGTGTTCCTGTGCGCCCGGGCACATACAAGTTTTTGCCTTTAATTAAATTTAAATTGGGGAGACAACTTTAATGTCGTTCAATTAAACTTATTTTAAGTATTTATTTAATTGGTCTAGTAATTTTCAATCTAGTCAATCAAAGCATCATGTTGTTATAGCAACTTCTGTGTGTGGAGTGCGACTTTATTGATATTATATTGATGGGTGTGGATTTATTTATGCATTCTGTGTTCGGCTCATAGGTAGGCACAGTTTAACAGAATAATAACGCAAATGTGATAATAAGTATGTGATAATTCTTTTGAATTGTTCATGTGAACATCAGTCGGTTAATAGATAAACTTTTGTTTGACAGAACTTATTATCAGTACTTGATTATTACATCAAGATTACTCCTACAGTTAATTTTTATCCATAAACGAGGTTAATGTCGCACAAGGTGTCTTATGATGGGTCCCCAATTAGTATTACTAGTCAGAATTTATTTTATAACAAGTATGATGTGCGAGTGTATCTTCATGAGGGTATTGATCGGTTCATAGGTAGATTAATATTTGACCCAAAATATACAAGTACCTCTAGTGGTGAATATGTGACGATTATTCGATTTTACATATGAGTAATAAGTCGGCCTAAAAAGACTATTGCTTGACAGTTTTTATTGTCATTATTTGACCACTGCGTGTGAGTATCATTTAAATTAGTATTGTTATCCTAAGCTTGATACTAATATTGTGCTCGAATCCCCAAGATGATTCTAAATTATTTAAATTGTGAAAGATTATAAAGTTTAATGCAAGCAAAATAATTATTTTGGGTTAATCTCTGTATAATTAAGAAGTCTGCTTATTGAGTTTTGCTTATATCAACAACATATTCATACATGATGATTGAACTCCAATAATAAAGATGAGACTAGTAAGCTTCAAGAAAATTTGGTCTCAATAAAGTATAAGGACAATACAAGAAAACTCATTAAGAAAGCTGCTAAAGACTAAACTAAAGAATAACATTTTGTTTCCTCCTAAAAACTTGTGGAATTATTTTATAATACACCACATTAAGATTACTAGCGTGGATGGTGTAGTTAAATGACAAAATAGAACTCCACAAGATGTGGTTACTAATGGGAGAAATATTAAAGATTGCAGCTTATGGTCTCAATAAAGTTTCAACTAAAGTAGTTGTGAGAACTTTTTATGAGTTTCACATTTGGTGATGTCCAAATAAGGTTAGGTCTTATGGATTTACTACAGAAAATTGGACTCAAATAGCTATTGACTACTTTATTAGTTATAAATTTAAAAAAACAAAGTTTATGATCCAATTAATCGGATCATATTTGAGACGGGTAATATGATATTATTTTTTTTAGTGAAATTGGTAAATATTATTTCATTAGAAATGATTACATTGTACTTATGTACATGTGATTACATGACAAACTCACCTATCCAAACTACATAAGCGTAAAGCTCAGGGTGAATACATCAAAAATTTAAATACAAAGACACTATATGAAGTTTGATTCTATTAGCTATATGCCTCGGGGTTAGCATCCTCGTGCCTAAGTTTAAGGCATTTCTTTCCACCCATGTATGGTATATCATAGTAGCAAATGTGATGAAAAGAAGTCTACTTGCCTTGTTACTGCCTCGGGTATCTGCAATAATTTTATGGAAAACATCTGTAACTGAAGTGATCCTTCCTCTTCTCCAACCAATCCATGTCTTTACCTCATCCCAGATACGTTTGGTATAAGGGTACTGAAAGAAAAGATGCGATGTAGTTTCCAGATCGAAGTAAAAACCACATCGTTTTTCTTCTTATGTGCACCAAACTCTGTCCTTCGTAGAGAGTCTTTCTCTATGAACTAACCATATTCTGAAGTTGTATTTCTTCACAATCCGGCCATTTGTGTCAGATCTGTTTATATACAAAGCTTGAGTCCTCTGTGTATCTGCTCCTCAAGTGTGCATACATACGACTGGCCTTAAAGACTCCATTCTCACAGCACCTCTCCATAATACAAACTACTCCCTCATCTGCTGATTTGAGCATGTTGATTTGGGGAGAAGAATAATATTAGAGACATTGTCTTCTAAGGGGGAGTCGATTCGACCCTTACTTATGCTTTTAATAATGTGCAAATGCAGAATATCGATAGGACAATGTCAATAATATTCAAATAATAGCAAATTCAACAACCTCAAGAATTGATATTATTAAGGAAACTACTAGAGTTGGGAAAAGAGACAATTCGAATGATTTAATAGTTCTTCTCATAAATTAAAAATGACACTATAGAAATAACTAATGGTAGAACATTCAAACAATGTTCATTAAGCCATACAAGATCCATATACTCGAAAGTATGTTTATACTTGTTCACCTTTTTGCGTGTCCCCAAGTGTGGGGAATCAATTGTAGCTCAGCGTGTGACCAAGTCTATTATCAAACCCAAAGAATAATTCTAAACTAATTATTTTATCTAATTATGACTATTCTAATTTAAGACAAATCTGGGTATTTTAAGAGAATTACCTAAATTAAAGATGCAGAAAATAATTACTAAAAATAACAAAATAGCAGATAAAATTAAATATGAAAGTGTTCAAGAGAAAAGATAGACAACACTAGGCAATCCAGTTAAATTAGTCAAATTAAATCACTAGACAATCGATTGAAATCCCTGCAGTTCTTATGAAAGCAATCATTAATTTATGTTAAATCCCTCTTTTAAAGTAAACTTAACCCATAAACCGTTTAAACCCTCAGATGCAGAAGAATAACTCTTACTCCCTTTCTTGGTACTTTATGCAAAATTCCATTAAAGGATAGAACACTAGACATCCCTTTATAGGTACTTAAGAATTAATCCCGAATTCCCACTTAACAATCTAAGAAACCAAATCCTCTAGAATGGTAATTAATAGATATATTAAATGTCCAATATTAATTATTCTAATGAATAAAGGTTATATGGTTAGATCCCCTTTACCCATAACAGGTTGACAAATATAATTCTTATATAACACAAGCAACACGCATAAATATACATAAGACAATGACATATACATGTATGAGGACATATCATATAAGACAAAAATATAAGTCTAAAATCAAAGCATTAATAAGGGAATAAATATACTGCAGGTATCCAACCTATTCTAGATCATCAATTCAAACCAATTTAACCTTCAAAACCTAGCACTATCCAAGAAGTTCTAGCCCATGGTATTACAAGCAACACCCATGGTTAGATATGAATACAATCCCATAGGTCTATTATTCAAAATAAAGAAAGAAGGAATAAGAAAAACCCTAGATATGGTGTGATTCTCCGTTCTCTCTTCCGTGATTCTGAACCTTCTTGTTCTCCTTCTCAAGTAAGCAACACTGATGAACTCCCCGGGATGGATGGATGGGATGGTACGGTGAAAGGGTATGGAAAAGTACGTATGGATGTGGAGAGTTGTGGAGAGTTAGAGTTTGGAATACCCTAAGGGCTCCTTTTATAGTGGGCACTGATAAATTCCCGAATTATGACTTAAAAGTAAACTTTTTCATGTCAAAAACATGAACGGGCCGAAAAACGATGAAATAGGCTAAACTAGGCTCGCTAGGATGCCGCACGAGTTGTGCCAGGTGCTGGCGTGCGGATTCCCTCGGCAGTCTCGGAGGCACGGGTGCGGCGTGGCTCGGCAGCATGAGTGGCACGATTGCGGAGTGGGCGGAACGTCTCGGCAGCCCTAGGTAGGATGTGCGGGCGCTCTTGTTCGAGCAAAATGTGCAGCATGACCTGGCACCTTCGGCGGCACGAGTGTGCTTCCTGGCCGGAACGAGTCGTGTCGGCCCTTCTTCTTCTGACTTCGCTCCCGACTTCGTTTCCGTCTTCCATTTTTGCTCTTTTTACTTTATTTTCCATCTAAAAATATGAAATAACACCTCACACGCATCTAGAACACAATTTATACAATCCAACCATAAGATGCTCAAATATGGATATAAATACCACAAAATGGTGCTAAATCGGACCCTAAAACATGCAGATTTTCACACTAATCAGCGATCCCAATCTGTAATCTCTCATAAAAGTATGATTAGAAGTGAATATTATGTCCAGAGACTGCTGGGATGACTTATTTATAGGTTACAACGGAGGAGAAATTAGGGTTGGGCCTCTCATTGGGCTTAATCATCCAAGTTTATTCCAAAACTTATACTTGAGCCCAAAAATAATAATTCAGTCCACTAAAAGATTATTATTGCACTGCCACCCTAATCCCAAATTATGTTATGGGCTCCTTCTTATTAATTAAATGAGTTACTGACAACTCAATTAATTAATCTCTTATCCAAGAGTAGTACCACTCAACCTTATTATCATGACGAAATAAATCCACCTACAGGGTTTACATGATAATCCTTATGAGCTCCTCAAGGGGACATAATCAGCCTAATTTATTAGGATACGGATTCCTCTACAATCAACAGCACACCATATAGACAACTTTATCTCCCAACTCACATAGTATATTAATTTAATAAATAAATCTCACCCATTGATGAATTAAAGAAATAAATACCGAATTACGCGTCAAAGTTATTGTATAGGGATTAAGAGCACGAACTTCCATAATAACAGAAGTCTTGTTCTTTTATATAGTCAGTATAAATCGAACAACCTTAAGCGGTCCTGCTCAATACACACAAAGTGCACTAGTGTAATTTTATAGTCAAGACAAACTAATGCCAAATCGCACTACAACCATCCCGATAGATTGTCCCCGTCTATCTCGGTTGTGAGCATCTGTTTATACTTTCTAAGAAGTTGAAAATATGATCTTCCGTATGACGCTGCACACCATATTATCTACAATATAAAGTAAATGGACTATTGTATCGACATATAATTAATTATAAGATGCAATCATTTGATCAATGATTCTCATTTCAAATATTGTTATCACATTGTTCATATTAAAGCTAGGCTTCAGTATACAATCCAACAAGTGGAAGTCTATATCCGTTGCTCTTTAAAGTTTTTAAGACACTTTGTTTTAGATAATTCAGTTTTTTGCAGAATAAAGTTGATGACTTTGAATTTTGTGAATTCACTTAAGTAATTTTCCATTTTGTAATATTTTACATTATGGATTGATCTCACTAAAGATTAAAGTTGGACCAGTTGAAAATAGATATGATTTTTTGATTACATTGATTGTAATTTCCATACTACTCACCATATTTGATCTATGTCATTGAATATATTGATATGGTGATTGTCGGGGTTTAACCACGATTTGTAATGTGGTGAATGATGCTGTAGTTCCATATTAGTATATGAGATGGACCAGATTATTAAGTACAGCTTGAAGAGAAATAGCATAAAGTTGTGCAACTAAGGACTCTTGATATAAATATTTTTGGAACAACATATAGCCCAAGTGAGAGATTGTTAGGAAAATTTTATTTCCATTATAATCTAATTATGGACAATATATTATTATGCAATTACATTAGTTATTAAATTATTTTATGGACTTAATTAAGTGATCCAATTAAGGTTAAAATTCCATGGTCTATCATAATAATGATATGGGCTAACTGAGTAGATACACAATAATACGTGACTAGGTGATTATGAATGATCTAGTCAAGTAGCATATAAAGGCTCTCAGGTTATGGTCCCCAATATATTAAATCGCACATAATTTTCTCATTCTCCCCATCGGAAGGGATTATGACGGTCCCATAAGGAATAGGGAGGCTTAGTTGAGGAAGGCCAAATACCTACCGATCTTCGAGTTCGTGTTCTGCCTAGAGGACTCAATGGATCAAGGTACGCTTCCATGTTTTAGTTTAGATCTCGTTAACCATGATAGGGTTTAAGGTTTTAGGATCTATGAATTTATTTCCTACACCGCCTCCATTGGATCGTTAGATCTCTACTGCGTACTTAGATCTTCTACGAACTTGTTGATTCACTATGACAGCGATGAATTTAAATGTGTTAGGATGCATTTGTTCAATAGAGAAGGGAGTGAGAAATCGATAACAAAATAGAAAGGAGGAAAGTGAGAGAGCACTGAGTCTGTGAAAATGAGAGAGAGGCGCAGATTTTAAAATGAAACCTTAGTTGATATGTTACCATTATATATGTACATATATTTTAATTAATAACTCAAAATGGGTGGAGTTTATAATGGGCCTGGGTTTTTTTTAACTTATATTAAGTGGGCCTGAACACATATGAAGATTACATTTTTTGGGAATTAAAAACTTCTATTATATATTTTTTAATAAATATTTTAAAATATAATTAAAAATAAGTGAATTTGATTTTTTCGGTTGAATCGTCGGTTGGACCTTGAACTGTTGTCTCCACCGGTTTGATCTCCGGTCCAGTTATAAAAATATTGATATGTAGTTATGAATTGTATTGATACATTGTGGATTATAGTTTGTTATGATGTTTTTTTAAGAGAGAGAAGATGGTGGATGGAAACTAAGGCACAAAGGGATTGATCAAACAAGTTTGACCCCACTTCTCATTTCCAAAAAAACATCTCGAATGTAGAGCTTTATGATAAGGATAAGAAGTCATTGAAAGTGGACACTAGGTTTAAGAAAATGGAGTTAGCAACGCTTGTTCTCAGAATATCTAATGTCTCAACTTTCTACTTATGAAATTGACTGTGACAATAATGTTACGTGGTACATATTTGTATGCAAGGAAAGTCCACTTTGTATTGGAACACGATTAAAACTTGAGATATCAAGATTTATTTGTAATGAATGTGAAGATGCATCGATTGTAAGTTCAAAAGATATGGTGCAAAATGGAGATACATGTAGATAAACAAATTTAGTGCACGATCAAGTAATGGAAAATAGAAATATTGACAAAGTGCACAATAAAAAATTTGATTCTTTTTAGCAAAGAGAACATACTATGCAAATTTGGATGATTTGGTTATGACTGCAAAAATTTTGGAAACTGAGGAAGTAAGAGAATCATTTACTAGTCAAAATGTTGATGATGTCCCTGTTAATGTTGATGAGTTATGTAATCATATAAGTATTCAACATTTGACAGTTGACTTAATTCCAAACTAAGTCGGGTTAGCCCATATTCCATAAAGTGAAGAAGTGCGTGTTAAACATGCAGTATTACTTCAAATGCAAAAAGTCTTTGAAATCAAAACTTGAATTACTTGCCATGAGATACTACTTTGAGTTTAAGGTAAAAAAAAAATAGAACAAAAGTCCTTACTCTATTGTTTGCATTGATGAAAATTGAATGGAGGTTAAGATCCACAAAGATGAAAGAATTTGATATGTTTGAAATTAAATAGTTTTTTTGGTTTACATACTTTTTAGTCAAGTGTTGGATGGAAAGATCACAAATATGGTACATACTCAATTATTGGAAGCCAAATTACTTCTGAATATGAAGATCTGAGCTGAGGATACACTTTGAAGAACATAATACATGATATTAATAAGGTGTTCAAAAAGAAAAATCAACTATAACTAAGCTTACATAGTCAAAGAGTGTGCAATATTGTCTCAATTACGTGGTTCTCCCAAATGAGAGTTATGTTATGTTATCATCTTATTATGATGTCTTGAAGCAAAAAAATCCTTGGACTTTTGCAACCACAGATACTCTATTTGATAAGCGGTTCAACTATTTTTTCATGGCATTGAGACAAACATACAGGGATTTTGAGCATCAATTAGACGGGATAATTTCTGTTGATGACACTTTTTTAACAAACAAGTTTAGAAGTACTTTGCTTAATATATCACATTTTAAGATTCAAATGTGCAAATTTATCCTCTTACTTGGGAAGTTGTTGACTCTAAGACAAGATTGATGGATTTTTTTCTTTCATAAGTTGAAGGAAATAACTGGGATATAGAGGAATTGGTGATAAACTCTGACAATGAAAAAGTATTCCAAGTAGTTTTAAAAAAAGTTTATCATCTTGCATATCACGCGCATTGCATATGACATTTGCATAATAACATGAGAAAAAAATTTCCTAAAACAAATTTTGCATAATTATTCAAGTTGACAGCTGAGGCATACAATATAATAGATTAATATGATTGCAATTAGTGGCATGCACAAAGAGGTTAGACACCACCTAAATTAAGATGTTGGAGGTCTTCATTTTGGAGTAGAGCACATTGCAATTGCAAAGGGATATAGTACAAAATTATGACTATAAACAATGCAGAATCCTTAAATTCGGTCATGAAAATGCTTGTAATTTTCTATTTTTGGTTTAATTGAGCATATTAAGATCTGTCGCATAAAATGGTATTATAAAAGACATAATGAATCAGAAAAATTGAGTAGTTATTTGACAGAAAAAATGAAGAAAAAAACGTGCATCAGACACAACTAGGTTCATAGAATGAATGTTATCCCGATTTCTCCAACATAATATGAGGTAAGTAAAGAATTTGACAAGCATATTATCTATTTTGATTGTTTGTCATTCACTTGTAATTAGTTTGATATAGAAAATTTTCCATATGGATATGCAATTGTCATTATTAAGGACAATGGAGGCAATGAATATGAGTTGTGCTCAAAATAATACACTACATATTTTTAGAGAAAATCCACTACAAGAAAACTGTCAAATTCTAACAGAAAAAATTCCAACGAAAAGCAAATCCATTGGAAAATTTAGATAACCAATGAATTTTCCAATGAAACTTTAAACCGTTGGAAAATTCCAGCAAAAATTCCCATGGAAATTTAAACTGTTGAAAATTTTCAATGCTAACTCCAATAGTCTGATATATTGAAAATTTCCAACAAAAATTCCTATAAAACCTAAAACTGTTAAAAACTTCCAACGAAAATTCTCATATAAATTTAAACCCTAATGCTATTTCCAATAGCTTGATAAATCATTTGAAATTTCCAATAGAAATTCCAATTAAACATAAACCGTTGGAAAATTTGAATGAAAATCCCATAAAAAAAGAGACTTCAATAAATTTAAATGTCAATTTATAATATAAATTATATATTAGTTAAGTTGGTAAATGGTAAGGTGATGTATTCAAGAGGTCAAGGGTTCAAATCCGAATAAATGGAAAAAAATGTTATTGGATTCACTGTTGGATTTTTGAAACTGTTGAAAATGTTGTTGAAAAAATAACATTCCAACGGTCACTTTTCCAATAAAAAACTCGTTGGAATATCTGTTGGAATCATTAATTCCAACGGTATTTTTGCATATTCCAACGATTTTTTACCGTTGGAATTCGATAATTTTCTTGTAGTGATCTTTTTCTAAATTTGTATACCCATTACAAGCAAAGGACGAATGTAGAGTCTCAAATATTTTACATGAATATACCATAATCAATTTTGCATTTGAATTGAGTGTTAGAAAAATAAACATATCATTTAGAAAGTGAAAGAAAAAAAACTTAGATTCAACATGTTTTTTCTTGATGAAGACTCATAACTTTCTGAAAACTAAAAGTATTTGTAGAATATCCTTGTCAACTCTCAAGCGTATCAATATAAATAGAATATATGATAAAGATAAAAGTTTTATTTTACATAGTTACGCAAACAATTATATACTTCAATTATGTGCTCTGATAGATCCACTCTAACTGTAAATAGTGATGGAGCCATGAATTCCATCGAGGGGCCTATAAGAAAGATGTGTGCGTATTTATATATAAATTTAGATTTCTATTTTTGTCTACACGTTTTCTCTCTCTTTTCAGTTTCATTGTATTTAGAAACTATTCAATTTTAATCTTGACAATGCATGAACTCTATTTATATATATAATGTCAGTTATGGACTATATATATATATATATATAAAAGTATTTCTTGCCCTCAGGTTCCCTTGCACACAATATTACTTTTTAATATATAAAAAAATACTATTTATAGTGAAAAACTATTATTTTTTTAAATGAAAAAAATATTATTTGATAGATGACGTATGAACTTTATCAATGTCATGACAAAATAAAAAAGTATAATAAACAAATGAATTTTTGGCAATACTTGCGCCACACTGTCTCACGTGAAACTGTTTTTTATTTTCTTAAATAATTATCACTTTTTATTAAAAATATGAGTTAGTATCTTGTGCGTCCGAGGGTATGAACTTGACCCTGCGCCCAATCTGCCCCATTTATTATGCGAGTTATTTATAAGTTAAAAAAATAAAAAACTCAATATAGGCAAGGTCAGACTTAGGCGAACGAGTCTAAATCCGTGCGCCGGGGCACAAGAGTTTTACCTAAAAATATTATCACTTTTTTATTTATATGACAAAATGTTATGGAGTATCATTATATCACTGTCACTTTTTATTAACTCAAATATCACTTTTTATTGACTCGTAGAAGTCTTTTTTTTCTATATATATACTCCCTCCGTCCTGTAACAATTGACACATTTTTTTAGTACGGAGATTAAGGAGTATAATAATTTAATGTAAAGTGAAGTGAGAGAAATAATATTTAATGCGTAGTGGGTAGTTGTATTAGTGGTGAGTGTGATGTGTGTGTGGACTCATGTAAATAAACAAATTGTTTTTGTGTGAGTCTCATATCCTTTAAGGCATCCCCCACTGAGAGGAAGATAGGATGAGTTGACAAGACTATCTATCTAAAATGAGAGAGAGATATCATTGGGAAAGGGTAGAGGTAGAAGCACGGGTAGTACTGCTTCTACCTGGGTATATGGTAGGCCCTTCTGCAATTCCTCCTCATTTTGCCTTTTCTTTTGATTTTTTTTTAATTTCAAATATGCTGTTTTTTTCATTTTGTGTTCTTTTTTTTTCTTTTTCATTCTTTTTTTCTTATTTAACCGTTAGAAATTAATGTTAAAAAAAAAGAGATTTGTATTATAATGCTTCAACGTTCACATGACCGTTCATCTTTTTATTAAAAAATGACCGTTTGTTTTTTTAAATTTTACAATCACTATAAATATATCTTTCACTCCATTCTTTTCCCTACATTATTTTCTCTTCTACATCTTAAAACTTCAAATTTGCTAGATATTTTAATTTTTAGTAATAAAAAAAATGGATAATGATCCATGGATGAATTTCGGGTTTAATTCTTCTAACTCCGGAGAAAATTCAACGCCCCCAAGTATGAATTTTCGTCCACGTGCCAACTATCATCCTCAAAATCCAAATTTTCCAAATAATTTTCTATCCCAAAATATTTCTACTAATCTCCCAAATTTTTCAGAAAGTAGTTTCCCTCAACCCAATTTTTTTAATTTATTTGGCGCACCATTCTTCATGTATCCAAATCCTTACATGGCTCCTCATCCTCAATACAGATTTCGTCTGACCATCGGCACAAGTTCACCGGATACAGATAGAGATAGGGTAAATCTTGCTGATGACTTTGAGAGCACCGAAATTCCACCACCGGCTACTGAAAGGAAAAAAATTCCCTACTCTTTTGATGAAAATGCTCTTCTCGCAAGTTGTTGGGTTGATATCAACACGGACTCCGTCATTGGAAACGATCAAAAGTCGAATCAAATGTGGACTCAAATCGCCGATGCTTACAACAGTGTCCATTCAGATGACATGACATTTAGGTCTGTCGCTAATTTGAAGTCGCATTACTATACAGTACAGAAAGCTGTGAAGGGTTTCAACTCCTACTACAATCAGGAGAAGAAGGCATGGGGAAGTGGTTGCAGCGATGCTGATATTGTAGAAAAAACAAAGATTCAATTTAAAGAGAAGTATGGTTCCAATTTTGTACAAATCAAGGCATGGAAAGTATTGAAAGACAGTTCGAAGTTCGTCGATCCAGATTATGATGTTCGCGGATCGAAAAAGTCAAGACTCTCGGCAACTAGAGAGTATGTGGTGTCTTCAAACACTGACTCGAAACTTGGAAATGAAGCTAGGGTAGAACCCCCTCGCCCAATGGGGAGAAACGCAGCAAGACGTATCGGGAAGGGTAAGGGAAAAGCGACCATGTTCGCCGGAGAAAGCGACGATATTGAGAAAAGGCGTCGTGGGTTGGAAGAATTTAACAAGGAAATGCTTGAGCAGCTGAAAATCCTTAACCAATCTAAAAATTATAAGATATTCATGAAAGATACCTCGAAGATGACACCTGATCAACTACGTGTCCATCTCCAAGTTGTGGAGAATATCAAAAAGGAAATGGGGTGGTAAACTTGAAGAATTAGTAGTTGTAGTACTTTGTTTCAACATTTTCAATGTTCGTTGTTGTACTTCATTTCAACATTTTCAATATTCGATTGTACTTCCTTTGGTATGAGCATTTTCAATGTATTTCATTTCGTTTTGAAAACTAGCCGTTAGAAAACTAGCCTTTATAAAACTAGCCGTTAAAACTAGCCATTGTGGAACACTACTCTATTTAAAGGATGTTATCGGATGCTTAGAACTCCTATCTGAGAACATCACGGTCTTCCTATTGATTATCCTTCAATTTCTTTCATTCTCTCAAACATGTCTTCCTCTTCACATTCATCATCTTCCGAAAGTGATAGTCTTCATGAGTTCATCTTCGATGACACGATAGAGAAAGAAATAGAGTCCTTGCTCAAAAAACAATAAGAGTTACTTGGTCGTGCTGGGACTTCTGCTGGCGGTACCAAAAAGCGAAGAACGTATGTGCACCGAAATCGTGAGGCGGGGCATACGAGACTGTACCTCGACTACTTCTCTGAAGATTTGGTATATGGAAGTGAGATGTTTTGTCGATGTTTTTGTATGTCGAGAGAGTTGTTCTTGCGTATAGTTGATGCACTGGAGTCCCATGATGAGTATTTTCAGTGGAGGGTAGACGCAACTGGGAAAAAAAGGTTTTCTCCACTACAAAAATGCACGGTGGCCATTCGCCAATTGGCATATGGTGGACCTGCCAACCATTGGGATGAGTATCTACGTGTAGCCGAAACAACCTCTATAGAATGGCTCTTTAAGTTTTGTCAGTGTGTGATCGAAGTATTTGGCGGATACTACTTGAGAAAGCCTAGTGCCCTGAATTGTCAAAAGTTGTTACAAATGCACGAAGAAAGACACGAATTTTCCGAAATGCTTGGGAGCCTTGATTGCATGCATTGGGAATGAAGGAACTGTCCGACAGCTTGGAAAAGCCAATTCACATGCGGTGACCATGACATTCCAACAATCATGCTCGAAGCGGTTGTCTCTGCATATTTATGGATATGACACGCCTACTTTGGAGTGGCAGGATCCAACAATGACATCAACGTGCTCAACCAATTTCCTTTATTTACGGATACTCTGCAAGGACGCGCTCCATCCGTTAATTTTACAATCAATGATAGGGAATATAATCAAGGATATTATCTTACTGATGGAATTTATCCAGAGTGTGATGCTTTTGTGAAAAGCTTTCCATGTCCTCAAGATCCAAAGAGGCAACTCTTCAAACGAATGCAAGAGGCTGCTAGGAAGGACGTCAAACGAGCCTTTGGAGTCCTTCAAGCTCGTTGGGCGATGATTAGCGGTCCAACTCGTTTCTGGTACAAGAATAACTTGAAAGATATAATGCTAACTTGCATTATATTGCACAACATGATAATCGAAAATTAAGGAAATGCAGTGATCGATTGGTCCGACGATCCAAATGTGGCTATTTCGCCTCCACAAGTAAGTCAAAGATTAGCCGGAGCATTCAATGACTACGTCAGGAGGGGTGTTCAACTACGAGATAAGTAGAAACATCTTCAGCTTCGACAAGACTTAGTTGAGCATGTTTGAGCCCAATTTGGAGAATAATTATCTAACCGTTAAATTCGCTGGATCGAAATTTACATTATTGCTTTCGGAAGCTTTACTTTTATTTTTTAATGTATGTCATTTTAATTTGTGTTTTTATTTTTTATGTAATGAAAAAAATAAAAAATCTTTTTTTCCATTTTTTTCTTAAATTTATTAAATTATAAAATCTGACATTTTAATTATAATAATTTATTTTGAAAATTAAATATATGTAGCTTTAGAAATTAAATAAATGCAGTTGATAAGTTGATAAAATAAATGAGAATTAAATAAATTGAAATGGGTCCCTCAAAATACCTGCTTTTTGGGTAGATGGTTGGGGAGATGTTTGTTTTGGAGGTAGATGTATTTTACTTTTGAGGTGGCGCTGACGTGGCAACCAAAATACCTGCTTTTTGGGTAAATGAATGGGGAAGACCTAAAAGAAAATGTGTCAATTTCTGTGGGATAACCCAAAAAGAAAAGTGTGTCTATATCTTTAGGACGGATGAAGTATAATTTATATTTTTTTAAAAAATGATAAAAATTAGGGAAGTCGTAATTTGTGGACCCTGGGCTGGCACACAGAATCGGGGTTACAAACCAGCGTTTGTTTTCTTGATCTCAAATCTCCTCGCTCTAACCATTACTCAATCTGAACTCCCAATGGCACCACCGCCCGCCGATCCCTCCAACCAGTAAGTACTTCCTCTCTATACCTACCCAATTCAATTTCTTTCTTATGTTAATTTCTCAATGGACATCATCAGGAGGCGAAAGAGAAGCGACCAGATTAAGTTCTTGATTCCTTTAATCTACGCTCCTGTTCTTCCTCTAAGTAAGTATTATTATTATTTTTTAATTTGAAGTAATCGTCGATATCATTTGCTTTTCTTTTAGTTGTGATTGATTATAATTGCTCAACAGTTAGGATTTCCCTCCGGCATAAACCGGTTTTGAGGGATCGTTTATTTGGTGCGGTGTTGGTGGGAGCTTTTGCTCATGGGATGTACATCATGTATCCTTTTTTCGCTTACATTTTTTTGCATTATTTATTTATTTTAATTTTTTATTTAAGTGTATTCATTTATGATTGCAAAGGGGACTTCCCTCTGTTGATATTGTTTGGGAACATGGTTTGCTATATAGTGGAATGTTTTCATGTTTAAAAGTGAAGCAACCCCTAAACTCTCATTCCAGAACAACTTTAAAGATCTTATGTACTTAAATGGTTCAACCATCCCCACAAAATGATGAATGATGCTTTGTTATGTTAAGTACTCGCCGTTGTGTAGGAAAGTAGCAAAGGAAATTAGCCTGTGTTCGTTCAGGGAGTTAATGCTAATACAATATAATACTTGGTTGATTTTCGTCCATGGAGGTATTGTGAAACCCAACATAGTAGTTGATTTGGTAACAAGTTTTAGCATGCTTTCGTCAAGTGTTAGTTACTAGACTTTATGAAAGTTGAATTGCGGAAAGTTACTAATTTTTTGAGTCTTTATTGAAGTTGAATTGAGGAAAGTGATAACCTGTTAATATACCATGTTAATTTTCTCCAGAAGCATGTTTCTGCTTGATTCCTGTTGTTGATTGAATTTTTCGGGCTTTCAGAGTTCTAGGGCCTGATTTGGGGTCACAAAAGGTGACTTTTTGTGGCAAGACAAAATACACTTCACGTATTTAAATTTAAAAAAAAAAAGAAAGAAAGAAAGAAAGAGAAGGTAAGAAACTAAGCAACATAGGTAGAAGACTGATCTCAGCAAGGATTTAATATGTAACTAAAAGTGTTAAAAATTTAATTTTACATAGAAATTACATGATTTATTTCAGTTATATGCTCTTATAGTATTTAAGTCCACCAAGTGCCAAGCCTTGAGCTTTACCAAGTTCTTGCTTGCAAATGTGTTTTTTGATGCTGTGATCAAATAATCAATAATTAGCATCATTTGATTTGATTGGATCACCAAAGTACAAAAACCAGACATTTACCTTATAATCTTGTTCTTCTCTAGATTTCTGTAATAAATTTTTTCCAGATACAAATTGGAATTATTTAGTAGAAAGATAGAAATCTGCTTGAGCATAAAGATACGAAAGTGGGAAAGAGAAATTATGTTGGTAATTTAATTTAGATTGTAGAATTCCTCTTTCATGTTCATGTCGATGGGGTTGTATTTTGTTGCATAAATTAGGGATTCCTTTACTATTCATAAGAAACTGCATATTGTTTCCTTGAGTCATACTTTCCTAATATTTTACTTTGCATCTGCATTTCTTCTTACAGTTTTGCCTCTTTCTCCTTCTGACAGTAATTCCATTCTTGTTGAGATTAATTCTTTTCACTTCTCTGATTTTGGGTTCAATTCACAATGAAAGTTCCTTTCATGTTCTAATAATGAGCCTTCCATCTTGCCTCAAATATATAGTTCCGTAGTGAACTGGATACTGATATATTAGCTTAGTAAAAAGAAAAGAAAAAAAACACACTGTAGCAATTACAGGATAATAGTATGAGACAAATTTACTCTGATCAACAATATATCAAGGTATAGGAATTCCGATATCATTTATTAAATTGAGTGCTTTACATGTGAAATTTTTGACACAAGTTCTTCTTTTTACTCTCAATATTTAGGACATGTGCGTTTCTTTTGTTTGTTTTCACATTGCAATTCACTATCTATTACTTGTGGCTTACTGCTTTAGGATCTCTTCCTGGCACTGGAGTTAATATGTGATAAAGATGTTGGAACTACTGAGAATGGTTGACATGTTATGTTAAATATTGTTAATCCTTATGATCATGTTTAGAAGTGATGTATATGATAGCGAGAGCAAGTAAAGCTGTTGTTGCGAGGATGGAATCATATGACTTCACATGTGCTAATAAGGTTTGGTTTCCCAAATACCATACGCAGTTTAAGTTATCTTGTGTTCAATAACAATTGAGTTGTCCTTTTTACAGCTCTTAGTGGTTTTGCAGGTCGGAAGCTTCACATGGCGATAAACTGATACCAAGTTTTTTGATAGTAAGATGAGGATATGTTCTAAACTGCTCTTTGAACATGTGTTCAATTATTTCAATTTAAAACTAGACCTAATTTTTTTCTTTCAGATTATCCTGTGGAGATGCAGTATTTTTTGAGCATTTTGAGTAGAAATTTCAGATAGCAATGTTTTCGTGTCATCGTAAACAATTTAACAAAAAATGTTAATACCTTGCCTCAAAATATGCCTAACCTAACTTGTATAAGTGCTTGTCCTGTTAGTAGTTGAAGGATCTGCATGCATATATTTTTAGACAAATATGCATATGTTTATTCCAATTTTCGAAGCTCATATAATGCAATTTGATCAATATAAAGTGGGCAAAAATGCACATAATTAAAGATTAAAAAAATATAATTATAATTAATGAACTATAAAAGTTCATATACATCAGTCGGATGGAGCATAAACTAGGGAGAAATACATGAGAAATAAATACATATTAATTAAAGTTAGAAGAAGATGGAAGTGGAATGTGAACGTGTTTATTTGTAATAACTAAAATGTGATTCATCATTAATGAATCAGAAAAATTCATATTCAGCGGAGATGTACATGTGAAATATAAACATATTGTATTAAGTAATTAAAGTTAGAATGTGTTTATTTGTGGTCAGTCATCATCTCTACCAACAAGCTTTTTCCTTCATGACTGTGGACCTGTTAATCTATAACCGGCTTTGGTCACAGATTAGCTAAGAATTGCTCGTAATTATATTCTTACATAATAATTGCTCGTAATTATATTCTTAGATAATAATTATATTCTTAAATAATTATATGAACTTGGTTCGCGAGTAGTTGATATTAGAGCTGTCAGGATGGGTTGGTAGGACAATTTAACCCACAACCCACCACAACTCACTCTTAAATGGGCTCAAGTAGGGCGGGCCACTCGTGGGTCGGGTCATTGGTGGGGTGGGCCACTCGCGGGGTGGGTTAGTTGCGGGTTGGCCCACTTTCCTCCTCTTTTTTTTTTTTGAAATTTTTTTTCGATTTTTTTAAATAAAATTTTTATGATGTTTCACATTAACTTTTGTATCCTTAAACAAATATTTTAAACTCTAATAATAAACATTAAATTAGAGTATGTATTTTTTTGTGTGTCCACTAGTTTGGTGTGGACAATATTTCGATTTTTCAATTTCCTATATTTTTCGATTTTTCGATATTATTTGATTTTTCCAAATGTCTCCTATGATTTTAATGATTATAAAAATGAACTATTAGTTCACACAATTATGTAAACTCGATTCATACAAGTATTTACCATATAAAAATATCGAAAAAATTTATTTATTTATTTTAAAAATGAATTATATGAAACTATATTTAAGTACATTATTTTGGAATACATGTATTATTTTGAAATATTTAATGTCAATTTTATTATTTTAATTAAAATTAGATACATTTTTCGGTATCGTTCGATAAATCGATATTTTTTTTTGGTATGTCAATTTTTCAATGTGAAACGATATGCCAAAATATCGTTATTAATAAATATTTATCGAAAAATCGATATCGATATCGATATAAATTCGGTACGATATCGAATTTAATTTATCGAAATATCGATTTTTTGGAATATCGAAATTTTGGTATCGATATCGATAGGGTGGGGGTGGTGAGGGTGGGGTAAGAGGTGAATTGAAAATTATGAGTTGATGGTGGGTTAGTGGGTTGAGGCGGGTTAACCCACAACCCACCGCAACCCACTTGTTAGTGGGTTTGTATGGGGCGGGCTTTTTTTGGGATGGGTTACTGTGGGGCGGACTTATTTTGGGTCAGGTTATTTGCGAGTTTCAGTGGGGCGGGACGGTTTGACCCATTGGGTTCAACCCAAATTAACAGCTCTAGTTGATATATTTTTATTTACCTTGTCAAAGAGAGAATCAGAAAACCAGGAAATTAAAGTAAAATATAACTAACAAAAATTGCTCATATACCAACGAGCTTTTTCCTTCATGACTGTGGACCTGTTAATCTGTAACTTTGGTCACGAATTAGCTAAGAATTACTCATAATTATATTCTTAGATAATTATATGAACTTTTCGCACGAGTATTTGGTATATTTTTATTTACCTTGTCGAAGAGAGCATCAGAATACCAGGTTAAAAATGGGGTAATCTCTAGAAATAGTATTGATCATCCTATTCACACAACGCTTCTCTTTCATGATCTCGTAGACAAGTAGTACTCATCGACTCTTGCTCTATATAACATTTTGTTCAAAATGGTAATACACTTTTATTAAAAAAAAAATTATTTTTTAAGAAAAATAAAGGATACACGTCCTTATACTAAAGGGTATATCATTAATGATATCTAAGCGCACAGTGTTCCGACGTATACAAGTTTTAGCCTTTGAAAAATAAGTCATTGCTACTTACAATTTAAAAACTAAATAATTGCTAATCTATATTTAATATTCAGATTTTAAATTATTTAATAGTATAAAAAAATTTGAAGTTAATAACAATATTTTATCAACATATATGCATAATATAGATATCTTTTTATGCATATGATTGTTAATTTGTTATAATAAATTCATTCGAACTCAATTTTCTCAAATTTAATTACTTATCTTTTTGAGAAAATTTTTAAAAATAGACCATCTCAGCATAATTTGTGAATAAATTCGTCATTTTAAGTATAGTTAATCTAATTTTAATCTTTTTTTTTATTATTATTTGCTGTTCTTAACTTTAGTCAATTTTTTTTTTTTTTTTAATTTGCGATTCTTAACCTTTGTCATATTTTGTTCAATTTTGCTACTTTATATGTCAAAATTTAGTTCTTTAATTAAATTTAAGTCTTTTTTTTTCATTTGGCAAACACATTATAACATAAATTAACAGTTTAAATGAAAAGTTGAATTAATAGTGATTTTAATTAAATTTAAGTTTTTTTTATTTTATCATTTGACAAACAAATTATAACATAAATTAATAGTCTCAATAAAAAGTTGAAATTTGAAACTTTTTTTTCTTAAATCTCATATCTAGAATCCAACGAATTTTGCACTATGTAGAATCTTTGTATTTGAGATTGTGATTTTTAAGAATTTAATGTATTTTGTCGCTTACTCGTTTGTGCTGAGGTTCAAAGGCAAAAACATATCAGCATTTGACACTGAAAACAGTTGGTGGTCACATTCGTGATACACTAAAAACAATTCTGAGTAATTGTGAGCTTTTCTATTCATGTTTGCTTAGCTTATTCTTTTAATTGAATTTTTAATACTATTAAATTTTAGTGCTGTATATTATTCATGTCCTAACATATTTTCTATGATTATATGATTGATGCAAAAACATTTTTTATTATACGGCAATAAATGACGCTAATAACTTTTTGAATGGATAACATTCTAAGCATTTGTTTTTACTTAAAAAGTTGTTATTTGTTTTACTTAAAAGTGTGCTTTTTATGTTTTTTTTTTTCTGATTTTTTTATAAAAAAATTAAATTCTTTTATCAAATTTAATAAAAAATATTTAGAATTTATAGAATAGATAATTTGCTAATCTATGTCAAAAATTTAAAGTAATCAACATCAAGTTTTAAAGTAAAAGAAATTTGAGCTTAATCTATATCAAAATTTTAAAATACTTGATATCAAGATTTAAAATACTTTAATATTAAGAAATTTGAGGAATTAATAATAATATTTTATCAAAATTCATATATAAATGTAGATACCCTCTTTTTCGTGTGCGTTAAAAATATGTGAAAACAATTTTGAAATTATAGTGGGTTAGATGTATACTATTTATGTGTGTGTTTTTTTTAATGAACCTGTGAAATTGATGGATATTGTTAGGAATACTTGGGTTAGATCGTCAAGACTGTGTTAATATTTTCTTAAATAGTTATCATTATTTATTTATTAAAAGTATTATTACTTCTCATTAAAAATATTATTATTCATGAAATAATTCACTGCACCATTGCCATTTTTCATTAATTCGAGTATCACTTTTTATGAAAATATTATCACTTTTTATCTGTCTAACATAAATTTACCCATAATACAGTTTCACACAATTGATTGCCCACATTCATTAAAATGTTATCATATTTTATATATTCTACGAATTGTTCAATCAAAGAATCTAATTAGATAGTTATCACTTTTTCTTTATTAATTATTACTCCTCCATCTAAAGTTAAATTTTACACTTTTTATTTTCGTCCGTCCCACATTAAATTTCACCACAAAAAAAATCACATCAATCCTCAACTCAAAATGTACATCTTAATTACAAATTTAATAATCTCACCTAACACACGTAATATGTTTTATAATGTAATTACCTAAAAATATTACATCACTCTAAAAAAATAAATAAAGTAATTTTTTTTTAAATTTCGTGTTGGTGAAATATAAGTTGGGATGGAGAGAATATTTTTTTATTAAAAATATTATTCCTCCGTTCCCAAATAATTGTCTTAGTTACTATAGACACTGTTTAAGAAAAATTATTTTTTGATCAACTTTATTGACTTTTAGGGATAATGTAGTCTTATTATATAATAAATAAATCATAAAATATATGTAATGTTTGTTAAGTGTGAGTGATAAATTTGAAATTAAGATTTATTTTGAGATTATATGTTGCTTTGAAGTTTTTTTTGAGGTGACACATATATTGCGAGACGGTCGAAAATAAAAATAATAAGACACCTATTATAGATTGGAGTATTATTTTATTCAGCGAGATCGCCTAATTAATTATTGTTCATGCGGGCATTTCGTGTTAAATGGGTTTGATTTGAGACCCTAAGTCATAGATGATCTCGTACAAGTGGTTGTCTACATACATGTGATCCAATTTTTTTGGAGTGAGAGAGCTCGGGTGAACATCATGCACCTTTAGAATTTAATATTATGCTTAAGAGTACATTATTTTGTTCTAAAGGGTATACACTTTAATTAATAAGGGTATACTATTTTGTTCTAAAGGGTATACACTTTTTATTAATATTTTTTATCTTTCTTCAGAAAATAAAGGGTACACATCTTTATACTAAAGAATATACAATTTAATACAAAATTCTAAAGGCGCACGTAGTGTGCCCCGTGCGCCCGGGCGCACATAAATTTTTGCCATTTTTTTGATGCTCATAATCCAACATACATTACTATTTAAAAATTGGCAAGTATGCATCATAATCCAATTTGATCATTCAAAAATTGGCAAGTATGGGTATAATTTAAGATTAAAATAAAATATACTTAAACACCGTAGAGTGTAAACCGTATTCATGTTACACATTGATTTAGAAAAATACAATTTAATACATAGAAATGTACTCTCTAGAATTATATGAACTATTACACTTTTGAATAAAAAATAGTATTACTCATCAAATTCTAATACATTGTGATTTTATATTCACTAGTTTTTAATAAAAGTGAAAACTATTTAAGAAAATCTAAAAAGGGTCTCGCATAAGTGTTGTTCCAATACAAATTGATACCAAATTTTGAAATGGGATAATAGTGAAGGTTTAATAAACAATTTATAATACAAAACAAAGGAATAACATTTTTAGAAAATAATTTTTTATAAAAAAATGATAACTAAGTAAAAAACGTAAAATGATCCCTCGTAATTATTGATCTAAGATTATTTGACTGAGGTGGTTTATTTTTATTTTTTTTTTGTCAAAGTACACTTTCGCATAGACATACACGAAAAAACATGGAGGACAAAAGAAGTTAAGAATAGTTAGTGTAGGATCCAATATTACGTTGAACCGAATCTTTTACAATATTGGGTAGAATGAGTTAAATTGTTAATGGGTTATATTTCTATAAGATGATGGTAAGAGGAGAAAACGTGAATCAATCCGCCCACAAACTGGTGGTGATTCGGAATTCAGAGTCCGATCGAAGCCAAGGGAAAATCACCGAAAAGGAGGTCACGAGAAGAAGAAGAAAGGGAGATTATAGGAGAAAGCGTCGTCGTTTCATGAGGGAGAAGCCGGAGCTGTGGCTGAGACTTACTCGCTGGCAGATGACAAATGAGCAGGCCTAGCTAGTATGGTTGCCCAGTTTTGTAAAGGCATAACAAATAGAGCGAGGCTGCTAAGAATTTCATCAAAAATCATTACAAATTAATCCCACATGAAAGACATGCACCGTTATTTCAATAATTGGGCTGGACCATATGACCTAAACTAATATCAATGATAATAAAATTTTAATAACCTCATAAAAACTATAAACAATAAAGTTTACACAAAGCAATCTTCAATAATTCTAGAAGAAGCCTAATGTATTTGTTTCTCCTCAATTACCATCATCTTGGAGCAGTGTTGACGCCATCGTGTCTACCCATTGTTCTTCTTCGGACATCAATCATTTAACATTAACGTCATCATCTCCCAATAGTTGATCGATCATTCTATCTAAATCATTATTTGTAATATTGGAGGATGATTCTCCATAAACATGGGTGGTTCCATTACTAGCTTCGTGAAACTCTATATTGTCGTTACACAGTTCACTATGACTCATCGTCGTTGTGTAAGAGCTGGGCTGGGTTGAGTTTGCAGGTGGAGTCTTGCCCTTTCATTCATACTTTCTATTATAAATCAAACAAATATGCATGTCATGATACATACAAAACCCTAATCCATTTTAATAAAAATAAATTTAAATGCTTATACATATATATCTATTACACATAAAATATAAGAATACTACTCAATCACATATAAAAAGTAAACAATTACTTTTTGAGCATCAAGAGGAAATGTTTTTATACCTGTCATACCTGTGATCAATGTGGAAGGATGGTAATTATAAACGTAGTTTTGGTTGGGAACACGTTGCACCTGATGATTGGTCCATAAGATGGGTATTTTGCTCTTTCGAAAGAGGGATTGATCGCTATGTATTAGCTTTTGAAAATGTTCGTCAAGCACCTCTTTATCATACATAGTTGTATGTATCCTGCCAATCAAAACAACTTAAGTTCTCATATCTCTCTAAATCTAAGTTATCTAATGTACTCTTAATATAGAATTTTTATTTGCAAATTATTCCTTACAACTAGGTCAGTGCAGATACATTAGGACTTTGTTCTTTAAAAAAAACACTCTAATCTTCTAAAAAATGAACTACTATTACTCTTTTAGAAAGCAAATATTACTTATGTTCAAGTTTTGTATTGTTTTAAAAATTTAAGATCATGTTGAGAAGAGTTATTGTTTAGTAATAATAAAATATTACTTTAAAGAGTAATATTTTATTTTTATGGAGTAAATCTCATATAGTTAATGACAATTACAAAAATAAATAAATAAATTATTATTGATAATGTACAAAAATGACAAAAAATAAAAATAAAACCGTATTTAGGGCGTACCTGCATCTAGTGGTTTCACCCTTAGTGAAATCTTGATAAACTTCCCATTTAGTTTGTTTAAATGGAATAGTTGTGTTTTTTGCGTGGAACGAGGGCGGCCTATCAATCTGTAACATTGATTAACATTAATTCATCATTAATAATAATAAGATAAATTATAACAATTAAATTTAAAAATATTCCATTAATAATTAAATTAATTACCTCTATATGCAAAATTCCAGGTTTATTTGGATCCACAACTGCATTAACAGCATAAATAGTTTCCCAAGGTATTTCCATCTTGATCAACAAATTTTCATCAATAAGAAACTCCCATACCAATTTCCTGCAACCAAATATTACAATTAATTCACTATATTATGAGATTAATTTAATTTCTTGTTGTACCCTTCTTGGAAATTAATTATTTAAAGAGAAATTAACAATATTATTTAAGTATATGTACCCAATAATTTCCTATTATCAGACGAGTCATTGGAAAATTTGAAGCCTTGGACGAATCGAGCTGAGAAGAAGCCATAGAATTACTGTGTTGAGTAATTCGAACCTACGTATGCAAAAATCAAATTGTTATATAATTATACGAACAAATTATAAATAAAAATTACACAATTATAAGAAATACATATTTTCACTATTGAATAAAAATTAATAAACAAACACTGGTGCACAGTATATCAATTGAGTTAAAATCATTTTTGGTCTCATAACTATAAGGAATTTTATATTTCATCCCAAAAAAGAAAAAAATTTCAATTTCGTCTCATAACTCCTAATATTGGCCAATTTTGGTTCCAAAATCGCCGGAAATTAATTTTTTGGCCGCATGTGATGCCTCAAATTGGGGCTTTCCGGTAGCTTAAAACCTCAATTCTCCATTACAACTTCCAGATTACTGTGAGAATACTTATCCTACCGGTTTTACGTTGGTCTTCTAAAATCAACGAAATTTTCTTCTCTCTTTTGCTTCTTCGTTTCCACTTCGCCGAAACTAATCTACTTGGGATTTGGAAGTTGAACTCGACCACCATTTTCCTCGATATCAGACAGAATATATCTTTCTAGTGTCTTTTGTAGCACACCAGATGTTTGAATAATTGCTTGAATGGCTTTCACTTCTTGCCTGAGGTGCCACCCATGGATTTCTTCTCACAATCTGAACCACCCCATCTTTTCTCATCAGATTTCAAAGCCCACGAAATTGACTCCAATCCCATTTTCACGAAATCTCTCGTTGGCTGTTTCCCCAGGAGGTTCAGTCGCTTTGCTTTCGCCAGATTTTACCCCGACGAAGCTTCTGGGTAACCTCCGCCATTAAAATGATGGAAGTTCTCCAAAAGTTAGGGGATGTGGGTTCTTTTGATTCCATCGGGCAAGTCTTGGATGATTTGAAGCATTCAGGTATTGAGGGTTCTGATCCCCATCTTCTCTGTTCTTATCATTGCTAAGATTCACCATTCTCATATGATAACATATGATTCAGACACACCAACCATTGAGAATTTTAAGAAGATACTCGTAAACATTAATCTGGAGAATCCAACATAAATCGAGATGAGAATTGATTATAATAAACTCAAAACTACATTGGATTGTCCAAAAAATAAAATAAATTTACAAAAAAATCTTGGAATTTCTGTGAGAAACCCAGTAAAGATCAGGCGGAATTAACTAAACTGTCAACCCCGCGAATTTCTGTCAACATGAAACTCAAAAATACAATCCATATTCAAGGTGAAAAACTAGCTAAAAAGTAAATTATTTTAGATAGAAACCAGAGAAATCTGATTTCCTGCGGTAAATAACGAAAAGATTAACAGGGTGTACAAAAAAAATTGGGAGTTCACAAACTTCAATCAGTGTACTAGAATTGTAATGGAGAATTGAGGTTTTAAGCTACCGGAATGCCCCAATTTGAGGCATCACATGCGCTGCTCGTGCGATTTTCCGACCAAAAAACTAATTTCCGGCTATTTTGGGACCAAAATTGGCCAATATCAGGAATTATGGGACGAAATTGAAAATTTTATCTTTTTTTGAGACGGAATAAAAAATTCGCTACAGTTATGGAACCAAAAATTATTTTAACTCATATCAAGTCAACCGTACATAAAACAATATGTTAAAAGGCACCATTGTCTTATCTACTTTGCCCTTGTTAGTTAAGACTTGAGTCAGTTTTATGAATTGCATGCTACATTGATACTTAATTTCTTTTTAGGCCATTCTCATCTCAACTTCCATAAACCTCATGGCGTCCTTTTTATGACATTCAGGAACAAAACATGAAAACTAAATAAGAAATCAATCATAATATATACTAGAATTTAGAATTAAGAACATGCATGCGTTAATTTAATTTGTAATTAAAATCAAGAAAAGTAAATTAATTATTTTCTTTTCTTGAATCAAGAACCCTTAATTAGTTCGTCAAGCATCCTTAAGCAACTGTCATGAATTTTTAAATGACAACAGAAACTAAAGACCATCTCGTAAGTCATATGATACGATTACCTAAAGACAATTCGCCTGCCACAACCATTTCTTGGAAATTGCGACTAAACCTTTCCATAATCAGAGCCACTAAACTTCTTAATGTTGGGAGCCAACTTCCCTGCAGATAATCCAAAATCAGAACATCAGGAGTTCTCGTAGGCGCAAAGCACACAACAAATGTATATTTCATCACAATTGAGAAAAAAAAACTTCACAATACTGATTTCATTTAATAGGTTGTTTAATTCCTTATATCATTAGCTTTTTGCTGATCATCAGTGATTGAATCTACCCAATAACCAATTTAAGTACAAAATCAGTTGGAAAAAAAATAAAAATTAAAAGAGATATTAAAAGCCATAAAATTTTTTATGCATAAAGAATAAGCTGTACTTTTCTTTGATCTTGAATAATAGCTTCTAATTCCTCAATAGCAGTAGGCATCTGCAAAAGCCAAAAATCAATTTCTATATGTATTAACAAATTCAATAAACAAAATAAATGTTTGATGCAAGCATATTTGCTTCAGCTATTAAACAACCGCAGTATTTATGGAGTATCAATTTAACAAATTACCATATCCAACACATAAACTCGAGCTTCAATACGCTAGTACATATCCAAAAACCACACTGAGAAAGTACATGCAGCTAATGTAGCAGGGATGAAGAATCATTGGAAGAAAGCGATGCAAAATCAATAGTTATATAAATCTTTAATTGCAATTTTAGCAGTTCAAGCCCTGACAGCCAAGTCAGTCCATAGGGATATTACGGATCTGATGATACGGGGAGCAGAATCAATTCGTAGTTTTGAGTACTTGAAAGACATGAGAGAAGAGATAAACAATTTATGTAGCAGATACCTTGAAACTGGAGGGCTGTATGAAGACGAAGAGTATCAATCTCCCATAGAGAGCTCCCTGTCCAATCATTGCCACAGAACACATAACGATACTTTTTCACGTCTAATTTGACCAAAGAACATCTGCTTCTCTTGAGAAAAGAAAATTGGGTTCTAGACACAACAAAGCAGTGAGATTCCATTTAGCTGGTAGTCTGTTGTGTGCCATGTAAATAATGCAAGGTACAATTAAGCGTAAGAAAACCAAGTCTATAACATATTGCAGATCAAACCTAATACCTCTACAATAACTATTAGGCTTCTTACAGTTATTACACACTACTGCTTCCCATAACACTAATCAGGATTAATTGATGGGATATGAATTGCAAAGAAAGAAATCACAAACAATGGCAAATTCAATAACACTGTTAACAATAGGGAATTGAATAACACTGGTAACAAAAATCAGTCTCCTAAATCCTTCGCAAGTGGTTAGAAAGCTTAGATATATATGCTATCCATTATAGTATTTTAATTTTAGCTTAATATACAGTTCATACATCCTGACCTAGCTGATTTAAGGCATGAAGTGATTGAATCCATTGTACTTGGAGAAGGAAGAAGAGACTTCATTCCAATAGCTTGTCTCATAAAAATGTCCAGGGAATCATTCCCTTCCTCAGATTTCATTGCATTGACTATTCCACTTGAGCAGATCTATAAATAAAAGATTTAATACTATAAATAACATGGTAACAATAAATACATTAATCTATGTGCACCAGTTTATTATAAATTATATAGAGCAGATTCATGGGTATGCTCAAAGCCACAATATTAATCAATCGAAGCAAACAAAGGGGAGGAACCTGTTAAATGAGAAAAAAAAGGAATAAAATTGGGAGTTTCTCTTAAAATTGAGTGCATACCAATTGAAGTGGGTAAGATTACTCAAGTGTGCTGTGTCAGTGGTGGAGCAGATTAATTTCGACGGTCGGAGCACAATGACGGTGAGGGAGTGGAAGACACCCTAATGAATTAAATAACTGAAAATTGGAATGTGTAATTGTATTTTGGACACAGCAGAATTCCTCCCAATTAGCATCTTTAGCTTCAGCTTCCTCCATCTTGTGATCATATCTTTTCACTGCTAACAGATCAGAGGAATTTATATTAATTTTTTTAAAATTACAAAATCTACGAAAAAGAGTAACGCGAAGCACTCAACGAGCATCAGCTAAATATATAAGATATGACTTACTGCTGTCACAATCACCATGATAGTTTTCTTTAGGCCTATTCTCTGATCAACATCTCAACTCCCCTGGTGTCCAATAAGCTATGAAGTCGAAAGACTCTTATTGCTTGGTTCTACAACGTTCTACAGGAGAAAGGACTTCTTTTATGTTGTTCTTGTATTAGCATGTTTCAGACTCAAAACAATACGCAGAGACCAGACCAACTCGACTAAGGGATCGGATGCAGAAAATGCTTGGTCCATTCTTGAGTCTGTATTTACACCTGCACCCGAAATATCAATCTCACTTCCTCGGATTCTGTAAGTAGTAGAACCCATTGTATGTCCTAAATCAACATCTTCTTCATTCAGGTAATTCATTATCTTGTGCATCACCAATCCCAAAAGTTACCTAAACATCACGCAAACGGAACATACTCGACAACTAGAAAACAACAGAATGCAACAATAATTGACTCAAATACGTATAACGAGCATAGGATAATCAGATAGGGCTTGATTCAAGACATAATCATGTTAAGTTGTAAGTATATATGCTTTTGATTGGTTGTATTTCTAAAGAGCAGAGCCCAAGGATTAATACAAACATAAGAAACAAACATATGAGTAGATGGGTAGGTTAATCCATATCATAAACGCTATCAGGTCGAGCAAACTTTCCACTGCTATAAAAAGCAGCTGAATCATCAAGCATAAAGAGTTAAACACAACTGATTCATTGCAAAAACCCATAATTTCGCCACTCCTCTGAAATCCATTAATAAGTCGCATAACTGATGAAATTAATGAAATCATTCTCTTAATAAGGCATCTAGTGAACAAATTCGCCCACTCTGAAAATTAATAAAACCATGCATACATATCCCCAATTCACAATACAAGAATGCGTTGATTAATACCCAAAATTCCGATAAACTAATTAATGAATCCATGAACTTTCATGCTCCCATACCAAAAACAAGCCATTAAATAATTTAAACTAAGCATACATCAATTAAAGATATAACCCCCATTAAAATTCAACAAAATTAAGAAATGCCCAAACCTTCTTACCCCACAATTGACTTCTCCCTCGACGTTGAATATGCACTTAGTGATTCCGCTTTGTTTGCAAATCAAATCAGAAGTGGGGGTTGTATAATTGATTCAACAAACCGTAATTACTAAGAGGGTGTGTATACTTTTAAATAAAAATGGTAAATTTGGATTCTAAGGGTGTGTATATAAGTTAAAATTAAGATTTTAAAAAAAAATTAAAAAGTTTGTGCATAAAAGGTGTGTATCATTTAACATTATATCCTGTTACTCCTCAAAAATCACAGAATAATTATCTTGATCAATCAAATAATCACATTAACAATCTTTGTAGCTCCTATTCATTAATCCACTGCAAGAAAGCATGGAATGAATAATGAAAGGAGAATATTCAAAAACTCCATAAATTAACTTATGAAAACAACAAGAAATCACAAATTTCAAAATATTCAGCCAACAACTGCAATCTTGAACAACTCTAACCATCAAGTTTAAAGAAATTCATGCCACAAAATAATCAATCGAATTAAAGAAATTCATCAAATTCATGTAAATAATTGAAATGAATGTTGTGCATATGATGAGTAATTGTTAAGAAATGTACATCTAGAGTAAATATACAAATCTAATTGTTCAATCATCTTCTAGATATATCTCTTTCTCTCTCATAACTTCAGCTCCAAATCCAAGGAGGTCTTGAAATTGATTGCGAAACATGTTTTATCCATCTCATTCTTCCAACCCCAAATCTGAACTTGATCTCCCTCCTCAGCATGGTTGGCAACAACCAATTTGTGTCAATCTTTGTTGATCACCAATTGACTCTTCACACCCGTCCATGTTGTCAACCCAAGTTATACTCCCCACCTTCTCCATCCATGGCCTTGAATATCCTCTTCACCCCACCTTCGTCTTAAAGCTCGTCCGGGCTCAAGAACCCCGTCACTGTACTCTTGCCAGCTTTGTTGATGAATAACCTATTATGATGTTTGTGGACGTCTGACATGGTCAACTTCTTTTGATACAAAAATTGTGGTATACTCTGCATTCTATGAAGTAGCCCATGCTCTTCTTCATTAGTAAACCCTACACCATCTTCATCATCTTGTTTTCTTCTCTTGATATAGGGTTTTTTCCTCTCGTAGGGCTTCCTCTTCTTCTTTTCTTTATGACCACCACCACTGACAGCAGCAGCAACATCAACGTTTTCTTCGTCGTGTTTTATTTTTCCCTTTCTTGAATCTTGGTAAGTGCTTCTTGGACTCTGCAATGGATGGACACATCACAGCAGCTCTACGTCGTAAACCACGTACGGATCATCGTGTATTGTTAGGCCACTACAAGAAGGGGAAGAAGAGAGTCTCATGGTATCATCAGATTTAAACTTTATATCCATCCCAAACAATATTATCTTTGTTGAATCTTGATGATCTTGGCTTGACAGTGCCATGTCGGAGTGATGGCGTGTTGTTGAAGCTATAGAAGAAGGGGGAGACAACCTCAAAATCGTATCAATACCCAACATCCTTATAACACTCATATCCACCATGCCTCTATAATATGTACTTTTTGTATTGGAGTCTGTATATATAGAAGAAGAAGGGTGCCGAGATGAAACTTATAGTGGCATTCGACTGGGTATAATTAGTATTTATATTAAGATGCTGCTGTGTGGCGAACTAGGGATTAACCTATTTTATTTCCTAAATTAATTAATTGACCGTTGAAGTATTTATAACATCTCATTCACATACTATAATTTCCTTAATTACATCCCGTTTACTTAATTAATTATGTATAGATTTGATTAATTACCATAAATAAGGCTGTAGAACGACATTGAGGCTTTTGATAATTTTATTATTCAATCAGGGATAATAGATCTACCTCTTCATGGAAGCTCCTTCACTTGGTATAAACCTGATGAAACATGTAAAAGCAGGTTGGATAGTGTCTTATAAGCAATGGTTGGCTTGCAAAATGGTCGTGCTCTCACCAGATGGGCCTTCAGAGATCTTTATCAGATAATTGTCCTATTGTTCTAGACATTAAGAGGAGAGATTGGGGTCCGAAACCTTTCCGTTTCATCAACGCATGGCTTTCTCATCTAGACTTCAAAGACTTTGTTCTGGAAAAATGGAGGAGCTACAATGTGGAAGGTTGGACTAGTTATGTCTTGAAAGAAAAATTTAAGAGACTTAAATCTGATTTGAGGAAGTGGAATGATCATACTTTTGAAAATATAGAGAATTCAATTGAGGAAAGGCGCTAAAAAATTTTCCAACTTGATATGGTGGATGATGTCTTAGGCATTGATGAGATGGAGGTTGCGAGCAGAAATAAAGAGAGAGCTTTGTTTTTTAATGATATAAAAAATAAAGATAGTCTATTGTTCCAAAAATCAAGAACTAAATTGATCCAGGAAGGAGATGCGAATACAAGTTTCTTTCACAGACGCATCAACAATAGAATGAAGCTCAATGAAATATCAGGGATTAATATTGGGGGAAGCTAGAAGGAGGAGGTGATAGATGTGAAGAAAGGAATCTTCGAGTTCTTTAGCAATCATTTTAAATCGGGTAAGCTTATCAGGCCTAGCCTTGGAGCAAACTTCAGTAGCAAAAAATTTTAGAAGAAGATAACACTTGGCTTACGGCAGCTTTTTCAGAGGAGGAAGTTAAAAGAGCAATAGAGTCTTGCGAAAATTCGAAAAGTCCAGGTCCAGATGGCTTCAATTTCAAATTCTTGAAGGAATTTTGGGCCATCTTCAAAGAGGATTTCATGAGGATGATGACGGAATTTCATCAAAATGGAAGACTGGTTAGAGGTATAAATCCTTCATTTATTGTCTTAATCCCTAAGAAGGAGGAGGTGGTCAATCTCAGCGACTTCAGACCTATTTCTTTGATTGGTGACATCTACAAGATTATTGCAAAAGTGTTGGCTTTCAGGTTGAGTGGGGTATTGGAATCTATAATTTCAAAACAACAACCTGCTTTCGTGGGAGAAAGACAAATTGTGGATAATGTAGTAATCATCAACGAGGCTATTGAAGAGGCAAAGCTGAAAAAGAAGAAAATCATGTTATTTAAGATTGACTTTGCTAAATCTTATGACTCGGTAGAATGGGATTATCTGAAAGAATTGATGAAGTCCTTTAACTTTAATAAAAGATGGATTGGTTGGGTGATGGAATGTATTACTTCAGCCCGAGCATCAGTCTTAGTGAATGGTAGCCCGACCGAGGAATTCAAGCTGGAAAAAGGATTGAGACAAGGGGATCCTCTTTCCCCCTTCTTATTTTTATTGACGGAAGAGGGAATGAGTATCCTTATATCTAAGGTGGTTAATAATAATCTTTATTTCCAGATGGAGGCTGGTTATGAACGAATGCACTTATCACATCTTTAATTTGTTGATGACACAATCTTTATTGGGGAAGCGAGAGAGGAAAATATTACATTCCTTAAAAGATTTCTTGTTATCCTTGAGCTAGTCTCGGGCTTGAAAATAAACAAAGAAAAATGCCGAATTTTGGGATTGAATGTGGAAGAAGCTTGGGTGCATAGAGCAGCTGAGTGTCTGAATTGTCAAATGGAGAGAATTCCTTTTCATTATCTTGGGATAAAAGTCGGTTGCGCTCATCATAAGTGACGAGTGTGTTAATTCACAAATCTTGCACCTGGATTTGTGCTATTATGGAGTGTTTGAAGGTTGAAATCGGTTGTAAACTGATATATATTGTAAAAAGGCATGAATCAGGTGTTGTTGGAGCTATTTGAGTGATTTTCGAAGGAAATCCGAGTGGAAGTATTGAAAACTGAAGAAAGGAATTCAAAGCCATCCGATTGGGCGAAGAAGGAGTGCGATTCGACCTGAAGGAGATCAATTCGACCAGCCCTTCATGTCGAATTGGCAGCATAATATGTACAGAAGGTGGATTCGACCACGACAGGGGAATTCGACCTGGGCATCAGGTCGAATCGATTGGCGGAGATGCCGATTCGACCAAACCAGGGCAGTTGGTCGAATCGAGCACCTGGGACTTACAGTGTGTTGATTTAACCTGTGATTCGACTTAAAGGAGTCAATTCGACCTGTTGCTGAAGTCGAATTGAGGCTCGGGAACTTACCATATCTGTGTTTTACACCGTCAATGTGTGTGATCACTTAAAAAGCCCATTCAAAGCCTATGAGATGTGATTACAAGTATAAAAGAAGGCTTGTGCGGCATCCTAGAGACGACTTGATCAAGAAGACTAGGAGACGTAGAGTTAAGAGGAGATCAATCATCCATCATCTGGAGGGGCTGTGACAGAGGTTCTGCTGGAGATTCAAGTAAGATTGGTCCAACTAACCATGATTGTTCTTAGTTCAATCATGGGCTAGAGCCACTTCGGAAGTTCTAGGGTTATGAAGGTTTCATGAGTTCATTTATCTTTCATGTGTAAACTTCGTACAACACTACTTGTGGTTTATTTTATATAAAATTGCACGTTTTTAATCCATACTCACTGTCGTTTTGTGCATCAATAATTGTTGTGTAGAGTCTGAATACATAACTCGGTTATTGGTTGAGTGCGTTCACTGCTGAGCAGGGTTTTATGTTATAATTCTAAGTGAAGGGATTCTGCAGTCTTATTAGAACTATCTTATATGAATACTTGTTAAGTGAATCATATTCAGGTTAAAAAGTAGGATAAAGAGTATAACTTTATAGTACCTATAAAGGGAGATCAAATCAGGTTAGAGTACTAAGTGCACGGGAAATAATTGAGTATGATAGTACCTAGAAAGGGGGGTAAAGTATACATCTTGCTCTAAGGATATTCACACGTGTCATACGCATATTTACTTGTGTTTATGGAGTTAATTTGCATGGTTTAGTGATGCGTCCATAAACCACAAGGTAGAGTCGGACACCATCACACGAAAGTATGAATTGATAAGTGGAACTGGATTACCTGACGAACTACCTACTATCTTACTTGATCACAACCTACTATCTCTTCTTTTTATTATTTTTATTTGCTATTTCAATTAATAGTTGTTACTCAATTTCAATATCAAAACCATTATAATTACCCGCATAGTCATAATTTACTAGAATATAATTAAAATTGATATTTATCCGTCCCTTGGGTTTGATATATAACATGGTCACCTTCGAAACTACGATTGATATCCTTCATACTTGAGGATTAAATTGTGTGTTGAGAAAACGCCTATAAATAAGGTGTCAGATTGGGGCTATGTAATCAAGAAAGTGAGAAACAAATTGAAGAATTGGGAAGGTATAAAAATATCTTACGCAGGTAGACGTACACTCATTAACTCTGTGCTTTCATCTCTTCCCACTTTTGCGATGTCCATCTATCGTGCTCCAAAAGCTATCATCAGTGAGATCGCTAAACTTCAACGTACTTTCTTTTGGTGGGGTAGGGAGAGTGTCAACAAAATTTCTTGGGTAAAATGGTCTACAATTTGTCAACCAAAAGCATCGGGGGGGCCTTGGGGTGAAAGATTTAGAATCTTTTAATGCTGCATTATTGGGAAAATGAATGTGGAGGTATTTGACTGAGAAAGATAAACTATAGGTGAGGGTGATTAGGTCTAGATGGGGAGAATCTTGGGATGTGAGAACTAATGATATTTCGAGAAGCAGAAGGTGCAAACCTTCTGGGTGGTGGGGTGAGATTTTAAGGGTAGTTGAGGTCTTTCAGGGAGGATGGTTCTTTCGAAATTTAGAAATAATATTAGGGGATGGAGGTAATACTTCATTTTGGGAGGGTGTATGGGCAGGGGAGTGTTTGAAAGTGAAATTTCATAGACTATTTCGTCTTAGTTTAAATAAGTGTGCTAGCGTTTCAGAAATGGGAGAATGGAGGGGTGAGGGGTGGAATTGGATTTCGAGGTGGAGGAGGCCGTTAAGAGAAGGGGAATTACTTATCCTTAACGATTTGATTTCAGTGATTGACAGGTATACCCCAAAACAAGGAATCAAAGATGCTTGGCGGTGGCACAACAATTGAAAATGAGGATTGAACCAGAGGCTAAGGAGGAGTTTGTCCTTATGTGGAACAAAATTGCACTTCTAAAAGTAAAGGTTCGTACATGGAGAGTCTTATGGAAACGAGTACCAACAGCGAAGAAACTCCAACAAAGGAAGATTCTTGCACAAGATGCCAATGTAAAATGTCAGTTTTGTTCATAAGAACAGGAGACGGTACGCCACACATTTTTTGAATGCAAATTTTCTTATCAACTTTGGATGGCATGCTTTAAATGGGTTGGTGTACAAGCGGTGATGTCCTCTGATCTTTCTGTTAGTTTACTACATTTTAGTAGACTAATTAGAGGGAGGAAAGGGAAAATGTTCATGGTTTGTTTATGGGAATGCGTGGTGTGGATATTATGGAAAAGTAGAAATGTCATTATCTTCAAATATGAATCGATCGCGTTAGATAAGGTGGTGGAAGAACTTAAAGCTCATATGTGGAATTGGATTTTAGGAAAGTATTCTAAAGGGTTGATAATTTGTTATGAGGAATGGAGAAAATGTCCAAAGTTTATTTTGTAAGAGTCTTGTACTAAATCTAGAGTTGGTAAAGGTAGACCTTTTTACTCTGACTGCTGTACGTTTTTATAACGGGTAATTCTCTTACCCGTAATCTTTAATAAAATTCTTTCTTTTCTTATAAAAAAATTACCATAAATGATGGCAGCTCCCATATATATATATTTCTTGGGGTCCAATTCATTCCAATACGAAAGAGATGAAACTATACAAATTGGAGAATATGTAGGGAAATTAGGTGATGTTGACTTGAAATTAAGTTTTGAATGTTTCTGATGTTTAAATATAAATTACCTCAAATTACACTTAACTAATATTTTTCGTAAACCATATGATAATATTAGCATGTGATGAGTTTGAAAAAGTGGGTGTAGAATTGATTTGCATTGAGCAACTTAGATTAAAAGAAATACAGGAGAGGGGCTGGCTGTTGCCTCTCAACCAACTAAACAAGCTCCATCTCCCAACCTTCATTCACACTCATTCTTCCCCAAGTTGAAGATTCTGGTAGGTCCTACGATCGGCAGAGGAAGAATCTATAATGCCCTGTCTTACAGATACATTGACATCATGCTCAAGCATGTATACATTGAATAATTATATTCAGAGATGCTAGTCTAACAACAAATTTTGTATTTATAATAAAATAAATACAAATTGAGTACAAATATAATTTTTTGATGGATTTAATTTGGAGAATATGTAAACGGGTTACAATCTCAATCAACCCTCTGATTCTTCTCTCGAACCAATTTGGCCTTGACTTGACTTTGACTTGGCTTGTGTGTGTTGACTTTAACTTCTTTGACTGGAGTGTATGCTGACTGTGTTGACAGCGTGTGTGTTGAGTTGGATCTTCAAACAAAGCTTGTCCAAACTCTAGTGTGTAGTCTTGAACGTTGATCCGGAGGCGTTGAACCTTTGTTCGAATTGAACATTGATTGGAGAGTTTTCCGCAAAGAACGTTTGATCTGGGGGACTTGAAGCCTTGATCCTGGATTGGTGGTCGTTCTTGACTTGAATCTTGCTTGAAGATGTTCTTGAGCTTTTCTTGACTTGAAGCTTGAAGCTGCTTGAACTTGTTCTTCACTTGGAGCTTGAAGATCTTGAGACTTGCTCTTCTCTTGAAGACTTGAAAATTGCTTGAAGATCTTCAACTTGTTCTTCGGTTGAAGCTTTGAAGACTTGATGATTGCTTGAAGACTTGAAGATCTTCGCTTGAAGCTTTGAAGTCTTGAATATCTTGAGCTTGAAGACTTGAAGATTTGAAGATCGCTTGAAGCTTTGAAGACTTGAAGATCTTAAGCTTGAAGACTTGAAGATTTGAAGATCGTTCTTCACTTGTTCTTCGCTTGAAGATCTTGAGGGATCTTTACTCGTGTTCTCGATATCTTCAAGAGCGTTGTCTTTGAGTGCCTAAATATCTGTGTCTGTCCAAATAAATGGAGGAGACCCCTTTATATAGGTGAGAGGTGAAGTCCAGGGATATTTGAGCTTTACTCTACGGGCTTGAACCTCCAACTTGGTTGAACTGTAATTAGGTCTTTTTTACTTGGGGCTGATTTAATTAGTGTGGGCTTGCTTGACTTAAATCAAACCTCATTTGACTTGAGCTTGTTTGACTTGGGCCGGACCTTATTTAATCTAAGCCTCATTTAATTTGTTGGACTTAAATTAATTATAAATTATTTATTAATCTATTTTTTTAGGAATTAAATTATTTAAATTCCAAAATAAATTAATAATTGAAATTTAATTCAGAAAATCCACGTGTCGTCATTTAATTGGACCGTAAATTTTAATTGCATACAAATGCCCCCTTACGATTTGTTCACGGACGCCATATCTTGATGTAAAGGAAACGCAAAAAGTTTTCAATCTCGAATTTGACTCTAGCATTCATAACTTGAGTTTTAAATTCAATAAATTACTTTATCCAACAAAATAAATTAAATTCTTTTTCCTTAGCCAACTTTCTACTTCTCAAGTGGCCCAACTTATTCTTTCAAGCCCAAATTAACTTCTTCCCTGCTTAATTTTAAGATTACGGGAGAGAGAAAATATGGCACGGATTTGCTTTCTGCTCATCAGGACTATTTGCAAATCTTTGCTTAAAATTAGTAAAGGAAATCCCTTGAAATCTTGAGAGATTTTAATCGACTTCTCGCCCCACAATACAAATCTTCTCCTCCTACAATCGACTTCTCCCCCCACAATCGACTTCTCCCTCGACGTTGAATATGCACTTCGTGATTCTGCTTCGTTTGCAAATCAAATCAGAAGTGAGGGTTGTATAATTGATTCAACAAACGGTAATTATTAAGAGAGTGTGTATATTTTTAAATAAAAATTGTAAATTTAGATTTATAAGGGTGTATATATGTTAAAATTAAGATTTAAAAAAATTAAAAAAGGTTGTGCATAAAAGGTTTGCATCATTTACCATTATATCCTGTCACTCCTCAAAAATAATAGAATAAATATTTGATCAATCAAATAATCAAATTAACAATCTTTGTAGCTCCTATTCATTAATCCACTGCTAAATTTGGTATTACATCTCCTGTTACAAACCGTTGGATGATTGACACATAGGATAGACTAATCTATACCCTAACAAACAACCATAAGGGAAAAGATTGAGATTTTCCTCTCCACATACGTGTTACTCATCTAACACGCGTAACAGGAGATATAACACCAAAATGTAACAGGACATCCAACGCCCTCCTATTCATTAATCCATTGCAAGAAAGCATGGAATGAAGGATGAAAGGAGAATATTCAAGAACTCCATAAATTAACTTAAGAAAACAACAAGAAATCACAAATTTCAAAATATATTCAGCCAACAACTGCAATCTTGAACAATTCTAACCATCAAGTTTAAAGAAATTCATGACACAAAATAATCAATCAAATTAAAGAAATTCATCAAATTCATGTAAATAATTGAAATGAATGTTGTGCATATGATGAGTAATTGTTAACAGATGTACATCTAATGTAAATATATAAATCTAATTGTTCAATCATCTTCTATATATATCTCTTTCTCTCTCATAACTTCAGCTCCAAATCCAAGGAGGTCTTGAAATTGATTGCAAAACATGTTTTATCCATCTCATTCTTCCAACCCCAAATCTGAACTTGATCTCCCTCCTCAGCATGGTTGGCAACAACCAATTTGTGCCAATCTTTGTTGATCACCAATTGACTCTTCACACCCGTCCATGTTGTCAACCCCAAGTTATACTCCCCACCTTCTCCATCCATGGCTTTGAATATCCCCTTCACCCCACCTTCGTCATGAAGCTCGTCCGGGCTCAAGAACCCCGTCACTGTACTCTTGCCAGCTTTGTTGATGAATAGCCTATTCTGATGTTTGTGGTCGTCCTACATGGTCAACTTCTTTTGATACAAAAATTGTGGTATACTCTGCATTCTTTGAAGTAGCCTTGTAGGGATCACAAGAGGCTCTTCTTCATTAGTAAGCCCTACACCATCTTCATCATCTTGTTTTCTTCTCTTGATATAGGGCTTTTTCCTCTCGTAGGGCTTCCACTTCTTCTTCTCTTTATGACCACCATCACTGACAGCAACACCAACGTTTTCTTCGTCGTGTTTTCTTTTTCCCTTTCTTGAATCTTGGTAAGTGCTTCTTGGACTCTGCAATGGAGGGACATCACAGTGGCTTTATGTCGTAAACCACGTACGAATCATCGTGTATTATTAGACCACTACAAGAAGGGAAAGAAGAGAGTCTCATGGTATCATCCGATTTAGACTTTATATCCATCCCAAACAATATTATCTTTGTTGAATCTTGATGATCTTGGCTTGACAGTGCCATGTCGGAGTGATGGCATGTTGTTGAAGTAGGAGAAGAAGGTGGAGACAACCTCAAAATCGTATCAATACCCAACATCCTTATAACACTCATTTCCACCATGCCTCTATAATATGTACTCTTTGTATTGGAGTCTGTATATATAGAAAAAAAAGGGTGACTAGATGAAACTTATAGTGGCACTCGGTTGGGGTATAATTAGTATTAATATTAAGATGATGCTACTGTATTGCACATATTAGAACTAGGGTTTAATCTATTTTATTTTCTAAAGTAATTAATTGATCGTTGAAGTCTTTATAACGTCTCATTCACATACTATAATTTTCTTAATTACATCCTGTTTCCTTAATTAATTATGTATAGATCTGATTAATTACCATAAATAAGGCAGCTCCCATATATATATTACTTGGGGTCCAATTCATTCCAATATGAAAGAGATGAAACTAAACAAATTGGAGAATAGGTAGGGAAATTAGGTGATGTTGGCTTGCAATTAAGTTTTGAATGTTTCAAATGTTTACATATAAATTACCTCAAATTACACTTAACTAATCTTTTTCTTAAACCATATGATCATATTAGCAGGTGATGAGTTTGAAAAAGTGGGTACAGAATTGATTTGCATTAATATAAATACAGGGGAGGGGTTGTTGCCTCTCAACCAACTAAACAAGCTCCATCTCACAACCTTCATTCACACTCATCCTTCCCCAAGTTGAAGATTCTTACGATCGGCAGAGGAAGAATCTGTAATGCCATGTTTTACAAATACATTGACATCATCCTCAAACATGTACACATTGAATAATTATATTCAGAGATGCTAGACCAACGTTACAGGGAATATATAAGAGAATAACTTATATACAGTAAACAAACTAACTCCTTCTTCAAAATAATCCAGGCCAGGCCTTTAAGCTTCATATATATATGTTGACCAATTAATTCTGCTTATCGTATTTTCCTATCACCTAAAATACACTCTTTACATTCAAATTTGGTTTGTATAAAATGTGATGCCTAATTTTATCATTCAACCCACTAATGGTAATTTAATTTCCCATCTCATAAACCAATCTAACTTGATCATTCTGAAAGGCGCCCATTAACCAAATTCACCACACCAATTAATTCATTCCTTAATTTGCAAGCGCAGCATTCCATTGTCAATCACAAACAATAGACGGGACGATGTATAAGAGCAGAACAATGAACGATGATCAGCACTAACATATTTATAAGTGCAGTACAAAGATCCAAGACCTAAATCTTTCCCCATAGAAAATGCACATTTTTCACCTCCAACACACTCCATTTCCTTGCATCATACATTACATCACCTACAACTTCAAATCAAATTATTAATATACACTCACTTACGCACGCTTTTGATAGTTCTGTAAGATTATTATGGCCTAGTGCCAATAATAATTAAATATATAAAATATATATTATGATCAAATATCTTAAATAAAGATATGGTTTAAATAAATAATATATATGAGATAAATAAGATCATATATATTTATGGATAACAATCACATTGATAGAATGTGATTTGATAAAGATTCATTATCCGATCTGGTCCTCTCTCTCCACCTATAAAAGAGACACAGTTTTATGAATTCTCTATCACAATAAAGTTTTACGTACTGTGTCTAAAGAAAGAGGTGAGGAGAGAGAAACTAGTTCCCGGCGTAATTCGGAGGAACGTATCAAAGGAAGACTGACGTCTCAAGGTCGTTTCAAGGTAAGTCTCCTCCTATCATATAAGATGTGAAAATTATGAAGATCTAAGATCCATGTCAATTAATTAATTAATTGCTTACATTTAATTTATACTTACATGTGGTATCAGAGCATGGTTTTGGATCTCATGATTTTTCATCTATTAATAATTTATGAACATTAAACACAATTGAAATTTTATATGTAATCAATGATGAGATTGATTAAAAATATAATTATGATTTTTCCGCTGTCTTTATCATTACTTGACGTAATATGAAATTATGTATTTCATGTGAATTATGAGAAATAATTCAAATATAATAGAATGTGTTATGGAATTGCAATGTATCACGTCCTTGATTGAGATTTATTTTATGATTTAAAAAAATTATGGTCAATTATTTATTAAGCATCTATCAATTGTTAAGGGTTCATTACATGTTCTCATATTCATGTTATGCCTGAAACCATTAAATTATAATTTTCATCTGTTATCTTATGAATGAATGATATTTGTGATCTAAAAAGGAGGTTTAACATTGAGATTTGTTAATTGACATGATAATAAATTATGTGATAATAATTATGAGATTGCTAAAATCACTGAAATTGTGTGATAATAAATGAATAAGTATAATTGTCAGATTTCCATATTGACATGGTATGATAAAGAATTATAATAATCAAATTTATCATGTTAATGACATGTCATGATAATAATTGACATGAATTATGAATTGATCTATTTATGTACGATGATTTAAGGTTCTCATAGATTTTAATTGTAATATCACGTTACTTAAGGATCTAAATAATTATTATTGTCTTATGATAATGTCAATTTATGTTAAGTTAAACATATAGTTAGTGTTTAATTATGACAAAAGTGTTATGTTTAGATTGATGATATTAATTATATTATTCAATTATTAATGATTTAAGTTGTACCATCATTATGAGAATCTTTGATAAGATTATAATGGATATTACGATTTAAATTCATTTAACTTAATCACCAGAGTGGTCTGACATGAAAGATTATTGAAGATAAATCATATAATTAAATTTTAATTTTCCATATTTATTGGATGCTTGAATAAGGAATTATCATATGGGCTATTAAAAATTCTATAATTATAAGACTTTAAATTCACCCAAAGGTGATGACTAATCTTTATAATTCATGAATATGAATGTGATAAATTGATAATTAATATATTATGATAAACTGTTTTGTATGTCTAAAGATGACAAAATAGTTTTAATGAATATATTTAATTATCAAATTATGTTAAATTTGCAAGCATCATTATGATTATGATTGTATATTATTGTATCACTCAAAGGAGAACTTCAATATACTCTTATTGCTTTCGATCCTGAATCTGTTATTAAATTACTCAAGATATTTATGGGAATAAATTATATTATTCTTATTCTTAAAATACTAATATTCATAAGTCTCTACTCGCATGCTGCGTCTATTCCATTTCAAAATGGATTAAAGTAATTTAAATAGTGTTAATAAATCTAATTTCACCAATAACAATAAATCAACTTAATTTTTAAATAACCAAGTAGACAAAAGTTAATTATTAAATTAACCAAGAGATGAAGACCTAGTTTAGGATGACGATCCCCTCCCGTTTACTAAATTAATTAATTATACGAAATAAAAATCTAGCCTAATGTGCAAACTCAAATCCCTAGATTGACGGTACAACCAATCAACCCGAATGTTCTTATATTTATCAATTAGGGTACGACCACTAAGTTGAACTATCTATGAGTGATCCTATGGATTCGAGCTCATAAACACATTAAAACTCTAAACATAGGATTACTAGGCTACGAAATCCGGCTAGGTATCATACAACCTAGATCTTACTACACTTAGAGAGAATTATCTCTATTTGCTACTCAATTCAATCCTCACAACGATTACGGATCATGGATCATGAAATAGCAGTAAGCAATTAAACAATAACACTAGATGGTCAGCCTAAAATAATTATCAAACTGCTATAAAGAACATCAAAGCATGTAATAGAATAAATTCGCACAGCAGATTCAATGAGAAACTCTTAATAATTAAATTAATATTTTAACGGGAGGTTCACGAGATCCTAAACTAGAAAAGGGGATTAGCCCCGCATGTTCATAGCAAAAACAAAATTAAAGAATAAAAACCGATGAGTCTTGATTGTTCTTCGATCTTCAAATATGCCTTGGAGCTATCCCGACACTTCACGCCAATCTGCCTTACTAACTCTAGTGTATACTCCTTTTCTGCTCTTCTCCAATTCACGTTAAATCTCCCTCCCAAAAATAAAATAATATCTCCCCTTCCTTTGTCTTGATCTCTTTCCTTATTTATTCTTCCAAAAATATCTCAAGATCTCCTCTCTTCTTGTTATTTAATTTATCGTGCCTTCTCCACAGGATATGGGGCTGATTTAATCCTAAAAATATGTGGAAGATATATTTCCTTTCCACATTAATTCATATAATTAAAATAATTATCTCCCAAAAATAATATAAGTCAATATTAGCACATAAATATCATATAATTAAATCAATATACTTGAATTTCCACTAAATAAACATGCTAATATATGACTTATCAAATCTCCCCACACCTAAACTTTACTTGTCCTCAAGAAAATCAAAAATCAAAGAAGATAGAGAATAGAAAACCAAAAAACTCCACCTTCTAAGGCAAATGAAAGCCACACACCTCAAGAGAAAAGTAACCAATGAGCATTCGAAACTAATATGAAAAATAACTCTTCACTCAAAGTTTACAACTTTCATGGCATCAAATCTTTCAAATTTTTATGACCTCACAAAGATTCACTCAATCACACTCAAGTGTATGATTCAGGTAGTAAGATCACTCAACAATTGAACAAGAAAAGTCATTACCATAGGTTTGCTCCCAAATCAATCTCCACCTATTTAAGATGAATCATGTGCAATAATCAAAGGGTCTTTGCTAGGGTCGTAATGGGGCTTTAGATAAGGGTGAGGTAAAAAGAGAGATAAGAATGGCTAAATGCACCACTTTACAACATGTGATCTTCACAAATCAAAACTTCCACCATCCCCAAATTTTCTTTTCACAACAGCATTTTTCTTGCACTAATATTCTCCCCACACCTGTTCCTTTTCAAAATTTGGAACAACAGGTGTAACACTTGAAAATATCACTATTTTCTAAACAATTTCATCAACTCAATACAAACAGTTTCCTTTTTCCTTTTCTTCTTTTTTTCCTTTTTTCAAGAATTTTTTTCTTTTCATTTTTTTTATCCAACCTTCCTTCCTTTTCTTTTCTTTCTTTTTTTTTTCTTTTTCTCACTTCTCCAATTTTTTCAACTCCTCCTTCATCGTCAATTCAACCATAGGGTATTTCCACAAGATCACACATTGCAAAGTAATGAAGGGTTCAAACGGAAGAGCTAAAGAAAGAAATGGGAATTCAGGGTTCATTTATGTGCTCATAATTCAAAGAAAAGACTTAGGCTCAACGTGGCTTCCCTAAAGTTTTCATAATCAGGTGGGAAATGTAAGCCAAGAGGGTTAAACCTAAGTGCCCTTATCATTTTATCACACACAACCAATCATATGATCATAAAATGCATTCAAAAGAGCAAGTTCTATAATGAACAATTCAAATTCAATGCACTCAAGAAAGAAATTCAATAGAGCTTATAGATGATAGCTCGTTAAGGCTCAAAAGCTCACAAAAATTGGGAAATTCGAAAAAAAATTGAGCCACTATAATCACAAAAATCTTGCAAAGAATATCAAGTTCCAATAGCTCCTAAACATCACTGCTACCCCCTCAATCATGCGTCACCCTCATCACCTCAAAAGATTTTATTCCTCAATTTTTCAAATTCCACATCAATATAAAATTCAAAGGCAACAAGAACAAGACATAGGAAAAGAAATTAAGCAAATTTACATCAATTTTCTACCCCAAATATCATATAAAATCCCTCCCCACACCTAAATGTTTGCTTGTCCCCAAGCAAAACAAAGTATAAGAAAGACCAAATATGTCATTAGGTAGAGTACACCTGATTCAATTTTGGGTAGAGCTTTGACAACAATCAACCCTTGCAATTTGTATCACAACTGCTAATCACAACAGAAAATTAAGAGTGAACAATCAGACAATTTATTAAAAATAAAAATTAAACAAGAAAATTGGGTTGCCTCCCAATCAGCGCCTTTTTTATTATCGTTCGCTCGACTTAGGTAAGGTGTATCTTTCAAGTATGTAGAACTTCTTTCAAATTTATTTGATCGACCTCAACAGTGCAAAACCCCTTATGATATTCCTTGAGTTCATGGTTTGGCCCCAAGAACGAGGACTTCAAGTGTTCGGGGAACGCTTTGAACTCTAACTTTGGCACTTCACCAAGCTTTTCCTTTCTCAATTTTTTCTCATGCTCTATCATGCTTCCATTTGCAATGATGGTGTCGAAGTTATCCCTGCGAGTTAGTTCAAAACAATCCTGCACCGAAGGCTCAACAACACTCAAAGCAAAAACTGAATTAACGTCTTTAGGAGACTTCACAGGCAATTTAACAGAGACTACATCTAAGGTGCTTGTTCTCTGAGAAGAACTATGCAAAGCATTGACATAGTGATTCAGCTCCTCTTTATCCAATCTTTCAGCATCCTCCTTCATGATTCCATGTTCAATGATTATATCTAATGCATCCCTACTAGTGAGTTCGAAGTGTTCCTAGACAATATGATCAATAGTACTTACAACAGAAAGCAAGTTAGTATCATCGGGGTATTTTATAGCATCATATATGTTAAATTTAATAATATGCCTATCAAATTCCATCGTGAGAGTACCTTCACTCACATCTATCTTAGTGCGTGAAGTGTTGAGGAACGGTCTCCCCAACAAAATTGGAGTGGAATTCGATGGGTGTTCATTCATTTCTAATGCATAAAAATCAGCAGGGAATACGAGTTGTCTACCTGAACAAGAACATCCTTAATGACTCCAACTGGGTATGCCTGGCTTTGATCAGCAAGCTGGATGACAACTTTAGTCTTTTTCAACTCTCCCACACCCAGCTTTTCAAACACCGATCGAGGCATCACATTAATGGAAGCTCCAGGGTCCAACATGGTTCTCTCTACCTTAAAATTCCCAATCTTACAAGGAACCACAAACATGTCAGGATCCTTGCGCTTCTGAGGTAACATTTGCTGGAAGACAGCTGAAATGTTTTCTCCCATCACCACTTTTTCATCTCCTTTCAACTTCTTTTTATTAGTGCACAACTCCTTCAAGAACTTGGCATATCCCGGAATCTGCTTAATCACCTCAATGAGAGGTAAATTGATCTCCACTTTTCGAAACACCTCAAGTATCTGCTTATCTTTTTCAGTGGTGCCCGGCTTCCTGAACCTGCTTGGGAAAGGCAAATGGTTAAATTAAAAGGGATAGGGTCAGAATTTTTAACCTGATTTTTTTCGGACATTCTGACACTGAAGGGTTCAGTGTCAGTGTTACGTTTCTGAACATTAGATTTTTCCATCCCAAACTGATTGGTCTGATCCTCTACTGTTCCAGCAGGTTCTGCATCATCTTTTTCCATATCTTGGTCAGGCTTTTTGGGTGGTACAACCTCCTCCAACTTTTTCTCACTTCGTAGTGTAATAGCACTCACATTCTTAGGATTAACCTCCGTTTGTAAGGGAAACTTCCCACTGTTTTAAGCCTGCATCTGGCCTACAGTTGTAGCCAATTGGGTTACTTGATTTTTCAGGTTCCGAATTGATGATTGAGTTGTCATTTTCAAGTCCTGGATGGATGAATGTGTCATCTCTTGGAATTTGAGATTGTTGGCAGCCATTTCTTTCATCATTTCCTCAAATGAAACTCCGGAGCTTGCCCCACCTTGTTGGCAATTTCCACCATCTTGAGGGTGATCTTGTTGCCTATTCACCACTCTCTGCTCTTGAAACTGTTGTTGCCCCTTATTTCCCCCTTGTCCACTACCATACCTGAGATTAGGATGATCTCTCCAACCCTGATCGTAGGTTTGAGAGAAGGGATCATATGGTCGCCCCATGGCGTTTACTTGCTCCTCACTAGGTGTAACCCTGCAATCAAGAGTAGAATGATCATTAGTTAAGCAATATTGACAAGATAGAGAGCTTAACAAGAGCAGTGGAAACATCGCCATTGGTGGACTGGTCACGACTATTGCGAAGACTGATGGAGTTGACTTCGCAAATAGACTCTCATTGGATCTGCCTAGTGTGTTAATGCCAATTTATTGAAGCAGATGGGAGTTTTAAGGAAAGAAGGGGGCACACACACATTTGGACAGTGTCCGAGAAAGAAGAATTGGCTTTCCCGAGTCCCACTCTCACCACCATAGAATTTCCAAACAACATCCGGATGCAGCACGATGAGTGGCTGAAGATCTCAGTCCCCTTCCTATCAAGAACTCTCCCTACGGGCTTTGGCCATCTCAAAGGGGTTTTCATTGCTCGGACGGAGAGGTTTGAAGCAAATCTGAACTATTTGATGTGCCAGATGAACGATCTTGTCCGGCAGTTGAGGGATCATGGCCAGAGTTCAACTCAGTAATAACTCAGGTGTACTCAACCCATTTTCATATTCAGTTTCTCATTTATACTTGCGTTTTCTTGAGGACAAGCAAAGTTACGTGTGGGGGGAATTTCACATGATAAATGGGCTAGAGTAATTTTGTGAAGGTTTTGTGAATATGCTGGTTGATTTTTTTTTGCTGATTTTGGTGAGTTCTTGGGGTTGTACATACTTGATTATGCTTGTAAATCCTTGTGTGGATATTGAGTTTTAGTTGGTGAATACTTGTTGAAATGTGGAGACTTAATGCATGTGAATATGGTCTGAAATTTCAGTTGATCAATGGCGAATATGCGGAATTTTTGGCTCTTGGTGGATAAGTTGTCGGAATTTGTTGTGTCCCATGCCTAATTTTTGTTGTACTCTTTTGTTGATGTAGAGTTGGGGAAATTGAGGAATAATATTTTGAGAGGTAATGAAGGTGATGCATGATAGAAAGGGTGGCAGTGATGTTGAGGAGCTATTGAAGTGTGATTTTCTTTGCAAAATTTTTGTGATTGTAGTGGTTCAATTTTTTTCGAATTTCATGGCAAATTACCTAATTTTTAGTGAGCTTTTGGGCCTTAACGAGCTATCATCTATGAGCTCCATGAAATTTCCTTCTTGAGTGCATTGAGATTGAATTGCTCATTCTAGAACTTGCTCTTTTGAATGCATTTCAAGATCATAAGATTGGTTGTGTGTAATAAGATGATAAGGGTACTTAGGTTTAACCCTCTTGGCTTATATTGTTCCACCTGATTATAAAAACTCTAGGGAAGCCATGTTGAGCCTAAGCCTTTTCTTTGAATTAAGAGCAAGTAAATGAGCCTAATCCCTGATTCTTTCTTTAACGTCTCTGTTTGAACCCTTCATTACTTTGTAATGTGTGAATCTTGTGGAAATGTTGGATGGATGAATTAATGATGAAGGGGGAGTTGATAAAAAATTGAAGAAAAGGAAGGAAGGTTGGGTAAAAAAAAACAAGGAAAAGAGAAAAATTCTTTAAAAAAAAGGGGGAAGAAAAAAAAGAAAAAAAAGGAAAAGGTCGCTGAAATTGTTTGTTCTTAAGTTGCTGAATAACTAGCAAACAGTGGTATTTTCTATGTGTTACACCTGCTGTTCCAAGTCTTGAAAAGGAGCATGTGTGGGGAGATTTGAAAGTGTAAGAAAAGTTTGGTTATGGAAAAGAAAAATGTAAGGGGAGAGAATGTTTTGATTTGTGAAGATCACACATTGTGAAGTAGTACGATTTAGCCATTCATATCTTTCTTTTTACCTCACCTTGACCAAAAGTCCCATTACAACCCCATTCAAAAACCCTTTGATTGTTGCACACTACCCATCTAATAATGGATGGAGATTTGATTTGGGAGCAAGCCTATAGTAATGACTGTTCTTTTCAATTTTTGAGTGTTCTTGCTTCCTAATCATATAATTGAGTGTTATTGAGTGAATCTTTGTGAGGCCATGGAATTTGAAAGATTTAATGCCTTGAAAGTTGCAAACTTTGAGTGGAGAGTCATAGTTCATATTAGCTCCGAATGTTCATTAGTTGCTTTACTCTTGAAGTGTATAATTTTCATATGCCTTGATAGATAGAGTTCCTTGGTTTTCTATTCTCTGACATTGTTGATTTCCGTTTGCTTGAGGATAAGCAAGGTTTAGGTATGGGGAGATTTGATAAGTCATATTTGAGCACAATTATTTGGTTGAAATTCATGTTTATTTGATTATTTTATGTGCTAATTTGGGTGCTTAAATTGACTTATCTTGTCTTTGGTTAGTTTGAGCTTTAATGTTATAATTTGATGTGAAGCAGACTGTTTTATGCAGGAAAATTGATGTTGCCAGATAAGCTGACTCTGACCCCTTCAGTGTCAGTGGGGACCTGCGAAAAATCAGAATAAATAATGAAAGTGCAGCTGGACATATTCTTGTATTTTCTCTTAAATTCCAACGATGAGATCAGGCCCATATTGTGGAGAAGGCACGATATATTAGTCAACAAGAAAAGAAGAGATCTTGAGATATTTTGGGAAGAGATAAGTAAGGAAAGAGATCAAGATATTATTTTATTTTTGGGGGATAATTCATGATATTTTTGGGGGCAGCATAGACGATATTTTTATAGCAGAATAGGCAGGAGATTACACGTTAATTATCGAGAGCAGAATAGGCAGAAGAATTGACATGAAGGAGCAGAACACATTCCAAGGCAGATTTGGGCGTTCAAGATTACAATCGACATCAATCGGTTTTATTTTTATATTTTAATTTCTTCTTTATTATAAATATGCGGTGCTAATCCCCTTTTCTAGTTTAGGATTCGTGAACCTCCCGGAGAATTATTAATTTACTTATTAAGTGTTTTTCATTGAATCTTGTGTGCAAGTTTATTTTATTACATGCTTTGATATTCTTTATAGTAATTCTATAATTATTTTGGCCTGATCAACTAGATTAATTATTTAATTGCTTAATGTTATTCCATGAACTATAATCCGTAATTGTTGTAGGAATTGGATTAAGTATCAAACAGAGATTATTCCCTCTAGGTGTAATAGAATCTAGGTTGTATGATACCTAGCCGGATTTCGTAGCCTAGTAATCCTATGTTTAGAGTTTTAATGCATTTACGAGTTCGAATCCACAGGGTCACTCGTAGATAGTTCAATTTAGTGGTCGTACCCTAATTGATAAACTTAAGAACATTCGGGTTGATTGGTCGTACCATCAATCTAGGGATTTGAGTTTGCACATTAGACTAGATGTTTAATTCCTGTAATTAATTAATTTAGTAAACGGGAGGGGATCGATATCCTAAACTAAACTTTTATCACTTGGTTAATTTCATAATAAATTTTCATAATTGGTTATTTAAATTGAGTCAATGATTATTGTCATTGTTATTTATAATTTTTCTTAAAACAAAACCCCCCTTTATTTAATTGTTTGAAACATTTAGATTTAATTTAAATTTTATTATACTCTCTTGGGTTCAACCCGTACTTGTCACTATACTAAGTATTAGTGTGAGTCGGAAATTAAATTGTATTTTGATAGGCCTACGACAGCATATCAATGAGCTCCATGGATAATCTTCGTGATTTGGTGAATAGAAGAACTCATTCCGCTATGAATACACAAGGAAATTTTCAAGGATTTTAAATGCCAAATTTTGGGCCTAATTTGCAACTGGATTTCGGAGTACAAGTTCCTAATATGCAATTCTAACAAGGTTATGAAGATTTTGGAGCCCCTCATCAAATGCATCAACAAGTATACCCTCAAGGTGTGGAAGATGTTTTTCAAGAAATTTTTTCTAGACATCAAGAAGGAAATCAACCACACCTATGGGAAAATTTTCAAGATTCCAACACCTCTTATTCCATCCAAAGTGACCACAAAGAAAGGCTTAGAGAAGAGCTGTTGAAAGGATGATAGTACACATTGAAGATAATAGGAAGTCTAATGAAGTATGGATGGATCAAATCGGAAATTGGTGTGGCATGGTGACAAGTGCAATCCTAGCATTCGGTTCTAGGATGAACTCAATTGAGCACCAAGTAAGTCAAGTTATGTCCACCGTGGAAAGACTTCAAGAAGAAAACAACAAGCCTTCTACTTCCGGAACAAAGAGTGAATGCATGATCATTAAGGATAGGAAAGAGGATAGTTTGGGGTTGATGAGTTTATGAAGGAAAAGAGAAAAAGGGTGCCTAAGTGGGTGAAAGCTAAAGAGTTGAAGGAAGAGTTGAAGAGGGAATTCGATAGATTTGTCGAGTCTCTTGAAGAGATGGTAGAGAAAGTCAAGATTCGAAAACAAGAAGAGATTCATGCCCTTATGGAAGAAAAGAAGTCTCTGGAAACTAAGATCATGGATTCTACTCCCCACAAGCCTAAACCTTCTCATTCTATTGAAATTTCAAATTCTCTTAAGAACTTCAATGATTTTATTGATAAAAATTTGTTTGGTGATTGTAGGAAAAAGGTTGCAAGAGGGCAACAACACTTGTCAATACCCGAATTCTTACCGGGGGATATGGTTGAAGTTCAAAATGCATATAAAGCCCCATGAAAAAAGTGGAACAAGTGGAAAGGGTCATTCCTTGTGAAGAACGCTTTCGGAGAATAATTGCTTGAGCTATTTAACAAGAAGTGACACGTTTTTGTGGTCGAACGGGAGAGCACAAGGCACTACTTCAAGAAGAAACCTATGATAGTGCCTAAGGACTATTCAAGACCACCATGAGCTTGATAATATCGTCCGGCTTAAAGACGTTAAATTTAGTGCTAGATGGGAGGCAACCCATCATTATCTTTATTGCTTTATTTCTTGTTTTCAATAAGGATTGTGGATTTGATTTTATTTTGTATTTTTGGCATTGTAGGTGGATTGTGCTCGTGAGGAAAATGCAAGTTGAAGATACGAAGGGTGCTTAATGTAGGTACGTCACACCACTTTTTGCAAACTTAATTCGAAACTCTTGTTTCAATTTAAGTTTGGGGGGATATGGCGTGGTGTGACATACTTTGTCTTGAAGGCATATACTTTTCGTGTTTTGGGCTAATTTTAAATTTTTTTCTCATGAGTTTTGGTTTGATTTTGGTCTGTTTGGTTGTGTTGAAGTGCATATTAGTCCATATTTTTAGTGTAATTGTTGAGCTAATGGTTTTGATGAGTTGTTTAGCATAAATGAAGTGTAGTGGAAGCATGAATTGAGCCCAGAGATCAAGTCGAGATTCGTTGTGCATTCAATCCGGAAGCCTATGCCAACCATTTCCACTACCAAATGCCTTTCTAAGGGAGTTCACTTTACATTTCATCACTTCTATGTGCTTAGCATGCCTTGATATTGATTTGGTTTGATGTGATTAGCATGTTACTTCGTTTGTTATGTTTTTGGGATGTTTACTTCCGTAATTTAGGATTTCCTTTTCAATTAAAAATGGGGATATTTGTGAGCTTAATTGTTATGGATGATATGAATGTGTGCTTCGTTTTCTTATGATGGTGATTTTTGTTTTTGTATGTTATGTGTTTTTGGTTGTTTCTTGTTTGTTGTGTCTTTATTTTATGTTCTGTATGTTTTCTTATTTTTGTTTAGGATTGTTTGGTGATTTGTTATGGAATGTCATGAGTCGTTTTTGAATGTGAGCGATGACATGTTGTTTTGATAAGTGATGACAAGTTATAATTAAGAATCTCTACACTTTCGAATTGTGACATGTTCTATTTAACTTGTTCTATTTTGAGATGAATATGGTGTAATAATTTCCTTAAGGTTCGAGCACAAGCTTGTGAGTATTTGAGCCTCAACGTGCATACATATTATTTTTTCATGAGTGGATTGATTGTGTTTGTTAAGTTAGAACTTACTCAAGGACTATAGGAACGAGCCCGATTAGTGGAGATTAGTGAAATAATCTAAGGCCATCCTTATTATTATAGTCATTGCCAAATATTTTTATACCATGAACATCATCCCTGTCAACCACTTTGAGCCCTTAAGCCTATTTCTTGTGAATTTAGTACATTACAAGCCATGATTACCCACTTAAGCCTTATATACATACCTTTTGTGTGAGTAATTGAGGAGATGTGGATTAGAAAGGTTTGATGAGATAGAAAAAGAAAAAAAGAAAATGATTAACAAGTAAGAAAAAGGATGAAAAGAGCAAAAATAAAAATGAATATGCAACCTTAAAATAAGAAAATGAGCAAATCAATAATAATATGTTCAAGTACTTAAAAGTTCGAAGAAGGAAGCATGCATTGAAAGAAGTTCAATCCAAGGAAAGTTGATGATTAGTGCTTGTGAACATTAAAGACAAGAAAGGAAGAAAGAAAAGTGGAGAAGTTGGAGAAAAGTAGCCACCTCTTCGATTACTTACACATGATTAGTCACTCTTACCTAAATTCTTCCTACCCTACCAAAGAGCCTATCATTACATCCGAATTAAAGACCTTTTTGATCACTAATGGAAACATTGGTGGTTTATGAATATAGTCTACGAGCAAACTTATAGCGAGTCGAGTCAATGGATTTATAAGTGTTGTTTTACCCTACTTTATAGATTGTTGAGTGAAATTGATATCTATGTCAGTCTTGGACCAAAAAGGGACTATATTACACTTTTTTCTCTTGTGATTGAACTTATTAATTCCTCATGTCATGAGTTTAATGTTGCAGGATGACTTAACATAAATTGTGGTTCTTATTGCTATTGATGTGTTATTACTTGTATTCATTTAGTCTTTTCCTAGGTGAAAATCACTCCTCTTGGTTTATCATTTTCGTTGTTCGGGGACGAACAACACTTTATGTTTGGGGGTGTGATGAGTGATATTTTCACCTAGATTTTAGTGTCTTTTTATGTGTGTTTTCATATTATTTTATTCTTATTTATGTGCTATTTGGTGGAGTTATGTGTTTTTATGGAATTGAGTGTGAATGTACTTAATTGTATGTAAAACAGGTGAAATCGGAGCGAAAATGGAGAAGGGAGATGAAAGAAGGAAGAAAAAAATAGGACAGCAAGAACACGACCAGCCTTTTCAAGTACACGAGCCGTGTCGTGCTACACGAGTCGTGTACTACAAACGGGCCTGTAAGAGATGGCTGTGCAATGACATCAGAATGCACAACACGACCATCCCTTAGTCGTGTTGCGGCACACGACTCGTGTGCCGTTGTAAGTTTGCGTTGACCTAGAAATCCTTACACGACTCGAGATGTGTTGCAGCACACAAGTCGTGTAGGTGCCTGATCAGTAAAAAAATCAGATTTCTTCTAGAAGTTTCCCAAGGGGTATAAATACCCAGTACTTCAATATTTGATGAGAATTTTCGAAGGGTTTCACTACTACACCTAGATCACACGCCATTTCCTCCATTTTACACCATCATCTTCATCCATTCTTCATCCATCCATCTACACTTGATCCCCTCCATCAAATCCACCATCCAAGTGATCGAGGAAGCAAGGGAGAGTGAGATCACAAGAAGAAGAAGAAAATCTCCATTGAAGCACTTCAAAGGAGGAATCTAATTCTAATTTTTGTGCATTCTTTATAGATTGATCATGGTTTGTAAGGATTTTAATGTCTATGTTGAATTTCTTGTGACTATGAGAGGCTAATCTCCTTTGTGAGATTAGCTCCATGATTGGTGTTGCATAATTTAGTTTTTATGCAATTTGATTTTAATCTTGAATGGGCTTTGTGTATTTCTATCATTGAATGTTGATTGTTTGATGTATATGATGATATGTGTGATTAATTGTCATGGGCGTGTGATTAGATTGAGAAATCAATTATGTGTTTAGGATAGTTCATTGAATCATTTCATCATACACTTCATGTGCATTAATTTAGAATGAGATAGAGATATCCTTCTAGATTTAGAACCATTTGATAGAACATTTGATTAGCTTGATCGAGAGATTGGTTGATTAGATGAGGGGACCCAAACCATTAGTGAATTCATAGTACCTTAAAAGGGAATATTGCCTATGATTTAGTACCTAATTAGGGAACTCGTAGAGTAATTAGTACCTATTGGGAGGTGTTCATTTTGGTCTCGATCCTATGTGCTTTTGGGAGCTTTGTTGAGTGTTTACATCCTATCCATCTCGAGAGAGAGTTTAGGTGGAATTAGTGATCGCTCCTATGCTATGTCCATGATAGAGTATAATTAATTGCATGATTACTTTATTATCTATGCCATGATTGTTGCTAATCTCATCCTTGCATCATTTGGAACCCATCATTTATCTTTGTTTTTATCTTATTTCTTGCATTAGTTTAAATGCATTCATTTACATGCTTATCCTCCATTCCATAGCGTCGTCCTTATAAAACACGATAAACTTGAGATCACTTAAACTCTAGCACCTTCCTCTCTGTGGTTCGATAAATTTTTTAATTGGTCATCCCGACTACAAATGACCAATCAACCATTCGACTTACACTTTTCTGTTCGATTAGACTACCCAAGTCGAACGGAAGTCGAACAATACCTGGGGGACGAGAGCTCGCAATCAGGCAGCCTGCTCGACTAAACGCCATTTGTTCGACCAGACTACCCAAGTCGAACGGAGGTCGAACAACACATGGTGAATGGAAGCTCCCGATCAGGCGGGTTGCTCGACCAAAACCTATCTGCTCGACCAGTCCCTTTTGGTCGACCAGAAGTCGAGCAACACAATTCAATGTCCGATTCGATACCGAATGCTACACCTGTTGTTCAGAACACCTTAGAGCCATCCCAAGAGCAGAATATTGAGCTTTTAGTTGAGAAGAAGTGGGAAAGAGCAAAGACGTTGAGAGCCGAGAAACTTAGACTGCAGATGGATAATGAAAATGTGGTTTTCTCTCTTGATCAAGCAATGAAGATGCCCATGGAGAGTCAATCATGCAAGAGCATAGATGTGGTTTCTAACTTGTTTAATCTTGATTTTTCTAAGACAGGTGATTCTGAATTTAAGTGGAAGATTGACAAGGAGGTGTCTAGACAGCCATGGGAGGAAGGAAATTCCGAGGATCATATTCTTGTGACCAAGAAAGGTGAGGTGTTGAGTGTAGACAAGAAGAGGAAAAGAAAGTATTTGAGGTGAGGATGCGACAGAACCGTCCTCTGATCAAGTAGTCTACAAAGCGGTAATCCGTCGTGACTCTCCGACGTTAAATATGAGCGTCTGTTGGGGGCTTGTCCTTCCGTTTTATTGCTTTATTTCATTCGTACGAGTAAGAAATTTTTATATTTAAGGTGCTTACTAATCGGTAATTACATCTCTTTGCAAACTTAGTTTCAACTTATGTTTTTACTAGGTTTGGGGGAGTGTGATGTTATTACCTCATTGAAGCACCAAGAGTATAATCTTTTCTTTGTAATGTTTGCTAGGGGAGTTCATTTTTTGCGGTATGTTGAAACTTTAATCGGTTTTGATGTGTCGATTTTTTTACAATTTGCCTAGTGTTCAGTGGTGTTCCAAGTGTGTGGAGTCGATTAGATAGTCAATTGATTTTTTCTTATAGTTCTCCTATTTTATTATTGATGAATCTGTGATGATGAGGTATGCTTGAGTTTTGATGATAGAAAAGGTTAACTAGGTGGCAAGACGAGTTCTACATTGAGGCTTTGACTCGCGGAGCTCGTGCTTACGTTGAAGAAAAATCAAGTGCCCTCGTTTCCTTATTCTAATTTTTATATGTGCTTTTAATTCAAGGAGTGAAAGGATTGAGTTTTTGGTGATCCATGTGAGCTTATGTTTCTTGAATTGTGCTTGAAATTCATATGCTTTTGAAATTGATGAAGGAAGTGTACTTGAGTTATATTGCGATATGAAGTTCTATGTGTATTTGTGGGATATTACTTACCATAAAAAGTGCTCTGTTACTTGTTAAAAACCCATGTGAGACTACCAAATAATTTTGTATCCGTAGCTAGCCCTTTTGAGCTTAACAACATTATTTCTTTGGCAACCTATGAAGATAGCCACTTTGATATCCTCTTTGAGCTTTAAATTCCTATATTTAGTGGAGAATTAAATGTTGTCAAAGTGTGTGAAGTTGATTTTGATAGAGTTTGGAAGGAATAAAATATTTGGAGCTGTACAAGTAATTATGAGCTTAAAAATAAGTTGCTTAGGGGTAGTGCCCGAAACTGGTATCCCGAGATGTTAGAGGAAGTGCCCGAAACTGGTACCTCAAGAAAGGAAAAAATGAGAAGGAAAAATTGTTGAGCTTGAAGAAAAATGAGAGAAAAGAAAATTAGAAGAGCATGAAGTTGGATAGCCTTGAAGTGTAAAAAAAATCTGCAGTACAAAAGATCTCTGATTTTAATTCTCTATTAATTGAGTTACTTTATCCAGATATTTCCTACCCTTACCAAAGAGCCAATATTACATCCTAATGAAAGTCATTTTTGATCATATTGTCAAATCATACTTTAAGTGGTGGAGAGTTTGAGATGTTTGGCAAGCTTATGGTTACGCATGCACTTGAATTGAATCTGAGCGTAAACACATTAACCCATAAGTGTACATATTTTACACTTGAGTGCGAGTGATATATACTTCCCGTGAGAACATGTCAATGGAGCATTTGAATTGGTGGTGATTGTCTTATCTTGTATGCTATGAATTGATTATTACATGTAATGAAAGTTGCATGATTTAAGTTAAGGACAGTTGTATTTTGAATGGGGTATCGGTCATAGTCCTTATTTCCCTGCTAATTTTCTTACTCTCTCTCTCTTTAATTTTATTTTATTACCTCGGGACGAGCAACGGATAAGTTTGGAGGTTTGTTGAAAGTGAAAATAAGTGTGTTCTAGTGTCCAATTTAACACATTTTTTATGAGTATTGTTGTTATATATTAGCACAAGTGTATTATATTCAATATATGTGAGAAAAATGTGCACTTGAGGTGTTTTATTGTGTTTTAGGTGGAAAAATGGATCAAAAGTGCAAAGTTGGAGAAAATATGCAATTTGCGCAAGAATGCTGAAAGACGCACGTCCAACTTGTGTATTATTTTTGTATTTGTGTAGAGCTCTGAATTGGAAGTGTGATATATAATTGGAAACCCACAGAAGAGAGGGTCGTTATGGCCTAAAGAACACCTCAATCGGAATCCAAACGAGAAAGTTATGATCAAAGTGTGACGTCGCGCAAGCTATGTCGAACAGAACTGCTGTGCCATTTTCTGTTACTTTTTATACATTCAAATGTTGGAATTTCTATGAGTTCTTTATATGAATAAAAAGCCAAGGAAGAGAGGATCACGTAATTGCAAGAAATACTCAAATCGAGTTGATGAAGGTTGGATATGGAAGTTATGCACGAAACGGTGAGACTGCGCAAGCTTGCTCGACTTGGAGAAGTTGCTCGACCAACATCATCTTGGTCGAGTTGATGAAGTTTGGTAAAGCAAAATGACTAAAAACTTACAGAGAGCTTGCTCGACCATTGCTCGACTTGGAGGCCTTGCTCGACTTCTGAAGGCTTGGTCTAACAAAATGTCGTTGGATGCTATTTTTGGTAGTTTCGGGTTTCTTTTACAAAATTTGGCGTATGTCTCAAGTAAAAGCCCATCCAAGGCCTATAAGGAGCACTTTAAAAGTATAAAAAGGGATGTAGAGCACATCAAAAGAGGTATTATCAAATCATAGAGTCATATTGGATTGGAGAGAGACCATAACACAATACCACTCATCAAAATCCTTTCCTCCATCCATCCATCACTTTGAAGATTCGTTTGTGGAATCAAGAGGAGAACCAAGAGGAGGATTCAAGACAGAGAAGGACGCGACGACTCCCACATCTAGGGTTTATTTCATTTCCTAATTTATCTTGTAATTTTCCAGACATCCGGGTAAGATCTATCCAACACCCATGATTGTTCTTCGTAACATCATTGGCTAGAGCTTTTTTGGTAGAACTAGGGTTGTGAAGGTTTTTACGAATTAATTGAACTTGCGTGTGTAAACTCCGTACAATACTACTTGTGGATTTATTTTATATATGATTGTAATTTCTTAATTCATATTCACGGTCGTTTTGTGCATCTTCAATTGGTATATAGAGTCTGAATATATATCTTGATTGTAGATTGAGTGCGTTCACCGCTGAACATGATTCCATGTTATGATTCTAAGTGAAAGGACTCTGAAACTTCATTAGAACTATCATATATAAATATTTATTAATTGAATTGAATTTGGGTTAGTAAGCAGGATAAAGAGGGTAATTTTATAGTACCTTTAAAGGGAGATCATATCGGGTTAGAGTACCAATTGGCCAGGGAAATAATTGATACTGATAGTACCTAAAAAGGGGGGTGGAATTATATCTCTTGCTCTGAGGTTATCCACACGTGTTACACGTATGTTTACTTGTGTCTATAGAGTAGATATGCATGGTTCAGTGATGCGTCCATATTCCATAAGATAGAGTCGAACATCAACACACAGAAAGGAAATTAATGAGTGAAACTGGATTATCCTAGAGCTACCTATTTCCTCCTTGATCCACTTTCGTATTCTTCTAGTGATATTTTATTTAATTTGTTATTTTACTTAATTGTTTATTTGTTAATCATTCAATCCTCAAACTTTATTGACTTATGTCTTAATTAATTTAGTAAATAATTAAATTGATAATACGCCGTCCTTTGGGTTCGATATTTACTTGGTCGCTTGCTTAAGCTGCAATTGATATCCTTAATACTTGGGGATTAATTTTGCGTGCAAAGAAAACGCGCATCAAGGGCTGAAAAGTTTTATTCAATGTTTAATGAATTGAAATTGAATACAATTAGAACTTTATATATGTTTGGGTTTGCGTGGGAATTTAAAATAGTATATAGGTTTATTTTGAATTTTTGATAGGGTATGTTTAAACTTTATATCATATTAATGTGTCGGTGTGAGAAGAGATGAAAGAGAAGAGAGAAAAAGAGAAAAAAATATTAATATGAGGAAAGGAAATGTATAAAATGTATATTCGTTATGAATGAATAGGTCGTTATATGTGTATATAGGTTGATTTTAAAATTTTAAATGAAAATTTTGAAAATCAATGATTTTCAAAATAAAAAAACAAATATAGTTCATCGAAAATATATAAACATATAATTGAAATATTTTAAAATGCAACATTTAACATGTACTCAACCCATGTTAACTTTGTTAGAGTGATAGTTTGATTAAGTACTAAACCAAAATGAAGTCGGAACATGAGCATGAAAAAGTATGGACACTACAAAAAAATTATTTTTTAACAACAGAATATTCTGTTGCTAAAAGCCTTAATTCCATTGTTAAATTGGCTTACCAACGGATTAGCAACGGAATCCATTGGTAAAATTCCTTTGGTAAAATGGTGGTTGGTAAATTTTTAGCAACGAAAAATCAATTCCGTTGTTAAAAATTTCTATTGGTATTTTGTTGCTAATAATTCCATTGGTAATTTATATAATGATTCCCTTGGTAATCCGTTGGTAATTACCAATGGATTGAATTCCATTGCTAAATAAAGAATAAATCCGTTGGCACTCTGTTGCTAAAACAAAAAAATATCATTTTTGTTGCTAATCCATTGCTAATTACCAACTGATTGAATTTCGTTGCTAAATTCGGTTGCTAAAAATACTTTTTTGTAGTGGGATAAACCCGACTCAGAAATACGATGATGCTTACACTCCGCCCGGCCATGCTGTTGAGGCGTATATGGGCATGAAAATTGATTCATAATGCCATTCAAAGCCATAAATTCATGTACTTGAGAATTAATAAATTCGGAGCCACCATCGCTTTGGAAGACTTTTTTGAGGGCACAAAGAAGGTTTTAGATTAGGACCGGTGTGATCAATGTTTATATATTCTTGAAAGGAGGAATTCTGCTTTGGTTGCTGCTTTGATGAATAAGACTTTGAAAGCAAGTTTTAGTTTATGGCATAATCGTTTGGGGCATGTCCCAATTTTTGTTATTAGTTTGTTGAATAAACTTGGTCACTTATTTGTCATATCTTTATTACCCAACCCTGATATTTGTTATTCATGTTAGTTGGCCAAAAGTAAGTGTCTTTCTTTTCCGTTGAATTTATGTTCTTGACTTATTACATTGTGATTTATGGGGCCTTGCACTGATTTTGACGTTAGATGGCTACTGTTATTATGTTGCTTTCATTGATGACTATTCTTGTTTTACTTGGGTATATCCACTTCGTGCAAAATCAAACTTAGATGAGGTTGTTATTTAACATGATATCAGAGCCATGGTCTAGCAAAAGTCAGGTTTGAACCTCACCGCCACCCCTTTATAAGAAAATTCTACATGCAAGGCTTGAGACAAAAATTCCACGCCTGCATGTGAGGGGGCGTGTTATAGTGACGGCTTGATTAAGTATTAAACGATTCATCTCTCTGCAAGCTTAAACTTTTAGATGAGGTGCTCATTTGACAAACTCGATCCCCCGACCCACATGATATTGTTAAAGATTTAGATAGTTGTTGATATTGATCGCGATAGAGATTTAGTTTTGTGGTGGAGAGAAAATCTTGTTTATATAAGTTGTAGCTAATTTCTAGGGAAATACTTGTGTATGAGACTTTTTAATGGATGACTACGTGGGATGAATAAGAAGTGAAAATATTTTAATGATAAATTATAATCGAATTAATAAAAAGTGATAGTAAAAAATGATAATATATTTTATAAAAATTATTTAAAAAATCATAAAAATAACGAAAAGTGATACTAAAAGATGATAATATATTTGATAGAAAGTAAGTACTTCAATGTATAGAGAGCTTAAAAAGCGATAATATATTTGAAATTTTTTTTAAAAAAACGTAAAAATATTCTCAGAGATAATTATGACGCGCAAGTATTCCTAATGATGCTTTGAGCAGTAGCAGAATATATACATGTAGATGTTGTTATCGTTTAAAAAAAAGGAGAAGTAAATAATCCAATGCATATATAATTGTGTTTGCGTGAAGAATTATGTAAGACAATAATATAAATTATTTATAAAATAATTTACCACACTGTTATTGCTTTTTATTATAGGCAAATACTAATGTACATCAATTTTTAAGTTACACCAGAATGATCCTAATCCAATTACCCATCATATAAAAGTAATTTTGACATGATCCCCTCATTTTCCTTCTTTACTTTTTCTGACGCGCTCCTTCTTTACTTTTTCTAACGCGCTCTCTCTCTCCTTATTTTTCTCACACTTTTTATGACGGTCTTTCTCTATTTTCCATCCTTACTTTTTCTGACGCGCACTCTCTCTTCTTATTTTTCTCACACTTTTTATGACGGTCTTTCTCTTTTTCTGACGCTCTCTCATCCTAACATACCCTTCCTCTCTCCTCACCGCCTTTCTCTCTCCCCCATTTTCATTACGAATGCTTTTATTGCTTTTCTCATCATAAATAATTTCATTACAGCTACTTTTATTTCTTTTCTCTATCATAAATAGTATTGAATACGATTTATAAAAATTTAATTTGTATATTACTTTTTTTATAACATTTTTATTTTATACATTACTATAAAAAAAAAGAAATACAATTATGAGTATAAATACATACATTGATAAATTATTTTTTTTAAATAATATTTTTAGGATTATACATTACTGTATATGATTGTATTTATAATTGTATTACTTTTCCTAAAGTAGTGTATAAAACTAAAAATATTAAGAATAAATAAAAAACGTAATACACTTATTAAGAAAAACTCATACATTATTGAATTACAAAAAATACAATATCCGATAGCGAAGATTTGAGGCAATAGATAGATCATAGATGATCTGAAGTATAGTAAACAAAGTGTTAATTTCACAGCAAAAGTTGTCTCTTTATTAATATTCTTTTGCTCATCTTCACCACTTTAATATATATACTGATACATTAACCAATAATAAGTCATAAAGTACTATAAAAAAAGTAATACAGTTTAACATTACATTTGTGCTTAACAGCGAGATTGGAAATCTGTGCCAGATTTAGCCACAACAGCATCGAAATCAGCGTCGAAATCTGCTACAAATTGCTCATACCATTCGCCATCTAACGCCAACCATCACGATCGAGACTGAAGATGGCAGATCTGACCCCATTGCTTCCAGATCTGACCTCGTCGCTGCCGTACACTGAAAAGAGTGTCACAACCATCGCCTCTCTACCGAAAATCCAGCCGTCACTGTCCGTCGCTGAAGTTTGTTGTCGTACATCGCTTCTAGCCGAAAACCATGGAGAGAAAAAGAGGAGACGCAGATTGAGGGTGGGAGAGAGGAATGAATAACGTGTTTTTCTTAAATTTATTTGGAGAGAGGAAGAGGAAAAACAGATTGAGAGAGATTAGGGGGAGAGATTGGGAGAGAGAAGAGTGAATAGCTCTATTTGGAGAGAAGAAGAGACGCAGATTGAGAGAGAAAATGAGTGAATGATTGAAATGAGTTAATTGGGTTTTTTTTTTCCTTTTATATCTGACCCGTTTATAAATACGGGTTATGTTTTTAAGGTGCAATTGTTGCACAGTAGATCAACTCGCACCAAATCAATTGGTGGCCCCTTTAGTCCCCACATTTCTTAATTAATTTCTGCTCCTTCATTGATGTTGTTTTTTATTTTATTTTTAAACTTATTATTATACTTAAATAACTATTATACAATAAACCCTAGAGATAAATTATACCCTAAACAACAAGGGTAAAATTATAATTATACCCTAAACCCTAAACCCTAGGAATAAATTATAGGGTAAATATCAAAATTAGTCATGTAAGTATGATATTTTTCAACTTTAGTCCTTTATCATTTGCAATTCACAATTTTGGTCCTTTTTTGTCCAGTTTTAGTCCTTTTGGTCCTTTTTTCAAAATTTTGTCATTTTTTGGTCCTAAATGTATACACTTTCGGACCATTTTTGGACATTTTTTTAACATAAATGACTAAAATTGGACAAAAAAGGACCAAAATTAAAAATTGCAATTGATAAAGAACTAAAGTTAGAAAATGTCATATTTACAGGACCAATTTTGATATTTACCCTAAATTATACCCTAAACCATAAGGATAAAATTATAATTATACCCTAAACCTTAGAGATAAATTATATTTTAAACCATAAGGGTAAAAATTATAATTATACCCTAAACCCTAGGAATAAATTATACTCTAAACTACAAGGGTAAAATTATAATTATACTCTAAACCATAAACTCTAAGATTTAAATATACCCTAACTCATAAGGGTAAAAATTATAATTATATCCCTAAAATTAAATAAAAAAAAGACAGGAAAATAAACCAAAAAAAAAGAACAAAAAAGAAAATAATAAACAAATAGCAACGAATTGAAACAGGTAGGCAATGTTCGTTTATGGTTTTCAAACCCAGGTTTTGGATTTCAAAACACACATCCAAATTTTAAAAATCACACATATATATACCTGCTACATTCTCTCTCTCCTCAATTAATATACTTTCTCTCTTTATCTCTCCTCTCTCATTTAATTTTTTAAATAATTTAATAAATTGATTTGATATAAAGTTAAAATCTACCCAATTCAAAACTCAAAACAAACATAGAATACACTATTCATGGTTTTCAAACCACACGTAACCAAATATTACCGTATTGAATGAGTTAAATTCATTTTCCATCTCATAACTATAGCAAATTTTGCTTTTAGTCCCAAATAAGTTAATTTTTTCAATTTAGTCGCATAATTTTTAAATTTCATCGATTTCAATCTAATTTTGACCTGAAATTCAATTTTCCACCTGAAAATATTAGATGTGCTTCACGTAACCCTTCAAATTGGGGGAATCTGGTGTGCATTTCAAATGTGGCATTCCAAATTAAAATAGGCTCGCCACATCACCATTAATAAATTAAAGAAATAAATTAAAATTATTCCAATCCAATGTGGGTTTTTTCTGTACGTGCATTGGGATTTTCCAAGTTCTTTTACGGCGTAGACGGCTGCGAGAACGGACCAAATTTTGGGCGACGCCGCTGGAAATGACTTATTCGTGGGTTAGCTTCTGTGTTTCAGTAATGGATACTATAAAACTAAAGAAGAGCAGCTGGAAATGAGGACGGCAGCGCCGCCGGACGTCGGTTCCTATTCGAATTTCAGCCACTCCAAGAAAGGAACCTCACTCTTGAGAGTTAAACCGATTCGGTTTTCTTGAGATAAAAAAGAAGGAATATTTACGGACAGTTGTGGCGGTTTCTAAGGGGAGGTTTGGAGAGTTTAGAGAGGCTTTCTCATTCGTGGAGGATTCATTCTCCGAAAACTAATTCATTGAATAATTCCCAGCAAGCACGGCGGAGAACAAGCCCGAGACGGCACCGACTGTGTTTCACCACTCCTATCCAGACGAGGGCCCCAACGTAAAGGGCCAAGCCTGGGTTCGCATTCTGCCCATTTTGTCGCTTTCATTTGCTGACTCCCCAACGTCGTCCACAACCTCAACGCTCTTCACGACGTCTTTTTCGTTCTCCCCTCCCCCCCCACGATTCTTCGCTGAAGGTTAAGAAGCAGAAGAGGAAATCAGGGGATGGCGGAGGAGATGCTTAGCCGAGGTGGTGCAATGGCGTCACTTGTGAAATTATTTTTAATTTATTACTTTAATTAATTAATGGTGATGTGGCGAAACTATTATAATTTGTAATTCCACGTTTGAAATGCATGACAGATTCCCCATATTTGTAATGCCACGTAACCTTTTCCAGTGGATAATTGAATTTTTGGTCAAAATTGATCCGATGAAATCAAGAAGTTATGGGACTAAATTAAAAAAATTAACTTATTTGGGACTGAAAGCAAAATTTGTTATTATTGTAGAACGAAAAATGAATTTAACTCGTATTAAATTGAGGGTGAGGGCATTGAGTATGGGAGTGGAACCGTAAATTGGGTGTGAGAGTTGCGGTGGGGATCACAGTTGTACCAAATTAGAAAAAAAAAAAAAAAAGCAAGGTCCACACAAGTCATTGCTTTATAAAAATTTTTACTTTTTATTTTCTTCTAAAATTATTACATAATCAGAACACAAATCTTTACCCTCAAACCCAAATAAAATATAATTTAAAATGATTTTAGATAATAAAAATTAATTAGTAAGTTAAAATTAAATAAATTAAAAGAAAAAAAAAATAATAAAAGATAAGTTAATTATCAATTTGGATCTAAAAATTTTATTTTATCAATTCAGATCTCAAATAGATATTAAAATTATTGATTAAAATCTAAAATTATGATATTGTTTAAAATATTTTAATGGCAACCATTGAAATTTATCATTTAATATCTTTTCAATTTAACGACAATACATTAAAAAACACTTGAAAAGAGAATCTAATATATACTCTCTTTAATTTTTGTTAAATTAATTTTAACAATTTTGAGCCCAAATTGATAAGTCCAGGCCCATGGGCCATAGTTAACCTAATCTTGAAAAAAAAACCCAAATAAACAAATAAAAGAAACCGTATACATATATTTCGTGGCCCATTTATTTAAAAGAAACAGTATTATTACCTATAATAAATGCAACACGTATTTGAATTATTGGCGGCGATAACTGTAAGTCTGTAAGGTGTTTGAGAGTTTATCGGGGTTTTATAAAATCAAATCAAATACTCTATTTTCTTCTCTTTTCTTGATTTATTTCAAAGATGGCGATCATAAAAATGGTGAAGCGAATGGAAATTTTAGCACAGAAGCTAACCGGTGCTGAATTTGCGAGGGGTCGCATGAAGAAGGCTTTCAGATCTAAACCACCGGATTGTTTTACGTGGAGTAGGGATGTGATTCCCGGGTGTGGGAGTGTGGACGATTACGAGAGGCTCAATCTGATCAATCAGGGAGCATTCGGGGTAGTTTACAGAGTTCGGAACAAGAAAACTGGAGAGATTGTTTCGATGAAGGAGGAGTTCAAGGGATTATCCACATCATCGCTGAGACAAATCAATATTTTGAAATCCCTTCGTTCCCACCCTTCAATCATCGATTTCAAGGAAGTGGCTGTGGATGACGGTGATAGAGTCTACATCATAATGGAGTATCTGGAGAATGATCTCTACAAATACATGAAATCCAGTGCAAAGAAATTGAGTTTGAACGAATTCAAATTCTTGATAAAGCAGTGCTGGAGGGAGTTGAATTTCTCCACAAGAGTCACATTATGCACAAAGATCTAAAGCCTTCAAACATCCTGATAAACAGCAAAGGAACGTTGAAGATATGTGATTTCGGGTTGGCGTGCCACTTCCAGACCTCATCCGAGACATACTCACCTGGTGTAGGCACCCCATGTTACAGAGCTCCTGAGCTACTTCTCGGATTGGATACATATTCATGTGCAGTAGATATGTGGTCGGTCGGGTGTGTAATGGCAGAGCTAGTGTTGAAAGAGATGTTGTTCGGAGGGAGGGGGTCTGATGAGGAAGAGATCAATAGGATATTCAGTGTTCTTAGCACACCTGATGAGGTGCTTTGGCCTGGATTTCAGAGTTTGCCTAGATGCCCTGCTAAGTTGGTTCAGCAGCCTAACAACTGCTCGAAAGGGAGCTCTTGTTCTCGGGGGTCGAATTGCTTCAAGGAGGGGGTTTTGATCTACTCAACAGCCTCCTAACTTATGATCCATCTAAGAGAATATCAGCTGAATCTGCTCTTAACCATTCTTGGTTTATGGTCTAGAATGTGATTTCAAACTCCCTCCAGCAACTGAAGTGTACATGGAAACAGATTTGAAGATAGATGAACAAGTATGCAGATATTTCATTGATTAGTTAGTATGTAAAGTAACTGATTTGATTTGTATTTTTTGCTCTTGTCTCCAGAATGTTGGTGGATTCATGAATAGAATCATATTTTAAGAACAAATCTGGTTATGATGAAGTAGTTGTTCTGTAAATGTAATCTGTATATGGTTAGATAATAGGTTGCTACTTGGTTTGATTAATGTTTGCATATGTTCTTTTAGATTCTTTAAACAATTGATTAAAAATTTCAAGCTTAATTGCTTGTCTAATTGTATTAGGTAAAATAAAAATACTTGAATTTCTGCTTGCCTTGCAAATTCTAATATAAGAGTTAATACTTGAACTCTTTTCCCAAATGTAACTCTCCCTTGTAATCAGAAGGTAATATAATGTTGTATTTATGTAACTCTTTGTAGGATGTAGTAAAGTGAAGGTGATTAAATAGTGCAATTAATTAATGAATACTCATTTGTAGATTTGTGGGATTTACTCAACAAATTATGGAAATGCAGTTAGAACTTAGAATGAGTGTGTGTGTGTGATGTGTGTAAATGATGGAGTTAGTTACCATAGGTAGTGGATATTGCAGGGAAGAGTGATATGCTGCCTTTGAGCTATATTAATGGAGTAGTTTTAACTAACATTACATATACTCCCTCCGTCCCACAAAAGATTGCACCCTTAATTCTGGCACGGAGATTAAGAAAGTGATAACTTTTAGGGGTATAATGATATTTTTATGTAATAAATAATTGATAAAGTATGTTAGGTAGAGATGGTTTTTTGTAAATAAAGTGTATGAGGAAGGTGGTTTTTTTACTTTTTACTTTTTTTGGAACGTTCAAATTTTTGTAGGACAACCCAAAATGGAAAGTGTGTCATTTGAAATGGATGGAGGGAATATTAATTTATTATTAAGAATCGCGTTTAGCTTGAAGTAAAAGCGCATTTCAAATCAAAATTTTCTCTCTCTACCCTTCCTTCCTTTCTCTCTCCCCACTGTCCTACAATCTGCAATTGCAACTACACCAACAATAGCAGGGGAAATGGTGCTTTTGATTAGGAAACCGTATAACTTTTTTGGTACAGTTCATAGATTTGTGTTGTCATTTTATGTTAATCGTAATTTGATTGAGAAAATTTTAGTGGAGCTTGTTTTAGTTATTCTTATTGGAAGATTGATGTTCTGTATATAATTTGAGCAATCTGTGAATGAGAAATTTGATGTTCTGTATACATTTCGGCCAAGGGATTGCAGGTTGATCGAGCAAAGATGTTGGCCATTGAGAAACTTCCACCACCTACGAATGAGAGAGGAGTGCGGTCCTTCCTTGGACACGCCGGATTCTATAGGAGATTTATCAAAGACTTCTCAAAATACTCCAAGCCCTTATCTCACTTACTTGAAAAGGATGTTCCTTTTGTTTTCAATGAAGAATGTCTAACAGCTTTTCAGGTTTTGAAAGAGACACTTATTACTGTACCTATCTTGATCACACCGGATTGGACTCAGTCGTTTGTACTTATGTGTGATGCAAGTGATCAAGCACTTAGAGTGGTGCTCGGGCAGCTGAAGGAAAAGAAGTTTTACGTCATCTACTATGCGAGCAAAACTTTTGATGCAGCACAAATGAACTACACTGTCACTGAAAAGGAATTTTTAGTTGTTGTGTATGAATTCAAAAAGTTTCGACTATATTTGGCTGGCATGAAGACTATAGTGTACACGGATCATTCTGCGATTTGGTACTTGATGAAGAAGAAGGAAGCGAAGCCCAGGATTATTCGATGGATCCTTCTTCTACAAGAGTTTGATATGGAGATCCGAGACGAGAAAGGAATGGAAAATGTTTTGGCGGATCACCTATCAAGGTTAGAGACAAGGGAACATTGTGATGACTCTTTTGAATACATTGAAGAGATGTTCCCGGATGAAAAGATTATGGCAGTGTTTGTTGAAGGAGCGGAGAGAGCTTTCGTAGTGGCCGCGCAAGGAATTGAACCATGGTATGCGGATTATGTCAATTACATTGCCGTAGGTAAAATTATGAAAGATCTCAATAGGTATCAACTTGCCAAATTCAAGAGAGATGTTGAGACTTTCAAATGGTATGATCCGTTTGTCTATAAAATTTATATGGATTCTATCGTCCATAGGTGCGTGCCCGAGATGGAGATGGAGAGTGTTCTTGATTTTTGCCATTCACAACCTAACGGGCATTTCGGAGCCCAAAAGACTGTAGCCAAGGTACTACAATCCGCTTTATATTGGCCTTCCTTATTTAGAGATTGTGAGTCCTATGTGACGACATGCGATAGATGTCAAAGGATGGGAAATATAAGTAAAAGGGATGAGATGCCACTTCAACCAATCATTATTGTAGAGATCTTCGATGTATGAAGAATTAATTTTATAGGGCCGTTTCCCCCATCTAATGGATTCTTGTACATCCTTCTTGCTGTTGATTATGTTTCTAAGTGGGTGGAGGCAATTCCAATGTGCATGAATGATTCAAAGACTGTTTTATCATTCTTGAAGAAACATATTTTTGCCTACTATGGAATTCCTAGAGCACTAGTAAGTGATGGAGGTTCACACTTCGTCAACAAGCTCATTGAAAGAGTTCTCAAGGACTATGGTATTAAGCATAAGGTTACTACACCCTATCACCCTCAAGCGAATGGGCAAGCGAAAATCTCTAACCGGTAAGTGAAGCAAATCTTGGAGAAGGTGGTTGGAACCAATAGGAAGGATTGGGTTATGAAGCTCGATGATATTTTATGGGGGTTCCAAACTTTATACAAGACTGTGCTAGGAATGTCACCTTATCAAATTATCTATGGAAAACTGTGTCACTTATTCGTAGAGATTCAGCATAAGTCTTTTTAGGCAGTACGGAGCTTGAACTTGTCTATAAAGGAGGCTAAGGATTCGAGGTTGACTCATATCAATCAATTGGATAAGTTTAGAAGTCAAGGTTTTAAAAACTCGGTGATTTATAAGGAGCAAATGAAGAAGTGGCATGACTCGAAAATCACTTATAAGGAGTTCAAGCAAGGAGATGAGGTATTACTTTTTAACTATCGTTTGAAGCTTTTTGCAGAAAAATTGAAATCAAAGTGGACGGGGTCGTTCATTATCCATAGAGCCTGCGGAGGAGGGATTTTTGAAATCATGGATAAAGACGGAGTCATCATAGCGGGGAATAGGCATCGATTGAAGCATTATAAGTAGCCGGATGATGCATGTGTCGTCTTTGAAGATAACTTACATTAAGTGGTACCATCGTGACTCTCTGACGTTAACCATGAGCGCTTGTTGGGGGGTTTTCCTCCCATTTTATTGCTTTATTTATTTCGTGTGAGTAAGAAAATTTTATATTTAAGGTGCTTACTTATCGGCAATTACATCTCTTTGCAAACATAGTTTCGACTATAGTTTCTACTAAGTTTAGGGAGGGGTTGTGATGTACTTAGCTCATTGAAGTACCAAGATATAATCTTTCTTCATAACGTTTGCTAGGGGATTTGATTTTTGCGGTATATTGAAACTTTAACCGATTTTGATATGTCAATTTTTTGCAATTTGCCTAGTGTTTAGTGGTATTTTATTTTTTTTAGTGTGAGCGGAATATTATACATACTTTTTATATAGTCTAAGAGTGGTTCTCTAGTTTTTGTTTTGGATATTAGGATGCTTAATGTTGTCCTAGAGTTTTGAGTTTTATAGGGAAATTCGAGGAACGTAAGAAATTTTAGAGGTTCGGAAGCTTGTTCGACCAAACTCTACTGTTTGACCATGGTACTGAGACCGAACGGTGGTTGAACAGGTCACCTGAACGTGAAACCAACTTACAGAAGATCAGTTTGACCAACAAGGCTTGTTCGACCAGCACTCCGAGGTCGAATGACGGTTGAACAGAACAGGGAAGAATAGGAGGTGATTTTTAGTTTACAGAGGTGCAGTTTGATCTCACACTGTTGTTCAACCATGAAATTTTGGTAGAACGGAGGTCGAACAAGGTCACGTTTTACAGGCAGGCTCGCACAGTTCGACCAGAAGCCCTAGTTCGACCAAACTGTTCGAGTCAAACTGGGTCTGGAATCACGAATAAAGGTCAGTTTTTGTGTGTTGTTCAACCGATTCCCGTCAACCTTTCTTGAGCACTCGTCCTGACTTGTAAAACCTTCACTCTAAACTCTTCCCACACTTAATTCTTCCTCTCCACACACTTCCACAACCAAGTTTTGAAGGATTCTAGTCTGATTTTGGGCTATTTCATTCGAAAATTTTGGGAATTTTTTGTCGTACATCACACACACCATGGCTGGAGATAAAGGTATATTTTCGAACTTCTCTACTCTTGAATTGAAGTGATTATGCTTAGTGAAGGTTGGGTAAGTGGATTAAAACATATGCTTAGTTGGATTTGAAGTGATTGAATTTCGTGTTCTTGTTGAAATTTTACAAGAATTTGCATGATTTAATTTACGTTGGATTGTTGAAATTTTTTGAAATTGATGATGCATATCTTGCGGGCTTGAAGTTAATTTCGAATTATATGTATGGGCTCATTGATTTGAAGTGTTGATGTTGTGCAATTGAATGTGGAAGATGAGCATGCTTATGGTTTTTGTTGAGCTTATGTTGAAGTTAAGAAGCATGTTTAATGTGTGTAGTAATTTTAAGACTATTGATTATAATTGTCTCATGAGTTAAAGTGTTGAGCATATATTTGTTATGATGATTAGATGAACACTTGAAATTTGGAGAAATTAAGCTTTGAGTTGATTATGGCATGCAAATTTGAAGTCTTGAGTAGAATTCATGCTTGATAATAAGTCTTAAGATCGGTATATTTGGTTTATCTCTTTTGTTATGTATTGAAGTATAGCCTTTGTAGGTAAAGAGATTGCTTCATCTTCTAAGAGGAAAGAGACTAAGTCTCCTAAGAAAGGTGATGTTGCCAAGAAGTTAAAGCTTGATAAGAGGAGACCTTCCGATTTTGGTATAAAGATCAATGATTGAAAGAAGAAAAAGGAGTTGTGGGCAGCTATTTCGAATAAGATAACGAGGACTCGTTATCAAGATGATCAAGCGATGGTGGAGATGAACATCATAAATGATATTCGTTGGATGTTCAATCGAGTAGGGATCACTAGGTTTATGGAGATGAAGAGGGAGACATATTTCCACATTACTACTGAGGTTTTATGCTCGATGAGAGTCGATCGTAAAGATCATTATATTCCCTATGGTCTGTGGATGCAGATTAGCGGACAGTTGCAGCTGATGTATACCAATGAGTTCAATGTGATGATTGATTGTGAGGATGTGTCTGCAGTGGAGCATGCTGATTTCAATGCTGATGAGTTTTGGAGATCTATCTCGGGAAGGCAAGGTCGTTACAATTCGAACACCTCTAAGGTTTCTTTCATCCAAAATCCCGTGATAGCCTATATGGAGCGGATCCTGAGCAACACGATGTTTGCTCGATCCGAGGGCAATTGTATTCCAAGGGGGAGTTGTACGTGCTCTGGTGTTTGTTGAATGGAGTCAGCTTCAATGTTGGGGCTTACTTTTTCCAGCAGCTGTACAAGTTCGCTACTCATGAATTTCAAAGAGTCAACATTGGAGGGTTAATTACTCCGTTATCGAAATACTACCGAGTTGATTTGAGCGGGCATAGGCCTATACGAGGGGATCCTGATTTGATTCTATCATCCTGTGTGAGGATGGGGTTGGTTCAGCAGATGGATGATGTTTGGATGTTCATCTGTGGCAAGAATTCTATTTCTTTTTGATTTCCAATTGTCGATTATTGATCTTACTACAATTCAGATCAACAGCAACCTATTGATGGATACCTCGGAGCATAGGGCAATTTCCAAGACTTGTTTGGAATAAGGTAATTGAAGACTTCTAGCTGAGATGCACCTACAGGGAGTTAACATTGATGAAGATATGATTATGGTAGGTGATCCAGCTGATTTCATTTATGAGAATCAGCCACAGAAGCCAACTTATGTGTACCCGGAGATAGATTTTCCTCCGATGCAGCCACTGCAGCAGCCACATCATGAGTACTTTGAGCCACCACCACAGCAGCAGTAGGATTTCTAGTAGGCCTAGGATCATTTCTATCGGGAGCAATTCAGATTAATGAACGAGCATTTTGCCACCTTGAATACGAACCAGCAAGAGACGAATCGACAGCTGGCATTGGCGAATATAAATTATGCTGCGCTCAACCTCTGATATGATGCTATGGATAGGAGATGGGGAGATCTTAGTGAGAATTATGAAGCTTTGGACAGGAAGATGGATACCTTACAAAGGGATTTCGATGATTGGCGCAATGATAATGATGATGATGATGCTCCGGATGAGTAGTTGCGCTAGGTTTTTATCCTTGTATGTTTCTTCTCACCTCCATTCTCTTTTTCACTTTACAGGTTGAGTATGTGTTGGGATTCATGTGTGAGTGGTTTGTACTTGATCTTGATGGATGATGGATACATTGGATATGTTTGATTTGGATGTGATCGGATTGATTTGGAGAGTATGATGTTACTTCTTAATTATGCATGTGCACTTGTTGTTGATGCATGTTAATTTTATTGATGATAGGCATGTACTGTTATTGCTTGAAGTTTATGTAGATATTGATTTTGATTGCATGCTTTGAAGAGTGCTTAGGAATCTATTACCCATGTGAGAATTTGAGCCTTAAGAAATCATGCTACATTAATGCATGATAGTTTATTCTTGTAAGTATCATTTATATGTTCATATTCTAGAACTTGGCTTGGAGTCTTGTTTGAAATTTATGATTGATAGATACTAGGATATGATCTTAGGCCATGATTGATAATTTAGCTACTTAGCCAAATTTTTATCTTACCTTGAAGTTTATATCATTGGAAGCCCCGTTGAGCCTTTAAAAGTTTTTTCTTTGGCAAACCTATGATAAAAAGCCTTATTTACCTTTATTTTAGCTTTGAAATACCCTACTTACTAGTAGAGAGTTAAGGTGAATAAATGCTAAGTGATGAATTTGAAGAAAATAAGGAAGGAAATTTGTTCTAGTGATGAGTAAAAAGACTGTGGTTAAATCTTATTAAGGGGTAGTGCCTGAAACTGGTACCCCAATTACTTAAAAGGTAGTTCCCGAAATTGGTACCCTTGTACTTTGAAGTAGAAGAAAGATGTTGATTCCAAGTGAAGCAGAAGAAGAAGTATTGAAAAGATCATAAGAATGATGAAGGAGAAAGTATGAATGATGTTTGATGAAAAACAACTCTCCAAGGTAATTCTCTACTAGTGAAGTTAGCCACTTTATCTATATTCTCCTACCTTTACCAAAGAACCAACATTACAACCCAAAGAACAAGTCCTTTGTGATCCTAGTGTTGAAACAATTATGAATTGATTTTTGAGACATTTGTCAAGCTTATGGTTACGCGAATATATGAATTGATTTTGAGCGTATATACTAACCCTTTGAAAGTGTATATCTTTTATACTTGAGCGCGAGAGTAAATACTTACATAGTGAGTTAGATGATTTTGCACTCGTAGAAGTATTGTGGTTGATGGATATTTTTGCATGGATGAAAGGTATGATGGATGCATGTTTTGAATTGATATAATTGCATGTGTTAAAATAGATTGTGCTTGTTATAAGGATCTCGTGATTACACTCTCTTGTTTTGTTTTGATTTTTATTACCTCGGGACGAGCAACATATAAGTTTGGGGGTTTGATGAGAGTGATAATTCACGTATTTTGAGCTTCGATTTGTGTAGAATTTGAGTATGATTTGATCTATTATCAAGACAAATCGGGATGTTTATAGAAAATCCATGAATCAGATGCTACTGAGGCTATTTGAGCATATTTGTACAGAAAAATAGGTCTTAAGTGCTCGGAATCGGAAAACACGATTTTTATTGGTGTTGTTCGACCTGGAGAGGCTGTTCGACCAGCATCAGCTAAGTCAAACAGAGGAGATAAAGTCAAACGGGAGGTGTATAAACTTACAGAGGGGTCATTTGACCAAGGAAGCTCATTCGAATAGAAGGAGTCAAGTCGAGCTGAGGAAGTCAAGTCGAACGGAAAGCAGAGACTAAGTCCAGATTACAGACACGTCTTTCGATCACAGTTTGACCAAGAGATCCTGTTCGACCATGCCAAGTCTGGTCGAACGATGACACATCAGCTCCGAAACATCGGGATTTCATCTCCAGTGCGTGCATGTGTGTGTTTTCGACGAAAAAGCCCAGTAAAGGTCCATGAGGAGAACTTACAAGTATAAAAAAGGATGCCGACCACTCCAAAAAGAGAGTTAGATTCCACATCCATCCTATACCACATCAAAACCCTAACTTCATCCGCAGGAGCTGTAGAGAGAGATTCGTGCAGCGAATCAAGTGAGAACCAATTGAAGATTCAAGACAGAGCGGGAAGCGACGGTGCCCACATCTAAGGTTTACTTCGCAACTTAATCTTTCTTGTAATTTTCAAGACTATGGGTAAGATCCATCCAAACACCATGAACGTTCTTTGAAGCGTCATGGGCTAGAACCGCTTTGGTATTTCTAAGGTTATGAAAGTTTTTATCTAGTTAATTGAACTTCCGTGTGTATACTCCGTACAACACTACTTGTAATTTATTTTATATAAGACTATGCATTTTTAATTCATACTCAGAGTTATTTTGTGCATCATTAACTGTTATGTAGAGTCTGAATACACATCTTGGTTATTGATTGAGTGTGTTCACTGTTGAACAGGATTATATGTTATGATTCTAAGTGAGGGGACTCCGAAGCTTCATTAGAACGATCTTATATGAATACGTATTAATTGAATTGAATTCAAGTTAGTAAGTATGATAAAGAGGATAATTATATAATACCTATAAAGGGAGATCATATCGGGTTAGAGTACTTTGTGCACGGGAAATAATTGATACTGATATTACCTAGAAATTGGGGTGTAGTTATATCTCTTGCTCCGAGGCAATTTACACGTGTTACATGCTTATCTGCTTTTGTCTATAGAGTAGATTTGCATGGTTTAGTGATGCATCCATAATCCACAAGGCAGAGTCAGACATTGACATATGGAAGGGAGATTAATTAATGAAACTGGATGGCCCGAAGAGCTACCTATCTTCTCACTTGTCAACACTTGTTTATCTCTACTGTCTCTATTTTATTTTCTCTTTTATTATACGTTCATTAGTTAAATCAATATTTTCACTCAAATTACCAACAATAGTTTCTCTTAGTTTAGATAATAATAAATTGATAACCAACTGTCCTTTAGGTTCGATAAATATAACTTGGTCGCTTATCTAAGCTACAATCGCATCCTTCATACTTGGGGATTAAAATTGTATGTTGAGAAAAAGCCCAACAACGGAGGGAGTATTAAGAAAGCATTCCAAGAATTCATCACTATGAGATGATCTCTGCCATGTCAGATTTTCTGTGACGTTGTAATGTTTTAGACAACAAAAGCTAGAAATTAACCTATTTTGTTATCTTACTGATATACTCTCTCGATTTTTTGCATATCATCATGTTAGGGTTCAGTGTAGATCGGGCATACGCACAACTCCTATTCTGGTTACATCTTCATAGTTGATTTCTAGTGACGTCTTCCCTCTTGCGGTGGTGAAAGGCCTTCTCTGTCCTGGAGCCCTTGTAAATGGCATAATTGATAATATGGTTGTGCCAAGCTGGGAGAACCTGCTGAGCATCTATAACCTTACAAACGTAAAGGAAGCTTCTGTAGAAATAGAACTATAGCGTTTGGAGGTTTGCAATTTGGCCTTGATACATCTATTATGTCTCCTTGAACAAACCCCACAAATTTCATTATCTACATGTTTCTTGATTTGAATATTTTTTGGTGTGTTGGGTCTTCAGAGTCTTTTGGAAGTTAATCATGAGTTAATTTTCGATCTATACACAACATAGCATGTCGTATTTAAGTGTAATGTGCTTCCAGTTCTTGATGGAAATCTAATTTTACCACTCTTCAGCCTAAAAATGATTCAACTGTTATTCTCAGGTTCTTGTAGGGAGTTACTTCTGTGTGGCTGGTTCTCTTGTTGGACTATTAAAACGTGGGAGAACGAGTATGTTTAGCACTCTTCTAGTAATCTGGGGCCTTCTAAAGGAAGGGTTTCTTGGCAAGCCAGAGAACACAGATCCTGAAAAATCTGTTTATGTCTACCTGACAATGTTGCTGGCAATGGTTTGTGCATTTTTATTCGTTAAATACTGTCATGGGAAATTGCTGGTTTTAGATTGAAACAAGAAACTTAAACATTGAAAGATATACACCTAATCTATGAACGAAGAAGAAACGAGAACACGAGGATTTTTAAGAGTGATTCGGCTCACTAACGAACCTATGTCCACTATGGAAAGAGACCCTTTATTACTTCATTGTGTATAAGGAGATTGGAACCAGCCTTTAACCGCTGGAAATAACCTCCACCATGCATCACACTACACTCCACATCAGCCTGCTTCTCACGTGCATTCCTTAGCTCATGAATAACTTCCACCAATTAAGTTGAAACAACTTCTCCTGATATTTAAGATGTCACATGCATCCATGCTTTACACTAAAATATCCATATACTCACTGTACCTTCTATCCAACCATGCAACAGCCTAAGTTGATTTAGTATTTTTAACATACACATTCAACAATCTCCACCTAAAGACTAAATCCAACAAGACACTCCACATGTTCTCCCACACTCTCTTCATAGAGCAGCAATCTTACACATCATTCTTTTTTATTTTAATGTCAAGGATCAGCAATCTTACCCACTGTTCTAAGGAGAACAACAACCCATCCAACATATTTGAAAATTAACAAGCACTCACTAAGTTCAAGCCTGGCTTAAACTTAGCAATGGACTCAACTTTGTTAGAGGTTCCTCCCTTCCTATTACTGCAAGTTTTTTTCCTCAGCTTCATTACACATGCTTTGACAGTAGCACACATCCTTCTACACTTAAATTTTATGTCCTTTTTACAGCTTTCAACATTAAGAGCCTCCACCTCAAGTGTTAGTTCATGATCAAACGTATGCTTCTCAAATCGATCAACCTTCTTCCCTTCCTTAACATGCTCCACCTCAAGTGTTGCAGCCTCAGTAAGCACAAATTCTGATCCTAGACCTTCATCTTGAACTCGACCAGCCCGTTCACCTTCCGTAAGACTATCTTCAACTTCAAGCTTTGAAATGTTAACATCATCAAATGAATTTTGCTTCACTTGATTCTGCAGCCCCTTCAATGTCTTGCTATTTAGAAAATACAACCCATCCCTCATTAAACCTTGAAGTGTTACTTTCCCATTCTTCGAAATAATAAGAACTCCACTTTAAACTTAAAATCATAACCGAAAGACTCAAGCATTCCAAGAGAAATAAGATTTCTTCTAAGCTTATCACATACCTCACATTAGAAAATTTTACAACACCATTAAAGAACTCAATCATCATTGATCCTTTACCTTTTATGCTGCAAATCTGATCGTTCCCGAGATGAACTAATCCTTCATCTTCCTCGAACTCACAGAACCAGTCCCTCCTTGATGTCACATGATAAGTACTCTCCGAATCTATAATCCATTCATTTGAGTTTCTTGATAACGTAACCGATAAAGCCTTAGTGTAAATATATCCACAACCATCAAAATTTTCAGCAACTTCTTTCCTATCTGTGACTTGATTAGCTTGATTATTATGACCATTTCTTGCATTTTCAGACCTCTTAGCCTTCATAGTCTTCCACTTAGAACAATTCCTCTTGAAATGACCTAGTTCATGGCAATGATAACACCTCCTAACCTCAGACTCTTCTTGTGAATCACTATCTTCATCATCTTGCTTCTTTGAACTAGAATTCATTTTCTTGTTGTCTGCAGCTCCCCTTTTATTTCTTTTCTTGTTGTGATTACCTTTCTTGACAAAGAGACCTTCTCCACCTGAGCTTGCAATGTTGTCAGGCCCTATTTCTAAATCCTTGGACCTAAGAGCTGACATAACATCTTCAACTTGAACAACATCACTCCCTCCATAAAGAAGAGCATCATTGAAATGCCTTTGTGATCTTGGCAAGGCTGATAACAACATGATTGCCTTATCTTCACTGGTAAGATTGAAATCCACATTCTCAAGATCATCTACTATCTTGACGAATTCATCAGCTTGATCTATCAGAGGCCTTTCATCATTCATCTTGAAGGCATGAAGTCTTTGCCTCAAATGTAGCCTATTTGCAGTTGATTTTGCCATGAACAAGGATTCCAATTTGTTCCATACTCCAATGGCAGTTGTTTCCTTTGCTACTTCCCTTAATATTTTATCACCTGGGCATAAGATACTTGTAGAGTATGACTTTTGGAGTACCTGATCATCAACTGGACCTCTCACTCCACCCATTGCAGCTTGAGGATCTTTGATTATCTCTGCCTTCACTGGTGGAGGTGGCTTCAATGCATCCAAGAGACCCTGTTGCATCAGAGCAGCCTTCATCTTCAACTTCCAAAGGTTGAAATATGTCTTATACATGAGCTTTTCAAATCAAACCTCGTTGCATTCATCGTGATCTTCCTGTTTCCCACAAGACGACACCAATTGTCGTGGGAAATCGCCGGTATTAGATTGAAATAAGAAACTTAAAAATTGAAAGATATATGCCTAATCTATGAACGAAGAAGAAACGAGAACACGAGAATTTTTTAGAGTGGTTCGGCTCACTAACGAGCCTACGTCCACTATGGAGATAGACCCTTTATTGCTTCATTGTGTATGAGGAGATTGGAAACCGCCTTTAACAGCTGGAAATAACCTCCACCATGCATCACACTACACTCCACATTAGCCTGCTTCTCACATGCATTCCTTAGCTCACGAGTCATGACCAACTTCCACCAATTAAGTTGAAACAGCTTCTCCTGATATTTAAGATGTCACATACATTCATGCTTTACACCAAAATATCCATATACTCACTGTACCATCTATCCAACCATGCAATAGCCTAAGTTGATTTAGTATTTCTAGCATACACATTCAACAAATACGATGTTAAAAAGGTTGTCCTAGGCGCCACTGTTCAACCCATTGCAGAGCCTGTAAAGGTTTTTCAAAAACAAAGTTGAATTATACATTTCCGCTGTTTCTGCTATATATGTTGCTGACTTCACTACAAGCATGCTAACAAAAAAAGCCCTCTCGCTCTCTCGGCCATGTATTCTTAATATAGAATTTTATTCGCAAATTATTCCTCTTGCAACTAGCTAGATTGGTGTAAATACATTAGGACTTTGTTCTTTAAAACATAAAATACCACTCTTTGAAAAATTGAACTACTATCTGTTCGGTGAATTACTTTTGTTCAAGTTCTGTAATATTTTAAAAATTTACAATCTTGTTGAGATGAGTTATTGTATAGTAATAATATAATATTACTTTAGAGGGTGATATTTTATTTTTGTAGAGTAAATCTCATAGACAATTACAAAAATAAATGAAATAATTATTGATAATGTATAAAAATGACGAAATAAAAAAAACGTGTTTAAGAATGGTTGTACCCGCATCTAGTGGCTTCACCCTCGGAGAAATCTTGATAAACTTCCCATTTAGTTTGTTTAAATGGTATAGTCGTGTTTTCTGTGTGGAATAACGGCAGTCTATCTACTTGTAACATTGATTAACATTAATCCATCATTAAAAATAATAATAAGATAAATCATAACAATTAAATTTAAAAAAATTCCAATCATAATTGAATTAAATACCTCTATATGCATAATTCCAGGTTTATTTGGTTCCACAACTGCATTAATAGCAGAAATAATTTCCCAAGGTATTTCCATCTTGTTCAACAGTTTTTCATCAGTAAGAAACTCCGATACCAATTTCCTTTTCTTGTAGTAAAATTTCGCACTTGCGCAACCATCACGTGCACTTTCCTACTGCAACCAAATGTTACAATTAATTCATTATCCCTATAGGGTTTTACTAAATGCACATCCATTTTTATTAAATACACACTCTTATTATTATATAATTAAAATATATATTTTTTAAAAGTCTAAATTATCCTTCATTCATTAAATACACACCCTTAAGATTAAATTACATTTTATATACATTTTATAATTCCTAATTTTCTCATTCATTATTTATACACATATCGAGAATCATTTATACGTACTCTGTGATTAAATGAATTAAAAAATGGAGCAAATGAACATGGAGATTGGAAAAGATGTTGAGATTAAAAAAGATGATAAATTTATGAATCTTTGCATATTTCAACGACAATCAATTGTTTTTATTTTTTCAGAAAAAGAAGAAATATTGGTTTGATGCTTTCACTTTTGCTTCGCTTTGATTCTTGTCATTAAAAGAAATCAATAACTAAATGAAAAAATGTATTCTTTCATTCATATTTTACATGATGGATGAATTACACAACTAGTTGTTGAATTTAATTTGTGTATGGATCAAAGAAGAAGAAGCGAGTCTGTCGGCGGCGCTAGCACTATGGAATTGTTGGATATTACAGAGCTATCGAAATTCCGGCGGCAACGGCATGCAAGGGATGGTGGTGGTGGGGATTTTGGGATCCAAGAATCAGAATGTAATCAATAACACTCCTCATCATGCTTCATCAACAACAACAGATTTCAAGCATTAACGTTATTAAATCCTAAATAAACTCAAATTAATGAACAAGTTTGTTAGGTGTTGGATTTGAGAAGGAGAGGTTGTTTTGGTAAACTCAAATTAATTTTTAAAGGGTAGTTTTGAAATTTTGGAGGATGTATATATAATAAAATTAAAAAATAAAATATTAAATATGGGTGTGTATTTAATAAAGGGTGTGTATTCAATAAAAGGGGGTGTGTATTTAATGATACTCTTCACTATATTATGAGATTAATTTAATTTCTTGCCACCATTCTTGGAAATTAATTATTTAAAGAGAAATTAACAATATTAATTAAGTAGATGTACCCAATAATTTCCTATTATCAGACGAGTCATTGGAATTTTTGAAGCCTTGGAAGGATCGAGTTGAGAAGAAGCCATAGAATTGTTGTGTTGAGTAATTCGATCCTACCTATGCAAAAATCAAATTATTATATAATTTTACAAACAAATAAAAAAAAAGTTTCACAATTATAAGAAATACACATATTTTAACTATTGAATAAAAATTAATACACATTGATATCAACTAAACCGTACGTAAACAATATTTTAAAAATCACCATTGTCTTTGTAACAACAAATTTTGTATTTATAATAAAATAAATACAAAAGAATTACAATAATAATTCAGACCGATTAAACTTGATAATTTAAAAAACAATCTCTATCTATCCTCTGATTCTTCTTTCAAACCAATTTGGAATTTGACTTTGACTTCTTGTGTTGACTGCGCTGACTGCGTTGACTGCGCTGACTGTGTATGTTGAGTCGGATCTTCAGTTGAAGCTTGTCCGAACTCGAATTTTCGTAACGTTTGTCCAGAGGCGTCGAGCCTTTATTTGGTTTAAACGTACTTGATGTGAAAAACACTCGATTTGGGAGGCTTAGCACCTTGATCCCGAGTCGTATGCAGTTTTTGACTTGAAGAATACTGAAGAACTTAGTGTATGAAGAACGCTTTATTTGGGGGCTTAGAACCTCGATCCCGGACCGTATGCCGTTCTTGCCTGGAAGATCTTGAGGAGCGTTGCTCGTACTTCAATCTCTTCAGAGCGTTGTCGCCTTCGGGTGCTTCGATGAGTGTTTTCCAATGAATGAAGGATGACCCCTTTATATAGGTGAGAGGTGAAGACCCCCTCATAAATGACCTGCATTCTGATTGGTCCAGAACTATTTGGGTCATATTCTGCGGGCTTGGGCCTCCACTTGTTTGGGCTGTAATCAGGGCTATTTTACTTGGGCCTGATTTAATTTGTATGGGCTTGTTTGACTTGATTCATACCTCATTTGACTTGGGTCAGACCTTATTTAATTTAAGCCTCATTTAATTTGTTGGGCTTAAATTAATTATCAATTATTTATTAATCTATTTTTAGGATTTAATTTATTTAAATTCTAAAATAAATTAATAATTGATATTTAATCTAAAAAATCTACGTTTCGTCTTTTAATTGGACCGTAAATTTTAATTGCTTACAAATGCCCACTTGCGATTTGTTTCACGGACATCATGTCTTGATGTGAAGAAATCGCAAAAATTCCTCTTTTTTAAACATTTGTAATGTGGGCTTTTATAATTGAGAGATTACTTTATCCAAGTAATAATTTTTTCTTGGCAAAACTTTTTTATTTTTCAAGTGGCCGAATTTATTTCTTAGGCCCAAATTAACCTCCTTCTCTGCTTAATTTCAAGATTACGGAGACAAGAAATTGAGACAGATTTGCTTGCTTATCAAGATAATTTGCAAATCTTTGCTTAAAATTAGTAAAAGAAATCTCTTGAAATTTTGGGAGATTTCAATCATACAAATAATTTCCATAATTTGGTGCAATCTCTTCACTATATAATAAAGGATTAAGTGGACTTGATTTCTTCATCAACAGACCGTAAGGCATTTTCATTTCTGATTTCTTTTATTTTCTTCAAAAAGTTTTCGAAGCACAACCTTGCAGATTTCTTCATCACGGAAAACGTTGCCTTTGCAGATTTCTTCATGGCAAAACACACTACACGGACAACTCATTGCCTATTATCAATGTAAGTCCTCACCATTTTTTAAATCTGCTTCTTTTATTTCCGCTCTTTTTTTTGTGTTTTCTCTTGTTACTGTATGATTGCTTCCTTTTTTTTGCATATACTATATGATTGGTATATATTTGTGATCTTCCTGTCAACCTCGTCCTTCTTCCTTTTGAAGGAATGTCTAACGAGCCTCGTCCCTTAACAATTGTTCCTTTAAAGATTGTCCCTCGGTTGTCCCTTTAACGTTTGTCTCGGTTGTCCCTCGACAATAGTTGTGTATGGCAGTTGTTGGCTGCTACAACAATGATTAGAAGTGCAGTGTGGTGCGTGGCCTTTCAGTGGCAGCATGGCATTCGGTTGATGGTGCTTCACAACAGCGGGCGGCGAGAGGCAGCAAACTGGTGATGGTTCGGCTCGCCGTGATGGTGGTTGCTCGGTATTGGGGTAAAGATAAATCGGTTGCTCGCGGCGTGATAAGAGATTTTCCAGAGCTGAAGGGAACGGACCCTGCAAGTTTGGCGACTTCACTGGAAGCTCTAAATTTGTTGCGTAGATGGGCGCATCTACAGCGGCTTTCGGAGGAGAGCGCAGCGGCATCTTTCGGCGACGGGTGCTGACTCTCGTCATTCTTCCTTTTCGAAGGAATGTCCGACGAGCCTTGTCCCTTTCACGATTGTCCCTTTACGGCTGTCCCTTTCATGATTGTCCCTTTACGGTTGTCCCCTTTAATAGAATCGACAGTGATCAGTTCCGTGACCGTGGATATGGGCAGCACTTGGCTAAGTGGTAAGCAGTTGGCGGGACTATGGCTGCGGATTCGTCGGTGCTTCAGGCAGACGATGGCTTGCGGAATTCAACAAATCTGGTACGGTAACGGGTTCACAAATGGGTCTGCGTTTCGGCTAGATGAGTGGCAGATCCGCAACTGAGAGAGGAGCAGCGCACGCTGATGGCAGCGTCGATGATCTGGCGGTCACTTGGTGGTGGTGCTTCGAGCAACGGAAGTTCGTGGCGATGACGGTTTGGCATGGTGTCGTGGCCTCATGTTTGTTCTGGGCAGTAGCAGTGCGACGGCGGCGCAGTGATTGGCGCGGTGATTAGATGGCGACGCTTCAAGCTTGCGCCGGTAGCCGAAAGTGAGAACGCGGCTGCTGGTTGAAGGCAGCTGCATCGCCCTTGGCGATAAGCAGCGTGACTGGCTGAAAGTTGGTCGAAGGGTGACGGCTGGCGTCTGTTCCCGGCGGCTGAAGCGCGTGCGACGGCGCGGCGATCGTGGAACCGGCGGCTGACGGGCACTGGCGATGTGTGATTGTCGGTGGAGGGCGGTCGACAGCAGCGCGCGGTGGCTTCGTGATTTTCGACTGCAGCAACGCGCGCGACGGCGCGGTGGTCGAGGGACCGGCGGCGTGGTCGCGATTTTCTGGCAAAAGGGCTGCTTTGGCTTCGACATGTGGAAATTAAACAGCCGATTTCAATTGATTTTTGCAGAGGGGTACTGGATGCTGAGAATTCACGTGGAAGTGGTGATCAATTTTGACTTCCCAAGTCAATTTTGACTCCTTCGGACCAATTATTTAAATTGATATGGGCTTACTACTTTAATATTCAGTTGGGCTTTGGATCAAATGTTTGAAGGCCACATATCTTCATCTTAGTTGAGCCCATATTACTTTAATTGCTCACTTTGATTTTTTTTTTTTTTTTTGGGCTGCAGATATCACATGTTTGAGGAGAGAGAAAAGGCTGATTTGGTTGAAAAGGGTATCACCTTAATCGTGATTATGCCTTGGAGATGATTTAATTTCAACAGCAACTTTGACTTTCCTTTTGTATTATCTTCGAAACTTTCACCCTTCTTTTTTTTTTCTTTGGCAAGCAGCAGCGATGGCGGCGAGGAGCAGTGCTTATAGCGTCGGCTTGGCTCGGCTGCGCTGTGGCTTCCGCTTTGGCGGCGACCTCATTAGCTATCTGCGTGGTTGGCTTCATCGTCGGCAGTAGTGAACCGGCGAGGTGTTGGCTGCTCGGCTTGAACGGAAGTGAAATTCCAACAGCTAGGCGGCAGGACTGGTGCGGAGGTTCATCGATGGCTCACGGATTGTGATGGCAAAGAGGACAACAAATGTGATTTCTATGGAGAGAGAAGGCGATTCCCTTTCCGAAAATATGAAACATTTCATTTTACGTACAGCTTTTGAGAAAAAGGATCCATTCCTTTTTTTATTTTGACTTTAAAGTTTGGGATTAATTTGACTAAGCAATTTGGGCTTGCAAATTTGTCTTCATCGTAATTTGGCCCCTTATCCATATTGGATCAACTATTTAGCAAATAAGCCATGAGGACTTATGTTCATGTTAATTTGATTTCGGAATGGATTAATTATTTAACAAATAAGTCATGTGGGCTTATATTCATACCAATTTGATTTCGGAATGGATCAATTATTTAGCAAATAAGTCATGTGGGCTTATGTTCATGCCAATTTAATTGGTCCACCAATTTGCTTCTCTTTGGACTCAACATGAATTATCAAATCCACGTGCCATAATGAATTTGAATTATGCATTCGTACACCAATTCGGGCCAGGCAACTAACATTCTCGTTAAATTTAATTCATGATTTTAAGTTTATTAAACTTAAACATAAATTAATTTAATAACTCCCTTAGCATTTTAAACTTCACTCGTCATGGGTTTAATTCATAATTGTGGACTTAATAATTAATTGATCCCATGAATTTATTTTGGGGTCTTTAAATTAGGTAAATCCATAAATTTAAATTAACGTGAACCCATTTGCTTGCTAATATGAATCCTCTTGCAACTTTTTATGTGACAACATGGATCACTTTCATTCCTTCAATGCTGTGAGAATTTGGGATTATTTCATCACTCCAAGAACTTGAAATTCCTTTACCACTTTAATAATTTGAATTTCTTCACTCAACTTCGCATTCAACCACCATCTTCTCCTTGTCAACCATTTTCTTCTCAACTCATTCATGCTTCCATTTATAGCTTGCTTCACAAACTTGCTGTGAAAGGCGAACTTAGTAGAGTGCTAAGTTGCCTACGTACCTCTTTGCAGAGGATCAAGTCATTACGTAGTTCAAAGGGACATGGTTTGATTTGAGGGGGAGTGTCGTGCACAATTTATACTCATGCGGGCCAGGAGTTTGTCGTGCATAGTTTATACTCATGCGCACCAGGAGTTCGTCGTACACAGTTTTTTACTCATGCAGACCAGGAGTTTGTCGTACATAGTTTATACTCATGCGAGCTAGGAGTTTGTCGTGCACAGTTTATACTCATGCAGACCATGAGTAACATGCAGTTTAGGCTCGTGCGTCATAGAGTGTTGTGTATGCCTTTGTTTTATGTGTAGTAGCATTTCAAGAAATTTTCATTTATGGGGCCAATATTCACGCCATCTTCTAAGATCAACTTGTAGGCGCCATTTGTGTATACTTCTTTCACAACATGAGGGTCATCTCATTTTTGTAGAAACTTATTCCCAACACGATGAGTGACCACAATAGGCCTTCTCATAGCAAGTACCAAGTCACCAACTTGAAAAGAACATATTTTCTCTTTTTTGTTGTACGTTCTGGAACGGAGAGATTGATAACACTCAAGTCTTTGATGTGCTTCCAACCTCTTTTCATCTAATGCTTCCAATTTCTGAAGACGCAACTTTGCATTTTCTTCTTCGGTGAGGCCTTCTTATATTGCCATCCTCAAAGACGGAATTTGCTTTTCAAGAGGTACAACAGCTTCAACACCATACACCAAGGAATACGGAGTAGCTTGAGTAGGTGTTCTATAAGTGGTGCGGTACGCCCATAAAGCTTAATAAATCCATTCATACCAATCTCTTTTCGACTTGGAAACAACTTTCTTCAACAAACTGCACAAGGTTTTATTGAAGGTTTCGGCAAGACCATTGGCAGCTGAGTTGTACATTGATGACTTCCTTTGCTTAAAGTCGAACTTCTCACACAACTTATCAATCCAGCTGTTGTTGAACGGCTTTCCATTATCAGTGATGATGTAGCGAGGAACACCATATCTATAAATGATGTTGATCCGAATGAAATCAACAACATTTTCTTTCTTCACTTCCCTTAAAGGCAGCTTCAGCCCACTTGGAAAAGTAATCGGTGGCAGCAAGAATGTATAGATGTCCACCAGAAAACTTTGTGAGAGGCCCCACCACATCTAATCCCCAAGCATCAAAAGGCCATGAAGCAACTGTCGGATACAAAGGCTCAGGAGGTTGATGAATCAAATTCCCATGGAACTGGCAAGCTTGACATCTTTGTGCGTAATCCATGCAATCTTTCACCATTATGGTCCAATAGTAACCCATTCTCTTGATTCTGAAATGCAACTTCGGCCCAGATTGATAGGAGCCGCAAATTCTGGAATGAGCTTCTTCCATTGCTTGAGTAGCTTCTTCTTTACTCAGACATCTCAAGAAAACTCCATCAAAAGATCTTCTATAAAGCATCCCTTTGAAATAGATAAAACGAGGTACACAACACCGAATATCAACTCTTTGGCGTGGATCACTGGGTAACTTGTCATACTTCAGATAATCCATTAGTGGTTGGCGCCAATCCTCTTCTTCGATTTCGAAGACTTTCACCACATGATTTTCAACTTCTTCATAATCATCATCCTAGAAGATTGGTGGTACAACCTAACTTTTACACATCGGAATTTGAATTTGCGCCTCTGGCATAGCTATAGTTGATGCTAGCTCAGCAAGGGCATCAGTTTGCTTATTCTCTCTTCTAGGCAGATGTTCGATATCAACATCACCAAGCCAACCCATGAGTTTTTGAGCATACTTGTGGTATGGGAGCAACTCAGGCTTCCTCACTTCATACACTCCAAGTAGTTGGTTTATCACTATTAGCGAATCACCATACACCCTAAGGTGTAGTTGCTTTATATCGACGGCCATCTCTAAATCAAGTATGAGTGCTTGATACTCAGCCACATTGTTAGAGTAATTTTCCGTTAAGAAAAATGAGAATGGTAGAACTTCACCACCAGATGTTAAAAACACGATTCCAGTACCGGCCCCTTCTCTATGAGATGCTCCGTCAAAGTACATCTTCCAAGGAGAAGCTATCTCCACAGCGAAAGCATCTTCATCAGGGAGTTCATTGGACAGTTCCCATTCAGCAGACGTTGGATGATGAGCTAGAAAATCTGCCAACACTTGTCATTTTACGGCCTTTTGAGGGACGTATACAATCTCAAACTGTTAGAGTTGGAGATACCACCTTGCAAGCCGATCAGAGAGTACTGGCTTTGACATAATGAACTTTAGTGGGTTGGCTTTTGAAACTAGCCGAACTGTATGAGCTTGGAAATAATGTTTCAACTTCTGAATCATGAAGATAAAGGCTAAGCAGATCTTCTCAATAGGTGAATATTTCAACTCGTTTGGAGTCATGGTTCTACTCAGATAGTATAGGGCAGTTTCTTTGCCATCATCATTCTCTTGTGCAAGTAAAGCTCCAACAGAATGATCTTGTGCAGCTAGGTAGAGAATTAATGGACGTCCGGGTATTGATGCACACAACATTGGTGTCTTCATCAAGTACTCTTTAATGCTATTGAAAGCATTATTGCAAGCTTCATCCAATTTGAATACATTGCCGTTCTTCATGAGATGACTAAACGGCTGGCATCGATGAGCCAAGTTTGATATGAATCTTCTCAAGTATGTCAACTTTTCTTGCAAACTCTTGAGCTCATGTATATTTCGAGGCACATGCATCTTCATGATTGCATCAATCTTTGCTCTCTCAATCTCGATTCCTCGACGGCGAACAATAAATCCAAGAAATTTTCTGGATGTAACTCCAAATGCACACTTGAGAGGATTCATCTTGAGTTGATGTTCTCTTAACCGCTTAAGCACCCGTCTTAGATCATGGAGATTATCTTTCTTTTCCTTTGATTTCACCACAATATCATCGACATAACATTCGACAATTTTGTGGAGCTTATCATCAAATATCTTTTGCATAGCTCATTGATAAGTGGCACCAGCATTCTTCAAGCCAAATGGCATGACATTATAGCAATATATTCCTTTCGAAGTACGAAAGGCTGTCTTCTCTTGATCCTCAGGAGCCAGACCAATTTGATTGTAGCGAAATGACACATCCATAAATGAAAGGACCTCATGCCCCGTTGTTGCATCAATCATAAGTTCATCAATTGGTAGTGGAAAGTCATCTTTCAGACATGCCATGTTCAAATCTCGAAAATCAACACATACTCTGAGTTGCCCATTTTTTTTCTCACCGGCACGATGTTAGAAATCCATGTAGGATACTTGACTTCTCTGATCTTGCCTGCCTCAAGAAGCTTATTAACTTTATCCTCAATCAATGGAATCAACTCTGGTCAAAATCGATGCTGCATTTATTTAATTGGTCGAGTTCCCTTTTTAATGGACAAGCGATGCAATGCAGTTTTTGGATCCAAGCCTGGCATTTCCTTGTGCGACCATGCAAAGACATTTCTGAATTCTTGCAAAAGGCTGATATGCTTCTCTTCCTCCTCAACATTTAGCAGAACACTTATGTAGGTAGGACGTGGGTCATCTTCATTGCCTAAGTTGATTTATTTCAAGTCATCAATAGTGGCCTCCACACATTTTTCAAATTGTTGAGGAGCATCTTCAGCATCTACTTCCTCCATTTGAGAATCTTCAAGAGCAGTGATATGATTGTTGGAAGCTACACTTTCTCTATCATCATCATTATTATCTTTAGTAAAGACAATTGTCAGTATCTTGGCTTTCAACACTCTTCCTCATGACACAGTCAAAATGTTTCGTCTTTTCATGTGAGAGAGAATTCGACTCCGGAGTTTTTGGAAGCTAGAAGACTTGAAATTATTTTTCTTCCCACGTCTCACAGGGTCCGAGCCTTTCAAAGACACTTTCAAGCCTTTCGAAGACAGAGACTCTTTATTTTCCTTCTGCCCTCATCAAACATATCTTCCGTGGATGAAGCTTCTCCCTCGGTGATATAGTTTGTTCTTGTTCTTCTAATTGCAATGTGGACTGACTTTTGAGGGACATATCCCAAATCTGGCTTAGCATTCTTGACAATGTGGCCACTACTTTTCAACATTTTTTGAGTGGCATTGAGCCCATGTTCTGATGATTTGATAGTCTCTTGATGCAACTTGCTTGTCATTGATTTTTCTTTCGGTTCGTAACCGGCCTTCTTAAGGAACCTGAAAGCATGTGGACCATATGACTTCGCTATTTCTGCTTCAGACACTTCACCGTGTTCAGTCTTTGCTCATTCAACAGGACGTGTAAATCCTTTGAGTGGTGGAGAAGAAGGCTTACTTGCATCAATTTTTGTTAAAGACAACGTCAACTCTTCCAAGGTCTCATGCTCTTTGCCTTTGTTCTTATTGAGAGTGGCAGATGATGTGCTACCTTCATCCTTTATTTGTTTATTGCCCCCATTATCTTGTGTTGTGGCTTCTTCACGCTTCACTTCCTTTATATTCTTGAAGAAATATTTCGCATCTGCAAAGTAAGCTTCAGCTTCAGTAAATGGCTTGTCATCACCGAACACCTTTTTCACGTTGTTGCCTTAGCTATATTTGAAGCAGTGGTGTAATGTAGAAGGGATCACATCATTCTTATGTAGCCATGGGTGCCCCAAAAGCATGTTGTACGAAGTTTTTGCATCAATGACATGGAAGAGCACCGTTGATTTCATCTCATCAATCAGCAAATCAAGAACAATTGTGCCAAGAGTTCTTTGTCCTTCATGGTTAAACCCTTGGATCATCAATCGGCTATGGTTGAGTTCATCCACCGGAATTCCTAACTTCTTCAACATCTTAAAAGATAAGATGCTCACCGCTGAGCCTCCGTCAACAAGTATGTGTTGGATTGTATACTAAAAGTCTAGCTTTAGTATGAACAATATTATAACAATTAATTTGAAATGAGAATCATATGATCAAATGATTGCGTCTTATAATTTATTTATATGTTCGATGCAATAGTCCACTTACTTTATACTGTAGATAATATGTTGTGCGACAACACGCGGAAGATCATATTATCGGTTTTCTTATAAAATATAAACAGATGTTTACAACCGAGATAGGCGGGGACTCTCTATTGGGATGGTTGTAGTGTGGTTTGGTATTAGCTTGTCTTGGCTATAGAATCACATTAGTGCACTTTTTGAGATCGTTCGACTTATACTGACTTATAGGAGAACTTGATCTCAGTTATTATGAATGTTTATGCTCTTAATCCCTATACAATAACCTCGACACGTAGGGCCGTATGTATTTCTTTGATTCATCAATGGGTGAGATTTACATGTAATTAAATTAACAAACTCGGTGAATTGGGAAGTAGTGTTGTCTCTATGGTGTGCTATTGATTGTAGAAGGAATCTGTGTCCGTCATAGGTTGATGATGTCTCCTTGAGGAGCTCATAAGGATTATCATGTAAACCCTGCAATTGGATTTATTCCGGCATGATAATGAGGTTGAGCGGTACTACTCTTGGATGAGATATTAATTAATGGAGTTGTCAGTAACTTAATTAATTAATGGACATTGTATATCTTAAACATGGGAGACTAACGGGCTCATAATAATAAGGAGCTCATAACGTAATTATGGGATTAGAACGGCAGTGCAGTAATAATATTTTAGTGGTATATATTATTTATTAGTCTTAAGTATAAGCTTTGGGCTAAGTTTGGATACTTAAGCCCAATGGAGGCCCAACTCTAATTTCTCCTCCTGGTCCCTGCTGTAGCCCATATATAAGTCATCTCAGCTGTCCAGAAACCCTAATCTAAGAGATTAATCACATCTAACACTATGAGGAGGGTGAGAAAATAGCAGATTGAGAAGATCTCGAGAATTGTCGCCCACACGACGTCGAGATTGGACTTGGGAATACAGCAGAAGACTGGAAGGTTATTTGTTGTTGTTGTTCACCAACTTTTACAATTTTTATAAAATCGTATAGACTTCAGAACAGGACGTGTGATTTACTGATGGAAAGCCACGGAAGAGAGGATCATTTTGACGCATAGATCACTCAAATCCGACATCGGATGAGAGAGTTATGTCCAAACCGGTGAGACTGCGCAGGCTGGTGGCGAGAATTCATCGTCTTCAACATACCCTGTTGAAAGGAAATACGTTTCTTATTTACTTGCTTCCGCTGCTTGTTAGAAACGTATGGAACCCTAACGAGGCACATTAACCAAATGATCAAACGCCAACAGTATGCGCTTTACTCGCAGCCCTTGTGTATAACCAGTCACAAATAGAGTTCGGTTATGAGGTTGAGAACCTTACAACATATCTTCATCTGTGAAGGTCACTCTCACAGAGTAAGTTTTTTACTTAGCCTCAAGTTGTTCACTTTTGCTGCCTTTCTCACTCACCACATGACATGGGCTTTCATCACAACCTTCTTTCACAGAAGTGAAGTTTGCGGCTGCTTCATCCTCTAACACGATCTTTCCTTCTTTGGCCAGTTGTATAATCTTTTCCTTGAAAATGAAATAATCATGAATGGGATGGTCCACCAATCTATGGTACTTGCAATATTTTGGGTCATTAGTTCGACCGGCTTCCTCTGGGCGCTTCATCTCAGGGAGTTCGATTAGTTTGTCTTTAATCAGATCATCGAATATGCCAGAAACATCAGAGTTCAAGAATGGATATTCTTTTTCTTGCATCTCCTTTAGGGTTAATCTTCTTTGCCCCCACTCTTGAGCAACTTGTTTTCCTTTGTCTTTCTTATCATCTCCATTCTTTCGAACTATGACAGTAACGGCGTTTGTGGCCATTGATTCTTTATTGGATTTCTGGCATAAGGCTTGCCTCCTTTCTTAGCTTCTTGTCTATCTTTGAACTTGTAAGAATCCAACACTGGCGAGTGCTTGATTCCACTAGCAGACATGCTCAATTCCATGTCATGAGCACTCGTAGCCAACTTTTCAAAGTCTTCGACCGAATTCCTTGGAGTATGTAGAGTAGACTCCATTCCATTCCTTGGATGCACATTTCGATGCTGGACTCTTCAGATAATCGATCCTTGCAATTTAAGCTCAAATTCCTCCATCGATTGATATAATCAATCATAGACTCTTCCTTTAATTGACGAGTGTTAGTTAGCTCAGTCATGCTAACGGTTCTCCTCGTACTGTAGAAACGATTGAGAAATTCATGCTCCATTTGCACCCAACTATCAATGGATTCAGCTTGCAATTCGATATACCAATCAAAGTCAGTTCTTTTGAGAGAGCGAATGAACTGCCTCACCATCTAGTCTCCATGAGTACCAGCGTTATTGCACGTCTCAATGAAGTGTGCTATGTGCTGCCTCGGGTTTCCCTTGCCATCAAATTGTTGGAACTTGGAAGGCTGGTAGCCAGCTGGCAACTTCAAGTTGTCCACTCTTTCGTGAATGGCTTGACATAAGTGATGGTAGGCTAGGAAGTTTCTTCAAACATTTCTTTTATTGTTCCAAGTATAATATCCTTCAATTGATCAACATGGAGCATTCCATCAGCTGAAAGTTGCAATCCCCTTTCAGTTTATTCTCTTTCAGTAGTCTGGCGCCTTGTGACCTCTTACACCTCACTATCGTCCACAACTACTTTTCCATTTGCACGGCTAGTCTCCGTGATATCTCTTTTTTCCATCAATTGGGAAATCTTTATATGTTGAGCTTCTATATGTTTTGTGAGCCCTTCGATAATTTCATCATATTTGCTAGTTGTTCCTCAATAGTTGTAGTGTCTGCCATCATTACTGGAGCTGCACTTGAGTCAGATGAGGAGCTTGGAGATGAATGAGGGTGTGAGCATGAAGAGTCTTCCTCACTATCCTCCTTCATGGGTGGTTGTTTTCTCGAAGTCACTTCAACCAAAGAGTTGGATCCAGATGAGGCCTCCGACTGAGCTTTCTTTGACATACACCTTTTGACAACAGCAACATATTCATTCAATAAATCGGAGAGCTTGGAAGCAGTAGTCCTTCCCACTGTGATTTTGACAGGAGTAAATTTGTATTTTCAAGCTTGTAGAGAGAAGAGATGAGAGCTAGAGATAGTCCCACTGGGCGTGCCAAAATTTGTAACAATAAATTTTGTATTTATAATAAAATAAATATAAAAGAATTATAATAATAATCAAGACGGATTAAACTTGATAATTTAAGAAACAATCTCTATCTATCATCTGATTCTTCTTTCAAACCAATTTAGACTTTGGTTTTGACTTCTTGTGTTGACTGCGCTGACTGCGTTGACTGCGCTGACTGTGTATGTTGAGTCGGATCTTCAGTTGAAGCTTGTCCGAACTCAAATTTGGGGCTTTGTAACGTTTGTCCAGAGGCGTCAAGCCTTTGTTTGGATTAAACGTACTTGATGTGAAAACACTCGATCTGGGGAGCTTAGCACCTTGATCCCGGGTCGTATGATGTTCTTGACTCGAAGAATACTGAAGAAATTAGTGTATGAAGAACGCTTGATTCGGGGGCTTAGAACCTCGATCCCGGACCATATGTCGTTCTTGCCTGGAAGATCTTGAGGAGCGTTGCTCGTGCTTCAATCTCTTCAGAGCGTTGTTGTCTTCGGGTGCTTCGATGTGTGTTTTCCAATGAATGAAGGAGGACCCCTTTATGTAGGTGAGAGGTGAAGACCCCCTCATAAATAACCTGCACTGATTGGTGATGCGTGTTTTCTTTGCACGCAAAATTAATCCTCAAGTATTAAGGATATCAATTGCAGCTTAAGCAAGCGACCAAGTGAATATCGAACCCAAAGGACGGCGTATTATCAATTTAATTATTTACTAAATTAATTAAGACGTAAGGCAATAAAGGTTGGGATTTTAATCTAATAACTAATAAACAATTAATTTAAATGACAAATTAAATTAAATATCACTCGAAGAATACGAAAGTGGATCAAGTAAGGGAATAGGTAGGTCTAGGATAATCCAGTTTTATTCATTAACTTCCCTTCCTTCCGTGTGTTAATGTCCGACTTTGCCTTGTGGAATATGGACGCATCACTAAACCATGCATATCTACTCTATAGACACAAGTAAACATATGTGTAACACATCTGAATAACTTCGGAGCAAGAGATATAATTTCACCCCCCTTTCTAGGTACTATCAGTATCAATTATTTCCCTGGCCAAATGACACTCTAACCCGATATGATCTCCCTTTATAGGTACTATAAAATTATCCTCTTTATCCTACCTAATAACCCGAATTCAATTCAATTAATAAGTATTCATATATGATAGTTCTAATGAAGCTTCGGAGTCCCCTCACTTAGAATCATAACATGGAATCCTGCTCAGCAGTGAACGCACTCAATCAATAACCAAGATATGTATTCAGACTCTACATAACAGTTAATGATGCACAAAACGACCATGAGTATGGATTAAGAAAGCATAATCATATATAAAATAAATCTACAAGTAGTGTTGTATGAAGTTTACACACGAAAGTTCAATTAATTGGTAAAAACCTTCACAAACCTAGTTCTACCAAAAAGGCTCTAGCCCATGATGTTACGAAGAACAATCATGGGTGTTGGATAGATCTTACCCGGATGTTCAGAAAATACAAGATAAATTAGGAAACTAATAAAACCTTAGATGTGGGCGTAGTCGCGTCCTTCTCCGTCTTGAATCCTCCTCTTGGTTCTCCTCTTGATTTCACAGACGAATTTTCAAAGTGATGGATGGATGGAGGAGAGGAAGTGGATGATGGTTGGGGGTTGAACCCCCCTTCTGGGGTGTAGGATGATTGTGTTGTATTGTATCCAATCCGTATGTTATTGTATTGTGTCTTCTTGGTGTGATCTACATCCCTTTTTATACTTGTAAGCTCTCCTTATGGACCTATGATGAGCTTTTTCTTGGAAAGCACGAAAATTCATTAACAGGGGGTAAAAATCCCAATTTTGCGCTTGTTCAGGCTTCTGGTTCGACCACGACCAGTGGTCGAACCGAACAGAGGAGGTCGAACTGTAGTGCACAGTCTCACCGTTTTGCACATAACTTCCACATACGACCTCCAATTTGAGTAATTCTTATGCTCACGCGATGTCTCTTTCTTGGATTTCTATCCGTATAAGGAACATATAGAATTTCCAACATTTGAATATGTAACAAGTCATGCAAAATGGACAGTCGTTCTGAGCAGGAATAGCTTGCGCACGTCACCACTTTGATCATAACTTTCTTGTTTGGAATTGGATTGAAGTGTTCTTTACGCCAAAATGACCCTCTCTTTAGTGGCTTTCCAACCTAATATGTCACTTTCCGTTCAGAGCTCCACAACAACACAGAAAAATTACAAGTTGGACGTTCGTTTTTCAGCATTCATACACAAATTGCACCTTTTCTCCAACTTTGCACTTTTGATCATTTTTCCACCTAAAATACAGCAAAACACACCTCGTGCTCCTTTTTCTCACATATATTGGACATAAGATACTTGTTCTATTATATGACAATAATTCCAATCAAGAAGGTGTTAAATTGGACACTATAACACGCTTATTTCACTCTCATCAATCCCTTAAACTTACCTGTTGCTCGTCCCGAGGCAATAAATTAAAAATAAAGAGAAAGAGAGTAAGAGAATTAGTGAGGAAACAAGGACATACCCCATTCAAAATACAATTGTCCTCAACTTAGGTCATGCAACTCTCATTACATGTAATAATCAATTCATAGCATACAAGATAAGACAATCACCACCAATTCAAATGCTCCATCCACATATTCTCACGGGAAGTATATCTCACTCGCACTCAAGTGTAAAAGATGTATACTTATAGGATAAGGTGTTTACGCTCAGATTCTATTCAAATGCATGCATAACCATAAGCTTGTCAAATATCTCTCACTCTCTACCACTAAAAGTATGATTCGACAATGGGATCAAAAATGACTTTTCTTTTGGATGTAATGTTGGCTCTTTGGTAAAAAGTGACTCAATTAGTAGAGAATTAAAACCGGAGATCTTTTGTACTGCAAATTTTTTACACTTCAAGGTTATCCAGCTTGATGCTCTTCTAATTTTCTTTTCTCTCCTTTCCTTCAAGCTCAACATTTTTTCCTTCTTTCCTTTCTTTTTTCTAGAGGTACTAGTTTCAGGCACTACCCCTAACATCTCGGGGTACCAGTTTTGGGCACTACCTCTCATAAACTTATTTTTAAGCTCATAATCACTTGTACAGCTGCAAATATTTTATTCCTTCCAAACTCCATGAAAATCAATTCACACACTTTGACAACATTTACTTCTCTACTAAATATAGGAATTTAAGGTTCAAATATGATATCAAAGTGGCTATCTTCGTAGGTTGCCAAAGAAATAAGACTTTTAGGCTCAACGGGGCTAACGACAGATAAACATCATTTAGTAGGGAATTATTTGGCTAAGTGACTCATAAATTCAAGGATGGTCTTAGATCATCTCCCATCATCTAAACACATGTAGTTTCAAGTAAGACAAGAGGCAAGTTCTAGAATACACACACAAGAACGATACTCACCAGAAAGAAATATCATGTGATTATGTAACATGAATAAGGCTCAAAATCTCACATGGGTTTTTAACAAGTAACAGAGTACTTTTCATGATAAGCAATATCCCACAAATACACATAAAACTTCATATCACAATATAACTCAAATACACTTCCTTCATCAAATTCAAAAGTATATGAATTTCAAGCACAATTAAAAACAATATAAGCTCACATGATCACAACCATAAACTCAATCCTTTCACTCCCTGAATTGAATGCACACATAAAAATTAGAATAAGGAAACGAGGGCACCTGATATTTCTTCAACGTATACACGAGCTCCTCAGCGTATAACTCATCTTGCCACCTAATTACCTTTTTCTATCATCAAAACTCAAACACACATCATCATCATCACAAGATTCATCAATAATAAAATAGGAGAACTAGAAGAAAGAAGTAATTGATTATCTAATTGACTCCACACACTAGAAACACCACTGAACACTAGACAAATTGCAAAAAATCGACACATCAAAATCGATTAAAGTTTCAACATACCGTAAAAAATCAACTCCCCTAACAAACATTACAAAGAAAAGATTATATTCTTGGTGCTTCAATGAGGTAAGAATATCACACCCCCCAAACTTAGTAAAAATGTAAGTCGAAACTAAGTTTGAAAAGAGATGTAATTGCCGATTAGTAAGCACCTTAAATATAAAAATTTCTTACTCACACGAAATAAATAAAGCATTAAAATGGAAGGGCAAGCCCCCAACAGGCGCTCATGTTTAACGTCGGAGAGTCACGACGGATTACAGCTTTGTACTACCGGATTAGAGGGCGGTCTTCTCGCATCCTCACCTTCAAGTACTTTTTTTCCCTCTTCTTGTCTACACTCAATACCTCACCTTTCTTGGTCACAAGTATATGATCCTTGGAATTACCTTCCTCCCATGGCTGTCTAGAAACCTCCTTGTCAATCTTCCACTTAAATTCAGAATCATCTGTCCTATTAAAATTAATATTTAACAAGTTAGAAACCATATCTATGCTCTTGCATGATTGACTCTCCCTGAACGTGCATTCTCTCCCTTATAGGCCGGTTCGACCAAGGTTCGACCAACTGGTTTGGTTGAATAGTGGTCGAACTGCAGAGTGCGCGGGACGATGCTGTTCGACCTGAGTTCGACCAGTAGGGTTGGTCGAACTGGAGTGATCATGGTCGAATTGGGCATCAGACAAAACAGAGCGTCATGAACAGTGGCGTTCGACCTGAGTTCGGCCTGAGCTTCTAGTCGAATCAACATATTTTTGGTCGAACTGACCCTCTGCTTCTTTCGGATGTCGCCCAGGTTCCTCGTTCGACCTCCTTTGTGGAGTTCGACCAACCATGTTGGTTGAATTAGGGTCGAATCAAGCTCCCGACATTTCTAATTTCAATTCCGGCCTCACTAGTCCTTCGTACTGCATTCCAGACTTCAATGTGATGGCATTATTCTCCAACGTTTGTGTCAATTGATTCACATTCGCGGTCATCTGCCCTATAATCAAACTATGGTCTTGCAACTGCTTAGACAAATCTGCATGATTAGAGTTCATAGTAGCTTCAAGATGATCAACCCTTGCATCATTCCTAGCCATGTATCTATTGAAGGTATCTTCAACACTCTTCACTTCGTCCTGCTGCATACTAGGCCCCCTTTGTGTCAACTCTGTAATCTGCTTCTGCTGGGACTCTAGTAGCTTGTTGATGTTAGCTAAACTAGAGACGATCTCATCATCCCTATTCGGCTTCACCGTGTGATGTTCAATCTGCGCTACCTTACCAAGTACATAAGATCCTCTAACTCTCTCCGTAGACCAGTCATGTGAATTCATAGTGATGTCTTCAAACAACTTTTCTGCTTCAAGTGCTGTTTTAGATAACAATGCTCTTCCTGATGATGCATCAATAAAAACACACGACTCACAATTCAATCCATAATAGAAGATACTTATGTACTGCGCCTTAGACATTCCATGTTGTGGGCACCGCCTGAGCATGTCTTTAAACCTATCCTATGCCTCATAAAATTTCTCACCCTGATTCATAACAAATTGAGTGATCACTTGCCTCATTCTTAAGATCCTTGAGGGTGGCATATATCTCTCTAAGAACTTCTGCTGCAGTTGGTCCCATCTAGTGCAATCTGTGGCATCAAGAGTCTCATATCGAGTTTCTGCCTTATCAATCAAAGAGAACTTGAATAGAGCGATCCGCCTAGCATTATCATTAGCTCCACTGCCCTTTTGAGTGTTTGCATAACCAAGAAATCTTCTGAGATGCTGATATGGATCTTTAAAACAACCTCCAGAAAAGGGATTCTTCTCTATCATGTTAATAAGAGCGGGGTGTATCTCAAAATCATCATCTTCCACCCTTGCTCCTATCAACCCTATGTTACCAATTCTATAGTTCACGAAAATTTCACGTATGGCAACATTATCCAGATTTTGCCTTGCTCCGGCCATGTTTAGCTCAATGTGTTATTCGTTCCTTTCCTTCCTCTCCTTTTTCTAGTGCACAAGTGCCTCAGAAAAATTCAAGGTTAGATGGAAATAAATAATCACAAATAAAAGTCTTAATCAACTAGAAATAATAAATTAATAATAACAGCCGTCTCCGGCAACGGCGTCAAGAACATGATGCGCGTTTTCTTTGCACGCAAAATTAATCTCCAAGTATTAAGGATATCAATTGCAGCTTAAACAAGCGATCAAGTGAATATCGAACCCAAAGGACGGCATATTATCAATTTAAAATTTACTAAATTAATTAAGACGTAAGACAATAAAGGTTGGGATTTTAATCTAATAACTAATAAACAATTAATTTAAATGACAAATAAAATTAAATATCACTCGTAGAATACGAAAGTGGATCAAGTAGGAGAATATGTACCTCTAGGATAATCCAGTTTCACTCATTAACTTCTCTTCCGTGTGATGATGTCCGACTCTGCCTAGTGGAATATGGACGCATTACTAAACCATGCATATCTACTCTATAGACATAAGTAAACTGCGTGCAACACGTGTGAATAACCTCGGAGCAAGAGATATAATTTCACCCCCTTTCTAGGTACTATCAGTATCAATTATTTCCCTGGCCAATTAGTACTCTAACCCGATATGATCTCCCTTTATAGGTACTATAAAATTATCCTTTTTATCCTACCTAATAACCCGAATTCAATTCAATTAATAAGTATTCATATATGATAGTTCTAATGAATCTTCGGAGTCCCCTCACCTAGAATCATAACATGGAATCCTGCTCAGCAGTGAACGAACTCAATCAATAACCAACATATGTATTCAGACTCTACATAACAGTTAATGATGCACAAAACGACCGTGAGTATGGATTAAGTAAGCATAATCATATATAAAATAAATCCACAAGTAGTGTTGTACGGAATTTACACACGAAAGTTCAATTAATTGGTATAAACCTTCACAACCCTAGTTCTACCAAAAAGGCTCTAGTCCATGATGTTATGAAGAATAATCATGGGTATTGGATAGATCTTACTTGGATGCTCGGAAAATATAAGATAAATTAATAAACGAATAAAACCCTAGATGTGAGCGTCGTCGCGTCCTTCTCCTTCTTGATTGCTCCCCTTGGTTCTCCTCTTGATTCTACTGACGAATCTTCAAAGTGATGATGGATGGAGGAGAGGATGTGGATGATGGTTGGGGGGTGAACCCCCCTTGTGGGGTGTAGGATGGTTGTGTTGTGTTGTATCCAATCTGTATGCTACTGTATTGTGTCTTCTTGGTGTGATCTACATCCCCTTTTGTACTTGTAAGCTCTCCTTATGGACCTATGATGGGTTTTTTCTTGGAAAGCACGAAAATTCATGAACAGGGGGGGTAAAAATCCCGATTTTGCGCTTGTTCAAGCTTCTGGTTCGACCACGACCAATGACAGAGGAGGTCAAACTCTGGTCGAACTGTAGTGCGCAGTCTCACTGTTTCACGCATAATTTCCACATACAACCTCTAATTTGAGTAATTCTTGCGCTCACGCGATCCTTTCTTTCTTGGCTTTCTATCCATATAAGGAACTTACAGAAACTCAAACATTTGAATATGTAACAAGTCATGCAAAGTATACAGTCGTTCTGAGCAGGAATAGCTTGCGCAACGTCACCACTTTGATCATAACTTTCTCGTTTGGAATTGGATTGACGTGTTCTTTACGCAAGTATGTCACTTTCCGTTCAGAGCTCCACACCAAGACAAAAAAATTAAACAAATTGGACGTGCGTTTTTCAGCATTCATACACAAATTGCACTTTTTCTCCAAATTTGCACTTTTGATCCTTTTTCCACCTAAAACACAACAAAACACCTCAAGTGCACCTTTTTCTCACATATATTGAATATAAGACACTTGTGCTATTATATGACAACAATTCCAATCAAGAAGGTGTTAAATTGGATACTATAACACGCTTATTTTCACTCTCATCAATTGGTCCAGAGTTATTTGGGTCATATTCTGCGGGCTTGGGCCTCCACTTGTTTGAGCTGTAATCAGACATATTTTACTTGGGTCTGATTTAATTTGTGTGGGCTTGTTTGACTTAAGTCATGCCTCATTTGACTTGGGCTTACTTGACTTGGGCTAGGCCTTATTTAATTCAAGCCCCATTTAATTTGTTGGACTTAAATTAATTATCAATTATTTATTAATCTATTTTTAAAAATTAATTTATTTAAATTTCAAAAAAAATTAATAATTGATATTTTATCTAGAAAATCCACGTGACGCCATTTAATTGGACTGTAAATTTTAATTGCTTACAGTCTTATCTACTTTGCACTTGTTAGTTAAGACTTGAGTCGGTTTGATGAGTTGCATGCTACATTTACACTTAATTTCTTTTCAGGCAATTCTCATCTCAACTTCCATAAACCTCATGGCTTCCTTTTTATGAAATTCAGGAACAAAACATGAAAACTAAAGAAGAAATCAATCATAATATATAAAATTTAGAAGAGTGAGGCTTGCGTGCGCCCGGGCACACGCCGTGCGCTTTTAAAATTTAGTATTGTTGGGGCGCACACTGTGCGCCTTTAGAATTTAGTATTATGGATAAGGGTACATTATTTTATTCTAAAGGGTATACACTTTAATTAATAAGAGTACACCATTTTGTTCTAAAGGGTATACACTTTTCATTATATTTTTTATTTTTCTTCAGAAAATAAAGGGTACACATATTTATACTAAATGGTATATAATTTAACACAAAATTCTAAATGCACACGAAGTGTGCTTCCGTGCGCCCGGGGACACACAAGTTTTTGTCTTGTAAAATAAAGGGTACACATCTTTATACTAAAAGGTATATAATTTAACACAAAATTCTAAAGGCGTACGAAATGTGCTCCCATGTGCCCAGGCACACGCAAGCTTTTGCCAATTTAGAATTAAGAACATGCTTGCGTTAATTTAATTTGTATAATTAACATCAAGAAAATTAAATTATTTTCTTTTCTTGAATTAAGAACGCTTAAATTTTTTTTTTGGATATTATTTTCTTATAGATAGTAGAAGTGCAAAAACTAAACTTCTTATATTCAATCTCACTTGACCGAACTGCCCTTCTTTGCCTCAACATTTAATCTTGTTAGGGAAAATAAAAAGATATAATGCATTAAGATTTTTACGTGAGACTGATCACCGGCAGATATGGATTAATTATTGAACAAAAATTAAAATTATTACTATAATTTATTAAATTGGCGCATATCATCATAATTCACAAATTTAATGCAATTTAAATTCTAAACTATCGCACGTAAAATTTATTTAAACATACCAAATTCAACAACAAAACATGAAAACTTTATCAAAGTAAATAGAATTAAGAACATGCATGCATATTAAGTTAATTTAATTTGTAATTAAAATCAAGAAAATTAATTAAATTACCTCTTGGAGACGATTTATTTTCTTTTCTTGATTCAAGAACCCTTTTTCTCTTCTTGTAGACACCGATGGTCGTTGGATATTATTTTCTCATGATCACTTATTATAGGAATATTGTTTATAACCTGTAGTCTTCCTATGAAAATAAAAAGATAATTCTTGATCAACCAGTATTAGAGAACTCTTTTATAGATGTAGTAATATAATAACCTATTCTAATTAGGATTTCGAATATTTATACTTTTCAAATAACTAATTGTGTGATTTTTTTTTGTTTAGATAGATAAGATATACATATTGTGAAATAAAATTTTATTGGATATGTAATATGCATATTTTAAATTACTAATTAAATGAATAAATAAGAGTACGCCGGATTAGAGGTATAATTTTGCTAGAATTGATAATAGGGCAAGCTATTTATACCCGAAAATGCTAAACATACCCTATAAAAAATTAAATTAAATTATTTTTTATTAATAAGACTAAAATATCCTTATAAAAATATATTATTAATTTGTTAATCATCAATATCCCAAATTGCTAAACTTATTCTGAATATTAAAAAAATACTCCCTCCGTCCCATTTCAGATGACACACTTTCTATTTTGGGTTGTCCTACAAAAGTTTGCACATTTCTAAAAAAGCAAAAAGTCAACCACCCTTCGACATACACTTTATTTAAAAAAAAAAACTACATTTATTTAATACACCTAACATATTTTATCATTTATTTATTACCAAAAAATATCATAATACCCCTAAAAGTTATCACTTTTCTTAATCTCTGTGCCGGAGAAGGTATGCAAACTTTTGTGGGACGGATGGAGTAATAATAATAATTATTATTATTATTATTATTATTATTGCATGAAACCCCAAAAAATTATTAGTAAAAAGGGGGCGACTATTCGCGCCCCAAATTTACTAAACAACCCCTAATATAATTTAATATTATATATATATATATATATATATATATATATATATATATATATATATATATATATATATATATATATATATATATATTCCTTCCGTCCCACGTTAACACTGATATTTGATTTTTTCAGGGAAATTAAGAGATATAATATTTTAATGTGTAGTGAGGTGGGAGAAATAATATTTAATATAAAGTGAATAGTTTATTAATATTGTGTAGGGCCCTATATTAGATAATTAATTATTTTACGTTGGTCCAACTTAAAAAAAAAATTTAAGCCTTAACTTTTGAACGTTCACAGCTTTTTTGTGCTTAATCTAAGCCTTAACTTTTGAACGTTCACAGCTTTTTTGTGCTTATTCAGAGTACACAGGGAAGTTGTTGGGATAAGAGCTAGCTATACTGCTTGACAACACTACAAAAAAATTGTCGGTAGTAACGGACTTTGTGACGAAAAATTCCGTCACAAATATTACATTTTATTACATTTTTAAACCTTATACCTCATTTAGATTTTGGTTGTATATATTGGCTCCCAATCGGGTTTGAACCTGAGTTTTGTGACGAAAAATTCCATCACAAATATTACATTTTTAAACCTTATACCTCCTTTAGATTTTGGTTGTGTATATTGGCTCCCAATCGGGTTTGAACCTGAGTGGGTGCCAAATATGAGTGCTTGTGAGCAAGTGTTGAGTCAATTTGGCTAGATGTGTTTTGTGTTGGTTTTTAATAAATATTGTATATATTCAATTAATTTGTATTAAAATAACATCAACTAACTTTCAAAATAAATATGGTGATAATATTGATTAATGTAATATATATTAATATGACTAATAATTATTAAAACATTAATTTATTAATTTTATTATTTATTTAAGAGAAATATTAAAATTTTCATAATTAAATTAAAAAATCCTTATAAAATTTAAATTCTCAATCTATAAATAATATCTAAATATATTATTTATTTATAGATGTAACATAGGTTAATTTTCATTTAAAATAAATAACATTCTTATAATTTTTCAATTTAATTCTCTTATAAGAAAATACATAATCTTTATATTTTTCTTAATTCAATCACAATAAACTTTATTTTTATCAATTCAATACACTATCTTTTTTTTAAATTCAATCATCAACTTTCCTTTATATATATATATATATATATATATATATATATATATATATATATATATATATATATATATAATAACGAATACACTGTTATAAATAAATTTTTAAAAATATGAGGTGTCGCAACGTGGTTAAATTTTGTATATTTTTTTATATTAATATTAAATATATAATATTTCTAATTTTATTTATTATTATTATTATTATTATCATTATCATCATGTATATATTAAATCATACAATAAATTAAAATAATCTTTAATCATATTTTTTTGATTAGATTAAGGAATAGATAATCAATAAAATATATCCAATTTATTAATATTATTATTCATGTACATCTTCAAATTAAATACCACCTTTAATTATATTTATTATTAAAAATAAATAATTAAGTCAATCATATTTTAATTATATTTTTTTATTATTTGGCAAAGATTTTAAAATTAATATTACTATGTACAACACATTATATTCAATTATTTAAGTTTAAATAAATTTTCAATAAATATTAAAAAAATAATAATTCCATTTTTTTTAAAAAAAAAGAAGTAATTATGTTCTTATACTCCCTCCGTCCCAACAAGTATTTCACGTATGGGTGTGCGCAGAGTTTAAGAATTTTTTTTTATTTTTATGTATAAAGTAAGAAAGAGAATATATATTTTAGGTGATTTAATGAAAAATGTGTGTAAAGTTGTTGGAAAATGTGAGAAAGTAAGTATTATATTGAGATGTGTGTAAAAAGTGAGTATTGTTATAATGTATTTTTTACCAAATTTAGTAAAATTAAATTGTTAAATACTTTGATGGATGGATAAAAAAGGAAAGTGTGAAATACTTTGGGGGACGGAGAGAATAATTGTTTTGATTTTAAAATTAATATTATTATACGCAAAAATACAATATATTCAATTATTTAAGTTTAAATAATTCACAATACATATTAAAAAAAATTCTAAAAAAAAATATGTAAGTTTAACCTTTTATTTTATATAATTAAATTAAATAGCATAATAATGTACATGTGTAATGAGCAAGTACAATTTTAATGATTTTTTTAACTGTAATTTGTGACGGACAAAGTCGTCACTAATTAAAAAAATAAAAAAATTATTTTTGTGACGGAAAAAAGTCCGTCACAAATTTTTCCGTCACAAATGCCGTCATAAATATTGGGAATGATGAAATTTTAAACGGTCAACTACTAGCCGTCACTATTTTCAAAGTACTGTCATAAAGAATTGTAACGGCAAATTTTTCGTCACAAAAGTCCGTCACTGTCGAACAACTTTTTAGTAGTGCAATAAGCTATACTGCCGAAAAAATAAGCGAGAGTGCTTTGTATTACTCCATCCGTCCCATAAACAAATTCACACTTTCTATTTTTGTCCGTCCCATAAATAAGTTCACACCCCAAATAAGGAAATACACACAAATCAATAACCCCATAATACACTTTAATTTCAAAATTGTCACTCATTTACAACTCACAAAACTTACTTCATAATTTATTTACTCCCTCTGTCCCGGAAAACTTTTCACGTTTACTGTTCCACGTTGTTTAAGAAAAGTTACACTTTTTGACCAACTTTATTGACTTTGGAGGGTATTGTAGTATTTTTAGGTAATAAAAAGTATAAAGTAATGATATGTGTGCGAAAAAGGAGTGACAAATTTGAAATTAAAGTAACTTTTGAGGTTGTTGGATAAAGTGGTGTTTCCTTTTTTGGGGTGTGAAAAGCAGTGTTTTCATAACCGAGCCGGAGGTCAAACCGGAGAGTCAAACGGTTCACGGTCGGATCGGTCGGACCGGTTTGACCGGCGGTTCAACCGAAAAAATCGGAAATTCACTATTTTTAATAATATTTAATTATTTTATATATTATTTAATATTTTATTATTTTATATATGATTTAATATTTTTATATAACTTAATAATTTATTATTTATAGATAATTTTATATTAACATATTAATTTACATGTGAATATACATTTATTAAAAATAATGGATCAAAAAAATTAATTATGAATATTGAAATTGAAATAAAAATAAAATTAAAATGGTTCATTCTAATATAAAAAGAAAATAATTAATTCTAATTTTAATCAACATTTATTAAAAAAATTATTTATTTTTTTTGTATACAAAGCAAATAAATTTATTTATTTCAAATTTAAACAAATTATTAGTTAGTACTAAATTACATGTAGTAAATATTTTGTTTAATAAAATTCTTCTCATCTTAATCAATATCCCACATTGGTTAATTATTGGAAAGAGAGAGTATTGAAACTCTATATAAAGACTAACGATTCCCCTTCTTTTTCTCATCCCACATTGATTTCTTATTGAAGATAAAGGGTATTAGATCACATATAAAGATCAATACTTCCCTTTCTTTACACTTGTATTTTTGGAATTGTTGGCTCTTAAATTAGTCGATGATTCAAGTTTTAAAGTGAAAATTTTAAAAAATAAAAATAAAAATTTAAAAAAAAGTTGAAAATTAAAAAAAAAGGAACCGCCGGTTACCGGTTTGACCGGTTCAGCCGGTTATTCCGGTTTGAGCCGGTTCCAGACCGGTTCCGGCTACGGTTCCCGGTTGAACCGGTCGAACCGGTCCAGTTTTGAAATCATTGGTGAAAAGTATTGTGGGACAAACAAATGAGTAAAGTCGGAAAAGTATTATGGGATGGAGGGAGTATTACCTAAAAATACCAAATTACCCCAAAAAATAATTTTTTCTTAAACTTCGTATCTATAGTAACTATGAACTTTTTATGGGACGGAGGGAGTAATAATTTTCATACAAGGATATTTATTTATTTTTAATGAGGGATATTTTAGTCTAAATAAAATATGGGCTGGATTTAGTAAATTTGGGCCCTAATAAAAATTGAAGATAAAAATAGAAATAGAAATTTAGTTTAGTCTATACTCCATATATAGAGAGAGAGAGAGAGTGTGTGTTTTTTTCAATATAGGACTCGAAAGATAAGTAAACTATCAATTAAGGATTCGAAAGATTTTTTCTATCAATTCATGACCTGAAAGATATGAAGGTTCAATGATATCAAAATTTTATACATGGTCATTTAACTTCTATGTTTTACTGACTTCAAAATGAATAATGCGTGGAGTTTTTCGTATAGCATAGAAGTTCATAAACTATCAAATTTTGTAGATTTTAATTTTTCTCCACGAATAATATATTCATAACAAAATATCATTTATAGAATCTCAATTAAAGTTATTGAGTATTTAGTTATACTTTATATCATACAAATATTACGCATTGAAAGCTCAAATAAATTCATATTGGAGTATTTAGTTATTTCCATATTGTTTAATTTATATACATTCGAACTTTCCACTTGCATTTCGCATTATTAGCCAATATAAGCCGATAAGTCATTGCGTTATAAATTATTTTCTTATAATAAAGTAGTGTATTTAATATTAACAATTTTAAATTTGTTGCATTTATTATTTTTTTAGTACTATTTATTTTAAATTTTAATATATATTTTATTATCTAGCACGCGGGTTCTATGCTATAAATAAAACAGAGAAGCATGTATACATGTTGATACCAAGAGAGCTGCAAGAAGAAGGGAGGGGTGAATGTTAGGAAAATTTTAATTTTCAATATAATTTAATTGTGGACAATATATTATTATGCAATTATATTAGCTATTCAATTATTTTATGAACTTAATTAAGTGATCCAATTAGGCATAAAGTCCATGGGCTATAATAATAATGATATGGGTCAATTGAGTAGTTACTCAATACTACATGACTGTGTGATAATGGGTGACCCAGTTGTGTAATATATAAAGGCTCACATGTTATGCTTCCCAAAATATTAAGCTGCACACTGTTTTCTCTTCTTCCCATCGGGAGGGATTACGACGGTCCTCGTAAAGGAATAAGGAGACTTAGTTGAGGAAGACCAAATACCTACCGATCATCGAGTTCGTGTTCCACCTTAGAAGACTTTATGGATTAAGGTACGCTTCCGTTTTACAATTTTAATCTCGTTTATCATAACTAGAATTTTAATCTCGTTTTACGATTTTAATCTCGTTAATCTCGAGTGCATGAAGATTAAAAAAAAAGCAGAACTTTTTAAATATAAATAAATTGTGTAAATAAATTAAGCCTATTTTGATAATTCAAATAACAAAGTGAATAGTCTTGGTGAGTAAACTTTCTTGTCTTTTTTATTTCCTTTGTTTTAAGGTGAAAATCAAATGTAATGGAAAAAATGTAAATGAAAGTTATGACAAATGATGAATGAAAAAAGAACTTAATGGAACATGTTTAACCAAATCCAATTTACTTGATGCAAAAAAGGTTGTATCCTACCGTTCATTTTAAATATTTTCTCCTTGTAAGATTTATAGTTCGAGCAACTCCCTCCCATTTTTTTTCCTTTTGGTCTACATGTTTGTAGACGCATGCATGAGACTTCCATATCCAGAGGTCATTGTCCTATACTTCTACCTATCACATTATATCAAAAAATCCTACAAGCGAAAAATAGAGTGCCAAAAGTGGTGACCTTCATGCTAAAATGACATTGTTTTAAAATATTATAATGAGCTTCTTCTAGCTTCAGTGGTCTACATAGTAGATCATCAAAACAACTACAGTGCTCCGTCCATAGTTGTAATCATCGTTGTCCATCATACTATATCATTCATCTTCATATGATACAAATATCTTTCTACAACACTTTATGAAACCACATTTAGCATATAAGTTGATTGATTGATTTATTATCTATGGTTGTTTCCAAATATTGCATAAACGCATACACAACAAAAAATTTATGCCTACGCGCAGATACGCATTCATTCGTACGAATAAGTTTTCAGTAATCCCTCTTTCCTCAATACATACGTTCGTTTCTGCTCAAGATCCCAAACAACAATGCAATTAGGAGATCTAAGATTAACACAATCTACCTGCAACATTTAAAGAGTAATTAACAAAATATTTCTAAAAGTAACTATCAAGATTGTGTAGAGCATAATGACTACATAAGATCGGCTATTCATAAGATGTTTTTTAAATAAGAGAAAAATGCAATTGTCATCCTTTATCCTTAGATGTGTTTAGCTCCGACTCAAATGTAATGTCATCACGTTGCTCGGTGAAATGCTCTCGTCCATAAAGATTATCTTGATAAAATAATTATATCTGCATACAATTCAAATTCCATCTATCATTAATTCAAGAATAAAAAATATTTTGTTTTAGTATGGGAAACGCATCATATTCGAAAATTCATGCAGCAGGCATTTCAAAGTTCCATTTTTTTTTTATGGAAAACACATACAATGATCAATGCAATTGAATGCTAAATCCATTCATACATATATACACCTATTTCTTTCATCTTTCACTTCAAAATGAGGGATCATGGAATCTTAAATAACTATCTATAATTGAATTTCAAGATTCACATTGCTGTTATTGCAAAACACACACTCACAACAATGTAAAAAAATCTCTTCTTCCTAATGTATTCTATATAGTGTCCAACTGCTTCCTAACAATCTCATCAAACTACTTGAACAAACTGTTCTACACAGTCAAATCCTCCACATCAACCTTGTTAGTCTTCTCACCTCCTTCAGACATGCATCCATTACTACGATTACTGTTTTTTAATCGCAATCATGTTAAGTGACATTGGAAAATTCTTGATTTGAATAGCCTACTGAGGCTCAGCCAAGTTTGACTACACATCAATCTACCAAGTAAAAAATCCACACTCCAAAAAGAAAGAAAAAAAAAGCAACAGTCAATTAGAAAACCACCTAAGTTCCCAATAAAATTCAAAGGTAGAATTAAAATGAATTAATTATAACCATTTGTGCCATTTGGGAGCACTTACGAACTTCACAGTTCATGTGCCTCCTTCTTACGTTTGCTCTCACAGTAGTCTTTGCGATAGTCATTGCTCTTTCTGCGCTCCTCAATATATTCTTCTTGCAGCTGTCAAATTTAATTATTCTTAGCTACATCAACAAAGCTATAGAATATAGGAAATAAAAATTATAAATCTTTGTCATGTAACTAAAGAGCAGTAACATTCGATAGAGAATTAGGCATATAGATCCTTTGCCACTGAACTTTAAGGAGCACTAACGATGTTATCGCCGATGAAGTAAGAGGGAATAGATAAGAGGGAATAGAGATTTGAAGTGGCCTTTACATATCCATTGAACTCCTTTAGCTACTCCGGAGAATCGGGGAAGAACTGGCCAACGCACAGCAACGCATTGAAAGGCCCTGCCACTTATTCACCTAAAAAAGGAAAGATAATTGAAACAAACTCAAATCCAGAATTTAAAAAAATTTTCCCAAATTGAATGCTTGTCTTAGTTTCCAAAATTAGCAACTAAGAGACAACCACGAACAGTTTTGACAATATGCTTTATAAACCATTATGAAGCGCAAGCTTGTCAATATTACTTTGAAGCCACAAAATTTGCTAATTAGAGCTAACTATTCTATCAGCTAACAGCCCCAGAAATTCGGTGCCACAAGCTTCACAAAATTAAAAATCAATTTATAAATATTAATTTTCTAGGTTCATTTTATAAATTCATAAAAATAAAATAAAAACGAATAGGGAATATATAATAATGTGTAACCTTTTTGAGCAGCTCAACGTTCATCCATAGGGAGAAAACATACCTTTCTCCGTAGAGTTTTCGTTGCAGCGGAAGAATACTTACGAACCCGGTTGATAATCACGTTGATAAACCGTGATCTCTAGATCAAATCTTCAAGTTGAAAGATTAATTTCCACGAATGTGCATTAATTGTGGAATATGATGGCTGGATTTCGTATTGTGATTTTGGAAGAGAAAATAAGAGAGAGAGAGAGAGAGAAATGATTTCGCGTTCTGTGTGTGGCGTTCTGCCTTGCGCATGAACATTTCAGCGTACGCGTTCTGCTTCTGCGTTCTTTGACGCTTCAGCGTGTCTCAGCATTTTTGAGCGTACCTTTCTTGCATGCCTCCACGCAGAAGAATATATTTCCCAGGAGATGGGAGTTAATTAACGGCTTTATTAACTCGCTCTCTTTCTCTCTTATCCACACTTCTTATGTGGAAAATAAATAATAATAAATTATTATTTACATCTCCCACTCACATATGAAGTCAAAAGTCTCATGACTCATTTTCTTCATGAATCATATTCTTGTACAAATTAATACATCGTGTGACCCACGAGATATGAGTTTTAATCGCCATACACTTGTTAAAGATATATAGTAACTCAACCAGTTTATCAATAAAACTCAACAAGCTCGTTGTACCCCAGAACTCTTGAATATTTAACATAAGTTGGCATATCTCTTTTCAATCCCTGAATTTGTCAGAGCATATTCAACCCTTTTGCAAATAACTATGTATTCATAATCAAGACCCTTCTTGATTGACTAGTCAATGAATCACAATAGTATATGTTAAATTAAGATGTTATTCTCATCTCACTAAGTATCTACAGTCTCCCACTGTAGCTGCTTTCCTAGACATGTACCGCATCGCCGTTATTAACCATTGGTCTTTTGGTAACATGCTAAAGTAGCAACACCAAAGTGAAGACTTAGAATATAGTAGAAAGTCATAAGGGTAACCAATAAATAAGGACTCATACTTTTGAGAAAATAGGGATAATTTTCTCAATCCTATTGGGGTCAACTTAGCACATGTCATTTTCCTAAAACACATGTCACAATGTCTTTAACTTCCTTCCAAGAAAGCGTATGTCTTATTTTATTTAATTTAGACATCGTGTAAATCAAAGTTCAAGTGTGTCTCATACACTTAACCCGGATATCCTCCCTCCAACGTATAGGATCTCCGTCGATTTAGCTTTACAACAAGTTGGATTAGATTCTTGGCGAAATCTATCCCGATTACATTAACTATCGTAATCTCATCTCTGCGCTCCCACTGAGCCAACGGCAATTGCTTGTATGAGAGAGACAATCATAACTTGCCGATATACTATTATATATGAACCATCATATATAATTAATAAAATATATATTAATAGTCTAGCAATTTACTATTTCATTAACATACATTAACATATTCAATACATCGTTTTAAATCCTTCGCAGACTCAAATGAGTAAAAATGTAACTAAGAATCACTTTCTTCTTGTCTACAATATCTCTAACAAAGTTGAACTTCATGTCAATGTGTTTGGTCTTTCCATGATATTTGGGGTCTTTTGTGTAAGCAATAACCGCCTGATTATCACAATTAATTGAAACAGCTCCCAGTAGAGTGTTTGAGACCTCCAAATATTTAATGAATCTTCTCAACTAAATATCCTCTTGAACTGCAAACGCACATGCCACAAACTCGGCTTCCATTAGTAGACAGTGCTATTCAAGTCTGTTTCTTGCTACACCATGAGATTGCTCCATTGTTGAGCAAGAAGACATAATCGGGAGTTGATTTACGTTTATCTAAACCACTGCTCCAGTCAGTGTCTATATATCCATTCAGTGTACTGTTATTTCGTTGATAACAGGGAGAATAAACTGCAGTCAATCACATTGGCATATGGTACTCTGACCATTTCATTCTTTTCATCTTGAGTCTTGGGATACATTTGCTGACTCAATGATTCGCCTTTCATAGTGGGAGTATCTATAGGTTTGCAGGTGTCCATCTTGAACCGTTCTAAAAGTTTCTTGATGTAAGTCTCTTGAGACAAACCCAATAATTTCTTTGAACGATCCATATGGATCTACACGCCAAAGTATGTACTCTGCTTCACCCATATCTTTCATTTCGAAATTTGAAGACAACCATCCTTTTATGGTTTCAAGATCTCTTTACTATTTCCAGCTAGTCGTATGTCATCCACATACAAGGATAGAATCACAAAACAACCATTGGACCGTTTAACGTAAACACAGTGGTCTTTGTTTATCATAACAAAGTTATATGAGATGATCGTAGTGTAAAACCTCAAATACTACTGTCTAGAGGATTGTTTGAGTCCGTAGATTGACTTCTTCAATCTAAAAACTTTATCCTCTTGACCTCGAAGAAAAAATCCTACAGGCTGTTGCATGTATATTTTTTTTTCTAATTCTCCATTGAGAAATGAGGTCTTAACATCCATTTGTTGTAATTCTAAATCCATACTAGCCACTATAGCCAACAGTAGACGAATCAAGGCAAATCTCACTTCAGGTGAAAAGGTTTCTACGTAGTCTATACCCTTGTTGAGTATAACATTTTACCACCAAGCGAACTTTCTACCTCTCTATTAAGCCATCAACATTTCTTTTGATTTTGAGAATCCATTTATTCTCAATTTCCTTTCATAGACTCCATCTCCTCTTTCATCCATTTCTCCTTTTTCGGACAAGTTAGAGTTTCTTTAATATTTCTGGACTCTTCCTCATCAGCAGGAGAAACATCTCAACTTTCTGGTGAAACCAAGAAGGCAGACATGTCCTTCAATGTCATAATGCCTTTTGGGCACATGTTTCCTAGAACTTTTCGAGATGAGATAACTGATGATGGTCTTCTGTAGACAAAATGCTCTCATTGGGAATCACTTGATTCTCAATCGGCAAATATCTATCAAGATCCACACCATCAGCTTATTACTCCCACTTAGATCTTGTAGGTATTGGTTTTCTACTATCTCGAAAATAGGTCCGGCATCCCTGATGCCCCATATACTAAGAAATTCAGTTTCCAGAAAATGAGCGTTATGTTATTCTGTCTCAGTTAAGCTCCCATCGTGATCTCCTATGAATATGTAACCCTTAGAATTCGAAATATCTTATGCAAATACATTATTTTACCTCTAGGACCCAACTTTCCATATTGACTCGATGAATCATGTACGTAAGTCGCTGACCTCCAAGCTCTAAGGTTACTCAAGTCAGGTTTTCTACCCGTTCAAAGTTCATATGGAGTTGAAGCAACTGACTTAGAAGGCACGCGATTAAGCACATAAGATGTCGTAAGTAACGCATCTCGTTAGATTAGCTTGTGCCATCATGGATTTTACCATCTCCAACAAAGTCTTATTCATTTTCCAACATCACCATTTTGTTGAGGTGTATAAGGATTAATTGTCTGATTATACCATTTTCATTACAAAATTCCTCGAATTGTTCTGATAGATATTCACATCCTCTATCAGTTCTTAGAACTTTGATAGACTTGTCTTTTGAATTTCAACTTCACTCAAGTATCGTCTAAAACAATCCATTGATTCAGACTTATGAAATATCAAATAGACATATCCTAAACGTGAATAATCATCAATGAACGTAATAAAATAGTGAGCTCCATGTCGTGCTCTCACATTTACAGAACCACATATATCATAATGGATTACTACTAATGGAGATTAAGACACAATGGCTTTACCAAAAGGTTTTCTAGTCATTTTGCCAGCAAGATAATGTTCGCATTTGGATCATTCGACTTTAGAAGAAAAATTCAACAATCATTCTTTCACTAGTCTATTCATCCTATCTTGCCCAATATGACCTAATCTATCATACAAAACATCATCATTCATATTTGCATTACTAGAAGAACAAGCATTCAGTGAATAAGAATAATCATCATAATAACTAAACGTCATTCTATTACATTTTAAAACCATAAAGCCATCAGTTATATGTCCAGATGCATAACAAGTATCATTAATGCTCATTACCATAGTGCCTTTAGTGAATAAATACATCATAACCCAAATTAAGTAGAACTAAAACAGAAATTAAATTTCGCGTGATTTTCCGGAGCATATAGAACATCATGTAGGATAAAGTCCGGACCATCGTCAAGGTCCAATATGCAAGTCCCAAGTCCTTTTGACTTCAACTTGTGCATTGTTTCCCACATATTTCTACCTAGTCCCTTTCGGAACATGGCGAAAATCTACAAAAGCTCCTCTGTCTCTCGTCACATGGTTCGTTGCTCCTGAGTCTATAATCCACAATGGATAAGAATCAAATAGCAAGACAGCACTCGAGACATTAATTTTACACAAAACAGAATAAGATGAATCCACTTTTTCCCTCACGGGCTCAAGACATTCATGAGCATAATGACCAAACTTACTATAATTGTAACATGGCATCTTGTTTTTATCTTTCTCATTCTTTTGTCATGCTTATTTTCCCTTTTCCGTTCATCAGTTTTTGTAGTTGGATTATTGACTGGCTTACCACCATCACCATCAGATCCTCATCGCCTCTTTCGCTTCTTCCAATTCCTTTTCCTTTTGAAGCCTGAAGCTCCCATAGAAGGTCCAAGAAGAAGGCTTTGAGGCTCCGAGCCTCTCATCTTCTAACTCAACATGACGAGCAACATCGTTGAAAGTTTTAATACTTTCATTATGTGTCAAGTTGACTATGAGATGTTCCCTACGATCAGGTAAAGAACGGAATAGGGCTTGGATTTACTATTCATCAGAGAGTATATGATCGACGGTTTTAAGTTCGATTATCATATTAGACATCTCCCTGAGATTTTGTCTAATGTTATGATCAGGTTTTCTTTTGAAGGTGTTAAACTTAATAGTCAACTGCCTAAGCCTTGTAATCAATGTACCACTATACTTCTCACGCAGATACACCCAGATATCATGTGCGGTGGGTTGTTGATCACATTCATGGATCATTGGATCGATTACTGAGCTTACAAGGATACCTTGTGCAATGAAACTTTTCTTTTCCATGCTTGTACGCTTCTTGGTCACGCCTCCTTTGGTTTCCAATACCCAATCCTGGATCAGCTATCACTTGGTTTATAGCATCCAATGCATCATGTTTATACAATATGTACCAAATTTTATGACACCTTGTGTCATAATTGTCACTATTAAGTTTCTCACCTTTGTTCAACTAAGTGACAATAGATTTCGATGCTTATTTCTTTGATAGAGATTAAAGTGATATAGTATGTTAATAATGTTTTATTAAGTTTTACGTTAAGCTAAACAAAGGCATCTCAAAAAATAGCTCGAAGACTTAATCATCAATCTCATAAAGTGTCATAATACCAGATTCTTATTTCAAAACGTAAAAACATATTTAAGGTTTAATTAATTAACAATAACATTGAACTGCTACTAATAAATTGAACTTAAACAACCATCCACAATAGCAAAAACACCAAGTCTGACAAGTCATGAATATAAAAATTCTAATGAACTCCCTGAGTTTCCAATTAGAAATACAATGGAAATGAATTAAGGAAATCTATGGATTAATCTCTCTAATTTATCATTACTAGATTTCCATCGATGCTCATAATCAAATTTCTTAGTCCCCACACTATAGATAGCTTGCCCAGAGGTTCTAAATGAGAATTCTTTATCTGACGATTCTCTCGACCACTTAGTCTCAAAGAATCAGAACGTCGAATCCTTCCCATCCTTAAGCAGGCTGATCTTAGTGCCTGTGTCCTGTCTCTTGCTATAGTAGCATCGACCAAATCTTGCATAATTTGTCGACCATTAGGTTTCACTTCATAAGTCTCCCACTGAACCCAAAAATCCTTTTGTAGGTAAGGAGGCAAAGTGTTCGCCCAGGTCTCAGGATAGGAAACTTTGAAATACTTATCACGTGAAATCGTATTACTATAATTTAAAGGCAATAATCGGTTGTAGAGTTCAATCAATTCAATTGCGTGATCCCTTATGTTGTGTGTAGGCTTCATTTTATAATTCAAGAATTCATGGAGGACTTCATCTTTAGTCCAAATGTCTTTCTCTGAAATTGTTCCCCGTCCTGACATGCCTCTGAGAAAACGAGCAATCAAAAACAAACATACCAGTGTTAGTCAAACTATATCACATGAATTTCCTCTCCATTTAATGTATATGGAAACAACTTTTCAAGATGCAATAGGCATATTCACAAGTGAATCAATCCAACTCACTTTGGCTCCCACTTTCATAAGACTACAGGAGATTGAACAATTATAATATCACTCAACACCATGAATTTAGATTTAAATGACATATTAAGGTGCATTATTACCAAAAATTACAACCAAATAGTCACCCCATAGGTTCGTATTCAACAAACATGTCATAAAATGAAGTAAAACTACAAATACACACTTAAGATGACGTCAAACACTCTCGAAAATATCACCATCAGACCCCACGCATAGAAACATGGTGGAAATGGTCGGACAGTCAACGGAAAATGACTTCACGCGCCGAACGCACCGCCGAAACCTCATACGCGCCGCCACGTTCGTGCACACGCTCCCACGCACCGCCGGGTGTTGCCATGTGCATCTACGTGCCCGAATGTGCTCGGACGCACTCTCACGCGCTTCCATGCACTGGGTGTAGGTTGGGCACTCTTCGGCGCATGTACTATACGCGCCGCCGCCGGGAAAGTTAGCTGTCGGCGCGTGATCCACACATGCCACCACCGAAGTCACCAGCTTACGGTGCGTGGGCTTCACGCGACACCGCCATCGCTGCCATTCATCGGAGCATGGCTTTTACGTGCCGTTACTGGTTGCTTGCCCTCCAGTGGGTTATGGTTCGTGCCGACCCGCCTAGTTTGACCCGGTTCAGTGTTGCCCGATCCGGTCCGACCCAATTCAGAGACAACTATAAGTTAATTATGGAAAGGTCCCTGAACTTTCTCTAATTTTCGAAAACATACTCCTGAAGTCTCTGAAACTTTGCAGTTTAGCCTCAATTACGAAAATAACTTCAAAAAATCATATCTTGAGTTTTAGAAGGCCAAAAATTACACAAATAATACTGATGGACTCCTCTCGACGAAGCCTTTCTAGTGGTATATAAAAAATATGCTTTTACATTCACAAAAAAATGACGAAAAATCAAACCCTTAAGAGTGTAAAAGGTTTGAAAACGTCATACACATATAATAGCCACTGGACATTTAGAATCTACCTTTTAATACATACATATGATCAATCAACATCATATAAATCAATGTGTATACTCTATTCATCACAAATCATGTATCATCATTTTCAACACAAAAGGCAGAAAACATGAACCATGAAATCCAGAGAGAAAAATGGAGTACCAACCATTGACTTTGATACCAATATTGGAAAACTCACGTTCATCCATAGAGAGAAAACATACCTTTCTCCGTAGAGTTTTCGTTGCAGCGGAAGAATACTTACGAATCCAGTTGATACTCACGTTGATAAACCGTGATCTCTGGATCAAATCTTCAACACAGGGTTGAAAGATTAATTCTACAAATGTGTATTAATTGTGGAATATGATGACTGGATTTCGTATTGTGATTTTGGAAGAGAAAACACGAGAGAGAGAAATGCTTTCGCATTCTGTGTGTGACGTTCTGCCTTGCGCATGAACGTTTCAGCGTACGCGTTTTGCTTCTGTGTTCTTTGACGCTTCAGCGTGTCTCAACGTTTTTGAGCGTACCTTTCTTGCATGTCTCCATGCAGAAGAATATATTTCCAGGAGATGGGAGTTAATTAACGGCTTTATTAACTCCCTCTATTTCTCTCTTATCCACACTTCTTATGTGAAAAATAAATAATAATAAATTATTATTTACAAAAATACAAATACACTGAAAAAATGGTAGATTTCCTTTGGAAGCGTGTACTTTCGGAGCAAGTGGAAAAAGTAATGGGAAGATAATTTTAAATAAAAATCTACAGATCATGCAATCATACAGTTGCAGCTTATAGAAGCTTGAAAAGAGATAAAAAAAAGTGTAAAACATAACAATTGTAGCAACATAAATTACTTTTGGATACAGTTTGTTTGTTGTGACGGATATCTTGAACGGTGGCAGGAATCTTCTAGTGGAGCGGCCGTCCGATATAGAAGAATATGATAACCGCCGCCGCTAGCAGCGTTAGGCGGAAGGTGAGTTTTGCAGTGGGAGATCACATTGTTGCTCGCTCTTCGGTGTCAATACGCGAATGTGAGAAAGAGGGGAAATGGATCCTCTCCAGTATGGGATGTCTATTTCCTCTTACCATTCATGTGAACAGTAAAATTACTGTTCACATGAATAGTGAGAGGTGCATTTCCTCCCGTACGGGAGAGATCTGCATCCGAGAAAGAGGAGAAGATATCTAGGTCAAAAGACATACTAATTACTAAAGAAGGTTAAAAGGCTGCATTCAATCATAAACTAATAAATTAAGAAAGGGAATGTTAAATTAAAATTTAATTTAATAAAAATTAGTGGTGATAGAGTTGAAAAAAATACTATTTAGATATATAAAAAGGTCTAAAATTTAATACTCCAGATTAAGGATATTTTAAAATTAAAAAGAAATAGTAAATACTTGGCATTTCTTACATTATAATTTTTTTTCATAAAGAAAATAAGAATAGATTAAATATAGAAATACATATTAAAATAAGGGTTACACTAAATGCACACCCAATTTTATTAAATACACACCCCTATTATTATTTAATTAAAAAATATATTTTTAAAAAGTTTAAATTATCCTCATATCATTAAATACACACCTTCTTATAATCACTGTAATAAACCCTAAATTGATTCATTCTTAACCTAAATTAATTAATTCTTTATACTGATCCGTGTAAATTATACACATCTTTTATTATCAAAGATTATAAAGTTAAGAGTAATCCCTCCAACGAAAGCAACTAAAATTTCAAAGGAATGGGTGATACTGGGAACAAAGCAAGCTATTTGATTTCAAGATTTAAACTTTGTACATTTTGTGATACGATAGGAATAAGAGGATGTTAATCTAGTGTGCCTTTTCACCCTTTTACAAACACTCAGACAACACATCCATTTAATTCCAAGTTTGAAGCTCAAAAACAAGCCTCACTGTCCAATATTTTTATTGAAGTGTTACCCCTCCGTTCGAGCTATCGTCAACAAATTAAACTGCATGCCCTATCGTGTTGGACATGTCTAAACATAGAGGCCACTGCCTAGAGGAAGAAGTTCATGGTTGCGAGAGTGGTTTGAACAAAGATTAGTTGAGCTTTAGTAGTTTTTTTGTTTATTTTAATGTAAGTGTTTTAATTCTGTTTGTATAGATTCCAATCTGCAAATCAGTAAAATTTTCTCATTCAATTTTTCTTTTCACCGTAGAAACCCTCAACTATCCACTTCCAAATTTAAGTGGCCATGCGTGAATTTAAAAACTGTAGGGGAATTGGGGATTTTGAGGGTGTGCATAATCTTAAAATTAAAAGGGCAATTTTGTGTTTTTAGGAAGTGTGTATTTAATAAAATTAAGATTTAAAAAATTAAAAGGGGTTTGCATTCAATAAAGGGTGTGTATTTAATAAAAAGGGGTGTGTATTTAACAATACTCTTACAATAAATATGAAGAGTCATTATTTAATAAGAATATATAGAAATACATATTAAAATAATTACAATAAATATGAAGAGTCATTATTTAATAAGAATAGATTAAATATAGAAATACATATTAAAATAATTATAATAAATATGAAGAGTCATTATTTATTAAGTTATTATATATTATAGGGCATTAATATGTGAAAGGGTAAAGATGTGTAATTAAAAAATATGAGTAGGGATATAATTGGTAAAAAAAATTCTCAACTCCTTCACACTTTTAATATATTAAGATTAAGATAGGGTTAAGATTTTAAGATTTATGGATTTATTTCCAACAAATGGTATCAGAGCCACCCTATGTATGATTCTCTGACATCTGTAAATTGTGTTTGGATTCATACATTTATTATTTGAATCATAATGTGATATCAAAATTTTAAATACGATGAATTAATGATAATATTAACATATTATTGATTTAATATCGTGGCATTGTTTATGTTAATTTTTAATAAATGTCGTTTGGTTATGGATTTTGCAATTGGTAAATGTGGTTTCGTAATTGCTATTAAGGTGTCTGGATATGTTTATGTGAAACTCCTATTAATTCACTTAATATTTTATTAATATGGGTGAATATGTATTTATTTAGGAGTTCGGGTATCAGACTGATTTGACGCAATTATTTTTCCAATTTATGGTATAATTAATTAGGAATTCATTAATATTAACATCAACTCTTTCTTGCTTGTTGTTTACTTGTTTCAAAACTGTTTGCAATCCATGGATCCAATGAGAATTAATTTCTGAAGATATTCTAAGAATATGGGCCATAAGACTTTTTTTACCATCATTATAATTTATTTTGTGGTAAAGAATTATTGGACATGATAATGTCATCAAGAATAGGTTCTTGTTCTTTAATCATGTTTTTAAAATGGCCACTTTAGGGAATTGATTGAATTATTTTTAATCAGTAAATTTGATTAGTGGAACTATCTCTCCACAATTTGGGAGTTAAGAATTCTAAATGGAATTCTTGCGAATTATGTGAATAGTGCATTGATTGCTTTGACAAACAAGATTTGGAGGTGTGTACCATTTTAAATTCAAATGGTTATGGATTATATTTGTCATTGAAATTATTAATGTTATTCATTTGGATAATTAATTATGTCTGGGTGGATTAATTATTTTATTTAAATTGTTTCATTTATTAAATCAATTTTAATAATAAGCCACTCCTATAATTATCAAAAGGTCAATTTATTTTTGTGCACATAAATTGATATATTTGTGGTTATTCTTTAATTTCAAAAATGGCAAAATATCTATTAATTGAAATTATATCCCATGCATTTTTTCTCTAGTGGGTTAATAGGATTTTCTCTTGATTGAATTACCTAGTAATATTGTGTATTTATTGTATGTATCATGAATATATATAAGTGTTCATCACAAGGCCACAGTATTTAATTATTATTTCCAATGCAGCAAGTAGTTCGGTAATTTATGGTGATGGGAAAATTGCACTTATGGTATGCATTACATTAATCAATTATACATGACACATGTAATTATCTTATGGTCGCCTGACTTGTACTCAATTAAATAATTATGTGCCTATCCCTTGTTTCAATGGAAATAATTGAAGCATGATCAGATATTGGAGTATTATAGAATAATACTCTCTCCGTCCCTCATTAAGAGGGTCATTTGCTTTTTGGTACATGAATTAAGAAGTATTATTATTTAATGTTTAATGGGTAGTTGTATTAGTAAGAGTGTGAGTCCCAATATTTAATTGTATTAGAGGGGGTGTATGTGTCCCATGTGTGTAAAAAATGAAATGAGACTCTTTGGGTAGGACGGCCAAAATGGAAAAATGACCCTCTTAGCCTGGGACGGAGGGAGTAATAATTAAGGTCTATTTATTATTTGAGGCACGGTTTTGATAATTGAGTATCATGAAATATGACATAAAGGCTGCATTGGACATGGATTTACTTTTGTATTTCCATATGAAATGTGATAATAATTGTGGTAATTTGGATATACATACTATTGTTATTTTGGTAAATAATGGAGTTACCAAATTTGTTATGAGGTAATATTTGTACTTCTGCCATTTGGGTTCAGGCATAGCATGAATATCCATTCTGAAGTTAAAATGAGGCAGCAATTGTGATAATTACTAATTATTAATTTGATTGTGCTATTGAATATGCTTACATGGTTAATTTGTTGAGTTATAATGTTTGACATATTGATTACCTTAGCAGAATAATTGATTAACTTTAAAAATTGGTAATTAATTAATGAGATGGACTAGGGTACAACAGGGTGTACCAATTGAATTAGTACACCCTTGGTTCTCACCCTTCTTAATTAATTCATACTCCTTCATTAATTTTGTTTTTTATTTTATTTTTATTTATTTTATTTAAATGACTATTATACCCTAAACTCTAAACCCTAGGGATAAATTATACCCTAAACCACAAGGGTAAAATTATAATTATACCTTAAACAAAATTATAATTGTACCCTAAACCCTAGAATAAATTATACCCTAAACCACAAGGGTAAAATTATAATTATACCCTAAACCATAAACCTTAGGTGATAAATTATACCCTAAATCACAAGGGTAAAATTACAATTATACCCTAAACCCTAAACCCTAGGGATAAATTATACCCTAAACCACAAGGGTAAAATTACAATTATACCCTAAACCCTAAACCCTAGGGGATAAATTATACCCTAAACCACAATGGTAAAATTACAATTATACCTTAAACCCTAAACCATAGGGATAAATTATACCCTAAATCACAAGATAAAATTATAATTATATCCCTAAAATTAAATAATAATAAAAAACAATAACAGCAACCGTTTAAAAAAAAAGGAAAACACACATTGAAAGTGAAGGAAGGAGATTGTACCGGGCTTGTACCAAAATGGAGGTTGTATACAAGTTATTGTCTTAATTAATTAATGTGGTCACACTAAAGTAGGTGATCGAGTTACTTGTGTCATCACTTTGGCAAATTTGTGTTTCGGGCTTGTACTATAAAAAGTGTGATATGGATATTTCAATAGATGTAATTATTTTTTTATTTTATACTCCATAATTTAATTCAATTTCGATATTAGGAATCAGTTTTATTTAATGTGAATTTGAATAAAGATTCCCTAATTTAATTCACTTTAAATTAGGATTTGAAATTCTTAATTAAGTTAAGAAATTTTTCATTATTTTTTAAATTTGTGTGAATCATCTAATATTCCAAGTTGGTCGTAAAATTTAATTAAATTAAATTTGGGGAAACATTTTTAATGTCGTTCAATTAAACATAAATATTTATTTTACTATTTGTTTAATTGGTCTAGTAATTTTTCAATCTAGTCCATTAAAGCAACATGCTGCCATAGCAGCCTCTATGTGTGGAGAACGACTCTATTGAAATTATATAGACGAGTGTGGAATTATTCATGCGTTCTGTGTTCGGCCCATAGGTAGGCACAGTTTGACAAAATAATAACACACATGTGATAATAGTATGTGATAATAATCTTAAATTGTTCATGTGAACACCAGTCAGTCCATAGATAGACTTTTGTTTGACAGAACTTATTATCAATACTTGATTATTACACCAAGATTACCCCTGCAGTTAATTTTTGTCCATAGACGAGGTTAATGTTGCATAAGGTGTCTTGTGAAGGGTCCCCAATTAATAATATTGCGAGTGTATTTTTATGCGGGTATTGATCGGTCCAAATGTAGATTAATATTTGGCCCGAAATACACAAGCACCTGTGGTGGTGAATTCGTGATAATTATTTAGTTTTACATATGAGTAATAAGTCGACCCAAACGAAGGCTATGACTTGACAGTTCTTATTGTCAGTATTTGACTACTACGTAGAGGCTATCACTTACAAGTTAGTATTGTTATCGTTGGAGTTTATATTAATGTTGTGCTCGAATTCCTCAAGATGATTTCAGATTATTTAAATTTTGAAAGATTATAAAGTTTAGTGCAAGCATAATAATCATTTTGGATTAATTCTCTGAATAATCAATAAGTCTGTTAATTAAGTTTAACCTATATCAACAACAAAATCATACATGATAGAGAACTTTAACAATAAAGATGGGACTAGTAGGCTTCAAGAAAATTATTGGTCTCAATAAAGTATAAGGGCAATACAAGAAAACCCATTAAAAAGCTGCTAAAGACAACTAAAGTATAACCTTTTGTTTCTCTTAAAGGCTTGTGGAATTGTTTTATAATACACCGTATTAAAATTACTAAGTGTGAATGGTGTAGTTAAAAGACATGATTGAACTCCACAACATATGGTTACTAATGTGAGAAATACTAAAGATTGCAATTTATGGTCTCAATAAAGTTCCAACTAAAGTAGTTGTGAGAACTCTTTATGAGTTTCACATATGGTGATGTCCAACTAAAGCTAGATCATTGGGATCTACTAAAGAAATTTGGACTCAAACAGCTATCGACTGCTTTATAAATTATGAGTAAGGTTTTGTGATCCAAATTAATTGGTTCATATTTGAGACGGATAATACGAAATTTTTTTAGAATTTTAATTTGGGGGAATAATAATATTAGAGACATTGTCTTTCAAAGGGAGTCAACAAGACCCCTAGTTATTACTTTTAATAATATGCAAGTTCAGAGAATTTAATGAACAATGTTAATAATATTTAAGGAAAAACAAAATCAACAACCTCAAGAGATAATGTCACTAAGGTAACCATTGGAGTTGGAAGAAAGAAAATTTGGATAACTATGTTGTTTATCTCCTAAATAATGAGAACACTATGAAATTAATGGTAGAACATTCAAACAATGTTCATCAAGCCATGCAATGTCCAAATAGTCTAAAGTGGGTTAATGCTAAAAGTTATGAGTTTAAATCAATACAAGATGATCAAGTTTGAATCTTGGTAAATGATTACACTCAAAAGGGAAGACAATGTTTTAAGAGACTTTCTATCTGGAATCTAAAAAAGACTCTTTTAAGATAATCGTGACATTAGTAATACACTATGATCTTGAAAAGCAATTGATGGATGTAAAGATTGTGTTTCTTAATGGTAACATTGATGAATGATCTCAACTGTTTAAGAATTTAAAAGAAATCCATCTATGCATTCAAGTAAACTTTCCCGTTAAGGAATCACAAGTATTATCCTACAGTAATTATCTCATTTGGATTTGAGACTAATGTAGATCGTAGTGTGATTTAGTGGGAGAAGATTTAAGTTTAAATTAAGGGAGACAAGTGCAGTCTCAATCAGATGCCCTAAAGTTAAACTAAAGATTTAAGAAATGTGGAAATATTCTATATCTTTTTACTGTTGGAAGTTGATTTATGGTGAGGTCTATAGAAGACCTAATTTGCTTTTGTTGTTGGTATATTAAGTAGACATTTAAGTAACTCTAGTATGAATCTTTATAAAGTATTTATAGAGAACTAAGGATAACATGCTTACACATCAGGGATCAGATTTGTTAGAGATCATAAGGAAGTCTGATTCTGAGTTTTGTTGGATGCTAATACAATATAAGATCTACTTTAGGCTACATCTTCTGTTGGTCGGGAGAGTTGTATAGGTAAAAGTGTTAAACAAATAATTGTAGCTCATTAACCATTACAACAGAAATAGTAACACACTAAGGGGCATTCAATCATAAAATAAAGGTTGCCAAGCGTTGTCACATAAAGTTTATCGTGACAAATAGTCTGCAATAAAGTATTTTAATAACAACAAGAGTACTTATAAGTCAATCAAATTGACATAAAATTCTTGGTTGTTAAAGAAAGTGTTTTGTCTGAATAAAATCTTAGTAGAGCATGTTGTGATAGGCTCCAAATGAGGATTCAGATTCGCCAATTATGTATTTAACGCCCTGTACTTGAGCTAGCTACTCATGTGGGTGTTATATGGTTTTAGAATACATTAGTTTAGTGAGAGTCTATATTTATTGCTCATTAAGATTTTTAAGACACTTTGATTTGGTAATTCAGTTTTCTGCAGAATAAAGTTGATGATTTTGAATTCATTCTGAGTTCACTTAAGTAATTTTCCCTTTTGTAATATTTTACATTATGGATTGATCTCACTAAAGATTAAAGTTGGACCAATTGGAAATAAACATGATGTCGATCACATTACTTGTAATTTTCATGTCACTCACCATATTTGATCTATGTCATTGAGTATATTGATATTGGTGATTGTCGGGGTTTAATCACGATTTGTAATGTGGTGAATGCCACGGTAGTTCTATATTAATATATGAGATGGACCAGATTGTTAAGTATAGCATGAAAAGGAATAACATAAAGTTGCGCAATTAAGGACTCTTGATATAATTACTTTGGGAACAATATATAGCACAAGTGGGAGATTGTTAGGAAATTTTTAATTTTCAATATAATCTAATTGTGAGAAATATATTATTATGCAATTATATTAGCTATTCAATTATTTTATAGATTTAATTGAGTGATCCAATTAAGGTGTAAAGTCCATGGGCTAAATAATAATGATATGGGTCAATTAAGTAGATACTCAATACTACATGACTGTGTGATAATGGGTGACTCAGTTGTGTAGTATATAAAGACTCATATGTTATGGTCCCCAAAATACTAAGCTGCACACTGTTTTCTCTTCTCCCCATCGGGAGAGATTACGACGGTCCTCATAAAGGAATAAGGAGGCTTAGTTGAGGAAGGCCAAATACTGACCGATCCTCGAGTTCGTGTTCCGCCTTAGAGGACTTTATGGATTAATGTACACTTCCATTTTACAATTTTAATTTCGTTTATCATAATAGGGTTAAGGTTTTATGATTTATGGATTTATTTCCAACAGAGAAGTCTTATAAGATTTGCCATGCTATCAAATCAAGTTCTATGAAGTATGACTACAGATCTTGATTGAGTACTTATATAGGAAAAAATGATGATTGTAAAATTACTGCATTATTAATTTAAATAAATTTTAATAGTGCATATTCTATGCAGCTTGGTATAAAATAGTGTAATTTGGTAAAGTGTACATGTAAAACAATTAATTATTCCATAGGGCTCATATATAATATTAATACAACTACCCACTTCACATTAATTATTATTTCTCTCACCTCACTACATATTTAGATATTATATCTCTTAATCTACAAATAAAAAGCAAACGTAAACGTTAATGCGGGACGGAGGGAGTATATATTTCTTAATAATTGTATACTCCCCCCGTCTCATCCTAATGATTATATATCCGATTTGAGTGTCTCATCCTAATGGTTACATTTCCCTTTTTGGTACATGGGACCCACACAAAACAATCAAAATACTATATTCATAGGACTCACCTTCAACATTAATATAACAATCTATACTATACATTAAATATTATTTCTCTCACCTCAATACACATTAAAATACTATATTCTTTAATTCCCGTGCAAAAAGCAAACATAACTATTAACACGGGACGAAGGGAGTAACTTTTTTACATTCAATTTTCATTAAAAAATTAACCGAAAATTCGCTGATAAAGCGTACAAGTTTTTATTCAATAGTTTATAATATTTTATTAATTAGTGTATAAGTTTTTAAATATGAATAGGGGCGTATCTCCTCAAGAGCAGCATCGTGCTCAATCTCAATGCTATTCGTTAAGAACCCATTATAAATTTTATAAGTAATTTTAATTTTTTTAATAAAACTCCATCCAAAAAATTATTAAAAGTCCACCACAAAAAATTCAATAATAAATCCTGCCTTTTAAATTATATATTTCTTGGCACACTTACAATAAAAATAAAATTTTGCCTCATGTGCAATTAAGAATAAACTATGGTTTGTTATATACCCCATTCATTCCATTAAGTATTTCATAATTTTCTTTTTTATCCATTCAAATATTTATGCACATTTCTAAAAATGAAAAAAATAAATCTCAATCATACTAACAACGTTACACATTTTATTAATTAAATTATTTACAATACTCACTTTTATACATATGTCAATAACTTAACATACCTTCATTCATAATTTTATTTTATTTATTAAATTTCGCCCACAAAAATATGTGTAATATTTCATTGGACAAAATAAAATTATTTTTTCATAAATTATTGAAGTTCTTAACTTTTTTTTAATTAGCCCACACCATTAATAATTTCTGGATTTGCCACTAAATGTGGGTTTAAGTAGTAGTACACCTTATTAATAATTCTGGATCTGCCACTGACACTACAAAAAAATATTTTTTAGCAACAGAATATTCTATTGGTAAAAGCCTTAATTCCATTGTTAAATTGACTTATCAGCGGATTAGCAACGGAATCCGTTGCTAAAGTGCTGGTTGGTAAATTTTTAGTAACGAAAAATCAATTCCGTTGGTATTCCGTTGCTAATTTATATAAGGATTTCCTTGGTAATTCATTGGTAATTACCAACGGATTGAATTCCGTTGCTAAAATAGAGAATAAATCAGTTGGTATTCCATTGCTAACAGAAAAATGTCATTTTGGTTGCTAATTCATTGGTAATTACCAACGGATTGAATTCAGTTGGTAAATTCCGTTGCTAAAAAATAGAGTAATTTTTTTGTAGTGTGAATGGATGTGGATGAATAAGAGATTTTGCCATATTTTAATGAGTAAATGAGTAGCAAATTAAGTAAAGTTTTGAAATCGCATCCTTTATAAGAAGATGTAATTAATTAATCATGAACTGTTTTTGCTGTTATCATTAATGAAAATGTAAGTTTGGGGTCTGAGCAAATATTGCCTGCCATGCATAATTAATCATAAAAGCCCAATTTATCAAAAAAAATAAAAATGGGTAACTTACCATTAGATACATTGTATGTCCCATAATTACTATAACATACATAAATATAAAATACTTATTACCAACTACAAAATTATATTATATAATACCTTTATTAACCCTCTAAACTATTCTAAATAGAACTTATTAGAAACATATTACTACCCCCAAAATTTTCTCTCATATTTAATGCATAGATAATGGAACAAACCGTTACATTATTTCTATCATGGGTAATATAATTATACAATTTAAAATCATGTGCAGAATTCAATTATAGTTACTTAAATTATAAATCCGTATAAAGTGTTAATACACATTTTTAGTAATTAATATATTAATTTTATTTTAAAAATGTAATTTTTAATTTTAATTTTTTTCTTGTATGCAGCGTTAATGTTTTATTATTTAATTTTATTTGTCGTGTAAAATGATATTATGTGCACCATAATGTGTTGTAATGTGTTACATAACTTTCGTGTGCAGCATAACGGGTGTGTCTTTTGGTGTTATGTGCAGCATAAAAGGATATTATGTGCAACATAATTGTTATGTGCAGCAAATAAACTTTCACGTGCAGTAAAAATAATTTATGTGCTGCATTAATCTAGGGTAATTTGATGTTATGTACAACAAAAATATGTAAATTATGATAGTGGAGATCTTAAAATGGTTTTAATTCATTTGTGTGCAATTTGACAAGTAATCACAACTAGGGGTATATGAGGTATGTTGTTATACTTTTTTGTATCCAACAATAATATTTTTTATGGTATGTATCTAAGAGTAATTGAACTTAATAATGTGTATCTCTTAACCATTAATCATTATTTTGGTAATTTAGTTCTTCGTTTGTTTTGGTAATTTGATACTATCAATTAAAGTTTATAAGTCCGAATTGATGGGTTCTTAAGTTAACTCTGTCATTTATTTTGAATTAAGATTATGTCAATCATACAATAAATTTGGGATTATGTAAATTACATAATTTCTCTAAAATACAGTTTTTTTAAGAGTTGATAATCGGTGCATTCGGGTGCAAGGACACCCATATGTTTAACTTTTTTATTGTATATTGTACCATGTTTCTTAATATTTGTATACTTTTTTCACACTCATATTTCATTAAAAAAAACTAGTATCATATGTGTATAACTTTTTATTCAATAGTGTTTACATATTTTTTTAATAATTATATATTTTTTTACACTCAATTTTTCATTAAAAAACTAACAAAACTAACAAAAAATTCACTAACAAAGTTTATACATTTTTGTTCATAATTATATACGTTTCTGAAAATGGGTGCACCGTATTATGGGGTGCACCCAGGTGCACATGGTATTAGCCTTTTTTTTAAATAATATTAGTCCAAAGTTAATGAATTAATAGTCAAAAATTAAGCAATTTCCGTTAATTACAAAGTTAACAAATTAAATACCAAAATTAATATAAATTAATAATTTCTCACAAAGTTAAGTTAATTAATAAATAAAGTTAAATTATATCAGAATAAATGCATGTGATTGTTGGGTAGGTCTGGTATGAAACTGGATCTCGTTTTGTGAGACGGATTATTCATCCATTAATTAAGTTAATATAAGATATAAATAAATAAATAAATTAGCGGCAGCGGCGTTAATCGGTCACCTGTGCCAATTCTCGCGGAAAAGGCATACTCCAATCAATTGGATTAGGGTGAAATCTATTCTATTTACTTATGCATTTAAAAATTAATGATTCTAAATTATTTAAGTACAGTTTAAAATATGAGTGAGGCTTGCGTGCGCCCGGGCGCACGAGAACACATTCTGTGCGTCTTTAGAAATTTAGTATTATGGGTAAGTGTATATTGCTTTGGTCTAAAGAGTATACACTTTAATTAATAAAATGCACACCATTTTGTTTTAAAGGGTATACATTTTTCATTAATATTTTTTTCTTTAGAAAATAAAGAGTACACATTTTTATACTAAAGGGTATACAATTTAACACAAAATTCTAAAGGCGCACGGAGTGTTGTCCATGCGCTCAGATACACACAATAATTTTCTTTAGAAAATAAAAGGGTACACATCTGTATATTAAAGGGTATACAATTTAACACAAAATTCTAAAGGCGCACGAAATGTGGTCCGTGCGCCCGAGTGCAAAGGAGTTTTTGTCTTAAAATATAATGTGATCATACAAAAATTGAAAGTTTACTTTAAAATTTAAAAAATAATACATTGAACTATGTCATAAAAATTTCATAAATTAAAAAGTAATAACATTTTTAATAATTAATAATATTTGAATAAGAAAAAGTAATATTTTACTGATCAAATTATTTCATAAATAATTCGTAAGAAAGATAAAAAGTGATAACATTTTTAGTTAAAAATGATATTTAATTAAGGAAAAGTGATACACATCCAATTATATTATTTAATGGAAAAAAATTATATGACGGATAAAAAGTGATAACATTTTCAATCAAAGTGATACACATCAAATTATACTATTATTTAATGAAAATTTTATAGAACGGATAAAAAGTGATAATGTTTTTAATTAAAAATGATACTTGATCAAAGAAAATTGATAAATTTTTAATTATATTATTTAATGAATATATTATATCATACCAATAAAAAATGATAACATTTTTAATAACAAGTGATACCTGATAAAAGGAAAGTGGTAATTATTTAAATGAACTATTTCATTAGTTTAATATAATAAATAAAAAGTGGTAATTAATAAATAAAAATGACAAAGACTTGTGTGAGACTGTTTCACATAAGGGTTTACGTGAGATGGTTAGAAAATGATAACTTTTATACTGAAAAGTGATAATAAATTAATGAAAAGTGATAATGTTATTTCATGAACAATTTATAGTATAAATGAAAATTGATAACATTTTATAGCGAAAGTGATAACGTTCTATAGCGAAAGCGATAATTATTTTAAAAAGTATAAAATGGTCTAACGTGAGACGGTCTAATGTGAAATGGTCTCACGCAAGACCTACCCAATAAAAAATAAGTTATCATCCAAAATTTTTGATAATTATATATTATTTTGACACAATTTATATTAGGGCAAATACTTACATGAGACCGTCTCACCTAAGGGCATAGGTGAGACAGAAAAAAAGTGATAACTTTTATAAAGAAAAGTGATACTAAATTAATGAAAAGTGGTAATGTTATTTCATGAACAATTTACAGTATACTCCCTCCGTTCCGGGGTAAGAGGATCATTTGATTTTTTGCACGTAGATTAAAGAATATTATTATTTAATGTGTAGTGGATAATTGTATTAGTGTGAGTATGAGTCTCATATTTTAATTGTATTAGAGGGGTGTGTGGGTCCCATGTGTGTAAAAAAGGAAATGGGACTCTTTGGGTGGGACGACCAAAATGAAAAAATGGCCCTCTTAGCCTGGGACGGAGGGAGTAAACAAAAAGTAATAATATATTATAGCAAAAGTGATAACGTTTTATAGCGAGAGTGATAACTATTTAAAAAAGTGTAAAATTATCTCACATGAGATGGTTTCAAGTAAGACCTACCCTCACATTAATAGTATTTTAAAGGAAAATAGCCCTTATTTTATTTACGAATAATAATATTAAGGGTTCATTACTATTAGGTACATTTTGTACTATATTATTACTAATAGATACATTATCTTAAAAATATTACTAATAAATAATTATGAATGAAGGAAATGTCCTTTTTATCCTTAATTTAATTGTGTTCAATAATAATTTTAAAGATAAAATATATTATTTTAATATTAGAAACATCATTCCATTATTTACTCCTAAATACCCTCTCAATTAATTATCTGAATTAATTAATCGAAGATTTTGAAATAGGTGAGTATATATACATAATCTGGAGAGAGATAATATTCACGAAGCATTCAAAATCAATAATCAAGTATTCAAAATTGGTATTCACGAAGTATTCAAAATCAATATTCAAGTATTTAGAATCAGTATTCACGAAAATATTCAGAATACGTATTTAAAAATATTTTCTTCCTAAGTATCGTTCATTCTTAAGTATTTCTAAGTCATATATGTTCTCACTAATTTCTTCTAAGTCATATATCTTCTCACTAATTTCTCCCTTAAAATCCGTATTCAGAAATATTTTATCAACGAAGTATTCAGAATTTGAAGAGAGATTATATCCACAAAGTATTCAAAGTATGCAGAATCGACATTTCAGAATAGGTATTCAAAAATATTCTCTCCCTACGTATGGTTCATTCTTAAGTATTGTTAAGTCATATCTTCTCACTAATTTCTCTCTTAAAATCGGTATTCAAAAATATTTTCTCAACGACGTATTCAGGATACCAATGTGGAGAGAGAATTGAAACTTAAGAAATAGATTGAGTATGAAAACGTGGATTACTCCCACTATTTTATCGTTAAGTTGAAGGGTAATTGAGACTTTTCATGATATATTTTTGTACTTGATAGTAATAAAATATATACTATGTATCTAATAGTAATATTAAGGATTTATTACTATCCAATACAAATTATACATTCATATTACTTCTAGATACAATACAGAAAAAATATTATTAAAAGATACAATATATTAAGAAGAGATATCCATTATATCCCTACAAAAATATAATCTCAATCAATTTCTTCTATTAATAATTTAAATTTTAATTATCTCTTCGTTTTTTTCTCTTTCCTTCGCTGTTTTTTTTCTCTTTCCTTCGTTATTTCTCTCTCTTTAGAAACCCATATTTCCCCCAAATATACTTCCAGCGTCTAGCCAAACATGACATGGTGAGGGTTTCTGGTGTGCCCTGCTTTATTTCCTAATGCTTGTGCCCTCGGCGAGGCCTTTACTCTAGTCGAGCTATTTTCTCGCTGGCTTCTACAACTCATACAGGATAGTGGGAGCGCTGTTGAATCTATGAAAGTTGTGGGAGCAACTCATCGCGACTCGCCTGTTTAGAGTCTAGAGATGGGTACTCTATACTCGCTGATTTAGGTGGCCTCTCGATTGAACCCACGACATTTGCCTTTTTTCTATCTAAGCATTTTCCTTTCTATAGAGATCCTGGTGTAGTGCCAATGTATGCCAACATTTGTTTCTCTCTTTTATGTCTTCATTATTATTTGGTTGAAAACTACTTTGGCATCCATATTTTAGTCATTGATTTCAATTTTTTTTGTGTTTATGTGATAATGTTTGGAAATTGGAGTTAGAATTTTTTTTTATTATGCTATGGCTGCCTTTGGAGAATTATCTGAACATGAAAAATAAGAAAAGAAAAGAATCAAGGTGAAGGAGAAAATTAAAGGTAGTATTGGCGTAGATACATATGGAATGATGACTGAGATTTCGTTTGTTCACTGCTCTACTTTTGGTCTTGGTTTTTCTGCCTTGGTTTGCATATTCAGAAATATTGTCCCGTGCAACTCAACTTCTCTCCGACAATGGATTTCTGAATACAAGTATGGGTTTCACTCACAAATATCCTGAACACCATCATATAACATTAGTAGATATTCAGAATATTCAATGTCCACTAACAATGTATTCAGAAATTAAATACCCATAATATGGGGCCTAACTCACGCTTCCTATCAACGTTGAATGAGTTGAATTGTTCTCAACGGGTTTTTAGGAAAAAAAGGTAGAACAAAATCTGTTATTAATTTTAATATAAAATATCTTTATATTTTAATATATTATTGATAATTTATAATATTTAGAAAATTTCAATAAAATCATTAAGTACTTAGAATATTTAATGTTTAATGATATGTATTCAAAAATATTTTCTCAATATTCACGAAATATTCAGAATGTATTCAATATATTTCATATTTATTCATTGAAACACTTTTGTATTCAAAATTAGTAGGTATTCAGAATATTTAATGATCAGTAACGATGTATTCAGAAATTGAATATAGATAATATGGGGCTTACCTCACGCGCATCAATGTGGAATTAATTTAATCAATCCCAACAGATTTTTAAGAGAAAAATGTGGAATGAAATCTATTTTAAATTTTAATATAAAATATCTTTACATTTTAATATATTATTCAGTACAATCTCATTAAGGATAATAAGGAATTTCATTCATTCAAAATATATTGATGTACCTATAAGTAATAATAATATATATATTGTACCTAGTAGTAATGGACCCTAATATTAATATATATATTTTGTATTGTATAGTAATAATTCCTAATATTAATGAAATAAACTTTATGTTCTAACATATTAAATAGCCCTTGTTTTATTTACGAATAATAATATAAATGAAATAGATTTTATGTTCTAATATATTATAAAATAAAATAAAACAAAGTGTAATTGAATTGAAAAATAAAAAATAAATAAAACGGTAAAAAATAAAAAATAAATAAAACGGTAAAATGAATAGTGAAATAACTAAATTGAGGACCTGGGGACCTGGGGTGAGCTAGCGTGAGTATTTAACTGGTAGTCGAGGTATTCGGTTGGTGTTGGATCCGCGAGATTTTAAGTGGGTTATACTTGACGCGTCTCACACAAAGTGATCCGTGAAACGATCTTGTACAAGTCTTTATCGTGATTGTTATATACCCGATCTCTAAAATTAATAATAATGTTTAATAACAAAACAATTTAACTATTTTGAAAATAAAAGTAAAATACAATGAACGTATCATATAAAGACTTACATGAGATGATCAAAAAGTGATAATAAATTAATAAAAAGTCATAATACTATTTTATGAATAATCTAAAGTCGTCTAAATGATAAGTTTGCTATGCTGATGTGGAGTGTCTAACTTTCTACCTTGGTGACATGGCACCATCCGATTTTTTCAAGCACCTTCTTTTGTATTTTTGTTTCTTTGTTTTCTTTTTATATTTTGCGTTACTTTTTCTTCCTTATTTTACGTTTGCCCTTAATTTTCTCTTTCTTCACTTCGACTGTTCCTCCTCACTCAGTCAAAATTGCTTCCACCGTTCTTATATTGGGGGTTTTGAAATCAACCGGAGACCATGGCGAACGTGATTTCGTTATTGATCAGGGTTGGAATCACCGGTTATGGCGAAGCAAGTTTCGATTTGTGGAGGTTATTCTTCAATTGGGGTAAGTTTCGATCTGGATCTGGGTTGGGTACGCCGATTATGGCGAAGCGAGTTTCGATTCGTGGTGGGCTATTCTTCAATTGGGTATAATTTTTTCATAATTTATTTTATTTTATTCTCATCAGATTTTGGGGAATCTGGTTCCAGACCAGTTGGAGCAGTTGGAGATGGCGATGGGGTTGGGGTCCACCATGGAGGATGGGTCGTCGGTGCTCTTCAATGATACCACTGTTCATTACATCCAGTCTGATCTTTCCGAGTGGGTCGAAAGCATGCTGTCGGAGATCAGCGAATTGTGTGGCTTCGACACCCAAATCGGGATTTCAGGTAAATCTTCTACCAGTAATCTCATTAGCTTTTCGAGCAATAATCGGTAGCACCAGGAGAAATACATATATGATGATGATTTGAGGGCGTTTCATGGTGGGGCTATTTATAGTAATTCGAATAAGCGGTTGAAATCGTCGGAGGGAATCCCGGCGGTGGTGCTGATGGACTCGCAGGAGACTAGGGTACAGCTGGTGCACACTATTATGGCACGTGGGGAGGCGATTCGCCTAGAGAACTTCAAATTGGCGGATGTTTTGGTGAAGCATATTGGGATTTTACCTGTTTCTCAGGTGGGGGCGATGAGGAAAGTCGCCACCTATTTCGCAGAGGTGTTGGCCCGAAAAATCTACTAGGCTTACCCCCATGACGGGCCTGAATCCGATGATCTGCTGCTAAATTTCTATGAGACAGACCCGTATTTGAAATTTGTATGAGTATCGAGGATTGAATTCAAAAGCAGCAAACCCAACGTATCGTCAATTTACCTGGGGCCTTCGGACATTAGAGGTGATGTGGAATTATGCTTTCTTTTGAGCAGTTAAAGTCTTATTCTTGAAACTCATTATGCCTCTTCATTGCATATATTTATTGTTCATATAGAAATACTCTATTCATTGATATATTCATTTTTCACCGCAGAAACTAGGTTTTAACTCTCAATCACAGATCAAGCTGCAATGGCGGTATGACAGATTCTCGCAGTATTTAAAGGGAATAGCTTATTTTTATTTTATTTTATTTCTAATTTGCTAACTATGCATCTGGCTTTATATGTAGGTAATCTTTTCAAAGATGAGGCCATAAAAGAAAAGGGTGAGCGTGCAAGAATGGTGAGTTTAATGTAGTTTGTAGTAAGCTTTGGATCATTTTTTTATTATGTTTTTTTTTTTTTCTCATCAGATTTGGGGAATCCGGTTCCTGATTTGGGGTAATTATTTTCATTGTATGAGTATCGAGGATGGGATTCAAAAGCAGCAAATCCAACGCATCGTCGATTTACTTGGGGCCTTCGGACATTAAAGGTGATGTGGAATTATACTTTCATTTGAGCAGTTAAAGTCTCATTCTTGAAACTCATAATGCCTCTTCATTGCATATTTTTATTGTCATGTATCATTGTACTGGACAATCTCATTCATAATTTTTGTTCTCTCTCTTAATGATACAGATGGAACATGCCAAAAAATTTTTACCCATAAAAAATCCAATTTTCTCTCTGTGTTTTGACCAACTGTCCATGGATATCCTCATGGCTGATATGGAAGTTTTCTCCCAATTGCTGTAAACATAATGAACTTTATTTCATGTGGTTTTTAAAATGCTATGACTTTTGATTGCATACGAGATCTCTTCATGAAGTCTTAACAATAAGAAAAATGAAGTGTCTAATATCTATCCTTCAGTGTTGTGGTTGAGAAACATGAGTTCCACTTGCAAGTTTGTGTATTGCCAAAATAATGCAATTCTTTTAATGTTTTTCACTCATATACTCATTGAATATTTTGTTTGAGTGAAGTCAACTGTATTATTGGTTATTTGCCAACTATATTAACCATCTAGGACTTCCAATTGAGTCAACTGTGGGTTATATTTATAATACTAGGGTTCATCTTTCTTGAAGGTTGTTACTTGTGGAAATATTCCACTTGGGTCATCATTCCAGAAAATTCCTCGATGTATTTACTTACACATCATTTCATTGCATGAGTATCGAGGATGGGATATAAAGGCAGCAAAACCAACGCATTGTCGATTTACATAGGGCCTTGGACATTACAGGTGATGTGAAATCATGTTTCATTTGAGCAGTTATATTCTCATTCTTGAAACTCATAATGCCTCTTCTTTGCATTTATTTTATTGTCATGCATCATTGTACTGCACAATCTCATTCATAATTTTTGTTCTCTCTTAATGATATAGATGGAACATGCCAAAAAAAAATTTCCCATAAAAAATCCAATTTTCTCTCTGTGTTTTAACCAACTGTCCATGGATATCCTCTTGGTTGATATGGGAGTTTTCTCCCAATTGCTGTAAACATAATGAACTTTATTTTAGATGGTTTAAAAAATGCTTTGACTTTTGATTGCATACGAGAACTCTTAAGTCTAAAAAATAAGAAAAATCAAGTGTCTAATGTCCTTCAATGTTGTGGTTGAGAAACGTGAGTTACTAAAAAAATTTATCTAATTTATTTTTTTATTCTTAAATAATATACATTTATAAAAATGTGATAAGGAAAAGTAATATAAATGATCAAAATCAAAGAAAGTAATATTCATCTCATTGAATTATTTCAAGAATAATTCACGGAAGTAATAAAGAATGATAAATTTTTTTAATAAAAAGTGATACTAAATAATGAAAAAGTGAAAAGTAATTAAATTTTTTTAATAATTCAAAGAATAAATGAAATGTGATAACATATTTAATATAAAGTGATAATAAAATAGTTGGTAAAATATACCCCAACAGAATAGCATTTTGGGTTCAACTTACAAATTTGTGGATTTGTATATGCCCCAACAGAATAAATATATTGGTAAAATATAATTTTTGCACAATTTCAATTCCTATCATGACATGCTTTACTGCAGTCCAAATAATAGTTTCACAAATGGATGTAAATTAATAGTTTCACGAATGGGCATTTTGGTTTGAGATCAATTGATTTTCAAGTTTTTGGAAAACAATCCATGATTCATTTTTTCGGTTGAAAAGCTTTCAAAAGGCACCCATATAGATTATCCCATCGTAGTATCTTCTAAAGATGATTCATCCAATAATGATAATTCTAACAACGATGAAGAAGAACCAACAATGATAAGTCTAACAACGATGAAGAAAATGCGGCAGATTCTCTAATTCTCTAATTGCTCGAATAAACAATTACTAATAGAATTATATTTAGGTTGAGTGAAGTTTTCTCAATTTTTTTTCTCATTTATTATAAATTTGCTGTTTCATCTAGAAAATCTAATTTATATTTTAAATTCTAATTATTAATTATTTGATAATTTTAAGTAATTATTGTGTTAATTATTAACAAATTAATCCAATATTTTTCAAGTGATAATGAAAGTAGTTAAATGATTGTATGGCAAAATTTATATAATTGCTCATAATTACTTTTCCAATAAATATGTATTAACTATATACTTATATTATTAAATAATTAAATTTAATATAATTTATATACGTCAAAATAAATATAATAATTCAATTTTAATATTACATTTATAATTTTACTGTTTTTTTAACTTCTATAATTATTTATAAATATTGAGCAATTATATTAAAATAATTATTATATAATCTCATTTATATTTTTCATATATAATAAAAATGAATAAGATTTCAATGTTTATAAATAAAATAATAAAATTATTAATAATTAAAAATTAATATTATAAGATAATAAATAAAATTAAAAATTATAGCATCATTCCCGTGCATCGCACGGGTTCAATACTAGTTTATAGTATAAATAAAAAGTGAAAATATTTTATAGCGAAAGTTATAACATTTTATAGTAAAAGTGATAACTAGTTTAAAAGGGGAAAAAATGTCTCACGTGAGACCGTCTCACGCAAGACCTGCCCAAATACAATTAATAACTCTTGTGAGACGGATAAGAGATAAATTTTTTAGACAAAGTCTCTTGTGAGACGTTACTTATGTAAGACGTGTTAGAGTATGTCTATTATATAGGTAAAATATGTTTAATGATTGTTAAAATATGTTTTCTAAAGTATGCTGGATTATGCATTAAAGTATGATTTTATTGTGTTATAATTTGATTTATTATTGACATACTTTAACTTCAAATAAGCATACTTTAGAGATGGGTCGACCCGTCTCACAAATAACTCGTCTCACAAGAGAGTCTCAATATTTTAATAACTTTATATATATATATATAGTGGTATTAATTCAATGGTAAAACCTATTATTTATAGTTTCATTTACATATTAATATAATTATTAGGGTTATAATTCAATATATGAATTAAAAAACTACATTAGTATACTTTTCTAATATTATTTAAATTTATTTTATTTAATATAATTGATTATTTATGTTATTACTGTAAATTTTCCATAAAAATTTATAATAGTTTGTTAATCAAAAGAGTGCAAATAGTTTATTATTATTATTATTATTATTATTATTGTCACTTACTAGGAGGTAAATAAAATAATGCATAATTGCTGTAAACTATATGACTCAAAGTACTATTACTCATAACTACACAATTATGATTGTGATACCATAAATACCCTTATGTATTTGCACAATTTGCTTTGTACAATTTTGTTTTTGCACATTTTAAATTTCTGCGGCAGGCGGCGGCGGTCAGCGGCAGGTCAACGCCGGCCAACTGACAGTCAATTCCGGTCAACGGTCGGTCAACGCCGGTCCGGCGGGTGGGTGGGTGAGGGGTAGGGTGGTGTTTTAAAAGTGTATGGAATTATAAGGTTATATTTGATATTTTATTTTAATATTTTGTATGTGAGAGTAATTATTTAAATTCCTTGTATCTTATAGTAATTTAGGTTAAAAGTATGTATCTATTAGTGATTTTCCCTTTTTATTATTATTATTATTATTATTTTAGGATGAAGAATAATAATTTATCATTTATAAAAGTAAAATTTAACGCTCTATGTTATGAGTTTATAACATAATTTGTGTTATTAAAATAATTTAATTATTTTTAAAAATATAATCAAATTTAATATATTATTATGCATGCATTAAGATCATTATTATTATATTATACTATAAAATATAGTATATAATTATGTTATTTATATAAATTAAGAATATATATTAATTTAATGTAAAAAATTGATGCCTGCCCGTGCAATACACATACCATAATAATACTAGTTATTATAGTAAAACAAGACACTTTAAACTTTTATCTCTCTTCCCGAACTTTTCTCTTCACAACATAAGTTCATAACATCAGATTCCACTAACTTAAAAAGATTGTATGACATTGCAAAGAAATTTACAATCAAGAAAATTTGATAAAAACATCCCTTCATTGAGCACAAAATCTATCGTTCAATAGATGGCAATGTCAATGAATCCGATGAGTTCAAGGCTTACAAAAGGAAAATAGAACATGGTAAAATTAATAACAAGCATCAAAAGGGTTGAAAAATGAATGGAGAAAGATGACAACGGCAATAAAAAATATGTATCCAATAAAAATCCGCCGTTGTTGCAGGATATCAAGTGACAGTGTGATATTAAATAATCTAATCTAATCTTAATTATACTAATTGAGAGTTTTGTATAATGATTTATCGACTTCTCATAACTTTTGCATGTGTTTAATATATAACTTAAACTAAATCCTATGTGGCTGTGTCATCTTAAAATTAAAATTGAATGTTTTGACTATTATAGTATTAATAATGTGGAAAGTTAATGATGATATAGAAAGTTAATTAATTCACATATTATTAACAATAATAATATATTTAAATATATTATCACATTTTAGATTATTATAAAATCAATTTAAATGTGACAAAAAATTTCTTACAATTGCGTATTTCATTATCCATTTGTATATGCATATTTCATCATCATATGTTAAATGAATTTTCTAGGTGTTGATAATTTTTTTTAAGAATTGCGTATCTCATTCTCAATATGTTTATGACGTTGGAATTATAACTTCTATATCTATTTTTGATGTGTTAAAAAAAAAAAGAAAAAAAAAATATATATTATTTTTTTAAAATAAAAAATACACATATTAATCACTATATTTTATTTAAGAGTTGATATTCTGTGCATTTGAGTGTACAAGTGTATTCATATGTGTACAAATTTTAACACAAATAATTGTGTAAATCGGGTTCATAGTGTAAACCTTATGATCCTTCTTCCAATCCTATACTCCCTATAATATTTAATGTAAAGTATGTGGAGCAGTTGTATTAATAGTGTTGTGTGTGGGTCTATAGAGAATAATTGATTGTTTTGTGTGAGCCAAACTTAATAAAAAATGAAATGCAAACCTTAGCATGAGACAGATCAAAATTGAAAACGCAGGACAGAGGGAGTATACCCTTTGTATTGCGACAAAGATTTGTACAAGATCGTGTCACGGATCTCATTCGTAAGACATATATTCAAACCCATTATTAATGATGTCAATACACACGCGAGACTCACGGGGGCAAATTTAACCTTTTTCTTTAATAATAAATGTAGCAATAATTTTTTTTTAAATCCTCTCTTTCATTATATATATATATATATATATATATATATATATATATATATATATATAATGATAAAATAAATATTTTTTAAGATTCTTATTCAATGAATTAATTTTATAAATTTAAATGAAATTAATTAAATTAATTTTGGTTAACATTTTTATAAAATAATAATAAAAATACTCCCTCCGTCCACCGCAAACGTATCAGACCATGAATTGATAAAATTCCTATTATTTTATATAAAATAGGTAATTGTATCAGTGGAGAGTGGTTGAGAATGGTGGGCCATGTGTGGGCTCTTTTACTAAAAAGGAAAAATAGATACTTTAAAAGTGGACGACCAATAATGACAAAATGGATACGTTAGTGATGGACGGAGGGAGTAATATATATTTTTTTAATAAAAAGTGATATTTGATCATGAAAAATAATTCTTTCCATTTGAACTATTGCATGAACAATTTGTAAAATAGAAAATGTGATATAATAAAAAATTGATATTTGATGAAATAAAAGTGATATACATTCAATTGAACTATTTCAATAATAATCTGTAATATATATAGAAAATAATAATATTTTTAATAAAAATTGACACCAAATAAAGAAAAAATGATTATCGCTGAATTGAACTATTTCATTAACAAATTAAAAGAAAAAGTGGTAATATTTTCAATAAAAAAGTGATAATTGTTGAAAGAAAAGTGATACACATTCAATTGAACTATTTCATGAACCATATGTAGAATATATAGAAAGTGATAATATTTTTAATAAAAAGTAACACCAGATAAAAGAAAAGTGAATATCGTTGAATTGAACTATTTCATGAACAGTTCGTAGAAAAGAAAAAGTGATGCATGAACCATATGTAGAATACTCCATATAGAAAGTGATAATATTTTTAATAAAAAGTGACACCACATAAAGTTATTATCGTTGAATTGAACAATTTCATGAACAATTCGTAGAAAAGAAAAATTGATACTTGATGAAAGAAATGTGATATTCAATTGAACTATTTAATAAACAATCTGTAAAATATATAGAAAGTGATAATATTTTTAATAAAAAATAATACCCGATAAAAGAAAAATAATTTTTATTGATTTTAAATATTTTATGAATAACTCGTAACATTTTTAAGTAAATAGTGATATATAATCAAGAAAAAGTAAGTAGTAAACATTAAAATTATTTTATAAGCCATTAATAAGATGAATAAAAAATATAATATTTTTAATAAAAATGGTACTCCTTCCGTCACTAGAAGTTGACACACTTTCCTTTTTGGTTTGTCCCACTAAAGTTGACACATTTCCTTTTTAATACATGGACCCACACAAAAAACAATTAATCTATTCTCATGGGCCCCACATATCATCTCTAATACAACTACCCACTACACATTAAATATTAATTCTCTCACTTCACTTTACTCCACTTTACATTAAATTATTATACTCCTTAATCTCCGTGCCCAAAAAAAATTATATCAACTTCTATGGGATGGAAGGAGTAATACTTACTTAATGATTACCCATGTTCTGCTGCGAATTCGCTTATTTAAGTTTGAACATTACCCATGTTCGGCCACTGCCACAGCGTATTCCATCTTCATTGATATCCAATCTCTTGCTACTTTTGCATAATAATGTTTCTTTTTGTTGGATTAATTAATTATTATGCGTTGCCCACGAGCTCATTTTTTACATAAAAGAAAAAATACTATTTCTGTCGTGAGTTTCACCTCCTAGTTTTATCATGTCAATCAGGGTTAGCTGCTTCCAGTGATCTTTTAAAAAAATTTATTTTCTTGTCAAAAAAAAGTTTGAAAGTTTGAACATTACCCTGTCTATAGTCACATGTATCCTGCCAACAGCCCCCAGGGCATAGCTCAAGTGGTGGGGGGAGAGTGAAAAGTCTTTCCAACTGAGTTTGGTAGCTGCAGGGTGGGGGTTCGAATCCTGCATTTGGCATGAATTTGACCCCTTGCAAGCACAAGTTAAACAGTGAGCACTCTCTATAAGCCACTTGAGGCACATCCTGCGAATTACCTTCTCCATCAATCCCCACTTGAGGCACATCCTGCGATTTACCTTCTCCATCAATCCCCAGGGCAGGGGCGATGGGGCCCCTAATGATGGGGTACTCCATGTATCCTGCCAACTATATATACTCGTTAACAATGTTAATCTGTGTTGCTTAATGAAAATTTTGTTTAACTTATTTTTCCCCTTCTTTCTTTTAGTTTTCCTTGATGAACCCTTTTCCAATACAATATTTTGCATCCAGAGATTGAAGTTTAACATTTCATAATGATAGTTAAACTGAATATATAATATTACATTACAGAACTATGCTCAAAACTCATACACACATGGTAAGACAAGAGATCACTTCAGTCTGAAAACCTTAATCTATATTGTAAGATAAGTCTTTACCATTATTCCACCAGTTGGATCAGATATGAGATGGTTGATGAGGCATTTTCTCATGTCGTTCGGTGCTATCACAAACATATAAAACGCGAATAACAGCAGATCAACTGAGGATAGAGTCGACCCGAGGAATCCCTGTGACATCCTATGACCATTAACAGTTTTTGTTAGTTTTTTAACATCTCAAAAGTGCTTAACATTTGTTCAATGCTGGCATTGAATGATATACCATTTGGGTAGGCGGAAGAAAGAGCGAAAGAATGTCCTTATGCCCTCAATATCAAGTTGCAATATGAGAGCTAATCCGAAAAGGAAAAATGCCCGTTGTCTTTTCCTCTCCTGAGGCCAAAGAGCGTTCCAAGCTGAACAAAGACGACGACATTGTGAGAAATGATGATATAACAGGCTATTATGAATCTCTCATTATGTATTTGTGAAAAAGTTTACCTTGCATTGAGATGTTCTCTGAAATTCTTGAGCTGACTAGCATGTTTTTAACATGGCTTTGTTTCAAAACGTTTGCAATAACAGACGCGTATTTTGGAGCCTCGGATAGTGACCTAACAACCGAGTAGCCTGTTTCATGACCGTTTATGTTGTTATGGACTCTTTTGTTCAAGCAATTGTCATAAAAATGACATTCATTTCACTGTTACCTGTGGCTGGATGGACCATGCTAGCAGCTGCACCAAAGGCGAGGTTCTTCTGCTCAGTATTCGGTAAGGAACCTCCAACAGGAATGTACGACCATTCCTACACATAAGATACATATCATCTAGCATAGTATCGAAGTATGTGTCCTACAAAATGGTTATAAAGAGAAAGCAAATGAGGTACCTCTTCGTAAGTTTTGAGAATACGCACTCCCATCTTCTCCAGTCTTAACATGAGTTTTCTTTTCAATAATTCAAAAGGCATGGCTTCTTTAGATGCTAAACAGGTTTCCTACAAAAAAACACATGTTATTTTGAGTTGCAATAATCATGCAACATAATTATATCCAATAATCTTTGACCAAACCTCAAAGAAAACTCTTGTTGGGGACATGGCCATGGCATAAAGAAAACTTGGATATTGTGCTTCTATGCATTGGACATTATGCTTCATAAAGTCTCTGTAATCCATGAAAACCATCAGGCTCGGGTCGTATGGGTTGTTTTCCACCTGAGGTAAGAGGAAACCATGACCGTCGAGTTGAAATGGAAAGTATAATCTAAACTTTCCTATAGTGAAAACAAGAATTCAACTGCAGCAACAATGTATAATTCTATTGAGGCCTCAATTAGTTGTACCACATTATGCTGACATAACATATTATGTGATTCAAGATAAAGATAATCCCCATATTTGCAAATCAACAATGAAAACATATTAAAGCTTACAACCACCATCACTTGATATTATTGGCCTTCTGAACAATCTTACCTCAACCTCAACACCATAGGCTGTTTGGACTGAAACCCTCGGACCTCCAACCTCATACTCTAAGAGTTTCCCCGAGGCTGCTCCAGATGCTACAGTAGCAAGCCTGTAAATTAAGTCAGAGCCTCCAGAGATTTAAACAAAGGAAAGAGCTGAGTTCTTTACAAAGGAAATTTATGAGAGAATTTAAAATCATACCTGCAGTGAACCACAATATTGCCCTCACATTCAACAAGTCTATGACCACTTGAAGCTTCAATAATCCTTTGCACTTTTGTGTCAAGATACGATACACCTGACTCGACACACCTAGAGAATTAATACAAGTTATGAATCTATAAAATGATCTCTCTACTGAGTAAAGGTAAAGTTAGTACATATATAGCAAAAAAAAAAAAATTGATATAACAGTAGTGCATGTGATTCTGCTCAAGGAAGTTCACCTTTTCAGTAGCTCTTCATGGAGCAAATGGCGACTAACGCGTCCATACGCGCGACCAATAAAAATAGGGTCACTATCATCCAGATATACAATGGTGTCCCGCCATACATGCTCTATGCAACGTTCAAGCCCAAGATCTGAATAGCAAATAAGCTTCTTTAACTATACGAGACTGAGGAAGATAAATGGTAAAGTATTATGAAGACTCTTAAACTGAAAGCAAGTTTGATAAATTATTCAGACAATATACATATGAGGTAAGTTAGCAGTAATTTATTTATAAGTAAATAAATAAATAAAGATCTAATGATTCTACGCTGTATGAAGCTTCCATGGTACTCAATGCTCCACATTATGATTTACCTTTGAATTCATCCTCCCACACACCATAGTTATTTGTGAAAGGAAGATCAGGGCCAATAAGTCCGACATTTAAACCTAGCTTAGCTGATTCAGCAGCAAGTGCCAGCCCTGCAGGCCCGCAACCGATCACCACTAAATCCAGTACATTATCTTCAGTTGATATTCTTGGTAACTACAAGCATGAGGTTGCTAAAAAAATTAATAATGTTATAATGAAATATATAGATAGAACATAATTAAAAACATGCAAACGAATTAAATCTCATAATTCAAACTTGGTAGAAAAGGATATCAGCACAGCAAATACAACTAGGCAGATATGGTATCAAGTGATTTTACCCTTAAAAAAGTAGATTCATAATCATAAGCATAAAACTTGAAGATCTTCATCTTGAAGCACGTGTTCAAGAATGAGACTTAAGTACCAAAGTAATTCACATAACCCGTGAAAATAAAATGTTGTTACTAACACCAAAATTCTTCCTTAACAGTCAAGACAGATTATAAAACTATACTCAGTCTCTTCCCAAGTCAAAAACAAAAAGGTTCTTGAACTAATGAATAGACACCCAAAGGATGGCCCTATACTTAATTCTTCCCCAAACATCTTCTATAGATTCAAAACATGTTGTAGGTTAACATGTAATTTTTCACTTCGTATTTTGCATTACCGCAGATGTGTTTTTTAAGCTACACCCACTAGGTGATATGAAGTTAAGTCCATAGAAGTCAAGTGATCCATCAGTTGTTCACTTCTTTGGGAAATACTTTTGGAATCATCACTTTCAAATTTTTAGATTTCATGTGCGCCATTGCACACTTAATCAAGGTTCCATTCAGTTGCACTATCATCATTTCACTCATCAATTTTGTTTCACTTGGATGAGAAGCTTTACAGCCTTACAGGGTAGTATTTACGAAACTATAACTGTCTGAATGCCAACAACAACAGTTTTCAAAGGATAAAAGACAACACAGAGCTTTTGATATAAGAGACAACATTATATTCGATATTTTAGTTAATATTCTAGAAATTTTACAGAATGGTCCACAAGCATACACCCCCCCAACCCAACCAAATGTTTAAGAAATAGAAGTAAGGTGTTCTATAAACTTTCAAAAGCACCATGATCCTGTCATGCTTTACAACCCGTTGAAACACAATATTTAAGAGTTAATTTTATTGCAATGGGTCAACGTCATCTACTGAAGGAAGTAAGGAAAGATTAGAAGGTTACGAACAGATAAATAAATTTACTGCTTTAGATTATGAAAGCACTATCACCACAGTCAACAACTGATCACACCAGCGTAGGTAGAAATTTTACATAACTGTCCTTTTGCATATATCTATTTAATAACAATATCCTTCTCTTTATTAACAAATTCAAGTCAATTTTAATAATGCTCATATCTGCATCCTATGGGGGTGTTCACAAAGTCTAATTGAGGATGAGAATCACTCTTTTTAAAAAGCTACCCTCTCATAGCTCTTAGTTTTTAGAATCATCCTGTATTGGGAACCAATGTATCCAACATGATAAAGTTAGAGCAATTATATATCCAGAGAAACACGGCAAGACCTCTTCGGCGTGTAGATATTGATAAGCTCAATAGGCCTAAGGTGTTCTTTCTAATATTGAGGCCTTTTAACTGGCACTTCTAGATAGATAAGCTCAATAGGCCTAAGGCGTTCTTACTAAGATTGTCTAAAGAAATTCAACACTGATAGAGCTTCTTAAGTTGCTTGATTAAACATCAACACTACTTTGATATGTGGATGTGATAGGTGTAACACTTATTTGCAACCACAATTCAACGTTGAAAAGAAGCAGAACAAGCAAACCATCGTGTAGTGTAACATGTTCAACAGTACCAATCTCAGTGAAGCATATATGTGGAGAATGTATAATGCCCATCCCTTAGTGACCAAATAGGTAACTTTTAAAGTTTTGATTAGATATTCAAGGTTTACTGTAGGCACTTTTCCATTGACCTGATAACGAGATTTGGATTCCAAAGTTCCAAACCTGGTTTCGTGAAACCCAATACAAACATAGCAACCTCAGACATAGTTAAAATCTTGTAACAAATGGATCTGTAAATGAGATATCCACTTTTTTTGAGTGGAGGAAAATGTGAGAGAAACAGGGGTCTAAAAACCTGCAATTTTCAGTCCTTAAACTCAAGTCCAGAAGCTCATATGAACACATACGCCTTTAAATTATGGTAACAATTACCTAATATTGGTTATTTCTCACAAATTATCCACAATTTTCACAGTAAAACACAAATTTTCTGGAGAAGAAAACAAGTCACTTCATCAACATATAGATCGCACCAACTCAAACCCAATGTATGCATGAGAACGTCGCTAACATCTAAAAGGAACAAGGTCGTACTCTAGAAATACACAGCATAGAGAAAAAGAAGTACGGAAATTGAAAATGGGAAACGACCATAGGAAACCTTATCTGAAAACTTTGACTGTTGATCCATGTACTTATTCCGCTGCATTTGAACAAACAAGAGCTCAGAGCCACCGGCTTTCACGTAATCTTCCTCATCGGCAAAATCTTCCTTCACCGGCAAAGCCAGACAGCTATCCGCGCCCCCACTCGCTCCCTTGCAACGCACACGGAACGCAGTCGCTAAACACGAACTATGTGCGTTCATAGGAGAATACACTTCGTTCCTGAGCCTCATTTTCCTAGAACAATTCCTCACAGGGTAAAGAGAGACGGCCATTGCCGCCAAGTTTCGTGCTGCTAAGCTTTCCATATTTCTCCGAACGTGGATGTGTGAAATTTTTGAGAAGGTTTGTTAGACAGCGAGGTTAGGGATCATCTTATAGATTCGAATGACGAAATGCAGGAGATTGAACTGCAGGAACTGGAGGGGAGACACTGGAGAGACCGCGTCGATGAAAATGTGTAGAGTGCTGTACTCTGGCAATGAGGTAAAGCTGCTTAGAGGATAGGGGGAGGGGAAATTCTGCTGACGTGTTCAACGGTCATTCAATATGTGACACGTGGATGGATATCATTTGTGAATTTCTTTAAGGGCTGTTTTCGTTTTCCTTTTTTTAAACATGATGAATTGTTTGGCTAATCTAGATTAAATACTATTTTATATAGGGCAGCATAATTGCCATACGTTTAGGTTGTTAGATCATACTAAAAGAAAATAAAATTCGAATTCATGTTTAATAAGTTTATTTATTATTTTTTTGTTTTTCTGAAATCGTTTAATAAGTCTTTTTTAACGGCGTGTTCATATAATTTTTGAATTTATATTATTATTTAAAAGCTGCTTCGCCAAAAATACATGCACCTATTTTGTTATAATAATATTAATATTAAAAAAAGGGATATTTTGGATATTAAATAGAATAAAGTATATGATATAATATATTTTGACTAAATTGTATCTAAGGAGAAGATAATATTTTTGTAATATTGTAGTATTTTAAAGATATATTGATATTGTGTATTGTTTTCATTGTTAAGATATACAAGTATTCATGAGACGAATCAAAATAGAAAGTGTGCAAATATTCTTTAGGATGAGGGAATAGTAATCTACACAAATGAGATTTGGATTTTCCATGCCATTTATGACAGAAAAGTCCTTGTATAAAGTCAAGGATTTTTTCGTCATTTTGGGTATTTTTAAACATGCCGTTAAAATTTGGGGACTAAAGAATTTTTTAAACACTTTTTGCCCACTTAATGACTTAATATACAGTGGGTGAAACTCTTGAAGGTGTATCCAAAATTAAAGAATGAGACTCTTAGATGTAGACAAAGTGAAGTATATATACTCTTCCGTCCTAGTAAATAAAAAAAGCATGCATAATTTACCGATACAAGTACCAGAAGGAATACATATTACTTTGGTGGTTTACCTCAATTTGAATCTACAATGCATTTGAATATACAAGAGAACAACTCCAAATTAATTATGAGTGACGCTACTGTGCACCCGGGCGCACGGAGCACATTCCGTGCGCTTTTGTAATTTTCATGCCCCTTTGTAATTTAAATCTTAGCAATACATAAATTTAAATAGAATTGGAGGGGGAGAGTTGTGTTCATATGGAGACACGGAGTATCCCTCCGTATCCTAGGGGGCGCAGGAACTTTTGCTTTAATTATAATAATCGCTTAATTAATTTATTTATTTCGAGAACTTATTCTAAGCACATGAGTTATATTTTTACGGTGGATTAACACAGAAATTACTTTTTTGTGCTTCTAGAAAATATTATGAGAGTTATTATATACTATATCAAAATTCATTCGCATGAAACAAATAAAGCTTAAATGGAATTCGATCTTATATATCTCTGGAATAGTACATTAACTTTACATTATTAACAAACTGGTCTAACAAGTATTAATACATACATACTATACTTCATCCGTACACTCTAAGCAGCCACTTAATACGAATTTGTCAATCGAAATAGTAATGATTATTACTAAGAAGTCAATGACAGTGAGAATGAAAGGTGAGAGTAGTTATTAAATCAATAAGAGTGACAGAGAAATTTTGATTTGATTTACACTGCACTAACCAAGCATTAACAATGAGAATCAATATACATATATTCCCATTACATATTCCCACTATCCCAAACCAAGCAACTCCTTAAATGTATACACATAAATTAAAAAAATATTATTATTCAATATATAATGAGTAAGTGTATTAGTAGAGCGTGTGAGTCTCATATTTAAGTTGTATTAGTAGTGTGTAAGTTTCATATTTCTAAAAAAAATTGATACTCCCTCAATCCCGTTAAAACATTTACATTTGTTTTTTGCATGAGAATTAAGGAATAAAATATTTTAATTTGTATTGAGGTATGAGATATAATATTTTAATGTAGAGTGACACATCGGATTTTCTGTGCTATTTTCGTACATCATCTTCTGTATAACGCGTTATATGATTGATACGTAAGAGGGGAACAATATCCAACCATTGACCTAAGGGTTTAAGCTTCCCTTTTTAGGGTATAGTTTCTCTATCTCTCATATGTGTCATCCAACCATCGGTGTGGCACATGAGAAAATATACCAAAATGGCACAGAGAATCCAAACCGATATAGTGGGTAGTTTTATTAATGTAGTGTTGTGAGCCCCCATAAAGATATTTAAATGTTTAATGTGGGTAATTTACTATAAAGGGAAAATGTTGTAAACCTTTTTATGTGATACCCAAAATGAAAATGTGTAAACGTTATTGTGGACGGAGGGAGTACTTTATAACAAGACGTTTCGTTATAAAGTAGTCCCTCAGTCCTGAAAAGATTTTGTTAGAATATTTGTTGGAATCATGAATTTCAACGATGTTTTTGCATATTACAACAGTTTTTTGTCAGAATTCGACAATTTTCTTATAGCGGTCTCATTATAAAATACTCCATCCGTACCGGAAATAATTTGTTGGAATAAAAATTTTCAACACAAAAATGTCGTTAGATTCACCGTTGGATTTTAGAAATAATAGGAAATGTAGTTGAAAAAATGTCATTTCAACAGCCACTTTTCCAACAGAAATAATTTGTTGGAATATCTGTTGCAATTAAGAATTCCAATGGTTATTTTGCATATTCCAATAGTTTTTCGCTATTGAAATTCGATAATTTTCTTGTAATGGTCTTGTTATAAAGTACTCCCTCAGTACCGAAAATAATTCGTTAATATTTGTTGGAATCATGAATTCCAATAGCATTTTTGCATATTTTAACGTTTTATTACCGTTGAAATTCAATAATTTTCTTGTAGTTTATATAATATAGGAATAGAGATGACAACGGGTATGGACCTTGTTTATTTTTGGGGTACTCATACCCGTATCTGTTTAAAAAGAGTATTAACTCTCATATACATACTAGTCCTGTTTAAAAATTTTATATTCATACCCATACCCGTACCCGTCCCCTACCCATTTATCAATACTCACGTACCCATTTAACATTCATTTATTTTATCTATATTTATATTTTTTTATTGTTTTAATTAATATTTTATAAAAAATTATACTATTATAAATTAAATATAATATAAATTCTATTATTTTAATTTTATAGTACTGTAAGTAATATTGTATATATTATAATGAGCATAAATTTTGAGATAAACCAAAATAAAAAAGTGTATGTAGGAATAGAAATGACAACGGGTAAAATACCGGCCTATTTTTTAGTGCTCATACTCATATCCGTTTAAATATTAACTATATGTACCCGTCCTGTTTAAAAATTTTATTATCATACCCTTGCGTTCACAATCATGGTTGTTTTTAGAAATTATTTTTAAAAAATTGATATTAAATTGAGTGGGGGAAACTACGCATACTATATTTTAATTAATGCAAAATAATTAAAATAAAAAATACAAAGTTAAAATTATAATAATAATAATTTAGAGTTAAAATCATTTTTGTTCCCATAACAATATGAAATTTTTATTCTATCTCAAAAATATATTATTTTAAATTTAATTCCGTAACTCATGACCTTGACCGATTTTGATCCTAAAATCGCCGAAAATTATTTTTTTCGCCTGAATTTTGTACGTGCGTTGTACGTGACCCCTCTATTTGGGGCTTTCTAGCAATTTTGGGGTAAAAATAGGTCAATGTTGGGAGTTACGGTGCTAGTTTGAAAATGATATTTTTTTGGGATAGAATCAAAAATATCTATTGTTATGGGACCAAAAGTGAATTTGACATTTTTACATTTACATTACCTATTTTGTTCAAACTTATTTGATATCTTTATCAAACCACTTTCAAACATGCTTTTAACGAACGATGTCGAATCGAGTATCGAATATTTTGATTTGATTTCACCACTGAGTGAAACTATCTTACACTCATTCCCTTTCCTTAAATGGAAATCATTTCAATTTTAGTTTATCCCTATATCGGATTTGGACTCAATTTAATTAATGAATGAATGAATTTATTATTATTATTATTTTATTGAAATTATTTAAACAAATAACTTTATAAAGATTCTATGAATTCAATTTTCTCATAATCATTTAACACGTAATATACTAAATTTTAAAATTTATCAATACTAAAAAAAATTACATTACTACTGCTTTTATGTAAATCAACAAAAGTTGAAAAAAATATTTTTTATTTTTTAATATGATGTCAAATTGTTTCGAGAATGGAGAGAGTTCAAAATTAAATATCACTATTTTTCTTAACAATTGGGGATGTGTGTGTGTATATATATATACACTTCAAACTTCGATGTCTCATTTCAATCTTTACATTTTTTTCTCGGAGATTAAATAATATAATATTTTAATGTGTAGTTGGTTAAAAATATAATAGTTTAATGGAAAGTGGATAGCTGTATTAATGTTGTGTTTGGGTTCCATGGAGATATTAGTTATATTAATTATTTTGTGTGAGTCCCATCAGCCAAAAAAAGAAATTTAAAGACGAAATTGGATGCTCAAATTGGAAATATATAAAAATTGAAGTAAGATGAAGGGAGCATATAAAAAACAATCACAAAAAATATACTTAAAAATATCAGGATAGAGTTAAAATCACTCTTGGTCCCATAACAATGGCTATTTTTTATTCTGTCCCAAAACAAGATATCGTTTTCAATTTAATCTCGTAACTCCCGACATTGGCCGATTTTGACCACAAATTGCCGGAAAGCCCCAAATTGAGGGGTCACGTGCATCGCACGTGCAAAATTCCGACAAAAAATTTAATTTCCAATGATTTTAGGACCAAAATGGGCCAATGTCGAGAGTTATGAGACTAAATTGAAAATAATATTTTTTTTAGAACAAAATTAAAAATTTCATATCATTATGAGACCAAAAAAGATTTTAACTCGAATAATTTATATAAGAAAATATTTTTAGACAAGGAAATAAAATAAAATATATAATATATTACAACAATGAAAATAAAAATTATCTAAATGATATGGTAACTACGTGTTCATTTAATAAAAAATAATTTACTTTTGAAAAGAAATTTTAATTTATAATTTAGACATAAGGGTTGACGAAATAAAAAATAATTTACTTTTGAAAAAAAATTAATTGGTAATTTAGATATATAAGAGAAATAAATAGATTTAATTTTGAAAAAAAATAAATAATATAAAAAAAATCAATTGACATAAAAATTATGAAAAAAAAAAGATGAGATGAAATAAATAAAATAAATTAATGAGATTTTTTAATAAAAAATTGGTTTTCACAATGAGATGTCATAATAACTAATGAAGTGCTAAGATTTAATTTTATCAAGGTAAATTAGGCAGGTTAAAATGGAAGAAAAAAATTAGATGCTACTTTTGACTTTTAAAGTTTCTATTATGGGCCAATTCAAAAAATATCTATTTATTTAACTAAATTAACAATACCAACAACAAACAACTTTTATAACAAAACTAATCAATATACACCTTTTGGATTTTAACTCTGTTACTATTCAACTAATAATACCCAATTTATCTCATGTCGGAATGGATGTCGATGAGTGTCCCATAATGGTATACTTTAGGTGAGTGTCCCATGTCGGTATGGATGTTGGTGACAATGTCGGTGAGTATCGGTGACGGTGTCGGTGAGTGTCTCATATCGGTTTGGATGTCGGTGAGTGTCGATGACAATATCAGTGAGTATCAGTGACCATACCGGCGACCGGATGCGGTGCCGGTCGACCGGACGTTGGCGGTGGTAGAAGGAGGAGGTAAGAGGGGTGAAGATTGTTTGGGGTGGAGTGGGATTGGATTGTATACTAAAAGTCTAGCTTTTGTATGAACAATATTTTTTACAATATTTGAAATGAGAATCATGTGATCAAACGTTTGCATAATTGTTTATGAATTGTTACAAAGTCCATTTATTTTATACTGTAGATAATGTGGTGTATGGTGTCACACGGAAGATCATGTTATCGGCTCCTTATAAAGTATAAACAGTTGTTCACAATCAAGATAGACGGGGACTATCTATTGGTATGGTTGTAGTGTGATTTAACTTTAGTCTGTCTTAAATATAAAATTGCACTAGTGCACTTTATGTGTATTGAGCAGGACCACCTTGAGATCGTTCGGTTTATACTGACTATATAATAGAACTAGATCTCTATCATTATGGATGTTTGTACTCTTAATCCCTATACAATAACCTCGACACGTAAGCCAATATTTATTTCTTTGATTCATCAATGAGTGAGATTTAATAGTTAAATCAATAAGCTCGGTGAGTTGGGAGATAGTGATGCCTCTATGGTGTGCTGTTGATTGTAGAATGAATCTGTGCCCTAACAGAATTGGTTGATGATGTCCCCTTGAAGAGCTCATAATGATTATCATGTAAACCCTGCAGGTGGATTTATTTCGGCATGATAATAAGGTTGAGTGGTACTACTCTCGGTAAAGATTTTAATTAATGGAGTTGTCAATAACTTAATTAATTAATGGTCATTGAATCTTAAACACGGGAGAATTAACGGGCTCATAATAAGAATGATCTCATAACGTAATTTGGGATTAAGGTGGCAATGCAATAATATTTCTTTAGTGGACTGATTTATTATTATTGGACTTAAGTATAAGTATTGGGCTAAACTTGGATGCTTAAGTCCAATGGGAGGCCCAAACCCTAATTTCTCCTCCTGGTCCCTGTTGTATCCTATATAATAGCCAATCTCATCAATTCAGAACATAAGTTTTACACGCCAAAAATGTGAAAGCATATTAGGATTGTAGATTGAGATCGTCTTGTAGATCGTTGCCTATACAACGTCAAGACGTAACTTAGAAATACAATTGAAGATCGAAATGTCGTTTGCTGCTGCTGTTTGTCAACTTCCATGATTTTTTTGAATTTTTGTGGATCTCAAAACTGGTTGTGTGATACACTGTTAGAAAATCACGGAAGAGAGGATCATTTTGGTGCAAAAATCACTCAAATCGAAGATTGGATGAGGAAGTTATGCCCAAAATCGTGAGGCTGCGCATGCTACCGGCGAGAATTCATTTTCTTCAAAATACCCTTGTGAAAGGTAATTCGATTCTATTTTTCTTTCTTTGGCTGTTTTAGAATCGCATGGATCCCTAACGGTTCACTTTAACCAAACGATCGAACACCAACAGGGTGGGTGGTGTTTTGAACTTTTCAGAGTGCAATTGTTTAGAATTGTTATAAAAGTTGTTTGATATTTGTATTTTTATTGTTTGGATGTATTTTGGATACAAATGACCACTGACACTTGTTTTATTATATATAAAAATAATTATGTTAGAATAAATTCGACGTAAGAAATTAATTCATTAATTGACATGAATCTTAGATCTTCATGATTCTCACATCTTATGACGATGATTAGAAGACTTACCTTGATACACCATTAACAATGGTCCGTATTGAGCCGGAATTGGTTTCTCTCTCTTCACCTCCTTTCTTTAGGGCTGAGTACGTAAAACTTCAAGTAATAAATTAATTCATAAAACTGTGTCTCTTTTATAGGTGGAGAGTAGACCAGACCTGGATAGTGAATCTTTATCAAATCACATTCTATCAATATATATATATATATATATATATATATATATATATATATATATATATATATATATATATATATATATATATATATATATATATATATATATATATATATATATATATATATATGACCTTATTTATCTCTTATATATTATATATTTAAACCATATCTTTATTTAAAATATTTGATCATAATGAATATCTTATATATTTAATTATTAATGGCACTAGGCCAGAATAATCTTACATTCCCCCACTTGGCCGAGTGAAAGAATCAAACATCAAACATGAGGGTTTAATTAATTTACATAATGCAGGCAACATAAGATAAATTAATTGGTCAATTTATAAAGCCAATATTGAGTATAGACTAACACAAGTCATGTCGGTTCTATATCATTTACTCGACATAGTTCATTCCATGTACTATAATACTAGTTTTTCTACTCAACGTGACTCATAAACCTAAAGATCAATAATGGTCCACATAAGTATCTCAATTTGAGATAAAATCTTGTTGAATGATGTCAACATTCATGTATAATAAAATGACAAAGCAAGATATCAATTAGAAACAAATCATGATGAGCTCTTAATGTCAATTGTTCATCATAAGTTTGTTACAGTCTTTCAATGATCTCATATTCATGTAACATTTAATGAATGTCTTCAGAGAAGATCATTTGCGTAACAGATCCGAAATCATAAGATTGGTGCAATTATGTTCAAGTGACATCTTTGTTTCTAAAATTCTTTTAACTATAAATACTTTTATTCCATATGTTTTATCAACTTTGGAATATCCATCATTTTAGAGAAGAACAATGCAGCAAAATATACTAAGTTTTCAGTGACTTGACAGTTGACATCAATGTCAACTTATTTAAAGTCCTAAAATTAAGTTCCTCATTCAATTTTCATAAATTGTAGCCTCATGTCAAAAGTTAAATTTAATAGTGAATGTAGTTTTCCAAAACTTTTTCACACTTCTGCATGACACAGTAGTTTCGACTAAGAAATATAAAAGTCGAAGTGAACTTTCTTGCACCATATAATCATCTTAATCTATATTTAATTACATCTAGGTAATTAAAATTTCAATAAGTAAGCACGAGTGCTTTAGTTCACACAAAATAGTCTGATATTTTCTTATGCAACATTCTGGTCATCCATTTATGAATCACTTCAATAATGACCAAGAATTCTTACAGCAAGGCTGATATTCAGTCTTTATACAATTTTATATATCTTAAGTTACCAATAACATATGCATAAGGAATATCATAGTGCATTCCAATTCATTATTGGACATTACATAAGGTTAAACTTATAATCTCCCTTCTAGATTGGAACGATGCTTTACAAACACTTTTTCATCCATAATCTCTATTAAAATTTAATAACATATACTTATGGAGACATCTTTAACGCTATTGAGATATGTATCGAAATAATTCTATCTCAATCACATAAATTGACTACTCATATATCTCATTTCAAGGTTCTTCAAGAGAAATTTATTGGTTTCACATAATAAACAAAGATTATTAGTTGCAAGCAAGTTTATCATCAACATATAGAATTAATATACTCCTACTGACTTTTAGATATGTACACTTAAATCCTAAAAATTTCATGAAAGGGAAGCATGCTTAAGTTCACGCGTTGATTCTTTAGGTTTACACGTCATGTGACTGAACTTGGTTTCAATTTTGGTTTAAATTGATTAGAGCAGGTGTACTCTTTCGCATAGTAGACCGTAGTGACCAAGTACAAAATTTAGAAATATCGAATCCAAGGGCAAAAGTCAATGTATCCGTATTTGAGAGATGTTTGACTCTAGTAGGACTAATGAATAAAGAGGGGGTGATTAACACTAAAAACTAACTAATAAAACAAGTAAAGATAGGAAATGTACGTATGGGATGGAATATGGAAGAAGGTGAGCAATCTAAGAAATATGTAAGGCAAACAACATTCATGGAAAAGGTATATATAGACTCACACACACACATGCATTGATGGTCATCATGTTATGATATTAAGGGCAATTACGTTTGTACCCCTAATCCCTATGGCCAAGGCAATTAGGTTCTAGACTCTTTTACAAGTTTAAATCTCCTAGGATTGTCTCTTACTCTCAATTCTCATGAAGGTACTATGATCATAAGTTTGGTTCCCCTCACTAGTTCATCACTAATGTCCTATCATGAGGTTCTAAGCACTTGAAGGGTATGACTTACCTCTTCTCATACTAACTAAGTCATCTCATGCAATCAATGATTCAACTAAATCACTAAGCATTATATTGGAATGACCATCCTAATACTATGAATAAGGAATTTAATCACACAAATTATACATAAAATGAGAATAAACATTCATGATAGAAAATATTCATAATAATCATTTCATCAAACATGTGGTGTGCAAAATCTACATAATCCCTAACTAATCATATTGCTAGCCTCACATGAGGACTAGCCATTACAAATCATGATAAAATATATACAATCCATGACATGCTCTAATTTAGCTAAATAATGAAGAAAATCACAAATTAAAGGTAAGTTGGCTTCCCTTGCAAAGTAGGCCTTCTCCTCCTTCAATATGCTCAAATCTTCACTCCTTGATGAATTCCTCTTCTTAGATTGGTGGATTGATAGAATAGTGGATGGATTTGAGGAGATCAAGTGGATTGGATGGATTAAGGGTATGGAGATGGATGGAATGGAGTTAGTGTATGAAAATGTGGTGTAAAATGTGTGTAACTGATCCAAAAATTGATTCCTCCCGTAATTTGTGGTCAAAACAGGTCCTTATACACATGGAAGCTTCTAGAACTCATGCATATCATGAAACTGATTTTTGCACCTACACGGGTCGTGTAGGTGCAGCACGGAGCGTGTAAATGTATCGCGTGCAGAGCAGTCTCACCGTTTTGTGCATAACTTTCACATCCGAATCCCGATTCAAGTGATTCTTGCGCTCACGCGATCCTCTTTTCCTTGAATTTCTAACCATATATTACACGTCTAGTTTTGAGCTCCATATGAATACAAAAAAATTAAACAAGTTGGACGTGTGTTTTTGAGCATTTTGTTTTGACTCGTTCTCACTCGTTTCAACTCCGAATTGAGCTCCATTTTTTTCCACATCTTCTTTCTCGTGTCTAGAATTTATTTTACCTGAAAATCACATAAATTACACCAAAGTATCAATTCTCTAAATATTTACAAATATGGCACAATTTAAGACACTTAATCATGAAAATCACACATTTATCATTTCAAAGCACAAATCTCCATAAATTCATATAACACCACCAAATGATATATAAAATGAATAAAAACACAGAAAATACATAATAAAAGACACTAAAATCTAGATGAAAACGACACCGATCAACCCTCCAAACTTAAAGTGTTGCTTGTCCTCGAGCAACGAAAATGAGAAAACGAGAGGGGTAATTTTCACCTAGAGAAAGACCTAAAGAACATAAGCAATAACACATCATAAGTAACAAGGACTACAAACCATATCAAATAATCCTACAACATTAAAATCATGACATGAAAAATTAACAAGTTCACTTCAAAGAAAATAAAAAGTAATAAAGTCCCTTCCAGTCCAAACCTCACGTCGGATATCAAAATGCACTCAACACTCTATGAAATAGGGTAATTTTCACTCATCAATCGATTGAACCCGATGCACCATATGCTTTCTCACGGACTACATTCACAAGCCACCAAGGCTTCAACTAATGATAAAAAAAGGACTTTCACTTTTGGATGTAATGATAGGCTCTTTGGTATTGGTAGGGAGAATATGGATAAGAGTGACTTATCAAGTGTAAGTAATCAAAGAGATGATCAACTTCTTCAACTTCTTCATGTTTCTAACTTCCTTTCTTTTCTTTTCTAATCACAAGCACTAATCATTATCATTCCTTAGATTTCTTGAGCTTCTTTTAATTTGCATGCTTCCTTTCTTTCGACTTTTGAATTCCTTGAGAATATTTTTGTTGATTTGCTCTTTTTTTCTTATGTTGAGGTTGCATGCACATTTTGCTTGAGCTCTTTTCATCATTTTCTTGCTTGTGTACCATTTCCTTCTTTCTTTTGAAAAAATTTTCTATCAAACCTTGTAAACCATCATCTCCTCAATCACCCACACAAAAGGTATATATATAAGGCTTGATTGGGTAGTCATAGCTTGTAATGTGCTTATATCACAAGAAATAGGCTTTAAGACTCAAAGTGATTAACTAGGGATGATGTATAAGGTAAGGAAATATATGACAATGACTTTAAAGTAACAAGGATGACCTAATATCATATCACCAACCTCCATCAATCGAGCTCATTCCCATAGTTCATGAGCAAGTTCTAGTTTACCAAGACTCAATCGATCCACTCATGAAAAACTAATCGTGGAGGCACGGTTGAGACTCAAATGCTCACAAGCTTTTTCTCAGACCCTTAGGAACCTATTACACCTCAATTCATCTCAAAATTGAACAAGTTAAATAGAACATGTCGCAGTTTTAAAGAGTAAAGATTCTCAAATTAATTCGCCATCACTTATCGCAAAAAACATGCCATTACTCACATTCTAAAAATGACTCACAACAACCCAAAATATACCACCAAGCAACCCTATACAAGAGTAAAAATACACACAACACATGAGAAAAGACTCACCAAGCAAGAAACAACACAAAAACACATGACATGCAAAAACGAAAATTCCATCCATCAAAAGAAATTTAAGCACATATCCTCATCATCCAATAACATGTAAGCTCAAGATTTTTCCACCTTATTCAAAAATAAGAAAAACTAATAAAGTAAGTAAACTATCTAAATAAAGCAAGTAAACCTCCCAAGTACAAAACAAATGAAGTAGCATGCTAATCCAAGAAAATCTAATTCAAAATCACATATATGCTAAGCAAATGGAAATGATGAGTAGTAAAGTGAACTCCCTGAAAGGCCTCCGGAGGTAGAAATGGCTGGCATGGACAAACAGAGTGCATAAAAAATGAATTGGAACTTTGAGCATGACACGGGTCATGTCAGGTACACGCTTGTGCACTTGTCTTCTACACGTCCCGTGTTCTGTACAAGGCCTCAGTCATGGCCGTGTAGATGTTTCTGATCACCGCGCACGGCAATCACTTACAGGCCTGTGCGCGGTACATTGAGCATGCTACAAAGATCGTGTACTGAACTCGTCCTTGGCCTCGGGCGAGTAGCTGCTTCTGATGTCAGTACACAGCCACCTCTTACAAGGCCGGGTACTGAAAATGGCTCGTGTAGCTGCTTCGCTATTTCTTCCAATTTCTAACTTCACACCTTGTTTTACCCTGCTTTTGTACTTCCAATATACCTCACATATGCTCAAAATCTCATAAAAAATCATCAGCAAAACAATTGTAACCAAAATATGAACTAACATGCACTTCAACACAACCAATCATACCAAAATCAAATCAATACTCATGAGAAAATTTTAAAATTTACCCAATTTTACAAGGAGATCTCTCCATCAACATAATAAGCACACTCAAGTGGTGAGTCAAACCACGCACTCTCCCCCCAAACTTAAATCGAAACAAGTTGAGAATTAAGTTTGCAAAAAGTGGTGGGACTTACCCTTGTAGTTTCCAACAATGAGCTTCTTGTAGAGAAGTATATGCATCACAACGATTCAAGGTACGACACACCACGTACTATTCCCCCAAACTTAAAGTGAAACAAGAGTTTAACTTAAGTTTGCAAGAAGTGGTGAGATGTACCTTCACACTTCAAATCGAGCACTTCTCATATTTTCTATATGCATTCTCCTCAATGAGCACAATCAACCTGCATGCCAAAAATGCAAGAAAACTAAATCAACACAATTAAATGAAAGCAATAAAGAAAATGATGGGTTGCCTCTCATCCAACGCTAAGTTTAACGTCTTCAAGCCGGACGAATTATGGAGAACTCATCGGAATGGCCAAGGATATCGTTCGCTCTTGCCATCAAATTTTAATCTTTGTGCTTCTTCCTCTATTAGGCATTTTTGGCAAGTAACGACCATAGTAGCATCCTTCGAGATTGGCTTTAAAAACTCAACTCGCTTGAGCTTGCATTCAATAACCTCTCCTTTCGAGACCACCACTTATTCCTTTTTATCAAATAAACTCCCAACATTTCTTCAAGCTCTCTTTTGTACCTAAGGCATTGAGAAGAATCAATAGGTAAAAAAAATTCAATATAAACACCATTTTGAAATTCAATGCAACTTGAAGAGTTAAACGGTGTAGAAATGCTCAATTCACTCCTGAACTCATCATCAAGTGCTCTTAGACCTCGTTTCACTTCATCAAATTCATATTCCTCTCTTGATTCTTCGCCTTCACTTGAATTTTTCTTCTCAACAAAGGATAAGCAATCTAAACAATCTCTTCCTCCTCTAGGCTTTCTTCTACCTTAGTCTCTTTACCCCTTTCTAATGAATTTTAATCATCCAAGTTCTCTTCTCCCTTGTCTTCCGTATCCTCAATAAGCTCAATATCTCTTGAGTCTTCATTGTTATCCCCCGAACACTCTTCTACTTCTAACTCTTCTTCATTCTTTTCATCAAAAATTTTCATGTCGTAGAGAGTTTCACTCATCATTTGACTCAATTGACATTCTATGACTTCAAATCTCCTTTCATTTTCTTCTTTCTTTTTCTTCCTTTCTTCTCTTCCATCTTCAGGCATTTTCAACATTTGACTTAATTGATCTTGCAAGGAAGGTCTCCCCTCATCATATGGTGGACATTCTTCTTGAAAATTCCCTTGGACATACCCGTTTTGCATATATGTTCCATCCCCATTTGGTAATTGAGCATGTTCCACATTTGTCCCCCATTAAAGTTGGAAGTAGGCATTTAGTAGGTATTTTGAGGCTCATAACTTGAAAGACTTGGTTGAAAACTTTGCTTTATATCATTTCCATAAGCATATCTTCTAAGCAACTCCATCAAGAAATTATTTTCGGATAGAGGAGTAATAGTAGGAACTTAATTGTTGTAAGAACTTGGAACGGAATAAGTGTTTTCTTGATACAGTTGGAATGTATTAACATTGTAAGCTCCTTGCCATTCCTCATAACTCCCATTGTTGTAGCCTTGAGAGCTTGCTTGACTCATTTGACTACTATACCCATATTTGCTCTCATTCTTATAGCCCATTGATTGTTGTGGTGGAACCAAACCAAGTAGATTTTTGTAATTTCCATCCAAGTATTGGTTCCACCCATCGATGTTCATACTCTTCTTTTCAAGGCTCACTATAATTTTCTTCACTTCCTATTTTTGGTTGCCCTTTCTCCCCTTCTCTCAAGGTTGTCGTACCTATCAAGAAGAACAAGTTAGAAAAAAAATTTTCAAAACAAATATAAGATGCAAAAATAAGAAAAATATCCTAAGCAGAGCTAACAAATACAAACACGTTACACCAAAGGCTTTCGCCCCGACAACGGTGCCATGAACTTGGTTTCAATTTTGGTTTAAATTGATTAGAGCAAGTGTACTCTATCGCGTAGTAGACCGTAGTGACCAAGTACAGAATTTAGAAATATTGAACCCAAGGGCAAAAGTCAATGTATCCGTATTTGAGAGATGTTTGACTCTAGTAGGACTAATGAATAAAGAGGGGGTTATTAACACTAAAAACTAACTAATAAAGCAAGTAAAGATAGAAAATGTACATATGGGATGGAATATGGAAGAAGATGAGCAATCTAAGAAATATGTAAGGCAAGCAACATTCATGGAAAAGGTATATATAGACTCACACACACATGCATTGATGGTCTTTATGTTATAATATTAAGGGCAATCACGTTTGTACCCTTAATCCCTATGGCCAAGGCAATTAGGTTCTCAACTCTTTTACAAGTTTAAATATCCTAGGATTGTCTCTTACTCTCAATTCCCATGAAGGTACTATGATCATAAGTTTGGTTCCCCTTACAAGTTCATCACTAATGTTTTATCATGAGGTTCTAAGCACTTGAAGGGTATGACTTACCTCTCCTCACACTAACTATGTCATCTCATGCAATCAATGATTCAATTAAATCACTAAGCATAATATTGGAATGACCATCCTAACACTATGAATAGAGAGTTTAATCACACAAATCATACATAAAGTGAGAATAAGCATTCATGATAGAAAATATTCATAACAATCATTTCATCAAATATGTGGTGTGCAAAATCTACATAATCCTTAACCAATCATATTGCTAGCCTCACATGAGAACTAGCCACTAGAAATCATTATAAAATCTATACAATCCATGGCATGCTCGAATTTAGCTAAATAATGAAGAAAATCATAAATTAAAGGTAAGTTGGCTTCCCTTGCAAAGTAGGCTTTCTCCTCCTTCAACATGCTCAAATCTTCACTCCTTGATGAATTCCTCTTCTTAGATTGGTGGATTGATGGAATAGTGTATGGATTTGAGGAGATCAAGTGGATTGGATGGATGAAGGGTATAGAGATGGATGGAATGAAGTTAGTGTGTGAAAATATGGTGTAAAATATGTGTAACTGATCCAAAAATGATTCATCTCGTAGTTTGTGGTCAAAACAGGTCCTTATACCCCATGTAAGCTTCTAGAACACGTGCATATCATAAAATTGACTTTTTCACCTACACCGGTCGTGTAGGTGCAGCACAGGGCGTGTAGATAAATCGCGTGCAGCGCAGTTTCACCGTTTCGCGCATAACTTTCACATCCGAATCCCGATTCGACTGATTCTTGCGCTCACGAGATCCTCTCTTCCGTGCCTTTCCAACCATTTATCACACGTCCAGTTTTGAGCTCCACAAGAATACAGAAAAATTAAACAAGTTGGGCGTGTGTTTTTCAGCATTTTGCTTTGGCTCGTTCTCCCTTGTTTCAATTCCGAATTGAGCTCCATTTTTTTCCACATCTTCTTTATCGTTTCTAGAATCTATTTTTACCTGCAAATCACACAAATTACACCAAAGTAATAATTCTATTAATATTTACAAATATGGCACAATTTAAGGCACTTAATCATGAAAATCACACATTTATCATTTTAAAGCACAAATCTTCATATATTCATATAACACCACCAAATGATATACAAAATGAATAAAAACACATAAATACATAATAAAAGATACTAAAATTTAGGTGAAAATGACACCGATCAATGACATTTTTCTTCAATGGGAAACTCTTGAGTTGATCCATTTTCCTTGATCATCTACTAAATCACAATTTAGAAAAGCAGGCATAACATTTATTTGGTGCAACTCTAAGTCATAACGAGTTACCAAAGCCATAATAATTCTAATAGAGTCTTGTATAAAAATAACTTGTTATATCTCTTTACAATTTTGCCATCTTTTTTAGTAAAATCTTTTGCAACAACTCTAATTTTATATTTTTTGATATTGCCATCTCTTCACTCTGGATCATAAAGATACATATGTATCCAATTCTTTAATAATTTTTTGGCAATTCTTACATGATATTAAAATTTATTGTGAGCCATTGATTTCAACTCGTTTTTCATAGCATTTACTCATTTAATAGAATTAGTACTTTTCACCATTTGCTCAAAAATTGAGTTTTTTATAATTTATTATAATGTCAATTTTTAGCTTATTTTATTATACCACGTATGCAATCATTAAAAATAATAGATATATTGTCCTTAAGACATTCTTAATGCTTTTTGATGTAATATACCTAATACAAGCTTATTTACAATTGATTTAGTAAAATCAGATTTATTAAGAGTAGAATATTTTATATGTTGTCCTTAAATATTTTTTGGCTATTCGACAACTATATAACAACTTTAGAAGAAGTTTTTTATTAATGTATTTTCAAATTCTCCACCCAACTTCTTCGATAATCACATTTCATGGTTTCATACTCCCACTGATTTTACAATTCTTAATGAATTTAACATTTCAGTTTTAAAATTCTCGTACTATGGTTAGGACTATAAAATCCATACCCTTTAGACTTTAAGAATAACTGATAAAGAAATCACTCAAATTTCTTTATCCAATTTCTTTTCATGTGGATGTAAATCATTATTCTTGCTGGGCAATCTTAACATACAGCTGCCTATAATCGAGTTTTCTACCCATTTATAGTTCATAATATGTTTTGAATACTGCTTTACTAGGAACTCGACCATCAAGTAAGTGGTAGTTTTAAGTGCATATATCCACAAAATATAGGTATAGATTAATCATTCAACATGATTCTAATCATATTCAATAAAGTACGATTACGTCATTCTGCAATACCAAGTTATTGTGGTGTGTTTGCATTAAGCATAAATACTAGCTTTTCTTGTAATTTAGTGATTGAGCATGATAATTCATCATACTTTCCATAATATAATTAAAATGTTTTAAATAGTAGTTATATATATATTTTTAAAATATACGTAATATTATAAATAATATATAAATGGAGTATTACTTTTTTCTCATGAGTATGGTTTAGTATTCTTAATTAACTATGTAATAGTAATTTTATTTCCATTAACTGTTATTTTTAAGAAACTAATGTATATATATATATAGTCCATGTTTACACTACACACCTTTTTATGTACTTTTAAATTTTAATAGCCATAATTTTCATTAATGGGCTATCAGACAAAATAAATAAATAAATAATATAGTCGGACAATACCTCAGAATTTTTTTGAATGCCGCACCTTAGCCAAACAAATAGACAAAGTTTCTTGTGAGACGGGTTGACCCATCACTAATGTATGCTTATTGTATAGATAAAGTATGTTTAATAGTTGTTAAAGTATGTTTTATAAAGTATGCAGGATTATGTATTAAAGTATGATTTTAGTGTGTTATAATTAATTTATTATTAACATAACTTAACTACAAATAAACATACTTTATCTGTACAATAATCATACACAAATAACTCGTCTCATAAGAGAGTCTCTCAAACAAATAAAGAGAAACAAAAAATTAAAGACAAAATACAACCGAACTTTAAAATAGCGAAAAAACAAAAAAAAAAAACAAAACTCTCCGGACTTTGGGTGAGAAAAAAAATTAAAATGAAAAATGCTGGTTACTTAAAAGTTCTGAAAGACTCTCTTGTAAGACAGTTTTTGTGAGACGGTTGTGAGATGGGTCGACCCATTACTAAAATATACTTATTATATAGATAAAATATACTTATTTATAGTTAAAGTATGTCAATAAATGAATCATATTATAACACCCTAAAATCATACTTTAGAAAATATACTTTAATAATCATTAAGTATACTTTATCTATATAATAATAGACATACTTTAGCATGTCTCATAAACCGTCTCACATATATATCGTCTCATAAGAGAGTTTGTCAAAAGTTTTAGGTAAGGAAAAAAAATGCCGAATGTCAGTGAAAAAAAAAACAAAACAAAAAAAAACAAAACTAAAGATGTCGGAGTTTAAGTTTTTTAGTAAGAGTAAAAAAGACACCGAAGCAAATAAAAAAAATCAAATGATTTGGTGCACCGTGTACATACCTTAAGAAGAAATATATACACTAATTAATATATATATATATATATATATATATATATATATATATATATATATATATATCATCTTCAAAGCGTTCTAATATGACAATCTTTTGAATTTTTAATATTTTTTTAATATTTTCCTTATTTACTTTTAATTAACTTTCTTATTTAATATTTTCTTTTTTAAATAATGTGTTTCTTATTTTTAATACTGATTAAATTCTTAATATTTTATTTATTTATTTGAATATCATCAATTAATTACTAAATCTTTTAATACAATAAATTGATTAATATAAAATTAAATCATATATATAAATGAAAAAAAGAATATTCCATATAATATTCTCTCTCACTCACCTATAAATAAGACTTTTTGGTTATTCATTCTAAATACACACATTCGATTCTCCAAAGAGGAATAAGAGCTTTCTTCAAGTTCCTCTACAGAATTGATTTATAAAAGTATAAAAATTTATTTCGATGGAGCGAAAGTACTCTTCAAGAAGAAGAGAATTACTCGATTTACCTTTTAAGAATCGATTCTTCAGGAGGAAGATAATCGATTCAAGTATGGAGAATCGATCAAGAGGAAAAGAATCGATTCAAGTATGGAGAATCGATTCAAGTTTTCTTGAATAGATTTACATCTTAAAAATTGATTTTTCAAGAGTAAGAGGATCGATTCAAGAATACTTGAATCGATTTATATATCTTAAGAATCGATTGTTCAAGAAATACTTGAATCGATTTATATATCTTAAGAATCGATTGTTCAAGAAAAAAAATCGATTCAAGTATTACCTCTTAAGAATCGATTCAAGTATTCTTTAAGATCTACCTCTAAAGTATTGATTCAAGTATTCTTCAAGTGAAGAGAGAATCGACGATTCAAATACTCTTGAATCGATTTACCTCTAAAGAATAAGAGGTCGAAAAATTAATTCATGTATAGAATCGAAAGTTTAAGTTTTTTAAGTTAAATCATTATTTCATATAAAATGACATTAAAATTGAGTTTATAAATATTTGTTAATTTTTTAAATTTAGTATATTAATAATGATTTATTTACATATATTTTAATTATTCAATTATGACATATGAATTATAAAATTTATTTTCTTTAGTTGTTTATATAATTAAAACTAATAAAATTAAATTAAAAAATAAAATTGCATTATAAATTTATGAATATTTAAAAGAATATTATATACTCCCTTAATACCTTTCACACTTTCTACATTTGGACGTCCCACAATACTTTTCACACCCTATTTTTAGTTAAAAACTTTTACAAATATATCCTTCACCAACCCAACAATTACAAAAATACCAGCCCATAATAAACTTAATTTTTTTGTTTGGGCCTACTTAAAAGACATAAAACTCAATTAACTCTAATCTATACAACCTAACCCAATTATCTTAAACTTAAAACCAACTCATACCCATTTGCCTCTTGGAATATCAGATCTGCTCATTCATCTATCTCTTGTCATCTTGCCGTGAACAAACATAGATCTGCTCATTCCTCTCTATCTCTCTCTCTTGTCTTCTTGCCGTGACATCTCCTTCACGCTTACCCTATCATCTCCTTCGCGCTTATCTCAACCTCACTGCTGAACAAGCCCTAGCCCCTTCTTTGCCCTCTCTTCCGTCGATCTAACCCTCTCTTCCTTTTAGCTTCGATCTTCTCTCTCAACCAAATAAGTTTTCTTCGCCTGAAATCGGAGAGATGCGACTTGGATCTGAGAAGATCTGTAGCGAGTTGGAGTTTGGGATTCAGTTCTTGACCTCGGTTGGAGACGACGGCGATTTCGTAAGGAAGGTCGATGGAACCATCTTCAACGCGGTGATTCCCGACTCCTTATGGTTGGATTCAGTTCTCGACTCCCTCTTTCCCGGTTCTCTTTTACGAAAATTCCCCAATATCTGAGGATTATGTTATCTCAATGTTGCAGAGTGAGATAGAGGTGGTCTGGAGGTGATTTCTTCTCTCTCCCTGCTCCTAGCTTAAATTAATATAATTGTTAAACCTGAAAACATCATCTAGAAGTGTAGCAACTTATTTTGGTGTCTTTCTGTATGTTTATGTAATTTTTGTGTGCATGTAATTTTTTTTTAAGTTACAATCATTTTTAAATTTATTTTTGAAATTTCAGAAATTTTTAGTATATTAGGGATTTTTTTTAATTTTTTGGTTGATTAGGGGTTGGTTGACTTTAATAACCAAACACCAATACCCAACTGTATGGACAAAATTACCCCTGAAAAAATGAGTTGAAAAAGTCAAAAAGCAAAATTTCTTAAACAATATGGAATAGTAAATGTGAAAAGTTTTCCGGGAAGGATATATATATATATATATATATATATATATATATATATATATATATATTACACACGCGTCGTGGAAAGCAAAATTCAAATATGATAGCAAGTGTGGCAACGTCCATTCCCACATATTAACATATTTACTTACAATTAACTTCTTTATTTAATATTTATTTTTAAAAATAATATGTTTCTTATTTTTAATAATGAATCTCAATTAGTTAATAAATTTAAAAAAATTATAGAAATTAAGAAAAAAATATTAATTAAAAATATTTATTTAATTGTTTATATATGTGGTAACAAATAAAAAATGTATATAATTAGAAAAAAATTTAATTAAAAACATATATATTAATTAAAAATATTAATTTTCTTATACGTTGTCATGCCTCATTAATGATGACCTACGCACGGTGGCACCTCAATTGTATTATGTTATGAGGTAATATTTAAAAAAAAACAAGTCAATATTATTTCAAAAGTTAGGAGTAAAAGTTATAATTTTTTGTAAATTTTTTATATTGATGAAAGTAGTTGCCTAGCTTAAAAAAAAATCTTCCTAATTAATGTTGAATTGTTATATGACACATATTATTTAATTATAAAATATAAAATAAAAGTAATAATTGAATGATCTCGCGTAGTACGCATGTTTCATTCTACTATATACTAATTGCGAATACGCTACTATAAATAACTTTTTAAAAGTATGAGTGTCGCAACGTGGTTTTAAAATTATCGTTTTTTTTATTTTAATTTCATATATATAATATTTCTACTTTTGTTTATTTATTTATTATTATTTTATTATTCATGTATATCTATAAATTAAATAACACCTTTAATTATATATTTTTTGATTGGTTAGAAATAGATAATCAAATCAATCAATAAAAATATATCCAACTTATTATTATTATTATTATTCATGTATATCTTCAAATTAAACACCAGCTTTAATCATATTTTTTGATTGGTAAGGAATAAATATTTTTATTTTTTATTTATTATCACATATAATATTTCTATTTATTTTATTATTATATTACTAATGTATATCTTTATATTTAGAATTAAAAAGTAAATTTTAATTATTAAATTATTACAATATGCATTTAATATAATTTTCAAAATATATTACAATATGCATTTAATATTGAATTATCTAATTAATTTTCTTATAAAATATAATACATCATTTTAAGTATACTATAGCAGAAATTTTTCTTGCTGACGTGTCTTCTCCAGAGCGCTTCAATGTGACGTGTAATTTTCTCATTGTTTTGGATTTTTAATACTTTTTTTAATATTTTCCTTATTTTCATTTAATTAAATTCCTTATTTAATATTTTCTTTTTTAAATAATGTGTTTCTTATTTTTAATAATGATTAAATTTTTAATATTCTATTTATTTATTTAGGTATAATTAATTAATTACTAAATCTTATAATATAATAAATTAATTAATATCAAATTAAATCATATATATATAATATCAAATTAAATCATATATATAAAGGGAAAAAAATTCCATATCATATTCTCTCTCACCCCACCTATAAATAAGACTTTTTGATTATTCATTCTAAATACACACATTTGATTCTCCAAGAGGAATAGAAGTTTTTTTTCAAGTTCCTTTAGAGATTAAGAAAGTATAAAATTTATTAGAACTGATTCAAGTATTCTTGAAATGATTTACCTCTTAAAAATCGATTCTTCAAGAGGAAGAGAATCGATTCAAGTATTTTTAAATAGTTTACGTATTAAAAATTGATTTTTCAAGAATAAGAGGATCGATTCAAGTATTCTTGAATCGATTTACATCTTAAGAATTGATTATTCAAATGAAAAAAAAAATCGATTCAAGTATTACCTCTTAAGAATCGATTCAAGTATTCTTTAATATCTACCTCTAAAGTATTGATTCAAGTATTTTTCAAGTGAAAGTGGAACGACGATTCAACTACTCTTGAATCGATTTACCTCTAGAGAATAAGAGGTTGAAAAACTAATTCATGTATAGAATCGAAAACTTAAATCCTTTAAGTTAAATCATAATTTCATATCAAATAATATTAAAATTGAGTTTGTAAATATTTGTTTATTTTTTAAATTTAGTATATTAATATTTATTTATTTACATATATCTTAATTATAATTGTGATATATGAATTATAAAATTTATTTTATTTAGTTGTTTATATAATTTGAAACTAATAAAATTAAGTAAAAAAATAAAATTAATAAATTAATTACAAATTATATATATCAATTTTACTTTTGAAAATTTTGAGTTCGGTTCCAAAAACAAAAGTTGTCTTTGTGTTCATCATCCACAATCATGTTGAGTATCAACTCAACAGAAGCTCCATATAAGCGTATATATTTGCCCCAAGTGCATAGCTCAAGTGGTAGGGAGGTTGGAAAAGCCTTCTAACTGAGCTTGGTTGCTGTAGGGTGGAGATTCGAATTCTGTCTTTCGCATAAACTTGGCTCCTTGCAAGCACAAGCTAAATAGCGAGCTCTCTCTATAAGCCACTTGAGACATATCCTGCGATTTACATCCTTCACCAATCTCCAGGGCAGGGGCGGTGGGGGCCCCTAATGGTGGGGTACACCATTATTTAAACAAAAGACAGCACTATTGACACCCAAAAGAGTACTAAAGGCACCCAAACTATCAAAATAATTATAGTGAAAATACTATTTTAACCCTCAACTCTGAACTTATACAAGGAACCCCTTATTACTGAGCACACCCAATTTAATTATTTTACCCACATACTCCCTCTGTCCCATCATAATAGTTACATATTTCCATTTTGGGCGTCCCATCCTAATGGTTTCATTTTTCTTTTTAGCATATGAGACCCACACAAATTAATTATTTTTCTCTTCATGGGCCCACACATCCCACTAATACACCCACCCACTTTACATTGCAAAAAGCAAACGTAACTATAAGGACGGAACGGAGGGAGTATATCTCAACAAACAACCCACGACAACAGAAAACTGGAAGAAAAAAAATCGCGATAACCAGAGAAATGAAGAAAGAAGGAGAAATGAAGAAAAGAATAAGAAAGGATAACTAGAGAAATGAAGAAAAGAATAAAAAAGGAAAAAGAACACGACAAAAGTAATATATTGAAACACGTCTGGTCACAAAGGAGCAGACACAATTAGCACAAAGTAGCAGAAACAATTAGTCTAAAAAAAATCATACAAACAACATTCAAGAGTTGTGCAAATAGAAACGTCTATAAGAATTGCAATCGCCATAGCAAAGACCCATTTTTATAGAGAGATTTTTGCAATTCTTCATTCATGATTTCTTGGGCAAATTTATACATTAAGTACCACAGTACCAACTTCTTTAACTATTCTTTTAATTTTTTTTTAATTCTTGTGATTGTAATGAATAACCATTAAACATAGCTTTTCTGTGGTGCTCTTTGGTGCCTTCTTTTTCTTTTGTGTTTTCTTCTTTCTCCTCTCCTTCTTTCTTAATTCCCTTCTTCTCTGGCTGCCTATGCTGTTTTTTATTTTTTATTTTTAAATTTAGTTTTCTTTTTTAACTTTCGATAAAAGTATACTTATTATCCTTACAATCTTCAGTATATCAACCGTTCCCAACCTCCAAGACTCACTGGCATGTTCCAATTCTACTCCAGCGTCGTACAGACAGATGCATCACGTACTCCCGTTGATAATCAAGTCCTAGGATCACTGAATAAATGAGTACACTGACCGGAACAACAACATATGATTTTCTAAATTGATTGATTGATTGCGCGTAAAAATTGATGAAATTATGGGGTGTGACTTGAAGCACCTGTTGAGATAGAGGTGGGGAGAACGGAGGTGGGCTTAGTTAATAGATTGGGTGTACTCACTAACAATTGATTCGTTTAAGGTAAGGGTTAATATGGTATTTTCACTATAATTATTTTGAGAATTTGGGTGCCCTCAGTACTCTTTCGGTGGCAATGGTACCGCCCTTAAGCATATAATTCAAAAATTAACATGGAGGTTAGGTTTTCATAATTTTTACGATCTTATATTAATAATAAGATTTACCTTGATATGTCATTAATATATATTCACGCCTTATGCTCCTATCAATTATTTGATATGCCATTAATCTAACTAGCGTTTACCCGGCTGCGCGTTGCGTGGACATGGAAATTTCTGAAATATTTTTATATATATAATTTTCTTTTTCTAATAAGGTTAATAAAATTTTCTTGGAATGCAAGAAGTATTTTTTTTATATTCGACCATGCTTATATATTTTTTTTGTGTTTTGTAATTTTTTAGTACCATTCAACAAATGTTTCTTTTTACGGCTTCTATTCTTTCCTCTTGGTTTCTTTTTTCGTTACAATTAAATATTAAAAAGCTTAATTTTCACTTTTTAGGATTAATTGTGAGAATTTTGCAATTTCGGATTTCTTGCAGGATAACATTGGCCATGGAAAGCATCAACATAAATGATGAAAAAAATAAAAAGTAAGGATAGGTTCATACGCTTGTCTCCACAATTCAATATCTACATGTCGAATTTCCAGATCATCAATTATCAAAATTGTATTTGAATTAAAATAATTCGAATTGCAACATTAAATAATTAGAACAATTCGAATTAATAACTGTATTTGACAGACATTAAATATGTCATGTATGCTTATGCAAAGTGACTTGCAACATTTGCTAATTCCTTACAATGACAATCATGATGCAGATTCAACACAAATTAAACAAAATAATCTATTTTAAAGAATATAGTCAACATCATATAGAATGTTTGTATGAATTATTCTCCTTTCTATTTAGCAATTGTTGATAAGAGCATAGAAAAGAAGTTGAACATACAACCACGCATCCAGAAAAATCTGCCAATGCACTGTTACATTAGATAAACATTTTCATGAGGCAGATATCATTCACTAAATGATCAACAAGCTTATAGATATGAAAACTTGGACTGTGCGTTGCACAGACAGGAACTTTGTTAAAAAAAATTTATCTAAACTTGGCCGTGCTTGATCCGTGAAGGGATGATAATGGGTAGGGTACCCGCTTATTTTGGGTACCCGTATTCTTATCCATACCAGATTAAAAATAACTATCTGTACTCGTACTCGTCCCATTTAAAAAACTTATTATGGTACACGTACCTGTCCCATACCTATTTATTAATACTCGCGGGTATCCATACTCATTTAATATTTATTTATTAATTGATTAATAATTGATAAATAAAAAAGTATTAACTGATTAAGAAAAAGTGATAACCAATCTAATCAAATCAACATTATGCCCTAAACCACTGGGGTACAGTATACCAAAAATCTCTGGGTAAATTTTAATTTCACCCTTGGAACGAACATTATTCCGTACTGGTAAATGGTAAACCCTTGGGTACAGTATGCCCTAAACCACTGGGTGAGAGCTTATCATAAACCTTAAGGGTAAAGTCGTAATTTCACAATTGGAACAAACACTAAATCCTACCTATAAATATTAAATCATGCATTGCACGGATAGGGAAATTTTTGAAATATTTTTATATATATAATTTTTTTTCTTATAGAGTTAATAGAATTTTCTTGGAATGCAACAAGTATTTTTTTATACCCGACCGTCCTTTTTTTGTATTTTGTAATTTTTGGAGAAATTTCTGAAATATTTATATATATATAATTTTCTTTTTCTTATAAATAGAATTTCCTTGGAATCTGAGGAGTATTTTTTTTATACCCGGTCGTGCTTATATTTATATTTTTCAATGATTATATTAATATTTAAAATAAATAATTATAATGTTATTATAAAATAAATAATTCCTCTGTATTTATATAGGTGTATAGGTACCCGTAACCCGTATCCATTTAAATATCCACCACCCGTACGTAATATCCCATTTTAAAAATTCATTATGATATCTATAATCATCACAAAATTTTATTTATCAATATCAGTAAGTTATTCATACTTATTTAATACTCTTACTAATTTATTTTGTATATATATATATTCTAGTGATTAGATTTTATATTTAAAATAAAAAACTATACTATTATTAACTAAATATATAACATAAATTGGTAAAGATTTTTGTGAGACCGTTTTACGAAATTACTTTTGTAAAACTGATAAAAAATAATAACATTCCAAGACTATTACACTAAAAAATATATGAGAAATAACTCAAACAAATAAGTATAATCTAAACAATTAAACTTGTAAGACATTAAATACCAGTAAGCTATTAAGAAGTCGGGGCCATACAACCAAAATATGAAATCAGTATCTTAACAGAAATACAAAATGAAGCAAGTAGGTGCTCACGGTCCCAAATCAAAACTACAACATTTGTTATGTATACGTCAATAGTAAGAAATGTGCAACACTCTAATTTATTGGTCAATGACACACACTCATGGATAAACATACTTTGTTTGTAGGAAAGGAAAGACATGTAAGCCAACAAACAAAATCCAATAATTTCAACATTTTTCCGCATATTAAGGATTCGGGCACCGTACAATATTACTCTCTACCTGAGACTTCAGATGACAACCTTGCCCCAGCTCGCTCGTCTCTTTCTTGACCAGAGCACCACAGGTTATGGTCATATTTTCAGAGCCAGCATCCCCAAAGTAGATTTTTTTTGCCAAACTTTAAGCCTACATCAGTTTCATACTTTCAATAAATAAGGAAAATCAAATTAGTATTCGATATATTTATATGTATCCTTCTTTTGATGCATGAACTTTAAAGAAGAGACTGAAAAGGAAATCGTTAAACATAAAAATAAAAATATAGAAAATAAAATGGATAGAAAAGTGAGAAGAAATTACCAAATAATTCAAATAATGAAATGGATACCTGGTCTCAAATAATTAAAAAAAAGGGAAGCTTCATAAAAATCTTGAACCTTCCATGAATTATTTTGTCGAATAGTATGAGATAGTACCATCCCTACAAAAATAAAAAATAATAATTTCAAATGAGAGTGAAAAATAATTCATCACGTAGGATGCAACACAGTATCATAAGAAATATGATACTGTTTAATGGATAAGAAAAATAGATAAATGTGTTATAGAGAAACAGATAAAAAAAATTCTCCATCATTAAAAAAAATGTCATCTTAATAAGACAATATTAGAAATAGAGAAAAATTAATGGATGAGCGACACTATTGCCACCCGGGTTTATACCAGAATGAAGCTTGGGTGAAACTAAGTGGAGGTCCGAACGCATCTATTAAATTTTTATTGCTTATTATGAATAGAATGGCAATGGGTAGGCATCTGCTTATTTTGTGATACATGTACCCGTATTCATTTAAATATTAATTACATGTATACATATCCATTCCATTTAAAAATTTTATTATAAAATATAATCCCTACGTCCACTGTTAATCTATCAATTTTACTATTTTGGGTCGTCCACTCTCAATCTATCTATTTCCCTTTTTAGACATATGGGACCCACATTCTTACTAATACAATTAAAATATGAGACTCACACCCTCTACTAATACAACTCCCTACTACACATAAAATAATAATATTACTTAATCCACGTGCTAAAAGCAAATGAATACATTAACCATGGCCGGAGGGAGTAATAAACATGTTGTACCTGTTAAATTGTTGTAATACAAATAATCTCGGTTTATTCGGATACAAAATATAATCTTGGTATATTAAACCTTAGGGTAGCGTCGTAATTTTACACATAGAATTAACAATGTACCCTATCGATAATTAGTAAACCCTCTGAAAACATTATGACATAAACCAGTGGGTAAGAGTATGTAGCATGTGTGCTATGCGGGATCATTGAGTATTTATATAAAATAAATAAATAAATTTAAAAAACTAAATATTTTTATTATAAAATATTCTTCTGTAATTCAAATTAATTAAACAAAACACTACTCTTGTGTATAATGTGCACATTAATTAGTAGGATAATATATTAACTTTTTAGAGTTATGTTTGATAAAATAATTAATTAATTAACTAATATGCATTGTATTTATGCTTAAAATCTTGTATCCATGGGATATCGTATCAAAATTTCACGTTTTTGAAAAATTGTACTCCTTAATTTTAAATGTTATACTTTTTAGTATAAAAACTTAATTTTAATTTTTTGGTAAAAAAACTCAATTTTTTTAATCAAACATTTAAAACAAAATGCTATGAAGAGACTCATCCTTGTATTTAATATAAGGGACAAATAAAGATTAAATATTAAAAGTCATTATAAATTGGAAAAAAAATTAATGGTTACACTACAAAAAAAAAAAAACTACAAAAATATAAGTGTTCTGATTGTTATTTTAATTTAGCGTGAAACTCACAAAATTTTGAATCGTTATTTTCAAAACTCTATTATTGTTTTAAATTTATTCAAGTTTCACAAATTGAATTGATAAGAATATTATGAAGTGTTCCCTTCGACATGGCGCTAATTTTGTTAATGACAAACATTTATGATGTATTTTCAATACTAATTTATATTGAAAGTTACATATTTCTATTTCATTTTTCAATTAATTAGGGATCAATTTTGGATGAAATTAAAGCACTATTTTTTTCTTTTCCATGTTAAATTTTACTAAGAGTGAGAATCCTATTCATACCCAATTAAGAAAGTAAATTAGTGAATTACTAAAGTACAACAATACAGAAGTCTGCCTCATTCCAATATTGAAAGAAACTAAATTAGTCCTACATTTGTTATTTTAAGCTGAAATAGAGTTGGAATAGAAGTAAACACAAAAATAGATGAATAAAAAAAAGGAATCTCAAATTTTGGAATAAAATCCCGCAATTGGAAGCAATGAGCCAAGATACAGCTGCAATGGCTAAACATAGACCCCACTGCACCAGTTCAACCTCTCTGTATCAACAAACTCATTCAAAAACTCCACCATCAACACTTGAAGACACAATGCTATTCCTATAGATCTAACAAACACCTTGCAAAATTTCAGTTGTAAATCTTACTAAATCTTCATGAAATTATAAAATTTGAGAAAGAAAATAGAAACATCACTTGATTTTTTTTTCTTTATAATGTATGACTCTTAAGAGCAATACATTTTCTTAGGTATACTTATTTGCAAACCATGATGTGAGAAACTACTCATTTGAGAAACTTCAAACTACTCATTTCTGGCAATTCCTACAATTACAGTAGTCAGAACTGACAATATGTGAACAGTAAGAATCATGATTGTTGGGGGAAAAATCAAATAATGTCTGGAGTTATAAACAATAGAATCCATCAGCCATAACTACAATTGAACCATCACAAATTTCAACAATCCAAAACTAAACAAATTTCAGAATCACAACTACTTAGTTTAATTCAGTAGATCTCTTTAAAATGCGAACAAAAGAGTAACCTTATGAATGAACCAAGTATAGCGACATACCTGCACGAAGAAGCTACGCGATGAAAAAAACTATATCAATTTCTTCCATTACCATTCAGAGAAAAGAAGAAAATGATAGGGAGTATGAGCAAGAAGATTGATTTTGCATATGCTAATCTGTACAAAGACAGAAAAAGAGAAAATATGTTAACTGCTTCTACATGTAGTATTTTAATTTGACATGGAGTACAAAAATTGAGATGAAAATCAAACTTATACGCAAACTTGAAATAATCCAAAATAAAAATAAAAATGCAATGTATGCAATCTGAAACATGGGTTTTAAAACAACAATATACTCAATCATGGCCTTTACCAAACTTTAAAATGCAAAATTTAACTGTAAATCTTACTATTTTTATGATCATGTAATTATAAAATTTGAGAATGAAAATACAAACATTGTTTACCTAGATAAAATCTCACAGCTTTAGCATAGGACCTTTTCTGATTTGACCAACTTCAGCATAAGGATATCTGTACCAATAACAAAAAGATTCAAAAAATAATTGTTATTATCCCAAACCACTATGCATAGAGGGTCTGCAATTAAGCCACACATATTAGATTTGGTTGATGGAAAAGTTGAATTACCACTACCTTAGCATATAAGCAAAAATATAGTATCTAGCTACTGTATTAGCACATGACAGAACATTGTATCAATATCCACATAGTTGCTAAGAAGGTTTATTTCTAGCACGAAGTTTTTTCATTTTAATATAATTATTATTTATTTCCTTCAATTCAATTTAATTGAGCACCTACTCTTTTTCTATAAAAATTTGCATAACAGCCTTCGAAAAATAGTAAAGCAGGACTAAAAGTTTGCTAAGTAGACAACTTACACCAATAAAAAATGTAGCTACATAGGTTCTTTTATCCAGCTCCACCAGTATTTAGAAAATAAAATTTTCTAAGCGTACAACAGACAACCGAATTGCATTGCAGTTAACATGAATCCAATTGAGAACAAAGATTAAAATAAAAAAATAAATCCATCTGAAGCATACCATGATTAGAACCGTAAAATGCACCTGTTGTACCTCCATCAGTCATGAACAATAATTCAAATCACAATTAATCAATTAACATAGCTCGACCACCCATAATCTGAAATAATTAAATACTTTTTCAACATCCGGCGGAGTGAAGACCATGGCCTAGAAAGAGTAGCCAATTTAAATGCCTATTCCTAGCTTAATTTTTAAAAGATATATTAAAGAGAGCACGAATGGTTTGTAGATGGAGATTCTCACCCATTAGGAGGATGAAGGCGGATCGGCGACATGACATCCATCACAAATTAATAGAGTAGCAAAATGCTTAGTGCGGCGCCTTAGGATCTGCTTCTCCGCTTTTCTGACTGCCAGCTTCAGTTTAACCATATGGTAGAAGTCATCCGGATGACTAAGAGTCGGCCTCAAGCTCACCATTTTCAGCTGTAAAACAAAAAACCAAGAGAAAATATTGGTATTTTAATTTCCAACTATAATTAAAATCAAATCAACTATCAGTTAACCTTCAAGGAAAAAAATAAAAAATCTGTATTTTTACAAAGTCCAATTCATATATCATATTATCAATGAAAAGGTCATTTAAGAGAAAGAATCATAGACATAACAAACTCAAATAACTATAATTAAAACCAAATCAACGATCATTTAACCTTCAAGGAAAAAAACTGGAACTAACTAATTTTTTCTTATTATAATTAGAGCATGAGTAATGGATTACAATCAAAATTTAAGATGAAAACATAATTCCTATGCGTCTACAATTAACATCAATTTCAATTGAAGATCCCAAAGACACAACTTGAATGATAAGAATTATTTAATAATAGGACCCTCGGTTTAATCAGAAATAGAACCGCAAAATTATCATTACATTTTGAATTCCAAATATTTTTGGAGAGCTTTTATCGATTAGTTGCTCACTTGCTCTCTCACTCACTCACCCGATATCTAAATCACTTCATTAAGTAAATACAATGCCTCAAAAGAATTGAAACCGATTATACCAATTTAACGTTCTCAAAATCAAACCAAAAAATTTCTAAAATTATTAAACTATTATAGAATCAAAAACAAATAAAAAAAATCTATTCACACCTTGAATGTAACATCTTTAGAGCGAGATTACGACATCTTTCATTGAGTTTGCAAGAGCAGGAAACTGTAAAACAAATTGAAAATGAATATAAATGAGAGTGTTTACTAATTTCAACTTTTCAAATGAAGATTCAATTGATATGAATCTGCAAAAGAAACACAAACATATCAGCATTAGATTTACGGAAATGAGGGAATATCAAATTGAAAGGGTAATATCCGGAAGTCCAAAACAAATTAATGAAAGAGAATTGGGAATGATATCAACTTATAGCATCTCAATAAAAGCTCTTCCAGTTGTTGGGATAGTTAGAAGATAACTGGAATTATTCCTAGTAGCTGACATTCATGAAGTAGGAAAACTTTCTAATAATCACTATCTACAAATAACGAAATTTAAAAATATATGATATAAAGTAAATGGTAACTATTAGATCATACAGACAGGTAATGAAATATGCAAATAGATATTAGCTTAGAATCTTAAAAGCAACATAAACTGACCCCAACAGGAGCTTCAATAAGAGGGCAAAAAACAGCCTCTAAAGGCAAATGACACTGTGATATATGCCAAGAATTGAGAATTGTTGGCATTCGATCATTTAGTTAACATGAACTATTAGGGTTCCATACGTTTCTAACATGCAGCGGAAGCAAGAAAATCAAGAAACGTATTACCTTTCACCAGGGTATGTTGAAGAAGGTGGATTCTCGCCGGCAGCCTGCGCAGCGTCACGAGAATGACCATAACTTCCTCATCCAATCTCCGATTTCGATATGAGCTCTGTACGATTTTATAAAAATCATACAAATTGGTGGACAACAGTAGCAAACAACCTTTCGGTCTTCTGCTGTATTCCCAAGTCCAATCTCGACGTCGTGTGGGCTACGATCCTCGAGATCTTCTCAATCTGATGTTCACTCTCTATCTCACGTATGTTAGGCACAGAAATTAGGTTTAGAACAGTTGAGATGACTTATATATGGGCTACAGCAGGGACCAGGAGAAGAATTAGAGTTGAGCTTCCATTGGGCTTAAGTATCCAAGCTTAGCCCAAAGCTTATACTTAAGTTCAATAATAATAATATATACCACTAAAATATTATTACTGCACTACCGTTCTAATCTCATAATTACGTTATGGGCTCCTTCTTATTATGATCCCGTTAGTCTCCCCATGTTTAAGATATACAATGTCCATTAATTAATTAAGTTACTGACAACTCCATTAATTAATATCTCATCCAAGAGTAGTACCACTCAACCTCATTACCATGCCGGAATAAATCCACCAACAGGGTTTACATGATAATCCTTATGAGCTCCTTTAGGGGACATCATCAACCTATGACGGACACGGATTCCTTCTACAATCAACAACACACTATAGAAACAACATTATTTCCCAACTCACTGAGTTTATTGATTTAATTTCATGTAAATCTCACCCATTTATGAATCAAAGAAATACATACTGCCCTACGTGTCGAGGTTATTGTATAGGTATTAAGAGCACGAACATTCATAATAACAAAGATCAAGTTCTTCTATAAGTCAGTATAAGTCGAACGATCTCAAGCGGTCCTGCTCAATACACACAAAGTGCACTAATGTGATTCTATAGCCAAGATAAGCTAATACCAAACTACACTACAACCATCCCGATAGAGAGTCCCCGTGTATCTCGGTTGTGAGCATCTATTTATACTTTATAAGAAAACCGATAATATGATCTTCCGCGTGTTGTCGCACAACATATTATCTACAGTATAAAGTAAGTGGACTATTGCATCAAACATATAAATAAATTATAAGATACAATCATTTGATCATATGATTCTCATTTCAAATTAATTGTTTAAACAACTAGACTTTTAGTATACAATCCAACAATCTCCCACTTATATTAAAAGACTATGTTGTAATGTCTTTTACCATACACTGATTTCTACTCCCACTACACAACCATCAAAAGCTTTCGCCTTAAGGTCATTGTAAATTGATTTACTAGGTTATCATCTGATGCAATCTAGGTGACAACAACCTTCCCCTCATCATACGATTTCTCATAACAGGTGGTACTTGCGCTCCATGTGTTTAATTGCCTTATGGACTCGTGATTCCTTCAAGTTTGCAACTGCACCATTATCATCAAAATAAGTTGTGATAACCTTGGGCAAACTTAGAAACACTTCGAAGTCCAACACGAAGTTTCTAGAGTCATACAGATACTTTGGCTGCCTCATAGACTTCAATTTATCATCTTTCCATGATGGAGTCTGGAGTCTGAAATATATTTCTATATAACTCTCCTCCACAATTATGACTCAACTTCCTAAAATTAAACACAACCTTCGAGGTGGATTTACTGCCGTCCCTATCTGATTTGAAAAATCTGAATCTACGTAACTCATAAGAAGTAGTGAATCTGTCTAGTAAGCCCACATATAATTTTTAGTCCTTTTCAGGTACATAAATATATGTCTAACCACAGTTCAATATTCTTATATCGGGTTATTTTGATACCCACTGTCCAAGTCTTTGGTAAAATAAATATCCATTCTCGCGTATAGCATCCCTTAGATTAAGCTTCCTTATTCGCCGAAGCATAAGGAACCACTTTCATCACCTTTATCTTCTTTTGTGTCTCAAGACACATTTCCTTAGATAAAGTCTCATGCTAAAGCAAATAAGGATCGTATCATGTCATGAAGCATGAGACAAGCATAACATCCTTTCTTGTGATCCGTATTACCGTGATCAAAAGGGTATTTTTGTTTTTCTTAAGTCCTTCATTTCATACCGCTTTATCAACCATACCCATGTTGGCGCTTGGATCATTTGGTTAACATGACTCGTTAGGGTTCCATGCGTTTCTATCATAGCAGAAGCAATAAATCATAGAAACGATTACCGTTCACAGGGTATGTAGAAGATGAAGGATTCTCGCTGGCAGACTGTGCAGTCCCACGAGAATGGCCATAACTTCCTCGTCTGATGTCAAAATTGAATGATCTTTGTGCTCAGACGATCCTCTCTTCAACGGCTTTCCGTCAGTATATTGATCATCGAATTCTGAGCACTGTACGATTTTATATAAATTTGGTAAAGTGGCGGACAGCAGCAGCAAACTACCTTCTGATCTTCTGCTGTATGTCCCAAGTCCGATCTCGACGTCTTGTGGGCGACGATCTACGAGACCTCCTCAATCTGCTCTCAACCCTCATCACACGTGAATAATAAAATAAATTAGGATTACAGATAAGTTAAGGTGACTTATATACATGGGCTACAATAGGGACCAGGAGCAGAAATTGGGTTGGGCCTCCATTGGGCTTAAGTATCCAAGCTTAGCCCACAACTTAAACTTAAATCCAATAATAATAATATATTCCACTAAAATATTATTACTGCACAACCTTTCCAATCCCAAAATTATGTTTTGAGCTCCTTCTTATTATGAGCCCGTTAGTCTCCCCATGTTTAAGATATAAAATGTCCATTAATTAATTTAAGTTACTGACAACTCAATTAATTAATATCTCATCCAAGATTAGTACCACCCAACCTCATTATCATGCCGGGATAAATTCCACCTGCAGGGTTTACATGATAATCCTTATGAGCTCCTCAAGGGGACATCATCAACCTATGACGGACATAGATTCATTCTACAATCAACAGCACACCATAGAGACAGCACTACTTCCCAACTCATCGAGTTTGTTGATTTAATTATATGTAAATCTCACCCATTGATGAATCAAAGAAATATATATTGCCCTACATGTCGAGGTTATTGTATAGGGATTAAGAGCACGAACTTCCATAATAATTGAGATCAAGTTTTCCTATAGGTCAGTATAAGTCGAACGATCTCAAGCGGTCCTGCTCAATACACACAAGTGCACTAATGTGATTCTATAGCCAAGACAAGCTAATACAAAACCACACTACAACTATCCCGATAGAGAGTCCCCGTCTATCTCGGTTGTGAGCATCTGTTTATAATTTATAAGAAAACCGATAATATGATCTTCCGCGAGTTGTCGCACAACATATTATCTACAGTATAAAGTAAGTGGACTATTGCATCAAACATATAAATAAATTATAAGACGAAATCATTTGATCATATGATTCTCATTTCAAATAAATTGTTATAAGATTGTTCATACAAAAAGCTAGACTTTTAGTATACAATCCAACAATCTCCCACTTATACTAAAAGACTATGCTGTCATGTCTTCTGCCATACATCTAATTCCCACTCCTACTACACGACCATCAAAAGCTTTCGCTTTAAGGTCCTTGTAAATGGATTTACTAGGTTATCATCCGATGCAATCTAGGCGACAACAACATTTCCCTCATCATACGATTTCTCGTAGTAGGTGGTACTCGCGCTCCATGTGTTTAATTACTTTATGGGCTCGTGATTCCTTCAAGTTTGCAACTGCACCATTATCATCAAAATAAATTGTGATAACCTTGGGCAAACTTAGAATCACTTCGAAGTCCATCATGAAGTTTCTAGAGTCATATAGATACTTTTGCTGCCTTATAGGTTCCAATTTATCATCTTTCCATGATGGAGTTTGGAGTCTGAAATATATTTCTATATAACACTTCTCCACATTATGACTCTACTTCCTAAAATTAAACACATAACCTTTGAGATGGATTTACTGTCGTCCCTATCTGATTTGAAAAATCTGAATCTATGTAACCCATAAGAAGCAATGATTCTGTTCGGTAAGCCCATATATAATTTCTGATCCTTTTCAGGTACATAAGTATATGTCTTACCACAGTTCATCATTCTTGTTTCGGGTTACCTTGATACAAACTGTTCATGCCTTCGACAAAATAGATATCTATTCTCGTGCATAGCATTCCTTAGATTAAATTTCCTTATTCGCCGAAGCATAAGGAACCGCTTTCATCACCTTTATCTTCTTTTTGTGTCTTAAGACACATTTCCTTAGATAAAGTTACATGCTAAACGAGTAGGAATTGTATCTATTCATGAAGCTTGAGATAAACATAACATCCTTTCTTGTGATCCGTATTACCGTGATCAAAAGGATATATTTTGCTTTTCTTAAGTCCTTCATTTCATACTGCTTTATCAACCACACCCATACGCCAGACAATACTTTTTCATTGTCTCCAATGAGCAATATATCATCTACGTACAGTACAAGAAATACCACCATGTTTTCGTCACTCTTTTCAATACAAAAGACACATCCGCGCATTGAATAAATCCATATGCCTGAATTCCTCATCAAAATGGATGTTTCTGTTGGCGCTTGGAACATTTGATTAACGGGACCCGTTAGGGATCCATGCGTTTCTAATATCAGCGGAAGCAATAAATCATAGAAACGATTACCATTCACCAGGGTATGTAGAAGATGAAGGATTCTCGCTGGCAGACTGTGCAGTCCCACGAGAATGGCCATAACTTCCTCGTCTGATGTCTAAATTGAATGATCTTTATGCTCAGACGATCCTCTCTTCAACGGCTTTCTGTTAGTTTATTGATCATTGAATTCTGAGTACTGTACAATTTTATATAAATTTTCCAAGGTGGCGGACAGCAGCAGCAAACTACCTTCTGATCTTCTGTCGTATGTCCTAAGTCCGATCTCGACGTCGTGTGGGCGACGATCTACGAGACCTCCTCAATATGCTCTCAACCCTCATCACACGTGAATAATAAATAAGATTAGGGTTCCAGATAAGCTAAGGTGACTTATATACATGGGCTACAGCAAGGACCAGGAGGAGAAATTGGGTTGGTCCTCCATTGGGCTTAAGTATCCAAGCTTAGCTCAAAGCTTATACTTAAGTCCAATAATAATAATATATTCCACTAAATTATTATTTCTGCACTGCCTTTCCAATCCCAAAATTACGTTTTGGGCTCCTTCTTATTATGAGCTCGTTAGTCTCCCTATGTTTAAGATATACAATGTCCATTAATTAATTTAAGTTACTGACAACTCAATTAATTAATATCTCATCCAAGAGTAGCACCACTCAATCTTATTATCATGCCGGAATAAATTCCACCTGCAGGGTTTACATAATAATCCATATGAGCTCCTCAAGGGGACATCATCACCCTATGAAGGACACGGATTCCTTCTACAATCAACAGCACATCATAGAGACAACATTACTTCCCAACTCACCGAGTTTGTTGATTTAATTACATGTAAATCTCACTCATTGATGAATCAAAGAAATACATACTGCCCTATGTGTCGAGGTTATTGTATAGGGATTAAGAGCACGAACTTCCATAATAACTGAGATCAAGTTCTCCTATAAGTCAGTATAAGTCGAACGATCTCAAGCGGTCCTGCTCAATACACACAAGTGCACTAATATGATTCTATAGCCAAGACAAGCTAATACCAAACCACACTACAACCATCCCGATAGAGAGTCCCCATCTATCTCGGTTGTGAGCATCTGTTTATACTTTATAAGGAAACCGATAATATGATCTTCCACGTGTTGTCGCACAACATATTATCTACAATATAAAGTAAGTGGACTATTGCATCGTGCATATAAATAAATTATAAGACGCAATCATTTGATCGTATGATTCTCATTTCAAATTAATTGTTATAACATTGTTCATATAAAAAGCTAAACTTTTAGTATATAATCCAACAATCTCCCACTTATACTAAAAGACTATGCTGTCATGTCTTCCGCCATACATCTAATTCCCACTCCTACTACACGACCATCAAATGCTTTCGCTTTAAGGTCCTTGTAAATGGATTTACTAGGTTATCATCCGATGCAATCTAGGCGACAACAACCTTCCCCTCATCATAAAATTTCTCGTAACAGGTGGTGCTCGCGCTCCATGTGTTTAATTGCCTTATGGACTCGTGATTCCTTCAAGTTTGCAACTGCACCAATATCATTAATTTAAATTGTGATAATCTTGGGCAAAATTAGAAATACTTCAAAGTCCATCATGAAGTTTCTAGAGTCATATAGATACTTTGGCTGCCTTATAGGCTCCAATTTATTATCTTTCCATGATGGAGTCCGGAGTCCGAAATATATTTCTATATAACACTCCTTCATATTATGGCTCTACTTCTTAAAATTAAACACATAACCTTGAGGTGGATTTACTGCCATCCCTATCTGATTTGAAAAATCCGAATCTACGCAACTCATAAGAAGCAGCGAATCTGTCCAGTAAGCCTATATATAATATCTAGTCCTTTTCAGGTACATAAATATATGTCTTACCACAGTTCAACATTCTTATTTCGAGTTACCTTGATACTCACTGTCTATGCAATTGACAATACAATTATCCATTCTCATGCATAGCATTCCTTAGATTAAGCTTCCTTATTCGCTAAAGCATAAGGAACCGCTTTCATCAGCTTTATCTCTTTTTGTGTCTCAAGACACATTCACTTAGATAAATTCACATACTAAATGAGTAAGGATCGTATCATTTTGCTAAACTTGAGCTAAGCCTAACATCCTTTTTTGTGATCCGTATTACCGTGATCAAAAGGATATTTTTACTCTTCTTAAGTCCTTCATTTCATACTGATTTATTAATTATACCCATACGCCTGACAATACTCTTTCATTGTCTCCAATGAGCAATATATCATCTACGTATAGTACAAAAATTCCACCACATTTTCGTCACTCTTTTCAATACACAAGACATATCCGAGCATTGATAAAACCCATATCACTGGATTTCTTCATCAAAACGGATGTTCTATAATTTTGAAGCTTGCTTTAGTCCATTGATGGACACTTTTAAGCTTAATATCAAAATGCTCTTAGCTCTTTGCAATGAATCACTCTGGTTGCTTAACATAGATGTTTTCCTCAAGACTTCCATTCAGGAAAGTTGTCTTGACATCTATTTGTTATCCCTCTTATTCCATATGAGTAGCAACATGTATAAGAGTCCGGATCGACTTAGGCATAGATGCCGACGAACAAGTTATCTTATAATCGAACCCTTTCTTTCTGAGTATACCTTTTTCGCAACAAGCTTTGCTTCCAAGGTTTTCACCTTACCATATGATTCTCTTTTATTTTGTATGACTACGTCCAATGGCTTTTACACCATTTAGTGGTCTTACAAGCTCCCAGATTTAATTTAGAATTCATCAATTCTATTTCAACATCATCGCACTAGATAAGATATCACATTTCGATCTTGTAGTGCTTCGTCGTATCTGTGGGTTCAATCCATGTTTACTAGGGACTAAGTCTCACGACTCTCCCAAAATATATATCTTACAAGTTGTCGAACAACCCTCCCACTATGACAAGGCACTACACGCAATTGTGTATCAGACGTGACACGCGTTGCAGTTTAACTTGTGGTATATCCTCTTATACACTTGGTACTAATACTTTGTGTTTTCTTCTTACAAGGACAACTTATAAATGGGTATGTGATTTATTACATAGTCTCTTTCCAAAAATCTAGTGTTTATGTTAACAATCACCCTTCGATCTTTTAGACTAAATAAATCACCTTCATTTTTATAGCATATCCCACAAACAGACAAACATTCAAATGAATTACTATTTCTAGGGCTTATCCATAAAATGATTTAAGTAATTCCAAATAATTCATCATCTATCTAATCATTTACACAAGGGTCTTTCTCTTATTAGGATTAAAAGACGCATTATTAATTACTATTTGTTGAATCCGTAGTATAAACATGATTTAAGAGTTTACAAATTGTCAATAACGTACCTTAACAGATTATAGCTCCATCCTTCATTACTATGACCATGTCATTTAAATGACATGGAGTATCCATCCGTAAATGCGTAGAAACTGAAATAAAATTCTTTTTATGAAAACGTACGTAAAGATAATTTCTCATAATCAAACGTCTATTCATATCGTAAGATAAATAAACAACTCCCACTGCAACAGCCACTACTTTCGTAGTATTACCCATGTCCATAATAATCTCATCATCACTAAGTTACACGCTTTTAGTGATTCAGGTATCTACACACAACGTATTAGTAGATGCCATCAGTATTCATGCTTCTACAACTAGTGAATGAGATACTAACTTTGTTTACATCTCGATGAAAATGGATTTCCTTTGCCACATGTTTTGTAAGAAATTCCCCACCATATACAACCTCTTTGTAATTCAGGTGGAACTTGCTCAAAACATTTAAGCAAACAATGAATAATAAATTGACTTAAGTTTCCCCTTCAATTACTCTTCCAAGCATTTCCAATTGATTCATCAAGTTAACCATGACCTCTTGCCTTTTAACCTCACTCAAGTATCCGAAAAGTCGCATGAGACCATCATATTTCTATGAACATCTCATCTCTCCACTAGAGACTTTAATAGACATCATGAGATATCCTTAGTGAGAAACCACTTATATTTTCCTAAGCAGTAAATTCAAACCAAGATTCTTTTCTAATCATCTAATTTTGGACTAGTAAATATGTTTCTTTTAGTAAACAATAAGTTAAATAAAACTATTCAAAATTTAGAGAATCATAAAATATATATACCGATCAAATCTTCAAATTTATCCATTTATATTGATTCCCTCAAAACAATATAAAATATAAATTCACCGACATCTCAAGCACCGTGAGTTTGCAAGCCACGATAGTGTGGACGTTTACAAACCTGAACATTTAAAAGAGAAGGTTTTACCCATTAGTTTCATTTGTCAACCTAACTTTATGACAAAATAATTAATAGTCGGTTCCTCTTTAGCCATGCAAATAAAAGCAATGACTCTGATGGGGAGGATACTTATTATTTGCATCTAAGTGTACACCATTATTTGACCCCAAGTCCATTGCGCAAGCTTATGTGCCTTACAGATGGAGAAGTACACACGCGCTTAGATAACTTCCTACAGTCATCAATTATAAGTTTGTACCAGTGAACCGCATATAAGCTCATCCGATAGGGAGGAAGGTCTATGCCAACGCGCAAGTTCATATGCATCACATTACAAACATAATTATTTAATGAAGTCTGTTCCAGCAATCTATGAATAAACTCATCCGATGGGGAGGAAGGCTCTAATGCCAACGCGCAAGTTTATTCACATTACTAACAAACCAATAATGGAGGCCGCGAGAATTAATTACCAATCCCCTCTCCCACCTAGTTATTTAAAACCAAAGATTTTTACATGCATATAATATTCAAAATAATATACGCAACCTAGCATGCTCCTATTACGGCACATAAGACAGTAAATCACATAAAGCATGCATACATATATAACAATAATCATTTAATAAATAAATTATAATAGTTATATAACAGCGAATTCGATTGTTCGCCACCAATCACGAATGCGGACAACTGCTACGGGGATCGACCTCCCCGCATCCTGCTCCACCACTCCGGCACCCTGCCCGATCACATTGTGAAGACTCACGTGGAACCTGATACAGAAAAGTCAAACTTGATGCAGACCAGTCGAACCTGATGCAAATCCGCTCGAACCTGGTGCAGAGTCGATCGAACCTGATGCAGACCAATCGAACCTGATGTGAATTCGCTCGAACCTGGTGCATCATCGATCGAACCTGATGCAGACCAATCGAACCTGATGTGAATCCGCTCGAACCTGATGCGGCATCAATCGAACCTGATGTGAATCCGCTCAAACCTGATGCAGCATTGATCGAACCTTCATCCGCGCAGCCTCACACAGTGTTCCGCGCGCCACATGGTATGCCACCATGCACGCCATCCCAGCGTCCAGCAAGCCAACGTGTGCGACTCCTCTCCAACGTGCAAGATTTAAACGTCACGCCCCGGGCTCCCAACAAGCACCAATGCACATCAGGCCGCAGGATACTCAGCACGTTGCTCCGCACGCCAATGAGCAGCACACGCCTAGCAGTTGATCGCTCCTTGCCCGGTTCAAAACGTGCCCCAGCCGTGTCATTCGCTTGATGCTGTGCACAACACCATGTGCCTTGACGAGCGCTCCTCACTCGGGCTGTCGCTCGTCCAATGGCCTACTTGCACGGAACCAAGTTCAGCGTTCCCAACGCGCAACACCAAACTACACCAACTGTCATTCAGGGTTTGCAACTGTAGACACCTTAGAATCCAATCTTCACCATTCAGAATCTACCCCTGTGAGTTCTGAATATGTTGTCCAAATTACAGGTCGATCCAACGGTTAGTTTGTGAGAAATGGCTCTTTTCCCTCGACTGTGCAGAACAGAATCGCCCAAGAACCTGCTTCTATTTTCGGCGTATTCCTGACAACACAAAGCTCCAAATACGATCTGCACTGTTCAGAATGTACATCCACAAAATACGAACGTGCTGACCAAAATTCAACTTGATCCGAAGCTTGAAACTCCGGTTATTGCCTCTGCAATATCACTGCGCTGGTTTTTCTCTAAAAAACGTGAATCTGTTTTTGCCCACTTTTTCTCCCTTCCATGTGAAATTGACGAACAGTTTTCGTCGAATCCTCTCACACTCAACCATCGAAAAAATAGGTATGATACAGGGTATATATCACATAGGGATATTCATGGTTTAGCAGTAAAACCAAAACCCTAAACATGTGATCTTAATTTCAAAAAACTAACCATATAAACCTTAGTCTAACGTGTTACGCTTCACCACGAAACCGAAGCTCTGATACCAATTGTTGGCACTTGGATTATTTGATTAACGTGACCCGTTAGGGATCCATGCGTTTCTAATATCAGCGGAAGCAATAAATCATAGAAACGATTACCGTTCACCAGGGTATGTAGAAGATGAAGGATTCTCGCTGGCAGACTGTGCAGTCCCGCGAGAATGGCCATAACTTCTTCGTCTGATGTAGAAATTGAATGATCTTTGTGCTCAGACAATCCTCTCTTCAACGGATTTCCGTCAGTATATTGATCATCTGAGCACTGTACAATTTTATATAAATTTCGCAAGGTGGCGGACAGCAGCAGCAAACTACCTTATGATCTTCTGCCGTATGTCCCAAGTCCGATCTCGACGTTGTGTGGGTGACGATCTACGAGACCTCCTCAATCTGCTCTCAACCCTCATCACACGTGAATAATGAATAAGATTAGGGTTCTAGATAAGTTGAGGTGACTTATATACATGGACTACAGCAGGGACCAGGAGGAGAAATTGGGTTGGGCCTCCATTTGGCTTAAGTATCCAAGCTTAGCCCAAAGCTTATACTTAAGTCCAATAATAATAATATATTTCACTAAAATATTATTACTGCACTGCCTTTCCAATCCCAAAATTACGTTTTGGGCTCCTTCTTATTATGAGCCCGTTAGTCTCCCCATGTTTAAGATATACAATGTCCATTAATTAATTTAAGTTATTGACAACTCAATTAATTAATATCTCATCCAAGAGTAGTACCACTCAACCTCATTATCATGCCGGAATAAATTACACCTACAGGGATTACATGATAATCCTTATGAGCTCCTCAAGGGGACATCATCAACCTATGATGGACACAGATTCCTTCTACAATCAACAGCACACCATAGAGACAACATTACTTCCCAACTCACCAAGTTTATTGATTTAATTACATATAAATCTCACTCATTGATGAATCAAAGAAATACATACTGCCCTACGTGTCGAGGTTATTATATAGGGATTAAGAGCACGAACTTCCATAATAACTGAGATCAAGTTCTCCTATAAGTCAGTATAAGTCGAACGATCTCAAGCGGTCCTGCTCAATACACACAAGTGCACTAATGTGATTCTATAGCCAAGACAAGCTAATACCAAATTCACACTCAACCATCCCGATAGAGAGTCTCCGTCTATCTCGGTTGCGAGCATCTGTTTATACTTTATAAGGAAACCGATAATATGATCTTCCACGTGTTGTCGCACAACATATTATCTACAATATAAAGTAAGTGAACTATTGCATCGTGCATATAAATAAATTATAAGACGCAATCATTTGATCGTATGATTCTCATTTCAAATTAATTGTTATAACATTGTTCATACAAAAAGCTAGACTTTTAGTATATAATCCAACAGTTTCGTGATCTTGAAGCTTGCTTTAGTCCATCGATGGACACTTTTAAGCTTACTATCACAATGCTCTTAGCCCTTTGCAATGAATCACTCTGGTTGCTTCTCATAGATGTTTTCTTTAAGACTTCCAATTAGGAAAGCTGTCTTGACATCTATTTGTTATCCCTCATATTTCATATGATTAGCAACAGATAAAAGAGTGCGGATCAACTTAGGCATAGCTACCGGCGAACAGGTTTTCTCATAATCGAACCCTTTCTTTCTGATTATATCTTTTCGCAACAAGCTTTGCTTCCAAGGTTTTCACCTTATTGTATGATCCTCTTTTATTTTACAGAGCCACTTTCAATGGCTTTCACACCATTCGTGGTTTTACAAGCAGTCAGATCTAATTTAAAAATCATCGATTCTATTTCAGAAACCATTGCACTTGCTAAGATTCGGCATTTCTATCTTGTAGTTCTTCGTCATATCCGTGGGTCCATTCCATGTTTACTAGGGACCAAGTCTCACGACTCTTCCAAAACATATATCTTACGGGTTGTCGGACAACCCTCCCACTACGACAAGGTACTACATGCAATTGTGTATCAGACGTGATACGTGTTGCAGTTTACCTTGTGGTATATCCTCTTGTAAACTTGGTACTTATACTTTGTGTTATCCCTCTCACTTGCTCTAGAATAATTTATACATGGCTTGGTGATTTATTACATAGTCCTCTCCAAAATCTAGTGTTTGTGTTAACAATCACCCTTCGATCTTTTGGACTAAATAAATCACCCTTCATTTTTCTAGGATATCCCACAAACAGACAAACATTCATATGAATTACTGTTTCTAGGGCATATCCATAAAATGAATTTAATAATTCCAAATAATTCATCATCTATCCAATCATTTCCATAAGAGTCTTTCTCTTTTTAGGATCAGAAGACGCATTATTAATTACTATTTGTTGCATCCGTGGATTAAACATGATTTAAGAGAACAAATTGTCAATAACGTACCATAACAGATTATAGCTCCATCTTTCATTACTATGACCATGTCATTTAAATGAAATGGAGTATAAATGTATAGAAACTGAAATAAAATTATTTCTATAAAAACGTACGTAAAGACAATTTCTCATAATCAAACATTTATTCATATCGTAAGATAAATAAACAACTCCCAGTGCAACAGCCACTACTCTCGTAGTTTTACCCATGTATATTATAATTTCATCATCACTTAGTTGCAGGCGTTTAGTGATTCTGGTATCTACACACAACATGTCAGTAAATGTCATCATTAATCATGCTTTAACGTCTAGTAAATGAGTTATTCACCTTGTTCACATCTTGATGAAATTGGATTTCCTTCGCCACATGTTTTGTCAGAAGTTCTCCACCATATACAACCTCTCGTATTTCAGGTAGAACTTGCTCAAAACATCCAGACAAACTATGAAGAATAAATTGATCTAGGTTTACCTTTCAAATTTTATTCCAAGCTTTTTCAATTCATTCATCAACTTATCCATGATCTCTTGCCTTTATAACTTACTCAAGTATCTGAAGAGTCGCATGAGACCATCGTATTTCTATGAACCTCTCACCTCTTCACTAGAGACTTTAATAGGCTTCATGGGACATCCTTAGTGAGAACACATTTTTATTTTCCTAAGCAGTAAATTTTTAAAACCAAGATTCTTTTTTAATCATCTAATTTTGGACCAGTAAATATAATTTCTTTTGGTCAACCATAAGTGAAAAAACTATTTGAAATTCAGAGAATCATAAAATATACACCGATCAAATCTTCGAATTTATCCATTTATATTGATTCCCTCAAAACAATATAAAATATAAATTCACCGACATCTCAAGCACCGTGAGTTTGCAAGCCACGATAGTGTGGACGTTTACAAACCCGAACATTTACAAAAAAAGGTTTTACCCATTAATTTTATTTGTCAACATAACTTTATGACAAAATAATTAATAGTCGGTTCCTCTTTAGCCATGCAAATAAAAGCAGTGACTCCGATGGGGAGGATACTTATTATTTGCATCTAAGTGTACACCATTATTTGACCCCAAGTCCATTGCGCAAGCTTATGTGCCTTACAGATTGAGAAGTACACACGCGCTTGGATAACTTCTTACAGTCATCAATTATAAGTTTGTACCAGTGAACCGCATATAAGATCATCTGATAGGGAGAAAGGTCGATGCCAACGCGCAAGTTCATATGCATCACATTACAAACATAATTATTTAATGAAGTCTGTTCCAGCAATCTATGAATAAACTCATCCGATGGGGAGGAAGGCTCTAATGCCGACGCGCAAGTTTATTCACATTACTAACAAACCAATAATGGAGGCCGCGAGAATTTATTACCAATCCCCTCTCCCACTTAGTTATTTAAGACCGAGGGATTTTACATGCATATAATATTCAAAAATAAAATACGCAACCTAGCATGCTCCTATTACGGCAAATAATACAATAAATCAAGAGTATCATGCATAGCATATATAACAATAATTAAATAATTAAATCAAATTATAACAGTTATATATCGGCGAATTCGATTGTTCGCCACCAAGCACAAATATGGGCAATGCACACGGGGATCGACCTCCCCGCAGAGGTCGCAGGGATCGACCTGCCTGGTCAGATCGCGGAGTGTGGGGCAGCGCCCGAAGAAAAATTTATCCGCTGGGCACACCACACGAATTTTCCTTGTCCGCCAACCTGCTCCACCATTCCGGCACCCTGCTCGACATCCACACGCCAAGCTGCCCATCCATCGCGTTCTAATGCACATGCAATTCAAATATATAATAATAATTAACAAATAAAATAATTATATCAATTATATATAAGGATTAAAAGAAATTGCCTAATATAGAATTGACTAGGTCAACCCATAAAAACAATTATGGAAATAGCTTGCCCAACAAGTTGGAAAACAAAACTTGGGCCCCAAGCTATCAAACCCAATCCACACGGCCCAACAGCAATAACAAAACTGCTGCGTGAAATAGCCCACTCCAGCCACGTTAATGCCCGCCGGAACGTCAGCCCATCACCGGAAACCATCACACAACCTTGCACAGCTACACACGCCCTCTCCTTCCGAGAACACGCTGCCAACCTGAAGCTGTCGTGATTATCAGCCACTTCCAGCGATTGATACCAGCGATTGCCGGTGAACTGTCACACGCCGGCACTCCGTCGATCAGCCACCTGATGACCTACCGGAAAACTGCTGTCCGCCGGAGAATTGTAGCCCAGCGTGAATCTGCCGCCAATCCTCCTGCAGCTAATCCACAATTTAACTTCTACCGACCTGCTACTAACCAAGTTTCGGCGACTCACTGGCCAAGCTGTGGAGCAGCACGCTTTCCAGCAGTGCCGGAGCTAAGAAGCCGTCGCCATGCGAAGCTGCTGCCAGCCACGCAACCGTCAGCCATGCTTCCCCACCGCCGATACCACATGCCATCTCGCCATGCCAGCGCCGGAGGAACCATTGCTGTCTCCCAGCCTTGGCATTTGCTAGCTGAAATCGCAGACCTGGTGGGAAATCATCCAGCTTTGATTGGAATTTCATGAGGACTCGCCCAAAATACTAACAGACCCGATCCTAACGTGTGCAGGCTCGATCAGAAACAACCGCTGACTAACTCAAAAAAATGATGCTAGTCGCTCGGAACCTTCCATGAAATGCCCCTGCGCCCATCGATGCCGCCATCGCCGGCTGATTTATGGCTAGACTTTGTCTTTCCATACAGCTCATGGCCATTGGAAACATAAGCCTTCGCCACTGCTGTTTCTCCATTTCATCGCTGACTAAACACGATAGCCGGCTTGCTTGCGCCAGCCACCGTACAGCCGCGCCAACTTCTGTCATTGCAATTGAGTTTTCGCCCGCTAGGACTGCCAATCAAAAATCACGCTATCTCGTCCCAAGCGATGAGCAGACCCGCTCGGAGAACTTCGCTATTCTGATCGAAATAATACCTAGGCCTTCGATCGCGACTTCACCTGGCACGTCGTGAAAAACCCTGCCAGAAATGCGCTAACAGCGAGAGCAGCCTTCTCGCAAGTGCCTGCGATGCCCGCCAGTGATGCCGGCGTTGGCTGGAGCCGTCCAGCCACACCATCGCCACAACCAGGCCTCTTCGGATTCTATTAGCAGCAGCCCAGCCACCATCCGACACTACCAAGTCTCTTTTCCTTTCACCATCCCCGTACAGTTCAGGTTACATCAACTGCCAGCCCCTTTCTGTACATGGTTTGCTCAACCATTCCACGTTTATCCATCATCGTGTGGTGATTTTGTGTGACGGAGTGGAGCAATTAAGGTTTGGCAGCCGTGAGAACAACTTAGGGAACAACTTAGGGTTTTGCAGCAGTGAATATAAAACAAAGGGTATATACAGATTGTTCAAAACATCATAACCCTATCATGCAATCATTATTCACAAATAATTCACATAATTCATAATAAACCCTTTACCCTAAATGCTTTCACCACATTATCCACTCAACCCTAGCCTAACGTGTCACGTTTAGCCTTAGAACCTACGCTTTGATAACAATTATTGGCGCTTGGATCGTTTGGTTAACATGACTCATTAGGGTTCCATGCATTTCTATCATAGCGGAAGCAATAAATCATAGAAACGATTACCGTTCACCAGGGTATGTAGAAGATGAAGGATTCTCGCTGGCAGACTGTCCAGTCCCACCATAATGGCCATAACTTCCTCATCTGATGTCGAAATTGAATGATCTTTGTGCTCAGACGATCCTCTCTTCAACGGCTTTCCGTCAAAATATTGATCATCGAATTCTAAGCATGGTACGATTTTATATAAATTTTCGCAAGGTGGCGGACAGCAGCAGTAAACTACCTTCTGATCTTCTGCCGTATGTCCCAAGTCCGATCTCTACGTCGTGTGGGCGAAGATCTACGAGACCTCCTCAATCTGCTCTCAACCCTCATCACACGTGAATAATAAAACAAATTAGGGTTCTAGATAAGTTGAGGTGACTTATATACATGGGCTACAACAGGGACTAGGAGGAGAAATTGGGTTGGGCCTCCATTGGGCTTAAGTATCCAAGTTTAGCCCAAAACTTATACTTAAGTCCAATAATAGTAATATATTCCACTAAAATATTATTACTGTAAGCCTTTCCAATCCCAAAATTACGTTTTGGGCTCCTTCTTATTATGAGCCCGTTAGTCTCCCCATGTTTAAGATATACAATGTCCATTAATTAATTTAAGTTACTGACAACTCAATTAATTAATATCTTATCCAAGAGTAGTACCACTCAACCTCATTATCATGCCGGAATAAATTCCACCTGCAGGGTTTACATGATAATCCTTATGAGCTCCTCAAGGAGACATCATCAACCTATGATGGACATGGATTCCTTCTACAATCAACAGCACACCATAGAGACAGCACTACTTCCCAATTCATCGAGTTTGTTGATTTAATTACATGTAAATCTCACCCATTGATGAATCAAAGAAATACATACTGCCCTACGTGTCAAGGTTATTGTATAGGGATTAAGAGCACGAACTTCCATAATAACTGAGGTCAAGTTCTCCTATAAGTCAGTATAAGTCGAACGATCTCAAGCGGTCTTGCTCAATACACACAAGTGCACTAATGTGATTCTATAGCCAAGACAAGCTAATACCAAACCACACTACAACCATCCCAATAGAGAGTCCCCGTCTATCTCGGTTGTGAGCATCTGTTTATACTTTATAAGAAAACCGATAATATGATCTTCCGCGTGTTGTCGCACAACATATTATCTACAGTATAAAGTAAGTGGACTATTGCATCGAACATATAAATAAATTATAAGATGCAATCATTTGATCATATGATTCTCATTTCAAATAAATTGTTATAAGATTGTTCATACAAAAAGCTAAACTTTTAGTATACAATCCAACAACCCATACGCCCGACAATACTCTTTCATTCTCTCCAATGAGCAATATATCATCTACGTACAGTACAAGAAATACCACCACATTTCCATCACTCTTTTCAATACACAAGACACATCCGTGCATTGAATAAATTCATATCACTGGATTACCTTATCAAAACAGATGTAACTTGAGTTTAAAGCTTGCTTTAGTCCATCAATGGACACTTTAAGCTCATACTCAAAATGCTCTTAGTCCTTTGCAATGAATCACTCTGGTTGCTTCACATAGATGTTTTCTTTAACACATCCATTCAGGAAAGCTGTCTTGACATCTATTTGTTATTCCTCATAATCAATATGATTAGCAACAAATAAAAGAATCCGGATCAACATAAGCATAGCTATCAGCGCACATATTTTCTCATAATCGAACCATTTCTTTCTGAGTACACCTTTTCGCAACAAGCTTTGCTTCTAAGGTTTTCACCTTACCGTATGATCCTCTTTTATTTTCTATGACCACTTTCAATGGCTTTCACACCATATAGTGGTTGCACAAGCTCCCAGATCTAATTTAGAATTTATCGATTCTATCTTAACACTCATTACACTTGCTAAGATATCGCATTTTGATCTTGTAGTGCTTCGTCATATCAGTGGGTCAACTCCATGTTTACTAGGGACCAAGTCTCACGACTCTCCCAAAACATATATCTTACGGTTGTTGAGCAACCCTCCCACTACGATAAGACACTGCACGCAATTGTGTATCTGACGCGACACGCGATGCAGTTTACCTTGTGGTATATCATCTTGTACTCTTGGTACTAATACTTAGTGTTTTCCTCTCACTTCCTTTAGAACAACTTATACATGGGTTTGTGATTTATTACATAGTCTTTTTCTAAAAATCCGGTGTTTTTGTTAACAGTCACCTTTTCATCTTTTGGACTAAATAAATCACCCTCCATTTTTCTAGGATGTCCCACAAACAGACAAACGTTTTACGAATTACTGTTTCTAGGGCATATCCATAAAATGAATTTAATTATTCCAAATAATTCATCATCTATCTAATCATTACCATAAGAGTCTTATTCATTCTTTCCGCCACACCATTCAGTTGGGGTATGCCTGGTGTAGACAACTTGAAATTTAATCTCAACCTCTGATTAATAGCTCCTAATTATCCTAAGAGGTACTCGCCATCACGATTAAATTGTAATGACTTAATATATTTTCCATGACGCTTCACTGTACCAGCCTTGCAATTCTTGAACAGCATTGTCATATTGCGCATTCGTACATATAATTTCGTCAATGGCGAATGCAAAATCAAACACAAATATATGCACAGAAACAACATCGAATGACGATGAATATGTACCTGTAATGGGGATCGAAGGAAGAGATAATGAAGGGACGAAGCTGGACCTTGCAGGTGGAGCAGGCGCCAAGTGCGGGAAGAATTCCACTTGAAATGCTATAATGGCTTCGGTCATCTCTCAAAATATTTTTAATTTCGCTCTCAATTTTAGAAATTTCGCACATAGAACCACTGGAATTAGAACGTCGTCGATCGTACCTCTTCTTCCTCACCATGGCTTGCTCCTAGGTGGCAAGGAAAGAGAGCTGCTGTTGTTTAGGTGAGAGAAAATGAAAGTGAGAATTGGGTTTAGAATGTGTTTTGAACTTTCCTAAATAATTATGTTATGTATCCACATTTTTCTTTAAATCACACAAAAAGCGCCAAAAATTAATTAAAAATTACACAAATAGCACCAAATTATTAATCAATGGTGGAGATGTATTATTAATTAATTGATGGCTAAGATTAAAATTCAATTTAGTCAAAATTGGTCAAAATTGAAGCAAATCATTTTGATTTTATATTTAGTATATATAGATGACAATCTCCCTTTTGATATTTCTTTGAATTATTACGGAAATTGATTTCTTACTTCTCACATGCTTTAATGAATTAGTTGATATGCTATTAATTAATGATAATTCTCACATGCTTTAAAGAATTAGTTGTCATGCTATTAATGATAATTTTCTTTTTGATGTGTTAGTTTTGTTAGAGATCGTATCAGATGAAGCTATTTTAGGATGTTGTAATTAATTATTACTTTTTATGAAGGATGTTATCACTTTTTTCTTTTAAAATGTTATCTCTTTTCATTTATATTATTAATTGTTCATGCAATAGTTCACAACACTATTATCACTTTTATCAATTAAGTACTCCTTCCGTCCCATCCTAGTTACGTTTGCTTTTTTGCATGGGGACTAATGAATATAGTATTTTAATGTGTATTGTTGTGAGAGAAATAATATTTTAATGTATAGTGAATAATTGTATTAGTGTTGTAGGTGGGTCAACGAGGACTAAAGAATATAGTATTATAATGTTTATTGAGGTGAGAGAAATAATATTTTGATGTATAGTGAGTAGTTGTATTAGTGTACTTGTAGGTGGGTCCTATGGATTTATTCTGATTGTTTTGTGTGGGTTCCATATAGAAAAAGAAAATGTAACCATTAGGATGAGGCGCCACAATTGAAAATATGTAAACATTATGATAGGACCGAGGGAGTATCACTTTTCGTTGTGAGGTATCACTTCTAATCCATCTCACAAGCTTCGTTTTGTGAGACGATCTCATACAAATTTTTTTCTATTTATTTATAGCATAATACATAAAAATTCATGTATTAGATAATTCGGTAATAAAAATGTGTCACTTTTATAGGTGGAGAGATGACGGATTGAGAATCTTTATTCTAATTACATTCTATCGATCCGTAACTCATTTTGGATAAATATGAAATTATTACCATTTTCGATGATCCCTCATCAGACAATGAGATGTGAAGGGGTTTATACTCTGGAGGCGTCGTCTGGTTTGCCAGGTGGCTCCTCTCCTTATCTTATCTTTGGTGATGATATTTTCGCACTTCAAACTTGCTGTTGCTATTGCGATTTTCAGGATTTTTCGAAATCCAACCGAGATCGTGATCGTCTTAGGTCCTATAGGTTAGATGACAGGTTTATTGGAACTCTTTTTCGAAAGGTACTCTTTTCCTCTATATGGATTTTTCCCACTGAGTTTTCTCATATAGAGGTTTTTAATGATGCTTTTTGGGGGGTTTATAAAGCTGTTTGGCCAGTCTGCTTTTTTTCTAAGTTTCATTTCCAATCGTGTATTTGGCTTGTCAGCCGCCTATGGCTACAGGGTTGAAGCAGTACATTTCACACTGCTGCGTCTGTCTATCGGAGCGGTACATTACACACTGCTGCGTCGGTCTGCATCCCATGTCTTGGGAGTCTGTCGTCATCTTTTAGTCCGGTCCTGTAAACTCTTTTTCGTTTTATATAGCTTATTTGATAAATATGAAATTATTAATTTAATCTAATTATAATATTATTTATGTAAACCTTTGTAGGATGTTTAATCATAATTGTATCTTATATCTTTAATTAGATACATCTTTAATTATTAAGTACTATGCGATAATAAATCTTACACTCCATTTATTAGGCAAAGCTAATCTAGACATGAAAGGAAGACTTTTGGGTAAGTCGATCTGTTAAATATGAGAGGTTGATATTGAGGTTCATTAAAATACATGTGCCTAAAAGTTTAGGTGAAACATGTGGGCTATGTTACCTATGCATTATTCTAATTTTGATGTTTTATTTTTATTTTTAAAAAAATTAATATTAATTTATGGAGTATGATTGTAATTTTATATTTATAATTTATTAAATACTCATTACATTTCCCTGATAGGTATTCATTTGCTTTTTGCACATAGATTAAGGAATATAATAATTTAATGAGTAGTAGATTAAGTAATATAATATTTTAATGTATAGTTAGTTGTATTAGTGTTGAGTATGACCCCATGTGTAGTGGGTGGCAGTGGCTGAAATGGTTGAATTGCTGCTTCTCTCTCTCACTTCTTTCTCGCTCTTCGTTGGACGAAATCATAACCAGTGTCATTTAGAAATCTAATTGGGCTGCATTTAAAATTTTAATTGGTGTTTATATAACAATTTGTCATAATTAATTTTATTTTATTATTTATATAAGGGTATTTATTCTTCTTACATAAACATATTTTAAATTTATAAATTAATTGGATTTATTTAGAAAATTTGGGGGTCGTAAATAGCTGCTATGAAAATTGATGAGTGATTTTTTTTAAGTACTCCCCTATCCCATGTATTTTTACACACTTTTCATATTAGAGCCATGTATTTTTACTCATTTCATTAATGGTAAAAATACATTATTCATCTTACCTATCTTTTACACTTTATTCATCAATTACAACAACTTTATTTACCTTTTTTACACTTTATTTATCATTCTCAATATTTTGACCATTTCTACAAAACCAGCCAAACGCCTTTTATTAATATTGGGCCGTCTTTTCTTACCTACTCTATGAAATTAGGCTTGCGTGGGAAAGAAGATTTATGTGTTGTTGATGATGATAATTGATATGACTTGGATATTGGCAAATAAACGCTTCATTGATAAAATAGCCTTGACTCACATGTAATCTGTTCTTTGATTTGAGTATTCTTAATAATAATTAATATTAGGTTATCCCCATATAAAAGTTTGCTCTGGAAGAGCTTCGAATTATAATTAAATAAAGACAAAACTCTAGTGAGATGGTAATTAGGTAATATGGGTTGTGAGATATGTCGACTTGTTGTTAAAATATGCTTATTACTAATATTATATATTAAGTTAATAAATGCATTAAGCTAATTAAAAATATTACTAGTCAATACATTAGAACGTAAGTAGTGAGATGTCTCTCTTAACTTTATTTTGATTGTGTTTAATAATAATTTAAAAGTGTAAGATATACTCTCTCTGTCCCACAAATATTTGCACCCCTCCTCCGACACAGATATTAAGAAAAATTATAACTTTTAGGGTTATTATAATATTTTTTTAATAAATAAATGATAAAGTATGTTATGTGTGTTAGGTAGAAGTGTTTTTTTTTGTAAATAAAGTGCATGGGGAATGGTGATTGTGTTTGACTTTTTCCTTTTTTAAAAAGGTGCAAGCTTTTGTGCGACAATTCAAAATGAAAAGTGTATCATCTGAAATGAGATGGAGGGAGTATTATCTTTAGAGTGAGACTTGTGTGCACTAGAAACACACCGTGCGCCTTTAGAATTTAGTATTATGGGTAAGTACATTATTTTGTTCTAAAGGGTATACACTTTATTCCCTCTGTCCCAGGCAAAGAGATGCATTTGCTTTTGCACGTAAATTAAGGAGTATTATTATTTTATATAAAGTGGGTATGTGTATTAGAGAGATGTGATGGGTAATGGTTAGTCATTGGTGAGCCTTTTTTACTAAAAGAGAAAAATGATGATATTTGGATATGACACCCAATATAGTAAAATTGTGCTATTTGAGTGGGACGAAGGGAGTAATTAGTAAGGGTACACTATTTTGTTCTAAAGGGTATACACTTTTTATTAATATTTTTTATTTTTCTTCAGAAAATAAAGGGTACACATCTTTATACTAAATAGTATATAATTTAACACAAAAATTCTAAATATGCACGGAATGGTCCCGTGCGCCCGGGTGCAAACAAGTTTTTGCCTTATATATATAATAATAATAATAATAATAATAATAATAATAATAATAATAATAATAATAATAATAATAATAATAAAACACCACCAAATTTTTTCCTCCCATTTTAACCTACTTAATTTAGCTTGATAAAATTAAATCTTGGTCCTTCATTAGATATTGTAACATTTCATCCCTTAATTGCGATTACCAATATTTAACAACATCTCATCCATTTATTTTTTTTATTTTATCGCATCCATTCATTTTCATTTTATATTATTAATTTCATTGTCCAAAATATTTTCTTATGTTAAAAACTTATTTTAATTTTAAATTTTATATAAAGTATAATTAATTCAATATCAAAAGAGAATTTATATTATATTTGATTAATAATAAAATATCTTTATATATATAATAATAAAACACACTTCGAAAGTCAAAATTAGAGCAAATTTTTCCCTCCCATTTTAACCTATTTAATTTAGCTTGATAAAATTAAATATTGGCCCTTCATTAGTTATTGTAACATCTCATCTTTTAATTGTGATTACCAATATTTAACAACATCTCATCCATTATTTTATATTTTTATTTTATCTTATCCATTTATTTTCATTTTATATTATTAATTTCATTGTCCAAAATATTTTCTTATGTTAAAAACTTATTTTAAATTTAAATTTTATCTAAAGTATAATTAATTCAATATCAAAAGAGAATTTATATTATATTTAATTAATAATAAAATATTTTTCATAAAATATTAATTTAAATAATAAATAAATATAAATATAGATAAAATAAATAAATAAATATTAAATGGGTATGGGTAACCCGCGAGTTTTTATAAACGAATATAGGACGGATACAAGTATGATAATAAATCTTTTAAACGGGACGGGTATATATACAGGTAGTTAATATTTAAACGAATACGAGTATGAGTACCCAAAAAAATACGGGTACCCTGCCCGTTGCTATCTCTATTCCTACATGCTATAACTTCACACTTTTTATTTTTATTTGTTTCAAAATTTATGCATGTGACAATATATATAGTACATTATTAACACTCATAAGGTACTACAAAATTAAATAATAAATTTTATATTATATTTAATTAATAATAGTATACTAATTTTTAATAAAATATTAATTTAAAATGGGACGGGTACGAATACGGGTAATTAATAAGTATTTAAACGAATATGAGTATGAGTATCCCAAAATAAGCAGGTACCTTACCCGTTGCCATCTCTATTCCTACATGCTATAATTTTAAAATTTTTTTAAATAAACTTTTACAGTACCATAAAATTTTTGCTTTCTTATTCTATAAAATTTATGTAATGTGTTATAAATAATCATATTTTTAGGAATGTAAAAATTATTATCGGGCCGGAGGTAGTATATATAATACATTTAAAACAATATTTTAATCAAATTTTTTTCAAATTATTTAAATAATTTAAATAAATTACAGATCATTTAAATAATTTAATCAATTTTCAAACCAGTGATCTCAAAAAATTACAATATGTAGTGAGTAGTGAGTTATATGTGAGACCATTTTACTGAAAGAAAAAAATTGATACATTTGAAGTGAACACTCAAAATGATAAAATTGAGATCTTTAGGATAGAAGGAGGGGTATAATAATAATAATAATAATAATAATAATAATAATAATAATAATAATAATAATAATAAAAATAAAAATAAAATATAAAATGAAAAAATAAATAATTAAACATCAACTATGTTTGTACAACACATAGGTTATGATTACTAGTTTTAATATTATAAAGATAAATCATTCCACTATTTACTCTTATATATATGTGGGAGTACGATTTCAAACGAATGCCCTTAGAGATCTCATTCCAAAACTAATCGATGGATCAGATATAACTATGATAAGAAATTTAAGAGGTTCACTTAGGGGTAGGTCTTGTGTGAGACCGTCTCGCATAAGGACTTATGTGAAATGTATAAAAAATGATAAAATTATCACTATTGCTGTAAATGGTTATCACTTTTTATTTATAATATAAATTGTTCATGGAATAATTTACTTCACCACTACCACTTTTCATCGATTGAGTATCACTTTTCATTAATAACGTTATCTCTTTTTATCTGTCCCACGTAAGGGCTTACGTGAGATGGTCACACACAATCTTTGCCTTACTTAGGTGACTGATGAGAGAGAAAATAAGTGTGTTTGAGTGTCCAATTTAACACCTTTTCATGGGAATTAATAATTATATATTAGTACAAGTATCTTATATTTGATATATGTGAGATAAAGGTGCGTTTGAGGTGTTTTATTGTGTTTTAGGTGGAAAAAGGATCAAAAGTGCAAAGTTGGTGAAAGGTGTAACTTGTGCAAGAATGCTGGAAAACGCACGTTCAATTTGTGTAATTTTTTTGTATTTTTGTGGAGTTCAAAACTATAAGTGTAATACATGGTTGGAAAGCCACAGAAGAGAGGATCGTTTTGGCATAAGAAACACCTCAATTAGAATCCAAACGAGAAAGTTATGATCAAAATGGTGACGTCACGCAAGCTGTGCCGAACAGAACGGCTGTGCCACATTGCATGACTTTTTACACATTCAATTGTTGGATTTTATGTGAGTTCTTTATATTTATAAAAAACCAAGGAAGATAGGATCGCTTGAGAGCAAGAATCACTCAAATCGGAACTCAGATGTGGAAGTTATATGCGAAACGGTGAGACTGCGCAAGCTGGTTCGACCAAGAAGCTTGTGGTTCGACCACTAGTTCGGGTCGAACCAGGAACCCAAAATCGTGTTATAGAGTGGTTCGACCTCCCTGATCTGGTTCGACCAAGCCCATGGTCGAACCAAATGCCTGACAACTCTAGATCCATATTTTTACACCCCAAGTGCGTGTATTTTCGTGTTTTCCAAGTAAAAGTTCATCCAAGATCCATAAGGAGAGCTTACAAGTATAAAAGGGAATGTAGAACACACCAAGAAAGGGAGAGAACTGTAACACAATCATTCTATATCCCACAAGGGGGATCAACCCCCATTCATCATCCACATCCTTTCCTCCATCTATCCATCCATCACTTTGAAGATTCATTTGTGGAATCAATAGGAGAACCAAGAGGAGGATTCAAGACGGAGAAGGACGCGACGACTCCCGCATCTAGGGTTTTATTCGTTTCCTAATTTATCTTGTATTTTTCAGACATATGGGTAAGATCTATCCAACCCCCATGATTGTTCTTCGCAACATCATGGGTTAGAACCGTTTTGGTAGATCTTGGATTTTGAAGGTATTATGAATTAATTAAACTCTCTTATGTATCCTCCGTACAACACTACTTGTAGATTGATTTTATGTATGATTGTGCTTTCTTAATTCATATTCACGGTCGTTTTGTGCATCTTCAATTGTATATAGAGTCTGAATATATATCTTGGTTATAGATTGAAGGCGTTCACCGCTGAACAGGATTCCATGTTATAATTCTAAGTGAGGGGACTTCGAAACTTCATTAGAACTATCCTCTATGAATTTCATTAATTGAATTGAATTCGGGTTAGTAAGCAGGATAAAGAGGGTAATTTTATAGTACTTATAAAGGGAGATCATATCAGGTTAGGTTCTAGACGTGGGAAATAATTGATACTGATAGTACCTAGAATGGGGGATGAAATTACGTCTCTTGCTCCGAGATTATTCACACGTGTTACACGCATATTTACTTATGTCTATAGAGTAGATTTGAATGGTTTAGTGATGCGTCCATAGTCCACAAGGAAGAGTCAGACTGCAATTGAGAGAGAAGTTAAGTAGTATAACTGAATTACCTTAGAGTTACCTATTCTCCATTCTTGAGCCACTTTCGTATTCTTCTAGTGTTATTTATTTTACTTGTTATTTTATTTAATTGTTTAGTAGTTGTTAATTAAATCCATCAACTTTATTGTCTTTCGTCATAATTAATTTAGTAAATAATTAAATTGATAATACTCTGTCCTTTGGGTTCTATATTTAACTTGATCACTCACTTAAACTGCAATTGATATCCTTTACACTTGGGGATAAATTTTGCGTGCAAAGAAAACGTACATCAAGTTTTTGGCGCCGTTGTCGGGGATGACTGTTATTATTAGTTTATTATTTCTAGTTTGATTAAGACTTTTATTTGTGATTATCTAATTCTATCTAACCTTGAATTTTTCTGAGGTACTTGTGCACTAGAAAAGGAGAGGAAGAAAAGGAACGAATAACACACTAAACTAAAAAAATATGGTTGAGCAAGACAGAATCCGGATGATATTGCCTTATGTGAAATTTTCATGAACTATGAGATTGGCAACATGGGATTGATAGGAGCAAGGGGGAAAGATGATGATTTTGAGATACATCACTCTCCCGCTCTTATTAACATGGTAGAGAATAATCCATTTTTCTGGAGGTTTCTTTGAAGATCCATATCAGCATCTCAGAAGATTTCTTGGTTATGCAAACACTTAAAAGGGTGCTGGAGCTAATAATAATGCTAGGCGAATCACCATATTCAAGTTTTCATTAATTGATAAGGCAGAAGCTTGGTATGAGACTTTTGAGGCCACAGAATGCACTACATGGGACCAATTGCAGCAAAAGTACTTGGAGAAATATATGCCACCCTCAAAGGTTTTCAGAATAAGGCAGAGATCACCCAATTTATTATGAATCAGGGTGAGAAATTCCATGAGGTGTGGGACAGTTTTAAAGACATGCTCAAACGGTGTCCACAGCATGGGATATCTAAGGCTGAGTACATAAGTATCTTTTACTATGGATTGGATTGCAAGTCGCGTGTTCTTATTGATGCATCATTAGGAGGAGAGCTGTTATATAAGACAACACTTGAAGCAGAAAAGTTGTTTGAAAATATTTCTATGAATTTACGTGACTGGCTTGCAGAGAGCATTAGAGGAACTTATGTAGAGGGTAAGGTGGCTCAGGTTGAAAATCAAGTATTAAAGCTTAATAGGGATGATGAGATCGTCTCTAGTTTAGCTAACATCAACAAGCTACTAGAATCCCAGTAGAGGCAGATTATAGAGTTGACACAAAGAGGGCCTAATATGCAATAGCAAGAAGTGAAGGCTAGTATTGAAGATACCTTCAATCGATACATGGCTAAGAATGAAACAAGGGTTGATTGACTTGAGGCTACTATGAACTCTAATCATGCAGATTTATCTAAACAGTTGAAGGACCTTTCATTGATGATGAGGCGAATGGCAGGGAATGTGAATCAACTGACGCAAACGTTAGAGAAAAGAATGTTTCCGTCTCAAAGTATAATGAACCCAAAAGAGTGTCGGGCATCACATTAAGGTCTGGAACACATTATGAGGGACCGATATGCCAGAAATGAATTCTGGAGCGCCTGTTGGGGGCTTGTCCCTTCCCTTAATTTCTTTTGTGTGAGTGAGGAGTTATTATATTTGAAGTGCTCACGGTTCGACATTTACATCTCTTTTCAAACTTAGTTTCAGCTTACGTTTTTACTAAGTTTGGGGGGAGTGATGTACTTACCTGGTCTTATGAGCACCGAGGGTATAATTTTTCCTTTCGTTGGTTGTTTGTTTGTTAGGAGGTTGATTTTTTGTGGCATATTGATACTTTAACCAGTTTTGTTATGTCATTTTTTGCAACTTACCTAATGTTTAGTGTGTTGTGTTGGTGTGTCTAGTGTGTGGAGTCAATTAGATAGTTAATTGAGTATTTCTTATAGTTCTCTTGTTTTATTATTGATGAATTTGTGATGATGAGGTGTGTTTGAGCTTTGATGATAGAAAAGGTAAAAGAGTGCTAGACCGAGTTGAACAATTTAAGGAGCTCGTGCATAATTTGAAGGAAAAATCAGGTGCTCTCGTTTCCTTATTCTAATTTTTATGTGTGCTTTTAATTAGTAGGAGTGGAATGATTGAGATCTAATTGGTTTTGGTTATCCACATGAGCTTATTTTGTTTAAATTGTGCTTGAAATTCATATGTTCTTGAAATTGATGAAGGAAGTGTACTTTAGTTGTATTGTGATATGAAGTTCTATAAGTACTTGTGGGATATTGATTACCATGAAAAGTGCTCTATTACTTGTTAAAAACCCATGTGAGATTTTGAGACTTATTGATCATGTTATATAATCACATGTTATTTTCTTTTCTGGTGAGTATCGTTCTTGTGCGTGTATTCTAGAACTTTCCTCTTGTCTTACTTGAAACTAGATGTGTGTTAGATGATAGGAGATGATTTTAGGCCATCCTTGAATTTATGAGTCACTTAGCCAAACAGTTCTCTACTGAATGATGTTTATCCGTAGTTAGCACCGTTGAGCCTAAAAACCTCAGTCTTTCGTAGCCTACGAGAAATAACCACTTTGAGCTTCTGAATTTTTTGAGCCTTTATTCTATGACTAGAATTAATGGCTTTTCAAAGTGTGTTGATAGAGTTTTATAACAGCTTGGGAAGGAATGAAATTGGTGTTGAAATAGTGATTGAGCTTAAAAATGCATCAAAAGAAAATCATGGAGTAGTGCCTAAATCTAGTACTCTATAGGATAGTGCTTAAATCTAGTACCCTATGGAGGATGCGTGAGGTAGTGCCCGAAACTGATACCTCAAGAAAAAAGAAAAAAAAGAAGAGAAGGAAAAAATGTTGTGCTTGGAAAGAAAAGAAAAAAAAAATAGTGAAAGAGTTGAGGAGGATGTTGTGCTTAATTGAAGTGAGTAAGAAGAATGAAAGATCATGATGGAATGCGCACTTGATTAATCCTAGTTTTAAGTCATTTATCCATATATTTCCTACCTAAACTAAAGAGCCAACATTACATCCAAAAGAAAAGTTCTTTTTGATCCCATTGTCAAATCATACTTTTAGTGGTGGAGAGTTTTAGACATTTGTCAAGCTTATGGTTACGCATGCACTTAAATTGAATCTGAGCGTAAATACCATAACCCATAAGTGTACATCTTTTACACTTGAGTGCGAGTGATATATACTTCCAGTGAGAGCATGTGAATGGAGCATTTGAATTGGTGGTGATTATCTTATCTTGTATGCTATGAATTGATTATTACATGTAATGAGAGTTGCATGACCTAAGTTAAGGACAAGTGTATTATGAAGAGTGTATTGGTCATAGTCCTTATTTTCCCGCTAATTTTCTTACTCTCTCTCTCTCTCTCATTATTTTTATTTTGTTGCCTCGGGACGAGCAACGGGTAACTTTGGAGGATTGATGAGAGTGAAAATAAGCGTGTTTGAGTGTCCAATTTAATACCTTTTGATGAGAATTGATTATTATATATTTTCACAAATGTCTTATATTTGATATATGTGAGAAAAAGGTACGTTTGAGGTGTTTTATTATGTTTTAGGTGAAAAAATGATCAAAAGTGCATAGTTGGGGAAAAGATGTACCTTGTGCAAGAATGATGGAAAACGCACGTCCAAGTTGTATAATTTTTCTGTATTTTTTTAGTACTCAAAACTTGAATTGTGATACATGGATAGAAAGTCATAGAAGAGAGGGTCGTTTTGGCATAAGAAACACCTCAATTGGAATCCAAACGAGAAAGTTATGATCAAATGGTGACGTCGCGCAAGCTGTGCCAAACAAAATGGCTGTGACACTTTGCAAGACTTTTTATATATACAATTGTTAGATTTTCTATGAGTTTTTTATATTTATAGAAATCCAAGGAAGATAGGATCGCGTGAGCGTAAGAATCACTCAAATCGGAGCTCGGAACCAGGAACCACTGGTTCGGTCGAACCAGGAACCTGAAATCGTGTTACAGAGTGGTTCGACCTCCCTGATCTGGTTCAACCAAGCCCATGGTCGAATGCTTGAACAGCTCTAGATCCATATTTTTACACCCCAAGTGCGTGTATTTTCGTGTTTTTCCAAGAAAAAGCTCATCCAAGGTCCATAAGGAGAGCTTACAAGTATAAAAAGGGATGTAGATCACACCAAGAAATGGAGAGAACTGCAACACAATCATCCTATGTCTCACAAGGGGGGATCACCCCCAACCATCATCCACATCCTTTCCTCCATCCATCCATCACTTTGAGGATTCGTCTGTGGAATCATGAGAAGAACTAAGAGGAGGATTCAAGACGGAGAAGGACGCGACGACTCCCTCATCTAGGGTTTTATTCATTTCGTAATTTATCTTGTATTTTCTAGACATATGGGTAAGATCTATTCAACCCTCATGATTGTTCTTCGCCACATCATGGGCTAGAACCATTTTGGTAGATCTAGGATTTTGAAGGTTTTATAAATTAATTAAACTCTCTTGTGTGTCCTCCGTACAACACTACTTGTGGATTGATTTTATATATGATTGTGCTTTCTTAATCCATATTCACGGTCATTTTGTGCATCTTCAATTGATATATAGAGTCTGAATATATATATCTTGGTTGTAGATTAAGTGCGTTCACTGCTGAACAGGATTCCATGTTATGATTCTAAGTGAGGTGACTTTGAAACTTCATCAGAACTATCATATATGAATGTTTATTAATTGAATTGAATTCAGGCTAGTAAGCAGGATAAAGAGGGTAATTTTATAGTACCTATAAAAGGAGATCATATCGGGTTAGGTTCCAGACGTGAAAAATAATTGATACTGATATTACCTAGAAAGGGTGTGAATTTACGTCTCTTGCTCCGAGATTATTCACACTTATTACACACATATTTACTTGTGTCTATAGAGTAGATTTGCATGGTTTAGTAATGCGTTCATAGTCCACAAGGCAGAGTTGGCCTGCACTCGAGAGGGAAGTTAAATAGTAAAACTGGATTACCTAACATCTACCTATTCTCTATTCTTGAGCCACTTTCATATTCTTCCAGTGTTATTTATTTTACTTGTTATTTCATTTAATTGTTTAGTAGTTGTTAATTAAATTCATCAACTTTATTGTCTTTCATCTTAATTAATTTAGTAAATAATTAAATTGATAATACGCCGTCCTTTGGGTTCGATATTTAACTTGGTCACTTGCTTAAACTGCAATTGATATCCTTTATACTTGGGGATTAATTTTGCGTGCAAAGAAAACGCGCATCAGTGACCACGGGTCAACGGCGACCCTCTCACATGAGGGTATGCGCTGTGCACATCCCAGGTGAGAGGGTCATCGGTAAACCGTGGTCAGCTAAGAATCACTCTAATAAACAATGTATTTAGAAATATTTCAAATTACGAGAAAATTCACAATGTATTCAAAAATATCCAAATTAACACGTTAAGATATTTCTACGATGTATTTAGAAATATTATCAGGATTGATCAAATATTTCCACGATTATAAATTTCCACAATGTATTCAAAAATATTACCAGATGAATAAGATATTACCACGATAAGAAATTTCCATGATATATTTTGAAGTATTTAGAAAATTCTGGAATATAAGAAATGGATTGATTATATAAATGTGGATTTCTTCCTCTATTCTATCCGTTAGTTGATGTATATAGGGGTGAGTAAAACTTTTCATTATATAATTGTGGAGTAGGAAGTAATAAAATATATTTTATATATCTACTAGTAATAGTTTATATCTTGGGTAAAATCGTCTCACGAATCTCCTTACGTGAGACGAATTATCAATGAATAAAAAGTAATATATTTTAAATTCAATTAAAAGAGAATTAAGTAAAAAAATGGGCTCTGTTTGGTATGTTAATTAATTGTGATTAAAAATAAAAATTGGGTCAATAATACTCCCTCCGTCCCACCGAAAAGTCTACATTTTACTATAGGGGGCGGCTATTTGCACCCCCAAAATTGCTAGACAAACCTCAATAATTTATAAAATTAAAATATAATTATGTGAGAAGATGTAAATACCCTTTTATAAATAATTACTAAATCTGAAATAAAAATATGTTCGCTTTCTACAACTGAACAAATAAGTGTGTTCGGTTGTAATGATCAAACGAAAAAGAAAAGAAAAATTGTAAAAATAATTCGTTCACTTCTTACAACTGAACACATAAGTGTGTTCGGTTGTAATGATCAAACGAAAAAGAAAAAAAAAATATATATATAAATAGAAAAGTTATTACCTATTATTAATTTTCTTTCCAATCTTATTTCAGTCTCAATATTCATGATAATTATAGATGAGATTTCAGAGCAACAAATTAACAAGATCTATTTTTCAATTTAAATAATTACCATAAATATTTGTTAAGTTGCAGAACTATTTTCACCAAGTATATATATTCTATACCATATATATATATTTTAATTTGCATAACTATATTCACCAAGTATATATAATCTATATTCATAAACGTAAAGATCTTATCTTAGGAGGCTACTCGAAACTATATAGATTCAATTGTGTGTTTTACGCCAAGCCCTGAGGCTACTCGAAAATCTAAGCATCTTATGGACCAGTAATCTGCTAAACAGTATAGTCCATCAGAATCCAAGCAGGCTACTAAAAAATCCAAGCGTTCACCACCAGTGACTCCTCTTAGGAGATTTGATGGGGTAAGAAAGACTCATCATTAGGTTCCCAGCAATCTGCTTGTCCATCAGAATCCAAACAGAAGAAAGAGAAGAGATTGATTCAGGTGACAATGGAATCTGAAAGGGTTGAACTTGATCTGGAACAAGCAGGCTTGAAGAGGAAGAAGATGAATGCCTGGATGTACGGAGCACAGTTTAAAAATCGACACATCCTTCTGGGAACCGATCCATTGTATGTGTTGATATAGTAAAGTTCATAGTTTATACATTTATTTTAGTTGGTGTTTTTTTGTGGGTTGGTTGGAGTGGAAGTGTGGAACCTTTCATGCGTAATTCTGCATGGGCTTCTTAATTTACTTAATTATACCTGATACATTTAACCCTGTATTTTAGCAGATGGTGGTGAGGAGCTGGAAACAATAAAAGATTTACTTGAACCATGCGGTGATTTTGACCAGCTGAAGGGCTTGAAGCCTGAGATCAGTAAAAATCCTTGTAAATTGAAAGATATGTTGTCACGTTTTACTAAATATGGGACAACTTCTCATGAATCAAAGTTCATTGAGTATTGGATCCCAGTTAGTTATCAAAATTTCAGCTCGAGCAGTATTGCTTTGCACTACTTTCTAATTCTATTCCTCTTTCCTCTTCCTTAAGAACTGACCCTGTTGGAGTCCTTAGAGATATTCTTTTCACTGTTCGAAAGGTTCTCTCTCATTTGTTACATATGATGTTACTGCATGTGTATTATTTCTCTTCGTTTTGAGAATAAGGCTCAGCATGTCTGGCATATATCACCTTGCATCTTGCAAAGCTTGATCGTCGTAATGAAAGAAGCCATGATCTACTTGCCCATTTTTATGTTGCAAGAATTTTATTTTGCATAAATTGTTCACAAAGTTTCTCTTTTTGATTTAGATAGAGACTGGAGTATAATTTTGTAATCTGTCTTGAATGTATGTACTTTAGGGACTACTTGTGTCTATTGAAATTATAAATATAATTTACGTTTACATCTCTATGACGCACTGTGAAATTTTAATAATGTCTTTCTGCAGTGCTGTGATCACCCTTACCTTTTGGATGCATCTGTACTAGACCGCTTGGTTGATGAGGGGCGTTCTACCGTTGAGCTTTACGGATGCATCTGTACTATTACTGCTTTATGACATTGATTCCTTTTAATTCAACCTGTAGGTGATTATGAGGTCAGGGAAGTCATAAATTGGAGATATATTAGGTGATTATCTTCGCCATATCAAAGTCCACACACCTTTGAACATGTAGACGCTGGGCTTACCCCCACCAAGAAGCAAGCCGCTGTGAAGAAGGAAACTGGGCAGTTTATTTTTCTGTTAGAAAATCGTGCTTTTTCTCCAATGATTAAGCTTTCGTCTGTGGATATAGTTATTCTGTATTCCAAAGTTGAGCAGATCAAGGTTTTTAGGTTATATTCACCCTTTACTATTGAAGAAAGATCTCTAATTCTTGCAGAGAACAACTTAAACCTTGATAATAATATGCAAAACCGTAGTTGGGGTGCCTCATATTTATTCAGCAAATTGTATGAATATCACACTGATGGAAAATCTTATTCAGCTACAAACTTTTCATTTGAGCAACTGCCTTTGGATGAAGTAACTGAGAAGTTCTAGTCAATATTGTCTGGAAATTTTAAAAATAGTAATTCAAATTCCGTCATTTCAGAAGCTAAGTTGGGTGTTGGAAGCTATATTATAAACATCCCAGTACTCAGCGAGAGGCAAAGGTTCAGCTAAAAAATGGAGAAGAGTCCCATGTTTTCTGGAAAAAATTATTTAATGGGAAAAATCTCAAGTGGAACATTTAAGCAGGCCAAGTCCACATAATAGAAAGAGAGTTTAATACTGGGAAGACTCGTCTAATGACTCACATAGTGGGAATGATGAATGTTGCGAAGAGAGGTAAAAAGTTGGTGAATGAAAATATGGATACACCTTTGGTTCAAGTTGAATCAGGCTCACGTCAAGCAACTCCAGTTGTTGAAATGCACACTTTCTCAACAGGTAATAATATTTCATTGAAGATCTTTTGAGTTTCATTACAATTGGGTCTATTATTAAGAAACTAAAGTTGTATTTTATTGCAGTTAGTTGTCCCATAGTAAAGCAATTCTTTTAAATTACACCACACTGATAATTTCTCATGGTGACGCAGAACCTTCTACAGTCAAGGTCTGTAATCAGTCTGCAAATATCCAAAGAGTTGATAATTCCTTAAGTGCTGAAGTCTCTGTTGGTGCTGCATCAAGGATACAATATTATTATCTAATGAGCAGAAAAGCCTTCACAGTTCTCTGTCCAGAGAAATGACAAGACCATGCCAAACACTTAAGCTTTCATTACTACTTCTAGTTTCTTAATTTGGTCAAACTTATTGAAAATTTAGTGACGTGTTAGTTTTCCTACTGAAAATTTGGTGACAGTGTTAGCTTTCCTATTGTGATTATGCCAACATTATAGTTATATAACATATTAGCTAAATGTAAGATTATCTTATTGTGAGTTAAAGAAAGAGAGATGTAATCAACTGGAGACTTACATTGAATCATGTCTATATACTTGTAAACTTTACATCTGCGCTAATGCTCAGGAGCAAACATGCAAGCCACATTGATTTTGCTCAGGAGAGAACTTCTCATAGTTTGAGATATATGGTTTTGTGTAAATGAATAGTAAATGTTGGTGGTTACATAATTTTTGTATTTTTTAATGAGATCATACAACTATTCAATTTCTATTTTCTGACCTTTTATATGGCCTGAAACGCAGGAAGATATCTCCGATATATTCAAAAAGTTTTTGGAATATTTGATGAAGAATCATCGTGTCATTTGTGACCCGCCATCAAATGTGCAGGCTTTGCAATTATCTGTGGTAAGTTCCTTTTCATAAACTATATGAGTAGCTAAGAGTTCTACTTTAATTCGTATCGTATTATGTGATAAAAATATGTTTACTGTATGCCAATTCGTGTTCAGCTCCTTTTCTGATTATAGCATCAATTGTATGCTTTGCAATTATCTGTGGCCAGTTTCTTTTCCGATTATAGCACGAATTTAGTTACTTTAATTCCCGCTTATTCAATACTATGAAATTGATTGTATGTATAAATGAAGTTCATCACCGACATAATTAAAAAAGATTATCCTCTACTAAAAATTCTAGAAGATAAGGCTTCCACTAAAGAAAGGTATAGCAGCAACTGATTGATATTCCTTCTACACGCACTAATTTAAGTAGTGGATGTGATTAAGTTAACCAATCTAGAAAATTTAGGAGATTAAAGTGGTTGGCAACACGGACAGCACCGACTAGTTAGATACTTCCATTAACTCCTATAAATAGCATAATGGCATATCATATTAGATCAGAGAAATCTGAGAGATAGTTGTAGCATATATACAGTGTAACACCCGAAAAAAATACACACATATATATATATTCTTTGCTCTGATGCCAATCTGTAACATCCTGAATCCTATACACCAATTTCGTCGCTCTCGGGACATGGTGTAGCGAATTCAACATGTTACCTAGGAAAAATTTTCTTGTAATTTTTTTTAAGACCTTTAAAGAGAGCTCCCAAGTTTCAGGATTAGTTTCTTACGATATATATATATATATATATATATATATATATATATATATAGATTATTTATTTGTCAAAGTTGATGACACACGTGAGAGGGAATATTCATGATGAATTACATAAATCTCTCTTCTTCTTCTTTTAGCCTTATTATATGATCCAAGCTATCGTACTTTTACCCATTAGAGAGTAGGCACCTTGTCCTGTCACAGCTTCCGCTACAAATTTATCCTGAAAAATTTTTAATAAAGGGGTGTGAGACTTATAACCTCAGTGGATGACTAGTAAACTGGTATATACATTGGATAATAATTTCTTAATAAAATTTATATCTTCTTCATTTCTTTAACCCGGAGGATCTTTTCTTTATAACTCGTCACTCATCTGCTATCTACGATATATCGTTAAGCCTCGCCAAGGCTCCGTGACTTTTGAATGTCATTCTAAATCTTTGTCTGTGGCTCGAGAGCCCATAGCTACAATGACAGGTGTATGTCTCGTAATAGTGTAATGTTAGTCATTTGAAAAAGATACCTTCTAAGTGGATTTAGTCACTAACATTAGTATCCTCCTGAATGACAACGTACACCAACATAATAATACTCCATGGCATGTAATAAATCTATATTAAATGTATATCCAATAGTATATCATTCATTTTACTTACTGACAGTGTCACCCACCTTGACTCTTAAATAGTTTAGGAATAAAGGAGAGAAAGTGAGTTTGAGCCTTCGAGATTTAACTGCACTGCACCTTCAAGGATAATATAGAAACCCGATCATAAGAACAAGAGTTATTAAAAACTATGCATTCTTTCCTAATGATAGAATATAATGATGGAAAAAAATAATTTTGAAGCTTGTAAATATGTTCACTTTATACACGTATACAAACTATCCTTGTAATATCCCGAATTTTTATTTAATTATATATGATATATATTTATTTTTAAATTTCAAAATTTGAAAATATGATATGGATATTATTAATATTTATTTTATCACGGCTATTGTATCTCGGAAAGTTGGTTAAATGCATTTTATTTTATTAGTAAAAATTCCATTCTCTTTCTACACGTCCACGGAGGTAGTTACGTCTCTAGCCATATTTTTCTCATTCATTTCCCCTCGTAAATTCATTATGTCAGTCTTTACTACACAGTTTTTCTGTAGTTCTTTACTGTTTTCAGTAGTTCCATGAATCAATTTCCATATGCAGTTCCTTGAAAATGCGATTTAATTTGATATTTAAGTTTCCTAGTTCATTTCTCCCAATTCAAAGGGAAACTAAGTTCTGCATATCTTTTAAATTCTTTCTTCTCTGTTCTCAGTTCTTTTCCTTCCACACTAATACGATATTTTTTCTCCCTTGGGTTGTATGTGGCTGTTCTATGAGTGAAGGAGAAGATTTATTTTTAATTCTTTGATATTTGTAAGATTTGGGGTGGGGTTTCATATTATCGCCTTTAAACTTTATGTGAATAATTTGTTATCTGCAACGTGTATGATATGAAAAGATATGAAATGAAATCTTAATCTTGTCCTGTGATACGAAATAAGTGTTACAGTGGCATAAAGCATGCATCGCGGGGACGACGGTCCTATATGAAGTCCATTTCACCATGCACAGACATTAGTTGGCCAATGATATGACAAGCTACTTGACATATTACATAGTACATGATATAAGTTACATGGTTACAAAATTTACAAGTTATATTGTTGTGTGATTTCAAATCATTTACATGATGTTTAGTTGTGATAATGTTTTACTTAACTGAGCAGTTGTAGTGGTCACCCCTTTCACATAATCACGATTACATGTTGTATAGAGAGGCATGGTGGTGTAATGGAACTGTGATGACCTGTGGAGTATTTTAATCTAAGAAGTCTATGTATTTTAAGATGTTTCGCGAAACAGTTTAAGAAATTTTATGTTATTGGTATTTGGTTTTCCTCAAAAATTGATAAGTCTAACGTATTAGAAAAATAAATGTTGAAATATTGGAATTTTATGTTTTATAAATTTAGAAACTGTTACTTATAATTGGGTTTTTACGCATTTTTAAGTCAATGTTTATGAAAATAAAATTTCGGGCTGTTATACTCATTTTTTTTTATATTTTTACAAACTATATTTTTGCAAATATATATATATATATATATATATATATATATATATATATATATATATATATATATATAATAGAGCACCTCCAATTATTAAAGTATACAAGCGAAGAGCAGGGAAGAATATGGGCTTATTAGAGCTATTGGATTAGAGTTGAATTACTATTTTCTTGAATTACTGTTTATTTACTAATGCGCCTTGTTCATGGGCTTTTAGGGTTATTTAAATAGGGGGAATAATTCTTAGAAGAGCAGCTTTTGGAATATTGATACTCATGAACCTTCTGGTTGTGGCAGAGAACTGTCTCTGGGGCCTCTATTGAGGAGTTACCTTTCCATTAATCATCTATATCAATCTGATAATTGTCTTCACTCTATCAAATTGGTCCGACCTACTGCTTTCTACCTCCATGACGCAAAATGAGAGATTAGACAAGATGGGGAAGACAATTGAGGAGTGTCAAACAGTGCTCACAGAAAACAAGACTGAAATAGCTGGATTCCATACGCTTCTAAAGGCCATCATGATAAAATTGGATACCATTGGCACACTACAAATCAATCCACCAGCACAGAAACCACAGCGGCATTACCTCCTATCGCGGGGAATACAACGCCATCAATACTTGCTCCAGATGGGACCACTACTGTTTCGACTGTTTTATTATATCGTATGGAACTTCTCTTGTTTGATGGTAACAATCCAATCGCTTGGATTGCTCAAGCGGAACAATACTTTTTGGTCCACCATTCGCCGATGGCTGATCGACTACAACTTACGCTGATTGCCATGTCCGGTAGAGCCATGTTTGGGCTCAATGGGTACTTCGTCGGACTGCCTCTATTTCATGGGCACAATTTTCTCAATAATTGATTGACCATTTTGGCGATACGTATTCCATAAATGCATATGAGGTGATGCATACCACGCATCAAACTTGATCCCTCGAAGATTATCTAGCACTGTTTGAGGAAAGGGTTGCCCAACTACCATCTCTACCCTCTGCACAATATTTGGACATTTTTCTTTGAGGATTACATCGATCTATTCGGGATCGGATACCCGATAGTGAAATGACTGATGTGTTCGCTGATATTCGGGCTGCTCATCGTATCGCTCGGGTTCACAAACCCTCAAATCCATCCCTGGTTCCTTTTTCTTCTGGGCTCTCTATCCGCCCGAATACTTTATCTTATGCGGGCTCTCAATCAAACTCTACCACAACTGTTGGAGCATTTAAAAAACCAACCTTTTGCCAATCCTCTAGAGCGATACAAAATGATACTAGGCCAAATCGAGTGACCTGCCACCTCACTGCTGAAGAAGCTCGAGAATATAGAGTCAAGGGTAAATTTATCGTTGCAGCCAACCATATGGACCTCTACACAAGTGTGACACTAAATTGTTGACTATAATAGAGGCAGATGATGATGATAATGACTCTTATGCAAATAATGGGTCACATGAGTTGTCAGAACCATAATTAGAACCCTTGGGACAGTCAGGATCAAAACTTCATTCTGTGAAACTCTCAAAATTGTCATCCAATGGGTTCGATGGGGCTCGGACTATGAACCTCTTTAGCCGTGTGGACAATTTCAGATTATTGACAATGATAGATAGTGGAGCAAGTTATTGTTTTCTAGCGAAACATGTGACCGAGAAAATGGGGCTACCAATTGATCATTTTATTTCGTTTACAGTTACTTTGGGAGATGGTACAAAGCTTGATACAGTGAGAGTCTGTAAGTCTATTCCTATGACCCTTGATTCACACACATTTCATATTAATTGTTATATATTTCCCCTGAGTGGTGTTGATTTAATTTTGGGAGTTTCTTGGCTGGCTTCTTTGGGTCATGTTACTGCATATTGGACCAAATTATCTATGGAATTCTATGTAAAGGAGTGTCTGATCCAGTTGTGTGGTAACCCATCTCTCACACGAAAAGCTTGTGAGCAAGCAGATTTAAAAGTGATAGAACAAGAGTCTCAAATATGGTTGTTGTGGGTTATGGAAGGGACGAGTAGTCTGTGAAATCTTGGCCCACTTGACTCGCAATCAGATTTGCAAAAAGCTGATTTGGATAAATTGTTGGCAGAATTAGACATTATTACTCAGCCCCCAAGGAACCTGCTGATGAGAGTGAAAATAAGCGTGTTTGAGTGTCCAATTTAACACCTTTTTAATAGGAATTATTGTCATATATTAGCACAAGTGACTTATATTCGATATATATGAGAAAAGGGTGCGTTTGAGGTGTTTTATTGTGTTTTAGGTGAAAAAGGATCAAAAGTGCAAAGTTGGAGAAAAGGTGTAACTTGTGCAAGAATAATGGAAAATGCACGCCCAATTTGTGTAATTTTTTAGTATTTGTGTGGTGCTCAAAACTAGAAGAGTGATACATGATTGGAAAGTCACAGAAGATAAGGTCGTTTTGACATAAGAAACACCTCAATTGGAATCCAAACGAGAAATTTATGATCGAAATGGTGACATCGCGGAAGCTGTGCCAAACAGAACGGCTGTGCCACTTTTCATGACTTGTTACACATTCAATTGTTAGAGTTTCAATGATTTCTTTATATTTATAGAAATCCAAAGAAGATAAGATCATGTGAGCGTAAGAATTACTTAAATCTAAGCCCGAATGTGGAAGTTATACGTGAAACGGTGAGACTGCGCAAGCTGGTTCGACCAAGAAGCTTGTGGTTCGACCACTGGTTTGGGTCGAACTAGGAATCTGAAATCGTATTACAGAGTGGTTTGACCTCCCTAATCTGGTTCGACCAAGCCCATGGTCGAACCAAATGCCTGAACAACACAATATCCATATTTTTACACCCCAAGTGCATGTATTTTCGTGTTTTCCAAGAAAAAGCCCACCCAAGGTCCATAAGAAGAGCTTACAAGTATAAAAGGGGATGTAGATCACACCAAGAAAGGGAGAGAACTGCAACACAATCATCCTACACCCCACAAGGGGGGATCATCCCCCAACCATCATCCACATCCTTTCCTCCATCCATCCATCACTTTGAAAATTCGTCTGTGGAATCAAAAGGAGAACCAAGAGGAGGATTCAAGACGGAGAAGAATGCGACGACTCCCGCATCTAAGGTTTTATTCATTTTCTAATTTATCTTATATTTTCCAGACATATGGGTAAGATCTATCCAACCTCCATGATTGTTCTTCGCAACATCATGGGCTAGAACCATTTTGGTAGATCTAGAGTTTTGAAGGTTTTATGAATTAATTAAACTCTCTTGTGTGTCCTCCATACAACACTACTTGTGGATTGATTTTATATATTATTGTACTTTCTTAATCCACATTCATGGTCGTTTTGCGCATCTTCAATTGGTATATAGAGTCTGAATATATATATTGGTTGTAGATTGAGTGCGTTCACCGCTGAACAGGATTCCATGTTATGATTCTAAGTGAGGGGACTCCGAAACTTTATTAGAACTATCCTATATGAATGTTTATTAATTGAATTGAATTCGGGTTAGTAAGCAGGATAAAGAGGGTAATTTTATAGTACCTATAAAAGGAGATCATATCGAGATAGGTTCCAGACGTGAGAAATAATTGATACTGATAATTCCTAGAAAGCGGGGGTGAAATTACATCTCTTACTCCGAGATTATTCACACGTGTTACATGCATATTTACTTATGTCTATAGAGTAGATTTGTATGGTTTAGTGATGCATTCATAGTCCACAAGACAGAGTCAGCCCGCACTTGAGAGGGAAGTTAAGTAGTAAAACTGGATTACCCTAGAGCTACATATTCTCCAACTTAATCCACTTTTAAATTCTTCTAGTGCTATTTTATTTTATTCGTTATTTAATTTTAGTATTTTAGACGTTGATAATTAATTCCACAACTCTTATTGTCTTTCCTCTTAATTATTTTAGATAATAATTAAATTGATAATACGCCGTCCTTTGGGTTTGATATTTAACTTGGTCACTTGCTTAAGCTACAACTGATATCCTTAATACTTAAGGATTAATTTTGCATGCAAAGAAAACGCGTATCAAGTTTTTGGCGCCGTTGTCAGGGACGGCTGTTATTATTAGTTTATTATTTCTAGTTTGATTAAGACTTTTATTTGTGATAATTTATTTCTATCTAACCTTGAATTTTTCTAAGGTACTTGTGCACTAGAAAAAGGAAAGGAAAGAAAAGAAGGAATAACACACAGTGTTGAACATGGCCGGAACAAGGCAAAATCCGGATAATGTTGTCATACATGATATTTTGAAGTACAATGGAATTGGCTACATGGGGTTGATAGGAGCAAGGGGGAAATGATGGTTTTGAGATACATCACGCTCTTATCAACATGATGGAGAAGAATCCCTTTCCTAGAGGTCATTTTGAAGATCCATATCAGCATCTCAGAAGATTTCTTGGTTATGCAAACACTCAAAAGGGTGCTGGTGCTAATGATAATGTTAGACGGATCGCCCTAATTAAGTTTTCATTAATTGATGGGGCAGAATATTGGTATGAGACTCTTGATGCCACATATTGCACTACATGGGACCAACTGCAGCTGAAGTTCTTGGAGAGATACGTGCCACCCTCAAGGATCTTAAGAATGAGGCAAGACATCACCCAATTTGTTATGAATCAAGGTGAGAAATTTTATGAGGCGTCGGACAGATTTAAAGACATGCTCAGGCGGTGCCCACAGCATGGGATGTCTAAGGCTCAATACATAAGTATCTTCTACTATGGATTGGATTGTGAGTCGCGTATTCTTATTGATGCATCATTAGGTGGAGCGTTGTTGTCTAAAACAGCAATCTAAGCAAAAAAGTTTTTTGAAGACATCTCTATGAATTCACTTGACTGGCCTACGGAAAGAGTAAGAGGATCTTATGTACTTAGCAAGGTGGTGCAGGTTGAACATCAAGTGGTAAAGCCGAATAGGGATAATGAGATCGTCTCTAGTTTAGCTAATATCAACAACCTACTAGAATCCCAAAAGAGGCAGATTACAGAGTTGACACAAAGAGGGCCTAATATGCAACAGCAAGAAGTGAAAGCTAGTGTTGAAGATACGCTCAATCGATAAATGGCTAAGAATGATGCAAGGGTTGATTGACTTGAGGTTACTATAAATTCTATCCATGCAAATTTTTCTAAGCAGCTGAATGACCTTACTTTGATGATGGGGCGTATGGCCGAGAGAGTGAATCAATTGACGCAAATATTGGAGAAAGAAAAGTTCTCGTCCCAAGGTATAATAAACCCAAAAGAGTGCAAAGCCATCACGTTGAGGTCCAGAATGCAGTATGAGGGACCGATGATGTCAAAAATGGATTCTGGAGCTTCAGGAAGCTCTGGTTCGACCAAGGGTCTTGGTCGAACCACCTCTAACAAGTCGAACCAAGCACCTAGGTACATTCCGGAGATCACCTATGGTTGGTTCAGCCTCGGTTCAGCCAAGGTCTTGGTTTAACCAGCTCCTAAAGGGTCAACAGAAAGCCACGGAAGAGATTATCATTTTCGCACGTGAATCACCTCAATCGGAGGTCGGATGCAAAAGTTATGCTTGAAATCGTGAGACTGCATAGTCATGCCCAAGAGGTCCATTCAACCAGCCGTTTGAGTCGAACAATCAAGCAATGAAGATGCCCATGGAGACTCAAACATGCAAGAGCATAGTTGTGGTTTCTAACTTGTTAAATCTTGATTTTAATAAGACCGATGACTCTGAAATTGAGTGGAAGATTAACAAGGAGGAGTCTAGGCAGCCATGGGACGAAGGAAATTCTAAGGATCATATACTTGTGACCAAGAAAAGTGAGGTGTTGAGTGTAGAGAAGAAGAGGGAAAGGAAGTATTTGAAGGTGAGGATGCGAGAAGACCGTCCTCTGATCCAGTAGTATAAAAGACTGCATAACATCGTGACTCTCCGACATTAAATATGAGTGCTTGTTGGGGGCTTGCCCTTCTGTTTTATTTCTTTATTATTTCTTTCATGTGAGTGATGAGTTATTATATGTTAGGTGCTCACGTTTCGGCAATTACATCTCTTTTAAAACTTAGTTTCAACATATGTTTTTACTAAGTATGGGGGAGTGTTATGTACTTACCTCGTCTTATGAGCACCAAGAGTATAATTTTTCTTTTCGTTGGTTGTTTGTTTGTTAGGAGGTTAATTTTTTGCGGCATATTGATACTTTAACCAGTATTGATATGTCGATTTTTTGCAACTTACCTAATGTTTAGTGTGTTGTGTTGGTGTGTCTAGTGTGTGGAGTCGATTAGATAGTCAATTGAGTCTTTCTTATATTTCTCTTATATTATTATTGATTAATCATTTGATGATGAGTGTGTTTGAGTTTTGATGATAGAAAAAGGTAAAAGAGTGGCAAGACGAGTTTTACACTGAGGCTTGGAACTAACTGAGTTGAACAACTTGAGGAGCTCGTGAACGCTTTGAAGATGAAAAATCAGGTGCCCTCGTTTCCTTATTCTAATTTTTATGTGTGCTTTTAATTAGTAGGAGTGGAAGGATTGAGATCTAATTGGTTTTGGTGATCCATGTGAGATTATAATTTTAAATTGTGCCTTAAATTCATATGCTCTTGAAATTGATGAAGGAAGTGTACTTGAATTATATTGTGGTATGAAGTTCTATGTGTACTTGTGAGATATTGATTACCATGAAAAGCGCTCTGTTACTTGTTAAAAACTCATGTGAGATTTTGAGCCTCGTTGATCATGTACATAATCACATGATATTTTTTTCTGGTGAGTATCGTTCTTGTGTGTGTATTCTAGAACTTACCTTTTATCTTACTTGAGACTTCATATTATGTTAGATGATGGGAGATGATTTTAGGCCATCTTTGAATTTATGAGTCACTTAGACAAATAATTCCCTACGAAATGATGTTTATTCGTAGATAGCCCCGTTGAGCCTAAAAACCTTATTCTTTGGCAACTTAAGAGAAATAACCATTTTGAGCATCTGAATTTTTTGAGCCTTGATTCTATCATGACGAGAATTAATGCCTTTTCAAAGTGTATTAATGGAGTTTGATAATAGTTTGGGAAGGAATGAAATTAGTGTTGAAACAGTGATTGAGCTTGAAAATGCATCTAAGGAAAAGCATGGAGTAGTGCTTAAATCTAGTACTTCATGGAATCAAATACCCTAAGGAAGTGCTTAAATGTAGTACCCTATGGAGGATGCGAGAGGTAGTGCCCAAAAATGGTACCTTGAGAGAAAAAAATAGAGAAGAAAAAAAAGAAAAGGAAAAAAAAAAGAAAGAGAAGGAAAAAAATGTTGTGCTAGAAAGAAAAAGAAAAATAAAAGAGTTGAGGAGGATGTTGTGCTTAATTGAAGTAAGAAAAAAGAATGAAAGCTCATGATGGAATGCGCACTTGATTGATTCGAGTTTTGAGTCACTTATCCATATATATTCCCTACCTTAACCAAAGAGCCAACATTACATCCAAAAGAAAAGTCCTTTTTGATCCTATTGTCGAATCATACGTCTAGTGGTTGAGATCAGTTAAGATTATAGGCAAGCTTAAGGTGACGCATGCACTTAAATTGAATCTGAGCGTAAACACCATAACCCATAAGTGTACATCTTTTACACTTGAGTGCAAGTGATATATACTTCCAGTGAGAATATGTCAATGGAGCATATGAATTGGTGGTAATGGTCTTATCTTGTATACTATTAATTGATTATTACATGTAATGAGAGTTGCATGACCTAAGTTGAGGACAATTGTATTGTGAATGTGGTATTGATCATAGTCCTTATTTCCCTGCTGATTTTCATACTCTCTCTCTCTCTTTATTTTTATTTTGTTGCCTCGGGACGAGCAATGGGTAAGTTTGGGGGATTGATGAGAGTGAAAATAAGCATGTTTGAGTGTCCAATTTAACACCTTTTTGATAGAAATTGTTGTCATATATTAGCACAAGTATCTTATATTCGATATATATGAAAATAATGTGCGTTTGAGGTGTTTTATTATGTTTTAGATGGAAAAATGATCAAAAGTGCAAAGTTGGAGAAAAGGTGTAACTTGTGCAAGAATGCTGGAAAACGCACGCACAACTTGTGTAATTTTTCTGTATTTATGTGGAACTTAAAACTAGAGGTTTGATACATGGTTCGAAAGCCACAGAAGATAGGGTCGTTTTGGCATAAGAAACACCTTAATTGCAATCCAAACAAGAAAGTTATGATCAAAATGGTGACGCCGCGCAAGCTGTTCCTGCTTAGCATGGTTGTGTCACTTTGCATGACTTTTTATATATTTAAATATTGGATTTTTTGTGATTTCTTTATATGGATAGAAATCCAAGGAAGAGAGGATCGCGTCAGTGCAAGAATCACTCAAATTGGAGTTCGGATGTGGAAGTTATACGCAAAAAGGTTAGACTGCACAAGCTGGTTCGACCAAGAAGCTTGTGGTTCGACCACTGGTTCGGGTCAAACCAAGAACCTGAAATTGTGTTACAGAGTGGTTCGATCTCCCTGATCTGGTTCGACCAAGCCCATGTTCGAACCAAATGCCTGAACAGCTCCAGATCCATATTTTTACACCCCAAGTGCGTGTATTTTCGTGTTTTCTAAGAAAAAGCTCATCCAAGGTCCATAAGGAGAGCTTACAAGTATAAAAGGGGAAGTAGATTATACCAAGAAGGAGAAGGCAACAAAAACATCCTGCACCCCACAAGGGGGATCACCCCACATCCACATCTTTTCCTCCATCCATCCATCACTTTGAAGATTCGTCTGTGGAATCAAGAGGAGAACCAAGAGGAGGATTCAAGATGGAGAATGACGCAACGACGCCCACATCTAGGATTTTATTCGTTTCCTAATTTATCTTATATTTTCTAGATATATGGGTAAGATCTATTCAACCCCCATGATTGTTCTTCGCAACATCAAGGGCTAGAACCGTTTTGGTAGGTCTAGGGTTTTGAAGGTTTTATGAATTAATTAAACTCTCTTGTGTGTCCTCCATAGAACACTACTTGTGGATTGATTTTATATATGATTGTGCCTTCTTGATCCATATTCACAGTCGTTTTGTGCATCTTCAATTGATATATAGAGTCTGAATATATATCTTGGTTATAGATTGAGTGCGTTCACCGCTGAACAGGATTCCATATTATGATTCAAAGTGAGGGAACTCTGAAGCTTCATTAAAACTATCATATATGAATGTTTATTAATTGAATTGAATTTGGGTTAGTAAGCAGGATAAAGAGGGTAGTTTTATAGTACCTATAAAGGGAGATCATATCGGGTTAGGTTTCAGACGTGGAAAATAATTGATACTGATATTACCTAGAAAGGGGGGTGAAATTACGTCTCTTATTTTGAGGTTATTCACACGCATTACACGCATATTTACTTGTGTCTATAGAGTAGATTTATATGGTTTAGTGATGCGTTCATAGTCCACAAGGCAGAGTCGGCCTGCACTTGAGAGGGAAGTTAAGTACTAAAACTGGATTTCCCTAGAGCTACCTATTCTCCAACTTGATTCACTTTCGTATTCTTTTAGTGCTATTTTATTTTATTTGTTACTTAATTTTAATATTTTAGTTGATAATTAATTCCACAACTCTTATTGTCTTTCGTCTTAATTAAGTTAGATAATAATTAAATTGATAATACGTCGTCCTTTGGGTTCAATATTTAACTTGTTCGCTTGCTTAAACTGCAACTGATATCCTTAATTCATGGGGATTAATTTTGCGAGTAAAGAAAACGCGCATTATCTACCTCCTTAACGAGTTCATGGTCATCATATAAACTTGGTGGCTAGTACTTCACCTGTCTCAGTCAGGCCATACCACTATAATCACACCAAAAAAGATGAGACGGAATGCCTTGTGGAAGAAATGTTGACAGTTGGGATTATTCAACCCAATTCGAGCCCATACTCAAGCCCTGTTTTGCTTATAAAAAAAATGGCTCTTGGAGATTTCCTGTCAATTCGAGCCCATACCACATTCTAGTCATTCAAGAACTATTAGATGAGCTGCATGGTGCCCGTTGGTTTTCGAAATTGGATTTGCGAGCCTTATATCACCAAATTCGCGTAGCAGCAGAAGATGTGCATAAAACTGCCTTTTGAACTCACTCCGACCATTATGAATTCATTTTAATGCCCTTTGGATTGACAAACGTGCCTACCGTGTTTCAAATTCTTATGAATGACATTTTTAAGCCATATTTATGGCATTTTGTGTTGGTATTTTTCGACGACATTCTTGTTTACAGTCGTTATTGACAAGACCACATACGTCACCTACGTGTGATTTTCAAGATTTTTGCTACTCATTCACTGCATATTAATACTAAGAAATGTATATGTGGGTCATCGACGGTGGAGTATTCGGGACATATTCTCTCACACGATGGGATACGTATGGATCCAAGAAACGTGGCTGCTGTAATATCATGGCCAACCCCAAATTTAACTCATCAGTTGTGGGGTTTTCTTGGCCTTAAGGAATACTACCGGTGGTTTATTTGTAACTATGGAAAGCTTGCTGCCCTTCTCACATCACTACTCAAAAAGGGGGAGTTAATGAAGTGAAATTGATTTTTTCCAAGCCATTTGTGATTGAGTGTGATGCATCGGGCTGCGGATTTGGAGCAGTACTCATGCAAGACAAGCAACCGATTGCTTCTTTTAGTAAGTGTTGGGCATTTTCTCAACACAAAAAATTAATACCAAGTATGAAGGATGTGATTGTAGCTTAGATAAGCGACCAAGTTATATATCAAACCTAAAGGACGATTGATTATCAATTTATTATTATCTAAATTAATAGAAACTGTTATTTGGCAATTCAATTGGAAAGTAATTATTAATCTAATAAACAAAATAATTAAATAACAAAAAAATAGAGACTGTAGAGAATAAACCAGAGTTAAATAAGCGAGAAGATAGGTAGCTCTTCGGGCCATCCAGTTTCACTAGTTTATTTCCCTTCTGTTAATGTCCGACTCTGCCTTGTGGAATATGGACGCATCACTAAGCCATGTAAATATACTCTATAGACACAAGTAGATAATCGTGTAATACGTGTGAATTATCTCGGAGCAAGAACACAATTTCACCCCCCTTTCTAGGTACCATCAGTATCAATTATTTCACGTTCACTATGTAATCTAACCCGATATGATCTCCCTTTATAGGTACTATGAAATTATCCTCTTTATCCTACTTACTAACTCGAATTCAATTCTATTAATAAGTATTTATATAAGATAGTTCTAATGAAGTTTCGGAGTCCCCTCACTTAGAATCATAACATTAAACCCTTCTCAGCAGTGAACACACTCAATCAATAACTAAGATATGTATTCAGACTCTACATAACAGCTAATGATGCACAAAATAACTCTGAGTATGAATTAAAAATGCATAGTCTTATATAAAATAAATTCACAAGTAGTGTTGTATGAAGTATTCATACGGAAGTTCAATTAACTAGATAAAAACCTTCATAAACCCTAGAACTACCAAAGGAGTTCTAGCCCATGACGTTTGATGAGTGTGAAAATTCACATTTTTTGAGCTTTGATTTGTGTGATAATGATGTATGATTTAATCTTAAGTCAAGATAAATCGTGTGGTATAGTGAATCAGGAAGGTATGAGTCCATTTGAGTGGATTTTTGAAGAAAAAGGGATAGAGGTGATCGGAACCAGAAAAAGGGGGTTCATGTGCCCGATTCGACCAAGCAGGAGCTTGGTTCGACCAAGAGGAAGTTGGTTCAACCAGAACCTGTGTTCGAACCAGGCGAGAGAAAGCGGCAGAAGTGTGGTTCGACCAAGCCATTTTGTCGAATTGTGGTCGAACCAGAAGTATAAGTTTTCACAGTTGCAGTTCAACTGGGAAGCTTTTGATTTGACCTACGATTCAGTCGAATTGAAGACCTGCCAGTGCGTTACAGATCGATTCAACCTGTGGTTCAAACAGAGGAAAATGGTTCTACCAAGAGCTTTGGTCGAACTAACGAGCTGGAAACGTCTGGATCTATATTTTTACACCTTCAGTGAGTGTTTTCGCTCAAAAAGCCCATCCTACGTCTGTAAGGAGAGCTCACATATATAAAAGGAATACCTTACGCAAGGGAAAAAGATCCATCCACCACCTTCATTCTACACAACATCCGAAACCCTACCATCATCCACGGAGCTATGAAGAGAGATTCGTCTGTCGAATCAAGTGAAGATTCAAGACAGAGAGAGACACGACAGTGCCTGCATCTAGGGTTTACTTTGCTTCTTAATTTATCTTGTAATTTTCAAGACTATGGGTAAGATCTATCCAACTACCATAATTGTTCTCCGATCAATCATGGGCTAGAACCGCTTCGGTAGTTCTAGGGTTTATGAAGGTTTTACGAATTGATTGAACTTCTGTGTGTATACTTCATACAACACTACTTGTGGTTTATTTTATATAAGACAATGCGTTTTTAATTCATACTCAGAGTTGTTTTATGCATCATTAACTGTTATGTAGAGTCTGAATACATATCTTGGTTATTGATTGAGTGCGTTCACTACTGAGCAGGATTCTATGTTATGATTCTAACTGAAGGGATTCCGAAGTCTCATTAGAACTATCTTATATAAATACTTGTTAATTGAATATGATTCGGGTTAATAAGTAGGATAAAGAGCATAACTTCATTGTACCTATAAAGGGAGATTATATCAGGATTAGAGTACTTAGTGCATGGGAAATAATTGATACTGATAGTACCTAGAAAGGAGGCTGAATTATATCTCTTGATCCAAGAAAATTCACACGTGTCACATGCTTATTTACTTATGTCTATAGAGTAGATTTGCATGGTTTAGTGATACTTCCATACTCTACAAGGTAGAGTCAGACATTGATACACAGAAGGGAAATTAATATGTAAAATGGATGGTCCAAAGGACTACCTATCTTCTCACTTATTCACTTTCGTTTAATCTCTATTGTTTATTATTTTAATTGTTCTATTTATTATTCGTTTATTAATTACTTAATCATACAACTATTTCGCCTTTATAGTTTTAATAAGTTAGAATATAATTAAATTGATAATAATACGTCATTTGGGTTCGATAAACACTTGGTCACTTATCAAAGCTATAATAGCATCCTTAACACTTGGGGATTAATATTGTGTGTTGAGAAAACACTTATCAAGTTTTTGGCGCAGTTGCCGGGGACGGCATTAATTATTAGTTTATTATTATATTATTCTTGTCTTTATTTTCTAACACTTATTTTTCTTAGGTGTATGCTTACTAGATCAAAGGTAGGAGAATTAGAACCTTATAATCCAGAGATTGGAGCATCGTCGAGGAAGAAAAAGAAGAATAAGAATAAGAACGTAGAACCAACTGAAGCTCTTAATCTAGGAGATGAAGTTGACGAGCTGAACTCGCAAGCGATTAAAGCTGCAACCGGAGATAATTTGGGAGTAGAAGCAGTCAACATGGAGGCGAATCCGGATAATCTTGCTATCCGTGAAGTCTTTAAGAACAATGGATGTGGCAATGCGGGGCTATTAGGAACAAGAGGGGCCGGAGCTGATTTTGATCTACACCCTGTTCTTATCTGCATTATATAAAGGAGTCCCTTCTCTGGGGGAACCTTTGAAGATCCTCAACAACATCTGAATAAGTTCCTTAGTTATGCAAGAACAAAAGGATGCATGAGCTCATGAAGATACAAGGATGATCATCTTGTTTTAATGAAAAGGCGAGAGATTTGTGCGATAATCTCAATACTGCTGATTGCGATACCTGGGAGAAATTAAAATTCTTGGAGCGTTACATGCCACCTTCAAAGGTGTTTAAAATGAAACAAGAAATCAATCAATTTGCTATCCATGGTAATGAAAAGTTCCATGAGGCTTGGGACAGATTCAAGGACATGCTTAGGAAGTGTCTACAGCTTGGGCTACCTAAAGATCAATACATCAGTATTTTCTATAACGGATTGGACTGTGATTCTCGAGTTCTATTAGATGCTTCATCGAATAGAGCATTGTTTACAAAGTCATCCGTAGAGGCCGAAAAGCTCTTTGAGGATATTTCTATGAATTCAAAAGATTGGCCGACTGATAGAGTGAGAGGCACTTATGTTCTTGGTAAGGTAGCCCAGGTTGAGCATACTATGGTGAAGTCGGGTAGAGAAGATGAGATCGTCTCTAGTTTAGCTAATATCAACAAGCTACTTGAGTCTCAGCAAAAGCAGATTACTGACATAGCTCAGCGAGTACTAATTATGCAGCAAGATGTGTGTAATGAAGGAGCTAACCAAGAGGAAATAGAAGAGGTGAACTATGCCATGGGTCAAAGTATTCAAGGAACGAGGTTCCAAAATCAAGGAAATCGAAATTACCAAGGGAACTACAACAATCGTGGTCCCCTGGGTGGTTATCAACAACCAAGGAGGCCGGAGTTTTCATGGAGAGATCCTAATGCAGCAATAAAACCTCCTGCTGGTGTTGATCCTGGAGCTAAAGTCTAAGAAGGGAAACCTGGTTTTAAGGATACGGTGAACAAGTACATGGCAAGGAATGATGCACGAGTAGATCGTCTGGAGGCTAAGTTAGAAAAGAAAATTGATGCAAATCATGAGGATATTTCTAAGCAGATGAAGGACTTGACGTTGTTGATGAGGGAGATGGCTAGGAATGTCAATCAATTTACACATACTGTAGAGAAGGGAAGTTCACATCGCAAAGTATAACGAATTCAATGCAGTGCCATGCCATTACGTTGAGGTCTGGAACGCAGTATGAGGGATCGATGATGCCGAAAATAAGTTTTGAAGCTACAGGAGCCCGATTCGATCACGATTTGACCAAAGCAAATGGTCGAACCACATAGAGTTGGTTGAACCAGGCACCTGGGCAACCTTCGGAGATCTCCATCGAGCGATTCGACCACGAATATTTTGGTTCGACCAAACTTGTTGGTCGAACCGTGGTCGAATCCCCCTGTCCTGAGCACTCTATTTTTTTGAAGCATGGTTCGACAATGATCAATATGGTTCGACCAACCCTGTTGGTCAAACCATGGTCGAACTAGCCTATCAGGGGGAGAAATTACTCTTTGATGCACGATTCGACCATTACTCACCTGGTTCGACAGCATCCCTAGTCGAAACGCAGTCAAACCACGTCGTTCTGCACCATGTTGCATGCCGAATGTTTTACATGATGTCGATGCCACTCTTGTACCATCCAAAGGGCAGAATAATGAGTTTATAGCCAAAAGAAATGGGAAAGAGCAAAGAGATTGAGAGCCGAAAAGGATAAAACGGAGAAGGTGGAACGTGATAAATGGAGGATTCCCAAAACTAAGATACCTCCTCCGTTTTCTTTCAAGCTAGTCAAGAAGGGTTTGGAAGAGAAGTTCAAGAAGTTTTTCGGATATCATGAACAGATAAGCTTGAGCATTCCTTTCTCTGAAGCATTCTTAGAGATGCCATATTATGCCCGTTTCCTAATGGATATACTTTTGAAGAAGAGAAGCTTGAGCGAAATTAAGACAGTAAACTTGTTCGAGAACTGTAGCTCGATCATACAAAGGAAGCTGCCCGTGAAGTTAAAGGATCTGGGAAGCTTCACTATTCTATGTGAGATTGGGAAGGGGCCGGCACGACGAGCCTTATGCGATCTTGGGGCAAGCATCAATTTGATGCCCTTGTCGATATTTCAAAGGCTTGGTTTGGGAGTTAACTCCCATAAAGGTTGCTCTACAGTTAGCGGATAGGTCTATGACTTTTTCGAAAGGGATGATTGAAGATGTTCTAGTAAAAGTAGCGAAACTAGTATTTCCTGTGGACTTTCTTGTACTCGAGATGGAGGATGTCAAGGATAATGTTCCCCTTATCTTAGGGAGACCATTTCTTGCTACTGCTGGAGCTATGATTGACGTTCAGAAGGGTGAGTTAAGGTTGCACATGGATAAGAAAGAAGTTCTGTTCAACCTTGATAAAGCAATGAAGATGTCAATGGAGACGCAGTGTCATAGCATCGATGTGGTGGAGGAGATTGTGAAGGAAGATATGCATTTGATCCATTTAAAAGATCCTTTGGAAACATGCATAGCGGAGTCTCTTACTTTTCCCACCACCAAGCTAGATGAGCTATCTAATGAGGTATGTATTGACTTTCTTGAAAACCTCCTTGCTTTGGGTGATGACAGGTTTGAATAAAAGAGAACCAAGTTCGAAGAGGTGAAGTGGACTAGGAAGTACTTGCCTTTGGATCGTGAGAGCACAGCAAAAGAAGAGAAGAAAGAGGAGTTGAAACCGCTACCGGAGCACTTGAAGTATGCCTATTTAGTGACAATGAAACATATCCGGTAATTGTATCTTCTTCCCTTACTGATGATCAACTCAATGTGTTATTAGAAGTGCTTAGGAAGTATAAATTTGTGATTGGTTTGTCTCTTGATGATTTGAAAGGAATTAATTCATCATATTGCATGCATAAGATAAGATTAATAGATGAGGCTAAGAGTAGTATTTAGAATCAGCGGAGGGTGAATCCCACTATTCAAGAAATGATTAGGAAGCAAATCCTAACATGGCTAGATGCAGGAATTATATATCCAATTAGTGATAGTCCCCATGTGAATCCATTGCATGTTGTAGCTAAAAAGGGGCATGACTATTGTGAAAGCCGATGATGGCGAGACTTTAGCCACTAGGATTCCTACGGGATGGTATGTGTGTACTGATTACAGGAAACTGAATGAAAATACATGCAAGGACCATTTTCCCTTTCCTTTCATGGATCAAATGCTTGATCGTCTTGCACGGTATGAGTTTTATTGTTTCTTGGATGGGTACTCGGGTTATAATCAAATCATGATTGCACCTGAGGACCAGGAAAAAACTACTTTCACTTGCCCTTATGGAACTTTTGCATTTAGAAATATGCCTTTTGGATTATGTAATTCACCTGCTACATTTCAGTAATGCATGATGGCCATATTTTATGGATTGATAGAGAAAATTATGGAGGTGTTTATGGATGATTTTTCTGTGTTTGGTTCCTCCTTTGATATTTATTTATCTAATCTATCTACTATTTTGAAGAGATGTTAAGGAACTAATCTTGTTTTGAATTGGAAGAAGTGTCACTTCATGGTAAGAGATGGGATTGTTCTTGGGCATCATATTTTGGCCAAGGGATTGTAGGTGGATAGAGCAAATGTGGTGGCAATTGAGAAGATTCCACTACCTACTAATGAGAAGAGAGTGCGGTCCTTTCTTGGACATGTAGGATTTTACAAGGGATTTATCAAAGACTTCTCCAAATACTCTAAACCGTTGTCTCACTTACTTGGAAAAAATGTTTCGTTTGTTTTTTATAATGAGTGTCTAACAGCTTTTCAAGTTTTGAAAGAGGCATTGATTACTGCACCTATCTTGATCACACCGGATTGGACTCTACTGTTTGTACTTATGTGTGATGTGAGTGATCAAGCACTTGGAGTGGTGCTTGGGCAATTGAATGAGAAGAAGTTCTGCACCATCTACTATGCAAGTAAGACTTTTGATGCAGCACAAAAGAACTACACTGTCACTGAAAAGGAGTTTCTAGCTGTTGTGTATGCATTCAACAAGTTTCAACAGTATTTGGTTGGCATGATGACCATTGTGTACACGAATCACTCTACGATTCATTACTTGATGGAGAAGAAGGAAGCAAAGCCAAGGATCATTAGATGGATCCTTCTTCTGTAGGAATTTGATATGGAGATCCGAGATAAGAAAGGTACAGAGAATGTGTTGGCGGATCACCTATCAAGGTTAGAGACAATGGAGCATTGTGATGATTCTTTTGATTACATAGAGGAGATGTTCCTGATGAGAAGATTATGGCTGTGTTTGCGGAAGAAGCTGAGAGAGCTTGTGTAGTAGCTGCTCAAGGAGTAGATCCATGGTATGCGGACTATGTCAATTATATTGCCGTAGGAGAAATCCCAAGAGATCTCAACAGGTATCAACTTGCAAAGTTCAAGAGAGATGTTGAGACTTTTATATGGTATGATCCATTTGACTACAAGATTTGTACGAATTCTATCATCCGTAAGTGTGTGCCCGTGATGGAGATGGAGAGTGTTCTAGATTTCAGCCATACACAACCTAATGGGGGGACTTTGGAGCCCAAAAGACAGCAGCGAAGGTTCTCCAATCTGCTCTTTATTTGCCTAACTTATTCAAAGATTGTGAATCCTATGTAGCGACATGTGATAGATGTCAAAGGATGGGAAACATAAGTAGAAGAGATGAGATGCCACTTCAGCCGAGCATTGTTATTGAGATCTTTGATGTAAGGGGAATCGATTTTATGGGACCTTTTTCCCCATCTAATGGATTTCTCTACATCCTTTTAGCAGTGAATTATGTTTCTAAGTGGGTGGAGGCCCTTCCTACCTGCATGAATGATTCAAAGACTCTGTTGTCTTTCTTGAAGAAGGTTCTCACTTCGTCAACAAGCTTCTTTAAAGGGTGCTCAAGGATTATGGTGTGAAGCGTAGGGTCACTACACCCTATCACCCTCAAGCAAATGGGCAAGCTGAGGTCTCTAATTGGCAAGTTAAGCAAATTTTGGAGAAAGTAGTTGGAACTAATAGAAAGGATTGGGCTATGAAGTTCGATGATATTTTGTGGGGGTTCCGAACTGCGTACAAGACGGTGCTTGATATGTCACCGTATCAAATAGCCTATGGAAAAGTCGTGCCACTTACTTGTAGAGATTCAGCATAAAGCTTTTGGGCATTAAGAAGTTTGAACTTATGTCTTAAGGATCAAAAGAGTTGAGGATGACTCATATCAATCAACTAGACGAGTTCCGGAATCAAGCTTACAAGAATTAGGTGATCTACAAGGAAAGAATGAAGAAATGGTGATTCGAAGATCACTTACAAGGAATTCAAGCAAGGTGATGAGGTATTACTCTTTAACTCTCGTTTGAAGCTCTTTGCAAAAAAATTAAAATCAAAGTGGACGGGACCGTTCATTATCCATATAGCCTACGGAGGACGGAGTTTTGAAATCATGAACAAAGACGGAGATATCATAGCGACGAATGGGCATCGATTGAAGAATTATAAGTCGACGGATAATGCTTGCGTCATCTTTGAGGATACCTTGCATTGATATGGTACTGTCGTAACTCTCCGACGTTAAACAAGAGAGCCTGTTGGGGGCTTTCCCTCCTTTTTTTGTTTTATTTTATTAGTGTGAGTAAGAAACTTTTATATTTGACGTGTTTACTTATCGAAAATTACATCTTCTTGCAAACTTAGCTTTAACTATAGTTTCTTCTAAGTTTGGGGGGTGTGATGTACTTACCTCATTGTAGCACGAAGAGTATAATCTTTTCTTTATAACGTTTGTTAGGGAATTTGATTTTTTGCGGCGTATTTAAACTTTAACCTGTTTGGATGTGTCGATTTTTTGCAATTTCCCTAATATTTGGTGGTGTTTTATTTATTGAGTCGTATGTGGAGTATATGCACATGATTTTTTAGTCTTAAGTGTGATTCTCGAGATTAGTTTTGCTCTATTTTGGTACTTAATGATCGTTATCAAGCTTGAAGTTCATAGGGTATGAAGAAAAGTGAATTTCGAAGGAGCAGGGGCTCGATTCGACCAAAGAGACTGTCGAACCAGTGGTTCGACCAAAGGGAGAGATCGAACCACAGACCTGAAAATGCGTTAAAGGTCGATTCGACCAAACAAGAGGTGGTTCGACCAGGCTTCGACCAAAGGATGAGATCGAATCAGCTACCAGAGAATTCGTTACAGGTTGATTCGACCTAGCATAAGTGATTCGACCTGGAGTTCGGGTCGAACCGCCTACCAGAAAATTTTAAACAGGCAGATTCGACCACGATATTCTGATTCGACTTGGAGTTCGAGTCAAATTGACGTGTTGAATATGTCCAGACGTATGATTTGACCACGACGAGGTGGTTCGGCCACCCGTTCGGGTTGAATCGCATAGGTAAGTCATGAATTTATGTATATTTTTGCCCCTGTTTTGATCATTTTACACACCACCCGCACTCGAATCCGTCCCGAACCAAAAATTCTCTCTTCCAAACTTTGATTTCACTTAGTTTTGCTCCGATTAAACCATATTCCACACTACCTACACTCGATTCGTCATGAATTTGGAGCATTCTAGTTGCAAAACTAGGGTTTCTCGACAAATTTGGGGATTCTTCACACTTGTTCATTTTAAGCCATGGCCAGATCAAAAGGTATGTTTTCTTAATCCTATTACCCTAGGATTGAAGTTCTATTGTTTGATTTTGGAGTGGGTAAGTTGATTGAACTCGTTTTCATGATAATCCATGGTGCAAATTGAATTATTATTTGAGATTTCATATGAATACGTGAGGGGTCCTGTTTTAATTGTTGATTTGTTACTAGACCTTGATGTTTATGGAAATTGATGAGGAATTTGAGTGGTGAAGTGAAGCATGTTAAATTTTGAGTTGAATTGTGTTAATTGTTAGATGCATGCTTAGGAAAGTGAAGTGGTTGTTGAGTTGTTAATTAGTTCATATCAATGAGTTGATGATTGGGGTGAATTGAATTGTGAAGTTGGAAGCATCTTTTTGAGTTCGATTATACATGCTAACTTGAAGCCTTGAGTAGAGTTGCATGTATAGTTGGTTATGAACTAGGCTAGTTTTCTTTCCATGTTTTGTTGGTATTGAAATATTGTTCTTGTAGGAAAAGGAAAGGCGGCTGAAGTTCGATCAAAGAAGAGGCAAGACAAGCCAGCCCATGAGGTTGAAGTTACCTAGAAGCTAAGGGTGAAGGAGAGAATGCCTAGGAACTTTAAGATTCAAATGGAGAATTGGGATGAGATTAAAGAGCGATGGGGTGATATGTCTGACAAGATCGCCCGAACGAGGTACCAGGATGATGGGGCAATGATAACAATGAATATCTGTGAGGACATTATGTGGATGTTTGACTAAGTAGGGATATGACATTTCATGGAGTTGAAGAAGCAAACTTATTTCCATGTTACTACTGAGGTGCTATGTTCGATTACTATCAAGAAGGGCTCCAGTCCTCTTCCGTACAAGTGCTCGATTCAATTGGGAGGCGAGATGAGGAAATGGTCAGCGGAGGATTTCAATGTGCTTTTCGAGACTCCGATGGGGGTCTCCAGAAATGAGAATGGGTATTTCAATACAAATAGCTTTTGGAGAGTCATTTGTGGAGAGGATATGGATTTTAAGACAAAGGAACCCCGTGATTCGATATATGGATCGAGTGTTGGGCAACAAACTGTTCGCCCGGAGTTGAGAGTGAAAATAAGTGTGTTTTAGTGTCCAATTTTACACATGTTTGATGAGAATTATTGTTATATATTAGTACAAGTATCTTATCTTCGATATATGTGAGAAAAAAGTGCACTTGAGGTGTTTTATTGTGCTTTAGGTGGAAAAAGGGATCAAAAGTGCCAAGTTGGAGAAAATGTGCAATTTGTGCAATGATGCTGAAAAATGTACGTCCAATTTGTGTAATTATTATGTATTCGTGTGGAGCTATGAATTGGATGTGTGATACATGGTTGAAAAACTATAGAAGAGAGAGTCGTTTTGACATAAAGAACACTTCAATCCGATTCCAAATGAGAAAGTTATGATCAAAGTGGTGACGTCGCGTATGTTGTTTATGCTCAGAACGACTATCCACTTTACATGAATTGTTACATATTCAAATGTTGGAGTTTTTGTGAGCTCTATATATGGAAAGAAAGCCAAGGAAGAGAGGATCCCATGAGCGCAAGAATTACTCAAATCAGAGATCGGATGTGAAAGTTATGTGCGAAACGGTGAGTCTGCACAAGCCTGCTCGACCAAAGGAGATCTGTTTGACCAACATCGTCTTGGTTGAATGGAAGAGAGGGTTGTTTTAGCGTAAAGAACACTTCAATCCGAATCCAAACGAGAAAGTTATGATCAAAGTGGTGACATCGTGCAAGCTGTTCCTGCTCAGAACGACTGTCCACTTTGCATGACTTGTTACAAATTCAAATGTTAGAGTTTCTGTGAGCTTTTTATATGGATAGAAAGCCAAGGAAGAGATGATCACGTGAGCGTAAGAATTACTCAAATCAGAGATCGGATGTGAAAGTTATGCGCAAAACGGTGAGACTGCGCAAGCTTGCTCGACCAAAGAAGATTTGTTCGACCATCATCGTCTTGGTCGAACGGAAGAGGGAAACTTGAGCAAAATGACCAAAAACTTACAGAGAGCTTGCTCGACCAGTTGCTCGACTTGGAGGCCTTCCTCGACTAAGAAGGCATGGTCTAACAAAATGCCGTTGGATGCTATTTTTGGTAGTTTCGGGGGTTTTTACCAAATTTGGTGTATGTCTCAAGTAAAAGCCCATCCAAGGTTCGTTAGGAGCACTTTACAAGTATAAAAGGGGGGTGTAGATCACATCATTATTGATCATAGAGTCATATTGGATTGGAGAGAGCGACAAATCCATCCTACACCCTACAAGGGGGGGTCACCCCCCAACCATCATCCACATCATTTCCACCATCCATCCATCACTTTGAAGATTTGTTTGTGGAATCAAGAGAAGAACCAAGAGGAGGATTCAAGACGGAGAAGGACGCGATGACTCCCGCATCTAGGGTTTATTTCATTTCCTAATTTATCTTGTAATTTTCTAAACATCCGGGTAAGATCTATCCAGCACCCATGATTGTTCTTCGTAATATCATGGGCTAGAGTCTTTTTGGTAGAACTAGGATTGTGAAGGTTTTTATGAATTATTTGAACTTTCGTGTGTAAACTCCATACAACACTACTTGTGGATTTATTTTATATATGATTGTGCTTTCTTAATCCATATTCGTGGTATATAGAGTCTGAATATATATCTTCGTTGTAGATTGAGTGCGTTCACCACTGAACATGATTCCATGTTATGATTCTAAGTGAGGGGACTACGAAGCTTCATTAGAACTATCATATATGAATACTTATTAATTGAATTAAACGCGGGTTATTAAGTAGGATAAAGAGTATAACTTCCTAGTACATATAAAGGGAGATCATATCGGGTTAGAGTACCAATTGGCCAGGGAAATAATTGATACTGATAGTACCTAGAAAGGGGGTGGAATTATATCTCTTGCTCCGAGGTTATTCACACGTGTTACACGCATATTTACTTATGTCTATATAGTAGATATGCATGGTTTAGTGATGCGTTCATATTCCACAAGACAGAGTCGAACATCAACACACGAAAGGGAGATTAATTAGTGAAACTGGATTATCCTAGAGCTAACTATTCTCCTATTTGATCCACTTTCGTATTCTTCGAGTGATATTTTATTTAATTTGTTATTTTAATTAATTGTTTATAGTTAATCATTCAATCCTCAAACGTTATTGCCTTACTTCTTAAATAATTTAGATAATAATTAAATTGATAATACGCCGTCCTTTGGGCTCGATAATTCACTTGGTCGCTTGCTTAAGCTGCAACTGATATCCTTAATACTTGGGGATTAATTTTGCGTGCAAAGAAAACGCACATCAAGTTATTGGCGCCATTGCCGGGGATGGCTATTATTATTAGTTTATTATTTCTAGTTTGATTAAGATTTTTATTTGTGATTATTTATTTCTATCTAACCTTTAATTTTTCTGAGGTACTTGTGCACTAGGAAAATGAGAGGAAGGAAAGAAGGAATAACACATTGAGTTAAACATGGCCGGAGCAAGGCAGAATCCGGATAATGTTGCCATACGTGAAATTTTCACGAACTATGGGATTGGCAACATGGGGTTGATAGGAGTAAGGGAGGAAGATGATGATGTTGAGATACATCTCACTCTTATTAACATGGTGGAAAAGAATCCATTTTCTGGAGGTTGTTTTGAAGATCCATATTATCACCTCAAAAGATTTCTTGGTTATGCAAACACTCAAAAGGGAGCTGGAGCTAATGATAATGCTAGGCGGATTGCCCTATTCAAGTTTTCATTAATTGATAAGGCAGAAGCTTGGTATGAGACTCTTGATGCCACAGATTGCACTACATGGGACCAACTGCAGCAGAAGTTATTTGAGAGATACATGTCACCCTCAAGGATCTTAAGAATGAGGTAAGACATCACCCAATTTGTTATGAATCAGGGTGAGAAATTTTATGAGGCGTGGCACAGGTTTAAAGACATGTTCAAGAGGTGCCCACAGCATGGAATGTCTAAGACCGAGTACATAAGCATCTTTTACTATGGATTAGATTGTGAGTCGTGTATTCTTATTGATGCATCATCAGGAGGAGCACTATTATCTAAGAAAACAATCGAAGCAGAGAAGTTGTTTGAAGACATCTCTATGAATTTACGTGACTGGCCCGTAGAAAGATAGAGGATCATATGTACTTGGCAAGGTAGTGCAGATTGAACATCAATTGGTAAAGGCGAATAGGGATGATGAGATCGTCTCTAGTTTAGCTAATATAAACAAGCTACTGAGTCTCAGCAGAGGTAGATTACAAATTTTACACAAAGGCAGCCTAGTATAAAGTAGCAAGAAGTGAAGAGTGTTGAAGATACGTTCAATCGATACATGGCTGAGAATGATGCAAGGATTGATCATCTTGAGGATATCATGAATGTTGATCATGCAGATTTATCTAAGCAGTTGAAGGACCTTACCTTGATTATGGAACAGATGGCTGCGAATGTGAATGAATTGACACAATCGTGGGAGAATAATGACATCACATTGAGGTCCGGACGCAGTATGAAGGTCCGATGATGTCGGCGAGTGTAAAAGGAAGAAACAGTGAATTTGCTCGACCAGATTGATGGTCGAACAGAGGTCGAGCAATGCAATGATATTGGAAGCTCTCGACAAGGCAGTTTGCTAGACCAGATGTCGTCCGTTCGACCATGCTACCCAAGTCGAGCGGAGGTCGAGTAAACTTTGAAAAAATAGAATTACGATGCTCTATTTTCAGGTGCGCCATTCGACTTACACTCTTCCATTCGACCAGACTACCCAAGTCAAACAGAAGTCGAACAACACCTGGGGAACGAGAACTCACGATCAAGCATGTTGCTCGACCAAACGCCATCTGTTCGACCAGACTATCCAAGTTGAACGGAGGTCGAGCAACGCTTCAAGGAACAGAGTACGCAATCAGCCAGGTTGCTCGACCAAAACCCAGCTACTCGACAGTCCTTTTTGGTCGAGCAGAGGTCGAGCAATATAGTTTAATGTCCGATTCGATACCGAATTCTACACCTGTTGTTCAGAACACCTCAGAGCCATCCCAAGAGTAGAATAATGAGCATATAGTTGAAAAGAAGTGGGAAAGAGCAAAGAAGTTGAGAGCCGAGAAGCTTAGACTGAAGACGGATAATAAAGATGTGGTTTTCTCTCTTGATCAAGCAATGAAGATGCCCATGGAAATTTAATCTTGCAAGAGCATAGATGTGATTTTTAACTTGTTTAATCTTAATTTTTCTAAGACAGATGATTCTGAATTTAAGTGGAAGATTGACAAGGAGGTTTCTAGACAGCCATGGAAGGAAGGAAATTCCAAGGATCATATACTTGTGACTAAGAAAGGTGAGGTGCTGAGTGTAGACAAGAAGAGGGAAAGAAAGTATTTGAATGTGAGGATGCGAGAAGACCGTCCTCTGATCCAGTAGCCTACAAAGGTTACATCCATCGTGATTCTTCGACGTTAAATATGAGCGCCTGTTGGGGGCTTGCCCTTCCGTTTTATTGCTTCATTTCTTTCGTGTGAGTAAGAAATTTTTATATTTAAGATGCTTACTAATCGGCAATTACATCTCTTTACAAACTTAGTTTCAACTTACGTTTTTACTAAGTTTGGGAGGGAGTGTGATGTTATTACCTCATTGCAGCACCAAGAGTATAATCTTTTCTTTGTAATGTTTGCTAGGGGAGTTGATTTTTTGCGGTATGTTGAAACTTTAATCGATTTTGATGTGTCGATATTTTGTAATTTACCTAGTGTTCAGTGGTGTTTCTAGTATGTGGAGTCGATTAGATAGTCAATTGAGTCGTTCTTAGAGTTCTCATATTTTATTATTGATGAATCCTGTGGTGATGAGTGTTTGAGCTTTGATGATAGAAAAAGGTAACTGAGTGGCAAGACGAATTCTACACTGAGGCTTTGACTCGAGGAGCTCGTGCATTTTGAAGGAGAAATCAGGTGCACTCGTTTCATTTTTCTAAATTTTATGTGTGCTTTTGATTCATGGAGTGGAAGGATTGAGTTTATTTCTTTGGTGATCCATGAGCTTATATTTTTAAATTATGTCTAAAATTCATATGCTCTTGAAATTGATGAAGGTAGTGTACTTGAGTTATATTGTGGTATGAAATTCTATGTGTACTTGTGGGATATTGCTTACCATGAAAGATGTTCTATTACTTGAAAAAATCCATGTAAGATTTTGAGCCTCGTTGATCATGTTACATAATCACATGATTTCTTTCTGGTGAGTATCGTTCTTGTGTGTGTATTCTAGAACTTGCCTCTTGTCTACTTGAAACTACATATGAGTTAGATGATGGGAGATGATTTTAGGCTTTCCTTGAATTTATAAGTCACTTAGCCAAATAATTTCCTGCCAAATGATGTTTATCCGTAGTTAGCCCCGTCGAGCCTAATAACCTTATTTCATTGACAACCTACGAAGATAGCCACTTTGATATCCTATTTGAGCCCTAAATTCCTATATTTAGTGGAGAATTAAATGCTGTCAAAGTGTGTGAAGTTGATTTTGATGGAGTTTGGAAGAAATAAAATATTTGGAGCTGTACAAGTGATTATGAGCTTGAAAATAAGTTGCTTAGGGGTAGTGCCTGAAACTGGTACCCCGAGATGTTAGAGGTAGTGCCCGAAACTGGTACCTCAAGAAAGGAAAAAAAGAAAAGAAGGAAAAATGTTGAGCTTGAAGAAAAATGAGAGAAAAGAAAATTAGAAGAGCATGAAGCTGGATAGCCTTGAAGTGTAAAAAATCTGCAGTACAAAAGATCTCCGGTTTTAATTCTCTACTAATTGAGTCACTTTATCCATATGTTTCCTACCCTTATCAAAGAGCCAACATTACATCCAAAAGAAAAGTCCTTTTTGATCTCATTATCGAATCATAATAATAGTGGTTGAGAGTTTGAGACTTTTGGCAAGCTTATGGTTACGCATGCACTTGAATTGAATCTGAACGTAAATACCTTAACCCATAAGTGTACATCTTTTACACTTGAGAACTTGATGCGCGTTTTCTTTGCACGCAAAATTAATCCCCAAGTATCAAGGATATCAGTTGTAGCTTAAGCAAGCTACCAAGTGAATATCGAACCCAAAGAACATCATATTATCAATTTAATTATTAACTAAAATAATTAAGACAAGTAGCAATAAGATTGAAGGTTTAATTATTAATCTACTAACAATTAAATTAAATAACAAATAAAATAAAAGATCACTCGAAGAATATGAAAGTGGATCAAGTAGGAGAATAGGTAGCTCTAGGATAATCCAGTTTCACTCATTAATTTCTCTTCCGTGTGTTGATGTCCGACTCTGCCTCATGGAATATGGACCCATCACTAAACCATGCATATCTACTCTATAGACACAAGTAAACATGCGTGTAATTCGTGTGAATAACCTCGGAGCAAGTTCCACCTCCCTTTCTAGGTACTATCAGTATCAATTATTTCCCTGGCCAATTGGTACTCTAACTCGATATGATCTCCCTTTATAGGTACTATAAAATTATCCTATTTATCCTACTTAATAACCCGAATTCAATTCAATTAATAAGTATTCATATATGATAGTTCTAATGAAGCTTCGGAGTCCCCTCACTTAGAATCATAACATGGAATCCTGCTCAGCAGTGAACGCACTCAATCAATAACCAAGATATGTATTCAGACTCTACATAACAGTTAATGATGCACAAAACGACTGTGAGTATGAATTAAAAAGGCGCAGTCATATATAAAATAAATCCATAAGTAGTGTTGTACAGAGTTTACACATGAAAGTTCAATTAATTGGTAAAAACCTTCACAACCCTAGTTCTACCAAAAAGGCTCTAGCCCATGATGTTACAAAGAACAATCATGGGTGTTATATAGATCTTACCCGGATGCTCGAAAATTACAAGATGAATTAGGAAGATGCGGGCGTCGTCGCGTCCTTCTCCGTCTTGAATCATCCTCTTGGTTCTCCTCTTGATTCCACAAACGAATCTTCAAAGTGATGGATAGATGGAGGAAAGGATGTGGAATCACAACCATCATCCACATCTTTTCTTCCATCCATCTATCACTTTGAAGATTCGTTTGTGGAATCAAGAGGAGAACCAAGAGGAGGATTCAAGACAGAGAAAGACGCAACGACTCCCACATCTAGGGTTTTATTCATTTTCTAATTTATCTTGTAATTTTTCAGACATCAGGGTAAGATCTATCCAACACCCATGATTGTTCTTCGTTACATCATGGGCTAGAGCCTTTTTGGTAGAACTAGGGTTGTGAAGGTTTTATGAATTAATTGAACTTTGTGTGTAAACTCCGTACAACACTATTTGTGAATTTATTTTATATATGATTGTGCTTTCTTAATCCATATTCAAGGTCGTTTTGTGCATCTTCAATTGGTATATAGAGTCTGAATATATATATTTTGGTTGTAGATTGAGTGCGTTTACCGCTGAACAGGATTCCATGTTATGATTCTAAGTGAGGGACTCCAAAACTTCATTAGAACTATCATATATGAATACTTATTAATTGAATTGAATTCAGGTTAGTAAATAGGATAAAGAGGATAATTTTATAGTACCTATAACGGAGATCATATCGGGTTAGAGTACCAATTGGCTAGAGAAATAATTGATACTGATAGTACTTAAAAAGGGGGTGAAATTATATCCCTTGCTCTGAGGTTATTCACCCGTGTTACACGCATGTTTACTTGTGTCTATAGAGTAGATATGCATGGTTTAGTGATGCATCCATATTTCACAAGGCAGAGTCGGACATCAACACATGGAAGGAAAATTAATGAGTGAAACTGAATTTCCCTAGAGCTACCTATTCTCTTACTTGATCCACTTTCGTATTCTTCGAGTGATACTTTATTTTATTTGTTAATTTAATTAATTGTTTAGTAGTTGATAATCAAACCTCAAACTGAATTGCCTTTGTCTTAATTAATTTAGTTAATAATTAAATTGATAATACACTGTCCTTTGGGTTCGATATTCACTTGGTCGCTTGCTTAAGCTGCAACTGATATCCTTAACACTTGGGGATTAATTTTGCGTGCAAATAAAACGCGCATCAGTGTGCTATTGATTGTAGAATGAATCTGTGTCCTATTAAATAAGCTGATGATGTCTCCTTGAGAAGATCATAAGGATTATCATGTAAACCCTGCAGGTGGATTTATTCCGACATGATAACAAGGTTGATGGTACTACTCTCGGATGAGATATTAATTAATGGAGTTGTCAATAACTTAATTAATTAATGAACATTGTATATCTTAAATGCGGGGAGACTAACGAGCTCATAATAAGAAGGAGCCCATAACGTAATATGGGATTAGAGCGGCAGTGCAGTAATAATACTTTAGTGGACTGTATTATTATTATTGGACTTAAATTTAAGTTTTGGGATAAACTTGGATACTTAAGCTTAAGTTTAAGAAGGAACCCATAACGTAATATGGGATTAGAGTTACCTTTTCATTCATCATCTATATTAATTTGATAATTTATTTATTTATTTATTACGTGGGAAACCATGTGCTAGCACATGAAATTTTTTAGTCAATTCTCGACGTCATTTATGCTGACGACAGTCGTAGTAAATTTCGTGACTTTTTCATTTTCTTTTTCATGCATGACATGTTAGTTACCACGAGGAAATTCCATTCTCACTATTTTCCTATAAAAACCCCGATATACCTCGTAGAGTATCCTACCTTCGCTTATTTTCTTCCCCCTACCCACTGTTTCCCTTTCACTCATTTTCAACTTTTCTCTCTCACTTTGGGTACAACATTTTCCCAACATGAAAGACAGTTCTTTTCTGTTATCTTAAACTTGCTCCAAAGTCTTTTCATATTTTTTTCTTTTCCTTATAAAGATATAGATATTTTTCTCTCGCACAACTTATTAAAAAAAAAGGGGGGGGGGGAGGGAAGAAGGTAATGTTTACCACGTATTTTTCTCAAATTTTTAGTACTAATAAGTTACATGAGGAAACTTTTAAATAGTGTAATGAAATTCCTACACACACACACATACATACATATATATATATATATTTTTTTTTTGCAAAAAAAAGGTTGTTTGTCAAAATATATAAAAAAAAATGAGGGTTTATATACGTGTATAAAGTGAACATATTCACAAGCTTCAAAATTATTTTTTTCCATCATTATATTCTACCATTAGGCAAGAAAGCATAGTTTTTAATAACGTTTGTTCTTACGATCAGGTTTCTATATTATCCTTGAAGATGCAGTGCAGTTAAATCTCGAAGGCTCCAAGTCACTTTTTCTCCTTTATTCCTAAACAGTTTAAGAGTCAGGGTGGGTACTGTCTGTAAGAAAATGAATGTTATACTATTGGATATACATTTAATACAGATTTATTACATGCCATGGAGTATTATCGTGTTGGTGTATGTTGTCATTTAGGAGGATACTAAAGTTAGTGACTAAATCAACTTAGCATGTATCATTTTCAAATGACTAACTTTACACTATTACGAGACATGCACCTATCATTGTATTTATGGGCTCTTGAGCCACAGACAAAGATTTAGAATGATATTCAAAGTCACGAAGCCTTAGCGGGGCTTACTGATATATCGTAGATAGCAGATGATTGACGAGTCATAAAGAACAGATCCTCCAGATTAAAGAAATGAAGAAGATATAAATTTTAATAAGAAATTATTATCCAATATATATACCAATTTACTAGGCATCCACTGAGGTTATAAGTCTCACACCCCCTTATTGAAATTTTTCAGGATAAATTTGTAACGGAAGTTGTGACAGGACAAGGTGCATACTCTCCCACGGGCAAAAGTACGATAGCTTGGATCATATAATAAGGCTAAAAAAAAGAGATTTGTTTAATTCTTCATGAATATTCCTTCTCACGTGTGTCATCAACTTTGATATATATATATATCGTAAGAGACTAATCCGAAAACTTAGGAACTCTCTTTAATTTTCTTCAAAAAAAATGTTTTTTTACAAGAAAATTTTGCCTAGGTAACATATTGAATTCGCTACACCATGTCCCGAGAGTGACGAAATTAGTATATAGGATTCAGGGTGTTACATACAGAGTCTTGAGTATGTTGTATTGCTCTTAATGAATAGTTACTTTCCCAACACTATGATCCTATAATTACCCAACAATAAATTGGTCGGAAGGTTACTTTACTTTATCTTGTCATCATTTCAGTGGGTTTGAGGCAAACATGATTGTGAGGAATGGTCTTTCTCCTTTTTTCTAATCCTCTGTTGATGCATATGTCAACAAATTATCTATTATTAGTACGGAGTGTACTATTACTTCTGAATGTTCCACTTATCTGATTTTGTTGTTCTATCTATAATATATATCTAAACATGTATACCAAGTAATTGATTATTCTCGACTATCTATGTTTTTTTCCAACTTTGAGTATAATCTATGTTTGATGTATCAGTGTTGGGTTGCAGCGTCAATTACAAATAAAAGGTCAGCAAAACAGCTTCTAAATTATCAATGCATTGAAGAATAAATGAAATCAGTGTATGAAAAGTTGTGGTCTCTAAAGATTAAGTATTTGCAGTTTGTAGACAATGTTATAGACTTTGATAGAGATTGTCACTACTAAAAAAATGCTCTTTAGTATTAGCAGATTATTGATACTAAACGCTAAATAATTGATACAAATAACATTTAGTATCAATAATTAGCTTTGCTACTGTTCCAATACTTATACGGGTGTTGTTAAAGGCATAGTATCAATTAATTTATATTTGATAGTAAAGATATATGCTATGGTATCAAAAATGATTTGATACCAAACAGAAAAGGTTTTAGTATCCGAAGCCCCAACAGTATCAAATTTCCGTATCAAAAGCACCTGATACTAATTCTTTATATTTTAGTATTAAATTTTTTTGATACCATATAGTATAGTATCAACACTATAGATGCCAATAGATATATTCTATTCTAATAAATATGCTGATTCGTTTATATATATAAACCACAAGTAATCAATAAAAATTTCAAAACCGCTAATTTGATTAATAAATAACCTTTCTATAAATGGATTGTAGAGTTATTCACCAACAAATACAAAGTAAAATTGCAATAGTGTAATACATAAAAGTATTTAGAGTATCATTTAGTCCGACAAAATAAGGCTCCTGCTGCAACTCCTCGACTACTTTTGCCCTTTTTCTACAATATTTACCTATCAATAGAAAGGGAAAAAAGTAATAAAGCAATAATAGCAAAGAGCCTTTAATTATTCCAAACATGTAAGCACTAATTTCAATCAAAGAGTTGAGGATTCGTAAGAATATGTAATTATCCGAACATGTAAGCACTAATTTCAATCAAAGAGATCACAATTCGTATGTGAGCCGGTTTACATTCTCCTCCTTCATATCTATCAGCCACCATTACTTATTATAATTTTGCTAAATTACCTTAATAGTATTCAATAGTAGATAATCACATATTAAAAAACCTAGTCTCACTATCCATATATTTATAAACAATTTTAATCCACATACACAAAACATCAAGAATCTTCCAATTTTTTTTGCATAATTTTAAGCATTCATTTAACCCCTTATTAAATACCAACACATGAAATGCTACAATTCTACTCATACCACTCATTAAATACCCTTTTTGATAACATGGCAATGGAGGTGGAAGGGACAAAGCTTTCTCCAGTTCAACCACAAGCTTCTGGAGTTCACTATTTCTGCAAAGAGAGAAAGGGTGTTTCATCAATGATCAACCCACTAAAGGGATAACCCATCTCTTTTTAAAGTCCTGGGAACATGCAATATTAAGTTTAAGTGAAATCATCATAAGAGAAAGACATATAACGCATTTCACATGTGCAAGATATGAGGCTGGTTTCCAAGTGCATAAGCACCTTTCAGAAGGTCCTACACAATCCAAATTAAATGCCCCACTTTAAATGTCCAGCCTTGTCATAGTTGGACTGGCAGCAGTCTAAGTAGCCATAGTGACAAAAGATTATACGAAAATAAAATAAAATCAAAATCCTTTATAAGACAATGTGACTATTTTTCTAAAACATTACATTAACACTAAATAGAGAGCATACCTGAAATCCAAAACGTAAAACAAGCCACTCAAGGATATCATTATATGGTCTCTCTATTTCTTCAGGCATTAGGAATGCAGGAAGGTTATCTATACAACGAATAGCTTGAAGTGTTGCTTTGATTTGATAAAGTGATCAAGCTAACCATAAGATAGAGATGAAAAAAAGGAGAAAGAATAAGTGACCAAGTGTGATGAGTTTTCAATTCCAATTACAAATTTTAATACAAAGGTTCGATGAAGGACGTATATTGCCTACATAGTGAAACAAAAATCAGTTAATATATGTAATTAGCAACAGGGTAGAAAAACAGAGGAAGAAAACTCATACATGAAGATTATGTCGCTTGGTGCTTTCCACCAAGTATTTGCTTCAATCACTTCATCCATCCCACATCCTAGTTGAAATTGTAAACCTTTGTGATCTGTAATAGAAATCAAAACTAATGTTTTTTAGAGGATATTTGTCAATTTTCCAACTATATGTAAAAAAGCAGGACAATACAAAATAAATTTTGTAGTCCAGATGAGTTCTCAGAAAATAATATAGCTCCAAAGAGAGACGACAGACAAAAAATTAATTCAAATTTCTTACTTTGAACTAGGAGCCATTCCACTGGGATTTCCAAAGTGAGGCCCAGCTACAACAACTGGAATCTCATAGTTTCCTACTGCAATTGCTGACGTGTGCCTGGACATTACAAATGATATAAATTTTAGCATGGTGCTAAGGCAAATGACTGAAGTTTGACGACCATTTATGTTACCGATACTAAAAATCATCGATATTAAAAACCCTTTTAGTAACTTACTTTGCAAGATCCATTGTCTCAACTTTGAGTCTTTTTTGCCACAAATACATATTCTGAATAGTAAACTATATAGGAAAAAAAATTGCTGAAAATTTAAAGGCAAGAACAATTCTGAACACCCCAGGAATGGACATAGCATCAGGGCCGAGCAGCTTAACTCCAAAATCGACATGAGGCTGTATGAGACACAAATGAAAATAATCATATAAACAAGCAAATGTATATATACCAGCTAATTCTTAAGGTTAAGTTCCAAAAGCCCTGCTAATCTGTTCAAGTGTTGAGAATAAGAATAAGATGATGATGGAAATCAAATCTGGAATAGTTTCATCATTCAAAATAATTTGAATACCATAATAAAATGCTAAGAATCTACGCATTAGAATGCTAACCATGACTTATTTAACACTCATGAAATGCATATCAATAAGTTAGCTGATGGCCTCAAAACCTTACTAGGGAACATATAAGATGGAGATAATACAATAAATAAGAGTGGTGTGATGAAATCTCCTTTATCTAATCCATAAGCAGTAAAAGGGGAAAAAAGATATGAATAGTATAAAGAGTTCATAATAGATATATAAATGAAGATGACAAGAACCAATGGGTTACAACCGGAGCTGCATAGCTGATTTACGTCTCAGGCCACAGTAACCATATATTATGGCTTCAACTATGAATAATACATTAAGCTTCTAAACCATTTCATTGACACTGTGTGAATAGATTGATAATCTTACATAAATTATGATGTTTCAGAAGCATCACAAGTACTCAAATTCACTACAATTGTTGAGCTCAAAACTAGCGCACCTGCATAAAACAATGATCAGTTTTGAGAATTTGCTTCACAAGAAAATTGTCTTAACGGGAGATGCATGAGTACATTATTGCAGATTGATGTTCATGGCAAGTGTATTATTCCTTTAGTAAAGCAAATTAAAATAAGCACTTCCTTGTACTCCTCTAACAGATTTAAAGGAATAAGGATAGAAATGCTATAGACATCTCACCATTTAGCAAACAATTGTCTTATACGGCGTCTTAGCAAGTCAAGTTAAAAGCAGAAAAAGAACACACCTTGCTGACTTCGCACAAACTATAAACTGGTAGCATATAACATACTAATTATTAATGCATGAAGTAGAGTACATGTTATGATAGCATACTAAACTGTTATAACATTGCCTCATAAGTTCATCAATTTAAATTCAACGAATACCATAGCTTAATTCACAAGGTAACAATTTCTAGGCAGCATAACCAATTCCGATTTAGACACAGATACTTACAGGGACATGAGAGTCTCTAGCACTGTGCTTGGCGTCAGTGGCGGAGAAGACGGTGTAAGCCAGAATAAAGGTACCGACGATCTCGGCGCCGAGGTCGTAGTGGTGTATCCAGGCGCCACCACATTGGCGCCACCGCTGTTACCCTCATACAGACTCTTCCCGAACCCCTTCAACATGCCAACTCCACAAATGGCGCCTAAGCACTGCATCACCATGTAGAAAACGGCCCGCGTCGGTGACAACTTCCTCGCAAGGAAAAACCGAACAACACCGACGGAGTTATGTGACCACCTGCAATTAGTTAATTATCTGGTCAGGCGAATCCAAATTGACTAATTAATTAATTTATTTATCTACGACGATTGCTAATAGAGAAAGTGAAAGATAGAATCGCGATTCACCGGATTATCTCAGTTAAGATACGCTTTGCCCTGATTAATTCGCCGAAAGAAGAAGGTTTGCCGTGATTTAGGTTATTCCGGCAAGCCCTGATTTTGGAATGCGTTAATCTGAGTTGTTTAATTTTCTCTATATATTAAATGATTAATGAGTAGTATTTATTAACTTTTGATATTAATTAATAGAATAATAATAATAATTCAACAGCAACGAAAACTTCTGCTACTAGAGTTGTAAAAATTTATTAAGCTTTTAGTATCAATAACCTCTTGATAGTAATAGAACAAAAATTCAATTGCATCGATTTGTTAGTGATACAAATAGTATCATCAATAGTAATTTGATTTAAAGAAAAAAGTTATAATAGTATGTATACTTGTATGGAGTGTATTGTTAGCGTTTGAAGAAAATGATTTTAGCAAAAGTATCGGTTAACTTTGAAACAAAATCATTGGCATCCACAATTATTGATACTAATAATAGAATAAAAAATGATTGCTACCAAAGAAGTAAATATACTACACCTACATTGATAACAATATGGTAATGATGCTAAAATAAATTTGTATACACAAAGAATTGATACTACAAATAAACAGTATCATTAAAATATTTTCCGATGATAATTGCATTAGCTTCATGAAACAAGTATCCGAACGAGTAAATTGGATACAATTAACTAGTTTTAGCATCGATTGTTTTATCGATACTAATTTTTCGGATACCAAAACTTTTTTTTAGTAGTGTGTATGACTGTTGAAGGACAAATTGCAGAGCAGAATCTGTCATTAACGGAGAATACTAGCACAAGTGAAAATGACGAAAATATAATAGCATGAAACCTGCATAATACGCTGGATAATTAAATTTTTTTTTTAAATTAATATTAATTAAATATACTAATTTATATTTTTAAATTTGTGAAATTTTTTGGGGTAATTTAGAATTTGTTTAATAATAAATAAAATGTAAAGTAATTTTAGGTGATAATGCTATTTTTTTTAAAGGCAAAGACTTGTGTGAGACTGTATCATGGAAATCATTCCGTGAAACACATAAAATGTGATAATACTTTCAATAAAAAGTAATACTTAATTAGTAAAAAATGATAATGACGCAATAAATTATTCATGTGTTAACATTTCCAATGAAAATAATACCTAATTACTAAAAAATGATAATTGTGCAATGAACTATTCCATTAATAATTCATATTACAAATAAAAAGTAATAACATTTAAAATAAAAATGATAACATTTTAATAAAAAGTACTACATCTGTCCCACATAAGTTGTGACATTTTTCTTTTTGATTGTCCCACAAAAGTTGTCACATTTCCTTCTTAAATATATGAGACTCACCCAAAACAATTAATATATTCACATGAGCCCACACACACTCTACACACACTACTAATACACCTACCCACTATATATTAAAATATTATATCTTCAATGTATTTCCCATTAAATTATTATACTTCTTAATCTCTGTACAAAAAATTATACAAATTTAATGGGATGGAAGGAATAATAATTAATTAATTACGAAAGCGTAAAATCGGTCTTCCCTTGAGACAATCTCATCCAAAATTTCCATTTTTTAAATTGAGTTTTATTTCTATCGTAGTTGATATAACATATATCCACAAATGTATATAGATTGATGGTAAGATATTATGAGGAGATTTTTAAATGATGCTATAATATTAATATTAATATTTAAAATAATACCAATGGATGGTTATTTAATTGCTTTAAAAAGTTGTGATATTTCAATATGATAATGTAAAATAAATAAATAAATATTTAAAAAAACATTGAGTATATAATAATTATTAAGAATAGAACGAGTTAACGGGATAATCATTTATCTTAATATAATTTTAAAGAAATATAACACTCCTTTTTTTAATGAGAATTTTAATTTTTTTATTTTGTTATAAAAAATATATAGTTAAAAATAATCCTTTATCTTAACATAACTTTAATATAAAAATAATCATTTATCCAATTTTTTAAAGTTTTTAATTTTTTTAGTTGCATTTGGATATGCCAATCCTTAATATATTAAACCTTTTTACAATATAATTTCTATAATTAAATTAAAAAATAATAAAATTGAAATTCTCATTAATAAAAAGAAAAGAAAAGAAAAGGAGTGTGTTGTATTTTTTTAAAAAATTTGTATAATGTAACAAATAAAGAAAAAAGCAACAAAATTCAAAAGTATGAAAAGAAAATAGAGAAAAATATGGGTAAGAATAATATAAAACACAATACTATAAATTGGAATAAATGACATATTTTATTTCCCAAAATTGATCATATTAAAAATTTGAAAATCAATAAATTGATTAAGTTAGAATAAATTTAAATTAGATAATTAATAATCATAAATATCTATTAATTAGTCCCCCAATTTAATTAATATCACATAAAATCGACCTAAATAATTTTTAAAAAAATTATACAAAAGCCTACATATGCCAAAAAGTTGATAAAGTTGATACTTGGCAAAATGGAACTCTCCTTTAGTTTACTAGGAGATTGACACATTTACATGGACAAATCCTTTTAAATAAAATTATAAATAACATAATCGATGTTGTATAATTACATTTAACATTATTTACTTAATATTTTTAATTTCAAATTTCTAATAGTTAGAAAGAATCAATTTTTTTTTAATACAGAAATTCATTACATTCTTAACATTTTTATATTATTCAAAAGTTAAAATTTATTTATACACATTTATGTGTTATATAAAAATAAAAAGTTGCATTCATTTCCGTGCGGGAGAATTACGATTAAGGGGGTGTGTGAATCGGGATTCGGTACGGATTTTTAAAAAATTCGTACCAAAATTCAGATCAAATTTTTTTAAAAGAATAATCTGATATTGAATCCGTAAAGAAAAATATAATACTGAATCCGTACCGAAATTCGGTTCGGAACGGATTTTCGGGAAAATAAATTTTGATGGTGCACATTTCTCATAAGAAATGGAGTTTTGCACATATAAATACTTAGACAAATATCAATTAAATAAAAAAACTAAATTTCTCATATCCAAATAAGAATCAACGGACAACCAAAATAATCATTAAACAAATTCGAAGTTTTAATATAATCATAAAAGTGCAATATTGATTGAATCGTAAATCGTGATCACAGAGGATTAAATTCGAAGTTTTAATATAATCATAAAAGTTCAATATTGATGATTCGTAAATCGTGATCACAGAGGTTTGTTAATCTGACCATTGCCATCACGTAAACTTTCATCTACAAAACACAATTAAAATATTTTGCGTTATGAATGAATATTTTATATTTAATTAATTCTAAAAAATCAAGTATAATAGTAATTTAACTTAAAATATGAAATATAAAGTGGAGATAATGTTTCACATTAAGAGTTTCATGAGACATATGTTGGATTTGTCAATAATAAAATAAGGTATTATGCTATTTTGCTTGTACCACATCGGATGAGAGATCAGAAAAGATGATTCTTAATTGCTATTTAAGGAGGCCTTTATTCTGATGTTAGACACAAAAAGACATTATAATCTTTAGTGATTCTTTTATTCCTTTCTTGTACTCTCTATTTGAGAATTGAGAGAAAAGTTGAGAATTAGTTAAAGATTTGTAATAGTGTGGTAGTTTTGGGGTCGAAGAGAGAAGCTTCTGTGTGATTGTAAAAGTTTCATATAGTAAGTATTTTCTCGGGTCCGTGGTTTTTTCTCCGATTTGGAGTTTTCACGTAAAATTTCTTGTATTGTTTTTATTCTTTTCTTTTCTCGATATATTTTTGATTTCCTTCCCTTAAGGATGAATGCTTTTTCCCAACAAAGTGGTATTAGTTCGGGCACTTTTAAAAATTCTTAGTATGCTCTGTGGTTGCAGCTTAGTCTGATATTCCACATCAGAAAAGAATTTTTAAAAGACGATTATTCATTAGGCTAGGGTAGGGCCACAAAATATGTCTTCAATTAAGTTTAATGTCTAGAAATTTGACGGTAGAATTAATTTTTAGTTGTGGCAAGTACAAATGAAGGATGTGCTGATACAATCTGGGTTATACAAGGCTCTGAAAGGAAAGTCAGGTTCAACGGATAGCACAGGAAGTTCCGGCAAAGATTCTGGAAAGGGTGATGAAAAGAGTGATGTAGATTGGGAGGATTTGAATTTGGGGCTGCAAGCACAATACGCTTATCATTGGCTAAGAACGTTCTTGCTAATGTGGATGAAATTTCAAATGCCAAGGAGCTATGGGAAAGCTTGAGGAACTATACCAGGCAAAGGGTATCTCAAATCCGTTATACATGAAAGAGCAATTTCACACGCTTTGAATAGAAGAAGGTACACAAATCTCAGATCATCTAAGTACTCTTAATGGCAACATCTCTAAACTAGAGGTAATTGGAGTGAAGATTGAAGATGAGGATAAGGCATTGAGTCTTATCTTGTCTCTGACACGTTCCTATGAGCATATGAAGCCAATTCTGATGTATGGTAAGGAAATTTTAAATTTTGCTGAAGTCACAGGTAAACTTCTTTCTGAGGAAAGAAGGCTGACGAGTGAAGGACGCACTTCGAAAAGTTCAATGATGTTGGCGAGTGGCAATGGAGGAAGAAAGAGGAACTCCAAGAATGTGGTTTGTTGGAAGTGCGAAGAACCTGGGCATACAAAGCGATTTTGTCCAAGTGGAGCTAATCGAGGTGGAGTTGGTACGGCAAACAACTCCAAGTCTAAAGCTAATGTTGTGGAGGATTTTCTCTGAGGAGAAAATGAACACTCTCATGGCATGCCCAGTTGTCATGGAAAAGGGGTGTAGTAATGTTAGCTGGGCCATAAGTTTGCACACATTGACTTGGCATGAATGTGTATGGTGGAAAAATATATCAATGGTTGATGGACTTCCAGGGAGGCCAAGAACTGAAAGTTGCACCATAAAATTTAAGTAGGTATTTTTTCGATATGTTGCCGCAAGGAAATTCTTAGAATGGATTATTCTAAGTGGGTCTACTTATATAGTGGAGTAGGATGATTCTCAGGAGATTGAGAATTGATTGTTGGTAAAGACAATGGGGTTTTATTTTATTTTTGGCAAGGTAGAGATTGTTGGATTTGTCAATAATAAAATAAGGTATTCTGCTGTTCTGTTTGTCCCACATCGGATTAGAGATCAGAAAAGAGGATTCTTAATTGATATTTAAGGAGGCCTTTATTCTGATGTTATACACACAAAAAAGACACTATAATCTTAACGACGTGATTGGTATGATTGAATGGAATTACGTTGGAATGTAATAAACTCGTGAATGGAATAGAGATAGGAAATGAATGACTAAAAATATCTATTACCATGATTGGTATTGATTAGGAATAGGTAAAGTAATAGAAATTACATTTCTTAATTTAATTTAAATTTCACTGTTATTATTTTATTTAAATTTTAAATTGATTATAGTCTGAATAATTTAATACGTTTTAATTATTATACAAATTAAAAAATTATGAGACTAAAGATAAAATAAATATTTATATTATTTAAATTTTAAATAAAAAATTATATGTGATCTAAAAAATTATTAAATAATTTATAAAAATAAAATTTATATTTACTATTACAAATATATATATTTAATTTAAAATAATATTAATTTATATATATTTAATATTTTTATAATAAAATTTTAATTAAATATATAAATTTTTATTTTTATAAATAATTTAAATTTATTATTTTTATTATAATGAGAATTAAAATATATTTATTTTTTATTTAAATTTTAAATAATTAAATATTTTCAATAAATAATTTATTAAATTAAAATTTTATAATATGAAAATAATATGTTAAGTGAAAATATATATTAATTTATTTTTAATTTTTGTAGCATTAATGAGATATAAAAAATGTATTTATAATTCTTAATATGCTATATAAATAAAAATAAATAAAAAATAAAATAAATTTGATTCCTTAAAGAAAGGAATAGCTAAAGCTATGGGGGTAGGGAGGAATTGTGATTCCATGTTTGATGGAATAGGTATTTCTTATGGAATTGTCATTCCTATAAATAAAACATACCAAGCATTGGAATGAGATTAATAATGGGAATGGTGATTCCATTCTCATCTCATTCCTTCCTACCAATCATGTCCTAGTGATTATTTTATTCCTTTCTTGTACTCTCTATTTGAGAATTGAGAGAAAAGTTGGGAATTAATTACAGATTTGTAATAGTGTGGTAGTTTTGGGGTCGGGAGAGAAAAACTTCTGTGTGATTGTAAAAGTTTCATATAGTAAGTATTTTTTCGAGTCCGTGGTTTTTTCTCCGATTTGGAGTTTCCACGTAAAATTCCTTGTGTTGTTTTTATTCTTTTCTTTTCTCGATATATTTTTTATTTCATTCCCTTAAGGATGATGCTTTTCCCAACAACATATAAGAAGAAGATTATATTTGAATAAAAAGTTATACTCGAATTGATGGAAAGTGTGAGTGGTGCATTGCATTATTTTTCATAAACAATTCATATTATAAATAAAGAATGATAAACTTTTAATGAAAAGTGATAATATATTTAATAAAAATTATTAATTATTTAAAAAATGTAATAGTCTTACATAAGACGACTTCATGTGTTGCCCTAAAAAATAATAGTACTAAGATAAAGAAAATTAATAATTTAAAAAAATTAAAACCTTTAATTTTAAATTTAAGGTCTATTTCAATTAAAGTCTATCTAATAATATTTTAGACGCAAATATGTATTATCATTTAATTTTTGTATTTTATCTTCATTAAATAAATTTAAAATATAATAATCTTTATATATAATAAAACACACTTTAAAAGTCAAAATTAGACCAAAATTTTCCCTACTATTTTAATATATTTAATTTAGCTTGGTAATATTAAATCTCGGTCCTTCATTAGTTATTGTAACATCTCATCCCTTGATTGTAATTACCAATCTTTAATAACATCTCATCCATTTATTTTGTTTTTTATTTTATCTCATCCACTCATTTTCTTGGCCTCCCATAATATATGAGTATATGTTTAAGTAATTATTTTTACGTGAATTAATAATATTATTTTGAATATCTTTATCTTTATTGTTGTAATATTTTATTTATTTTATATATTTTTATTTTGTTTTTTTATTTTATCTCATCCATTCATTTTCTTGATCTCCCATAATATATACTCCCTCCGTCCCCTTTCCTTTTTACACACATGGGACCCATACATATCCACTAATACAATTAAATATGGGACCCACACTCCCACTAATATAACTATCCACTACACATTAAATAATAATACTCCTTAATCTACGTGCCAAAAATCAAAAGTCCCTCTTAGTGAGGGACGGAGGGAGTATATGTCAATTGATTATTTATATATCTAAATAATTTTATTTTATTTACATGAATTCATAATATCATTTGTACAATTTTTATCTTTTATTTATATTTTTTATTTTATTGTCTTTTATATATCTAATTATTTTTTATATTTTTTTAAAGGTAAATTATTTTTTATTATATGAACTCATATATTTAAATTATTAATTGAAATTTATTGTCAAAAGTAATATTTTTTGTTTTGTTTTTAACGTGAATATAACATCATTTATACAATCTTTATCTTTATTGTTGTAATATTTTATTTATTTGTATATTATTAATTTCATTGTCCAAAATATTTTTTTATGTTAAAAACTTATTTTAATTTTAAACTTTGTCTAAAATATAATTAATTTAATATTAAAAGAGAATTTATATAATATTTGATTAATAATAAAATATTTTTAATAAAATATTAATTTAAACAATAAATAAATATAAATATGGATAAAATAAATGAATATTAAATAATTATGGGTAACCCGTGAATTTTAATAAATGGGTATTAGACGGGTATGGGTATGATAATAAATTTTTTTAACGGGGCGGTAAATGGATACGAGTATAAGTACCCCAAAAAAATGCGGGTATCCTGCCGGTTGATATCTTTATTCCTACATGCTATAACTTTACACTTTTTATTTTTGTTTATTTCAAAATTTATGCACATAATAATATATAGTACAATATTAACACTCTTAAGGTATCACAAAATTAAATAATAGATTTTATGTTATATTTAATTAATAATAGTATACTAATTTTTAATAAAATATTAATTTAAAATGACTCGTGTACGAATACGGGTAATTAATATTTAAATGGATATGAGTATCCCAAAATAAGCGGATATCTTACCCATTGTCATCTCTATTCCTACATGCTATAACTTCATACTTTTTTTATATCGAAATTTATGCACATAATAATATAATAATACTTTTACGGTACCATAAAATTACTGCTTACTTTTTTTATAAAATTTATGCAATGTGTTATAAATAATTACTTCTTTTTAGGAATGTAAAAATTATTATCGCACCAAAGGTAGTGTGTATATATATATACTATTAATTTCATTGTCCAAACTATTTTTTTATGTTAAAAACATTTTAATTTTAAACTTTGTCTAAAACATAATTAATTCAATATTAAAATAGAATTTGTATAATATTTGATTAATAATAAAATATTTTAAATAAAATATTAATTTTAACAATAAATAAATAAATATAAATATAGATAAAATAAATGAATATTATATAGTATGGGTAACCCGTGAATTTTGATAAATGGGTATGAGACGGGTACGGGTATGATAATAAATTTTTTTAACGGGGCGGATACATATACGAATATTTAATAAACGGATACGAGTATAAGTACCCCAAAAAATACGGATACTCTGCCGGTTGCTATCTTTATTCCTACATGCTATAACTTTACACTTTTTATTTTAATTTATTTCAAAATTTATGCACATAATAATATTAGGGGTGTTAAACGGGCTAACCCTGAACTATAGGGCTAGCCCAATAGGGCCACGGGCTAAACGGGTCACGGTTTATGCGGTTCACTTTAAACGGTTTACTAATAGTGCGGACCTAACCTTAACCTTGACGGTTTGCGGGCTAAACAGGCCACTAACGGGCCACTAAAAAAATAAAATTAAAATATAAAAATAAGCAAAACACAGTTCAAACTTAAATTCAAAGTATGATTCATACAAATCATCTAAATACATAACAATCAAACATTAACTTAAAAAGATGGAATATAAAAAAGTAAATTTTAAACTTCATGCATTCTCACTGCAACATTAAATTTAAATATTTGTTCCTTCTTTAGCATTTGATATTTCCTTAGACAAATAGATATCGTCATCTTCCAATTCACTATCATCTAAATATTACAAAAGCATAAATTAATTATATAAGAAATTGATCAAACTGTATGAAAAGCAAATCACAATTTAAAACATGTAAATTGTAATAAAATTATTACCATCAACAAAGCCTTTCAACACTTGTATTTTCGTGTGTGGCCTTAGAGTCCATCAACTCCACATCATCATCTTTACCAACTTGACTTTTAGAATCCATGCTGTAAAAAAATAAAATAATGTATATTGTATCAAAAATATAACATCCAGTAAATATAAAAAGAACCCATTAATAAAAAATCCATTAAAAAAATCCATAGATTAAACAAAATGGGATCTTTATTCTTCTCATTTCTTTGCACATCTAAAGAAATCATTCATTTGTAACATAAAAATAAGAAGATCCCATTTTTAATCCCTGAAATAAAAAAAAGAAAAGAAATATAGCGATGCGAGGAGCAAGAGGTATACCTGAAATAAAAAAGAATCGATGCGACGAGCAAGAGATGAAGAGGCAGTGAGAAATATAGCTGCGCAGATTCTATAGGATGAGGAATCTAGGATAGAGCAAAGAAAAGAAAGAAATTGGCTATATAGCGTAGAATACTTAGATTTCAATTGGGTCTGGGCCTGGGAGAGGGGATCTACTACTATAATAAAAATTATAAAATACAACTGGCTGGCGGGCTGGCCCGGAAAACCGGCGGGCTAGACCATTTAGACCACGGGTTCGCCGGTCTGGGCCAGAAAGGACCGGTATTAAACGGTCCACTATGTATAGGAACCTAACCCTATAATTTTCAGGTTTAAACTGTCCAGACCGACGGGCTCGGCCCGTATTAACACCCCTAAATAATATATAGTACAATATTAACACTCTTAAGGTACCACAAAATTAAATAATAGATTTTATGTTATATTTAATTAATAATAGTATACTAATTTTTAATAAAATATTAATTTAAAATGAGACGTGTACGAATACGGGTAATTAATATTTAAACGGATATGAGTATCCTAAAAATAAGCGGATACATTACCCGTTGGCATCTCTATTCCTACATGCTATAACTTCACACTTTTTTTATATCAAAATTTATGCACATAATAATATAATAATACTTTTACGGTACCATAAAATTATTGCTTACTTTTTATAAAATTTATGCAATATGTTATAAATAATTACTTCTTTTTAGGAATGTAAAAATTATTATCAGACCAAAGGTTATATATATATATATAATATTTAAAATAATATTTTAATCAATTTTTTATTCAAATTATTTAAATAATTTAAATAAACTACAAACCCTTTAAATAATTTAATCAATTTTCAAACCTTTGATCTCAAAGAATTACAATGTGATAATACTTCCGCCTATTTTAAAGGTGGTCATTACGTGAATTAATGATTTTTTTTGTAATAGGTATTTGTTTATGCAGTGAGCAGTGAGTCATATGTGGGACCATTTTACTAAAAGAAGAAAATTGATATATTTGGAGTGAACATCCAAAATAGTAAAATAATGACCTTTAGGATGGACGGAGGGGTTATATGCCAAAAAAATAAGTTAAATATCAATCATGTCCGTGCAACGCACGGGTTATGATTGCTAGTTATTTATTAAGTTTACGACTGAATTTAGACTTAGAGATATCATTTACTTTATTCATTATGTTTTCTGAAATAATACTTTGAACTTTGAACATATTATTTTATTTAGGGTTAATTGTCAAAAAAACCTCGAACTTTACTCCTATTGCAAATTAATCTTCATTTTTGAGAAATTGCAAAAAAAACCACCACCTTTAAATATTGTTGCAAAAAAAACCCAATTTTTTTACTAAACTAGAGATTTTTTTGGTTTATTTGCAACAATACTTAAAGATTGTTGTTTTTTTGCAATTTCTCAAAAGTGATGATTAATTTGCAATATGAGTAAAGTTCGTGGTTTTTTCTGCAATTAACCCTTTTATTTATTTCCTATTTTTTTTATAAATTTATTTTACTTTATGAAATACATATTTTCTAATATACAGAATAAATAAATATTTAGAGCATTAGAGATATTTTTAAATTATTATTTGTAATTATATTATAATTAATTTTAATTTATTAATTATGATTATATTATAATTACTAGAGTAAAATTAATTAATTCATGACATATAAAGTATAAACTATAAATAATAAGATAAATATATTATATAAATAATTTTAATGCATAATTTTAATTCAATTTTTCGATACGATACGATTCGTTTCGGTTATATCCAATATTCGGTACGAGAAAATGTAAAATATCCAAGTTCATACAAACGAAAAATCGGTGCGGTACAGTTTGAAAAAATTTAAAAAGTCAACGTTTTTTTTCAGATCGGGATTAATTCGGTACGTTTCGGTTAAATTCAATATCCGTGTACACCCCTACGATTTATGCTAAAATTCAAAATAAAGGATGTGAGTTGAAAGAAAAGAAGTTTGAGGTGCCAAGTACAAAATGGCATAGTTGAGTGGCTATAAATATAAATAAGTCGATTTGATAGTAGGCCAACATACTATTGTAGAGTTCCTCTTTCGGGCCGACCGTTCTTCGCACTTTGAACTTTCCAAGCGGCCCTCAACGAATCTACCCTTATCACTTATCAGACACGCCGCCGCAATCTCTGTAACTGTACATCAAATTGATCCTGAGAGATTCATTGATCCGAACAAGTGGCAGAATCCGCACAGAATTTGATTCGCTGAGGCGGAGATTTGTCGTTGACGTTGAGGCCCGAAGTTAGAGATGGGCAATCCGAAGCAGAAATGGACATCGGAGGAAGAAGAAGCACTGCGCGCTGGCGTGGCGAAGCACGGCCCCGGAAAGTGGAAAAATATCCAGAGAGACCCTGAATTCAACCACCTCCTCTACGCTCGCTCAAACATTGATCTCAAGGTATGTTTTTGATATTCTTTTGTGTACGTAGTAATTCTAGCTGATCCTTTTTTATTTATTTATTTTTTAAAATTTATACCTCGTTGTTCAAATTCTGGTGCTTCCAGTTCCATATGCATTAGTAGAGTAGAGATGGTACTAGTTTAGGATATAAATAAGAGGGCTGTAATTGATTTCCTCGGGCTTAACAGTTAGTGCCAAGGCTGCCTTTAATATTTTAAAGTAGAACTTAGATTATAATAAGATGTTTCGTATCATTTAGACGACTTTTTGGATATCAATTTGCAAATAAAAGTTTGAAGACAATTCGTAGCAGTTTTTCCTTGACATTGTATTCAACTTTTACTGCACCTAAAATAATACTCTCTCAAGTAAAAATATGATCAATAGATTCGTTATTTCCAAATCCACAGTTCATATGCATATAATAACCATTTTTCAGGTTTTTTTTTGTGTTCCAGTTGCATCATTTCTAAGTTGTTTTGGTAAAATCCTATCACTTCAGAATTTGGCTCAACATTGCAATCAGTCATTAACGTTAAAGATGAGTAGTCTATCAACCTTTTCATATTAATGACATTCAGGGGCGGATCCAAGAAATTAGTTTTTGGGGGTACGGTATACTTCCTCCGTCCCTAGGTAAGAGTCTCATTTTACCATTTTGGTTATCACACCCAAAAAATCTCATTTCTTTTTTTGGACATATGGGACTCACCTACACCCACTAATACAATTACCCACTACACATTAAATAATAATACTCCTTAATCAATGTACCCAAAAGCAAATGGGACTCTTACCAAGGGACGGAGGGAGTATAATTTTAGAAATATTATATATACTAAATAAATCAAAATTAAAAAAATTATAATTATTGTTGATACCCTCAATTTTTATTTTTTTAATAAAAAATAATTTAAGACATTATTATCAAAAAATAGTAGTGAATTAAGTATAAATTTGTGTTGCAATGAATGAATAATTTATGAGTACAAACGAGTGAGAAAAATGTGAATGATTTTATGAAACATAAATATTAATATATTGTGTGTATTATGTAAGTGAAGTAATAAAGCAAAGCTTAAAATATAAAAAATATTGTATAGGAAAAATGTGTAATTATAGTATTAGGAGAAACATAAAATAAAATAATTACAAGAAAATAAGAATAACAAAAAAGAAATAATATAAATATATTTCAGGAGAATAAAACATAATAAATAGAATTAAATAAGAAAAACAAGAAGAAATAATATAAATATATTTTTTTAGGAAAAGAAAACATAATTAAAGTCGAGGTGAATCGAACCCATGACCAACTAGGTAAAAATAAGATGCTAAGCCACTATTCTAAGGGCACTCTTAGTCAAATATTCCATATATGTATAATGATTATATTTCATTTTGGGGGTACAGCTGTACCCCCTTGTACCATGCTGGATCCGCCTCTGATGACATTGCTATGCAAGTCTATGCATCTATTTGTGATCATTGAATCAAGTTTACTGCCTTTGGTATACTTAGCTACTGGTCCAATACGGACACATGAGGAAAGGTATACACTATTAACATGTACATACCTCTTTGCTGGTTGCTACACAGGATAAATGGCGGAATTTGAGTGTAGCCAATGGCCAAGCACCTAGAGATAAATCAAAAACACCTAAAGCAAAAGCAAATCCTGCTGATGCCCCTGCTACCCCACTTCCCATTCCACAGGCTTCTGCTTCCAATTCCATTGCTCCATCTACTCAGGATGCAACAACAGATGTTGTTATGTTAGATTCTTCCAAGCCATCATCTGAATGGAATAGTGCTCCCAAGTAAGTTTGTTCTTCAGTGCTATATATTCTGAGTTTAGATTTGAATTAATGATTTCATGGATGTAGTAGTATGTACCTTTTAATAGTTATTGGGCTAATTAATTTGGTCATCCTGTGCTATGATGATCTGTATAATGTCAAGAAGTTGTAGTAAATCTAATGGGGTAGTTACTTATCGGTTTTTTGGTTATTTATTGTCACAAATGCATCATCCTTTGATATGTAACATGTTGTCCTTGTTCATTCAATTATATTTGTGCACCTTGTCTGAAATTAATAAAAAGTGCAGAAAAACAATAAATTGTATAAGTGAAGTAGTTGAAGAATTGGTAATGAGACACAATTTGGTTATAGTGGTGCACAGCCTTCTCCATTCACTTCTTGTGAGTTGTGACCTTAGGGCTAGGGGACAATCAACTAGATTTACTCTATGACTAGCTTAAATTTTTTAGAACTAGTGAGAATCTAGTCAGCAGGTTGTAGAACCTCACATAGATCAGTTTTCCATCTCCACTTGGTGACAGGTGTCCCAGCAGTACCTCACGTAGTTTTACTGATTATTCCCACCATTTCTACAGCTTCTAATATAGGCTCAGTTAGCTTTTCATATAGGGTTCCTTGTCAATCATGGTGAAGCTGTGGTGCACTCTTCTTAATGCTCTCAACTTCTGGTTGAGTATTGTTCAAAATTTTGTTTGAAGTTGAGCATCTAGAGAGCACTCAATGTGCAATTTGAGTTGCTCATATACATAGTTAGTCATAGATCTTGGTAAAGGTTACAAGAGACTTGAAATTCCTATTGTGGGACAGCTATTCTCATAAAATTTCTTCAGGTTTTACCTTTTTGTGTTTAGGTGAACTAAAATAGTTCCCCTTCTCAATTTTCAAACATTGTGCGAGTTTGGTCTTGTACTCTTGTTAGCCTGCGTTGTCTCTTTACGGCATTAAATGCTATATTGCAACAAATGCTCCATGTGCATCATTTAATGAGCTTTTATAACAAAAAATGCACCTCATACTTTTGTCTTTTTTAATTATACTGTTGGAACATTCTATACCACTTCTGCAACTTGTGCTTAGACTTGGTTTTCTTCTTCATTTATATTTTAATTTTAGGTTCCAATTGATCAATGTATATTTTGCTTATAACCCTGAGAATGGGAGAAATTTTATTAAAGATTAAAGGGGATAACATAACCTAATGAGGATAAAACTTTATAAAAATAGGAATGTTTGAACAAAGCATGACACTAGTTGGCATTCACAGAAATAGGTTTTGGGATTTAGAGTTTGTTTGATGGGTGTTTAAGACTAATAAAAGGTAGATCAACTCATATCTATTTTTTGCCTTAGTTCGCCTTTTGCGCCTTTTTGGATGAAAAAGGCGCGCCTCGAGTACATTTCCAAATTTTAGATTTTTATTTTATTTTATTTTTTCATGAAGAGTAAGAATATAATGATCAATTTTATGGTGAAGAAGAGAATGAAGATCATGAGGAGGACCATAGACCATGATGATTATGATTTTTATCTCATTGGTAATCATTTGAGTCTTTGACATTTGATATTTTCGTAAACTTGAAGGATTTTGCTTATTTTCTTCTTGTGATTATGTTATATACGAGTTATTATGTATTATTATTTGATTTTTTTTTTTTTTTACCTTTATTTAGTTGGGCAATTATGTGTTTAGTTGGATATATTAATGTATATATGTTCTAAAGAGGCTTTTACCTCAGGCGCGCCTTGCGCCTAAGGCTCCAACAAGGTCTTTGCGCCTATCGCCTTTAACACTATGCTATATTCTTACTTTAACTTCAAATTATAGAACTCCAAATGCAATTCACGTTTTATTTTACAAAGTATATTTGATACTTTATCACCTGAATTCGGGAATAGGCAATTTTCTGTTCTGAGAATGCTTCGTCATTCTAATTTTCAGTCAACTCTAAGCTTCAAATTTCACGGGATTTTACTACTATGGTTGAAGGATATGAGTTAATTAGTAAAGTCTTTTAGTGCTGGGGAACTGCAGTTTCTGAAATAAAGTTTCCTTTTCATTGTGATATTTGTGAGCTTGGAAAATAATAGGGTTCCAAGTTGTTTCATGAATGCTCCATTTATTTATAAGCTTCTGCGATCATTCTGTTATCGCATCTTCATGTTTTAATTTTGTAATTTACTGAAGGCCATAGATCACTTGGGATTTACAATGGGTGTTTGGAACATTGTCCTTGGATTCGTTTGAAGGCAGTAACCTGTTATGGCCCTGACATAGTTAATTTGAATGACTGCACTAGTTGACAATGACCCAATAAAAATTTATACAAGGATGCTGAAGGATATTCCTGTACTTAGTTGTCTGGTTTTAGTCCTTGGCAGATTCATGAAGAGGGACCAAGTATGTATTTCTTCCTTTTCTTTAACAGTGGGAATTGTAGGATGGGATAGGAGTTGTTGGAATATGATGGTGGTTGTGGTGGTTGGACAATGGATCCAGTTGTAGGACTAGATTTTGGTACAGTTTAAGCACCTTTGGTGAAAGTCTAGCTTTAAAAGTGTTATATCATGATAGAATCTGTCATCTAATGATCCTGTAGCGCTGATGGAATATTTGTACTTTCATATTTCTTTCTGTTTAATGCATGAAATACTTGCTTCTCTCAGGTACAATGCGATGATATTTGAGGCGTTATCTACTCTTAAAGATCCAAATGGATCAGATTGTAGTTCAATTGCTTCTTTTATTGAGGTCCGTCTTTCATATTGCCTTCAGCAATTTCTAAGTTATGATTTGCTATACCTGGTTGCAACTATAAAGTAGTTTAAATGTCAGTTCATCTAGGACCTTCATCCTCAAGTGGAGTAAACCTTGTGTCCTCAAGGTAGCGTAACAATTATGTGGTTAAGAGTTTCATTAGTGCTTTGATAAAAGCTCCATAGTGCAGTTTCAGAGTTTTTATAATCACTTATAGCTTCTTAAGTTTTAGAATTCGTCAGATAACTTGTTTTTTCTTATTGTTGATTTATTTATTATTTTTTTTTTTTTGCGGCTTGTAAAGGACCATGCTATAATACTTTGACTGAATATTTGCTTACTCTTTTGAAATTTTAATTGATGTGCTTGATTTATATCGTTGGGATGACAATTTTGGCCTGCCACATGTTGACCTGCTATGGGTCAAGCTGTTTAGGCATCCCCATCCCCATCTCCATGACAGTGACCTTTTTTTTAATTATAATATATCATATATAACATTTAATATTTATAATATATACATTAATCATGCAAATTCTACCAAAAATTATCCAATATTAAGTAACAGTTTTTCTATATAACGTATTATTATAATAATATTTGAGATAAAATAGAAGATTATAATACATATATAAATCAAATCTGAACACCCTGAAAATGTTTCCAAATTAATATTATTAGCTTTTTGCAAGATATAATCAATTAGAGCCCCCCCTTGAAATTTTCTGTTGAACATTAGAATGCTATTTGTGTAATTATTTAGTAATTTAGTTTTATTTTTGGACTTTAGTAATCATATTTGATTTAATTTTAAAATGAATGTGCAAACACTACTCGATCTTGTATGCGGACATGGTGGGCCTGATTATCTAATTACCTTCACCAGCTTATGTAATTATTTAGTAATTTAGTTTTATTTTTGGACTTTAGTAATCATATTTGATTTAATTTTAAAATGAATGGGCAAACACTACTCGATCTTGTATGCGGACATGGTGGGCCTGATTATCCAATTACCTCATACGCAGACCTGATGATAATTTATGTTCTCTAATTATAGCATATTATTAGTTTTCATTTGTATTTTCTGTCCCTGTTTAATTTCAATAATAATTTAGGTATGATTTGAAAGTTGAAACCAGTGTCTGTAAAATATATCTCATAATGGTTCTCGTGGGTTCTATTCTCATTCTCTGCAGCTGACAAAAGCTGATACTTCCATTTCATGTTATTTTTTCAGAAATGATCTATATATGCTGGTGACTGTTGTCTTAAATTTTAATCTTCTAACACTATAATCATGAGTGTCTACCTTGTAAGTTTGTGTAGAGGGGTGTTTTTATGCCCCTTCCTAAAAGAGTAATTCTCTGTCACTATATTATAGAACATTTCAATTGGTCCAGCCACCCCTTCCAAAAATTTATATTTTCTATTTAGATTAGAGATGTCAGTGCTGGCTCCAAGTTTCGACCTGCACCAGATTCACCCACCCCCCAATCATATGCATAAATAATAATTATGGGTTTGATCTGATAATGCTTTTTTTTTGTACTATGGTTTCCTCTGTATATTATAAAGTATGTAGTGACATTAACTTTTAGTATTTAAAATTTATACCATGTCTATCAATGGCCACAAGTCACCTGATATGGAGACTGGAGAGGCTATGCATTTGGACTTAATTTGAAAATACATTAGAAGTACCTGACCATCGATAACCCTAATTCATTATTCATAATGAGTTTTGCTTCTGCATTTCCAATTTTTGTATCTTTTACTTTTTTATTTTTTATTGCAATTTTATAATGAAAACCTTTTTTGGGTAGATATGTAATAGCATTAAATCCCAATTGTTGTGCTTAATCCACATGATATGAAGATTTATTCTTTGTTATCTAAAGATGTAGCATCTATTACACTGATTTCTCTTATATCATGCCAGTTTTTTTTTTTTATGTCTGTTGCTGAATTCCACAAAGTAATTTCTCTCTCTTTTTTCATCATATTATTATGCAGCAAAGAGAGGAGGTGCCTCAAAAATTCAAAAGGCAATTGAGTTCTAGATTAAGGAGGCTTGTGCAACAAGATAAACTTGAAAAGGTAAATCTTGTATTTCTTTTTCAAAACTTATTCATAGTTTGTTGTTGTTGACTTGCCAAGTACTCTCTAGCAGATGTAGAGTTCATCTGCGCTTATTATTTACTTATAGCTGATTGTGTTCTGCATTTATTTTCTGAAAGTGCCAGTTTATTATCTGTTATGTGGTAGATCTTTTTCATTTTCCTGGAGTTTATTTTTGGATGGTGGTATTTTTTTTTTTTTTTGGGGGGGGGGGGGGGGGGGGAATATCAGATCTTCTGTCTTTTTTTTTGTTTAATATCTGGTTCTCTAGAGCTCATGTAAAAAGTGGCATAGAATAAAATGTTGACAAAAGGTACACATGTACATCGTGACCCTGTATAGATTAACTTCACAGTGCACACACTTCTCTTTGCCCTTAGCATATTTCTTATTTATTTAAATGAAATTTGGTGGAAGATTAATATTCAGCTCAGGAACTTCTTTAGGTATTGAACTTTTTTTTTTTTGTTCTTCACTATGATCTTTTTGTTAAACTTACTATAGCCCTGTATTGTTAAAATTATTTGATCTGTTTTTAGCTGGAATGAGTTGTCCATTCAGTATAGTTTGGTCAAAGATCTAGAAGCATAAATCGTTTATATTTAGATTAAGGGAGTTGAAATGCAAGATTTGAAGTGAATGTATTTAGTAAAATCAACATTAGATTGCATTTCTCCAATCACAGAAAAATTGGTATAATATGATGGATATGATTCTCCTAATATCTATTAATCATCAATGGCTCTACTACCATGGATTTCAAATCATCCTCAAATCCTTCACTCAAAACACAACCAAAAGAATTTATGTTGAAGTCGTACAATGTATTCAAAACAATCTCACCAAAACATGGAAAGCAAAAATCACATATACTAATCTTGATCAAATTGCAGGTTCAGAATTGTTACAGAATTAAAAGTAAAACACCAATAGACACGAAAAGCCCCACCATCAGACCAAAAGAGATGCAACCAAGGCAAGTTCAGAGCATTGGGTATCTGGGAGATACAGTCGAGGAAGCTGCAGTCTCTGCTGCTTATAAAGTCGCTGAAGCTGAAAATAAATCGTTTGTAGCTGCTGAAGCTGTGAAAGAGGCGGAAAGAGTTTCCACAATGGCCGAAGACATGGAAGCGCTCCTCCAGTTCGCCCTAGATTGTTTTGATCAAAGTAACACAACATACTGCAAACTCTAGTTTCTTTTTTCATTTGCTTTATATTTGCCTTATTTTATTCCTGATGAATCATAATTCATCTTCTAAACTCATCAGGTTTACTTGCTTTTCCATCTTGGCAGGTGCACGAGGTGAAATTCTTCTAATGGCATAGGATCTACATTGGATTTTTTGAAAACTCCCTTCTTCTGGCAATTTGTATAGAGATCATTTGCCTCTTTTACTTTGGACAAGGTAAGCTTATGTATCTGATATTTATGCTACTCATTAGATTAAGAACTCTCGAGCTCTTTGGACTGCAAATTGCTCATAGTCAGGTGTTGTAAAAAAATATTAGGAAGTCCAACCGGGGGAGGGGGTATTACCCGCCATTCTGTAAGTCCTTCCTCTTGGTGCCATAGTTTCAGTTTAGTTGTGAGATGTCAAACGGAGAGAGTAATATTCCTATGTTTTGATTTGAAATTGACATTTCTGTAATTTCAATTCATTTCGTGGAGGAGATGTCTGAAAAGTTTGTTAGTGCAGTATCATTCCAGTTGATTAATCAAGTTTAACCTTTTTATCTTTCTCTTTCTAAAATTTCTGAGTGACATTTCAAGACTTGACTTTTATGGAGGCAATTTTTTTATTTTTTGCTTTATGGAAGGGAATTTTCTTGGTCATTTTATGGCACTTCTATTAGTACTATATTTTGCGAGTTATTTGCATGTTATTCTAGGTTCATTTTGTACATCACTGCATTAAAGTACACTTGATATAGCAATTCGAAAATTGTTGGATCTTTCTTGGATTTACGTAGATGGGGATGTGATTTCTCAAAGCTGTGGGAGAGAATTTCTCCACCTTTTTCACGTGAACAGCGTGACGAAATTTACATGCAATACAAGAGAGGAACTTCTGTCGTTGCTTTACTATTGTATTGACATACCATATGGATTAAACCATTCAATTTTTTATTGTTCTCTTTAATTTAAAAAATATAAAAAAAATCTAAACGGCTAACTAAATAATTAGCTTAGGTTTTTAGGTGATATTTGATTTGGGGTCATGTGGGGTTTGAAAACCATGAATAGTGTATTCTACGTTTGTTTTGGGTTTTGAGTAGGGTATGTTTTAACTTTATGTCAAATCAATGTATTAATTTATTTAAAAAATTAAATGAGAGAGGAGAGATAAAGAGAGAAAGTGTATTAATTGAGGAGAGATAATGCAGTAGATATATATATGGATGATTTTTAAAATTTGGATGTGGGTTTTGAAAATAAAAAATTGGGTTTGAAAATCGTAAACGAACATTGCCTTACATTCTTGTAATTATGTAATGATTGCGTATTTGCTAAGCTTTATTTAGGCACGATTGATGCCTTATCCCTTATAATACATTATGAATGAGTCTGTTGTGACCGGGGACACCGTGCCCTTTTGCAATTTAAACCCTTAGCAATACATGAGTTTAAATAGAATATGGAGAGGAAGGATTGTGTTCTCATGGGGGTACCCCGGGGGCGCAGGAGGTTTTGCCATAAATTATTTGGTAGCATAATTTTTTATTACTTACAGTCATCGGCCCGATATGTGTAAGCCTAATATGAAGGTTTACTCATATCATTCACTTATTGGGATGTCTAAAATCAATATTAATTCTTAAAAGTGAAATACCAATTTTACGCCTCTATTTTCCACCCACAAGTTCACTACACAAAAATTTATCGTATCCTTTGGGAATGAAAATCAATTCCCACAGTTAACTTTTGAACGCAAAAACAGATGAGCATGTATGTATCCCGCTATACTTGAACTCTTGTGTGTAAAAGTCATGGGTTGCACAATATTATTATCATCACTTTTACTGAAAGTCTTGAATATTGGGTGTTAAAAATCAATTTGCAAAATTCTGTAATGTGTTCCACCTTGTTTGTCATTTCATTGAGTATAAGAACGATCTCCCTAAATTATTCAATCGTAAGCTTCCTTATATGTCTTGTTTCACAATTGTGGTATTAGACAATCCTAAGTAGTTTAGACGGAACTGATCAAAACTCCTAGGCAAGCCATGGAGAATAAAATTTACTAGAGTTTTCCTTTCTATTTCTGCTCCAAAGATTTCCAATTCATTCATCAAATTAACCAAGTCAACTTATCATATAATCTTACTCAGGTATCCGAAAAGTTACATGAAATTGAGTTTCATACTCTATGAATCTCTCTCTTTCCTCTTCACAAGAGATTTTTAGTAGCCATCGGAGGATATTTGAAAACACATTTGTATTCTTTAGCAGTAAGAATAAAATCCAAGATTAATTTTCAATCATTTAACTAGGATTTTTTTAGTTAACAATAAATGGAATAAAAATATTTGAAAAATTAGAGAATCACGCAAATAAATTCACAGGTCACCTTAAGCACATGAATTTACATGCCACAATAGTATGGAAGTATACAAACACTAAAATTCACAAGAGAATATTTTACGCATTAATTTCATTTGTCAACCTAACTTTATTACAAATAATTAATATTTGGTTCATCTTTAGCCATGAACCTAATTTGGTTCATGTTTATCATCAATATGGGTGATCCACTATAAAAAGATATATAAACTAATGGAGCCACAATTATTTACTTTTTTCTATACAATTATGAATGGGTGGAGTATATAGATGCACGCCGGGTATATAGGAGTTATACTTATATGACACTCCATTTTCGTGCATCATCTTTTGTGCCACACGTTAAGTGATTGACATGTAAGAGGGGGAAATAAATCCAATCATTGCCCCTAGGATGAACTCTAGAGCATTATCAATAAAATTTCAAAATTAAAGTATGGACCTTTTGGTTTGATATAGGATGAAAAAGTTCTATGATAAATTCACATGTGTAGGTTCTTAAGATGTGTAATGATACAATTGCATTAATCTTAACGAATGTATATTTTCGTATCACAGGACAAGATTAATATTTCAGTTCATATCTTTACATTTCACGTCATACACATCGCAGCATAACAAATCATTAATATAAAGTTTAAAGCCAATAATATTAAACCCCACCTCAGATCTAACAAAAGCTAAAGAGTTTAAAAGGTATCTCCGCCTACTCATAGAACAACCCACATACAACCCAAAAGAGAAAAATAGTCAATTCATATTATATTTAGTGTGGAAGAAAAAGAACGGAGACGAAAGGATTAAAGGATATGTAGAACTCTCGATTTTTCTTTGGAAAGGTGAGAAATAAACTAGAGACTGCAATATGAAATAGATCGCAGAACTTACCGATTTAAATGCCGTTGTAGTGATAACTATTTCACATTAAATGGGTGCATTTGTGGCTAATCTTCTTTCTTCTTTCTCCCCCAACTGCAGATGCTTTATTTTTCAAAATCTCTTAGGTCAAGCTTTCCTAAAACAATAGGGTATGATTGGTATGATGGAATGAGGTGTGAATGGAATCGTCATTCTTAATTCTATTCACATTCCTGCGATTGATATATTTTTATTAATAGGAATTCCGATTCCAAAGGATATTATTCCCTTATTTGTGGGGAATGGTCATTCCTCCCACCCCTCATGTTATTGCCCATTCCATTCCTTACCTCATCTACCGCATCAACAGGTAATCCATATATATATATATACTCCCTCCGTCCCGGCGTAAGAGGGTCATTTGCTTTTTTGCACGTAGATTAAGGAGTATTATTATTTATTGTGTAGTGGGTAGTTGTATTAGTGAGAGTGTGGATCCCATATTTTAATTGTATTAGAGGGGGTGTATGGGTCCCATGTATGTAAAAAAGGAAAGGGGACTCTTTGGGTGGGACGACCAAAATGAAAAAATAGCCATCTTAAGCTGGGACGGAGGGAGTATATATATAATATTCATTTAATTTATACAACATTTATTTATATAATTATAAAAATTAAAAATACGTTACTATTTTTCTACTTAACATGAAGTAATATTTATTAAAAATATTTGTATTAAATTATTTAATAAAAAATAAAATATTAAATTATTTAAAATCTAAATAAAAAAATTAAATATTTTTATATACTCAACTCGGTAAAAAATATAAAATTAAATTAAATTCTTAAAATTTTAAAATATAAATTCATATAATTATTTTAATATAGATTTATTACTATCTAATACAATATATACTATAATATTACTAGTAGATACATAGTATATATTTTATTACTAACTAACTACTACAAAATTATTCTATAAAAAGTCTCAATTACCTCTAAATACATCACGTATAGATAAAATAGGTATATATTTACGTTACCCCATACATCCGCAGATTATGTGTAAGTTAATTTCTGAATACAAAATATATAATTTCTGAACATCATTATATTAAAAATAAATATTTTTAAATACATAAATTATGAACATCAACAAATTAAGTAAACTTCTAAACACAAAATATATAATTTCTGAACACAAATATATTAAAAAAATTAATACATAAAATTTCTGAATACATAAAATTTTAATACAAATATGCAAAAATATACAATGTGAATATGATCAGAGGGCGAATTCGAGCTATCCAGGCGACTTGTTCTTGGAATATTTTTTTCTAATACGATGGATAATTAACCATTAATAATCACAATCCAAAATAGCAAAATGTATTCAGAAATAGTTGTACGCAATGTATTCAGAATTAGTTGTAGGCAATGAATTGTATTCAGAAATATTTGTATGCAATGTATTCGGATGTTGATGCAGATGACATATTAATATAATATGCGTTATCTCTCTCCTATTTTTGTGGAGAAATTAGTGAGACACTTTATCTTTCTGCATCACATATTTAAATTAATATTTGAATACAATTAAAGTAGGGATAAAATGGTATTTTATGCATTCAATTTATATTGATAATTAATATAATTTACTTAGTGTATCTAGTAGTAATTTAGATATATAAATTGTACCTACTAGTAATTGACCCTTTTAATATTTATTCAAAATAAAAATTAGTAAATTATATATAAAAAATTAATATTATTAATTTAATTGGATATATACATGTAATATAAATATAAATTTAATTTTTTTATACATACTTTAATGTTTTTTTAATTCAAATCTGCCTCCTGCATATCATTATTACATAATACCCTTTTAGTCTAGTGTTTAATCAAGGTCAGAAGCAAAGACATTTCACATATGTAACTATTAAATTGTGTAGCTTATATTTTACAATTATATCACCACAATAGCGTAGCTTAATGTGCATTTTAGTTATAAATTCGTCTATTTTTTAAACAAATAAAGCCCAAATAGGGAGATCAGTATATATTTAAGTACACTAACTGCACATTAAATGAAGATTATTTCACGACATTAGGGAGATAATAATCCAAAATTTAAAGAAATGCCAAGAAATTTTATTATATAATAGTAACTTAATTATTTTGCACTAGACAAATTGAACCATAAGTTCAGTTGATAATTAATCTGCAATAGCAAATAAACTGTCAAACTCTCATTAAAAGTGACTAAATCCCAAATATTTATTGTCAATGCACCACTTAAAGTGGAGTTCCCCGGGGACATAATATATATTTGGAATTAAAAAGTGACTAAAAAGTTATTACTAATATATATTTGTAACAATAAATATTGTATTTATAATAAAATAAATAGAAATTGGGTACAAAGATAATTAAGATGAATTTAATTAGAAGATTATGTAAACATGCTACAATCTCTAATCAATCCTCTGATGCTTCTCTCGAAATAATTTGGCTTTGGCTTTGACTTATGTGTTGACTTGACTTTTATGTTGACTTGTGTATGTTGATTGTATGTTGAGCTGGATCTTCAAATGAAGCTTGTCCGAGCTCGGATTTGAGGATTTATAATACTAATCCGGAGGCATCGAGCCTTTATTCGGATTAAGCGTTATCCTTGAAGCTTTCCACGAAGAACGCCGTTGAATGTGTAGAATGCCGTTGACTCCGTGAAGAACACTGAAGAATTTGATTTGAAGAATTCCAGATCGGAGGGATTTAATTAGAATGATGCTATTCTTAACTTGAAGACCTTGAAGGAGCGTGACTAATCTCTTCATAAGTGTCGACATCTTCAAATGCTTGAGTGTGTGAATGGAATGAATGGAGGAGTGCTTCTTTCATAGTTGAAGGATGATAAATCTTCCATTTATAACTTGCAATCTGATTGGTTGATCTTGATTTGACCTAATTTTGTAGGCTTGGTCATTAATCTAATTGATTGATTCAAATTTGATTTATATCAAATCTGATCCTGATTTGATTTCAAATCTTATTCTGATTTGATTTGATCACATCCAAGGATTTGGGCATTCACATCTTTGATTTGCAAGTCTGTTTGATTTGAACTTACCTGATTGGATCTGGCCCAATTACCAATTATTTACTCATTTATTTTAGGAATTAATTTATTTAAATTCCTTAATAAATAAATAATTAATTGATTTTTAATGTGTAATTTGCCTTATATTTTTATTTAATAGACAATAAAATTCAAGTGCCTACAATATTCTCCCATTATAAACAATTAATATATAATGTTGCACGACGTAATTTATATGACAGTTACAATAAACATAGATATGCAGTTAATACACGTCACTAGACGGAAAACTTATATCATAATTCCTAATAAATATAAACTCGTAATGGATATGTGAAAATCTCTTATGGATAAATCATTACAAACCTAAAACAAACTATGTGGATACTACGTTTTAATTGGATGGTTTCCTCCTTAAGAAGAAACATTACCTATATTTATCTATGTGGTTTAAAATTAGAATACATAAGAAATTTGTAAAAGTTTACTCATGTCAAATAACGGATTTTTTAAAATGAAAGATTTGAATAACCAAAGAGTCATCTCAACCTGTAGATTGAAAATAATTCAAGACGAATAACTTTTTAACACCACTTAATCTACATGTTAGCAGTTTTATATAAATTTTCAATAAATTTCATTAATTTTTACGAGCCAATTGTTTGTTTTATCTCTTGAAGTGGAAAATAAATGTATATACTTTAAGTATATAATGTGGATATTTTAGGTCAAAAGTCCCCTCATTTAGCAATTTTAAAGTAAATTTTTCTTCACTATTGTATCAAGCATGATGTGCATTTATGATAAACTGCTAGCAATTTTTTTTATAATTCTCTAATAATGAGACATTTAGTTAAAATTAAATATATTCTCATGTATCACTTTGATACAAAAATACATTGGTTTAATTAAAAGAAAGTAACATAACACTAGCATATTGATTGAATATTAATTATGATTTGATCCTCATCATATTAAAATTTCATGCTAGCTATAATGAATGATATAATACATTTGAAGTATATGTGGCATAATGATTTGTATATACTCCCTTGTAATCTTTTATGAGATAATCAATTATGTGTGTTGCATAGATTATAAGTAATTTATACATAGAAAAAGTCATAATAAATTTATTTCACTCATATGTGCTCCAGAAGAGCGATTAAATATTGCACAAAGAGTTTACTCATGTAACAATGCAGATGATTTATTCTTTACTTACTTACCCCCAACTTGTATGTTTGACAGTTTTACTTGAAGTATTATGTCATGTGGACCAATAAGGCTGATGTATTTAAGGAGAGTGATAAGTTTAGATAAATTCATTAATTTTGATCTTAAAGATCAACAGTTAAGTTTCAAAATACCGCTGTTTTCAGGGGGAGTGGTAATCTTAAATCTTTAGAAGATTATGTCCTGAAAACCAATGGTTGTACTCTTTTCCCTTAACTATGTTTTTCCTAGTGGGTTTTCTTAGTTTTTAAGTTTTTAAAAAGGCAACTGATGCTAACACATCAAAATCATACCAGTACTATTTTTTTCTTAATTAAATTTTTTACCATGAGGTTTTCTTAGTTGAAGATTTTTAATAAGGCTGGCTAAATTATTGTTTTATGGGGAGCGACAACTTCTAGAAAATCTTGAGGATGGGTCTTGAAGACCAGGTCGTACTATTTTTTCCTAATTAAATTTAAAAATTTTCCCACGAGGTTTTCTTAGTTAAATGTTCTTAATGAGGCAATTATTATAACACATGAAAATTATAAAATAAGTACTCTTTTTCTCGACTAGTTTTTCCCACATGGTTTCCTAGCAAAGGTTTTAACGAGCCATGCATGACATCGTAATGTCCAAGGGGGAGTATTATAATAATAATATTAATGTAGACGTTAGTAATAACCACCTATGCTCTCCGATATAAAGGGTGACATATAGTTTTACAGTGAGAGTGAATGAAAGTAAATTTTGATAAATAAGAATAACATAATCTTTTCTCCCTTATTCTATTTTATCTCTCTGTCTTTTTCTCCTTATTCTTGCTTACGCTCTTCTATCATTATATGTTTATTTCATTTTGCTTACAATAGTCGCTTTTTTATTTTGATTATAAATTGTTCATAAAATAGTTCAATGCACCATTATCATTTTCATTAATTGAGTATCACTTTTTAAAATGTTATCACTTCTTATTCGTCTCACGGAGGCCATTCCGTGAGACGGTCTCTCTCAAGTCTTTGCTTTAAAAAAATCAATACTTGCACATTGATGAAAACCTTTTGCGACCAGACAATCACTAAATATGTCTAGGACCCATCTAAGTTTTCATTTAATCTGAAAGATCTATTTGCACTAGATCAAAATTTGAGAAGAATTTATAATAATAAGATCTCAATTGTAATGCTAATAGAGAAGAGCACAAAACTTAGCAAGACATGTCATATCTACATCGAGTATCATTTAAAACTTGTTTAAAAGTAGTACACTCAGTATAAAAAATGACAACATATGAAAGAGGGTAAAGATTTTTTGTCGAGCCTGAGTGATCATCTGATGAAACGAAGTGGATAATGACACTGCAGTTGGTGGTGGAGCAACAAGAAAGGGGGGTGATATAAAACATGGGTGACTTATTGTCAAACTTGTGAGTAGTGTAGAGCCGTAGACTCACATTTTTGACATGTTTGGTCATACAATTAGGGTATGGATAGATATATTTTGGGTAGACGGTTGTTAAGATGTGAGGTGAAACAAGGAAAGATTTGTATCAACAACATGACCACGAGTTTGGAATGATCATTATGCTCAGGGGTGAGTTGAGGACTAATGGAGTTTGTATTCCCATTTTTTAGTGTGCGTGAGTGAAACACAGACATATCAGACAAGTGTTGTAACACTTTGATCAACACCAACAACAACGAAAAATAGAAACGAGAGTACACAATAAATAACTCTTTCACAAACTTACGTTTGTGATGGCCTAATGGCTAAATAATTCATTAAAAAAAATATTAAATACAAAAGTCACCAAGGATACAGTTCAACACTCTAGAACTTATCTTATCAAAATCGTAAAATAGACCTATTACAAATATCTAAAAACGTAATTTGCAATCACAAAAATATTTTAAATTCGAAGATTTTAAAAAGATAATTACAGTCTTCTAACATGAGAAGAGATCTCCTATTTTTCCAACGCTATAAGGGAATAGACAAATGTACCTTTGAGTGCGATAACACTAAGACCAGCATATAAAGATCACCTTGAATATGGATATTTTGTTTTATAAGTTCTAAAACACTCCTACTTCACCCCATAGCAAAATAGGAAAATTGTAACTTTCCACTTTTGCATGGTTATTATTATCGCTTCATTCAAACTCCTTAAAATCTTTCTCCTACGTTCCATTAATACATGAAAAAACACAATAACAACTCATACAATGCAATATAATTAATTGAACACGTTGGGTGGAGAGGTGAAATTCACAGTATGATTTCAAGTATGCACTACCCTCAATTACACTAACACCATAAATCCTCGACTCAACTTTATATACGAACAAACAATGTTATTGGAATTGAATCGGACTGGTCTGTTTGATCGGTTTAATCGGGAACAAGTTCGAAATATCCCTAAGATCCATTTATGTAGTTAAATCAGAAGAAACCGATCAAAACCGGCACAATCGGTTTGGACCGACCAACTAAAAACTGCCGATTTCCATTTCTTCCAGTCTCACGACAGTGTTGTACGTGATTAATGGCGGACGACATTGTTGGATTGTATACTAAAAGTCTAGCTTTTTGTATGAACAATGTTATAACAATTTATTTGAAATGAGAATCATATGATCAAATGATTGCGTCTTATAATTTATTTATATGTTCGATGCAATAGTCCACTTACTTTATACTGTAGATAATATATTGTGCGACAGCACGTGGAAGATCATATTATCGATTTTCTTATAAAGTATAAACAGATGCTCACAACCGAGATTGACGGGGACTTTCTATCGGGATGGTTGTAGTGTGGTTTGGTATTAGCTTGTCTTGGCTATAGAATCACATTAGTGCAATTCGTGTGTATTGAGCAGGACCACTTGAGATCGTTCGACTTATACTGACTTATAGGAGAACATGATCTTAGTTATTATGGATGTTCGTACTTTTAATCGAGAATTCATCATCTTCAACATACCCTGGTAAAAGGTAATATGTTTCTTATTTTCTTGCTTCGGCTGCATGTTAGAAACATATGGAACCCTAACGGTTCACATTAATCAAACGATCGAATGCCAACAATTGGTATCAGAGCTTCGATTTCATGGTGAAGCGTAAAACGTTGGGCTAGGGTTTATGTAAATAATGTGCTTTTATTTGGAATAGAATCACAAGGATAATTAGGGTTTTCGTGTTATGAATTCAATCCAATATTAATTCCTATGAGAAACCCTACGTGTAATTATCGATTGGAGAAAGTATTAGGGTTTATATTATTTCGTGTAATCCATGAAACCCTAAACTCTTCGCGGCTGCAATCGATGGTGAAACCTTGGATGGCGCGAAGATGTTGAATAGAGATGCTGGGCCTGGCCAACAACAGAAGTTGACATGTCAGGCTGCAACGTTGGATGGCAGAGACTTGATGGTCTCGACCTGATGGTTGTCGAAAGCCACAAGACAATGCTGGTGGTGCAATACTGCAAGTAGTGCCCATACGACTGATGGCTGGGTTCACCTGAACAGTGACGGAAAACCTGTTGGGTGTTCAACACTGGTGATCGCCTAACGATGGACCCTAGTGGCGTTTTGAAAGTCCGGCGACGGCAAGGTTTGACTGGTGACGGCGGCGCAATGGCTGGTGGTTGACGATATACTGGTGAATCTCTGAAATCATCGTGATCTGGTTGAGGCATTAAATGCTGGAAAGTGATGCCGTGATGGGCTGACTGTCATTGGATGAAAAGCAGTTAGAGTTGAGATGGCATGCCGGGCTCACGGAAGGCACCCTACTGCACTTTCATCATCGACGATGAAAAGAAGCGCAGACGCTCTCGATGGCGCTGATGATCATTCCTTCTTTGCTGGGCGTCGGACAGGGATGTTCACGGATGCTCCGGCAGTAGGCAGGGGTGAATCAGACGATATCAAACCAATCATAGGAGATTCCGGTCGGGACCAGCGTGAATTTTGAACGGGTCTGTTTTGTTTCTGGTCGAACCCAGGTATGTTTTCGATCGGGTCTGCTCATGACTCGAGCAGGTCGATGTGAATTTTTAGGTGTGTCTGCAACTGTGTGTCGATCATGTCTGACCAAGTCGCGGCGAATTCGACGTGTTCTGGCGATTCCCTTTTGTGTTGGGGAAGCTCGCTGTCTAGCAGCGCGGCAGGGACTGCTCGATGGCCGGCGGCTTATGGTGTGAGCGACATGCTTGGCGGAATCAATGGATTAGGAAGTCATAGCTACTTGTGGCGGATACCTAGTGCACTTGGAGGGAGCGGCGACTTGACTCGCCGGTGCGGCTGTTCTCTTGTAGTGGCACGACTTCACCGTGACTGTGTGATGGAGAGCAGCTGCAAACTGAAAGCCGGCTGGGTGATGGCAAAGCAGAAGTTTCCGGCGAGCAGTTGAATGGCAAGGCTGAAAGGCGCCGGTGCACATGTGTTTTCTTGTTCTCCAGCGGATCCGTGAGTGAGTTGTGGATGGCTTAGGGCCCAAGACAACTTTTTGTGCAAGTCTTCTTTTAATTGCTTGTTGACCAAATCAATCCTCTTTATTTGGCCATTTATTTTATTCATTATATATAATTGTTATAATTATTTTATTTGTCAATTATTATTATATGTTTGGAATTTATGTGCTATTTGATTTACTGCCTAATTTGCCGTAATAATAGCATATTTAATTCCATAATTATATTTGTTATATTGTATGCATGCAAAAACCCTCGTTGTTAAATTATTAAGTGGGAGAGGGAATTGATAAATAATTCCCGCGGCCTCCATTATTGGTTTGTAAGTGATGTGAGTAAACTTGCTTGTTGGCATAGACCTTCCTCCCCATCGGATGAGTTTATTCACGGGTCACTGGTACAGGCTTCATTAAATAATTATTGTTTGTAATGTGATGTACATGAACTTGCGTGTTGGCATAGACCTTCCTCCCTATCGGATGAGTTTATATGCGGTTCATTGTACAAACTTATAATTGATGACAGTAGGAAGTTATCCGAGCGCGTGTATACTTCTCCATCTGTAAGGCACATAAGCTTGGGCCACGAACTTAGGGTCAAATAATGGTGTACACTTAGATGTAAATAATAAGTATCCTCTCCATCGGAGTCACTGCTTTTATTTGCATGGCTAAAGAGGAGCCGACTGTTAATTATTTTGTCATAAGGTTAGGTTGACAAATGAAATTAATGGGTAAAACCTTTTCTTTTAAATGTTTGGGTTTGTAAACGTCCACACTGTCGTGGCTTGCAGACTCACGGTTCTTGAGATGTCAGTGAATTTATATTTTATATTATTTTGAGGGAATCAATATAAATGGATAAATTCGAAGATTTGATCGGTGTATTTATTTGTGATTCTCTGTAATTTCAAATGGTTTTATCTAGCTTATTGTTTACTGAAAGAAATTATATTTACTGGTCCAAAATTAGATGATTATAAAAGAATCTTGGTTTTGGATTTTACTGCTTAAGAAAATATAAATATGTGTTCTCACTAAGGATGTCACATGATGCCTATTAAAGTCTCTAGTGGAGAGATGAGAGGTTCATAGAAATATGATGGTCTCATGCGACTCTTCAGATATTTGAGTAAGAAAGAAAGGCAAGAAGTCATGGTTGACTTGATGAATGAATTGAAAAGCTTGGAGTAGAAATTGAAGGGAAACCTAGGTCAATTAAATTCTTCGTAGTTTGACTGGATGTTTTGAGTAAGTTCTACCTGAAATACGAGATGTTGTATATGGTGGGGAACTTCTAACAAAACACATGGTGCAGTAAATCTAATTTCATCAAGATGTGAATAAGGTTAGTATCTCATTCACTAGTCATTGAAGCATGATTAGTGATGGCATCTGCTAACACATTGTGTGTAGATACCGGAATCAATAAAAGCGTGTAACTAAGTGATGATGTGATTATTATTATGGACATGGGTAATACTACGAGAGTAGTGGTTGTTGAAGTGGGAGTTGTTTATTTATCTTACGATATGAATAAATGTTTGATTTTGAGAAATTGTCTTTACGTACGTTTTCATAGAAAGAATTTGATTTCAGTTTCTATGCATTTATGGATGGATACTCCATTTCATTTAAATGACATGGTCACAGTAATGAAGGATGGAGTTATAATCTGTTGTTGTACGTTGGCGACGATTTGTTCACTCTTAAATCATGTTTATCCCACGAATGCAACAAATAGTAATTAATAACACATCTTCTAATCTTAATAAGAGAAAGACTCTTATGGAAATGATTAGATAGATGATGAGTTGTTTGGAATTATTAAATTCATTTTATGGATATGCCCTAGAAACAGTAATTCGTATGAATGTTTATCTGTTTGTGGGATATCCTAGAAAAATAAAAGTTGATTTATTTAGTCCAAAAGATCAAAGGGTGATTGTTAACACAAGTACTAGTTTTTTGGAAAAGGACTAAGTAATAAATCACAAACCCATGTATAAGTTGTTCTAAAGGAAGTGAGAGGTAAAACACAAAGTATTAGTACCAAGTGTACAAGAGGATATACCACAAGGTAAAACTGCAACGCGTGTCACGTTTGATACACAATTGCGTGTAGTGCCTTGTTGTAGTAGGAGGGTTGTTTGACATCCTGTAAAATACATGTTTTGGGAGAGTCGTGAGACTTGGTCCCTAGTAAACATGGAATGGACCCACGGATACGACGAAGCACTACAAGATAGAAATGCGGAATCTTAGCAAAGTGCAATGAATGTTGAAATAGAATCGATGAATTCAAAATTAGATCTGGCTGCTTGTAGAACCACGGATGGTGTGAAATCCATTGGAAGTGGCTCTGTAAAATAAAAGAGGATCATAGGATAAGGTGAAAACCTTGGAAGCAGAGCTTGTTGCGAAAAGGTATACTCAGAAAGAAAGGGTTCGATTATGAGAAAACCTGTTCGCCGATAGTTATGCCTATATTGATCCAGACTCTTTTATTTATTGTTACTCATATGAAATATGAGGGATAGCAAATAGATGTCAAGACAACTTTCCTGATTGGAAGTCTTGAGAAAAACATCTATGTGAAGCAACCAGAGTGATTCATTGTAAAGGACTAAGAGCATTTTGATAGTAAGCTTAAAAGTGTTCAATGATGGACTAAAGCAAGCTTCAAGATCATGAAATATCCGTTTTGATGAGTAAATCCAGACATATGGATTTATTCAATGCGCGGATGTGTCTTGTGTATTGAAAAGAGTGATGAAAACGTGGTGGTATTTCTTGTACTGTACGTAGATGATATATTGCTCATTGGAGACAATGAAAAAGTATTGTCGGGCGTATGAGTATAGTTGATAAAGCGGTATGAGATGAAGAACTTAAGAGGAGCAAAGATATTCTTTTGATCACCGTAATACGGATCATAAAAAAGGATGTTACACTTGTCTCAAACTTCATGAAATGATACAATCTTACTCGTTTTAGCATGTAACTTTATCTAAGGATTTGTGTCTTGAGACACAAAAGAAGATAAAGGTGATCAAGGCGGTTCCTTATGCTTCGGCAATTAAGGAAGCTTAATCTAAGGAATGCTATGCACGAGAATGGATATTTGTTTTGCCAATGACATGGTCAGTAGGTATCAAGGTAACCCGAAATAAGAATATTGAACTGTGGTAACACATAATTTTTGAAGTACCTGAAAAGGACTAGAAATTATATGTGGACTTACCGGACAGATTCACTACTTCTTGTGGGTTACAAAGATTCATATTTTTTAAAATCAGATAGGGACAGCAGTAAATCCACCTCAAAGGTTATGTGTTTAATTTTAGGAAGTTGAGTCATAATATGGAGGACTGTTATATAGCAATATATTTCAGACTCTGGACTCCATCATGGAAAGATGATAAATTGGAGTCTATGAGGCAGCCAAAGTATCTGTATGACTCTAGAAACTTCATGATGGACTTTGAAGTGTTTCTAAGTTTGTCCAAGGTTATCACAATTTATTTTGATGATGATGGTGCAGTTGCAAACTTGAAGGAATCACGAGCCCATAAGGCAATTAAACACATGGAGCGCGAGTACCACCTGTTACGAGAAATCGTATGATGATGGGAAGGTTGTTGTTGGCTAGATAACATTAGATGATAACCTAGTAAATCCATTTACAAGGACCTTAAGGCCAAGAGCTTTTGATGGTCGTGTAGTGGGAGTGGGAATCAGATGTATGGCGGAAGACAGGACATCATAGACTTTTAGTATAAGTGGGAGATTGTTGGATTGTATATTAAAAGTCTAGCTTTTTGTATGAACAATATTATAACAATTTATTTGAAATGAGAATCATATGATCAAATGATTGCGTCTTATAATTTATTTATATGTTCGATACAATAGTCCACTTACTTTATACTGTAGATAATATGTTGTGTGACAACACGCGGAAGATCATAATATCGGTTTCCTTATAAAGTATAAATAGATGCTCACAACCTAGATAGATGGGGACTCTCTATCGGGATGGTTGTAGTGTGGTTTGGCATTAGTTTGTCTTGGCTATAGAATCATATTAGTGCAATTCGTGTGTATTAAGTAGGACCACTTGAGATCGTTCGACTTATACTGACTTATAGGAGAACTTGATCTCAATTATTATGGATGTTCGTGCTCTTAATCCCTATACAATAACATCGACACGTAGGGCAGTATGTATTTCTTTGATTCATCAATGGGTGAGATTTACATGTAATTAAATCAACAAACTCGGTGAGTTTGGAAGTAGTGCTGTCTCTATGGTGTGCTGTTAATTGTAGAAGGAATCCATGTCCGTCATAGGTTGATGATGTCCCCTTGAGGAGCTCATAAGAATTATCATGTAAACCCTGCAGGTGGATTTATTCCGGCATGATAATGAGGTTGAGTGGTACTACTCTTTGATGAGATATTAATTAATGGAGTTGTCAGTAACTTAATTAATTAATGGATATTGTATATCTTAAACATGGAGAGACTAACGAGCTCATAATAAGAAGGAGCCCATAACGTAATTATGAGATTAGAACGGTAGTACAATAATAATATTTTAGTAGTATATATTATTATTATTGGACTTAAGTATAAGCTTTGGGCTAAGCTTGGATACTTAAGCCCAATGGAGGCCCAACTCTAATTTCTCCTCCTGGTCTCTGCTGTAGCCCATATATAAGTAATCTTAGCTGTCCGGAAACCCTAATCTAAGAGATTAATCAAGTCTAACACTATGAGGAGGGTGAGGGAACAACAGATTGAGAAGATCTCGAGGATCGTCACCCACACGACGTCGAGATTGGACTTGGGAATACAGCAGAAGGCTGGAAGGTTGTTTGCTGCTGATGTCCATCACCTTCTACGATTTTTATAAAATCGTACAGACTTCACAACAGAATGTATGATATACTGACGGAAAGCCACGGAAAAGAGGATCGTTTTGGCATATAGATCACTCAAATCCGACATCGAATGAGAGAGTTATACCTAAAACGGTGAGGCTGCGCAGGCTATTGGCGAGAATTCATTGTCTTCAATATACCCTGGTGAAAGGTAATACGTTTCTTGTTTTCTTGCTTCCGCTGCATGTTAGAAACATATGAAACCCTAACAGTTCACGTTAACCAAACTATCGAACGCCAATAGATATATCAAAATAGCGGACGACGACGGATTGAAAATTGAAACGGACAGCAACGGAGCACTTAATGTGAGCTGCGTAGGCTTTCACGAACTCATGAGGAGATACATCCTTGACGTTTTTCGCTGTCCCTATCGCCATTGTTGAGAATTGAGATCTATAATTTGCAATTTTCTGCACCTTGGTATCCGTCTTTTAAGACATCTTCATTGCTAGGACAGATGAAAAACATTTAGAACAAGCTGCAGCTTACATAGAGGTTTCTTAAAATCATATTTTTCTTTATTGTTGATTTTTCTTCAACTATTTCTTTAAGGATTCCAAGCAGGTAAGGATGAGAGCGAAGCAGTGGTGACGTACAGTTAAGCTCATTAGGACTTTTGTGAATATATATATATATATATATATATATATATATATATATATATATATATATATATTGGAAGGTCCCATTAGAAGGTAATGTAAGTAGAGGGCCCAGTTAAAGGGTGATGACCCAAATCCATTATCTTCACATTTGGGCATAAATTAATTAAAGCTCAACTTTATAAATAATTAAACTCCAATTTTTATTGCAAAATAATAATATTATTAAAAATGTATTATTATTGTTTTTTCAATTGAACTGTCGGTTCGATCGATTCGACTACAAGCCATTGGCTATTGGTCCGATTATGACAGTACTGCCTAAAAGTGTTATTAATACGATGTCCGACTTCTTATATTGATTTGCCCTAATAGATACTAAGTCCTATTAATATTCAATTTACTTATTTTCTATACTATACATAACTTTTTAAATATTAATTTAGCATAAAATTAAAATTAATCAAAAAGAAAAGAAAAAAACATAATAAAGGAATGCTGCGCCGCTTGGGATTCTTTACTCGGTGTTTCATGCAATAGATCATCTACTCATCACTCTTTTATTAGATAAATAAATAAACCTTGTTCCGATAAAAAAAAAATAAATGGTTAATTACAAATAAAGTTCTAATATTTACTTTGATTGCCAATAAGTCTAAACCTTTTAAAATTTACAAATAAGTATCTCACTTTAAAGTCTTTTTGCAACAAGAACCACCAGGCAGCGGGAGGCTTACGGACAAGTCAGCGACTGACAAGCCTCCCGTTGCCCGGTGGTTCTTTTTGCAAAATGACTTTAAAGTGATGTACTTATTTGTAAATTTCCAAAGGTTTAGACTTATTCGCAATTAAAGTAAAGGTTGAGACTTTATTTGCAATTAACCCTAAATAAATCTTGTGTGAAAACATGTTATGTGACACGTTTTTATAATTTTTTAAATGATTATCTTTTTATCAACTATATATTATCGGGGACGGCTATTTGCACTCCCGAAACTACTAAACGAACCCCATTAATTTATAGATTTAAAATATATTTATATGAAAAGGCGTAAATACCCTTTTATAAATAATAAAATGAGATTAGTTACCCCCAATTAAATTTCTACATGCAGCCCAATTAGATTTCTAAATGCACCTCACCATTATAATCACTAAACACGATGAACTCTAACCCTATGAATTCTTCATCAGCATAATATCATGGAACAATTAAAATTATGTTCAAAATCGTTATAATCACTAAACCATGATTAACTCTAAAACCACGATGAATGATATCTATGCTATGAATTTCCAATACATCGCCGTCGACTCTCTGCAGAAGGTCATCATGCTTGCGGTTCTCGCTCTCTGGGCTAATTTCACCAACAATGGAATTAGTTTGGAATGGTCAATCACCATTTTCTCGCTTTCTACTCTTCCCAACACGTTTGTGATGGGCATACCCTAATAATCAAGAGGGCCAACTCCACGGCCATCGAATTTATGATATGAAGATTGCATATCACTAGTTTCAAATGAATGAGATTTAGCAGCCCTAAATTAAGACATATATTTTGAACTCTGTTATGTTGGTGTGGTGGCTTCCAAAATATAATTTTCTCCTAATAAACGCTTTTGTGCAGTGAATTTACTTTATTATGAAATGAGTCTTTCTAGTTTAGGATAGTCTAAATTGTATGGTTTATGTTGCATTCTTGCCAGGAAGTTGTCTGCTTCTGGACTTCGTATCAATTCCATGCCTCGAACTGTTGTGCCAAATTTTGCTCATGTGATTGAGTGCATAATCAATTCAAGATTTCGTGTTTCTTATGTGAAGAATAAACTTCCATGCATTAGCCTTAGCCTTTTCAGTTCATATGAAGGATCACATTCTTGTAGAGTTACGAACAAGGACATTAAAACGAAAGTTTTATGTGGTAGAATCTCGTGAAGGGATAGAATCTGTTCTTTTTAGGAGAATGAATGTTCAGATAGATAAGTCTTCAGCATATCTTGAATGGTGGTAAGGATATAAGGAACATATTTTTGATTGTTTGGGGGTGCATTTAGAAATTTAATTGGGGTTTATATAGTAATTTGTAATAACTAATCTTATTTTATTATTTATAAAAGAATATTTACGTATTCTCACATAAATATATTTTAAATGTATAAAATAATGGAGTTCATTTAATAGATTCAGGGTATAAATACCCACTCCCTATATTATCACCTTTTATTAAAAAGATTGTTATTATTTATTTATACTATAAAATTTTCATCCAAAATTATAACTTTTTTTATGAAATACTCTCGCGAGAGCGTTCTTATGTTACGGTCCCGATCTCACCTGTGGTGTGTCGTTTGATAGCCAAGCAGCAGCATGGGAGTTTAGACATTAGCGCGCCAATTCTCCTCAAATTTCTGATCAAATTATCGCGTCATCAATCTCTGCGTGAACTGGTTGAAAATGGGATTAGGGCAGATGGATTGCACAAATTGGGATGAAGATGTGTACAGAGACGCCATTTTACAAGAGAGAGAAGCTCTTGCCCGTACCGTTTTCCGCACCGCCTTCGCACCAAACCCTACCCCAAATCCCAATTCCGACCACATCGTCGCTGTCTCCAGCGACGGCGCCATCGCCTCTTACTCCATCTCATCGTGGCTTGTAAATTTCACCATCTATTGCGTATTGCGCTTGTATTTACTACTCTGATTTTTGTTCTTAACTTTTCAATATTTACAGGAGATGGGTTGTGGAGTTGCAAGGGGTCAAGAGTGAGTTTGAAGTCTTCTGTTTTCCAGTTTGCATCTTTATTCCCCTTGGTTACTTTGAATAATTGAGTGTTCTTTATATGTGAAGTTGGTTAGTGGCGGAGCCTCAGTTTTTGATTCAAGGGCATGATGGACCAGTTTATGATATAAAGTTTTACGATGATTCGTTGCTGTTAAGGTATTAATTCATTAGCTTGATTGTCTACCAATCTTACTTTACAGCAAATTGTTGCTGAATTCTACCTGCTGAAAATGGTTTGGTCTTATACGTGTAAAAGTGCCTTCTTTTTCTGTGGTACACAGTAGATTTGATTGATAAGTCAGTCATGTGGCTATCTATATTTCTTGTTACAATGATTTGTCTCCTTTGGACAATTTGTATTTCCTGTAAATCTTAATGGATGTTTATTCGTTTGTGCTATCATCATTCATCTAGTTGTGGTGATGATGGTCGGATTCGAGGATGGAACTGGAAGGAAATTTTAGAAAGTGAAGTATATATTCCAGGTAATCTGCATCTGTGATCAAAATACTCAACATTCGTTTACATTTTTTATTGTCTCATAGAGCTTGGTTATATAGTAGCTGTAAAGACCATTATTTATGTGTTATTCTCTATATTCTTCCACCACATCTCTAAGGGATTGAGATTGCCGCTGGTCAGTGGGGGACTTGGCATTTATTTCCAGAAGAGAAAGTTGTATTTTCTTATCCTTTACAGTGAATATAATATAGGAAAAAAGTGCCTCACTGTGAACTTTTTTAAGTCACCTTGTCCTTATATGTTCAGTTATTAGTATTGTACTTGCATATGTTGGATATCATTTCTTAGAATTTCCTGTTTCAATTTCTCCTTTAATAATCATGCCACGTAACCTTTAACTTCTTTGTTTTTCCTTATGTCTATTCTTCTTTTTTAATTTCATTCATCAGTTTTTTTCAGGTGACAAAATGAAGCCAGTACTTGACTTGGTGAATCCTCAACATAAGTTAGTTGTCCTTTTCTCTATGCTTTTTAAGATGAAAAGTTATCTTAGGGAAGCTTATTTTGTATTTGCTGCTTCCTATGTTGAGTTTAGGAGGCATTTTGACTTACATAATGCACTAATTCTTTGAAATGTATTAGGTTCATCATGAGTTGATGAATACGATTTATCCATGAATCTTAACCTTTTTGTACATTGTTAATAATTTTAATAGTTTGAATCTTTCATGATGATATTTAATACATTTTTCTTAGAATTCATTTTTGTGACTGACCTATCTCCCATAACATGTGTGCTGGATTTTTTCCACATTTATTATTCAAATTAAGGAGATCATATTAATTCTTTTGATTTTCTAGTTATGTTCAAATGATAGAAGCATTGTGCGTTGTATAGTGCCAGTTTTATTTGAAATCTATATTTCAAAATATAGGTGGATTGGGAAATCTAATGAATAGTGAGAGTGTATTTGTTTTGAGATTTTGAGTAGGATTGAATTTAAGTTTATGTTAAATCAATGTGAGGTAGAGTAGATAGGTATCGTAGGGTATGTGTATGATTAGAGTTATTTTAATGGGTTTTTGAAATCTCAAAACTGAATCCTATAGGCTATAACTAACATTGCCTTTGTGTATTTTTTATACTAATCCAGTAGGTTTTGTTGTTTCACGCACACGCACACACAGATATATATAATTTTTTGCTCATTCTGAACTTGCTTTACTTTATACTCTTGCAGAGGCCCTTGGGGTGCACTCTCGCCGATTCCGGAAAATAATGCTATTGCAGTTGACTCTCAGGTTTGAATTCTTTTGCTTCTTTTCTAGAGTGAACTGTGTGATTGAGTTTTAATAAGGTATGCTTATATGTATCATCCACACTTTGTATTGTTGGTCTATTAGTTTTTATTTGCAGTTTTATGAGTGAAGATTAACAGGGTGACATTCTAGTCATTAATATCAGATATATGTTTGTTCTCACTTCAATGAGCTAGCTGTAAATATTTTATAGGTTCCATCACATCAGTAGTAATTAGTAAACTGTTTCGTGTCATTTCATACAATGCTTTGGAGAATCAGATGCTTTTTACTCCTAGTTAGCAACAGCATTCATAATATCTGTCCTTAAAAAGAGCAAATTTATGCTCATATTACTTCAACTTTACTTCTATAATTGGTCTATAGAAATTGTATTTAACCTGCTCATGATTGCTGATCTTCAAGATAATGCTATCCCATTATATTAAACCGAGCATCTGCCTTTCTCATTTTTCAGTTCATCACGTTTATTATGTATTCATTTGAGCTTTTTAATTGTTTTTAGACTGGATCCATATACAGTGCTGCCGGTGATTCTTGTGCATATTGCTGGGATATGGTATGTAATTAATCAAGGTGATTTATGCATGGCAATTTTTCTTTGCTTGACTGAAAATAAATAAATAGCTGACAGTTTTAGTTATTTGTGCCTGATTATCAGGAGAAATGTATGGTTAAGACAGTTTTTAAAGGGCACTCAGACTATCTTCATTGTATTGCTTCGTGCAGTTTAAGCAGCCAGGTCAGATTTTTACTTGTTCTTTTCTATACTTATTTACATCAATATTCTGAAGTCTAATGTCAAACTATATTTGGTTGGTTTCACTGTTCTTATAAGTTTCTTGCTCTTTTTACTTCTTTCGATACTTGAATATAAATACAGTTCAAAATTAATCTATATTGTGCTTAGTTTTCAAAATAATACGTGATGAGAACCCCGCCCTGCCCTGTGACATAAAAAGAGAAGAGAGCTCCAGATGACTTTCTCTATTCTTGCAAATTAAGTTAAGTGGAAATAATAGAAGTTTGAAAGTGCTAATAGATTAATGCAAAGAACCTATGAGTGCTTTAAAACAAAGATTCATTCTGGAATGAGGAAGGATAAATCGAAGTATTTCTTAGACAGGATTCTGCTACAAAGGTTTCTTACTTATTCGCCCTTTCTCTTGTGTATTTCAGATCATCACTGGTTCAGAAGATGGCACGGCACGCATATGGGGTATTTAGTAGTGGCGTTTCTTGAACAAATTGATATTCTTGTGTGTTTATAATGGCTTGCATGTTTTTAAATAGGATCCACATCAATCTAAATTTAGTTAACTGAATGACTTGTTTGAGTTTCATGTGTAGATTGTAAAAGTGGGAAGTGTATTCAAGTATTTAATCCAGAAAAGGATGGCAAGAGAGTATCTTTTCCTTGTGTCAGTTGCATTGCTCTTGATTCAAGTGAGAGTTGGCTGGTAAGAGATTATGGTCTTAATAAGTAAAGTATACACCAGTTTACTATGTTCCATTGCAATATATATCTATAATGCAGTTGTAAAATATGATATTAATCATTGAGCAAATTCATTGTTTGACTGGATCAGTGGAGAATACCTCTTGATTTGGAAATATGAATAAATTATGTTCGGCCTCTTGCTAATGGATTTGTTGTAGTGGTAGTCTTGACAATTTAAAGAGGAAGTATTCTTCATATACAACCAGATTAAAAGAAGGAAAATATGGGGTGAAATGGTAATTGTGCCCTTGATTTATATTAAAACCTTAGGGTAAAGATTAAATCCTAGGGATATAAACCAAAAGAGTGAAAATACAGTGATGCCCTGAGAATTAACATTAAACCTAATGGGTCGTACATGGACGACTAGGTTGTATGATGATGTTATGGAAGATACAACCATTTGCTCAATTTAAATTATATGACAGAGAATGACCCAAATCAAATAAGTTAATTGATTTTCTGTATAAATCTTATAAAATATTGCAGAAAGGATTACATATGTGTAATTTGTTATGATTTAGTGATAGGCAATGTTAAGCACCATAAATTCCATTACGGACATCTTATAGAATAATACATTTTCAGGTTTGTGGAAAAGGTCAGTCCTTGTCACTCTGGAATCTTCCTGCTCGTGAGTGTGTTTCAATTGCTGGAACTAATTTTCCTGTCCAGGATGTTCTGTTTGATAAGAATCAAGTGAGTCCTTGTTTATCTTCACAACTGCTTCCAATTATTTACTGAATATATTGAAGCATTCATATTTATAATGTCATTGATGTTTTGACATAGCTGTGTTTTTTACATTCAACTACAATGATGTATAACTCTTCTCCCCGACCCCCAAAATATAATATCCCTTTTGACAGCTAAAATAGACATCCCCAAACAAATTCTTTTGATCTTTGAAGACTACAACCATGTAGAGTCTCTTTGAACTTTTGACTGTTAATGATATTATATATTTAAATTTTCTGTAAGGGTTTCTCGTATGCCCTTCCATTTTGGTTTTTAGTAATGCTGGTGACATGGGTTGCATTGTAGTTCTATCCAAAGTTTGGGCCTGTTCTTTGAGCATCTGTGTTGTACCTGTGCCACGTCTCGTTCCCTGATAACTCTTATAACACTTCTTATCATGACCGGTGCCTGAATGCAACTTATTTTTACGAACCTGGTTTTTTTTTTTTTCAAAAATAAAATAAAATTATGGTTTCTAGTTTTGATCCTTCTGCCTTGTTTCTTCCTCAGATTGTAGCTGTCGGAGCAGAACCACTTTTGACGCGATTAAACATGAATGGAAATATTATTTCACAGATTCAATGTGCTCCCCTGTCTGCATTTTCTATATCATTGCATCCTTCGGGGGTAACTTTTCTTCTTTGCCCTCCTGCCTAATCCATTCTGTATGGTAGGCTTTCAATGAAATGATGCACCACATCTACTCACTTCTCCATGCACATCCAGGTAACAGCTGTATCTGGTTTCGGAGCCCTTGTTGATATAATCTCGCAATTTGGGAGTCACCTGTGTACGTTTCGCTGCAGGAGGCTATAAGCTGAGTAGCTATACATTGACATCCTTTCATCCCCACCCTGGTTTTGACAGTTTCTTGGATATTTTCTTTTTCTTGTGAACTCTTCTATACTTGGGATGGAATTAATTAATTGTGTCACAAGTAAAATGTGGAATATCAAATATGGCCATCAAGCGAATAATCAGACAAAATGCTAGGCAAGATCTAAAAATTTGAACGGATATTCAGGCATGTCTTTTATGTTGAACAATGAAATGCAACCTCTATTCTATAAACATCTCCAAAAATTCTCAATTCATTTTCTGACAAAAAAATCTGGGTTTTTATTTTTTTTCATAGCTCTCAATAAAAATCTGGGTGTATTTACCAGATGATTTCTTAACATCTCAGATAGTCTATGAGGTCCAGGTGTGCGTAAACTGGGTGTATTTATCTGCTGTATATGAGGTAGTATAATTTACTCGATTCATCTCAGTTCAAACTTCAAACCAGCTGTTTCATAGGCCAATTTCACTCTGCTTCATAATTATTAGAGATGAGTTATCACAAGATATTCTTAAGTTATAATATTCTCTTCTAACTTGTCTACAAATGCTCCTCTTATACTTCGGAGTTAGTTAGGACAACTCTTTTTGACTTCTAACCACTTGTCTACAAATGCTTCTCTTATACTTTGGAGTTAGTTAGGACATTATTTTTTAGTTGCATCAATTCTTCTCTTTTTGATGAAGTTTTAGCACAGGTTGCTCATTGCACTTCTTTTGCCTTTATTTGGACGGCCCTACAGTCCATTTTTGCATCACAATTTCGTTCTAAAATTGTCCATGTTTGTAATCAACTTTCCATTCTGAAGAAAGGAAATCAGTCTGCAACAAACTATTTCATGACCATTAAGGAACTCACTAATGATTTGGCTATTGCTAGTCAACCTCTACAATTTGAAGACATCATATCCTACTTGCTGGTATGATTCACTCATCTCTATGCTCTCTTATCATGATGAATCCTTAATAATAGAGGAAGTTTACTCCGTGCTCTTGATGTGTGAAGCTCGAATTGAGCGCCATCACCAATTTTCTACTTTACCTTCTGCCAATGTTGATACTAAACAACAACCATTTGCAAACCGATCGCATAGTAACCTATCAGCATATCGTGGGAGAGGGGGCCAATATCAATTCAATCACTGTGGCGGTGGTCAGAGAAGTGGCTACGAACATAATATTATTTGTCAGTTATGTGAGAAACCTGGACACACTGCTGCTCGATGTACTAACAGTTTAATCTAACTTTCATACTACACCTCGCCAACTTCCTCAAGCCAACCTAGCTTCTAATTCTCTTTCTTCCTCATATTTAACTCTCTTCCATTTTTACATCCAATTCTTTCAACTCTTATCAAAATACCCTAAAAAGATTATATATCTATTCTAACTCCTTAAAAAACCTTTATCTTCTGATATTATTAATAAGGCAAAGATTCGAAAGAGGCCGTCTCATGGATCCTAATTCGTGAGATGGATTATTAATTGATCCAATTTAATTATTTTAAAGGACTCTATTTGATTGTTATCAAATTAGAAAATTAAAAAGTGAATTGGAAAGAAATAGATATATATATATATATATATAGCATTTAAACCTGAAAGCATTCACCATAAAGCATGGCTAGCTTTCCTAGACAAATGGAATAAGTTGATGATATAGTCCGCCTTTCTTCTATTCATCCGCCAGTTAGCTAAACAAGAACAACGATTACATCCTTCTGAGTGAGCTCCTACTCGTAGTTAGAAATTAAATCGGATGCTGCCCTCTTAAAGACAATAAGGATAGTCAAGCTTTGGAAAAAGTGCCTATTCACATTGCATTCGAAACTCAATCATGCTAAAGAGAATGCTTTATTAGACGGTTTATTCACAGTTTAGCCAGGACTTCTTCTCGGCATTCTATCTTCGCAGTTGTCTTCACACTTTGACTTGTCTCTTTATCTGCGTCAGGGTCATCATCCCTATATATATATTAATAATTTAAAATTTATTATTCATTTAATTTATTTATAATTTTATAAAATGTGATAATATTTTTAATAAAGTAGTATTTTTCTTTTTAAATGATATTTTGATCAAATAAAAGTGATAGTTTTCGATTTAAATTATATCATGAATATTTCATATTGACAAAGATTTGTGACGGGCAGTTTCACGTAATAACTTCCAAGGGAAAGATAAGAAGTGATAATCTATATAATGAAAAGTGATACCCAATTAATGAAAAATGATAAAGGTGTTGTGAACTATTTAATGAACAATTTAAAGTATAAATGAAAAGTGATTGCATTTTAAAAGAAAAGTGATAACATTTTAAATGAAAAATAATAACTAATTATGAAAGTGTATTTCACGAATAATTTATAGAATGGATAAAACATGATATTTTGATAAAAAGTGATTCATAATTTTAAAGATATATATATATATATATATATATATATATATATATATATATATATATATATATATATATATATATATATATATATATATATATATCTAAGTGAATTTTTTCACGAACAATTCACTGGAATAATAAAAAGCGATAATATTTTTAATAAAAAGTGATATATGATAAAGAAAAATTGATAACCGTTTAATTGAATTATTTTATGATCAATTCGTGGGATGAAAAAAAAAAACATTTTTAATATAAAATGATACGTGATCAAGTTAAAGTGATAACAGAACATTAGAACTATCTAATAAATAATAATAATATTAATAATAATAAATAATTGATATTTTTTATTTTTATTAAATGATTACTTTAATTCGAGTTTCAAAATTAGTGTGTTAATGTTAAGAACAACTTGCTAGGAAGCAAACATTTCGAGGTTACAAAATTTCGAGTTTTTAAAATTATAATTAATTAATTCTTTCTAATTTTTTAATTTAATTTTAAATATACTAGTTTGGTCAATGATAATTTTTCTTGTAAAACAATCTCACCAAAAAAAAAAGTAATATTATTATATTAATCATTATAAGATTAATAATTATTATAATATTAAAAGTTGTGATTTTAGTAAGATTGAACCTACTGGTCTTGAAATAATATTGAACTAACCCTTTGTTGTATTCGCGTTATATTTTTATATTTCTAATTAAAATGGAATCTTTGACATAATCGTATTAAAAATTAAATTAAGGTAAATTCTATTGTATCAATATTTTTAACATACAAACGAGTCAATCCAACCCATGACTCTACCCTAACTTTCACTCAATGTCTTTCCCACCTCCTTTGTCGTTGCCACTTCTCTCTCCTTTTCGCTCTCTCTCCCCTTTGGAGTTTTCTCCGGCATTTTCTCTCCTCTCTCTCCCCCACACCGGAGTTTTCTCCATCATTCTCTCTCCATGCTATGGTTCTACTAAGTTTTCCCCAACTCTAATATTGTTAGTTTTCCCCAATTTTTAGGCTACGATTTTATCTTAATTTTTTTTTTATAGTAATACAATCATATTCTCTTTCTCCAGTGATTGAATTTTTTCAATTATATTTTGTGTTTCTCCATTTATTGAATTTTGAGTGATTGAGAGTACGGTGGAGCCGCATCTAAGGTGACAAAATTCAACAGAATTCATTCAACGTAGTGCCGAGAGGGAGGGTGGAGGTATGGCACGCGATTGAAGTAAAAGTGGAAAAATAGAAGTGCAAGAGAAGGTGGAGACAACGAGGGTGGTGAAGAGGCGGGGGTGCAGAGGCTTGCAGAGGTAATTGAAAAGGGACAACAAATCTATAAAAGTGAGAACGGACGACGAAGATCCAACGTTCGAATACCGGGGAATTGTATACTCCCTCCGTCCTAGGAAAGATGACACACTTTTTATTTTTGGTTGTCCCACAAAATTAGTACATTCCTAAAAAAGCAAAAAGTCAAACACAATCACATTTATCCATATACTTTATTACAAAAAAACAACACATACCTAACACAAATAACATACTTTATCATTTATTTATTACAAAAAAATACCATAATACCCCTAAAAGTCACCACTTTATTAATCTCCATGCCAGGAAAGAGGTGCAATCTTTCCTGGGATGGAGGGAGTACATTTTATTACTAAGTATATAAGTTTTTTTTATTGATGAATGTATATTTTAATTTCGAATAATTGATTTATTGATGAATGTGTCAATATTCATCTTTTTGTTGAACAATGTCTCATTATTCAATCCGTATCAGATTTATGTTAAATACGTTTATTGATTAATTGTATACCGTTGTTATTACTGTGTAAGTTTTTATCAATAAATATATTTTTTAAAATCAAAATGGATAATTGATTTATTAGACATTATAATTATATTGACTTAAACGGTGGAGCTTCTGCATAGAATTTTCTTTAAAATTTAAATAAAAAAACGTATAAATATTAGCATTTTTTAGTTTCTCAAAATTAATTATATTAGTTGTACTGTATAAGTTTTAATGAATTAATGTATATTTTTATATTAAAAATTTTATAAAACCTTACATATTTTAACAATAAATTGTATTAATTATAATTCACTATGCTATAAGTTTTCTTAATAAAAGTATTACTTTTTTAAAATATTTTGATATCTTATATCAATATCTTATTTATATATTAATTTTTTATTTCATATTTTAATATAAAAAGTAATATATTTGTGACTATAAATACATACATTAATAAATTAAAACTATAACAATCATTTAATAATTAAAAAATAACAAATATATTAATTATTTAAAGTAAATATAGTTGATACATTTTAATAATTAATTGTATTAGTTGTTAGCATATATATAATAAATGTATTAATTTATAATTTTATTTATCATAATATTTTATATCATATACTATTCATTTATTTTTATATTACATTAAAGTATAAAAAATAGTACATTATAGTAAATAAATGAATACATTAGTTAATAATAATTAATACAATTGTATCTCCTAAACCGCTGTCGTTACCTCTCTGGCGCCTCACCTCCGCCGTTGAATTATTTTCAATTTCACCTCTCCCGACTTCCACTCAATGATTTCACCAATTTCCACTAACAATCTCTCAATTCAATTCCGTCTCTGTTGACTTTGACCCAATGATTCCACCAATCTCCACTACCAATCTCCCATGCCACAAATAAATTTCTAACCGTTGTTACCTTTGCCGACCCATCCACTTCGCTGACTAACCATTCTCAATTTCACCTCCAACAGACATCAACTCCGCCAACTTATTCTCATTTCCACCTGAACCATTCCACATTATTCTCAATTCCACTGTCATTTTCTCTTCCACCTCTGCGTCGATCCCAAGCAATTAAAATTATACGTCAATTACACTTGTATATCGTGTTTTCAATTTTAGATCTAATTAACTTCGAATATAAATTTCAGATGCCCAATCGATTTCACTTGATTATGTGAAGAAATTTTCTAAACGATATTTCTCCAATTGATTACGTGATGAATCAACAATTGTTGAATCAATTTCATTATGGGTGAGAGAAAGAAATTGTAGTCTGCTATAGAAACGGGAGGAGAGAGAGGGAGAATGGAGGAGAGGAAAGAAGATGGGAAATGGCGTATGCTGAAGAAATGGGAGGATGGAGAGAAAATGGAATAGATGAAAGGCAATGAGGAATGACGTTAACTGGAATTTTTTTTTGTTTTTATGTCTGACCAGTTTTCAATTATGAGATATATTGATAGTGTATATGTGTTGTGCATTAGATAAACTCTTAATTAATACATTTAGTCATCCGTATAAATGGATGAGTACTTATAATAAATAAGAGAATAATTAAAATCATTAATTTATAGATTAATAAGTTTGTTAAATAGATTAGCTTATCAAAGTAAATTAAATATATTAGATAGACACTTTAAATAGTGAAATATATGTTTACCTTGTCATATATCTAGCTTAATCCATTCGTTACATATCAATTATTTGTACTAATATCCCTTGAATTCTGTTTAATTGTAGATATCGTAATTTTTATAATGAAAAATGGGTGAACTTTTAATTTGAAGTTTAAGTCCAAAATTATTCACACTAAAATTTGCTTAATATTATAATTTAGTCTATACTTTTGATCCACACAACTATATATCTATATTCATCATGGATATTAAGGGTTTCTTACAAATTTAACTTAAAACATATTCAATTCAATCCAATCATAAATAATTTTAGGTACCTTTTATACTTTTAACAAAGGACGACATTATTGCCACCCGAACTTTTGCTTAGGGCACCCGAATATTAAAAAAGATAGGGATACTTACTTTTAGGTGGAAATTATATCCTACTATTACTCCTAGGTACATCCATCTAAAATTAATACTATTAGATACCAAATTACATAGCACAATCCCAAATATACCCTTATCCACTTTTGTGATATGATAATATCCTTGAAATCCTATTTCATAATTACCGTAACAATCTAACTAATCCCAAAGTTGCAACAGATTTTATCATCATTCAATATTCATTGTCCGTTGATATAAAATTCTTCAAATTGTTGCATAATTGATAATAATTCATTTTCTCAAGAAATAAGTCTATAAATATGTTGCACAATTAGTTATATTTATGCACAACCTTTGAATAAAAATTCACAACCTAACTAGATGTCATTTATGAATTACATTTCTTGTAGATATGCATAACATAGTTTCTCAAAAGTATAATTATCAAAAGTAAATAATTCTGTTGGACATAAAAATATGTCTGAATCATGTTGTACATTATATTGTGCTGCACAACCGATTGCATTATTGCACAACCCTTTAAAATGTTTGCACAATCTAATATGTTATTGCACAACTAGTGTATAACTGTGCATTATCGTTGGCATCCGTCCACGCCCTTTCACCATATTAATCCTATATTCGCTGAAACTGAAGAACCGGCCAACCAACCAAATCACCACCACCACGAGTGTGGAGGCAATCAGAAATGGTAAAATTAATTACCGGCATCCAGATCTCACTTACTCGTTCCTATTGAGTTTTACACATCGAGTTTTGATGCCGTGGTGAGAATCGATTACGAGAACAATGACATAGATGATCCTATGTTTACCATCGATCATAATGATGCGGCGGGAGACAATTACAAAGACGATAATATAGAACAAGAGCAAATATAACGCTGTGGATGAAGAAGAAAATCACAACTAATATTATTAATTGAGGAGCAATGATGAGAGTGAAAATAAGTGTGTTTTAGTGTCCAATTTAACACCTTCTTGATTGGAATTGTTGTCATATATTAGCACAAGTGTCTTATATTCAATATATGTGAGAAAAATGTGCACTTGAGGTATTTTATTGTATTTTAGGTGGAAAAAAGATCAAAAGTGCAAAGTTGGAGAAAATGTACAATTTGTGCAATGATGCTGAAAAATACACGTTCAACTTGTGTAATTTTTCTATGTTTTTTTGGAGATCTGAATTAGAAATGTTATACAGTTTTGGAAATTCACTTAAAAGAGGATCGTTTTGGCATAAAGAACACCTCAATTGGATTCCAAACGAGAGAGTTATGATCAAAATGGTGACGTCGCGTGAGCTGTGCCGAACAGAACAGCTGTGTTACTTTGCATGGCTTGTTACACCTACAAATCAGTGTAAGAATTACTCAAATCGGAGTCCGGATGTGAAAGTTATACGCGAAACGGTGAAGCTGGTGCAAGCCAGTTCGACCATACTTTTTGGTCGAACAAGAAGCCTGAATTACGAAAAATTGCCGATTTCGATTCGACCATGGTTCGACCAAGCCCTAGGTCGAACCACATGCCTGGGACGCGTCCGAATCCAATTTTCACACCCCTAGTGCGTGTTTTTACATATTTTCCAAGAAAAAGTACATCCTAGGTCCATAAGGAGAGATCACACCAAGAAGGCATACGGATTGGATACAACACAACAAAACCATCCTACACCCCACAAGGGGGTTCACCCCCCAACCATCATCCACATTCTTTCCTCCATCCATCCATCGCTTTGAAGACGTTTGTGGAATCAAGAGGAGAACCAAGAGGAGGATTCAAGATGGAGAAGGACGCGATGACTCCCGCATCTAGGGTTTATTTCGTTTCCTAATTTATCTTGTAATTTTTCACACATCCTGGTAAGATCTATCCAACACCCATGATTGTTCTTCGTAACATCATGGGCTAGAGCCTTTTTGGTAGAACTAGGGTTGTGAAGGTTTTTACGAATTAATTGAACTTTCGTGTGTAAACTCCGTACAACACTACTTGTGGATTTATTTTATATATGATTATGCTTTCTTAATCCATAATCACGGTTATTTTGTGCATCTTCAATTGGTATATAGAGTCTGAATATATATCTTGGTTGTAGATTGAGTGCGTTCACCGCTGAACAGGATTCCATGTTATGATTCTAAGTGAGGGGACTCCGAAGCTTCATTAGAATTATCATATATGAATACTTATTAATTGAATTGAATTCAGGTTATTAAGTAGGATAAAGAGGATAATTTTATAGTACCTACAAAGGGAGATCATATCGGGTTAGAGTACCAATTGACCAGGAAAATAATTGATACTGATAGTACCTAGAAAGGGGGGTGGAATTATATCTTTTGCTCCGAGGTTATTCACACGTATTACATGTATGTTTACTTGTGTCTATAGAGTAGATATGCATGGTTTAGTGATGCGTCCATATTCCACAAGGTAGAGTCAGATATCAACACACGGAAGGAAAATTAATGAGTGAAACTGAATTTCCCTAGAGCTACATATTCTCCTAGTTGATTCACTTTCGTATTCTTCTAAGTGCCTTTATTTTATTTATTATTTAATTGAAGTCTTTTAGCTGTTAGATTAAATCCTCAAACTTAATTATCTTTCGTCTTAATTAATTTAGATAATAATTAAATTGATAATACACCGTTATTTAGGTTTGATATTTCACTTGGTTGCTTGCTTAAGCTGCAATTGATATCCTTAATACTTAGAGATTAATTTTGCATGCAAAGAAAACACACATCAAGTTTTTGGATCCATTGCCGGGGACGGCTATTATTATTAGTTTATTATTTCTAGTTGATTAAGACTTTTATTTGTGATTATTTATTTCTATCTAACCTTGAATTTTTTTGAGGTACTTGTTCACTAGGAAAAGGAGACGAAGGAAAGAAGAGATAACACACAGAGCTAAACATGACCGGAGCAAGGCAGAATCCGGATAATGTTGCCATACGTGAAATTTTCACAAACTATGGGATTGGCAACATAGGGTTGATAGGATCAAGGAGGAAAGATGATGATTTTGAGATACATCCCACTCTTATTAACATGGTAGAGAAGAATCCCTTTGGAAGTTGTTTTGAAGATCCATATCAGCATCTCCGAAGATTTCTTGGTTATGCAAACACTCAAAAGGGTGCTGGAGCTAATGATAATGCTAGGCTAATCACCCTATTCAAGTTCTCTTTGATCGATAAGGCAGAAGCTTGGTATGAGACTATTGATGCAACATATTGCACTACATGGGACCAACTGCAGCAATAGTTCTTGGAGAGATACATGTCACCCTCAAGGATCTTAAGAATGAAGCAAGAGATCACCCAATTTGTTATGAATCAGGGTGAGAAATTTTATGATGCGTAGGATAGGTTCAAAGATATGCTCAGGAGGTGTTCATAGCATGGGATGTCTAAGGCTCAATACATAAGTATCTTCTACTATGGATTGGATTGTGAGTCGCGTATTCTTATTAATGCATCATCAATAGGAGCGTTGTTATCTATGACAGCACTTGAAGCAGAAAAGTTGTTTGAAGACATCTCTATAAATTCACGTGACTGGCCTACGGAAAGAGTAAGTGGATCATATGTACTTGGCAAGGTAGCACAGGTTGAACATCAAACGATGAAGTCGAATAGGAATGATGAGATTGTCTCTAGTTTAGCTAACATCAACAAGCTACTAGAGTCCCAGCAGAGGCAGATTACAGAGTTGACACAAAGGGAGCCTAGTATGAAACAGCACGAAGTGAAGAGTGTTGAAGATACTTTCAATCGATACATGGCTAAGAATGATGCAAGAGTTGATCGTCTTGAGGCTACTATGAATGCTAAGCATGCAGATTTATCTAAGCAGTTCAAGGACCTTACTTTGATGATGGGGCAGATGGCCGGGAACGTGAATCAATTGACACAAATGTTGGAGAAAGGAATATTCCCATCTCAAGGTATAACGAACCCAAAAGAATGTAGAGCCATCACGTTGAGGTCTGGAATGCAAGTATGAGGGACCGATGATGCTGAAAATAAATTTTGAAGCTCCAGGAGCTCGATTCGACCAGGGTTTGACCAAGCCAGCAGGTCGAACCACATCCTGGAGGTCGAACCAAGCACCTGGGCAACCTCCAGAGCATCCAGACGTCCGGTTCGACCACATTCAGCATGGTTCGACCAACGTAGTTGGTCAAACTGAGGTCGAACCAGCCCGTTCGTGACCCCCTATTTTATCTAAAATGCGATTCGACCGCGTCAAGCATGGTTCGACCAACCCTGTTGGTCGAACCGTGGTCGAACCACCCTGTGAGGAGCACTCTATTTTATCTGAAGCACGGTTCGATCACGATCACCATGGTTCGACCAGCCCTGTTGGTCGAACCGTTGTCAAACCAACCTGTCCGAGAGAGAATGCACTTGCTGATGCTCGATTCGACCATGAAACACCTAGTTCGACCAGCACACATGGACGAACCGAGGTCGAACTACCTCGTTTGGTATCATTTTCCACGCGTAATGCTTTACATGATGTTGATGCTACTCCAATGCCATCCCAAGGGCAGAATACTGAGTTTATAGTTGAAAAAAAGTGGGAAAGAGCAAGGATGTTGAGAGTCCATAAGCTTAGACTGCAGATGGACAATGAAGATGTGGTTTTCTCTCTTGATCAAGCAATGAAGATGCCCATGGAGACTCAATCGTGCAAGAGCATAGATGTGGTTTCTAACTTGTTTAATCTTGATTTTACTAAGGCATATGACTCTGAATTTGAGTGGAAGATTGACAAGGAGGTATCTAGGCAGCCATGGGAGGAAGGTAATTCTGAGGATCATATACTTGTTACCAAGAAAGGTGAGGTGCTGAGTGTAGACAAGAAGAGAGAAAGAAAGTATTTGAAGGTAAGGATGTGAGATGACTGCCATCCTATCCAGTAGTCTACAAAACAGTACTCCGTCGTGACTCTTCGACGTTAAACGTGAGCGCCTGTTGGGGGCTTGCCCTTCCGTTTTATTGATTTATTTCTTTCGTGTGAGTAAGAAATTTTTATATTTAAGGTGCTTACTAATCAGCAATTACTTCTCTTTGCAAACTTAGTTTCAACTTACGTTTCTACTAAGTTTGGGGGGTGTGATGTTATTACCTCATTGAGCACCAAGAGTATAATCTTTTCTTTGTAATGTTTGCTAAGGGAGTTAATTTTTTGCGGTATGTTGAAACTTTAATCGGTTTTGATGTGTCGATTTTTTACAATTTGCCTAGTGTTCCGTGGTGTTTCTAATGTGTGGAGTCGATTAGATAGTGAATTGATTCTTTCTTATAGTTCTCCTATTTTATTATTGATGAATCATGTGATGATGAGTGTTTGAGATTTGATGATAGAATAAGGTAAGAGAGTGGCAAGACGAGTTCTACACTGAGCCTTGACCTAATCAAGTTGAACAACTCGAGGAGTTCGTGCATAATTTGAAGGAAAAATCAAGTGTTCTCGTTTCCTTATTATAATTTTTTTATGTGTGCTTTTAATTCATGAGAGTGGAAGGATTAAAATCTTGGTTTTGGTGAGCTTATATTTTTAAATTGTGCCTAAAATTCATATGCTTCTAAAATTGATGAAGGAAGTGTACTTGAGTTATATTGTGAGATGAAGTTCTATGTGTATTTGTGAAGTATTGCTTACCATGAAAAGTGCTCTGTTACTTGTTAAAACCCATGTGAGATTTTGAGCCTTATTCATGTACATAATTATATGATGTTTCTTTTCTGGTGAGTATCGTTCTTGTGTGTGTATTCTAGAACTTTATTCTTGTCTTACTTGAAACTACATGTGTGTTAGATGATAGGAGATGATTTTAGGCTCTCCTTGAATTTATGAGTCACTTTGTCAAATAATTTCTTATCAAATAATTACATATCCATAGTGTTGGCGTTTGATCATTTGGTTAACGTGATCCGTTAGGGTTTCATACGTTTCTAACATGCAGCGGAAGCAAGTAAACAAGAAACGTATTACCTTGCACTAGGGTATGTTGAAAAAGATGGATTCTCGCCGGCTGCCTGTACAGTCTCACCGTTTGGGAATAACTCTCTCATTCGATCTCATATTTGAGTGATCTATGCTCCAAAATGATCCTCTCTTCCGTGGATTTCCGTCAGTATATCACACATTGAATTTCGATTCTCTAAAAATCATACAAGTTAGCGGACAGCTGATTCTCTCACCCTCCTCATAGCGTTAGGCTTGATTCTTCTCAATCTGCTGTTCCCTCACCACCTCATAGTGTTAGGCTTGATTAATCTCTTAGATTAGGGTTTCCGGATAGCTAAGATTACTTATATATGGGCTACAGCAGGGACCAGGAGGAGAAATTAGAGTTGGGCCTCCATTGGGCTTAAGTATTCAAACTTAGCCCAAAGCTTATACTTAAGTCCAATAATAATAATATATACTACTAAAATATTATTACTGTACTACCGTTCTAATCCCATAATTACGGCTCCTTCTTATTATGAGCTCGTTAGTCTCTCCATGTTTAAGATATACAATGTTCATTAATTAATTAAGTTACTGACAACTCCATTAATTAATATCTCATCAAAGAGTAATGCCACTCAATCTCATTATCATGCCGGAATAAATCCACCTGCAGGGTTTACATGATAATCCTTATGAGCTCCTCAAGGGGACATCATCAACCTATGACGGACACGGATTCCTTCTACAATCAACAACACACCATAGAGACAGCACTACTTCCCAACTCACCGAGTTTGTTGATTTAATTACATGCAAATCTCACCCATTGAAGAATCAAAGAAATATATACTACCTTACATGTCGAGGTTATTGTATAGGAATTAAGAGCACGAACATCCATAATAACTGAAATCAAGTTCTCCTCTAAGTCAGTATAAGTCGAACGATCTCAAGCGGTCCTGCTCAATACACACAGAGTGCACTAATGTGATTCTATAGCCAAGACAAGCTAATACCAAACCACACTACAATCATCCTGATAGAGAGTCCCCGTCTATCTCGGTTGTGAGCATCTGTTTATACTTTATAAGGAAACCGATAATATGATCTTTCGCGTGTTGTCGCACAACATATTATCTACAGTATAAAGTAAGTGGACTATTGCATCGACATATAAATAAATTATAAGACGCAATCATTTGATCATATGATTATCATTTCAAATAAATTGTTATAACATTGTTCATACTAAAGCTAGACTTTTAGTATACAATCCAACAATCTCCCAATTATACTAAAAGACTATATTGTCATATCTTCTGCCATACATCTGATTCCCACTCCCACTACACGACTATCTAAAGCGCTCGCCTTAATGTCCTTGCAAATGAATTTACTAGGTAAATATCCGATGCAATCTAGACGACAACAACCTTTCCCTAATCATACGATTTCTCGTAACAGGTGGTACTCGCGCTCCATGTGTTTAATTGCCTTATGGGCTCATGATTCCTTCAAGTTTGCAACTGCACCATTATCATCAAAATAAATTATGATATCCTTGGGCAAACTTAGAATCACTTCGAAGTCCATCATGAAGTTTCTAGAGTCATATAGATACTTTGGCTGCCTCATAGGCTCCAATTTATCATCTTTCCTTGATGGAGTCCGGAGTTTGAAATATATTTCTATATAACACTCCTCCATATTATGACTCTACTTTCTAAACTTAAACACATAACCTTCGAGGTGGATTTACTGTCGTCCCTATCTGATTTGAAAAATCTAAATCTATATAACCCATAAGAAGCAGTGAATCTATTCGGTAAGTCCACATATAATTTCTGATCCTTTTCAGGTACTTTAAAATTATGTGTTACCCCAATTCAACATTCTTATTTCGGGTTACCTTGATACCCACTATTCATGTCTTCGGCAAAATAATTATCAATATTCGTGTATAGCATTCCTTAGATTAAGCTTCCTTATTCGCCGAAGCATAAGGAACCGCTTTTATAACCTTTATCTTCTTTTTGTATCTCAAGACACATTTCGTTAGATAAAGTCACATGCTAAAACAAGTAAGAATTGTATCATCTCATGAAGCTTGAGATAAGCATAACATCCCTTTTTATGATCCGTATTACCGTGATCAAAAGGATATCTTTTGCTTCTTCTCAAGTCCTTCATTTCATGCTGCTTTATTAACCATACCCATACGCCTGACAATACTCTTTCATTGTCTCCAATGAGCAATATATCATCTACGTACTGTACAATAAATACCGCCACGTTTCCATCACTCTTTACAATACACAAGACATATCTGCGCATTAAATGAATCCATATCTTTGGATTTCCTCATCAAAATGGATATTTTATAATCTTGAAGCTTGTTTTAGTCCATCAATGGACACCTTTAAGCTTACACTCAAAATGTTTTTAGCCCTTTGCAATAAATCACTCTGGTTGCATCACATAGATGTTTTCCTCAAGACTTCCAATCAGGAAAATTGTCTTGACATCTATTTGCTATCCCTCATCTATCATATGAGTAGCAACAGATAAAAGAGTCCGGATCAACACAGGCATAGCTATCGGCGAACATATTTCCTCATAATCGAACCTTTTCTTTCTGATTATACCTTTTCGCAACAAGCTTTGCTTTCGGGTTTTCGCCTTACCATATGATCCTATTTTATTTTGTATGACTACTTCCAATGGATTTTACACTATTTAGTGGTCCTACAAGCTCCCAAACTTGATTTAGAATCCATCGATTTTATTTCAACATTCATTGCACTTTGCTAAGATTCCACATTTTCATCTTGTAGTGCTTCATCGTATCCGTGGGTCCATTCCATGTTTACTAGGGACTAAGTCTCACGACTCTCCCAAAACATATATCTTACAGGTTATCGAATAATCCTCCCAGTACGACAAGGCAATATACGCAATTGTGTATCAGACGTGACACGCGTTGCAGTTTACCTTGTGGTATATCCTCTTGTACACTTGGTACTATACTATGTATTTTCCCTCTTACTTCCTTTAGAACAATTTATACATGGGTTTATAATTTAATACATAGTCATTTTCCAAAAATCTAGTGTTTGTGTTAACAATCACCTTTCGATCTTTTGGACTAAATAAATCATCACCCTTCATTTTTCTAGGATATCCCACAAACAGACAAACATTATACGAATGCAGTTTCTAGGGCATACCCATAAAATGAATTTAGTAATTCCAAATAATTCATAATCTATCTAATAATTTCCATAAGAGTTTTTCTCTTATTAGGATTAAAAGACGCGTTATTAATTACTATTTGTTGCATCCGTGGGATAAACATGATTTAAGAGTGTATAAATTGTCCACCAATATACAACAACAGATTATAACTCCTCCTTCATTATAATGACCATGTCATTTAAATGAAATGGAGTATCCATCCGTAAATGCATAGAAACTGAAATCAAATTCTTTCTATGAAAAACGTACGTAAATATAATTTCTCAAAACCAAACGTTTATTCATATCGTAAGATAAATAAATAATTCCCACTGCAACAGCCACTACTCTCGTAGTATACACATGTATTCAATTATCTCATCATCACTTAGTTACATGCTTTTAGTAATTTCGATATCTACACACAACGTGTCAGTAGATTCCATCACTAATCATGCTTCAACAACTAGTGAATGAGATACTAACCTTGTTCATATCTTGATGAAAGTTGATTTCCTTTGCCACTTGTTTTGTCAGAAATTCCCCACCATATACAACCTATCGTGTTTCAGGTAGAACTTGCTCAAATCATCCAGGCAAATTATGAAGAATAAATTGATCTAGGTTTCCCGTTCAATTACTATTCCAAGCTTTCCCAATTCATTCATCAACTTATCCATGATCTCTTGTCTTTATAACTTACTCAAGTATCTGAAGAGTCGCATGAGATCATCATATTTCTATGAACCTCTCACCTCTTCACTAGAGACATTAATAGGCATCATGGGACATCCTTAGTGAGAACACATATTTATATTTTCTTGAGCAGTAAAATGCAAAACCAAGATTCTTTTCTAATCATCTAATTTTGGATCAGTAAATATAATTTCTTTCAGTAAACAATAAGTGAGATAAAACCATTTGAAATTCAGAGAATCACAAATAAATATAGCGATCAAATCTTTGAATTTTATTCATTTATATTGATTCCCTCAAAATAATATAAAAATAAAATTCACCGACATCTCAAGCACCGTGAGTCTGCAAGCCATGATAGTGTGGACGTTTACAAACCCGAACATTTATAAGAGAAGGTTTTACCCATTAATTTCATTTGTCAACCTAACCTCATGACAAAATAATTAATAGCCGGTTTCTCTTTAGCCATGCAAATAAAAGCAGTGACTCCGATAGGGAGGATACTTATTATTTACATCTAAGTGTACACCATTATTTGACCCCAAGTCCATTGCGCAAGCTTATGTGCCTTACAGATGGAGAAGTTCACACGCGCTCGGATAGCTTCCTATAGTCATCAATTATAAGTTTGTACTAGTGAACCGCATATAAACTCATCCGATAGGGAGGAAGGTCTATGCCAACGCGCAAGTTCATATGCATCACATTACAAACATAATTATTTAAAGAAGTCTGTTCCAGCAATCCATGAATAAACTCATCCGATGGGGAGGAAGGCTCTAATGCCGACGCGCAAGTTTATTCACATTGCTAACAAACCAATAATGGAGGCCTCTGAAATTATTTACCATCTCCTCTCTCACTTAGTAATTTAACATCGAGGGTTTTTACATGTATATAATATTTCTACAATAAAATACACAACCTAACATGCTCCTATTACGGCACATAAGACAGTAAATCACAGAGAATTCATGCATACATATATAGCAATAATCAGATAGTCAAATCAAATTATGACAGTTATATAACAGCAAATTCGATTATTCGCCACCAATCACGAATGTAAGCAACTGCGATTGTTCGCCTCCTTGTCATGCTTCGTGCACCCCTACACGCCACCGTGCAAGTATCCGAGCACCAGTCCGTGTACACCCGACAGCCAACGAGCAACCTTCTTGCTCATCACCGAGTGCACATGCCCCCAACTTTCGTTCTCCACACTGAGCACTCCACACGGCGATCTGCGCGCCACTTGACAGCCACAATGTACACTCGGTATGTTAGCACACCACTCGTCAGCATGCACGGCACGCCATCCAGCATGCAAGGCAAGTAGCCCTCACGCGGTAGCCCGCAAGACCCCGTGCATGAATTGACTTTGCACACGCCAATAGCTCAGCAAGCCCAGCCCGCCGCAGTGTACAGTTTCGTGCACACCAATCCGCCGCACCCTGCATGCCAATCTGCCAACATCCGTGCGCCAGCCCTCCTTCACACGGCAGGTAGCCTATGTTGTCCACTAGCATTGCCCGTGTCGCCTGACAGTACCTGCTGCTGCTCTCCATCCAGCAGCTTGCCATTATGAAGATTCGACCAAGCCACCTTTTGAAGATTCCACCGAAAGTAGGCCACCCGCTCAAAAATTTGCAAGGCTTGACAGGAATACATCACAGACCCATCCTGACCTCTCTGCATACTCGCTCGAAGCGTGCCTGACTCGCCCACCTCGGTGTGCCCAGCTCCATCAGCAGCACGCTGCCCTGCGCATCAAGCACTCCGTCGTGCGCCGCAGCCTACTTCTCCGTACGATCTCTGCTCATCACCGTGCCCGGCAGTCTGTCCGCTTGCACGTCTTGCTCCATGCACCACGAACTTCTCACACACTAGCAATCGTGCGTACTAGTTGAAGTGAGCTCACGCTGCTCACACCATCAGCCCATTTCTTGGCATTATCACAAGCAGCCAGGTGCCGCAAGCTGTCCACTGTGCGTTCCAAATGAGTATGGCAACAGTCGGTAGTCGTGCTCATTACCGCGCCGTTCGTGTCCTCCAGCAACTACTTATCGTGTGCGCAGCCCACCTCTCAGTGCGATCTCTGCTCATCACTGTGCTCGGTAGTCTGTCCGCTTGCACGTCTTGCTCCGTGCGCCATGAACTTCTCACACGCTAGCAATCGTGTGTGCTAGTTAAAGTGAGCTCATGCTGCTCACACCATCAGGCCATTTCCTGACATTATCACAAGCAGCCGGGCGCCGCAAGCTGTCCACCGTACATGCTAAATGAGTATGGCAACAGTCGGTAGTCGTGCCCATTACCGCGCCGTTCGTGCCCTCCAATGACGGCTTGTCATGCGTGCAGAACACCATCTTGCGGCCTTCAACACTGTGCTATCGTCTGTAACATGCCATCCATGCTGTTCCTCAACCTTCAGCCAACCAGCTGATATCGTCCCCGCGAGCATAACGGTTGTCTTTGCGCCATCGCCATCTGGGTTTCATAAAAACCCTAGCAATTTGAAACTGCCTTCCAAATCATCATGACAGCACATCATCCAATCACAATCATTGCACGATTGATCGCGCTGTATTGCCGCTGACATCCAGTCCATGGCACCCCTTTTTCACATGTTCCACCACCGGATATCAATCATCCGCCAACGACAGCCTTCAAAACCAGTCATCAATCATGACTTTCATCGCTATCCATGAATGAACCGTGCATCCGTCGCCGCACTTTCGTCACCAGCCATTGTTTGCCATCGCGTGATACCGAGTGGTGAAGTGTGTGCCGTGTACAATTAGGGTGTTCATCAAGAAAACATGTTCTAAAACCCTAACATCATGTACACACATAAACCCTAGCCAAACGTTTCACGCTTCACCACAAAACCGAAGCTCTGATACCAATTGTTGGCATTCGATTGTTTGGTTAATGTGACCCGTTAGAGTTCCATACATTTCTAACATACAGCGGAAGGAAGTAAACAAGAAACATATTACCTTTCACTAGGGTATGTTGAAGAAGATGGATTCTCGCCGGCAGCCTATGCAGCCTCACCGTTTCAGACATAACTCTCTCATCCGGTCTTCGATTTGAGTGATCTACGTGCTAAAATGATCCTTTCTTACGTGGCTTTCAGTCAGTATATCACACATTGAATTACGAGCTCGTTCTTATTATGAGCTCGTTAGTCTCTCCATGTTTAAGATATACAATATCCACTAATTAATTAAGTTACTGACAACTCCATTAATTAATATCTTATCCAAGAGTAGTACCACTCAATATCATTATCATGCCAGAATAAATCCACCTGCAGGGTTTACATGATAATCCTTATGAGCTCCTCAAGGGGACATCATCAACCTATGACGGACACAGATTCCTTCTACAATCAACAGCACACCATAGAGACAACACTACTTCCCAACTCACCGAGTTTGTTGATTTAATTACATGTAAATCTTACCCATTGATGAATCAAAGAAATACATACTGCCCTACGTGTCGAGGTTATTGTATAGGGATTAAGAGCACAAACATCCATAATAACTGAGATCAAGTTCTCATATAAGTCAGTATAAGTCGAACGATCTCAAGCGGTCCTTCTCAATTTACACAGAGTGCACTAATGTGATTCTATAGCCAAGACAAGCTAATACCAAACCACACTGCAACCATCCCGATAGAGATTCCCCGTCTATCTCGGTTGTGAGCATCTGTTTATACTTTATAAGGAAACAGATAATATGATCTTCCGCGTGTTGTCGCACAACATATTATCTACAGTATAAAGTAAGTGGACTATTGCATCGACATATAAATAAATTATAAGACGCAATCATTTGATCATATGATTCTCATTTCAAATAAATTGTTATAACATTGTTCATACTAAAGCTAGACTTTTAGTATACAATCTAACACGTAGTTAGCCCTTTTGAGCACGAAAGCCTTATTTCTTTGGCAACCTACGAAGATAGCCACATTGATATCCTATTTGAGCCTTAAATTCCTATATTTAGCGGAGAATTAAATGCTTTCAAAGTGTGTGAATTGATTTTCATGGAGTTTGGAAGGAATAAAATATTTGGAGCTATACAAGTGATTATGAGCTGAAAAATAAGTTGCTTAGAGGTAGTGCCCAAAATTGGTAACCCAAGATGTTAGAGGTAGTGCCCGAAAATGGTACCCCGAGAAAAAAGAAAAGAAGAAAAAAGTATGTTGAGCTGGAAGGAAAGGAGAGAAAAGAAAATTAGAAGAGCATGAAGCTGGATAGCCTTGAAGTATAAAAATCTGCAGTACAAAAGATATCTGATTTTAATTCTCTACTAATTGAGTCACTTTATTCATATGTTTCCTACCCTTACCAAAGAGCCAGCATTACATCCAAAAGAAAAGTCCTTTTTGATCCCATTTTCGAATCATACTTTTAGTGGTGGAGAGTTTGAGATATTTGGCAAGCTTATGGTTACGCATGCACTTGAATTGAATCTGAGCGTAAACGCCTTAACCCATAAGTGTACATCTTTTACACTTCAGTGCGAGTGATATATACATCCCGTGGGAACATGTCAATGGAGCATTTGAATTGGTGGTGATTGTCTTATCTTGTATGCTATGAATTGATTATTACATGTAATAAGAGTTGCATGTCCTAAGTTGAGGACAATTGTATTGTGAAGGGGGTATTAGTCATAGTCCTTGTTTTCCTGCTAATTTTCTTACTCTCTTACTCTTTATTTTTATTTTGTTACCTCGGGACGAGCAATGGGTAAGTTTGGGGGATTGATGAGAGTGAAAGTAAGCGTGTTTTAGTGTCCAATTAATACCTTCTTGATTAGAATTGTTGTCATATATTAGCACAAGTGTCTTATATTCAATATATGTGAGAAAAAGGTACACTTGAGATGTTTTATTATGTTTTAGATGGAAAAAGGATCAAAAGTGCAAAGTTGGAGAAAAGGTGCAATTTGTGCAATGATGCTGAAAAACACACGTCAAACTTGTGTAATTTTTCTGTGTACGTGTGGAGCTCTGAATTAGAAGTGTGATAAATGGTTGGAAAGCCACTGAAAATAGGATCGTTTTGGCGTAAATAACACCCCAATTGGATTCCAAACGAGATAGTTATGATCAAAATGGTGTCGTCGCGCGAGCTGTACCGAACAGAACAACTATGTTACTTTGCATGGCTTGTTACACCTTCAAATCTGTGATTTTTTTGTGAGTTCTGTATATGGATAGAAAGACAAGGAAGAGAGGATAGCGTGAGCACAAGAATCACTCAAATCGGAGTTCGGATGTGAAAGTTATACGCGAAACGGTGAACCTGGCGCAAGTCGGTTCGACCACGACCAGTAGTCGAACCAGCTATTTTGATCGAACCAGAAGCCTGAATTGCAAAAAATTGCCGATTTCGATTCGACCATGGTTTGACCAAGCCCTAGGTCGAACCCTAGGTCGAACCACATGCCTGGGATTTATTTAACTTTCATGTGTAAACTCCGTACAACACTACTTGTGGATTTATTTTATATATGATTATATTTTCTTAATCAATATTCACGATCGTTTTATGCATCTTCAATTGGTATATAGAGTTTGAATATATATCTTGGTTGTAGATTGAGTGCGTTCACCGCTGAACAGGATTCCATGTTATAATTCTTAGTGAGGGGACTCCGAAGCTTCATTAGAACTATCATATATGAATACTTATTAATTGAATTAAATTCAGGTTATTAAGTAGGATAAAGAGGATAATTTTATAGTACCTACAAAGGGAGATCATATCGAGTTAGAGTACCAATTGGCCAGAGAAATAATTGATACTGATAGTACCTAGAAAGGGGGTGGAATTATATCTTTTGCTTCGAGGTTATTCACACGTGTTACATGCATGTTTACTTATTTATATAGAGCAGATATGCATGGTTTAGTGATGCATCCATATTGCACAAGGTAGAGTCGGACATCAACACACAGAAGAAAAATTAATGAGTGAAACTGGATTTCCCTAGAGCTACCTATTCTCCTACTTGATTCACTTTCGTATTCTTCTAAGTGCCTTTGTTTTATTTGTTATTTAATTTAAGTCTTTTAGTTGTTAGATTAAATCCTCAAACTTAATTATCTTTCGTCTTAATTAATTTAGATAATAATTAAATTGATAATACGCCGTCCTTTGGGTTCTATATTTCACTTGGTCGCTTGCTTAAGCTGCAATTGATATCCTTAATACTTGGGGATTAATTTTGCGCGCAAAGAAAACGCGCATCAAGCAACAGTAGAAAAATCATCACAATCTGGCATTCTATATACCTTCTCAACATCAGTAGAAAAATCATCGCGATCTTGTATTAGGCTTTCTTCTGGTTCATTCTTTAAGGTATATATAAGGTCAAATTTTTTTTTGATTCATTCAATGTGTTGAAGCAGCTTTCATCTCAAGGACTGAGATTATCAGGTACCATGGCAAAGTGAGGTCGGGTCAATTAAATTTTGGCTACGGCTTCTCTATTGAATGAGGGTTGAAGTAGATTCTTAAATTGGTATTGCGTGCCTATTAATTAGGCATTTAAATAGGAGAGATGTGGATAAAAATTTATTTTTTATTATTTAATTATTATTAGGGTTATATTAGGTATATCATTCTAACTTTTTGTATGTAACAATAATAAATTTAGCGGTGTGTATCTTATAGTAATATCACTTAATACTTTACACTAGAAAGTAATTAATCTAAAAAGATATTATGAATATACTATTTTACCCTTAAGCCACAATTGTATCTCAACTCTTAAAAGTCAATTTTTACTTCCCCACCCACAACGCACACATCCACCTTAATTATCTTTCTTCATGCAAAAGTTAATTGCTGAATCGAATTGGAGAAAAGGATTTGAGAATTGAAGCTGGTGATTCAGTATAATGCATAAGAGAGTAGGATTCAAGAATTCCACTTCCATGGGAATTAAATTATTGCAACCAACTTTGAGAATTATAGAATGTTACTTGCCTGAGCAGCTGAATATAGATGGGCTGGTTTTGCAAACAATTCCAGTGACAAATATGGAGTAAATGTTTGTGAGTGTTTGATTGTGTTTTTGGGTGTGAAAGTAAAATTGAATTATGGATGTAAATTATGGAGGTGGGATATGAAGGGTAAAATTATTTTCGTGATATTTTTTTAATATTATCGGGTGCCCTAAGTAAATGAGTGGTAATAGCGTCGCCCTTTAACAAAACCCAACATCTACTAAAATAATGCAACACCACTTACATACAATAAATATGATTGATCCACTAAAACTAGTATTGAAAAAGTGACAGAACATCTAATAAAATCAGTGTTACTGAAGTTACGTAACATCTATGTCTAATATCTTGGAATTCTTCAAATACATTTCACTTGGAGTGAATAATCATTAGCAGCAAAACAATAAGTGCTTCATTTATATTATAGGAAGGTTCACAAAAGAATGAAGCACCATTAACATCAAACAATAAGTGCTTCAATTTTAGAACATAATAAGCCACAAAAAGATTCACAAAAGATTGAAGCACCATTAACAGCAAAACAATAGGTGCTTCATTTGGAACTTAATATATAAGATGAGGTCAATCGTAATAGCTTATATTAAGAATGAAGCATCACTAAAACCAAAATAATGAATGCTTCAATAGGTTCAAAGTTCCAACAAGTAGTTCAACTTTCAGCTTGCATCAATCCTTCTTCAATTTAATAGTCTTGAAATCATCCACAGATATTGGGTCAAATTTATTGATAACCTTAAAGTTGTCAATAGATGATAAATCACCCATGTTGATTCACAGTCTTTGAATGGTAATCTCTTAGAACTTTCCCCATCAGGCACTTCTCCCACCAAAAGTTTTATTAGCAGTAATGGATAGTTGAAAATACTCGGGCTAAATTCACCAATCTACAAAATAAAAAAATAAATTAAAAATCTCAAAATCGGTACTCTGTTATTTAGTATCATTAATTGCAAATTATAGATTAGACTTAATGATACAACCTTTTCGATCTAGTTTTCCTCCCGTGTTTTGTTTGCAAAAAATATCAGACTCCTACATAAAACATCATCATAAAAATCATTTGGAAAAATATCAAACTCCTACAATGTAGATAAGTTTATATTTTTGCATTTACTTAAATCAATAATTATTCATTTTTAATTAAATACATGATTGTTCACAAAAGGTTCACAATATATGGATGTTGACCTTGGTTTAGTGGTCTGTTTAATAACAGTAAATGCTCCACATAGTCTCTGAGTTTGCTCAACTCTTACTTGAACCTTAAAAAATACTCTTAGCCTAATTAAATGAACAATTTCCTCTAGAAGTGAGTTTATAAAACTATTCTATAACAAAGATAAAATAATCCAATAATAAGTAGGCAGATTTTATTTCAAAGTTTAATCACTTAATAAGATTTCTATTGCCTCAATAGCTTTGTTCTTAATTTCAGAGGCCTTCTTGCTAATCAACTCTGTACATTGATCATCGCACAGTAGATGTGAAGTTTCCCCAGTACTATCCACAACATGAACATGTAGTTTATCGCTGTACTATTTATCTCATATGAGTCGTAGTAGAGTAGTAAAGAATTTAATGTATAAAAAAATGGAAAATCTGAACCTCATGAGGCCTATTGTTAACAAACTTATCACATCACTTACAATAATATAATTCAGCAAAAAGATCAATTTTTTAAGCACTTAACACATGATAAATACTATCAGTCATGAATACTTTCAATGTCAATTATCTCTGCATAGACACAAAAGCTCCTAATGTACAATTAGTTTAACTACATTTAGTACATTAATTAAGAAGAGAAAAAATCGCAATGTAATATGTAAATTGAAAGATATATGCATGCCTCTCTATTATGTTTTACCTGATGCTTCTAACTACATCTTGCTCCTCATGGTGCTCTTCACGCACAATTGAAGAACATGAATATGAAATTGTGCTTATATTAATAACTTGATGAACCCTCTCTTGGACTATTCTACCATTATGTAAAAATAATAAAATGTAAAAATAAATAATCAAAAAGTAATTAAAATATAATATGAAAACTACATATTCATTTTATATGGCGAACCTTGATTTAATATTACCAATTTCTAGAACATCAGGATCCAGTTGTAATCATAAAACGTAATATGTATTCGATACAACAACTTCATCTAATAAATGTTCAAAAGGTAATATTGTATTAGTGAATAAATATATTTCTGAAGTAATAGAGGCTAAATATAGAATAACTAGAGCAACCACCTCTAAACATCTTAGATCGAAACATTTGTAAAATGATCACGATCGGTTCAGCTCCAACAGCTTGAACATGAGTAATCAACTCATCAACACAAGAATCCCATAAGGTACAATGTATGCGATTTTGCCTGAAAAATAGCTAAAGTTCAATACTTTTATATATAAACAATAATATACTGAAAATATGAAAAATTAGGATGCATTATGCTCATTATTTCGATAACAATGTTGTGGATTTATGTAATTAGAGGTAAGTAGAAATCCATCTGCAACTACAATGGATAAACATATTATTTTGTGAATTATTTGTAATTAGTTTGTGATAAATATTTTGTGAATTATTTGTGAATATTTTGTATTATAAGTTGCAAATCTATGTGATTTGAGATAAAAAAAACATTATTTTATACATATAGAGATATGTGTACTTTGAGATTGTTCTATATAGATCTATGTGATCTAAAATGATATTGTTATTTATACAGATCTGTGTAATCTGAAATGAAGTTATTCTATATGTGGGTCTGAAATGAAATTGGTGTTATATTTATGATGTGATGTTAATATTGATGTCATAAATGATAATGTTGCATATTTAATTGCACCTCGTTGCACGATATCAGACATACTATGCATAATCATAAAAAGTGTTTCCCCACAATTAATAAGATCTAATGGTGTGTGCAGCCATTGTATATGCACTGAGTGGCAGAAAGGGTGACCTATGAAGGAGTGACCTGAGAAAATCCAGAGTAGGCTACCTAGAGCGGGCCACCGTTTTAAATTATTGTGAGAAAGAGTGTGGTATTCAGTGATGAGACTTCTGAGCAGTAGGGGGTCAGTGGGTGATGGACCATAGCGTATTGTAAGGAAAGGTGGATACTTGGATTGCACATGTGGGTTGTGTATTGGGAGATGATTCTTGGTGGCAACAAGTGGCGAGCGGTAGGAAGTTTGTTGGGCCACGAGATGATAGCCCTTATAGCAGTTCCATAGGTAAATTATATACGATGATGGTGGTTGGGGTTCCTTCAAATCCTCCTAAGAGTTTTACATATGGGTGACAACATGTTGGACGTTGGGCTACTTGTGATCAATCTCATAATTGTATAAATAAGAATGAAAATATGAAGGAATGTAAATATTTATTTATTATTTTTTATCTATTGGTGAGTAAAAATGGGATTGTAACCAATTATATCCATCAGCTTTGTCAGTCCATTTTTAATTCTCTTTCTTGTGGTGGGTGCAATGTTGCAATTTTCCTATCAAGTTTATAAAAGCATTGATAAATGTCGTGCTAGTTGATGAAAATTCATGATAAAAAAGAAAGACTAACAACTCATGCTTAGTATGAGTACCAATCAACTTTGTATTTTCTAGGTTCTCAGTCATAAGCAACTCTGAAAATGGCTTCAAAATATACATTCTTTTGAGAAAATAGTCATCAAATATCTCAACAATTTGAGTTCTGGCTTGAAATAGAAATTTAGATTTGTTCTTAGTGGTTTTGTATTTCATACTATTGTTGGTTATAATAAATCTATGAATGGCATACACACTTCCCTTAGTCAGCATAAGCTGAAATTTTTATATCAGCTCGCATTTACAGCTGCCATGTATGCGATCACCCTGAAAAAAAAATGAAAGAGTTCATTACTGCTTACAGATTGGTCATGTTGAGAATATAAGACAATTTCTCCAAGATTATATTTGCGGTAAATTAGGAGTAAAGTTTGAGGAACCTATCTTATTTATATTTGTGCAAGGTCATAAGAAAGGTCTGGTGGTTTTGAATGAAATAGTGAAAAATACAGTTTTAAGTAATACCATATTTAATAGTATTTTTTTAGACATTTATATTTTACTTTTATATAGATCTGAAAAAAAATATTGTTATTTTTTGAGTTTAACAATAGATTGCTTTAAGAATTTATATAATGAAAGTTATTCAGCCAGTAAACTCTTTTCTTTTTCTACTTAGTAGATTAGATTTGATAAGATTTTTTAGCTACATAGATAAGATTTATCGATTTTTAATAGAGTAATCTTATTTGCACACCTCCTTCTAATAAATACACACCCTATTATTATAAAAATAAAATTAATATTTTTAAAAAGTCTAAATTATCTTTAAGATTTATTAAATACATAGTTTATATTTTATATACACAGATATACACAAATAAAAATTGATTTCATGTTATCAAAAGAATACCAAGTTTACCAACTATATAAAATCGAGAGTGTTTGCTTTAATAATCTGCTTTCTTCACATCCAGAAACATCTTCATCATACAGTCGTTTAAAATCTGGGGATAACATCAAACAATGGTGCATTCAATGTGATCTCTTATGCAACTCGAGTTTATTCCCAATGAATCATGTAATTCATCCTTGTACTCACATAATTATTGGAGTAATTTAACTAACGCATGAATCAACCAATAAATACACACAAATTAACCAGTAAATATATATAAACACACATGTGTATATCAAAATACGCAATATTATAAAAAAGAGTACAAGAAAATAGTACAAGAAAAATGAAAAATGAATCAATATGCTTCCCAAAATTGGCACCTGGAGTTGTGTGGTAACTTGAAATCCTTCCCAAAATTGGAGTCGAGAAGTCGACCCATCAATATGCTTCTACCGTCAGAAAATGAATCAACAAGACTCTGCAGAGCAGGCTGTAATCCATCAAAAAAATAGTGTTTGAAAAATCGCAGTAGACACAAACTCGCTGTCGACAGATTAGAAGTGGTGACCAAAAAGTCACCTACACCATGGCAAATTCGGCAGCGATTATCAATAAAGACCCCACAACATCCAAAACAACAAGAATCGGGCATGGTCCATTCCTTAGGAGAGTATATTACGACAAAAGATGAGCAACAAGCATCATCAAACAACAAACCTAATAAGGTGCATCATCTTATTTAAAAAATTGCTAAGAGCATAAGCAATTGCACCATCAAACAAATAAAATATGAACACACAAATGCCCATTAAACTGTAAGATCCTCTGTCATAAACAAAGGCACCAAATCCCTGAATTCTGACTGACAATATGCGTAAGAGAAAGTCGGTGTGGCCGATAGCAACAAGTCCTCCATCGTTTTCGTGAAGGGGGAAGGAGCCCTAAACAATGCTGCTACAGTCAATGTTCCCAGTAGCAATAGGCGAAATCAATCGAAGGCTTCTTGTGAAATTTGCCATCTGAAATATCGCGAGCAGCCGCCAAGAGAAAGGCGCGCTATCGAAAGCAAAACAAAATCCTCCAACGCAGATCGATACGGGAGAAGTCCTGGCAAGGGCTCGTAAGAAGCTTCCCAATGGCGAGATCAGTGAGGGTTCCTTGAACGGCGATCAAGAATGGGCGGAGGCGGCCGCCGCTGCTCCGATCGGAATCGATGATTTTCCCGATAAGGTCGTCGATGCGCGCAAGGAAATCGGTCAAAATAGATTGGTAGAAGTGATGAAAATTGAGAGAGCGGTCGAAGTGGATGGGAAAGCCATCGAAGATGAAGACGCAGCTGATGTCGATGGGTTCTGCGCATTCCGGAGATGACTGGTGATGAGTAAATTAGAAAAAATGTACAGAGGTGTGTGAAGGATAATTTTAAAAGGGTAAATTATAAATTTTAGTGGTGTTTATATAATAAAAATAAAGAAAAAATAATTAAAAATTATGTGTATTTAGTAAAAAAGGTGTACTTATTAGAGAGCTGTGTGTAAATAACAACACTCTTTTTAATATGTATATACTCCCTTCGTCCCCTTTAATGCATCTTGCATGTGAATTTAGGAGTATTATTATTTAATATATGTAGTGAGTAGTTGTATTAGTTGTTGTGTGGGCCCATATTTTAATTGTAATAGTGGGTGTGTGAGAGTCTCATATTTGGAAAAAAGAAAATGAGACCCTTTGAACGGGACGACGAAAATAGAAGAAAAAAGACCCTTTAAAGGGGACGGAGAAAGTATGCATTATTCATAACTTAAAAAATGGTATTTAACCAAAATATTTATAATTTTCTTTTCCCGAACTGACAATTTTACTTGAGTATAGATACAGAAGATAATATTGGGTTGATTTGAACAAATTTTTACGCTACTAAACTGAATCTGTTTTGCAAGCATTTACAAATATGCCATCGTATTAAGCAGGAATCTGGACGTTCTTATTTTAATATTAGTATAGATATCTCTTCATAAAATATTTTTAATTATCTTAATATCCTCACTTTTCTTTTATTTTAATTCTTATAATCATAATACCTTACATATATTATAGAGAACAAAAAATATTACTCCCTCCATCCTACTGAAAGTTCCCCATCTTACTATATTGGGTGTTCTATTCAAATGTCCTCATTTTCCACATTTTGTAAAAAGGCCTCACATATAATACACCACTCACTACTAATACAACTACCCACTATACATAAATAATAATACTCTAAATCCACATGCAAAAAGTAAATGGAGACCTTATGGATGGGACGAAGGGAGTAGATGAGATAGTGTTATAAATCAAATAGTCTAAATAAGTATAAATACATACATTCTAAAATAGTTGTTCATTTTTTTATGAATAGAATAAAAATTGTATTTTGTAATATGGAGTATATGATTTGTAAAAATAATTTAATTAAATTAAATACAAAATGTATTAAATTAAAAAATATGTATATTTAAATAAATATAAAAATATTTTCATAAAAAATATGTAAAATATACATATTTTTTAATTTAATACATTTGTATTTAAATAGATTTAATTCAATATTGTTAATTAATATAGTATATTATACCGTGTACAACAGTACATGGAGACATACTAGTATATAATAATAGGATAAAATAGGGGGTTAATTATACTGAAAGTCCCAACCTTTTTTCAGATTGCGGATTAGCCAAAACTTTTCAATATTTATAAATAAGTTCTCAACCTTAAACCCATTTTGCAAATCAAGTCACCTGGCAACTAAAGTCCTGCCCGGTGGCTGACGTGTTATTTTTTTTGCCAAATCACATGCCAGATGTGTAAACCTTTTGAAAAGGCAAACTTGATTTTAATAACCAGCTGCTACTCTCCAAGATGGAAATTGAAACCTGCCACATTTGCCACTCCCTTTGCCATTCAAACGCCGACCGCTAGCCTCGTCAACCACGATGTCGCCGGACTACCGCGAGCCACCACTGAGCTGTCAGGAATGTCAAGTGTTGTTGCTCCTCTAAAATTGAGATTTCTACTTCTTGTAATTGAGCACGTCGGGATCTGCCGCAAGCTCCACGCACCATCGCACCGGAAATTGCTCCAACAGCACACTCTCCTCCGTGCCATCCAGTCTCGCGAGCCTTCTCGCCAGATTCGTCTCCACTGTAGTGGGTTTGCGACTCCGACGAGAGAATAGATCTGCAACGACATTGAATCGGTATTAGCACAGATTTTTGGTGGTCTAGATGGGCTCCGACAGCGGGTTTTGCATTTCCAGCGGTGTGCGACATCAATGGCAGCATGCTGACGAGGACTGGGGTCACGATTTTTAGGGTGATGAGCAGGAGCGAGGTTCGCGATTTTTCAGTGGAAATGACGAAGGAGATGTGTTAAAGTGATTTTTTTAGTTTAAATTAAATTCTAAAACCTTCAACCCAACATCCAATCAACTTTTCCTAAATGAGTGAAAAAAATGATGGGAATTAACAACCCAGGGTATTTAACTAGGCAATATGGTCTTCTTCATGAAATGTTTGGTTGGTTTTTCCCATTACATTTCGATCATCCGAGTTTAGGAAGAAATATTATCAACTCTGAAATAAGACTGGACACTATTCACCATTGTTGATTTCTCCAACATTTGGAGCAAATCCATTACTTAGATTTTAAGAAGAGGGAGAAAATGGTGGGTGTATGATGGTGGTGATGGTGAGATTATTGTAGACAACTTACCAGTTGGGTTGCTAGCCGGAGAGATGAGCGATCGGGGTGGGTGGTCGTAGGTGACTAAGATAGGGATTGGGTAATTTGAAGGAGAAACAACATTAATTATTATTAAAAAAATCAAATTGAATGGCACGTGAAATTAATTTCTTTATACATGTGTCATGTGACCTAGCAAGAAAAATGACACGTCAGCCACCGGGCAGGCCTCAAGCTGCCCGATGGCTTGATTTGCAAAATGGATTTAAGATCGAGAACTTATTTGTAAATATTAAAAAGTTTGGACTAATCCGCAATCCACAAAAAGGTTTGGACTTTTTGTGTAATTAAACCTAAAATAGGTCAAAACAGAGCGATGCGGGCCGTGGTCAATACCTAGACCCACCCCATTATCTAAGCGGGACAGTTTAGGTCTGCCCCAAACACCGAGGGTCAAAGTGGGTCCAGTTCAGACCTAGTAAAATTGTCATCCCTAACTACATCCATCATTTATCTTCTTCATTTTATAAATTCTACCATATTCAATTCTCTATGAAAAATTTTAATTACAAGGATATTGTAACAACAAATTTTGTATTTAATTGAGATATAAGTACATAGATAATCAGGACGGATTTAATTTGAAGAATTTGTAAATGACTTACAATCTCTAATTAATTCTCCAATTCTTCTCTCAGATCAATTTCGTTGACTTTGACTTTACGTTGACTTGATTGTGTGCTGACTATGTCTTAAGTCAGATCTTTAGTTAAAGATTGTCCGAGATTGAATTAAAGCTTTATAATGTTAATCTGGAGGCGTCAACCCTTTTTTCAGATTAAATATTGATTTAAGAACTTTCCACAAAGAACACCGTTGAATGTGGTAGAACGTCGTTGACTCCACGAAGAATGCTAGATGGACTTGATTTGAAGAAACATCGTGTTTAAGGGGGCAGTACCTTGTCATGTGTTTTCTTTGCACACAAAATAATCCCCAAATAAAGCATATTAGTTGTAGCTCAGTAGGTAACCAAGTTAAATATCGAACCCTAAGGATGGAGTATTACTAATTTAATTATAAGTTAATTAATCAAGACAAGTTGGCAATAAGTTTGAAGGTATCAAATTATTAACTACTAAATAATTAATTAAAATAAAAAGTAAAATAAATCAAGCAATAGAAAAACACGAATGTGAATCAAGTATGAACAATATGTAGCTCTAGGGTAATTTAGTTTTACTACTTAATTTTCCTCTCAAATGTATTGGCCGACTCTGCCTTGTGCACTATGGACACATTACTAAACAATGTAAATCTACTCTATAGACACAAGTAAATAAACATGTAACACGTGTGAATCACTTTGGAGCAAGAGAATAATTTCACCCCCCTTCTAGGAATTATCGGTATAAATTATTTCCCATGAACCTGGTACTCTAATCCGATATGATCTCCCTTTATAGGTTCTATAAAATTAAACTTTTAATCCTTCTTATTGACCCAAAATTAATTCAATTAATAAATATTCATATAAGACAGTTCTAATGAGGCTTCAGAGTCCGCTCACTTAGAATCACAACGTAAAATACTGTTTAACAACCAGATATATATTCAGACTCTATATAACAGTTGAAGATACAAAAAGCAATCGTGAATATGAGTTTAAAAAGGCTCAATAAAATATGAAATAAATCCACAAGTAGTGTTGTTAGAGGATACATAAGAGAGTTCAATTAATTTATAAAATCTTCAAAATCCTAGAGCTACCAAAACGGTTCTAGCTCATGATGTTGCGAAGAATAATAATGAGGGTTGGATAGATCTTACTCATAGGTCTGGAAAATTATAAAAAAAGTTAAGAAACGAGATAAACCCTAGATACGGGAGTCGTCGCTTCCGTCTCCGTCTTGAATCTTCCTCTTAGTTCTTATCTTGATTCGACAAATGAATCTTCATAGTTCCCGTGGATGATGGGATGGAATGGATTTTGGTAGGGTACGACTCTAGTGTAGGTTGTTATGTTTCTGGATGTGAATTGTATTCTTTTTATAGTTAAGACTCTTCCAATCGACCTCTAATGGGCTTTTCACGCCGAAACATACACTGGCACATACTGGGAGTGTAAAAAGTACGCGTTTAGAACGTCCTGCAAACTCATTCGACCAAGGCCCTCTGGTCGAATGACTTTTAAACTGGTCTAACGAACCTCGAACAAGACACCCATGAACTTACAAATTCGTAGCTCCCCGTTCGACCACTGTTCGACCAAAAGGTCTTGGTCAAACGGGCATCCGAACTTTTCTCCTTCTGATTTTGAGCACTTCTGTCTTGTTTTCCTACTAAAAATAGCTCAAACGACCTTAATAGCACCTTATTCTTAACTTTTCACTACATATCTCGATTCGTCTCAATTTAAGATCAAATCATACACAATCATCAAAGAAATTAGAGCTCAAAATAGATGAATTTTCACTCTCATCACACCTTAATCTCGGACCAGATGTTGTTTTAGGAGCTTTTCGGGATGAACGTCCTTGAATTTGAAGAACATCACTAAGTCCACAAAGAACGCCGAAGAACTTTCTCTTGAAGAACACTTGATTTGGGGACTTAGCACCATGATCCCGGATCGCAAGCCACTTTTGATTTGGAATTCTTTTAAGAGAGTCTAGACTTTCATCTTTACTCGTAGTTCTTCAGATCTCTTCAAGTATTGGATGCTTTGTGCTTCCATGTGTGTTATGAATGAATGGAAGAGAACTCCTTTTATAGGTAGAGAATGATAGACCTTCCATTTAAAACTCGCAATTTGATTGGTTGATCCTTATTTGATTAGATTTGAGATCAAATCTAATCTGATCTGACTCTAATTTGATTTCAAATTTGATTATGATTTGATGTGATCAATCCAAAGAGTTAGACTTTTGACATTTTTTATTTGCAAGCCTGTTTGATTTGGAATTGACCCAATTATTAATTATTCACTCATTTATTTAGAAATTAATTTATTTAAATTACTTTATAAATAAATAATTAATTGATTTTTAATGTGTAATTTGTCACATATTTTTATTTAATAGGCAATAAAATCCAAGTGCTTGCAAATGCCCCTAGCATTTTGTGCACTGACGCCTTTGTGTTGAAGTGAGAAAATTGTGATGCTTTATTCTTGATCAATATAACTGAACTTAAGAGAATTCTAAGATGCCTACGTATCCCTTTAAAGAGGATCAAGTCATAACGCAGTTCAAAAAGACGTGATTTATGTATAGTTTATACTCTTGTCAAGGAGTCTTCAATTTGATTGTGTACAGGTTATACTCGTGTCAAGGAGCCTTGTATTGATTGTTGACAATGTATACTCGTGTCAAAGAGCCTTCAATTTGATTTTTGTTAGATAGTTTAAACTCATATCAGAGAACATTCAATTTGATTTGTGTTAGATAGTTTAGGCTCGTATCAAGAAGCGTAATACGCAGACAATTTTAGCTTATATGAAGGAGCTTTGTATGGAAAATTTTAGCTCATACCAAGAAGCATAACATGAGGATTTTAGTTTAAGCTTGTATAAAGGAGCATTATGTGGAAAAATTTTGATCTTATCGATGAACTAAGAATTTGATTTTTAAACAATTTTGGCTTGTGTCAATGAGCATAACATGTGAGATTTTATATAGATTTAGCTTATATCAAGGAGCGTAATGTAGACAGCTTTAGCTCGTGTCGAGGAGTATTGTGGCTAAATTAAGCTCGTTCCGAGAAACTTAATCCCCTAGACAGTTTTTCCTCGTGTCGAGGAGCATTTTGTTTATATTTGTCAATAGTTTATTTTCCCTTATCTTATGATGTGCTACTTTCTCTTGTTTTTGTAAGTAGCGGAAGATTTGGAACTCCCTTCAAGCTTGTCCTTTATCATCTCTATCATGATGTTCTTCGATTGGTTGATATGAAGCATTCTATCAGCTGAAATTTATATATCTTCTTCAATTTGCTTCATTTTAGATGGATGGTGTTTCACGGAGTCCTTAGTTGTGGTTCCTTCTACAATGGCTCATTGAAGGACATGTCTTCAAACTTGTAAGAGTCTTAAATAATGGGTCATTTAATGCTATTTGATGTAAGACTCAACTCCATGTCGTCAGCTGTTAAAGCCAAATCTTCAAAAGTTATAGGTCGAATTCCTTGGAGGAAATAGTGAAGATTTCACTGCATCCCTTTAATGCACATTTCAATAGTTGAAGTTTCTGAAAATGATTTTTTTCTTGTAATTGAGGCTTAGGTTCCTCCAACTATTTTTGTAATTGATTATGCTGACAGTTCTTCATGTACTATAGAAATGTTTGAGGAATTCTTTTTCCATTTGTCCCCAACTGTCGATGGAGTTAGCTTCCAAGTTGATATACCAATTGGCTCATCATATGATCTTTGTAGGTCCCAACATCATTACATGTCTCGACGAAGTGCGTCACATGTTGCTTTGAGTTTCCTTTGTCATCAATATGTTGGAACCTTGGAGATTGATAGCCAGCTGCCAACTCTCTTTGTATATGGTTTTTTGTAAGTAGCAGAAGATTTAGAACTTCCTTCAAGCTTGTCCTTTATAGTCTCTATCACAATGTTCTTCAATTGGTTGAGATGAAGCATTTTGTCAGCTGAAACTTGTATATCTTCTTCAACTTGCTTCATTTTAGAAAGATGGTGTTTCGCCGAGTCTTCCTCCTCGTGTTTATCCTCAACTAGTCTCTCATTTGCATAACTTGTCTCGACATTCTCCATCTTTTCCATCAATTTGGATATCAATAAGTCTTGAGCTTCCACGTGCTTCATGAGTCCTTCAATGGCGCTTATCATACTTACAAGTTGTTCTTCAAGGATTACAGAATTGGTGGTCATCACTGCGACTCCAACTGAGGCAGCCATTGAGCTTGGCATTAAGCGAGAACTTGATTAGGCAAAGCCATTTATATCATCTTTGTCGCTGCGTAATGGTTTCTTAAGAGTAATTTTCTTTAAAGGACTTGTCTCAGAAGAGGTTTCAGGTCGCGTTTTCTTAACAGAATTCTCGTAATAACTTCAACGTCTTCAGCTTGTAGCTCTGAAGGTTTTGATGCAAAAGATCTTCTTATGGCAATCCTGAGAGGAGTCGTCCTTTGTAGGGATGAGAAATTTTTTTTTGAAAACCCCCTAAACCGATCACATTGTACCGAATCGCACCGCGACAAGCATTTTTTATATACAAACCGCTGTTAATTATTTTTCCTAAAACCACACCGAATAGGCAATGCAATTTTATTTTATATATTAAAACCACACTGCACCGACCGCCATTATAAAATATTTATTTAATATTAATATTTTTATAAAATATATATAATGTTATTTTAAAAGTTAATTATTAATAATTAAATTAACAAAACTACGCAAAGCCTAGAAGACATTATAGGTTATACTTACAGCAATAATCAAAAATTGGGGTAGTTTTATATGAAATCTTTCTTGTATGTTATTTTAAGTTTTCTTAGTTAGGTAATTTATATCATAAAGACTTAGTATTTGAATCAAATTATGGATATTTTGCTACTTGAACATGTAATGTTAATATTTTCAAATATTACTCTTAAACTTTTGAGGTTATTAAAGATTTTAATAACCGAATGTTGTAGTTTATTAAAACCGCAAAACTACTAAAATCGACCGCAAAATTGCTGAAATCCCAAGATAATTTTAATAGAAAAATCGCAGTTTAAAATTATACAATTAATCGCACCGCACCTAACAAGGCAATTTAAATTTAGTAGAAAAACCGTCAAACCGCACTGTGATTACCCCTAGTCCTTTGTACCTTAATGGTCTGAATAACTGTAGGCTTTGAGGTTGAAGATCTTCTTATGGAGATCCTGAGAGGAGTCATCATTTGTATCTTCAAGCTTGTAGAGATAAGAGATGAGACGTAGAGACTATCCGATTAATACCAAAATTTGTACAATAAATTTTATATTTATTGAGAAATAAACATAATTTGAAGTACAAAGATAATTCAAACGGACAATTGCAGATTTAGAATTTAATTATGGGGTGGGCTTAATTTTTATTAATAATAATAATAATAATATATAGCAAAATATTTTTTATATTTACACAAGTTGGGCTCAAAATAACAAGAAAGAGAATTCTATCATCTATGTTTAATCTCTAATGCAAACGTGTCATGTAAGCCTTGAAGGGTTTCGGCCAATTATTTCAAATTGATGGTGAATTGGGTTGGGCCATAAATTAATTTTTATGGTAATTGGGCTTAGATCTTTTGCATTTGAGATGAAATATTTATTAAGGGGCTTCCTTTGTCTAGGATTAAATTCTTTTTGAACTGGGCTTTAATTTTAAAAAAATTTTACTTACATACAATATAGTGGGCTCTAAGTGGGCAGCACTGAGCCTTTGATACATCCATCCCCGCAGACAGATTTAATTTGAAGAATTAGTGAAAGATTTATAATCTTCAATTAATCCTCTGATTCTTTCTAAAATCAATTTCGTTGTGTTTGACTTTGTGTTGACTTGATTGTATGCTGACTGTGTTGAGTCGGTTCTTCAGATGAAGCTTGTCATAACTCGAATTAAAGCTTTATAAAATTAATCCTTGAGGCCTTGAGCCTTTGTTCGAATTAACCATTGACTTGAGAGCTTTACACGAAGAATGCTATTGAATGTTGTAGAACATCGTTAACTCCGAGAAGAATGTTTTATGGACCTGATTTGAAGAAACATAAGATTTGACGAGTGCAACACCTTACTCTCAGATCTGACATCGTTTCTAGAGCTTTTCGGAATGGATGTCATTAACTTTGAAGAACACCATTGCATCCAGAAAAACGCCGAAGAACTTTGACTTGAAGAATACTTGATCTGCGGGCTTAACACCTTGATCCCGTATCCCAGGCTATTCTTGATTTGAAGATCTTTGAAGGGAGTCTGGACTTTCTTCTTTGCTCATAGTTTTTCAGATTACTTCAGGTGTTGGATTCTTCGTGTCTCCGGGTGTGTTCTGAATGAATGAAGAAGAGCTCTTTTTATAGGTGGATGGTGATAGAATTTCATGTATAACTCGCAATTTTATTAGTTGATTCTTAGTATTTTATTTGGATTTAATTCCAAATCTAATTCTAATTTGATTCTAAAATTGATTCTAATTTATTCCAATTTGGCCTTCCATCTAGTAGTTTTGTTCCTAATAACTTACTCTAGTTAGGAAGTACACTACTCTCTACGTCTCGTATTAAGATTTACATTTCTCATTTTAATTTGTTTCAAGTTAAGGTTTACATGTTTCTTTTTTGTCAAATGAGACCCACATAAAATAATTAATTATTTTATGTAGGACCCACATACAACATCAATACAAGTACCTAATATTAAATTAGTTATGTAAATTTTTATTAAATTTTTTAAGAATTAAGTTTAATTTTATTTTTTTTACCCATATTAGTATATATGAATTTTTTAATTTAGATTTTAAATAATTTAATTATTTTTATTTTTTTTATTAAATTATTTAATACCAATGTTTTTAATTAATATCATGTTAAGTAGAAAAATATTAACTTATTTATAATTTTTGTAATTATATATATATATATATATATATATATATATATATATATATATATATATAGTATAAATTAAAAGAATATTATTTTTAATATATATCTTATGCTAGGCATGCACAAAATAATCGAAATTGATGGTTTCAGAATCGGCCAAAATGAAACCGAAATCGAATATATTCCGATTTGGTTTCTGTATTTCATTTCGTGGAATCAGAACCGGCGGTTTCCTAGTTTGTACTGGTGGTTCCTTAATTTTTTTAAAAAAAATTACGGTTTGATGCTAATTTTTTTTAAAAAATTGCATTCCGAACAAATGTCTATCTTATGCTACATAAATTAAAAATACTCCCTCTATCGTTCTGTAAGGTATCCATTTTCTTTTTGCACGTGAATTAAGGAGTATTATTATTTTATATATAATTAGTTGTATTAGTAGTGAGTTATTGATATGTGTGGGGCCCTTTTACAAAAAAGAAAAATTTGATACCTTAAGAGTGGACGACCTAAACATCAAAATGGATACCTTATCAGCCGGACAGAGTGAGTAATAAAAATTGATTTCTTAAAGTGTAAAATATGTAATGTCATGGGATGGGATGAACCACCATTCCTTGTAACCTTTCTTTATTTTAAGGAATGGTGATTCTAAATGGAATCATGATTTCAATTCCTTAAACATACAAATCGTAAAATTAAAAATGAAATTAAGAATGATGATTTCATTCCTAATTGATTCCAACATACCAATTATGTCATTAGGGTTATAGAATAAAAAAAAAAGATCCTTTGTACAAGCATTTTAATGTTATTTATACATGGTAAGTTATGAGGGCAATTTAGTTATTTCCCTCGGTGCACTTAATGCACATCTAATCACCACTATTGCTCACTAAGCTTGCCAAGCTAGAGTAGGTAAGAGAGACGTGGTCATAAGGAATGGTCTCCAGTTGATAGGCCAATAAAATTCGGTCACATCCTTACCTACCCCCTGATGACACTGATTCTGAAGTAGCATACTTCAAGTTTTTGTGGTAAGTTACTTACTCTTCTCTTAGGGGGAGACTTGGGGTTGAGACGGTGGATGTCTAGTGAGGATAAGGGTTGTCGGTGTGGGTTTGGCCGACTGATGGCCTGATATTTGATGAGCGTTTTTTCAACACACAATTAATCCCCAAGTATATATGAAGGATATTATTATAGCTTAGATAAGTGACTAAGTTTAATATCGAACTCAAAAGATGGCGTATTATCAATTTAATTATTTACTAAATTAATTAAGACAAGGCAATAAGGTTGGGATTTATTTATTAAACTACTAAGGAGAATTATTAAATAATAAATAAAATAAAATATCACTAGAAGAATACGAAAGTGGATCAAGTAGGAGAATCAGTAGCTCTAGGATAATCCAGTTTCACTCATTAATTTTCCTTTCGTGTATCAATTTTTGATTCTGCCTTGTGGAATATGGATGCATCACTAAGCCATGAAAATCTACTCTAAAGACACAAGTAAATATGCGTGTAACAACTGTGAATAACTTTGGAGTAAGAGATATAATTCACCCCCTTTTTAGGTACTATCAGTATCAATTATTTCTCTGGCCAATTGGTACTCTAACCCAATATGATCTCCCTTTATTGGTACTATTAAATTATCCTCTTTATCCTACTTACTAACTCGAATTCAATTCAATTAATAAATATTTATATAAGATAGTACTAATGAAACTTCGGAGTCCCCTCGCTTAGAATCATAACATAGAATCTTGCTCAACAGTGAGCGCACTCAATCAATAACCAATATATGTATTCAGACTCAACATAACAGTTAATGATGCACGAAACAACTCTGAGTATGAATTAAAAATGCATAGTCATATATAAACTAAACCACAAGTAGTGTTGTATAGAGTATACACACGAAAGTTCAATTAATTAATAAAAACCTTCAAAACCCTAGATATACCAAAGAGGTTCTAGCCCATGATATTGCAATGAGCAATCATGGCGGTTGGATAGATCTTACCCATATGTTTGAAAAATACAAGAAAAATTAGGAATTGAATAAAACCCGAGATGTGGGTGTCGTCGCGTCATTCTCCGTCTTGAATCCTCCTCTTGGTTCTCCTCTTGATTCCACAGACGAATCATCAAAGTGATGGATGGATGAAGGAAAGGATGAGGATGATGGTTGGAGGGTGATCCCCCCTCGTGGGGTGTAGGATAATTGTGTTGTGGTCTCTTCTTGGTGTGATCTACATCCCCTTTTATACTTGTAAGCTCTTCTTATGGACCTTGGATGGGCTTTTTCTTGGAAAACACGATAATACACGCACTGGGGGTGTAAAAATATGAATCTGGAGCTGTCCCACATGGTGGTTCGACCTATGGGCTTGGTTGAATCAACATCGGCGATTTAACGCAGCTTCAGGCATTTGGTTCGACCATGGTTCGACCTTCATGGATGGTCTAACCATGTCATCGAGGTCGAACCAGCTTGCGCTGTCTCACCGTTTCGCGTATAACTTCCACATCCAAACTCCAATTTGAGTGATTCTTGCACTCACAAGATCCTCTCTTCCTTAGATTTCTATTCTTATAAAGAAATTACAAAAACTTCAACATTTGAATGTATAAAAAACTTATGTAAAGTGACAAAACCGTGCTGAGCAGGAACAGCTTGCGCGGCGTCAGTATTTTGATCATAACTTTCTCATTTAGATTTCAATTGAGGTGTTTCTTACGCTAAAACGACCCTCTCTTCTGTGGATTTCCAACCATATATCACACTTCTAGTTTTGAGCTCCATAAGAATATAAAAAAATTACACAAGTTGGATGTTCATTTTTCAGCATTCTTGCATAAGTTACACCTTTTCTCCAACTTTGCTCTTTTGATCCTTTTTCCACCTAAAACATAATAAAACACCTCAAATACACCTTTTTCTCATATATATCAAATATAAGACACTTGTTCTAATATATAACAATAATTTCTATCAAAAGATGTTAAATTGGACACTTAAACACGCTTATTTTCACTCTTATCAATATTCCTAGATCTCGCGCCACCAAATCCTTGAGGATATGACTTGTTCGTCATGGCTTAAGACTGACCGAACCTCCAGGTAGGACAATAGCTATTCCCGGGTGTCGAACCATTGCTTAAAGCCATGTTGGGCCTAAAAGTAAGGTGGGTGTGTAAAGCCCTCTCGGCCGTATTGGGTTAACAGTGTTAGGCTTTTATTGATAGCCCATGAGATTAGGGGCGTCTATTCCCGACAAGACATGATAACACAATACAATAATTGCGGGTTAGTATTTGTTCTTATCATGTTCGTGTCGTTATCGTGTTAATTAGGGATGTGCATGATAATTATACTATGCACCTGGGTGCACCCTAAGATAGGGTAGGGTGCACCCACTTTAAAAAATGTATACAAATATAAATAAAAACATATACAATTATGAACAAAAGTGTATACAATTTAAATGTTAGTTTTTTTAATGAAAAATTGAGTGTAAAAAAATATACAATTATTAAAAAATATATATACACTAGTAAATAAAAAGTTATACACATATGGATGCTAGTTTTTTTAATGAAAAACTTAGTGTGAAAAAAGTATATAATTATTAAGAAACACGTATACAAAATAGAATAACATGTATACAAAATAGAATAAAAAGTTATACACATATGGGTACACCCTTGCAACACATATACAAAATAGAATAACATGTATATAAAATAAAATAAAAAATTATACACATATGAGTGCACTCTTGCACTCGAGTGCACCTAATATCAACTCTAATTAGAAATATATACATATATATATATATATATTGATTTTTTAAAGGTAAATTTAACGAAAAATTACTACTCCCTCCATCCCACAAAATCCTTCACACTTTCCTCATTTGTTTGTCCCACAATACCCTTCATACCCCAAAAAAGAAAAAATCACTTTATCCAACAACCTCAAAAGTTGCTTTAATTTCAAATTTACCACTCATTTTTCACACACATACCATTACTTTATACTTTTTTATTACCTAAAAATACTATAATACCCTCCAAAGTCAATAAAGTTGGTCAAAAGTGCAACTTTTCTTAAAAAACGTTGAACAGTAAATGTGAAGTGTATTGTGGGACGGAGGGAGTATTAAGATACATTGAAACTCTCTTATTACTATGAAATAAGATACAAACATAAATAACAACTAACTATATATATGTATGGTGATATTCTAATATTATTCCTGTATTAATATACTGTACATAAGGATGATAATAGAACTGTTATTTTTTAATATCTGGTCTCCGCGAACCCTAATGGGGCTGATACAGGTAGGTTTAAACGGGTTTGGAACGTGTGCAATTAGTTAAATAAAGCAATAGGGTTTAGGACAGGTACGGGTAACGCCTGAATACCAACAGGTACCAATTTATATATACATATATATAATATATTATATAATTTATATATTCAGAAATATTTTATAAAGTATATTTTATTAATAATTATAATCATATTTATTAATTTTAAATTTAAATAATACTCCCTCTATCCCATAATAGTCTTCACCGTTAATGTAGACATGGAGTTTAAGAGATCGTTTTACTATTATGGTAATAAGAATATGTTATTACATTAAATTCGTTCTGGATATTCACAATAAATAAGAGTCAAGAAAAACTATATGTAGAATATTATATGGGTGAAAGAAATCCTATTTCATAATATGGGAACCTTAATTACATTCAGTAATCAATATAAGTGATGAATGAATTCTTGAATTAATAGCAAATCTTCAGGGGTTCTGTGATCGAATATCAATCATGAAAAAGGTATAGAGTGAATCAGAGTTCATTATCTGTGAAAGAAAGAATAGTAAATCAGAGATTCACTTGGAAATACATATTCCCAAGAATTTAATTATTACATTGTCTCCCAAGCATCTCCCTGTCATTCCATTTAAAGAGAAATGAAAAAAAAAACTTTTTTAAAAAACTCACCACTAAATTCACAAATTATAAAACATCTAAATCACATGTTCATCAACGACGCGATCCTGTGAAAGAAAGACATAAAATTAGGAATAGTACATTTGAAAGACGTCTTACTCAACAATAAGAATAGTAGGGATAGATAGAGATCAATCTTTCTTATATTCAAAAAAATTATAATTTTATGAACATACATTACATACATTTAAAAATATATAAAATATGATCAATATAAATTCGCCAAAGATAATAGATCGGACCAACCAAAAGTAGATAATTGAGAGAGAAATTGAATAAATGTCATCAATACAAAAATTTCAGCCTATATCACCACAAATATCAGTCTAGATCATTATCAAATCTAATACTCTAAATTTTTGTTTCTACAACTCATCAGTTCGATTTCATCCTCCAATCTACAAAACCTAACCCCTAGCCTCCAGCGCGTGCACACACCAATTACCCGAATTCATCATCCAAAACCTACAAATTACAACAGGTCGTATTAAAATTCAAGAAATAACGTTCTTAAAGGTAAGATCATTGAATTCTAATTGCAGTGGGATGGACATGAACAAATCGTAGATCTGTATCAGAAGAATGAACATTACCTTGAGACAATTAAAACCCTACCTCCTTCTAACCGAGTTACCTGTTTCTCGGCGAATGGAGTAGTTGACAATTAATCTTCAAGCGAATAGAAAATTATGTTCAATTCTTTGTTTTAAAACTTGCAATGGAGAATAAAAAGTGGTGAGTGATTGAGATTATAGGTTTGGTTGTAATGTTAATACATTCATTCATATTATAATTAAGGCTAATTATCTTGTGCACTCGGGTCCACTGTACACCCACTTTCAGAAACCTATACAATAATGAATAAAATATATACAATAATGAATAAAAATGTATACACTTTTTAGCGAAGTATTACAAATGAAAAATTGGATGTAAAAAAACTATACAATTACTAAGAGACATGTATACACAATTGAATAAAAAGTTATACACATATGAGTGCAAGTATGCACCTGAGTGTACATGATATCAACTCTACAATTAAAGTACTAAGAATGAGAATCATTACATACAAAATAATAATAATAATAATAATAATAATAATAATAATAATAATAATAATAATAATAATAATAATAATAATAATAATAATAATAATCACCTGAAAATAAGGAAGTTGGAGGAGTTGCCAAATCAGCTCTTAGATTAAGGGGAAGTTGACACATAGGATAGAGGAAACTCTCATTTAGTTAGATAAAGACGATAAGGGTAAGTATATTAAATAATTATTTGTATAAGGTTATCTATAAGATTTTTAAATAAATTTTAAAATATATTTACATTTAATATTTTAATTTATTTTAAATGTACTTATAAAATCACTAATTATAAATCATCATTTACATCTTATTAAAAAAGAATTAAACATTTTTGTTAATGCATTTGTTTGATAAATTCGAAAACCACACCGATCCAAAACGTACCGATCCAAAACAACTGAAAATCCATTATGAACCATACCGAATTATAAGAAAACCATACCGTTACCGAACCAAAATTTGGTATGGTATTGAATTTTCTATTTATAAAAATCCATATCGAACTTTCGGTATGGATATTTAAAAAATCCATACCATTTCCCGTACTGAATACCCCTAGTGTTAACTAAGACACGAAAATTATGTGTTGTATTCGTGTTAATTAGTTAAACACGACTAATATTAACTGGTAACCCATTAACCCATTAATAATTCATTAACCTGTTAATAACCCATTATTTTATAAAATAAAATATGATAGTAATATGATAAAAAAAATACTAATAAATACTTTAAAATATATATTTTTGAAAATTTTATCTTCAATTTTAATCAATATTTTTTATTATTTTATTTTCTTATCATGTTGTTATTGTATCAACACGATTTCTTTCGTGTTCGTGTCGTATCAAGATGAATTCTTATCATGTTTGAATTTACCCTTAACGTGTTGTGTTACTATCGTCAACCCAAAATACGATCAAATAATATGAATTGTCACCTCTAATGTAGATGGGGCCTATCACATGATACTTCTGATTAGAATAGTTAGTTAGTGTATATATACCCTTATCGTGCCGTGTCACTATCGTGTCATAGCACGAATTGTCACCCCTAATATAAATGAGGCCTAGCACATATTAGTTCTGTTTTGAATAGTTAGTTAGTGTAGTCTCATAATGAAATAAAAGAAGTATAATTTAATTTTAAAAAATTACATATAAAAAAGTGGTGGATCTTATTTTTTATTTAATATATTATAATATTTAAATAATTATCTTCTTGAAATTAATTGATTTAAGACTTATCAAATACTTTGTAGATAAGAATAAACATTTTGGAGATGTATAATAGTGATATAATAATAAATATTAATATATAATAATAAAAAATAAAAATAGAAAGATTATATATGTAATATTAAAATAAAAAATATAAAAAAAATACAACGATAAACCAAGTAGATCAAAATACCATTTTTCTAACATAGAGTAGAATCGAAGATTTAAGAGATTAATTTACAACAGTCAAAAGATGGGCCCTTAATTCCAACACAGTGTGTTTGTGACACATTATATTTTTAAGAAGTTATTTAAGTCAGTGTATTTTCAATTAGTAAATATAAGATATACTATATATTTGACAAAATTCAAATAGTTCCTCTGTCCTACATGCCATAATTATTTTCATACTTTTCATTTTCGTTTATCCCACATTTATTTTCATCATTAAAAAAATTACAGTAACAAATAACCTCAAAAGTCATCTAAATTTAAGAAATACCATACTCACCTAACACACAAAAAAAACCCTCCAATCTACACCACTCTTCAAACCCCAAAAAAGTAAAACATCATTTATCCAAGAACCTTAAGAGTTACTTTAATTTTAAAATTACCACTCATTTTTCATACACATACCATTACTTTATATTTTTATTACCTAAAAATACTATAATACCCTCTAGGAAGTCAATAAAATCAGTAAAAAATACAACTTTTCTTAAACAACATGGTATGGTAAACGGGAAGGTGGTTTAGGCAGAGGGAGTACTTTATATATTTTGTTTATTACCTAAAATACCAATATACCCCTAACAAGTAAACAAAGTTGATAAAAAAAATAATTTTTCTTAAACTATGCATATACAGTGTCGTCGCAGATAAGTATGAGACAATAGAAGTATGGGCAAGTTTTATGTGAGGCCGTTTCATGATGAGACAATTGTATGCTTTCGTAATTAGGAGTTGATCTATTGTACACAATTGTACACTAACCAACATGATCCATATTATTAAATGGGTCAACTATTTAATGCTAAATAACCAAATGAGTGACTCCAAAAAAACTATCGGTCTCTCCCTCTCTCCTCTCTCTGGATCGCCCACCTCTCTCTCTCTTCTCTCTCAATTTTTTTTCTCTTCTCTTTCAATCTGGCATTTTGCCCGCTCTTCCTCCTGCCCGCCTTCCTCCCTTCATCGGTCCTCTCTCTTCTTTTCCAATATTCCCGCTCTGACTCCTACACTGCCGCCGCGTAGCTCCTCCCTCACTCCGCGTCTGCCGTCTTCTCCCTCGCTCCTACGCCATGGAATTGCAGTCCACCTATCATTCATTCATCTGTTCCATGTCGATTGATCTAAAATTGAAGTATTAAAATTAGGGAAAGAATTGAGAATTAGGTTCTTGTATCGATTGGATGGAAGAACCAGTAGAGAAAAACCTAGTGTACGTGCTATTTAGGTGGATTGAAGAATCAGTAGAGGAAAACCATGGTGATGTATTAGCTATTTGGAGGAATGTTGGTTTTGGATGGTAGATTGGTTTTGGGTGTAGATTGGAAGGTGGAATATAATAATGTATATTGTATATGTTTTAATTAAGTAATGTATATAGTTATTTTCATCAATGTATTCTTTATATTAATTGTCAAAGTAAAAAAAAAAGTAAATATATCAATATACTCATATTGTATGAGTAAAAATGAGTAAATGTTTTCATGTTGTATTAGTTTAATTAACTATAATATTTATTTGCTACATAAATGTGTAAAAATAAAAAAAATGTATATATTAATAAAAAATATGTATATACGTTAATGAGTTACAACATACACACTAATAAATTACAACTTATACATTTGTATATAAAATTATTCAAACTCAAATATTAAAATATATACATTTGAATGTATTACATCTTATACTAAAATGTATAATATTTTATACTAACATATATAGCATAAGTTAATAAATATGTTAATGAAAATATTGATAAAAATAATATCAATATTGTTTTTTTAAATACATTTATTGAAAAAAGCATATACACTATTACATTACAACTAATACATTAATACAATATTTATATATAAAGTTAATAATACATTTTAGAATAAAAAGTAATACATTTATATGATTAAATGTATACACTACCAAATTAATGCAGAACTTCACGCACAATTTTCAACCATCATTTTTATCACTTCTATTCCTATTCTATAAAATTATTAAAATCAATTGAATGCCAAATATGAAGATCTTCATAAATTGTAGAAATGAAGAACAATCAATTCATTACAAACTTTCAAACGCAAGAATCTGTATGTGAAAAAAACATGAAATTATAAAAAAAAATTAAATCTACGTAGAATCAGATCAGCGTTGATTCGCATCTTTGTAAAATCTCGAATTCAATCCTTGAATAGATTTGGAAGATTTTGAATCTAGTGTTGATTTGAAGAATCGTCCAAATCGATTGTCCGCTGCCAACATGTGAGACGGGGCTGTTGGTGCAATAGAGAAGCAGAAGCAACGCCGCGTCGGAGGAACCACGAAGATGAAAGAAGCACGAAGCATCCGCGGCGGAGAAACCTCATATGAAGGAGATGAAAAAGCAAGAACCAGGACGTCGGAGAAGTAGAGGCTAGGTGGCGCAGCGGTGGAATGCAGATTAGATATTAGAGAGAGAAAGGCCGCACATAAGCAGATTAGATGTTAGAGAGAGAAAGGGTTAGAGAGAGTGGATAGAGATGGATGATGAGTGTGTAAATTCACGTATTTTGAGCTCTGATTCTTGTGATAGTGACATATGATAAGTAAAGAAAAATCAAGATACGTAGCAGAAAGTCATGAATCAGGTGCGTTTGAGGCCGTTTGAGCGGATTTACGAAGGAAAACAAGACAGAAGTGCTCGAAACCGGAAGAAGGAGAAATTTAGCACCTGGTTCGACCAAAAGGGGATTGGTTTGACCAGCACCCATGGTCAAACCAGGCGCCGAAAGGCAGCAGAAGAGGGGTTCGACCACGACAGTATGGTTCGACCAGGTTCGATCAGGCATATTGGTCGAAAATTGGTCGAACCAAAAGCCTAGCGAGTTGTAGAAGTGATTCGACCAGGATACATCTAGTTCGACCGGTGGTTCGGGTCGAACTAGGCACCTGCCAATATGTTACAGGCCAATTCGACCAGGCCTTGGGTGATTCGACCAGGGGCCTTGGTCGAACCGATATACGAGAAACTTTCGAATTCGTATTTTTACACCTTCAATACGTATGTTCGCTCAAAAAGCTCATCTAAGGTCCATAAGGAGAGCTGAAGTTATAAAAGGAAGTCCCTACACAGCTAAGAAACATATGTCATTCACCACCTTCATTCTACACAACATCCGAAATCCTACCATCATCCACGGAGCTGTGGAGAGCAATTCGTCTGTCGAATCAAGTGAGAACTAAGTGAAGATTCAAGACGGAGAGAGATGCGATGGCGCCAGCATCTAGGGTTTACTTCGCATCTTAATTTATCTTGTAATTTTCAAGACTATGGGTAAGATCTATCCAACCACCATGATTATTCTTCGATCGATCATGGGCTATCGATCATGGGCTAGAATCATTTCGGTAGTTCTAGGGTTTATGAAGGTTTTATGAGTTAATTGAACTTCCGTGTGTATACTTCGTACAAAACTACTTGTGGTTTATTTTAGGGTAAATATCAAAATTAGTCCTGTAAGTATGACATTTTCCAACTTTAGTCCTTTATTATTTGCAATTCTCAATTTTGTCATTTTTTGTCCAGTTTTAGTCATTTTGGTCCAGTTTTAGTCATTTTGGTCCAGTTTTGGTCTTTTTTCAAAATTTGATCATTTTTCGTTCACTTTTGGTCCTAAATGTATGCACTTTCGGACCATTTTTGGATATTTTTTAACATAAAGAACTAAATTTGGACAAAAAGAACTAAATTTGGACCAAAAGGACTAAAAGTGGACAAAAAAGAACCAAAATTGAGAATTGCAAATGATAAAGGACTAAAGTTGGAAAATGTCATATTTACAGGACCAATTTTGATATTTACCCTTTATTTTATATAAGACTATGCATTTTTAATTCATACTCAAATTTGTTTTATGCATCATTAATTGTTACGTAGAGTCTGAATACATATCTTGATTATTGATTGAGTGTGTTCACTGCTGAGTAGGATTACATGTTATGATTCTAAGTGAGGGGACTCCGAAGTCTCATTAGAACTATCTTATACAAATACTTGTTAATTGAATATATTCGGTTAATAAGTAGGACAAAGAGAATAACTTCATAATACCTATAAAGGGAGATCATATCGGGTTAGAGTACTAAGTGCATGAGAAATAATTGATACTGATAGTACCTAGAAAGAGGGGTGAATTATATCTCTTGCTCCAAGGATATTCACACGTGTCACACGCTTATTTACTTGTGTCTATAGAGTAGATTTGCATGGTTTAGTGATGCGTCCATACTCCACAAGCTAAGTCGGACATTGATACATAGAAGGTAAGTTAATGAGTAAAACTGGATGGCCCGAAGAACTACCTATCTTCTCACTTATTCACTTTTGTTTAGTCTCTACTGCTTATTTATTTTAATTATTTTTTTAATTATTTGTTTATTAGTTACTTAATCATCACAACTATATTGACATACTAGTTTTAATAAGTTAGATCATAATTAAATTGATAATAATACGTCATTTGGGTTCGATAAACACTTGGTCGCTTATCAAAGCTACAATAGCATCCTTCACACTTGGAGATTAATGTTGTGTGTTAAGAAAACGCTCATCAAGGGATAGAGAGAAAGAAGCGAGATAGCAAAAATAAATTAGGGATCAAATGACCCATATGGGTTGAACTTATTATTTATACTTCGGGACATCGGGTCAAAATTTAACCGGTTGGACCTTAACAATTGGGTACAGTAGACTTTGCTTGTAATTAGTTATCACTCGCTTTAAAATATTGACAAAGACTTGTGTGAGACTGTCTTAGGTAATGACTTATGTGAGACAGATAAAAAGTGATAACTTTTATAATAAAAAGTGATACTCATTTAATGAAAAATAATAATGCTATTTCGTGAACAATTTATAATATGAATGAAAAGTAATAACATTTCATAGCGCAAGTGATAACTAATTATGAAAGTGTAAAATGGTCTCACCGTGAGACGATCTCACGCAAGAATTGCCCTAAAATGTTTTCACTTTTTATTTATAGTATAAATTGCTCATGAAATAGTTCACTGCACCATTATCACTTTTCATTCTGTGGGCCCGGACCGATTAACTCGAAAAAAATTAGGGTTAGGGCCAAGAAATTTGGGCCCGTTTAACATCCAGTCTTTTTGGCCCGAACCGATTAGCCTGCGGGCTATTAGGGTTGGCCGTGGGCTAACCGGGCCGGCCCGTAGAGTTGGAAATTATTTTTTTAATTAATTTTAATACCCATAATCTATACATTAACCCATCGTTGGACAAACTCTCACAATCTTTTAATTTTTATATCTTTATCATCCTTTTTCTCACTCTAACCCACAATTTTCTCTAATAAATAAAATAATACTTAATAAATATATTAAGATTAATTTAATTATCACAAATTCTTTTAATTTATATGTTTTAACAATATTTTGCATGTATTAATTTTAGTTCTTTCAAATTTTAAATAATGTATTAGTTAATTTTAAATTTGTTGTATTATTTATAATATATTATAATTTATAATTTTTTAAATATTTTTTATCGTATAGCCCATTAGCCAAGCCTGTTTAACCCGTAGCCCGTTAGGGTTAGGTTCACATTTTCGTAGCTCGTTTAAATAGACCCGATTTAGCCTGAAGCCCAATTAGCTCGAAGCCCGTTAGGGATGGCTTTAATGAATTATGACTGGTCCATTTAACATCTCTAATACAAGGATATATGTGGGACGGTGTCGTACTAGAAGTGTTATAAACACACAAAAGCATCTTGAAGCAAATCAAGGCCCAATGGGCCTAATTATCCAATCAAAGTTGGCCCATGACAATCCTATTGTTAGCATTCTATATGTAGAGTATTTAGGTTAAGAAACTTCATTTTCCCTAGGAATGAAATAGAGAGTAATTTTGGGATTTTAATGAAATTTCAGAGTTTCAGGGTCCTTTCCTTCCCTTCTTCCCCAAAAAATTTCACTCTTTAATTTCCCTCCATTTTCTTCCCTCGCATTTGCTTCCAATTTTCAGTAAACTCTTGTTTATCTCTTCTATGTTCCTGTTTGAACTTTCGGAACCGCCATTTCTCTCACTTCTTTGTACTGGAAGAGGTGTGTATTCTGGTGTTTTTTGTGTTTCATGTACTTTTGCAGTTCGTTCATCTGGAAATTGAGCTCTGATTGTCGAAATTTGCCTTGGATTATGTGGTTTGGCGGTACGGAACTGCAATTTGTACTCTTTTTCGATTTCTAGGGTTTTATTTCATATGAAATTCTTCTTCAGTGTGTTTCGACGTCTTGTTGACTTCGAATTTTCTTTACGGTGTCGAGTCCTTTCGTTTTTTTTTTTTTTTATGAGTCTCGTATGCTGTTTTCATGAAATTAAGTCGCTCACATCTTCGGTTTTGAGGATTAAGGTGCAGGAAGTGGGAATTCGATGGTTTTCTTTTACCTCGTGGGTTTTTGTAAATGGACTTTGGATTATGATAATTGCATGTTTAATTGTTCATGAAATTTTCATGTCTTCTTTTAATTTTGGGGTTTTTTCCCCCTGTTCTGGCTTGCAGTTCTTTAGTTTATTCTGTCTCTATAATTGTGTTTAAATATTTTGCAGACATGTATGTGACGATTATTTTGTAATACCTTTCTCCATTTGATTCATATATTTGTGGATTGAAAAAGTTCGTTCTAGCCTTTGGGACCCTTACATGCATGTTGCTACTGATTTTCTGTCTTAGCCGTGTTTAAAACATAGAGATCTGTAGTGACTTGTTCACTGAAAAACTTGTTATAGCATGAAAGTGCCTGTAGTAAATAGTGATTTTTAAAAAAATTGATTACACAATCCCTACCTTATGAATTAAACTACCTAAAGTTTTTGTTGCTTGCAAAATAATGATTTTTTGAGTCATCTTACGAAATGAAATCCTAGACTCAGCTCTTCCTGTATTTTTTTATAGTTATTATTCTGAACTTTTTGATTTTTTGGGTGGATGTGTTTTTTTTTTAACTTCATAAAGCGACACTTTACTTAAGCATATCTTTAGCGTTGACACCTATGTATGCGTACCTTTAGTTTTGGTGTGGGTTCTGTTAAGTTGCTCATTTTCTGTACAAGCACTTTTATTATTAGCTTTGGCTCCTTGGGTGTTTGTTTTATGCAGATGTAGATCCAAAATTTTATCTTGTGAATTTACCTTGAAGGTTATCTGTTTACCAAGATTTGTTATGAATAGAAATATCTTTCCTTTTTTATTTAGTGTATTAAATCAGAAATTTTGACTGTTAAAAGTAAATTAATGCTAATTCTATTAGTTTATTTCCCAAAGGACAATAATATCAACAAAATTTAAGCATGATACCACTTCAATATTTACTTCCACATCCTCTTGTAGTGCAATGAGAGAAAACAAAAAATGGGCAAAAACACAATTGAGTTTGGAAGTGAAATCAGTGCCTTTTTATTTCATTTTGACTGATTCATTGTCTTGTTCTGCAGCTGCAAGATCAAAACTCATGCTCTGTATTTATAATTTTTCTCTCCAGATGATGCTGATCTGTTTGTTGTGCCAGGACTTTGAGTTGAAGTCCAACTTTTATATACATAAGGCTCTATGATAGCTGTTTGGTTTTCCTAACTTGATTGAAGTGTCATCGGCTGCCTTTTCATTTATCTAGGAACACAGTTTTCTAGCCTCAAAGTGGTATTAACTCTACTCCATTATTTGGGATTTGTTGTTTCTCTTGCGTTTGGCATATGAGTGCTACTGTGCGTTTCATTTCTTCTGTGTACTGAAATTTTAATCAACTTTTCCCCCCCTTTTTTCTAGTTACTTGGGAGAGTTTCACTGCTTGACACTCTCGTACCTCTTTATATCAATGGAATGCAACAAAGATGAGGCTGTTCGGGCCAAGGAAATTGCTGAGACAAAAATGATGAAAAATGACTTTGAAGGGGCTAAAAGAATCGCAACGAAAGCACGGGAACTCTACCCAGATCTTGAGAATATTACCCAGCTGTTGAGCATATGTGATGTTCATTGTGCAGCTCGCCAGCCATTGGTGGGATCTGATAAAGATTGGTATGGAATACTTCAAGTTGAAAAGTTTGCTGATGAGTTAGCAGTCAAGAAGCAGTATCGACGGCTTGCTCTTTTCCTGCATCCTGATAAGAACCGATTTCCTGGAGCAGAAGCTGCTTTCAAGTTGATTTGCGAAGCAAATGCTGTTCTTTCAGACCCACCAAAAAAATCTTTATATGACAATAAGATTAGAGTAGCAAATCGATCTGCCTCATTAGTTCCTCCACACCATGCTAATAAAAATTCTCAATTCAGCCAGCAATATGGTGGGCACGTAAAAGTTTCTAATTTGTATAGCACTCTGAATCAACAAGCAAAGCAGACGAACCTACCTGTGAAGCCTGATATGTTCTGGACAAGCTGCCCATTTTGCAGTTTCAGATACCAGTTTGATAGAAAATCTAAGGGCTTGACTTTCACTTGCCAGAAATGCTTAAAGCGTTTCACTGCTCATGAAATTTGTCCTCAAGGTCCTCAAGTATTTCCTGTGAAACCCAGTGTGAGTCAACCTTATGGTTTTCAAGGTAAAGGGTTTGAAACACAGGGCACATTTAAAACGGGCATTCCAAATGGCATGGGTCACTTTGCATCACATGTGGGACTTCAGCAGGGTGCTAACGGGCAAACGGTTCAACCCAATGTTCAGACAGAGAGTATTTTCAAAGGTAAGCAAGCAGGAAAGGCTGAAAAGGTCAGTGAGGTTGGAAAGGAAGGTACAACAAGCAATGGTCATGCAAATAACAGAAAAACAGGAAACCGCAATATAAAAAGAAAGAGGGCTGGAAAGTTTGCAGTGGAATCCAGTGAGAGTGCTGACACCTCCAGTGAATCTGATCCAGAAGATGTGGCCATTGAGAAGAAATCTGATGCTGCAAAAGATCTGAATTCTGGACCCTGCCAATTCTTTCCTACACGCCGATCATCTCGGAATCGGCAAAACATATCCTACATTGAAGATGATGATGATGAACTTCTTTGTTTTTTGAAGAAATCACAAGGAAGCAAATTACCAGAGGTTAATGGAAAAGGGGAAAAGGATACTCTGGATGGTCCTGCTGACACAGATCATTCCAAGCCTGAGAGTAAAGAACCAAACGAAAAAGCTGGTGGCATGCCAGACACTGCTGATGAAATTGATGAATCTGATTCAGATATGGGCAATTTACAATTTGAAGACCCTGAGTTTTATGATTTTGAGAAGGATCGAGATGTCACTCATTTCGCCGTTGATCAGTTCTGGGCTTGTTATGATGAAATTGATGGCATGCCAAGATACTATGCTATGATCAAGAAGGTGCGCGTCTCTCCATTTGAATTGTCCATCAAATGGTTAGAAGCTGATCCAATAGAGAAAGAACAGAAGAAGTGGGTAGATAATGGGTTACCTGCCAGTTGTGGCCGCTTTAAACTAGGCCAAAACGACAAAAGTTCACGCCAGATGTTTTCCATGCAAGTTCACTTTGCGAAAGGCATAAAAAGTTCATTAATCATGCTTCCCAGAGCAGGTGAAATTTGGGCTATTTTCAAGGACTGGGATTCAAGCTGGAGCTCCATGCCTAAAGATAGGGTGTATAAATATGAAGTAGTACAGGTGGAATCAGATTTTGATTATCATACTGGCTCAAGAGTTATCTACTTGGATAAAGTCGAAGGGTTTGTTAGTATCTTTAAGAAATGTAGCCCTATCAATGCCTTCAGAGTCAGGGGAGATGCATTGTACAGATTCTCCCACCGTATTCCTTTTCACAAAATGACAGGCACGGAGAGAGAAGGGGTGCCGGAGGGCTCTTTTGAACTGGATCCTGCTTCCTTACCTCTGAACAGCGATGACTTGTATTACCCGGGAAAGCAAAAGATTTGACTGATATATGGACCATGGAGTTCTTCTGGTGCAGTCCTAAACAGTTTTTTGGATCAGGTGGAGGAGATTAACTTCATAGTTGTCGATGAAGGTAACGTTATGTCGGCAATGTTGCAAAAGCAGAATGCGACAAGGAACAAGTGTGTATGTTGGGAATATTTTCAGTTAGGCATATTCATTAAATTATGTCTTTCCAGAATTTCCCCTTTGTAGACTTTTTGGATCTCTGACTGAAGTTGCTTTGCTGTGGGCTGCCATGCCAAAAATGTTTTGGACAGAGATGGTGATGCTTCAGTTTCAGGTGTCATTCCAAACAGGTAGTTTATCTAGGACTTTATATTGTTTCATCTTGTGCTTTTCCATTTCTTTTTTTCCTATTTTGTTTCTGGATTTATGCAGTTATATATCTGGACAATGTTTCCTTTTATGATTAACACTAGGCTTACCCTAAATACTGTCACCCAACTTTTCTTCCTACCTACCCACTTTAATGGGCTGCGTTTTGTTATCACACCTTTTATTATATTTTTCTATTTGTGTATATGAGATCAAAATAACCCTTGATTTTATCATGTCTATTTAATTAGTTATAAACTACTCTTACTTGTGTCCTGAAGAGAGAGTACTTGATGAGGTTTTTTTCGGTTTGAGTATAATGTTTTATTAAGTATGAGTTGAATTCCATTCAATTAAATTAGAGTTAGTCTCTGGAACACTTAATCCTTTTAAAAAATAATTAGAAAAAACTTATACGAGCTTAGTTCAAATTCATCCAAAATTAAACTTGAGATCTGAAACCAAATAGCGAAAGTAATTGCTTTGGACACCCAAACAACAGTTTCAGTCTTTTTTCAACATTTAAATGTGAAGAATAAAAATATGATATCTACTTGTAGATTTCTACCAAATCAATCACCAATTTCTGCCTCGTATAATCCTCATTCTCTTTAATCATCTCCCTAAATATATCACCTTATTGATATTCCATTACCCTTTACGCATATAATTCTCCTTTCAACTCTTCGGGGTCTAAATTTCTCAACCTCCATAACCCCATATGAAGTTTTAAGAATATGGAAGGTAGAAAAAAAAAATAAACTCACCACAACTGCTCTCCCTCCACTAAATCCAAGAAATGCTTTCCACCATGCAAGATATACCAAAGTATAGAAGTGATTGATGGCAGGAGGCATTCAGATTTTTTTTTCAACTTTAAAAGAGTGTGTTATAAAATGCCTAAAATGACGGAAAAATCCTTGATATTGACACGATATTAACTTTTAGAAAACTCATTAGCACCTGTTTTCCGCATGAAACTTCGACCTCCCCTGCTTCCAATGGTCGAAATTTCATGACAGTTTATCACTTTTGAGTGTTTTTGCATCATTTTCTCCATTTTGCTCATTTCTTCCACCATAGCACATGTTTATGAACAAAAGCTCAAAACACAAAACAACCTAAAAGCACAAAACACAAAACAAAACACGAAACGAATGCAAAAACAACCTAAAAACTAGGTGAATTCAACAACTATCATTTGGGTGGGTGGGGGGTGTGCAGGCTAAGGGGTGGTGGTGGGTTGGGAGGGGTAAGGAGTGTTGGCCCGTTGAATTGGTGGTGGGTTAGTGGGTCGGGCTGGGCTAATCCACAACCCATTGTAACCCGTTCTTTAGTAAATTTAAATGGATCAGACTGTTTTTTGGGTGGATCATTTTTTGGTCGAGTTACTAGCGAGTTTTAATGGGACGGGACGGGTAGCTATACTTATATTGAATTCATAACATAGATAGAGTAGTTTATAGTTATACTTAGACATATAAATTTTATTAAGAACATGAAAATGAGAAACCTCAAAACAAGAGTGAGCATTAAACAACCTAACCATCTAAGTTCTAACTACACAAATAATCAAAACGAGCTATACTCATAACAATACAATCTTGAGCTTGCTCTATCGTATTGAATTTTCTGTCGTGTATTATCTTATTTTCGATCTTCCACGTAAAGTGTACCACCACATACAATGCTAATGTGTATGCCCTCCTCCAAACTTTTACGTCAATCCTTGTGGAGCCATCTGAACACTGCCTTTACCGTATTGATCTCTATCTCCCATTTAACTCATACACAAACTCCTCTCCAAACTTTTCACATAAATGGACACTTAAAGTACAAGTTTCCATTCTATCAATACAAAACCTACATTCCATATCTGATCCCAAAAAGCCCCTCAACATAGTCTTAGTACACAATCTTCCTTAACTACATTCGACAAATATGTTTCATAGGTACCCAAGGTGACCAAAGCTTTGCATATATGAATCTTTCAGCCCCGATCTCCTCCTTTACTATCTTCTCGTAAACTTTGGCCGCCATAAGTTTACCATATTGTGCATGCACTGAAAGAGTGCACCATATCCCTTCCACCTATCCTACCTTTTACCTCATCTCGAACATGCTACAATGCCTTCCATACGTGGGACTCCGAAGACTCGGTTCTATGTCCCAACAAGATTTTCCCGTAGATAAATGTCATTCACCTACCTAACCCACAAAGATTTTTTTTCATTGTGAACATTCCATAAGGCCTTGCACAACAAAGCCCTATTCCACTTTCACATTTCTTCAGTCCTAATCCACCCCTCCTCTTGCTCTTCATAACCTCATTCCACTTAACCAAACTCGATTATTTGTTTACGGTTTTTAAATCTAGATTTAAGATTATCTAATTATTCCTTATTCTAGTTTGGATTTAGTAAAATCGGATTATATAAATTCCACATACTTCTTACACACATTACATCCTACTATGTCACACATATTACCCCATACTCTTAAACATTGATTTAACATAAAGTTAAAATATATCTTACTTAAATCCCTAAATTACAAACATATATGTGAATTTACTAAACCCAACTAATCTTAAATCCAGATAATTTCTTATTCCTACTTGCATCAATAACAAACATAGCCCCAATAGAATCTTAATTATTGAAGCCCAAAAACTCACAGTACTATATATCCTCTTCACTAACTCCAACCTTCCTACAAGAGATAAAAACTTAATGTTTCATCCTCTAATAAGATTCAGAATCCTATTCATCAGGCTCAAAGTCATTTCTAACCAGCCTCTTGACTCATAATGGAAACATGATTGTGTGAGTATTGAAGTTGCTCCAAAACAAAACCGGAGTCATGACTCATGACAGCGATATTAGTTTTGAAAATTGGACACCACATCATTTTATGAAGATTTTATGAAGGCTAAAACTTGTGTGTTCCCGAGGACATCGTGCGCTCAAATGCCCTTTAGTATTAAATGGTATATCATTTAGTATAAGGACGTGTACCCTTTATTTTAAAGAGGAAGCGCACCGAATATGGTAGCTAAGAAGCTAATGAAGCTAAACCAATAGTCTAGTCCTTTCCTTCACCTATGAAGCTATGACTGCTATTGTAGCTGAAGGAAATGTGTAAGCCGGATGAGCTACTAAAAAAATGAAATAAAAAATGAATGAAAGTATATACGTAACCTTTAAAACAAAATATTGTATCTTTATTAATTAAAGTATATATCCGTTAGAACAAAATGTTGTACTCTTGCACACCTTGTGCACCTGACACACAAGAGACCAACTCTTTTATGAAATCTCTTCTCTAAAATACACAAAAATGTTATATTTAGCAAAAAAAAATAAAAATCGTTGTAACTTAGTTTTATCAAAATTACTCTTTAATATTTGAAAATTTACTTATTACTTTTATAAATGAAATTTGTCACTTCTAAGTCAAATTTTAATATATTGTGGAGTAATATTTTATATATCTTATTGAATGTGTAATGTTTTAAATCAAAAGAAAAATGCTTCATCGCTATAAATAATTTTTCATGGTGCATATTGAACCGATTCAACATGGTGCTGTATTTCTTAAAAGAATTTAAGATTTTGATGATGCTTTAGAAAATTCAAATATGAGAAGTATTAAAAATTTTGTCCACTAATTATTTTAAGAAAATCAATTAAGTTTTAAATTTTTTTAATATAAGTAAATATTTTTGGGATATAAAATTTATATAATTAATTTATTAAAAACTTATAAACAAATTCGTGAAGTATTTGTTCAGCGTGTATTCATGTTAATATATAAATAAATATTATTCCCTCTGTAATGGACCATGGTAGCAAATACTTGTATGAGACTGTTTTACGAGAAGAATTATGTGAGACGAATACAAATGATAATATTTTAATAAAAGTAATACTCAAATTGATGAAAAGTGATAGTAGTGCAGTGAATTATTTCATGAATAATTTATTTTATAAATAACAATTAATACTATCATTTTTAATGAAAATTGATACTCTCTACGTCCCTAGTAACTCTCGCCGTTACAGTAGATACATAGTATATTGACTTTTAGGGGTATTTTTAAGTAATAAATAAATGATAAAGTAAATTATAATAAGAGTGACATTTTTTTAAAATATAATGTAGTGAGAGACTATTTATTTTGAAACTTTTACTATTTTTAAAGGGTGAAGAGTGTAGTGGGACAAGCAAATGAGGAAAGAATGGAGAGTTTAATGAGACAAAGAGAATACTATCTTTGATAAAAAGTGATAACTATTTAAAAACGTTAAAAAAAAGTCTCACATGAGATGGTCTTACGAAGTGTTACCCAAAGAAAACTTATTTACTAACTAACTATATGGATTTTTGAGGGGTAATATAGACTTTTTAAGTTAAAAATAAATTATAGAGTATGTAATATTATATGTTACGTGAGATTGTAATTATAAAATTAGGATATTTTTTAGGTTATAGGATTAAAATTGTATTTTTATAATTGTTATAAGATTGACGGAAATAGAAAGCTTGAAAATAGTAATGAGATATAGGAGTTTAACAAATTATTACTCCCTCAGTTCGATTTTAAGAGACTTATTTACTTTTTGTATGTGTATTAAAAAGTATTATTATTTTATTTGTAGTAATTGTATTAGTGGGTATGTGGTCCCTATATTTTAATTATATTAGTAAAATAAGCTATATAAAAAAGAGAACAAAATATACCGGACCAAATTAAAAGATGACGACAGATCCCCAAAAAATGGGGTGACGGACGGACGTAGTGGAGTGTAATGTTCCACTTAGACACTGGTGCCACAAACGGCTGACAAGCCAAATATACGGTTGTAAATAAAACCTAAATAAAAAGGCAGACTGGTCAAGTAGCAGTAGGAAACTCCGAAAAGCCTCTTTAAAAACCTCTATATGCGAAAACCCAGTGGGAAAAAACCCATATAGAAGAAAATAGTACCTTTCGAAAAAGGTTTCCAAAGAACCTGCCATCTAACCTATAAGACCTAAGACGTCCACGATCACGGTTGGACAGGCGCATCCATCTTTCATAGAAAATTATATAAATATCCTGAAATTCGCAACAGCAATAGCAAGTTTGAAGTGCGAAATATTAGTATCAAAGATAAAAGGACAAGGAGAGGAGCCACCTGGCAAACCAGACGATCTCACCTCCAGAGTATAAACCCCTTCGCATCTCATTGTCTGGCAAAAGATCATCAAAAACAGTAATAGGTGGAGCTCATATCTTCTAACAGATGTCTATGAAGAATAGGAGTGGTAAAATGCCAAATAAAAGGCCCCTCAATATCAGAAATAGCATCAGTAGCAACATTTCCTTCTCTCTATATATGAGTAACTCTAAACTGCATCAAAGGGATAACATCCTTAACAAACCTCCACTGTTGTCTGCCGCAGGAAGTTCCAAGGAATATTCGGATCATCAAAAGATAAAACGTGAACCACATAGGTCGAATCTGTCTCTAGCCAAATAGAATGCCAGCCTATAATATTTTAATTATATTAGTAGATCTATATGAATCACATATGTATAAAACCTTAAATGAGATCTTTCGAGGCAGATGTCCAAAATAAAAAAAAAAATTTTGAATTTTTTAAAGCAGACAGGGAATGTTTTTTCTTAAACTTTTATTATCTAGCTTGCATAATATATTTATAAACAAAGTTCGTGAACAATATGTACCTTATATTTAAAAAGAAAAATAATACTCCATCCGTTCTCATTGAATATATCCATAAACTTTTTGCACGTAATTAAAAAGTATTATTATTTAATGTGTAATGAGTAATTATATTATTTGAGTGTTTTGGTCATATATTTTAGTTATATTAATGATGTGCATAAATTCTATATTTCTAAAAAAAGTAAATGAATACTTTGAAATGAATCTAGCAAATTGATAAAATAAATACTTCCAAGAGGGGACGGAGTAATAGCATTTAAATGTTCAACAATAAGTCTTCACGAATACATTTATCAAACAAAATTCTCCATCTAATTTTTTTTTTTATTATTAAAACACTTATATGTTCGAGAATATATCTTCATGAAAACACTTATCAAACAGTATTTAATTACGAATAAGTGTTTACCTTCATGAACACACTTATCAAACAAAATACAGTACTTAATTATGAATGTGTTTACAATCATGTCATCAAAGTTTTTCCCAAACATGTTCACTAACAAAAAAACCTCTTTATACACGTCCTTCCTTCCAGTTTCTGCTCGTTTCTATATATCTTGATAAGTTGGAACTCAGGATTGAGCTCGATTATTTCTTAACAAATAGATAATGCAAACAAAGCAAATAACAAATAGATAATGCAAACAAAGCAAAGCTCAACTCCGTCACACCCCATGTGAAAAAGCCATAAATTAAATTATATATACCTGCATAAATTTTTACTAGGAGAGAGAGAGATTGTAGCTTGAAGCTTTGGATGCACAATGCAAGGAAAAGTTGTATAAATTAGATGCACTAAGAATCATGTTATAAAGAAGAAGTCATTCGAGCTCTCAGAAGGGAGTAATAAAATACCAAAAAGTCCATCCAATAAATCATTCTAATACAGTATAGAAAGAATTGCTCCATGTATGCTTTACCCTCTGCAGCACATCTTCCAGTTCATTTTATATTTCTCCAAAGCATAGAGATCCTGTATAGATGTGGGCTCGACTATGCACCCTCTTCGTCGGAGCTCCCTACTCCTATACCAGCGGTATCTGAAGTTTCAACTGACATTACGTCAATGCCAAACATAAAGGCTCGATCGCATAAGGTACCTCAGCCATGGGGACATGGTAGAACTCCTGTCATTACTATAAATATTCGTAGCCAGCCAATGATATGCTTGCTTCCCTTTTTCAAAATCTTGGCTACTAAAAGAATTGAGTTGCTCGCCTTTGTAATTGTACGTACAAACCCAGAACAAAATGAGATTTAAAGAACTTCAGGTAGACTGATACCATGCAGATGGTGGTGAGATGATCAAAGGTTGCAAGAGCAACTACTTATTTGACTAAACAACAGCTATTCTTCGAAGATCTTTTTCTCTATCAACTTCTTATGCAACTCTGTAGCTTCATCAATCATACCTGCAGAATGTATTCCTAGAATAATGATGGAGCAAAAAGATGGATCGTATCTTCTTCTACTTGCAATCAACAATTCTACAACTTGAACAGCTCTATCCACTTCCTTCTTTTGGCATAATCGATGAATTATGAATCTGTAACAGTTATCTCTTATCCTACGCCTGCTATTTTTACTAATCATATTTAGCAATTTCACAGCTTCTTCAATTAAATCTGCCCTGCAGAATCCCCAAAGCAGACATCGAAAAGTAACATCATCAGGACGAGGTCCATTTTTAAGCATGTACTTGTAAACTTCCATTGCTTTCTCCATGAAACAGTGCTTTGCTAATCCGTCAATCACAATGTTATAAGTGATTAAGGTAGGAGAGCAATGTGTGTTGCCTAATTGGTGAAGAATCTCAATGACTTCATCAATCATTGCCTCCTTAGTAAGTGCACGTAGGATGGTGTTATACGTAATAATATGGGGAGAACAATCAAGCAAAACCATCTGAGAGAAGAAGTCAATTGCACGATCAAGCAGACCGTGCTTGCATAGACCGTTAATTAAGATATTGTATGTCACAACTGTAGGAGGATTTGATGTTGCATTCATATAAAGAAGTATCTCATCTAATACATCCCAACAACCTAACATACAAACCGAATGGAGAACAGTGTTGTACGTTATGGTATTGGGTGTCATACCTCGTGCCAGAAGATTGTTGACAATCAAAATGGTGTCTTCGTAGTTCCCCTGTTTACAAGCAAGATTGATTAATGAATTGTAGGTTACCATATCAGGATAACACCCCTCAATAGCAAGATCTTCCATGACTTCCAGAGCTTGTGGCACTCCAATATGTTTACACACCAACTCAATGAGGACTGTGTAACTGATCACATAAGGAGGGCACCCCTTTCTTAGCTGGTCTTTCCAAAATTTGATGGCCTCATCAAACCTAGCAAGATCACACATGGCTCGTATTATTGTGTTAAAAGTAATAGTATCTGGAGGACATCCACTCAAGCTCATGTGATCCAAGATATCAACTGCAGTCTTGAGAAGCTTTTTCTTACAAAACCCACCAATTAACATGTTATATGTTATAATATCAGGAACCCCACCAGTCATAACCACCAATTGCAGAACCTTAGCAGCCTTGTCTGTTAGTTTAGCATTGACAAGACCTCGGATCAAATTTATGCAGGGTTGGAAATCTGGAATTTGGCTTCTACGAGTCATCACATCCACTATCTTTACTGCATCAAGCAACTTCCCCTGACTACAGAAACTACGGAGAATTTCATTGTTAGTCTTCTCATCATTTTCAATGAAGGACTGATTCGAAGAAAACTTTGAAGGATTACAATATTTTCTTGAATAGAGTTGGCCATTGATTTTCTTCTCAACGCCCACCTTGTATTTGTCTATTCCCCACCCTTGTTCACTATTGTCACTGATCCTATCAAGGCAGAGATCCATTTGCTGCCCTTTACACCTTAATAGAGAAGTTGCTGCTCCTTTAATACAAATATTAGTCCCCTTCAAATAAAATTGAGGTTTGCAATAACCTACATGTGAACGACTAAATGTAACTGCAGCCCTTGAATGAGAATAATGACCGTTACCACAACTGAGATCTGCTTGGTTGGAGACCGAGTTCAATCTAATAACCTCAGTCATAGATTTTTGTGGTAGAACTACACAGGATATTCTGGTTTCCTATGTTTAACGACAATACAACAAACTTCAATAAATTAGATTCTCCAACTTTATCCTTCATCAATTATTATTCATTCTCAAAAGTTCAGAGGGATCAATTTCTAAGTTAGCCTGTAAAGCAACATTAAAGAAGCATCTTGCATCACATAAAGAATTGAAAAAACAAATTAACACGCGAAAGAACCACCTATTTGTAGATATATATACAGACATGTGTGACAGATTACATATCGTACTGAAAATGTAAATAAATTCTCCAAAGTTTCTTTATTATTTTTCTTCTGCTTTTGTTTTAAGTATTACTATTTCCCTGGAAAGAAAACCAATGGGTTCAAAATTTGCACAACAGATGTCAGATCAAAGAGGTGTTTAAATTAGTCGAGACATTTCACATTCATTGAAGCCTTATCATCAATTTTCCCTCTAACCAAAAGGCACATTGGCATGAATCATCTCCCTTTAGAAGGTCAATGAAAATTACTACATCATATTATGTGTTCATGGAATTTACTTAGTATCTGACTCTATGTTTCTCCTCATGAAATCATACATTAAAATACACGATTTTCCAACCAGCACACTTTTCCATTCGTATCCAACATTCAAAACAAACACATCACCATATATAAAACAATCTGAGCATATCTGCTCCTAGCAAACAGAACAAGGTGCGATTTAGAAGTGCTTGGAGAGATGGCTTTAAATCAGATTACAATTCACAGGTAATAATGCACGAAGGTGCGAAAATAAAGAATTTCCAACCCAACAAATCTCGCATAAGTATCAAAGAGCTGCACATATTCGTGGATACGTTTTCTCAATTTTCAACAAACATAAACAATCAAAACAACTCGAATTCACATGACCCTCATTGACTTGTACATTTTCACAAATTCACATTACCAAACGCAGATGTAACGTTAAGGAAAAGACAAAATCGAATCTTGAATCGAGCGGCGAATAAATGTGTTAGGTGTTAGGGTTTATGATGTAGAATTAGTTGATTACGCCAGAGGTTTCAGTTGCCTATGATGATTCTCTTCTTCGCTTCGAAAATATCGAACTTAAATATTTGTATCTCTACTTTTCCGTTTCCGTTCTTGAGTTGGCCCACTCGTAATATGGAAAATGTCGAGCTCTATATCAAGTCATGCATCCCCGACTCAAGTACAAATTTTGTATAATTGTCATATTAAAAATTAAAAAATTCGCGGATATTCACTTTTTTTTTTTAACATTTAAAATAAATTGTATTAAAAAGTTGAAATCAGCCAGCACTGATTGACAAGATAAAGTCCGGTGGAACAGACCAAGAGAAATTACAAGAGGGAGTATACTTAGCATAAAAAGGAAATTCATGAGAAGTGAAGTTCTCTGAACAACTTATTCAAAAAAATGCACGGGCTAATGAAGTCTTCAAGAATACCACAGATATCAGCAAGGATCGGTGTAGATAGTGTATTCGGTTCAAGGTGGTCCAAAGCAGCAAGAATAATACGTTCAACATCTCACAAGAAAGAAATAGATGCTAACTCCAACCGTCTAGCAACATGCAAGCTATCACGAAGAGCAAGGAATTCCGCTACTTCGGGATCTTGAATGTCTGTGAATTTCTTACTCAACCCAAATATAAATTTTCTATCCTTATCAAATACATAAACACCACAGCCAGCACATGAAAATCTATTTGAGATAGCACCATCAAAGAAGATACGAAAATTTGAATTTGGTGGAGATCGCCAATATGCTTTAAAAAGAGAAGGTGAGGCTCTTTCGGGCCAGAGATGAGCAGCTTGATATTCAATTAAAAGACGTGAGGCAGCCATCACAATGGAATGAGGATCTTGGGAGACGCATTAAAAAAATTTCCATTTCTAGCGGACCAAATAAAGTAGCAAAGAACACCAAAAAAATATGTCAACCAGTTTTTAGCCGACAGAAGGATGTCATAGAACCAAAGTGATGCAACAACTTGAGAGCAGCTATGTAATATAAAGGATTGAGATCCATTCCCCAACGTTGGAGATTTTGTTGTATAGGAAGGGTTCCAATGCTACAACGCCATAAGAAATGGGTGATGCGAGGAGGAATTCTAAGTTTCTATATTTTCTTCCAGATTGGGTTTGGACCAGTACTAGCAAAGGCTTATGACTCAATCAATAGATTTCTGCAAGTATGATATGCAGATTTAATCGTGAAAGAACCCGAATGAGTGAAGTGTCATATCCATCGATCAACTGCAAGGGAGTTTCGAATTGGAAAGAGAGAATCAAAGCAGTATCAACTACAAAAAAATTTGCATTAACTAAACCAGCCTTCTAAGAATGAACATCTTGAACAATTAGAATAGACACTAGAGAGTTGATTGGTAGTTGGCTGTGAGATCTGTCGACCAAAGATGGTGTGCTCGAGGGAACCCATTTGTCTAGGAAGATACGAGTGTTGTTTTCTGAATTAATCTGTCTGCGGCAGCCTAAAGGCAAAAGCTTGCGTCCCTCAAGAATGCTTTTCCAAGTCCAAGAGGGTCGGTTTTCCAAATAAGCATCAAGGAAATGAGTATTAGGAAAGTATTTTACTTTGAGAACACGGGCAATAGGCGAGTTTGCGAAGTTGAGCAGACGGCATCCTTGTTTTGAGAGTAAAGCTAGATTAAAAGCTTCAAGATCTTTGAATCCCAGACCCCCCGATTGTTTTCTTGTTGTTATCTTTGACCATGCAACTCAGTTTATCTTCTTAGAGTTATTGTTGGAATTCCACCAAAAAGCTCTGGTCATAGAGTTAATGTCTTCAAGCATACTGATAGGAAGTTTTTGAAACAAGACATCGAGTAAGTTGGGATAGCTTGGATGACAGATTTGATTAGTGTTTCTTTACCAGCTCGCGAAAGTGATTTAACATTCCATCCAGAGATACGTTTCCAAACTCTATCTTTGATGTCTTAAAATATATTTGCATTTTTCTTTCCAATAGAAGAAGGCAGACCAAGGTATTTTCCTTGAGAATCAACTCGTGACATCCCCAAGATATCACAGAATTCTGCAGAAAGATTCGGGCTGGCATACACCAATTTTTTTATAACCCATAATGAACATAAAACTCTCACACACACTTATTCCAAACCCTTATACACTCACCCCAAAACCTAAAACCGCAACATTCATATACACTTAAACTTCTGCACACACTCACTCCTTCATATTTTCTTGTCAAAGAGAGAAAAAACCTAGTCCAACCTATCTTTCTCCAAATCACACAAACTCATTGAATAAGTAGAATATCATATAAACAAGCAACAAAGAGGCTACATATATGTAATTTCAAGAATTTTAACCGATTAAAATTACATTTCTCTATACTACCAGTCGTGATTTTGGCGGCCTATTATAATCGAAGATACATATAATGTTCGATTAAGGTTGGACAAAAAAATGGGCTTTGTTCAACCAAAGTTGGACGGCCGTAGGCTTCTCATTAGTCCGACATTGGCTAAACAATCTATTGACTTGCGGCCAACCCTAGCTAAACAGTCGTGCTTGCCGCTTTAGACTAAAGGCGAACACACCAAACTAACCCCCATTTTTTTCAAGCTTAATCAGGATTACCCAACATTTAAACCAATTTATTTAAATTTTAGATAACATAATTTATGTGTTTGCAAAAACTTAAACTACATAACTTGACTATTGTACCATAAGCCCTAAATCAATAAGAAAGTAGAAATGAAAAATAGATTGATGGACCACCGTTAGCCATTACGATGTTTCTTGGATTAAAAATAAATTGTTTAGTCCTCTTCTCTCTTTCTTGTTCTCAATGTGGTTTTGGAGTAAGTAGGGGTAGGGGTATGAGTGTATGTTTCTCTAACATGGCCCACCTTAAGTAACATAATAATAATAATAATAATAATAATAATAATAATAATAATAATAATAATAATAATAATAATAATAATAATAATAATAATAATAATAATACAAATATAAACTCGACAAAGTTAATAAATAACCTGTACTTTTTTCCCACATAATATATTGATAATCGAAACCATCACTATATTAGTTCAACATATGTAATAGTGTCTCTGACAATACATCAATCCACATAAACTTGTTATAATACTTATTACATTACATAACAAAAATATTAGCAGAAACAAAATAAGTCCATGGTCTAGCCCGATAGGTAGTCATCTACGTTCATTAGCTCATAACCCTAAATGAGCTCCACAGCTTGTACAACATCAACACAAAACTCAATAGTCAAAAGGCTCGCATACAATGCAAAAACTAGTGAGATAAAATTCCGTAAGTAGAAATTCATGCATGAAAATGCATTTTTTCTGGCTATTGCCTTTCTCCTAATCTTTCTAATTGATCTTTTTTATTTTGAAAATTGTTCACGTTGCGGGATTCACATGTCACACTTATGATATGCACTCAAATGAGCTCAATAGTTGACTAACACATAGTCCCGTTGATAAATTGTGCTGATAAAGTGGACTAACACGTAGTCCCACTGATAAATTATGCGGAGTAAAGGTCAGCCGACACACGACTCGTTGAATCGACAAACGGTTCTAACCGATACATACGGTTCCTAATTAAAAATGAGTTGATACACGACTCGAAATATTCCTAAATAAAGATGAGCCGACACACGACTCAAACCGATATACGGTTCCTGAATAAAGAGTTCATATATAGTGGTCGCACACACCATTAGTATCTTATTAATTTTGGGAAAATATTTTTCATGATTATGCATGATATGCGAGATGTCGTACAACAAAGAACAATTAAATATACTTCACATAAAATTTATAACATCAATATCGACATTCAATCAAAATAGAACAACGTTTTTCACCTCAAATTACACATATCTACATATAGAACAATAACTTCATCTAATAAATCTGCATTCACAACAACATCTTCTTAGATCACACAGATTTGTGTAGGATAGTCTCACATCATGCCTATATATCAAACCACACAGATCTCCAACTTGTTTCACAAATTAATTACAAATAATTCATAAAATAATACGTTTATGCATTATAATTATAAATGGTCTTCTACTTACCTATACTCTGATAATAATAATACTATAGATCTTGTGAAGTATTTTAATTATTCTCTTCTTTTCCCATTCCAAAACACTCTTCTCTCTTTCCTCTCTCTTTCTTCTCTCTCTCTCTCTCCTTTTTTTACTCGCTTGCAATCACTATTGCATCTCTCAATTCCACTCAAAGAAGTAGATTAACCTCAATATAAAGTAAGAAGTGGTCTTAAGTTGGCAACTCACCAGCCAGCAAACTTATCTATTTACAATATATTTTATATAGGAGTTTTTTCGTTACATGACTCAAAAGATGAATCAACTATCAATCCAAGCCATCATTTCTCATCCTTTCTAACGTTGTTAATAACACTATTATTCTCTCTCTTACATGGACTTAAATTTCCACCTCACCTTCATGTTGGCTGTAAAATTATCAAATAAATATTAAAATAAAATCATATATCATGCATAATTCTATTTCTTCAATAGAGATAAACACATCTCTTTTCAGTAGTTGCTAAAAGAAATTGCCTATGCGAACCAACTAATCGTCTGATTTTTTATATTCTTCAGTGGTCGGGAGAGAAGTCTAAGGCGTTAATCCAACCAACTTAATAGTTGAGATTGAAGATTGAGAGCAACTAGATTAGCTATACCCCAACGATTCAAAAATGATTGACAGTTTATTTTAAATGTTAAATATTATATGAGTATTTGTAATGTTTTTAAAATATTCTGCATTGTAATGAAAAAATTATGTAGTCTGATTTCCTTTGTTCTCGTTATATTGGAGTAAGCATGCTATCTAATAAAATCAGTATGAAACCCTTGTGATATGCGGAATTATTATAATACTATTCTTAAAATGAAATTATTATTATTATTGATAAATACTAAATTTATAAAATGTATTCATAAAAATATTATATTTCCACCGTCCTCTTAATATGCATCATTTGTTTTTTGCACGAAAATAAAGGAGTATAATAATTTCATAATGGTGAGTTTAAAAATATAATATTTTAATTTGTTATGGATAGTTGTATTAGATATGTGAGAACTATGTATAGTGAATTGAGTAGTTTTTTTTTTTTTGGTCTCATTTACCAAAAAAGATACTACTTTGTAATGAGATGAATAAAAAAGACAAAATGAATACTCCCTCCGTCCCGGAATTATGTTCACCGACACTGTAGATACGGAGTTTAAGAAAAGTTAATTTTTGATCAACTTATTGACTTTTTAGGGGTATTGTGGTATTTTTAGATAATAAATAAATTATAAAGTATGTTATGTATTTTAGGTGAGATTAGTATTTTTGAAATTAAGATAACTTTTGAGGTTGTTGGTTGATGTGAAGTTTCCTTTTTTGAGTGGTGAACATAAGTGTGGGACGGACGAAAATGAAAAGTGTGAACATAAGTGTGGGACAGAGAGAGTATTATTTAAAATAAAAAGTTGATATCCTGTGCAACCGGATACACGAGTGCACGCATCTGTATTAGTTTTATTCAATAATGTATATGTATTTCTTAATAAATGTATTATTTTCTTATATTTAGTTATTCATTAAAAAGCTAATCGAAAATGCGTTAAAAATTTATTTACAATCTCTATAAGTTCTTATTCATTAGTGTATACTCTCTTCATCCCGCGTTAAAATTTATATTTCTCATTTTGGTTTGTCTCAAGTTAAGATTTACAAATCTCATTTTGTCAAGTGGAGCACACACACAAAATAACTAATTATTTTACATGGGACTCACACACAATACTAATACAATTATCCAATACACATTAAATATTATATTTTTTTACTTACTATTTATTAAAATATTATATCTCTTAATTCACGTACAAAAAATAAAAGTAAACCCTTAATGTGGGACGGAGGAAATATATATTTTTAGTAATAAATGTATAAACATATTGGTGAACGAATTTGACTTCATGACCCAGATGTAGAATATTTATTGAAATATATATGAATGTATTTGATTAATGATTGTGCCTCTGTGATACCTGAGTTTCTCACTACTCATGTGCCAATATAATTTAATTTGTGTTATGTGCATTTTATAATTATGTGATAATTATGTGGCAATTATGTGACAATTATTTCTACATTTTATTTATTTTATATTTTATTTGAGACATCCGTGATAGAATGATGACAATATGTGAATAAAATATGTGGAGGTGAGTAGCAACACATTAATTACATAGTTGAAAGAGGCACACGTAGCTCCATTGTAGGTTTGTTGACAATGTTATACTTATATATAATAATAATAATATAATAATAATAATATTATAAAAAAAAGTCAAAAGTTGTTGCATGTTGGCAGCCAAATTGAATTTTGCATGCATGGCTGCTGGCAGCCAAATTGGAATTGCATGCATGGCTAATTTTTAGCCGTAAGTTTTGATTATTAATAAAAAAAATTAATTATTGATTTTGGCCTCAACCCCAACTTTTGCTATAAATACCCCATTTGGGGGAAATTGGGAAAACAGGGAAGAGAGTTCACAATTAGAAAAAAAAGAGAGTGTGTGCCGGAACGGGAAGGAGGGAATTAGTTACGATTCTTCACGGGTCTATAGTGTTACTATTGTTGGAGTTCAGGTAAGTAGAAGTCCAACTACAATGCATAAACATGTTGTTTGTGAATTATTTGTAATTAATATGTGATAATTATTTTATGAATTATTTATGATTATTTTAATTTCAATATGGATTATTTGAGATAAATTGGTAATACAAGTTGTGGATTTATGTGATTTAAATTTATATAATTATCCTATATAGATCTGTGTGATTGGAAACTATTGAAAATATATATCTGTATGATTTGAGAAGATATTGGTTATAAATATCTGTGTTATCCGAGATGAAGTTGTTACTCTAAAAAGAGATCTGTGTGATCCAAGATGAAGTAGTTATTTTATAAATGGATCTATGTATTGAGGTAAAGTTGTTATTCCAAAAGTGGATTTGTGTGAATTAAAATTAAGTTGTTATTTTATTGTGATTAAATGTTGATATTGATCTCATAAATAATTTATGATGCATATTTAATTGCACTGGTTGCATACCATGCATAATCATGAAAAGTATTTTTTTCCAAAATTAATAAGATACTAATGGTGTGTGCGGCCACTATATATGCATCTCTGTCAGGGTTTGAAAAAATCATTCCCGACACTTTATTCTGGGTTTGAAAAAATCATTCTCAGTACTTTATTCGTCCCCAACACTCTGCCAGAGTTCGGAAAAATCGTTCTCGGTACTATTTTCGGGGTTCGAAAAAATCATTCCCGTTTAGCTCTTTTGGGGTGCATATCATAAGTGTGTCGTGGGGATCCCACAACGTGAACAGTTTTCAAGATAAAAGAGACCAACTAGAAAGATTAGAAAATAAATGCATTTTCATACACTAACATGCATGATTTCTACTTACTGAGATTTTTGTCTCACTAGTTTATGGATTGTAGGTGATCCTATTGATGATTGAGTTTTATTATGTGACTGTGCAAGCTGTGGAGCTCCTACAGGGTCTTGAGCAGATGTACATAGATGACGACCTGTTGGACTAGGCCGTGTGCTTATTTTGTTTCCGCTAATGTTTTTTATATAATAAGTATTGTGATAAGTTTGTATGGTTTGAGGTGATGTCAGAAAACCAGTTACGTATATTGGACTGGTGATGGTTTTAGTTATAAAAAAAATGCATATTTAAATAAAAATGATATTTATGTTAATTAGTATTTGAATTATAAGTTATGTAAGGTGGGTCGTGACAGTCTCTTGATAGAATGTTTTTTTTTAAATAATAGTTTAAACTATGTAATTTTTTTATATTTTCAAATAATTCATGAACTAAAGCCAGCAAATTGCTATTAAATTATTAAAAAATTATAAGTTATAATAAATAGAAAATTTATATTTATAATGTCTAAAAATGTATCATAATTAATTAAATTAAGTAATTGATCTTAATTAAAAAATTAATTAAAATATCATTCTTTTGATTATATACTCCCTCCGTCCCGCTCAAACGTCACCGATTGCTTTTTGTGCGTAGATTAAGGAATATTATTATTTTATGTATAGTAGGTAGTTGTATTAGTAGTGAGTGGCGGACCACATGTTGTACCTTTTTACTAAAAGTGGGAAATGGTGACATTTGGATGGGACGCTCAATATAGTAAAATGGTGACCTTTCGGTGGGACGGAGGGAGTATTAATTTTGTCCTCTATATATATCACTACAGATGTCATTTTAAAGATCATAAAAAGATAATTAATTTGATATAATTTTAACTAATAATAAATTTAATTTTCAAAAGTTATAAACTTCTGAAATTTTGGATGAAATAGATTTTTTAAAAAATAAAATATAAAGAATGCGATTGGATGTTTATTGATAACTTTTGATATCAATCTCCTATTTTTTTTGTGAATTACACTACCAATTAAATTTGTCCACATTTATTTTATTTAATTAATAAATTTAATTCACTATAAACTTATACAAAAACTTAAATAAATAAAAAAATTACACATCATCCTTAATTCACTCTAGTAATGACACCTCACCTCATCAATTAAAAATATTCTCTCATAGTATAATAAAAAGATATTCATGTGACTATTAAATAAAAAATCATTTAAAATAAAGATATTGCTATTAAATTTGTGATACATTTCTCCAATTATATTAGTAATATGGATGTAAATTTGAAGATCACGTGATGCCGATTTACAATACACTCTAAGATACACTCTTGGAGAGATACACACTCCCTCTCAAGATATTCTTTAACATTCACTCATACACTTATGTTGTTGTTATCAAGATATTCTTTAACATTCATTCATGCACTTATGTTGTTGTTATCTTACTCTTTTAACTCTCTTAAACTAATGGTCATTCCTATTTATGGTAATCAATAGAATACTCTAGTGTGGCGGTGCCACTTTAATTTCCTATAGTTATCTAGATTAATCTGCCGATTTGATAATTCTGAACACCATCACCAACAAGTTACTGATATCTCTTCATCTCTCTCTCTAGATGGTTCTAAGAGATTACACACTTTTTTATTTATTAATCTTCTCGAATCTTCTAACATAATTCTGAATGGTCGGTGTTGCATCTTCAAAAAATATTTTATAAGAGTTCAATGTATATATATCTCATAATTCATTCAACCCTATATATAGATACTGATGAAAGTCATGCCAATACAAAGGGACCATTGAATTTTTACAACTCAGAGATTCATTCTGTAGCATTATGTTTGCCCTCGTTCGCTAGAGACGTGAATGAATTGAAAGCTAGTCGTTCTAGATCAGGCAAGGAATTAGGCTTATTAAGCTTCGTGGTTCAAATATTTTTAAGTGCATATTATTTTTTAAGAGCGTATTAATTAATTTCATCCTGCAGAGATCATAATCTACCATTAAGTATGATTGCATTGTTATTTACATATTTAACCGAGAGAATTACTTATCTTTATTTTTTGGTTCACTTTTTCTTTTTAAATCATTTAAAAAAAATTGGTGCTAAACCTGAATCTTAGAATAGTTATTTTATGTACCAATTTTAAATACTTTAAGGGTATCTCCAAGTATTCTCTAAAATGGATAATACTCTATTTATATAGAGAATTCAAACCTCCAACCATTCTCTATTGCATGAACAATATTTGGAGTATGGAGTATGGGTTATTCAGATTTGAACAAAGAGAAAGAAAATAGAGTAAGGAAAATGGAGAATGCATTATTTACAAGCTTGCCGTTTTTAACATTTTTTTCTTCTTTTATCCTTTTTATTGTTATCATTAACTTTTTTAAACTGATCTTAGTCTAATTTGCTTATTATCAATCTTTTCCATTAAAATTAAATAATAATTGATATTTTAATATGAAATGTAAATTAAAGAAGATTAACACGAAATTAATATTACACACGTCAACATACAAAAACATAAATAACACAAATATTACATTACAAATTACATAAATTAAACTTAGATGAAATAATAATATAAGCATTACACTCCAATAACTAGTTGGCATAAAATATAAAAATATTCATAAGTTCCATGACAATATGCGTACTAATTAATATGGAAGAAAATCGGGATCAAAGGGAGAAGTTCCATCGAAAAAATGACCAAATGAACCAATGCTCCCATCAGGTCTACCTTCATTTTCTGCTCGTTTCTGAAGAATCTTACATTGCTCCTTAATCAAGTATGGACGGAGTGATTAGTCAAACGACATATGATTTAGTTGTAGTACTTTATTTTCTTCCTTCATAGCCTACACGGCATTTCTTTCTATTTCAATTGATATGATCTCTCATTGAGAGACCGCGGCATCTCGCATCATAGCCATCATTTCGTCACTGTAGTTTGCCATACTGGAAAGAGTTTTAGATCTTTCTTCGCCGACTTTTCTTTTTCCTTTTTAGTGCCCATTGATCTTTGAGAAATTCCAAGCGATGGGCTATCTTCTTCTAGATTCAAGAAAAATCCAGACAAATGAGAAGAATCTGGAATATTTGGTTGTTGCGTGGGTGAATAGTCAAATTGTGATGAGTCATTATTTCCACCGTCTGGAATAAAAGCAGGCAATTTAATATTGGATGGCTGATACTTGTCCATTTCCTTAAAATTGGCCATACATGATCCCACTTCCATGCTTGTCCTACAGATTATTTGAATAATTCTTTTTCTTGATCCAACTACAAAAAATTGTCATTACAAGTTAAAAATGAAAAATATAAATTAATATAGATTATCAGTATAACTCACAATATTCTTTTCAGAAGACCATTCGGACGTCTACGCTCCACCTGACAAATGCATCCACTAAATTTTTGAGTAATTCTCGCCAAGAGAGAACATCGACATTGTAGAGACCTTGTGGTACGATGCTCTGATGAAGGAGTGGGTAACTGATAATTATAATTAGATGAAATTCGTGCCACATGGAGTCTTGAAATTGGTTTATACAAATTATGGGGTTTTGAGTTTCTTGAATATAGCAATTCACTTAAATGAGATGCTCCTCAGGTAAGAAAGCAGGAAAACGTCCAGCGGAACTCATTTTGAGAATCAACGAATTGTATATTAGATAGTGAATTATATGTTTAGGCACAAGAATGTGAATGTTGCACTTTGTATAGACAGTAAATGTAATGAATATTATTGTGGTTGTAACAATACATGCATTCTTGCTTGTCACTATACTTTGATGTAATTTATTAAAAAAAAAGAGCTAATACATTCATGAAATGTGTGAAATAATATTATTAAAGTATGAGACATATCATGCTTCTTTGTAGATTCTACAGTATTGATTTTGACAATACATGCTTGCATATATTATTGTACCCCTTCCATACTTTTCTTGAATTGTGTAATGTTATTTACAACATCTGCATACTTGTACCCCATCCATACTTATCTTGAATTGTGTAATATTATTGACAATACATGCATGCATGTACCCCATCCTTACTTTTCTTGAATTGTATAATATTATTGACAACACATCATCTATTTAAAGAGGTTGCTTGATATGATATTCATCCCATTATTAATCTAATTAATAATGAATTCTAACGAGAGAGGTCCTTCAAATTATTTTCATGCATCCTCATCATCAACTGATGAGGAAGAGTCATATTCTAGTCTAAGAAATGAGCTAGAAAGCATTGATCAACAAGAACAAATGTTTATTTGCCAACTTAATGCCAATAATTATTGTCAACAATTTGACAATACGTACCGTGGAGGCTCAATTCCTGGTTATGTAGTACTCAATCGTGTCGAAAGAGTGCGGATCAATGCTTATACAATGACTACTTCTCAAACTCTCTACTATTTAATGAGAGCATGTTCAAAAGGCATTTCCGAATATCGCATCGTTTATTAGAGGCCGTTTAAGCACATGACAGTTAATTCAAGTAAAAGCGTGATGCATGCGGGCAAATTGGGCCCCACATAAGAAGATAACAGCTGCTATGCGAATTCTGGCATATGGTGTGCCAGCTGATGCGACTGACGAATACATTAAAATTAAAGAATCAATATAAGTTGAATGTGTAAATAGGTTTTATCGAGCTGTGATAGAAGTCTTTGTGATTGGTATCTTCAATCTCGCAACGCAGAGGACAATGCAAGGATTCTTCAAATTAGAGAAAAATGTGGATTTTCAAGAATGCTTGGAAGTCTTGATTGTATGCATTGGAGGTGGAAATTTCTTTCCAACAGCTTGAGCAGGACAATATGCTGGTCTTAGCGGAAGTTCAACAATTATTCTAGAGGTTGTGGCTGACTACGACTTATGAATATGGCATATATATTGTGGTTTGCCATGTTCGAATAATGATATAACGTCTTGGAAAAATCTCATCTCTTTTCTAACTTAGCTAATGGGGTGGCTCCTTCAGCTATCTATGTCATACAAGGAAAAGAATACACAATAGGTTACAATTTTGCTGATGGCATATATTCAAAATGGGCAACACTAGTACAAACAATACACAATCCAAAAAGCCCAAAGAAACAATACTTTGCAACACGCCAAGAAAGTTGTAAAAAATATGTTGAGCGATGTTTCGGTGTATTACAATCAAAGTGGGGCATAACCAAAACTTTAGCAAGAGTTTGGAGAAAACATGTCATGCATGACATCATGAAGACATGCATTATAATGCACAAAATGATTATTGAAGATAAGCGAGATAAGGATGCACCTATTGCAAATGGTCGCGAAGTACGTAATCAGACGGTTGAAATTGCATATGATAAACAAGTTCGATTTCAATAATTTCTTGTACGACATCGCCAAATTAAAGATAAGACAGCTTTTATGCACTTCGAGATGCTTTTCAACCATTTGTGAGAGGAGTACTCCAACTCTGAATATTAGATTTCCTAATCGTTTTCATTATGTATTAATCTATTTTCTATAACATGTATTGTCTAATATTTTAAGTAATTTGCAGTTAAGTTTTAAATAAATAAATTATCTCTAAATAATTTTTTGTTCGTTTAATTGAGTTTCGGATATAAATTTTATAATTTATAATGTTTTAAAAAAACTTTTATCCTAATAAAAAGTATTTATTTAATTGAGAATAAAAATTAAAGTAAAAATATTGAGAATATGATTGAAGAGAATTTTTTAAATGGAGTATCAAATACTCTACTTTAGAGAATAGAGTACTCTAAAATGAAAAAATGGGTTGAAGATGCCCTTATTTACATTATTATTAAATTATGTAACATGAGGTTAAATAATACTACAATAGTCAATAATACATCATTGTCTAAACATGAATTTTTGATATCATTATTGTAAACATCAGTTGTGCTATATGTATCAGATATACCTTCTAGGAGTTGAGCTTATGTTTAGTAACTTTGATTAGAATATATTCAAAGCATAGAGATTGATGATGATAGAATCAGTCACTCTCTCATCTCATGTTGTAATGGTGGCTCACTTCCTTATCATTAATGAAATAATTTTCACATTTACTTAGTGATTCACAGAGCCAGCTCTGAGGGGTGTCTCCATGGGCATTCGCCATTTTGGGGGCCCCATAAAAAAAGAAAAAAAAAAAAAAAATATATATATATATATATATATATATATATATATATATATATATATATATATATATATATGATGTATTAGATTTATTTTAGGCATGTAATATCATTAAGATAATTAAGAATTAATTCATTAATCAATGTCTCAAAATTTATAACTCTAAGTTAAATATTATATGACAGAATTAACGTAATTTTCATTACTTTTTTTTTTAAATATCACAGCTTTCTAAAATCTCTATTTTTAACTTAAATCTGTAGTTTTCATTATCACATGAATTTGATAATTTGATTACTCAATAATTTTAATATTAATTTAGGCATAATTTTTCTTTATTGACTAAAATTATTTCTTATTTATCTAAGATTCCCCAACTATCATTAATCTATACATTTTATTTTATTTATGTATTTTCTTAATTTTAAATGTTTATATTCAGTACTTTTTGTTTGGAATTTTATAATTTATATTTTGATAAATAGCAACTTCACAATTTTAATTTATGAAAATTTAAAAATATATTTATATATAATTGTGTAATATATTTTTGTGCCAATAGGCAAATATACACAATTCACACCTATCAAAATATCAATATCAACCACTAAAATACATTCTTATTTTTTTAACCAAAACACTAAAAAGAGACCCTTTTACCCCACACTCCTTGTTTTGGATTCTTGTTTTGTAACGATTACATGAAAATTGAGAGAATATGAAATGGAGAGGAACAACCATAAAACAAAATTGGTGTGTACCTTTAATGAGAGCCACAACCATAAAAATCAAATTTGCATTAAAAATGGAATGCAATTTATGATTCAACTACCATGTACATAATAGCTATTGAGGAAGTTTTTTTTTTTTTGGAACTCCTGCACTACCTAATATCACTTCAAAAAACAGGAGAATGAAATATCTTTGAATTGAATACATAATGACAAATCGTCCTTGCATGATCTATTTCTTCAATGCCCTAAAACCTTTCATATCAGAGGAAGTGATCCACTTAACATCCCATGAATAGAGAGGTAGTGCATTCAGTGCAACAACCCACTAAGATGGCTTTATACTGCTCACCATGATTGAGTTCGGCACCACCACCATCACTAATAGCAAAAATAATTTTAGGGTTTATCAGATGGATATAAGTGATAACCATAAAGTAGATCACATGTTTTGGTTGTATTCATGGACTACTCAGAATGAACGTGCTTTAGCTAACAGCATGTGCGACGTGTATTAGGAAGTAGATGGACAACAGAAGAAATGGAAGATAGCCTAGTCAATGATATCACCGAGTTGCTGATCAACAAAGAAGGCAAGCTTTTCACCCATCGGAACGTGCGGCGTAAAATCAAAGAGTTCAAGTCCCGCTTCATCCTTTTCGACGAGATCTAGGGACTGCCAGGTGTACAAGTGTGTAGCGTCTCCCAAAGACTATACGCTGGCGAGGCGACGTGGGCTAATATTATACAGGTATTTCAAAGTTTATATCTTCAAAGTCAACAACCTTTTACATTAACATTTTATGTCTTGCTAATGTACAGACGAATCTCGCTGCAGCAAGGTTGAAAAACAAAGGTGATGCCATCTGGAATTGCTTGAATTTCACGTTTTGCCGCTTCAAGAGACAGCAACCGCTCCCAAAACCAAACCCCTACTACAACCAGAAGCCTGCGTTTGACTTCTACCACCCAAACTGTGCTTGTGGCAGGAATCCGTATGACTTTAGGGATCATAGTGATTAGAGAGATTTCCGACATATGCATAAGAGCAATAGATTTTCAAGTTTGTGTTTTGCACGTTCCTCTTTTATTCCCTAATTGTAGTAGTCGGATTGTCTAGTATTGTACGCATTAATTCGTGAAAATGTAATAGGTTTGTGGCTTTCTTTAATTTATTGTGTTGTAACCTAAGGTTCTTCTTGGTAGTAATATATGGGAGTGTGGGAGAGTCTAGGTCTTCTATGACTCTTATAAAACATATCATAAATAGGACTATCCTGCAATTTTACATCAACTAAACAATAACAAACAACATAATCTAGCAATCAAAGTAAATAATTCAAATATGTATAAACATTTATTTTGGCATTGAAGCGCCTAAGTAATTTAATTTAATAATCCTGTAACACCATTCATGGATTGGGCTTGGAGCCCAATAAAAAAAATTCAGTATTTGGCCTCAACTAAACTGGCCCCTAATAATGAACATATTCTTTGATCTATGAAAATAGTGCCCTTGTCATTATATTACAAGGCCGCCACATCACTTCTCAAATAATTATGAGATCATAATATTATCTGGTTTTTTCATTGTGTGTAGACAATTTTAAGGGTCTTTCCAATCATATCCAAATATAAATCAATTTAGCAATGTATGTTATAATTAATAACCCTAAAATGACCTTATAACCGCCATCATAAATTATACCCCATAAACCATTAGAAATCTGAACTTCCATAGATACTAAACCACAATTCGAATAAAATGATGTCAAATGACACCAATAGGAGACTATAATTCTTAGTGTGAAAAGTGGTACCCAATTACAATAAGAGACAGGTGTCAACCATTTGAAGAGAGAAACAACAATAAAACAAAGTTGGTGTCTACCTTTAATGAGAGCAACAACCATAAACCAAAATTGGTGTCTACCTTTAATGAGTGTCACAACCATAAAAACAAAATTTGAATTGATAAAGGCATGCAATTTATGATACAAATACCATGTCAATAAAGACTATTAAACTTAGATATAAAGTCATCTTAGTGGGTTATTTCCATGAATGCTACCTCTCAATTCATGGGATGTTAGGTGGATCACTTACTCATATATGAAAGGTTTTAGGGCATTGAAGCAATATATCATGTAAGGATGATTTGTCATTATGTATTCAAATTGCAGATAGGCTAGCAATTCGGTGATATTTCAGTCTTGGTAATCTTGCAATGATATTAGATAGTGCAGGAGTTCAAATGTGGGGGGAGTGTATGTCTTCACTCATCCTCATATAAAATATCATGAATGAATAATACCATCCCGCGACAGATCGATTCAACTAGGCAATTACAAATCAATCGAACAATCAAGGTATATAATTCAAACAAATATATATCAACATTAATTTCGGCCTTGAAGCACATTCACACTATGCACAATTCAAGGCTTGAGCTTGGAGCCCAATAAAACTGGTCATTTGTCTACTTCAAAACTAGTCATAGGAGAATCAACTTCAAAACTACACAGTTAAAGATACAAACTACCACAGTTACTACTCAATACATGATAAAGTCTTCCTTGCAAAGCTCCACGCAAAATCAAACACGACATCTTGTGCAAGCAAATGGATCGACTTTTTAAACAGAACGATTCCTAATCATTTTGTCGAACAACATCACTATCATTTGCCTACAATCGCCTCGATTCATCAACTGCGGAGGGTGCTGAAACTTCTCCACTCGCCAAGGTTTCTGTGAACTAGCTTCATCGAACACCTTGTATTGCTGCATAATGCTTTGTATCATCTTGGAGAAGTCCTCAAACTCATCCAGAAATTTGCACTTCATGGCCTTAGACCAGGTGTCGTAAACGATGATGCGATGGCCTGAAAAATGAATGACATATAAGACCCAGTGATTTCCACCAACAAAGGCGACTCCATAGATGGATTCGACGCTCGTCCACATCCTCGGTGGGCCCCACATTGGTAGATTGCCACATATGAACTTCGCTAGCCACAGAATTTTTTGTCCCAATCCCATGACTCTTTCTTCTTCTTTTCTACCAAGAGCTCAATCCGCAAACCCGTAAGTTTGTTCTACATTTAACAAACACACATGCATGTCAATTTTCTAAAACAATAGGGAATGAAAAAATAAAAGTATAAGGTAGGTTGAACATTACCCAGAAATTGATATCTACCACTGTCCAATTATACACAAACTGCTTTGGACATTTAACAGATTTATAAAATATAAGATGAATGAGAGCATTCATATTTTGTCATTCAAATAAAATGCATTTAATGTCAACCCAAAAACAATAATTCATGTTTCAACAGTTAGACTATGTTGTAAAAAAAATATAACCTGGTTGGTTAACCATTTCTCCGGCACGTAGATGTTGCTAAAAAGGGTGCAGTAGAAGGATCACTGGTGGGCTTGATGGACAAATAGAACCTGCTGCTTGTTCTTTGTATGTGATCAAACCAAGTTTTAAATTCCTTAACAAATTCAGGTTGGTATATCTCACCAACTGAATCCCTAGGGTACTCCACCTCAACCTTTGACACAGTTTTTCCTTAATTCTTCTGTTTCTTTTTTAGGTGGTTAGGATCAGTCCATGGAGACTTCGTATGTCATCCAGGCATTCGGCTACGCTTCGATGGATCATTGTAAATGACATCCAGTGTCTGATGGATAAACAGAGGGATTAATAATGAAAAAATAGTACAAACTATGAACTATATTCACTCATAAGAACACATACCAGTTCATTATTACTCCTCTGATCACACTGCAAATTCTCGTTATCAACTTCATGTTGATTTTGTTCTGGAACTCCGATATCTCCTTGCTTGGAATGCTCAACTTCTTCTGTAATTCCCTTACATTTTTTAAACAGTTGTTCTTCAATTCCTTCTAGGTCCCGTTCCTCTTCGCTAAATCCTTGATCCGGTTGCTCTTCATTTTCTTCTTCACCTTCATTATCTTCTCCATCCATCTGCTTCTCATTGTCCTCAACTTCTTGTTGCTTCTCATTTTGTTGCTCTTCAATCTCTTCTTGGGCTGGTTGCTTTTCATTATCTTCTTCTTTAGCATTTTTCTCTTCATTGTCTAATTCTGCTGGTTTATGTTCTTGATCTTCGTTCCGCATATTGTTCTTGCTCTTCACTATGTTCTTCAACTTCATCATCTAAATCTTTCACTTGTGGTTCATCATCTTCATGCATTCTTCTTGATCTGGATGAAGAAGGAGAATTTACTAGGAATCGATCATCAAAACGTTAAGTAAGAGCTTCAATGCTTGCAGAAGCTGCCTTTGAGTACTTTTCACCATCTCCATACTGCTAGTCAGCGCATCAATTTTTCTTTCCAATGCCCCATAACGAGTCGTCGGTGGAGATGGTGCTGCTGGAGGGGAATCTTCTCGAATGCTTCTTGAAGACTCTTGATGCCTACGTACACTATGGGTTAGCTCATTATCCCAACTGACAGCAATAAGATTGGATTCTGATTGAAGCTCCTCTATAGATGGCTCAAGTGTGTGCTTTACTTCCACCTAGTTAAAATAACAATAGGTTATACAGATATTCTATTGATCAATCCATATATCTCAATTAATAAAAGTATATAACTTACGTGTTGGGCACTTTTATCAGACACACGCAGCTCCTTGAACACCATCTTCCTTAGTTCTGAAAAACTAGGGGTGCAATTCAGCGACATCTCATCAAACGTGCATATCACTTACATCGGGCCTCAAACGACCAGACAACTTTCTAAGACTGGGGATTGCTTCATACGACCATGCCAACAGTGCATAGTTGAATCTGTTGGCATCATAATATTCTTTGTGTCTCAGCTGTTCACCACATCTTGCCCTCTTCATGTACATCCTTAAGTTCCTTAACTCATTCAACAGGTGGCAGAACACAACACGACCCCATGTATAGGCGTTAAATAGATGTAGGTCGTCCACAAGGTGTATGTATTCAAGGTTCACAACACCGCGTTTGGAACCTTGAGGGATGAGCAAGCCCACAAGAACATCAACATGGCAAGTCTAAGAGAATCATTATCGTCAATACTCTCAAGAAACTTCCTTCAAATTTCGGGTGGTGTAATGTTCTTTTTATTGCCAAATACTCGAAAAACAAATTCTCCCTTGTCTGAAATTGTAGTAGTGGACCAAAACACAAACCAGTCACCAGAGCAAATTTACTAGGCCAAACTTTGCTTCAACTTTATTGACTTTAAATGTGAGTGACTCTTCGGATGATTCGTAATCAAAGGCGGACAGGAGTTGGAGGTACAACTGACCCTAGAACAGAAAATTAGTTAATCCTAATAAATGTCCGAAATAGCTCGTACGAAACTATCTAAGTTATTAGAGCTTAACTTTTCCTTGATTTTCCCTAAACACCAAGTTCAGATCGATTGGATACGATGGCTGCATTGGGGTTTGTAGATGAGCTTGTCATTTCTTTTTTCCTGGAATGTGACCCATATAGATAAGTCAAGATTAAACACATGATTTGAACTCGTAGCATGACATATAAGAATCGCTGATGAGCCATAAAATTAGGATCCCTAAACAATAAATTAACAATACTCAATCATGACATTCAAACTTTATTCACCTAGCTAATGAATTTTCCGTACCGAATCTAAAAGGACCAACTATAATAATCATACAAAACAAACTGAATGCTCACTGGAATCATTCATCATGAGTCAAAATATCAGCAATCCAATTTTCAATACTAGTTCTTAAGCATTTCACAAGACTGCCCATCATGGAAATAAAACCAACATCTGTATTATCACCTCAGCATTCAACTCAAGAATTAACCACAGGTTGGGATTATATTATTCACATTCAATCAATTCAACAGGGTTTTGAAAGCAAGAAGTTCAACAAAAATAAGAACAACAATCTAACATAACAGTATGGAGAGAGGAAATCAACAGAACCAAGTATGAATTCATCTAAAAAAAATTATTTTGTGAAAGAATGCATTCAACTCGATGGAACCTCTTTTGCTCTTTTAGAACTTTTTGATGGAATCACAAAAAACAACATGCTTTCTGTTGTGAGAATGATTAATGTGGTGACAATCAAAGTGAATATGATTATTTAAACTTTCAAACCTCAACATTTTCCATTAATAAATGCGAATAAATAAGGGCAAACATCTTCAAACCACAGTCAAGTTTCAACATTAGCTTTTCTTACCTGTCGCGTTGCGATGGAGGACGATTAGGGATGTTAATTCCGCCGCGGTTCACTAAAGCATGGGTTTACTGATGGGCGCCATAGTCGTCGGGGTAGTATCGCGACCTCCAAAGAGCACTGACGGAGAAACCCGCTTGTCGGTGGAGTTCGTACTGCAAAAGTTGATGAAATTGTGCTTCTGTATTCAGCGGGTCATCGACGAAAGGGGGCGGGAGTTGTAGGTGACCAATGGGTTGGGGATGGAGGGAATCGAAACAGTGGGCAGGGAAGAAACAAAAATTTTCAAAATTTTCATTTCAGGTCTATCGGTGAGGTTGTCATGTGCGTTGGGGTGGGTGTTGGGGGTGGGTTGAGGGATTAACACAGGTAGTTGTGACTGAGGATTTAGTGGGGTGGGGTGGTTTAATTAAACTTGGGTGGGTGGTGTGGGAAAGGGGTAATAGTGTCATAAAATGTGCAAATGTGTAGAAATGATAACAAACAAATTGAAGTGTTGATAACGATTTTGTATATTGAATTTAGTGTATTATTTTAATTTTTCCTATATTTTTACTATACTTACATAACAAAGTTTTTATATACTAGATATTTTTAAGACATGCGTTGCACGTCGTAGATTCATTTTATTCTGTAATTTTTAATATTATTATTACTTTTTACAAAATGTTATATTTAAATATCTAAATTTAATGTTGTTTTACAAAATTCATAAGCATCTTCTCCTAATAAAATGTACTGAAATCATCAAAAGATTTACAGAAAAAAGAAATACAAAGATAAACAAAATGAATACAAAATTTATATGTAAAATTAAACATTATAAATATTTACATTATAAAATAAAAAACTATGATTATAAATAATATAGGAATGAGAAGTCAATCCATTCTCTCACTCTCTCACACAAACATATAATCTTTTTTTTTCTTTTTTGGTGATGGAATTTGGTAGTGCGGCAATATTAGCCTAGTACCGTGAATGCAATGTTGGGTGAAAATATTGAACTTGAAAAAATTGTTGTTTCTGAAACTACACCTATCATGGATATTACTCTTCATCAAATTCATCATGTCAATTGCTCATTGGAGTGATCTCAAATACTGGACCACAGATGGGGATGGTGCTCCCTTTCTATGTCTAGAGAAGCTTCTTCTTTAATATTTAAGACAGTTGGAGGAGATCCCTTCCATCATAGGAGACGCACCAATGCTCAAGTCTAGTTGCTATATATTTTGTATTGAATCAGCCCAAGAATCAGCTAAAAGAATTCAAGAGGAACAACAGGATTGTGGGAATGAAGATTTCCAACTATGCATACCTTTTACTTTGATTTTGTATTTCCTTCTTTAATCTTTATTCATCATTTTTCCCTTTACTATGACATTCATAAGAATCATAACTGCTTTCATTCCCTATATGAGCTAGCTTCTTATTTTGTCAAATTATGTATACAGAGTTATAATATTAGCTTTTTCTCTGATATATACACATCTCAGTAGTATTATTTGCCCTACAAAATTAATTTTTAGAGGCTCAACGGCTGCGTTTTATGATTTATTTTCTTTTAATTTGTTTATCTTTCTCATACAAGTATCTGAATAGAAGAGTAACTGTGAATGGTGGAATTTGACAAACTTAAATGAAAACACTGCATGAAGTAGCATATTTCATGATGTAAAAACGAATTGCATTGCTCATGACAAGCTCTTAATCACTTAATAAATATAAGAGAAATTTAGAAATTCAAGAGTTGCATTGTATTAAAAATTCAAGAGTTGCATTAATTAAGTTTAAGATAAATGTATTAAGTTAGAAATCCAAAAGTTATATGAATTTTTAAATTCATTAAAATTTTAAATGAATAAACTTATTAGTATAATTAATAAGGTTAAAAAAATTATGACTTCATGAAGATTAATTATTGAAATAAATTATATGAAAAATAAAAAGACATCACTTTTATATTTTGTAATTAATAATGTCAGTTTTAATATATTATGAATTTTAATATGATAAATAAAGAGTAAAAATGTTGTAAAGAAATATAGGTGAGGATAAAATGGGAAAAAAAATCTTAACACTTACTAAGCCACTTTTAATATATTATGACAAATAAATAAATGTGTGTGTGTGTGTGTATAAATAAATAATGTCTGAAGGAGGTTGGGCTTTTTTCGTTTTATCATGGGCCCCCATAATGTAAGGGTCAGCCCTGGTGGTTCATTCCAACATTTTTGGCAATTCAGTATGTTGAATTCTTGTTTTGATTACTGAGAGTTCATTGAGATCATGATTCTTATCAGAAAATTTAATTATTTCATTACTATCTAAAAATGATGTCATCTTTTACTTTCACTAACTAAATGTGTGTGTGTGTGTGTGTATAAATAAATAATGTCAGAAGGAGGTTGGGCTTTTTTCGTTTTATCATGGGCCCCCATAATGTAAGGGTCAGCCCTGGTGGTTCATTCCAACATTTTTGGCAATTCAGTATGTTGAATTCTTGTTTTGATTACTGAGAGTTCATTGAGATCATGATTCTTATCAGAAATTTTAATTATTTCATTACTATCTAAAAATGATGTCATCTTTTACTTTCACTAACTAATTAATAAGTCAGTAAGACATTTTATCAAACACCATGTGAGCATTCAGAAAATCTTTTATTAGATAGCATGCTTATATTTTCACGTATGTAAAACCCCAACATGATGAGAACAAATGAAACCAAATTATGTAAAATTTTCATAACAATGTAAAATATCTTAAAAATATTAAAGATACTCATATAATATTTAAGGTTTAAAATATCCAGTTGCTCTCAATCTTCAATCTCAACTATTAATTTGGTTGGATTAATGCCTTAAACTTCTCTCCTAACCACTGAAGAATATAAAAAAATCGGACCATTGGCAGGTTCGCAGAGGTGATTCCCTTTAGCAACTACTGAGAAGAGATGGGTTTATCTCTATCGAATAAAAAGAATTGTGCGTGATATATGATTTTGTTTTAAAATTTATTTAATAAGTTTACAACCAACATGGAAGGTCAGGTGGAAATTTAAGTCAATGTAAGAGAGAGAATAAGAGTGTTTACTAACACCGTTAAAAAGGATGAGAAATGAGCATTTGGATTGATATTATAGAATCATTCATGACTTGAACTGATTGAATTATCTTTTAAATCCCTAATTGATAGTTGATTCATCTTTCGGATCCTGTTACGAAAAAACTCCTACATAATATTATTAGGGCCAACTCTAAAAAATGTCTAAAATTGACTTCCCAAAATTATTGCCAATTGATAATAGTTTGTCAAATCTGGAGAGAGAGAAATCGAGTAGTTTGGGAAGGGACAGACAAACTGTGGCTAAAGCAAAATTTTCAGCAAAATACTTACTTTCAGATGAGCTCAACGAGAGAAATCCCATCGAGAAGGAACTCAGATGAAGTTTGTAATTTATGGCATAAACCCCAATTTCTTTTACGAAAATCAATGTTGATGCAGTTTTCTTTGATGATAAGCCGGGAAACTGGAATAGGAATGATAATTAGGGATGATGAAGAGAGATTTGTTGTCTGTGAGTCATTAGTAATTCACAGAAAACTGCGGGTTGATGAAGGTGAAGCTTTGAGACTTCATGAGACTTTGTCGTGGATTAAGGAGTTAGGTCCCATGCGAGCCATAATTGAAGTGGAAGTAAAGATAGTGTGTGATGCAATCTCAAGATCAGAAAATGAAGTTTCAATATTTGATGACTTTATCTCAGAATGCAAAAAAAATTACGTTAATTGAATAATCTTTATGATGTTCGTCTTATTCATCGTACTACCGATTCTGAGGCACATTTATTGCTCGGGTCCGCGTTCTGTTACTAGCCCCCATTGTTGGGTCGAACCTCTTTACTTTGTGGATGGCCTTCTCGACAACCCTTGCTTATGTTCTACTTAATATATGAAATCCCGCTTGTTTTTAAAAAAATTAAGGATTCACTTTAGATGCTTTTATAACCAATTATCTATGAGTGGACCTAAATCTCCCCCCCCCCCCCCCAACCTAAAAAAAATAACATAGAAATTGATATTAATAAACCACCCCCACAGTGTACCCCATCCCATGTCAACCTACCCCACCCCACCGATTCAGCGAGAATCAACCATGCCAATCAGATTGTGATGGTTGTGACACTGGAATCTTCTCATGCGGTGGAGATGTGTCTAGAGAAGTAAGATTCCGAAAATGGTTATTGAGAGATGAATGAGTTCGATCATCATCCAATTGTATAGTTTTCGAAAAATTATAGCTCCAATCATCATCTAAATTGTATGATCACCGAAAAATTACAGTTCTGACCATCATCCCCATCTACTTCACTGTGGTTGGCACTGACATCGGCACAAAGGCAAAGGATTAAAATTTTCATTTTCCATATTCTCGAAGGTCCGATGCCATGGATGAGGACGAAGTAGGGAAATTTCAAAAGTGGATGATAGTGGCATCCTCGATATATAGTGTCTAAGAGGGTAGGTTTACCGCCCGCCGCCATGGAATACGATGCTAAAATAGAAGAGTCATGCTTTGAATTGGGAGCATGTGATTCCTGGGCTTCTCACTACTCATGTGCCAATATAATTTAATTTGTGTTATATGTATTTTATAATTATGTGATAATTTTATGTATTTTATAATTATGTGATAATTTTGTGGCAATTATGTGATAATAATATGGCAATTATGAGACAATTATTTCTACATTTTATTTATCTTTACATTTTATTTGAGACATCCGTGATAAAAATTGTGACAATATGTGAATATATATGTGTGCATAAATATTTGCGTGCATTAATCTGATATATAAACAAATTGTTTTATGAGTATAAATATATTATTTCTTAATTATTAAGTATCACACGTGTTCTCGTAATAATAATAGTGGTAAGAAAATATACACGTATGTGTATTAATTTGTAAATGTATTATATTTTAGCTACTAAGTATTGCATGTATATTCGTAATGGATAATAATAATAATAATAATAATAATAATAATAATAATAATAAAAATAATAATAATAAAAATAAAAAATAAAATTTACTATAAATAGTAATTATTAAACCCATCCTTATACATATATATAATAGGTTATTGGGGTGGTAACCCCATTCTGGGGCAGTTCGAAAGAAAAAAAAAATGAGAGAGAAGGAGAGATGAGAGAAAAGAAAGGAAGAGAAAGGGCGTGTCGGGACGGGAATGAAGGGATTAATTACCATTATTCACTAAGTGTATATTATTGTGGGAGTCCAAGTAAGTAGAAGCCCAACTACAACGCATAAACATGTTGTATGTGAATTATTTGTGATTAATATGTAATAATTATGTTATGAATTATTTGTGACTAATTTAATTACGTTATGAATTATTTGTGATTAATTTGTAATACAAGCTGTGAATTTATGTGATTTGAGGTAAGTAGATATTCCTATGCAAGTAAATATTATTTTGTAAATTATTTATGATAAATTTGTGATACAAGTTGTAGATCTATGTGATTTGAAATAATATCATTGTCCTTTATGGATCTGAGTGATCGGAATTGTGGAATAAAGATCTGTGTGATATGAGAAGATATCGTTTATAAGGATCTGTGTGATCCAAGTTGAAGTTGTTATTCGAAAAATGAATATGTGTGATACGAGTAGAAGTTGTTGTTCCAAAAGTAGATCTGTGTGAATTGAAATTAAGTGATGTTTTATTTTGATTAAATGTTGATAATGATATCATAAATGGTTTATGATGCATAATTAATATCTCTGGTTGCATACCATGCATAAACATGAAAAGTGTTTTCCCCAAAATTAATAAGATACTAATGGTGTGTGCGGCCACTATATATGCACTCAGCCAGGGTTCGGAAAAATCATTCCCGACACTTTATTTAGGGTTCGAAAAAATTGTTCTCAAAACTTTATTCAGGGTTCAGAAAAATCGTCCCCAACACTTTGCCAGGGTTCTGAAAAATCATTCTCGGCATTATATTCGGGGTTCGAAAAAATCATCCCTATTGAGCTCATTTGGGGTGCATATCATAAGTGTGTTGTGGGAATCCCGCAACGTGAATATTTTCAAAATAAAAGAGTCCTAGAAAGACTAGGAAATAGGCGATAGAAAACTAAATGCATTTTCATGCACCGACATGCATGATTTCAACTTATTGAGATTTTTTGTCTCACTAGTTTATGCGTTGTAGGTGAGCCTGTTGATGATTGAGTTTTGTGATGTGACTGTGCAAGCTGTGGAGCTCCTATAGGGTTTTGAGCGGATGTACATAAATGACGACCTGTTGGGCTAAGCCGTGGGTTTATTTTGTTTCTGCTGATATTTTGTGATGTAATATAATAAGTATTGTCACAAGTTTTTGGATTGATGTATTGTCAGAAACCAGTTACGTATGTTGAACTGATGTGATGATTTTGGTTATAAACATATTATGTGAGAAAAAAAGTATATGTAGTTTTATAATTATGATTTTTATGTTAATTAGTATTTGAATTATAAGTTATGTAAAGTGTGTCGTGTCAGTGCACGAACTAGTGTACGTGCACCGAACGCACAGAATATTTTGCCTTTTAATTTATCGATAAAAGCTTGTATGATATTTTAATAAATTTAAATGGTGGTCTCCAACCATATATCTTTTTCGGTATGTAAATATTTATTTTAGCCAGAAAGGGAGAGAGAGAGCGCATTTTCATTATCATCGTAAATTGTTCATATTTATATCGAATAAACTGTCTCACTCCCTACATAAGAGGAGAGTGGATAGTTTCTTTAGTAATGGCCACGTCACTCTCATAATATTACAACAGAATAATATTCCCTCCGTCCACCGGCAAGAAGGACAGCAGATAGTTGTATTAGTAGGTGTGTAATAGAGGAAGGAAACATTAGTTAGTATTTGATTTCAACTACAATTTACTTATTTAGATTATTTAGTTTCTTATTTCCTATTTCTGTCATATTAGTAATTAGGGTTAGGGTTGTGATAGTGGGCCTTCTACCTATTTAAATACTGTATGTTATTGTAGGGAAAAATAATCAATAAGAAATTATCTATTTGTAGCCTTGATTGGTTTGTGGCAGAGTTCATCTCTATGACCTTCTTTGAAGGATGATTGCAGCCTTACGGCTTGTGGCGGAGAATTCCATTCTCCGCGGACCTTTGAAGGAATTACTTTGGTGTGTGTTTTATTAAATTTATTTATCCTATGTGCATCTCTATCAATTGATCCAACCTGCCATTTGTCTTCATCAATATGACCAACAAGAAAGAGATTTGAATCAATAAAATGGAGAAAGTTTTGTGTGAAGTTAAGGATGCCCTAACTGCTCAGGCTAAAACAGTATCTAACATGGAGAAAAAGTTCGACATCATCTTTAAGAAATTGGAGGGGCTAGGGACGATGAGTTTCTAACCGTTGGTTCTAATACCTACCCCACTTATGAGGTGCCTGTTTTTTACGGAAAACAATCTGCCATGCAACATGGGTCATCCCCTACGACAGCAATGAGCGTCACCACCACATCGGTTCTGGTTCCACCACCTCCATCGGTCAAGCTCTCGAAGATGGAACTTCCTCATTTTGGTGGTTCAAAACCCACCATTGGGCTAGCACAAGTGGAATAATTTTTCGTGGTTCACAACACTCCCTCGAGTGATCGCGTGAAAATTAGCATTCTGCCCGATCTGTTGGAAGATGACAATAAAGAACTCTTAGGGTCCATCAACCCCTTAGCAAAGGAGACACAACTTTCCCTTTCAAACACCATTGAACCAAATGGATATGGCTGATTGCAGCCTTGGGGTCTGGCTGTTCGGAGGAGGAGGCAATTGATAGAGTAAGGAAACATTAGTTATTTTAGTATTTGATTTCAAGTCAACAATTTACTTATTTAGATTATTTAGTTTCTTATTTCCTTATTTCCTATTCCTACCATATTAGTAATTATGATTAGGGTTGTGATTGTGGGTCTTCAACCTATTTAAATACTGTATGTTATTGTAGGGAAAAATAATCAATAAGAAATTATCTATTTGCAACCTTAATTGGTTTGTGGCAAAGTTCATCTCTGTGACTTTTTTTGAAGGATTGCAGCCTTACGGCTTGTGGCGAAAAATTTCGTTCTCCGCGGCCTTATTGAAGGAATTATTTTGGTGTGTGTTTTATTAAATTTATTTATCGTGTGTTTATCTCTATCAGTGTGTGGACCTCATATTTTAATTGTATTAGTGATTGTGTATAGGTTCCATGTGTGTATAAAGGAAAATTAGACTCTTTGTGACAGACACCCAAAATGGCAAAACATGTCCCTTGTCGTTGAATGGAGGGAGTATATTTAATAAAAAGGTTAATTGCATTAAAAACTTTGACTTTTACTTTAGTTGCGTTTTTGTCCCAACCTTTAAAATTTGGCAAAATAAACCTCAAACCTTTTAGATCCTTTGCAAATAAAACTCATGGGCAGAAGCGGGGCAGAAGATGTTGCCCTGTGATGACGTGTCAATTTTATCAGGTCAACTTTCTAACTTACAAAAACTACATCATCTTATTAAAAAACTCCCTCTGTCCCGAACTTATGTTCACCGGCACTATAGATACGGAGTTTAAGAAAAGTTGCTTTTTGATCAACTTTATTAATTTTTTAGGGGTATTGTGGTATTTTTAAATAATAAATAAATTATAAAGTATGTTATATGTGTTACGTGAGAGTAGTATTTTTTAAATTAAGATAATTTTTGAGGTTGTTGGTTGATGTGAAGTTTTCTTTTTTGGGTAGTGAACACAAGTGTGGGACAGACGAAAACGGAAAGTGTGAATATAAGTGTAGGACGGAGGGAGTATTAGATCTCAATTGAAGTTCACTTATTAATTAATCTAATTCATTCAATCTCTAATCAATTCGTATAATTGCACCTACCCTTCAGAAATGAGCTGAGAGATGATGAAGTGGATTTTTTTGTTGGAAGATTATGATAGTGAATCAGTGTGGAAAATTGAAAAGAAAGTGTTGGGTGTGACAATACTTTCTCAAGTATCACCACCGACGAGACCTCCTTTGGCGGCGGAAGGGTTAGCGCCGGCGAACCCGCACACCACCTCAACCAAGTAACCAAACCTTCTTCCACCGCCACATCCGTCGGCACCGCCCCGCCCTTCCTCGACCCCTCTCTCTACCCACCTCAAATTAACACCTTCGCTGTCGGTACGCAATTTTTTCCATCTCCAATATCGTGAATATATCGATGGAATCCCATTACATGCCCAACGAGATATCCTCGGCTGCGGAAGCGTTAGCTCCGGCGAACCCGCACACCACCTCAACCTAATAACAGGACCTTCAGCAACCACCACATCCAACGCCATCGCCTCGCCCTTCCTTAACCCCTCTCGACCCACCTCAAATTAACACCTTCGCCGCCGATAGGCAATTCTTCCCACCTCCAAGATCGTGAATATATATAGATATGTTCAACTAAATTCAACGTTAGGGTTTATAAGTGAACTTTAATTGAGATCTAATATTCTTTTAATAAAATGAGGTAGTTTTTGTAAGTCAGAAAGTTGATCTGATAAAATTGACATGTCATCATAGGGCAGCAGGTTTTGCCCATGAGGCTTATTTGCAAAGGATATAAAAAGGTATAGGTTTATTTTGCTAAATTTTAAAGTTCCCAACTAAAAAGTCAGGTTTTTTAACGCAATTATCCCTTAATAAAATTAATTTGGAGAAAAACCTTGATTCAAGGAATTGTATACAAAAATTACCGAGCAGATCAGTATTAACATTGGTAGGAATGGATTGGTTGCAGGGATAATCTCACCTAAGTTTTTGACATTTTCAAAAGTGTTGGATTAAATATGAGTTTATTTGAAGTTTCTGGGGAATGCACGCCCCCGTGACCCTCACAATAAACTCATTAATTAGCTTAAACAAAATGCTCACCTTCTCCTGACAATATGACTGCTGGGATTTCTTTTACAAGATTATATAGAGATCTGGCTACAAAACAATAGTTATGACAATCATTTCTCGATAGCTGGACCTGCATACGTTCCGGATCGCATATAGAGGTCATCGGGTGTGTCTATCGTCTCAAGCCACGCATATTGATCCTCAACAAATCTTGGATCATCACCTTCATTAGCTGCAAAATTCTGACAACGTAAGACATGTATTCAATACAGTTCCCAGAACGTTTACCAGTGGAGAAGATACTTACAGAAGCTGGGAAAAGGATAATCACGGGAGTAAGAACATCTCCGACCAGCAAACTCGTCATAGGGGGGAGCGAGGATGTCAAGAACGGCACGAGTGATTGCCGTAAAACAGTGCAGATTTCCTCCACTCCTTGGGTACAGAACCGACGTACTACATGGTGCTGTCAATACTTTATCTCCAGCCAATTTAGCCAGTCTCACTGACAAAACATGGATTTCAAGTAAAATTCAGTCACAGCTATCATCACTCAGAACTCTTAACAACAATAAATAAGCACAGCATTATGTATTTTATTTGTCCGTTAACTGTCAGGCGTATTTAATGCACCTATATGCTCCTTTGATAGTGATTGAGTTCATCTTCATCACCAACTTACTTCTATATTAAACTGCACTGCAGCCTCCAAATGCTATATAGCAGTTACAACTTGCACAACATAAAAACAGATCGACACTGACGCTTATCCACAGTATAAATTGTCATGCATTTTCATAGCTGGCATGCAGGTTCAAGCTTCAATGCATCTAGCACTAGCTGTGAGGTTGAAGTAAAATATAGAGGCTTCAAAACCCCTCCCCTTAATAAATGAGTACGATTTATTATCTGAACAATAAATATTCACCTTCTTCATACCAGCATGCCATTATCTTGTAAGCAAATGATAATAATTTTTTGCAGTAAAATAACAAAATTGATGTTAACTCAGAGTGACTAGATAATTTCAGGTCTTCTACCACAGATTCCTCCTTTTGAGAAGTATAATCTATAATGCCACTTCTAAGGTATGTCCTAAAATAAGAATATATTCAGGTTCAAACACATGCAGCCATCACATGAACCTGGATTCCACCCATTGGTCACCGACACATAGGTAAATACCCTTTTTGTGGGTCTGTACTTGTTGTGCTTTGTTTTATGTTCAAATAAATTCCAACTACCACAAATTCTTCAGCTAAATTTGCGCTGCATAGCACCTTACTATCAGTTGAAGCATACAGCAATGACTAGCATAACAAGGTAACTTCTTGTCATTTACTCCAGTTCTCAATCACAAGAGAGGTATGATTAAATATGTTGGAGACAAAAGGAGTAACACACTAAAGCATTCAGAAAATCAGAGAATGGATTGAAGATCCCATGCCAAAATCGGCAGAATCCAACAAAAATTATCAATAATCCAAAACCCTTGAATAACAAGTACTTATAATTTCTTAGGCCCATTGGCTGACTCTAACGTAATAAGAATTAATAAGCAAGGAAAAAACATAAATAACTCAGAAGGAAATAAATGAATGCCTACGCCTAAAAACAATAGGCCTACTAGAAACATACTATACATGGTGTGTGTGTAGATCAAATAAATTCCCGAATAATCTGTCAAAAAATATCATTCAAGTAAGCAGAGTATGGTTCATTTATTCAGTTTCTTCAGTTATCAAGGTCATATAAGCTAACAAATTCCTTAGGCAATAATATATATATACATATTTATGTATGTATGTTTGCAAAATTTACATTTGTTTTACTAATCCATAAATTTTCACTTTTTTATACATGACACACAGTGCAAGACAGACATGTCATCATATACCACGCCTTAGAAAGGAAAGAATTTAAATCAAAATAATTAATAGCATGGGCCATGGCGATACAAAACTTCAACACTGAGCACATCTACTTGGGGTGGATCCACTATGCTACAGTTCAGTCCCATTCATCACAGAACCTATTTCTTTTTCAATATTTCTTGCTTCGTCACTTTCCACCCTTCATTCCAACTCCTGTTTTAGTAAAACGATTTGGTGACAGTATTCTGACTACGACACATGTATTAAGGAAGAGAATACCCAAGATCTGAGCCATGGCATTACTCAATAATAATATGAACAATAATTTGATGACATCAAAACTTTTTGAGATTGTATCCATTTTGAATCCGTAAATGCATTGCTTCTGAAGCATGTGTTAGAGGTATGTCCAGCCCTATTTGGAAATTGCCACTAACATTGTCGACTAAACCTGGCTCACAACTTCATTAAATGAAATGACGGACTAATTGAAAACTGAGATTATTTAGGAACAAGCATAGGAAGCTGAAATTACGCATTGAATTACGGTACTATCCATAATCAAAGAAGTGCTTTTGACAGTTCCACAAGAAATAAACAAAAGATGTAGTAAAGCTAGAGAAAAGAAGTGTCTTTTTGTATACTTTCCTCCAGTCAGTTGTTATTGCAGGAATTACGTAATCAATAGGATGAGATACATATACCTTCCAACATAAATTGTAGAAATATTTCGGCAGGCATGTTAGCTCAATTTTGTTTGGAAAATGTTATCTGGTCAAACTGTTAGTATTCATAACTTCACAGAATGAACTCGCATTATAAGTGATATTAGGGTAATATGGTTAGGTTTGAATCATTCACTCTCGGTTGGAATGGCTGAGGGTGGGAGTAAGAAGGATGAAGAATATATATCCTTCTTATACACTACCATTATGTAAAGCTACACTCTCTTACTGAATACCAAAAGAAAAATTATCATTTTAAAAGTGCAAACAGTGTTTCAATTTCACAGAAGGTTCCAGCAACACCACATAGGTAGAAGTTGAGACATCCTTTTAAAAGCCATACAAAAAGCATTTACATCCTCAATATCTATATGCATCATATTTAAAAGTCAGTCCCACATCATGGAAATCATAAACCAATATGATGTGAGACCATACTTGTCATGAAATTCTTATCTAAGATAATGCTGAACACAGCAAACCGCAGAAGTCCATTTTTTGCTCATTTCATGACAATATAGAATGCCAAAAGATCCTTCCAACTCAGCACATTCCACAATCAGCAGCTTGAATATTGAGCATGTTTTTGAGTATGAACAATAAGTGAGTAAAAAATGATGATCCAAATAATGTGGGGAAAATGTGCATGGAGCAGAAACTAAAAACAAGTTAACAGTATAAAGAACCAGACCTGTTGAAAGGTTAGTTCCCTGAATTTTTCTGTGACAGGCTGGCTCTACCCAATCATAAGCTTTGACATGCAAGGAACCATACAAAACTTTGCTTAAAACAGTCATGCCAGGATGGTCATGAAGTGGAATCACAGACGAGGTAGGGAAGCAAAATATACAGATCTGCGAATAAACCCATATAACTGTCAGTGAAAGTTTCAAAAATAAAAGTATTATTTACTAGTTCCATGGAAAAGATAAAAATTAATCAATCTTATAGACAAAAGACAGGTTTGGAAAAAATCACTGTAGTACATGTAGCAAGTAAAGTGTAGCTAGGAAATAGGACATCATACATAGAATGAGGAAAGAGTAGAGAAATCGCCGTGCATAATCCTTGCCCCTTTGTAGTTCGCATGTTCATTTTTATCATTGAGTAACCTATGAAAAAAGCATTGGTTTCCCAACCATTTTTCCAACTGTGAGCTCAATGCGTCCAATTGAAGTAGAACTAAAACAGCTAACTTGGCAGAAGACACATCTATGACTTGTCTCAAGCATGCTCTAGAGGTAATATTGCTAAAATGGAATAGTTTGAGAAGATAAATTCCTATAATGTCTACATGATGCGAATATTAAGCACATAATTTTACAAGGGACAATGAAGTAAACTTTTTAGACGACATAAAGGTTGGAAATCTGTAAGCACAAAATAAACATACAAATATTTTCCACAAGATATTACAACAAAGTTGTAAAGAAACAATAAGCAAAAGCATACTGTGAAATTTTATCCCTCATGTATATCCACATAGGTTATTGGTTGAGCCCATCGATCTACTCTATTGTATGAAAATATGCCAAAAGGACCATGACCTCTGTCATCTGTTTTGCTAGCATCACTAAGACCAACATCGGCAGGACCAATAGCGTCTGCAAAATTGGCATGCTTAACTGTCGGATAGGATATCAAATCAAGTTAAACTGATGTTTCAAGATTGATTTAGCAGAAGTTGACTACTAATATTTCACCAAAACACTAGACCATTGGCAAAATAACATTCCTCGAAATCCCAATAAATGACAACAAGAACTCACAACAATGAGCTAACATCATGAAAAGCAGTAAAAAAAATTTAACAAAATGCAGGGATGACATGAAGCATACTATGACAGTAAGGAAACAAAGAGCCTGACATGTGACATCAAATCACAACTAATACAATCCAAGCCCTCTAAATAACAGAATGATGTTGTTCCATTAAATGCTGGCAGCATCACGTTGGTGTGCAGGGAGCTGAGCATTTGGAAGACGAGATGCGGTGCTCAAAACCAGAATTATTCCTTCTGATGAAATTTCTGAAATAATGCTAAATTATTCTTTATAATCTGATCTTTCTAATTCTGAAACAGAGGGTATGAACATATCACAATGGAACAGAACAAGACAAAGATTATTATTCGAAATTCCAATCAAAATTTATCTCGAACCTCATTCTTAAAAAAATATTACGAAGAGAACACATTCAAAGTCTATGGAATCAGGTTAACATATACACAATAGCGTCAATTAAAGAAGCTAATTAAACAGAGGCTCAAACAAACTCCAATTCTTGAACTAATTTAAATCGAACTCACAAAATTGACATCAATGTCTAGGAAGAGACCAACGTTAACAACAGAAAACCCTCGAAAAAGGTCGAAAATGAATGAAATAATCAACTGTAAAAAGAGGAAGAGATACCCAGTAGAGAGGAGAGCTTGCTAACAGCACGAGTAGGGGAAGAGGGAAAAAAGGTTTCAGTGCAGAGGTCGTAGAGTGCTTGCATGGCGGAAGAGGAAGAAGAATTCCTGTTGCTGGCCATTGCGCAAAACCTCCGGTAGAAACGCCGACAGATTGATTCCATGGGAGGACGAGGATCGATAATATAAAAATGGTGTACTCCACCATCAGGGCCCCATCGTCCCTGTCCTGGGATTGGGGGAGGAGGTAAATCGTAGGATGTGCCTTAAGTGGCTCATAGGGATGACTCACTGTTAAATTTGTGCTTGCAAGGAGCAAATCCATGCCAAAAGCAGAATTCGAACTCCCACCCTACAGCAACCAAATTCAGCTTCCACCCTCCCATCTACCACTTGAGCTATACCCTAGGGCGAGGATCGATAATATAGCATAGAGGTGTGGACGCTTATCCAACACAGGTTAAACACTACACGATTTCACTTCACAATAATAATTAGCAAAGGCAAAAACTTGCGTATTACTCGCTCATGAAAATGGTCGGTGAAAAATGTTTCGATTTATTTTAAAAACGTTTTGGTTAATCGCTCATATAATCTCTATGCAGGTGTATTGGTACAATCTCACGTATAATTGCGTGTAGCCTCGGATGGAAGATTTGTGTATGTAGTTGCAAACAATGTTGTCAGATCGGAGATCAAATCGATAGCCCAACAATTCAAGATTTAATTGGTCGGATAGAGAATTCAACTGAAAAAAATAAAAGAATGACATTATTGTCATCCAAATTTTACTTAATGCACTCGATTTGCATACACATGTTTCATTAATATCTTCGGACATTCTTTTAAATCCCATCCATTTATTTGACGTATCAAAATAAATATTTTGCTTTTACACCCGCATCAACAACATACATTAAAAACAACCTTACCAAAAACACACATTAAAATCACACACTCACAAAAACACACATTAAAATTACACACACAAGTAACACCAAAAACACCTACCTTTTAATGAGACGAGTATAAAATTATTATATTTTTATAATTAATTATCACTTTTCATTTATATTTCGAATTATTTTTGAAATAATTCAATAGAAAATTATCACTTTTCATCAATTAAATAGTACTCCCTCCCTCTATCCTCAATCTATCCGTTTACTTTTTGTACGTGGATTGAGGAGTATTATTATTTAATGTATAGTAGGTAATTATATTAGTGGGGTGTGTAGATCTCATATATTAATTATAATAGTGGGTGGGTCTCATGTGTTCAAAAGTGAAAATGGATAGACTAAGAGTGAACGACCCAAAATTATAAAATGGATAGATTAACAATGGACGAAGGGAGTATCATTTTTTTATTAAAATATCTTCACTTCATATTAATTTCACGGAACTAGTTCTGTGAAACCTCACACAAGTGTTTTGTCATATAATAATAATTCTCCTTTCAAAATAGTATAATGATAAACCCCAACTTGCTCGATGATACTTCATCTCGTGTCACAATGTTGCACTATAAAATTTACATCATAATAAGATGCACGTTAGCAGTAGAATAAAAAATCATAAAGAGGATCCCTCAGCATTGAGTATGTCAAGCTCCTTTCCAACGGTTAAGTTTTCTTTGTTGCATCCAGAAACTCCTGAAGGTCCTCCAGTTTTGCACCAAAAAGACCTACAATATCAAAACCCAGCACAGCATTTGAGAGACAAAACAGATTAATTGAACCTGTACTAGCCATTACAATACAATGAATGATACCATTGCCATTGTCACGAGTTAACACTGTTAGATCGACAATATCACTTCCTAGATTCAGCCTTTCAACGACATCACGTGGGGTTTCCATCCGTTTCCTTTTCAGATTCCCCAATTTTGTGCGAAAATCTGATGCCATGCTTGTCAGCTCTGCATCAACCAAGAATCAACTTATCATTTTCTTTTGGGAGGAAAGAAAAGAATATACTTCCTTAGATAAAACACACACACACAACAGTTGAATCTTCAATAGAGAATGTCCACCAATTGAACAAGGAAACCTCATTTTAAATCTCCGTCACAACTGGTGGCAAGTTAGAACAAACAGAACTAATATAGATTGGAAAAACAAGCAATCGCAATTTTTCCAGATCAGAACTTCAATTAACAGCAAAAGTAAGCAAATCACATGAGAATTTATCAACCAAATTGATTTTGACCTCCTCACATTTGAGCACAATCAATTTAGAAGACTCTGTGATCAGATTTAGACACAATTGAAAAACTCATGTTTTACCATTAGATCATGGTGATTAAAGACCACGAGTGTTTATATAAAACACTTATTTAACTTTCAATCATTTATAATTTTATATACTTATATTCATTACCCGCAAAGACACATATGTATATGTTCAGACAGGCTTAGATTTGAGGGTCAAGTTGGGAATTGACTCGAATTTTAGACCTGCAGTGGAAGTGTGGGAGGGTGAAAATAGGATAGACTATGCAAAAGGACTATTGTCCAGCCTACTATAAGAGTGAGGCCTGAACTTTTCTGGTTCGTTAACAAACATAAGTAAGGCTAAGGCTTTTCTGAAGCCTATTTAACTAAATATGCTTTTACAAAAACCCAACAGGCTGACCTGATTATGTTAATTATAGTATTTGAATATATAACTATTATAAGTATGTGATAAAGTAGAATTGATAATAAGCATTAAATTGAAGGGAAAAAAAATATCAAAAACAAAAAAACAAACTTTAAAGAGGCTTCCAGGTCTGGCCTGTTTACATAAAAGGTCAGGCTGAGCCAATAAAACATAGAAGGTGAAGTTTAGACCAAACCTTTGTTCACTAGGCTATGCTTTTGTATACAAAACTTGGTCGGCCAATTTCCACCCCAAGAACCAATCTGAGGGGTATAAAAGGAATTTTTAGATTTGCACCAGACCCGACATAATCCCTTAACAAATAGAAACTAGGAAAAAGAAAAAAAGCCATTATATACCATACAAGTGATGATTAGTGACAGTCACAGAGCATCTAAGGAAGCAAAATAAAGGAAAATGCAGTTATCTTTTCCATACAACTTAAGAAGAAGGAGGGGGTTCTTTCAGTTCTATACGTGTGCTTTAAATTATAGTACCTTGAAACAATTGGGTTCCACCCGCAGAATGGTTACACGACAAAGTTTGTATCTCCAGGGCACGAAGTTCTCTATCAAGTTCAGCAGATTCTTTTCCAACCTGTGTTTGAAATATAATTTTTTTTGCAAGTGCAAAGTGCAAGTACAATTTACAACAGAAAAATCCACTTTAACTCAATTACCAAAGCAAGTCTGTCACGGATGGATTTCAACTGCATGTCCAGTTCCACATCCATGAGAGCATCAAGATTTGGTGAATCATCTTCATGCAACCCATTCTACAACATGATATTCACAGTGAGTCTGATGTATAACTTATGATACTAAAACAAGGAAATACTAAAGAAATTTGGAATTCAATTATGGATTAAAATAACAATAATGAGTTGTATTCTAAATGAGAATCACTGACCACATGGAGAAATTGAACTGCTAGCGATTAAAAGAATTATAATATCTATTCACAACATGATAGATTTGTGGTAAAGTTCATAGTAGTAGTGATATTACAAGGAACTGAGAACTGAATATTACGGAGGAATAATGATATGAGAGGGATACAAGTCTTCAGATAAACCCATTAGAAGAACTCTGCCCAGCATAATGGCTGGTTATAACTCTTTACTCAAGTTTTTCTATGCATAGTCCTAACCACCTTATCAACATAACAACATTCCTTAGGTTAAGACTTAAGCCCCCAATCAATCTCCCAAGTATTAAGTTATATCATTCAGAAATCAATGTGCTCAAATTATTCTACAGGTATCCCTCAACTCTCCATCTTTAGCATAAGCAGTTCATTGATTAGCTCTATCTAGTATAAATACCGCCCAGATCAACACACACAATAGTACTTGATCACTAATAGCTTTTTACTATTTTTTAAGAGTGTTTTGCTCAAGTGTCTGAAGTCAACACAATAGTTCATTCTCTTTCCCCTGCTAGATAAAAATCACGTAATACCATTCAGTGGCAACTAGGAACAAATATCATTTCCTAAGCACATAAAGGCAGAAATGGTAGCACATATGTTTGATTCTATGAATCTATCACGCCAAATAAACGAATCATAATTGAAATAGACTTTCCAGAAACAAAGAATAGCCTATTTTAATAAAAAAAAATAAGTGTAACCACGCAGAAGAACAAAATACAATGAACGGGAAAAAACTGTACATTAACTTATGAAGGTTCTGATAAAAAAATAATAAAGTAATTAATTATATAAGTAACTGTAACATACAGTTTTTGCCAGCGAAAATCCTTCAGGTACGCTAAAAATGAATCGAAGACAGTATTCTTCCCACATCTGCATTCGCTGGTGGAGAGTTGATTGAATCAAACCTCGAATATTCTCCATGCCCTACATTTCAAAACAAGTACCGGAACAACATGAATCCTAGGAAACATGAATATGTGAACCCCATCCAGAGGGGGCAAAAATCGAATTAACAATTGGTCCCACAAAAATTACAAATTCATCTACGTGAACAACAAATTAGTGCCTTGATAAGTTCATCGGATCTGTCGGTGCCCTCAGTATTAAGCATTGTAGAAGCTTCCCTGCAACGAATAAGGCGGAAAGAAGTCAGAAAAGGAGGATAATTGAGGGGTAAGGTGAGGGGAGGAATGGGGAGAGAGAATTTATTACTTGAAGAAGAAATCGAAAGCCATATCAAGCTTATCTTCAACAATATTGAAGACCTCATTGATGAAGAGCTGAGGGTTTAGATTCAAGGATTCAAAAATAGCCTCGCTGTTGGACCCTTCCATATCTTCTGCTTCAGTTCTTGGAGGGAGACTCTGTTGAGTGTTTTCACAATTTGAAATTCACAATAAGAAAATAAGAGAGAGAAAACCTGTGTACTCACCATTTGGATTCAATTTCCTCTTTGTCTGTTTATTTGATATGTGGCAAGCGTAGGAGATAGTGATTCAATTGTTATAGTGCAGCGTTGCAGGGACAGAACCAATGACGATGTTGTTTTATTTCTTTTATGAGTATAATGAGTAATTATAAAGCAATTTTGAAAACACAATTCATATATACTAGATAGGGTACCTCATTCCGTGTTAACCCATATTTTTTGCGAATTTTGATGCAAAATTTAATGTATATAGTCGTAGTATCTTAATAAAAATTAATGTTTATATTATTACAGCTACACAAACTATCTCACATGAATTACGTAAAAAGCTCAGAAGCAGTAACACATGACTCCCGAAATACAGCCGACCATGATACCCATTGGGTTTAGACAGAGAACTACACAAGGTAAAATGAAATGCTATTTTTTGTGAATTTAGACAACTGCCAGGAAATGCAAAATAATTCAGTTAAACATAGAGAACAAGGAGATAGAGAGACTATGAATTCACTTATATTCATATAAGCCTGAGCCTTTGTCAGGAAAATAGGAACCCCATCAACGAAACCTGAATAAAACAACCGAAAGGCCTCTCTAAATAGTAAATACTAAACAGCTGAATAAGTTATTAATGTCAGTCCAGAAAAGTATTAGAAATGTGTAAGCATATTATCACATAGGCTACACTAACCTTTAGAGATTATGCCCTAAAAAATAATTTCTCAGGAAAGTAGAAATATGTTTTCCTAATGTGTCGTAAGCTTGTTCGCATAACACCTGTCTTATAGAACACTAAGATGGTAGAAACTAATAAAATTTCTGTAGAACAGGGAGTTATGCAGCTTGAGTATCAAAAAATGAATGTGATATCCTAAATAAATGGTAGGTGTCACAGTGGCTAATACACTTATACATGCAGTTTGAAAGCTTGTACCACCAACTTGCATGATTTATGGCAGTTAATGGTGCAGATTCTTCCACGGAATAAATTTGATAAGTAGCATCTTTGATTTCATTATGTAATTTACATTTTCTGTTATTCATTGTGCCACCAATACAAACTTCAACTTGGCATGCTTAAGCTTAGAGATCACAGATCTTTATGCCTGTAAACTGATGAAGCTATGTCACATGTCTTGATGCTGTCATAAAATTCATTCCAATATACCCAATTTACCATATTAAAAGTTGTAAAGGCCACAAATTCTGCACTCCTAATTAAATTTACCGCTGACTGATAACATTCTATACCAATATTAAAAGTTTTAAAGGCCACAAACTTTGCACTCCTAATAAAATCTACTGCTAACTGATGACATTCATCCATACCTCGCAAATTCAAATGTGACCAAAAAAAAAGATGATGAGCTCGCTCAATCAAAAAGTAGCCTAAGTTGTGTTATTTATTTGTTTTTTCAGTTTATCGAAGATTTATTACTCATGTTCCAAAAGAAATTGTAATTCGATCGATGTTTAAAAGTTATTATCTAACCAGAGCTTTTTATATCCTGCTCAACCATTTTCAGTTGGTGATATGATTAAAGTATGACTTTGACAATTTTTGAGAAAATTGGAGGTGTTTTCTGCTGTTTGAAAACTCTGGTTATAACTTAAATACATTCCACTATCTAACAGGGATGTTCTTAGACCATTGTATAGAAGTTTGAGAAATCTTTAGCTGCTGCAATTAGTTATTTACATAGGTAAGAAACTTAGTTTTATATCTAATCAAATTGAGACAAGGAAAGAAATTAAATTAATCTCACACACTGGTGGGTGGGGGTTTGTGAGATATGTAATAATTATGATATGTTATTAACATTAAATTGCTCCGAATAATTATACCTAATCTTACACGTATCCTTTTTCTTCTCTTCTTCCTTTATCTTTATTTTCATTGTCAACTACATCATTACTGACTGCAGGAAAATTTACTATTACTGTCCCAAATTCTCTATTTTCTAGCCATGGTAATGCAATGAATGTACTTGTCTGAGTCTTCCATAAGTGTGATACTTCTATTTGTTTTCTGTTGCATGAATCAATTAATATGTCAGATTCTTAAACTAAATTCTACAATCAGCCTTCTCTAATGGTTGCACTACATATATTATGATCAAGAGAACCAATTATGCGTTGTACTATACGTTTTCACATGTTCTAATCATCATATCTTTTGAAATTTCATTTATTTCCATTTGTACTTTTTTATGCCAACATACCCTCATTGATAAACACAATTTTACCAATAAGGTCCTCCGAAAGTGTGATTACACAGACATAGCTTAATAACATGTAAGCATGTCACTAAATACTAAACAATGGTGGATGCTTGCTGCTTCAAATAAAAAAACACATACATATCACACAATAAATATGCGTGTGTAGCAGTCATATAATTTCTTCGAAACAATTCGTCGAACACCTTATGGAGGACACATTTAAAGCAAACACCTATCATAGCACATATAAATCTGTATACATAACTACCTAGTGGGACGTGGTGAGGGAGTGGAAGATACCTTAGTGTTTTCGCCTTCTTCTTGAAAGTAGAGGAGGAGGGGGAATGCCCAATTAAGATTGTTATATGAAAATTGGGAAATTGGAATGCTTAATAGGGATTCTAATACTTATAAGTAAATTGGAAACTTGACGCTACAAGATTAAGGCATAAGACTAAAAAGCGAAGAAAGATGAGGTGAAGAGAAGTGAAAGCAGAGGGAGATGGAGAGGAGAGAGCGTGTTTCTCATGTGAGAATCGGGATGAGAGTGAAGATGGTTCAAGAACATAGCAAATTAACAACAGCAATCCACCTACGTGCAGTGATGTGAGTGGACAAACCTGATAAACACGAGCTTTGAGGAAAACGTGAGGCGGTGCTCTCCGCCTTGACCTTACGCTAGTGGCAGCGCAACGCAAAATTTGTGGATGAGCAAATCGAGGGAAGATTTGGTTAATAGGGTTGATTCCAGCGCAAAAATTGAGGTGAGCAAAATTTGGTTGATTCTAGGGCAAAATTTCGAGCACAGAATAGAGAAATTCAATATCCAGTAATTAGGAATTCAAAGGGAAATAGGGTTTTTGAATTGAGCGGGAAACACTTTTAACGTAATTTTATTTTTTTTCATACTAAATTAAAAAATATACTCCCTCGATTCCAACAATGCACGTATTTGGATGAAAATTGTACTGGAAATTAAGATTATAGATTCTCTATTTTTATTTTTTTTATCAGAAAAAGTTAGTTGTTAGTATGGTGAATAGTTAGTTCACCAAGCACCAATACACTCCTCTATCTCCAAGTCTCCTTATTACTCCTCATCTATTTGTTCCCAAAAGAAATCAAACATGGGTCACTCACCTTAGTGAGGATCCAGTGCCCAGGTGGTTTAGCCCACCTAATTAATGATTATAGATTCACTATCAACCGGCATCTACTTCACAGATCCTAATAAAAACTTTTTCAAATGTGTTAAGTATCTTCTCATGAATTGGTAAATTAGGTGAGACTCATTTGTACAGAATAACGACCAACGATCAATCTTCATCAATTTGACTGAGAATGTGAAATGTACTTTGGGTAGTTGAATACTCCCTCCATCCCGCGTTAAAGTTGATGTTTGCTTTTTGCATGAAGATTAAAAGATATAATATTTTAATGTGTGGTGAGATAAAGAGAAATAATATTTAATGTAAAGTAGGTAGTTGTATTAGTATGGTGTGTGGATCCTATAATTAATTGTTTTGTGTGGGCCCAACTTGATAAAAAAGGAAATGTAAACCTTAACTTGACACAACCAAAAATGATTGTGTGTAAAAAAAATGTGATATTTTTGTAATATTGCAGTATTGTAAGATTATTGATATCTGTGTATTATTTTCATTTTTAGGGTGTGAAGTGTTATTGGAACTAAGGATGGCAATGGGACAGGTATTTCGGGGTATCCGGTCTGCCCGAACCCTAATGGGTAGGGTACGGGTAGTTGTAAATGGATTTGGGACGGGTACGGGTACGGGTAGTTGTAAGAAACCCGCGGGTACCCCGATTATATATTTTTTTTTATAAAATTTAATACTCCCTTCGTCAAGGTGTCCATTTGTTTTTTGCACGTGAATTAAGGAATATTATTATTATATGTAAAGTGGGTAGTAGGGAAGTGATGTACTAATGTAAAGTGGGTAGTAGGGAAGTGATGTACTATATTGTGTACTTTTTTACTAAATAGGGGAAATGAATACCTTTGAACCGGAGTAAAATGGACACCTTAGAAGCGGACGGAGGGAGTATATATTGGAGTATAATTTATATATTATAATACATTTTATATATTTAATCAAATAGTTACAAATTTTATTTAATCATATTTATTAAATTAAAATAGTAGAATTTATATTATATTTATTTGATATTTAATTAATAATAATGTAATTTTTATTATTATAGTATTTATTTACACAATAAAAAAATATAAATATATATAAAATAAATGAATATTAAACGGGTACGGGTACCCGTGAGTATTGATAATCGGGTACATGTACCATAATAATTTTTTTAAACGGGACGTATACGGGTAGTTTTTTTAATTGGGTACGAATACCCCAAAATAAGCGGGTGCCCTACCCGTTATCATCCCTGCTTGAAACAGATCAAAATAGAAAGTGTGCAAGTTTTCTTTGGACCGAGAGGGTACGGAATATTTGTACCTAGTACCATTAAATTATGGCATAGATTTGTATAAGACTATCTTACGTGGTGACTTTCGTGAGATGAATAAAAAATGATAATATTTTAATATGATTCTTAATAGGTGAAAAGTAATAATGGTACAGTGAACTATTTTATGACAAATTATTATAATATAAATAAAAAGTGACAATATTTTAAAAAAAAAATGATAACGAGTTAGGCTCTTGTAAACCGGGTTTACATCATAAACCATTGTAAACTCTATGGTCCCTCTTAATTTAAATACCCTACTGGTCGAACGGCTCCTCTCCTGGTCGAGCGACGTCTCGAAACTCGTGTTTTCCAATTCTGAGTACTTTTGTCCTATTTTCCTGTATAAATATGCTCAAATAGCCTCAGTAGCATCTAATTCAGAATATTTCTATAAACATCCCAATTTGCTTCGATTAAGGACCAAATCGTACTCAATTTCCACACAAATCAGAACTCAAAATACGTGAATTCTCACTCTCATCACCTAGCAATACATATATGATAACTAATTAAAAAAAGTATAAAATTGTTTAAAATATTCCATTTAATTACCTAAAAATTCCTCCTGTTTTCTTACCTAAAACATGAAAAATAAAAAATTTTAAAACTCCACATACAAAAATATGTGAAACGTACTATGAGATGAAGAGGGTAATTTTTTATGTCCTAAAAGTAATTTCGATAAAATTAAAATGAAAGGTGAACCGGTTTCATGATATTGTTGAATATTGGTTGATTATAGTATGTATGAGGCTCCTGTGCACCCGGGCGCACGGAGCACATTCTGTGCGTCTTTGCAATTTTCATGCCCATTTGCAATTTAAATTCCTAGCAATACATATGTTTAAATATAATTGGAGGGGGAGGGGTGCGCAGGAGCTTTTGCCTTATAGTATAGGGTTGATTCAATTATGCTATTTATGGCTTGGATTGTGCAGTTGGATGATTGTAAGGTTGTTGAGTATAGTAGTATAAGGTTGATTCAATTATGCCATCTATTTCTTGGATTGTGCAGTTGGATGAGTGTAAGATCTAATAAACGTGATGCATTGGTGTTTTATCAGCTTGGATGGCGATTAAGAGCTGTTGCAACAGAAAATAGATGGAAGTTGCTGAAGACATTTTTCTAGTGCAAACTTGAAACTGGTGTATATACATCCAATTAAGAGAATTAGGGGTGTATTTTATAATAGGATCAAGAATGGTTACATTCCAACTCATCTTGTACTCTCTCTATCCGCCGAAAAAGTATACATTTTGCTATTTTTGGTGTCCGCATTGACCGCACCAAAAGTATACATTTCTCTTTTTAAACATATGGGACCCACACACATCAGTAATACATTTAATATATGGGACTCACACACTCCACTAATACAACTACACATTAAATAATAATAATCATTAATCCACGTGCAAAAAGCAAATGTATACGTTTGGGCGGACGGAGGGAGTACGTTGTATATAACTTAGAAGTTAGCTGGTCAAGTCAGTTTTCACACCTGGCCAATTTTCTGCTCTAGTTGCATTATTTGCATTAAAGTTTTCATCTTTGAGTTGTAAACATCTGAAATTAATAAGAATTTCTCTCACCCAAATAGGATGTAGGAGGAGTATCTCCAAACCTCTATAGATCATTTGTCTCTCGTTTTTAGCTTCACAACTCTCACAAGATCATACTTGTTCTTAGTTGTTAGTTTCATCAAGTTTGTGCTTTCTGAAGTACAAGAACTTATCAGAGACAAACTTTAAGTTGAATTTGTTTGGATGAAATGAATAGTAGTGGTAATTATAGGTCTGTTAGGATAATATTTTACACTATTTCGACGTTGTTAGCTGTAACAACAAAATGAATTACAAGCATTGTACATCTTTAAGTGCAGCCATGCAACTTTACATCTAATTTGAGGTTCCCCACTATAGTATTCATATTACTGTTGCAAAAATAGCTCATTCCTTCTCTGCTCTACCCGAGTCAGTCCAGTAGCAATCGCGCACATCCCCACAAACAATCTTCACCGAGCATACTAATGAAAATCAATGCACTGAGTAACTAACTACACTAAACCTGGTGGGGTTCAGATTAGAGTTTGTTGAATCATTGGCAAACAACAAAAAAATCAAGATACAGACAGGTAGGCGGCGCACCTCAACCCGTTTTTGATTTATTTACCAAAAATGACCGTCTTGATGACAAGGGAGTGACAACCTCCCATATGTTGTGGAGAAAGCCCTTGTCATATATGTTATTCTTAACCACTTCTACCTCTTCTAAATGAGATCTTCTGAAGAATGTCTTCCATTTGCTCTGTCGAGGCTTCCTCTCTTGATGTAGTTCATCCAAACTGGATTTTAGAGCTGCTGCACTAGCCTTTGCCTCATTTACCTTCCTCTGCCAGCTTAGATGCTCTTGCCATTTAAAGCTCTGTGATAAGAAAAATAAATTAATGTTTAATTCCTCAATACCATCTGCCTTTTGTTTTGTTTCTTCTTCAACTTCAAATAATTATATGTGTGTGTCCGTGGGCGTGTGTGTGCCAGGTGGGAAGTCGTATTATTCTGTACTATAAATCGTTGATTACTGTTTCCTATCAGAGCACGACAATCAGAAACTACATTGAAGGAGATATATCAATTCATCGTTATAAAGAGTAACAACACTACTGAAATGATGTGAAGAGATGTACCTCATTTGTGGTAGTGTTTGTTAGACAAAGTTTAGCATGGTATGCGAAGAAACCAAATAACAGAAGCGCAATCGCGGCTAGGAACACCATAATGAGGATTTGCGTGTTATAGGAGTTTACCAACCACTGCCATAAAGTAGATACAAAGAATCATGAGAGTTGTGACAAAATAAGCACATTTAGCAAACATTATCTTAGGCTCATCATGCAGTACATTAAATAATTTTTTAGGGAAGTACTAATTTATCCCACTAACTGAAAATGTGACACTAAGGAGATAATGGAAATATAAAACTTCCCAGGTTTTCCACTAATATAAGCAGCCGTAGGGCATTATCACCTAGGCATGGCAATTGGTGTGTCAAACTCATTAGAGTGGCGAGACCATAAACGATTCATAGTAGGCTTTAGATATTAGTGCCTGGCACCCATGATCCACCCCATCACATATGATTATGTGGAACATATGTAGTATATTACGTATATATTTATTTAAAATAAAACATAATATCTGCATAGAAAAAAATAAATTCAGGATAATTAGTCATTTGTTAAAAACAATAATTTTTTTCACATTTAGGAGGTGTTTGGTTGGAGGGGTGTAGGGTTTGAGGAATGGGAATGATAGTAGAGTGGGTGTTTATTACTCTACTATCATTCCATGAATAGAGTTTTTACTACCAATTTCTTATAAATCATCTATTCCTCACACTTTTGGAAGGAATCAAAGTGATTCCACCCCACTTCTATTCCTTTTCCTTTTCCCATTCCCCTGCCCAAACCAAACAGCCCCCAAGTAAGTTCTTGGTTCATAATGTCAAATTGTCGTCCTTAGATAGTCATTATTATGATTTCATTAATTTGCACAAAAAAGATGGAGCATTTCTAAAATAAAACACCATATCTAACACATCTCAAATCAGTGAGGTGCATCAACTTTGGGATGGGTCAATGTCCTATATTTTCACTAACCCACCCTATACATCAGCTGGAAGCTACCATATGGATTCAAAGTGGTCAACTTTAGAAGCAAAAACTTCCTCTTTATAAACAATCACGACGAATTTTTGTGGTATATGCAATAAGCAATTGCACCCACAAGACAAATGTTTGTTGTTGGATGCCAAGACATTTACAAAGTTTATATCTTAGGCCAACCTATGCAGCATTCATCTACTTCTTTTAGGTAATGCCCCACCTAATCCCATTAGTTCAAGATTTTTATAACCACCAAAATAAATAAGAAGGAAAAGTCATCACACATTTCCTGCTAATTGAAGAAGAGTTTGTTTGGCCCTACAATCAGCACATTTAGAATGCAGCTTTTCCACATGAAATGTGAATCATGGTTTTTTTTCTTCCAAGTTCATCTTGTAGGGATCAAATTCATGGCCTGAAAACTATCATTTTGCGGAGAAAAAATGTGAATATGACCACTCATATAGTTTGTTGAGCCAATGTCAGAACATGTTAAAGGGAAAAAAATGCAGCATATGTATAGAGTTCATTTGATCGTATTAGAACTTGAAATAAAAGGAATTTCAATGAGCAGAGAACACAGACATCAAGCTTGCAACAAAAGGTGCCACTCTTTGTCTCAGATGGAGGTAAAATAAATACTCACCTGTAAAACAAGTGGAGCCAACTTTCTGAAAGAATTTTCAATTCCATAATAAGCTGCAATACCATTTGAAAAGGAGAGGAATAAAGGTTCATTAAAGGTATTACAGACCAATATAACCACAAAAGAGACAAAACTAATAAAAAACAAATCAAACCTGTTAGAATGCGGATAACTTGTAATTCTTTCAGTCTACCAGCAAGAATTAATACAAGAGCAACAATTCCATACATGCAGATGAGGAAATGCCTGCATAAGTTTAGAAATAGCATAAGGACCCAATGACATGCCGTACATTTCATCTATGGAGATCCCCAACAGAATCTCTGGTAGTGGAAGAAGTTTCCTATTTTTCTAGTCAGCTGGGATCAAACAGTAAACAATATGGACCCACAGTTTCTAATTATCAGTAACAGGTTTTTTTTTTTTTGAAAAAGGAATATTATTGCTGTCGGGTATGAGATTTACCCAAAACAAACGAGTACAAGTTACAAAGATAGCACACTTATCCTAACTTTTACTACAGGGACAAACATCAACCATAATTAACCATTTTTCAGTATACAATAGCCAGGGTCTCCAGACCAATCAACGTATCTGATATTCAACTTCACTCTTTTCTTTCTCCATATCCACCAACTCCATACTTGGGATTTTATTTCGTCCATATTCTTCGTTAGATTCCAGCCTATATCTTTAAAAACTATATTGTTTCTACTTTTCCATTTTCAGTAACAGGTTTAAAATTAAAACGTCATACCCAGTATCTCATTAAACGCGCTTTTAAATCATACTCTTCTTCCAGTCCACCAGTCACATCAGAGCCATCATTCTATTTAAGTTTTCACAGGTGCATTTAACCCTTGGTACAACACCAAACAATCACAAATTGAGTCTCCCGTAAATTGATTATTCATTCCTAGTAATCCTTCACCTCAAACATTTGTTACTCTGCATCTCAGAATTTGGTCATGTTAACATCTGTGTTAATCTTAGAGACTAATCATATGCTGACCATATGAAAAAAGATTATCCAAACATAAAATGAGATCAACTGCGAATCTGATTTTCATGTACATAGTCATTTCTTCTGGATAAAATGTTCCATCCCATGATAAAGTGCTGTAAATCAATAGCAAAAATAAAACTAGTATATTTTTTCCTGTCTAAGTTATAACTCACCAAATAATAAACGCCATGAAGTATCTTGTGTTTCTCTCTCCGATGCAATTATTCTTCAAAAGAGATAATGAAATCATCTAAATAAGGCAGTCTAATTGTTATTATTGGTATAAGGAAGATGAAATTACAGAATGTACCATCCACGCACAATGGTGGTCAAACCGAGCTACACAACGATCACATATGCTGCAGTGCTTTGACCTAGCAGGTCTGGTAACGCAAGAGGCCAATTAAAAGTTAAATAAAGTTTTAATTATTTCAGGAGAGCTTAGGATTTCTGATATCCAAAATAATGAGCTTACTTGGGGATTTTGCAGGTTGAGCATTCTTTCTCTGAGAAGATAATGTTGTCATAGGGATAAGCAGAGAGGTATTGAGAAACATTAGCAGAATTCACAACCCCTGGATCAGAAAAGCTAGTCAATAGAAAGAGGAGAATACCCACTCCAACTGCCAAGAAGCTTGTATACCTGTTAATGCATAACTTTCACGTAAAGTAAAAATATATAACTAAGTCCACAAACAGAAACCATAAGATTACAGACAGTACCTGTGAACATCACTTATATAATACCCAGGAATGTAGATAAAGGATGATTCTGAAATGAAGTAGTAAGTTGCTCCAATTATTAACAAATATATCAACTGCATGAAAAGAACAAGAGGCTTAAGTAACAAATTTTTGTACTAATTAAAGGCCAGATTTAAATCTTGCAAATTCAAGTAAATTCTTACAAATTTTCTTAAAATTATTAAGTTAAGTTACAGATTTCCTTAAAATTAAGTCAAGTTGTAGTATATAGCAAAGAAACGTTCTTCTACACGTAGTTAAAAAAAAAAAAGGACTCTTTCTTTGTTATAATCTGTTCAGTAAAACTTTTAACCTACATTTGAGTTAAGATCATTACAACACTCAGGTGTTCTAGGGAAACCAAATAAAGTAGTGCAGAGAGGCAATGGTAGATGAAACTTTAAAATTTGATAATTGTTACTGGCCCATAAAGATCATTTGGGATAAAGAAACCAAAATGGGACTGTTGATCTTAACCTAAGACAAAATGGGCAACATTTTGCTGAGTAAGCTTAAATTTCTGAAAGCAGTTTATAAGCATATGCACTCCAAAGCCTACGTTGCTGCTTGTGAATCTACAAACAGGGAAACGACTAATAGGGTAATTCCCGCAAAGAAAAAGATTTGTACTGTATCACCAAAAAACTTCCACAGGTTTTCAAACTACTTAACACAAATTCCAAGAATTCAATTAACTTCACTTATGATAATGAGCTAGAGTAGCCCTTATAAGCTTGGCTTTATGATTCTCTATACAAAGTAATCCAATGTACAAACTTAGATTCCATAAGCAAGTAAAACAATTCTGGAATAATTACGTGGAACAAGACTAACTTGCAGTGATAGAAGAAAAAGGTAAATAAGAAAAAAAAAAACTAAGAGTATGATAGTCATACTAATAACCATAGGATAAACAAGGACCAAAATAAAGAGCAGAAAAGTTACTTAATACCCCAAAGAGTCAGTAATAAGCTAAGAAGTTAATTCAACACAACACTTCCACAACGATTACACAGGGCAAAAGCAGAAGATATCAGCTAATAAAATGGTTGACGAAATTTCATAGCACAACATCAGCAGCAATTCAAGTACCAATTTAAAAAAACACAGCAGAATCTTTGCAAAACAAAAGATAATAACCAAAAATTGCAAAAGGTACCTGTATAATTGGGTTGGGGCGGTCACAACAATAATACTCAACAGAGAGAAGCGCATTCATGCCTCTTGACCCACACACAAAATGAACAAATCGCCTGTGCCGCCGCCACCATCAATAATTGCAGATTAGAATAGATTATAGATTAAACGGCATAACAGAATAAAGCAAATCACTACATAACAGCGTAAATCATCTCACTTTAGGATCATCACATCAATGGAAAAAGGAAATATACCGGAAGTAATCGTAGGCTCCGAAGGTGATGAAGAAGTTGATGCGCTGAATGAAGGTGCCCTGAAAAATGGGCCACTGCCCACAGAGGAACGAAACCATTACTAACAGCGTCACGAATCCGTGGCACACAAGAAGCCATTGAATTGCCATCAAGAATTGGTTATAGAGGATGGATTGAATATGATTCAGTGCGGATGAGAGGATCTACAGTTCGTTGTTGCGAGGTTTAGTTTATTGACTTGGTGGTTTTGGTTCGTACTTAAACCAATCACTCAACCGCTCTGTTTAAAACCAGTAATCTCGTTTTAGTATTATTTTTTGAGAAATTAAAAATAAAAAATTAAAAAATCGGTTGATGATTTATGTGAAAATTAAGGGAGATTCTTAGCTGACCAAGTTCACACATAGTCCAAGTTACATAAGTAAGTTAAATAGAGCCCACACTTGGGGTCCACAGTGATTATTCCTTGTATGCACCACCTTATTGTATGCATCATCATTCCTTGTATGCACCATTATTTCTCTGCATTAATTGTTTTTTACAGATTCTTTATTAAACTGTAGAGGAGATTCCGGTTTTTTAGGGATTATTATTTGAATTGATTGGTCTCTTCTATTTAATTTTATTTATAATATACTATATATATATATATATATATATATATATATATATATATATATATACACTATATATAATTTTTAAATTGGTAGGTCTTGTATGAGACCGTCGTGAGACCATTTTACACTTTTTAAAATAATTATTATTTTCGATATAAAACGTTAGTACTTTCACTATTAAATTTTATCACTTTTCATTTATACTATAAATTATTCATGAAATTGCATTATCTTTTTTCATTAAATTTTATCACTTTTCATTATAAAAATTATCGCTTTCTTCTGTCTCATGTAAGCAATTACGTGAGACGGTCTCACACAAGTCTTTGTCTTTTTAAAGTATAAATTTCTATTTATAATAGAAAGGAAAATTGAATAAGAAAATATTAAATACAATATAACTTAATAATAAATTAATAAAAATTATTATTATTAAAGGGAAATTAAACATTATTTATATATTTTTATTCATTCAAAACTTATATACTAATAAATGAAATTTTATAAAAATTTATAGGTAAAGATTTGGGTGAGACTGTCTCACGGATCCCTTTATGTAATATGGATCATCTATTAATCCATTAAGTATATATTTTAAAGGGCAATGTTTGGTTGTTATTAAATTAGAAAATTGAGAAATTAAATATGGAATTAAATTAAGTATGTCTCTTATTAAATAGTACAATCCTTACGCGGAATCTAAAATTATAATTAAAAAAATAATAATTTATAATTTAATATATTTATTTTTATAATTTAATATAATTTTTTCTTTTAAGTGTAAAATTTTGATTTATGCATCATGCAAGTGATTTACCTTTTGATCTATATTATTTTCTCTATTTTGGTTTAATGTATTTGAAATACTATTTTAGTTTGTCTAATAATAAAATATTAATTTTTTTTAATAAATAGACCACTAAACAGTTACTAATATGAGTGAGGCTTGCGTGCGCCTGGGTGCACACCATGCGCCTTTAGAATTTAGTATTATGGATATGTGTACATTATTTTGTTTTAAAGGGTATACACTTTAATTAATAAGAATACACTATTTTGTTCTAAAGGTATACACTTTTCATTAAATTTTTTTATTTTTCTTCAAACAATAAAGGGTACACATCTTTATACTAAAGAGTATACAATTTAACACAAAATTCTAAAGGCACACGGAAAATACTCCCGTGTGCCCGAGCGCACACAAGTTTTTGCCTACTAATATATTCATATTATTCTATATTAATAGAATAATATGATGATATATTTCAATATTAAGATAAGTAAATAATTTCATATATTTAAATAAGTTAAATTTTATGAAAAATATATATCTTTATAATAATATATAAAAAAGAAGAGTCAAATTAAGGTGCAATTGGGGCATGCTCATCTAACAATCTTAATTATTAGATTAAATTTTAATTTAATCTTCGCTACCAATTAAATTAAATTTAATAATTAAAATTTTAAAAAAAAAATTGCCCATTGTACTCTAAAATAAATCAATTAACCTACCCCAAAATCACCCTAATATAAATTTAATATTATGAATTAAAAAAAAGTGAAAATTTTTAAACACAAACCTCATCAAATTAACTCTATGTAACAAAATTAATATATGTATTAAGTAAATTACTATACCCTAAAATAAAATCAATTAACCCACCCCCAAAATCATCCTAATATAAATTTAATATTTTGTATTAATAAAAAGCGAAAAAATTTAAAGACGACGCCTCATCAAATTATCTCTATGTAACAAAATTAATATATATATTAATTAAATGAAATAAAATAAATAAATATAATAAATGCGTTGATAAAAAAAAATTATTTAAAAAAATAGAAAAATTATGATTGATATATATATATATATATATATATATATATATATATATATATATATATATATATATATATATATATATATATATATATATATATATATATATAAGGGTTGAATATGAAAGATAATGACAAAATCATAACAATGTCAAAGGAAATAAAAATAAATAAAGTCAATCAATATTAGTAAAAATATTAAAGATATTAACAAAATTAATAAAAAATAAACTAAATAATATAGTTCATATAAATTTGGAATCAAGTATAAAGAAATTCAGAAGAAATAAATATGTATGAATGAAAAGAAATTAAAATAAAATATTAAAAATAATTAAAAGAAATTTAAATAAAATAAATAAAAGATTAAATACTAACATGAAGAAAATTTTAGGAGAATGATTTCTATGCGTGTGAAGCAAGAATAAATGAAGGGTTGAATATGAAAGTTAATGACAAAATTATAACAGTGTCAAAAGCTAATTAAAAAATATATATACTTTATATAGATTTGACATCAAGTATAAATAAATTAATTCAAAAGAAATAAATATATAGGAATAAATAGAAATTAAAATAAAATAAAACAAAATTAATTGAAAGAAATTTAAACTTAAATAAAGTAAATAAAAGATTGAATACTAACCCGAAGAAAGTTTTAGTAGAATAGTTTATTTATGTGTGTATGAAGCAAGAATAAAAGTCTTATTTATAGGTGAAAAAAATATTTTTTTTTAATGTTTCTAAATAAGATTTTATTTTGTTTTATCACATCTATATTCAAATATTTAAATAAAATATTTATTTATCTACATTAAATTTTAATTAATAATTAATTTTGATTTGATTACAATTATATTCAAATCTTAAAATAAATATATGTAATTATCTATATTAATTAATTTTTAAAATAATTGAAAAAATTGTGGAGATGACACCTCATCAAAATTAAACTCTCCTTTAGTATATTAAAGATATATATATTTATATATGACATTTTTTCTTTTAATTTATATTTTTTATTATTTAAAATTTTTTATTCATTTAATTTTATTTTAAATTTAAAAATTATAAATTTATACAATGTGATTTTAATTGATAAAAAGTAATAACTTTGTTGTAAACTACTATATTTCATGAACAATTTATAATATAAATGAAAAGTGATTTTTAAAAGAAAAGTGATAACATATTTCATAAAAAAATGTATTTCACAAACAATTTACTAAAAAAAAAGTTATAACATTATAATAAAAAAATGATTTCTAAACAAAGAAAAGTGATATCCGTCTAATTAAATTGTCCAATGTTCATTGGAATAAAAAGTGATAACATGTTTAATAAAAGTGATACATGATAAAGAAAAAGTGATATCAATTTAATTTAAATATTTTATGAACAATTCATAAGTTAAATAAAAAGTGATAATATTTTTAATATAAAGTTATACTAATTAAAATAAAGTGATAATAAAACCTGTTCATGAACAATTTAGTTAATGAACATTTAAGAATAATAATAATAATAGATAATAATTTATATTAAAATTGAAAAATAATTGATTCGAAATAACATAGTAATTTGCTCGTAGTATGCATAAAACGTTAGTCGCCATTTTGTTAAATTGTGGTAATTTTAATTAATGAAACCAAACAAAACCATTGTTTTTCTTTAATTCTCTTTTATTTTTTATTTTTATTTTATATTAATGGATAGGATCTGTCTCACGTAAAAAGACTCGTGAGACGATTTCACCCAAAATCTACTTAATTTTTTATATATATGAAAGCAAGTGTATACCTAAATACACAAGATAACAACTTAAATAATATTGATAAGTATATTATATCAAATAAATTATTTTTTCAAAAATTTTAATTAAACATCTATATTATTTATATAGTTTTTCTTTAATTCCTTTTTATTTTTATTTTATATTAATGGATAGAATAAGATCCGTTAAAAAAATCCGTGAAACGGTTTCACCCAAGATCTCCCAAATTTATATATATGGATGCAAGTATATACCCAATATACAAGATATATCAACTTAAATAATATTGATAAGTATATTATATCAAATAAATTATTTTTTCAAAAAATTTAATTAAACATCTATATTATTTATAAAAATACTTAAAAGATTATTTTTTAAAAAAAATCAAAAGTAATTACATTAGAAGTGGAGACGTATGATGGAGACGGATGATGCATTGAAGAGAAAAGAATGATACTTTTAAAAAGAAATGCAAGGTGAAGACATCGGGTAGAGAATAAGAGGGTGAACACGACACAATGGTGGAGAATAAAAGAGTGTATACTATGTGGATCTAAAGTATACGGTGGTAGAGTATAAAAGCGTGCATAGAATAGAAGAGTGCGTAGGTTGAAGAGTGCATAGTTTGGTAGAGAAATGGGAGGGTGTATAGAATAGAAAGTGGATAGATTGATGGAGAATAAAAGTTTACTTAACATATATAAAAGGACCCGTTAACCATTAATACAGAAAAGACACAGCGTGTATTATTCTCTAAATCTCAACAATCATATTCTTTCACCTAATACAAATTATATTTTTTTTAATTTTAAAATTTATTATATAGTTAATATGGATGTCAAATTAAAGATTTTTTAAAAGACGAATAATTTGATATATATTTTATTAAAAATAGATTTGTAATAAGAGAATTATTGATGTTTGAATTTTTTTTATAAAATTAAAAAGATAAGTGATAATTAGTGAGAGTGGAGAAAGCAACGTATTTATTGTCTTTATTGGGTTGCGTGAACTAAACAATCTCATATGCAACTAGATATACAGGTTGCCAATACCTATTTAGATGATTTGTTATTATTAATCAAGATTAATCTAACGGATGAGAATTTTCCAAATCATATGTGAGCCTGGGTCAGCTAAGTAAGGCCCGGAAATTAATCGTCATTTAAAAGAAAAGGGGGGAGGAATTTTGAGCAGCATTGTTTTCTTAGATAATCATGAGCGTTTTTAGATTAAAATAAAATTCAAACGGACGAGCCGGGTCCAGCTCGAGCCTTAATGAGACTAGCTGAGTCGAGCTATCGAACGACTTGTTTAATTTAACAATTCTACTCAAGTCTAAGCTTGCCTAATTACTTGTTTTGTCTTTTTCACTAATCTTTAATTAAGGAATAATTTTAGCACATTAGAATAAATTTAAGTGAAAATAAAATGGCAAAAATGATAATTTTTATAATAAAAAGGGTTGTTGTGTGTTCTTAACTAGTTATAATCAAGATTAAAGATGGGAAGATGATTGTTTAACTGAATTAAGAACGATCACAACAAACACAATAAATATGAGAGAGATGGGATCCGACCAAGACCTTTCCAGATTTTATTACTTCCCTCAAGAACAACACTCATAAAAATCCTTCCCGATTACAAGTGTAATGTCATGGATGAGAATGAATAACCTACCTCTATCTCGTGAGAGAAGCTATTTATATTGGCAGTGAACCCTAGCGATCGACCAATCCTCCGTCGCCACCTGGACCGAGACTAACAATCATTAATGGGAGCTAGGCGGTACACCAGCTGCTTTTGGGCTGTTGCATGGGGCTGCCTGGCGACCTGCAGGGTACAGCAGACACTTTTTGTCCTTTGCTTGCTTCTCATTGGCGGGTGAAGAGGAGCATGCCTGGTGTATGTTGTCTTCTAGTTGAGAGTAATGTTCAAGACATCTTCCCTTACCGTTATTCTTGTCCTCTAGCTTGCCACTTCTAGCAGTTCCCCCAGTAGTTCATGTACTGTACCTTGCAGGTCTGATAGCCCTTCTAACCTCGGAGGGATGGTTTTCCGAGGTCACCATGTTCCTCCAAATCTCTGAATGCCTCTCTTGACCTCTGGAGTCGAGATGTCCCGCCAAGGTGCTTCGACTACCGATTCCTTTAGTGGGTTTTCTACTTCTCAGCCTATTCGGGCTTTGTTCTTTCGGATTCCTTTGACTATACTTGCAGGCTTATCTCTTGGGCCTCTTCTTGGCTATCCCGCTTGTTGTCCCATTGGGCTCACTTTTGGGCCTCATCTGTTCCATAAATTATTCTTTCCTCTTGTTCTTGAGCTCCTTAATAACTAGGCCACTTGCTCGTGACGAACCAATGTGTTGGGTTTCCGGACCGTTTAGCATGGGGGATATAATACCCATACCATTAGCCCCTCGAGCCTAGATAATCTGATATCTTGAGATTATCTAGGGTCAACATGTACTTTTCATAGGTTATATCCCTCATGCTGCAATACACGTGTTTCGTGTTTTCTTCACTTCGACTCCATCTTATGTTCTCCAGCTGTTTCTATTTATCGGGTCTTGGGTACTTTTGATATTTCCGAGAGGTTGGGGGTGTTTTTGATATTTCGCTTCTCTCTCTTTTTGTATTCAAATTTCAAATTTCAAAATTTGTGTCAATTTGCTCTTCTCTTTTACCCCTCCTCTGTACCCTTTCTCCTTCTATTCTCTCTTCCGGCGATTGCGATTCCTTTTGCGTTGTAGACTTTCTTTCTTTATTCAGGCACTACTCTCCCCTACTTTCTCCCTTTTCCTTTTCTTTGAATTATTCTCCTTGGTTTCTTTGTGCCCTTCGCTTTGCCGTGATTTAGGATTTCTACTTCTATCCTCCTTCTATTAATTGGTTTCATCTTTTTTGTGCTCTTGTTCGTTATGGGTCGTGATGGTTCTTCTTCCCAAGCGAAGTCTCCTTACCAATATACTGGTTCTTCACTCGGAAGCAATGGTCCTTCCTCACCCCGTGAGGGAGGCTCGAGTTCTCACCTTTCCTCCTAATTGGCTTTTGGTCAAGAGGTTGCGATGTTCGTGTCGAATTTCAGTTTGAAACACGATCTAAGTGTGGTTGATGCGGGCCCTGACCTGTTAGCCCATTTTGGGTAGTTTCCTATGTGGGATACATGTGTTTCCTTCTATGCCACAGAATTCCCTTCTACTATTGATGACCGATGGTTGAAAATAACCCTACTATCGTCATTTCCAAATATCAGTGTAGGGATGATATCGAGTTCCTCCTTCATTCTTCTGAAGGTTGCATGTGTTTTGCTTATTCTAATATGGTTGCTGCATATGAGCTGCAGTTCCAACTTGATGTTAGGTTCTCCTTGTTTCCTTGTGTTCGCGATATTCTCTATTTTTGGGGTATAGCTCCCGCTCAATTTGCCCCTAATGGTTAGGCCGCTCTGATGAGGATTTTGGTTATTTTTCACTTGGCGGGGTACAAGTTATTGGATACCTCTGAAATTAATTTCTTATATCGGCTTACCCCCTCTATGCGGACAAAAGGATATTACTTCTTGAAACCTCGCTATAGCAATCTAGTTGCTTCCTTGCCTAACTCCATAAAGAAGTGGAAAGACCATTGGATTTGGGTTTGTGGGCTGTGGAGGGATCCTTGTGTCTTTGACTCTGAGAATCTTCAAGCCCCTGATGTGTTTCCCAGGAATTCCTTTTTCGGCCTGATCTTACTGCGTGTATATATTTCAATCTCCCTTTGCTCCCTCTCTTTTATTAACCTTTCCTTTTGATCTTGTGCAGTAAGCGATTCGTGCGACTTGAAAAGTCTGCCTACCGAATTTCAAGATGCTTTCCGAAGTATCTGCGAACTCCCTGAAAAAGATCGTCATTACAAGTCTGTTCTCTCTTTCACCAACCTTCTTAACGCCGATCTCGTCTCTTCTGCTATAGCCATGCCAGGTAATTTTCTGGTGTTACTTCTTACACTTTCCCAATCTTTCTATGCTTTTATGATGTTTCCTTTTATGATCTTATGTTCCTTTCTTTTCATCTTTTCCTTTTATCTTTCTTAGGGGAAGAAGATTGCCTTTTACCCGACATAGAGAGCATTGCTACTCTACCTTCCGCTCGGAAAAAGGCTGCCCTTATAAAAGGCAAGCAGAAGGTCTCCCAGGTGTCATCCAAGAAGACTTCCGAAGCCCTCCTCGCTGTGAAACTTCTAAGTGCCATCAGGATTCGTGATTCCTCTTATTCAGCTCCTTCGAGATAGAATGTTGATAAGGTTTCGATGAAAGCCCCTGGTGTTCCAAAGAATATTCCGAAGGGAGCCTCCAAGTCTAAAAAGGGCTCGATTGCTGCTAAATTTGATGTTTCTAAAAGGAAATATTGTTTGCAAGATGAAAATTCCGATGAGGATAACCACGATAGTATCCACCGTCCCTCGAAAAAAGTCTGAGACGATGGTGTAGGTGGTGTGGGTGTTGATTCTTTCAATGTGCCTGATCCTACTCCTCCGTGCACTTTGAAAGTTTGTGATATTACTTCTTCTCCCTCTCCTGATGCGTCCGCTAAATCACCCATCGGTACTTTTGATACCCTGGTGCTTCTTTCATTTTATCCCCTGAGCATCCGTCTATTCCCAACCTGAGACTTCAAAGCATGCCTTTTGAGGATCTTGTGGATCATCCGGCTCCTCGTAATTCCTTGTCCTGCTATGGGGTTTCTTTCTCTTCAGAGGTGTGACGTTATTACAAAGGGAATGTCCCTTTACGATCTTGGGATTATTATGGTATACTGGCTGATATGGTTTTTCCTGCTCAACCAATAGTGGAAGAGGCCACTCCGTTCCTTCCTGTGAATCTGATAGTTGATAAAGAGCTTTCTAAAAAAATTGGCGATTTTGATGAAACTAGTAAGACTTTTATCCGTTCTCAGGAGTCTCTGTTCGATTTTGACGTTCCTGCTTATCTAGCCCATGCCACCGCTTTTCCTTATAAAATTTGGACTAAGGAACTTCATGCTTGCGTCAGGGGTATGTCTCCTGGAGCATCCATTCAATGTGCTGCCAGCCATTTGGGCCGGCAGACTGCTTATATGGCTAATGCCATGCATTATCTTTATGAGTCCAAAAGGTGCGAATCCTCATTGCAAGATGAAGTTGCCTTGCTCTCTAGTAAGATTGCTCGATTGGAGAGCTTCCAAAGCATGTAAAGCCGAGGCTCAAGTCCGAGAAGAACTGAGGGTGGAGCAAGGTAAAAGAGCTGAGCTTGAGGAAAGTTTTTAGGCTCTTCGCACTCAATATGATGATTTATTGACCAGTTCGGAAGAAAAACAGAGTGCCCTATTATTGCAGAATAAAGGGATTTCCGAGATGATTGCCACCATGGATGCCAGCCATCAGGAGGATGTTAAGGTTTTGAGTCACCAGTTTAATGTCAAGCTAGCACAGCTCCAGAATAGCCTTCATGCCCTTCAGGTGTCTTCTGATGCCTATTTAGAGCAGGTGCGCCTGGAGAAGAAAGATTCTGAAGCTTTACTTGATCAGAAGATTAAAGAGGCTGAAACATCGGCTGCCGAGGCTCGGTGTGAGCATGACGAGGCTATAGCGGAGCTTTGTCAAACCCGAGAGGAACTTCCTTTGGCGCGGGAAGGTAATTCTTATTATAAGGAAGTCATCATTCCCAAGACTAAAATTTATTATTTTTGTTTCTCTTCCGTGGCCATGGCGAAACTATTCCCGTCTCTTCTGAGGGTGTGCCATCCGATGGTATAAATCTGAGGTCTGCAGATGTCGCCAGCTCCGAGGTCTTCCCAGCTTCTGAGTGAAACTTAGCCGAGACAATAGCCTCGAGCGGGATGTAATCACTTATTTTAGTTTTTTCAAACTACTTGTACTTTTTCTTTTCATCACAGATATGTAAGGCATTTTTTCGAATTTACATGATGTGTATCTCTTTGAGAATGTGAACTAATTAAATTTGAGTTGGGCTGACCTTCAGAGTATTTTCGTAATTTTCTTTTCCTCATTTCTATGCAAACTACCAATTTATCGTGGTCCGACGCTTTTCTTTTGATTAATGTTACACGTGGACAGATCTGGGTCCTTCCTCTTCCTTGGAAGTTGTAAGGTTGTTTACCCCCTGCCGTCCGATCTTTACATTTCCTGCATTTATTGTCTTTTCCTGACGTAGGGAAGATTTATCCTTCTATTAGAAATCTTTCGATTTCTTCTTTCAAAATTCAAATCCCTTGCTAATTTTGCATTTCCCCCTTAACTTCTTCTCCAAATTTTCAGGTATTCTCTGAGATTTTTGTTCAACCCTTTCTTTTCCATCAAACCATATTTTCTGAATTTACGTTTCACCTATGTCAAGTGATCGTACTCCTCTGCCCGCGGATGTTCACGAAATAAACTCTTCTGATTCTACCCAGAGCTCCCTGTCCGGCTTGGCATTCGCAGTTCTAACCATTTACGGAGTAGGCCTAGGGTGATTCTGAGGGATCCACCTACCTTTTCTTCTTCCGGCGTGCCCGGTTCTACCTTGCTTTCTGATGAGATGTGGGATTTACCTATTGGTACATCCATAGAAGTCCCTGCACCTGCTAGTACTGGTGGCGAAGCCGCTTTCCGTCTAAACCCTTGAGATTATGTTCCCGTCCGTCGAGTAGTGGTTGACGTGGATGTTGCCTTTCAAGAATCCACCCAACGACTCCAATGGGAACTGTCTTCGCAGCTTTCTCTTTCACGTTTGGAAGAGCTCCATCAGATTTATGGTAATCTGAACATTGCTTTTGTTACTCTCTTTTCTTGGCTGGTTTGCATTTTCCCATATCCCCCAGTTATTGGTTTGCTCTTGCAATGGTGGAATATGGCCATCGGGCAACTCCCGTCGTCTTCTTCATTACAGTTGATATCTACTATCTCTTTGTTTCATATACTAGGTCATACTAATCAAGATCCCTTCGAGCTAGAGTATCTTTATTTTTACGGTGCCTCTAGTTGTGCCGGTAGATTTTACCATTTGCTTCCTCACTGATCGCTATTTTCTTTAGGAAAACATGGATCTCACCCTCAAGTATAAGGGATTAATTGTAGTGCGCGTGTGACCAAGTTAAATTATCGAACCCATGGGATAGTTTCAGAATGACAAATAAATCTAATATGACTATTTCTATTTAAGACAAACTCAATTTATAAAAATTAATTAATAACTAATAAAAATAAATAAGATACGCTGGCAAGAAAACAATCAAGTATTCCAAGATAATAGCCTGATAATGCTAAGAAAAATCCAGCTTAACCATGTGACAGATTATTCTAAACCCAAATTAATTACATGCAGATATTTATAAGAGGATCACTGAACCTAGTTAGACCTCCTTGATCAGGTAAAATCTAACACTTATATATAATGAGCTGCAAATCCTAGGATCGGTTAGGAATTAACTCTCACTCGCTCTATAGGTATTTCATGCTAAATTCCATTAAAAGTTAGAGCACTAGACTTCCCTTTCTAGGTTCTAAATTATTACCCCTTTGTCTCCTCTCCAATTACCTAATAATGATGTTTTACCAAGTAATTAATATTCCAAATTGATTGTCTAACACTCTTAGGAATTATAGGCCAATCCCCTAAGACTGCCACAAGAAACAACAACTATCATGCAGAAATAAAGAATCATATTAACTATCAATCAGTGATATCGTCAAGAATAATTTAAGGAATCAAAATTCAAAACACAATAATATAAAATTTCAAAATATCCTCTTCAATAAGGAAATAAACATTCTGCAGAGTAATAAATCCAAGTTTAGGGCAATCAAATCACATAATCAAAACTGTCAAAATCTTAACATTACCAAAAAGATACTTAGCCCATGAGTCTAAAAACTAGAAAGAATAAAGTAAAAAAAAGAAAACTTATTTGTTTGGTTCTTCTTCTTCAACTCTGTCATCTCAAGAATTTCCGTCTCCAATCAAGTAGACGAATACTCTCTTGAATCCTCTCCAGATGGTAGATGGCGGATGATGGGTAGAAGATGAAAGGTGGATATGGTGGATTAGGGATTAAAACCCTAGGTGATGTGGTGGTGGTAGATTAGGCAGGTTTTCCACACCTTTATGTGATGATGAGAATGGAGTATACATGGGTATGAGAATGGAATAAAATAAGGAGTAGAAGGGTGTGGGATATTGAAAAATCAGGAAAAATATAATTCTGTAAGATATGAAGGGATATTAGATTAAAATAACTTGGCCACCAAGAAAATAGGAAATAGAGGGTAATTTTCGTGAATTTTCGAAATTCTCGCTGGCAGCTGCGCGACCTCACGGTTTTGAGCATAACTTCTTTATCCGAATTCCGATTGAGGTGATTCTTGTGCCCGTGCGACCCTCTTTTCCATAGCTTTCTAACCATATATCATATGACTAGTTTAGACTTCTACATGGATATAGAAAAATTACAGAATGAAGTCCTCTATTTCCTTGATATATTGCACAAATTCACCTTCATTCCAACTTAGCATTTTTTATTATTTTTCTTATCAAAACACAACAAAATACCTCTCAAACACCTTTTAGTCAATAATCATTCAAAGTATTAAGATTTGTGCAAATACTAGCAATTAAACACTCAAAGAGGTATCAAATCTGATAAAAAAATACATGAATTTCCACTCTAATCACTCGCGATAATCATCGATTCATTGGGGGCCTCCGACATTATTGGCCTGAGTTAGGCCCATGCTTGGTTTTGGTTGCAAGGCAGTTATCGTCCCTTTATTGACGGTTTTGCTGTGTTCTTTCCTCGCCAATTTCTTCCGCTAGATAAGTGTATGGTGCTTTCTCATTTCAGTTTCTTGGGCTGTCTTGTTTTATTCTTAACCCCTCTCTGGTGTTTTTCGTAGGTCCCCCTCGTCGTCGGCTCACACAAATGAGTGTTGGTTTTCGTAGCATTTAAGAAATTTTATCTTCGAGTAATGAGTCCTATCGTGCTTTCTCCCTCCTCCAAGAACCTATTCTTGTCTCTGCTGGGCTGTCGACCCTGGGTCGCCGTGCCACTCCTAGTATCTCATTCGTTTAGCTCCTTCAGTGGTTATGCTTTATCTATCTAGTGACCTCGCTTATACTTCAATATTCACTCCTTGTTATTTCAAATGAACTTCGAGAAGCTCTATCCCTGTCGGGTCTACTATTTCCATTGCTGGCTCATCTCTAACCCATCACAAGCATGTCTACCGTATTCTGATGACGAGACTGATTCTGATTATAGCATCCAATCCTCTTCTTCTGATTGTGAGAGTGATTTGGAATGTTTGTCGTTCGATTTTGGGGACTTCAAGCTTGATGAAGATTTGCCTCCTGGTTTTTCTCATGGTGAGACCTTGGGTCCTTTGTCTCCCCCCTCGGAGTTACCTTCGAAGATCTACTACTTCTGTTCTAATCGTTGCCCCCGATGATCCTATTTCTCCTGTTGTTACTGGCTTGTCTTTATCTACCTTATCGGGAAGCATCCGCGTGGCATCTACGAATAGGGTTAATCATCTCGCCAGTCTGGTCCGTATTCTATGACTCATTGTTCCTCTCCCATTGGTGAGTTTGATATCCTTGCAAGAGAGATGAGGGAAATAACTGCTTTTGCTGGGCCTCTTTATCCTTCTGTGTTCTTATTCTCGGCATGTCCTTCCTTTGCAGATCTACAAGTTGTCGATTCCGAAAGGAAAGAGTATCCTGAAGAAGATCCAGAGATGGAGGATGATCTAGAGATGGAGGATTACGATATCATGGCTGGTCCCGCCAGAGGTGTCATTCCTCCTATTGTTCCTGATAGGGATGCTGGTTCAAGTGTTCCTCAGCCTGTCTCCCAGATGGTCCCTGTCGTTGCTTCTGCCAATCCTGATTCACCCTATATTGCTAAGTCTACCGACTCTGCTCTTACTGATAAGGAGACTGAAAGATTAGTCGCCGAAAGAGCCCGCGAGCGAGGAAAAGAAGTGGCTGATGAGCTTGATCTTTGTGAATTGGGGAGCTGGGTTTCGTCCAGGGTGTTGATTATCCTATAAACCGGCATGTTCCCTTAACTATTTATTCGAACTCACTTCCCCGTAATTCTTTGGGTCTGGCTACTATAACCAGGGCTACAATGGCTATCATTTCAGCTTCCATGCATGCTCTGGATCAATACCGCTCCTTTGCCACTTAGGTAATTTAGCGTTCCGAGGGTTCATCTTCCAACTTGGAATATAGGTTAACTATTCTGGAGGTTGAGAATGTTGAACTTACTTCTATAGTGGATGATCAAAAAAGACATCTAGAGGAGTAGCAGGATAAAATTACGGGTTTAGACTTTGATATGGCGATGGAGCAAGCTTCCTTGGATTCTGTTAAAATTCGCCTTGCCGAAGCCGAAGCTGAGAGGGAGAATACGCAGGTTCAGGCTGCCGAAGCCCGAGCTCATCTGATAGAGATGGAGGCCCATGTCAAGGCTTTAGAGGGACGAGTTACTAATCCAAGATCCACCGAAGAGCGAGCTGCTCGCATTGAAGCACAACTCAGAGAAATGGAGGATAAGATAGCCAGCATTTTCAGTCTTTTGGCAATCGCAAAAAGGATTAATGTCCCTTCCATCAAAGCTTTGACAGGTTGTTTCTCTGTTTCTGTTTCAATTCCCCTGTATGGGTGCGAACTTTATTTATTCTGATGGTTTGTAACTCCGAATTCTAAATTTCTTCTTCCCCACTTCCTGTCTCCGCTGGATGTTTATTTTGAACTCTGTTGTCGGTACTACTTTATGCCGTTATATTTTGACAAAGTGTTAATCTCATCATTATTTAAATTGTATAGGTTGGTTCTTATCGATTTCTGCTTGCCCACTGTTGTATACTCTGTACTTGCTTTCTTGTTGTGTTGCCTGCCGATGGTATGTGTATTTGTATCTTCTTCCAATATCCTTGTTTTTCCATCTTATTTTTCAGTCTGTAATATCAATGTCCTTATTTCCCGATGTTTAATTTCCAAGGGTCTCGAGATCCTGCCCCTTTTGGTTTCGAGATCACCCACTCTCGGTTCACATAACAAGGTTTTCTTTATATCCCCAGGGCCTTTTGAGATTTAACTAGGAAGGGTTCCAACACTTTGTACCCATTGATCCCAATACCAGTTTTGATGCCACTCTTCTTTATAATTCCTGAATTTTTCTCCGATACCTCGATTCCTTTAACTCCGATATCGATACTTATTCCGAACTTATAAATACCTTAAATCATAATGTTTCGACTTTCCCTACTGATTGATTTTTGATATACTAGCCACATAAACTTTTTTGTTTAACTTTTTTTTAACCATTAGTATCCCCTATAGCTTTGTTTTCGTGATTTATTTTACCATAGCCTATCTATTAGTGTTTCCGTTCACATCATGTGAATTTTCAAGTACTAACTGAACCAAAGTTGATTTTGTGTAGGGAACTTGGAAACCCAACCTTACTTGTTTTTTCAATGTCCCTACACTCAACGTATTTGGAAGATTGTCAGCAGAAGAATAGGTTGGAGGAGGAAGTTCACATCAGTTATGGATGCATTTCGGAAGATACATGCAGATGCTCGGAGCAATAAAAAGATAAAAAGGCTGTTCTTTATTGCTTTCTTGGCCATGATCTATACTATATGGATGGAAAAGAATGCACTCTTATTTGGATCAAGGATGCTCTCGACTTCTTGCATAGCGGACTAGATTTTGACTCAGATTGCCCAAATCATTTTGAATGTTTAAAATTGTATACCTTGTGCCTTTAGCCAAGGGAGTGATAGGATAGATTCGTCCCATTTTATAATTTTGTATATTGTAACCGTTGGTACTGAAATAAAAATTTACCTTTTCAATAACTGAACTAAAGTTTGACAATTCATATTTCGCGAAGTAAATATTCATAACCATATAACATAAATCCCCATACAAATTCCACCATAGGTTTAGTCATCATATCTATTCCTCATTTGGCCTATTGTCTTAATTTTTCCCAGATATGGCCTAGTTCCTTGATTTAAAACAGTAAGAGGTGGTGTCACCAACCTCATATTTCGGCCTTCTAGTTCACTGATAATACTTTCTTTAAATGTTGAACACTCTAAGGGTGTGACATCTTTTTTCCACCGACCTTTTCTAGCTCATATGCCCCCTTTTCCAAGATTCTACTGACTCGGTATAGACTTTCCTAATTCTGTCCACTACCTTGGGTAGCTGGATCCAACACCTTCCGAAGTACTAGGTCACCTCCTTTAAATTGCCCCAGCTTCACCCTTGAGTTATAGAACCTGTCCGCTCTTTGTTTGTATATTGCATTATGCATTTCCGCTTCCATTTTCCTTTCTTCCAACAGGTCCAATTTTGTTTGGATTGTTGCATCATTCTCTTCCTCCTTGTGAAGCATGATCCTGGGGCTTGGCTCTCCAATTTCTATCGGAATGACTGCCTCGGTGCCGAAAGCCATCAAGAAGAGAGTTTCGCTGGTGGATGTTCTTGTGGTCGTTCTGTATGACGACAACACTCCTGGTAACTCTTCATTCCAGCTTCCGTCCAGCTTCTCTAGTCTCGCCTTTTGAGTATGCTTGATTATCTTGTTTACTGCCTCCACCTGACCATTTGACTGCGCATGATATGGTGTGGAAAACTATTTTTTTATGTTGTATTCTTCGCAGAATTTTCTTATCCTTGTATTGTCGAACTGTCTCCCATTTTCTGTGACAATCGCGTAGGGTATCCCGAAGCGGCATATAATGTTTTCCCAGATGAATTTTTCCACTTTGGCTTCTGTGATGGTCTCTAGAGCTTCTAGTTCTGCCCACTTCGTGAAATAATCTATGGCTACTATCACAAACTTGACCCCTTCCTTGCCCGTGGGTAATGGGCCGATTAGATCGATTCGCCATTTGGCAAAAGGCCACGGGCTAAACATCGAAGTCAGCTGTTCTGAGGGCATTCTAGTAATCGGTGCTAGCCTTTGACAGGTGGCACATGCTCTTGGGTGCATAGTGGCATCCTTCTATAGCATCGGCCAAAAGTACCCCTACCGAATTACTTTATGGGCCAAGGTGATTCCTCTAGTATGGTTTCCACATATGCCCTCATGTATCTCGACACATATATATTTAGCTTCTTCTGGGCCCAAACATTTTAGTAATGGGAATGAGTATCCTCTCTTGTATAATTTTCCTTCTATCAGTACATACCTTGCCGATCTGAGCCTTATCTGTCGAGCTTTGTCTTTATCCAAGGGACCTTCTCCTGTTTCCAGATATTTTTTTATTGGATTCATCCATGACTTTTCGGAAGATTGGTCACTCAAGACCCAAACACTAGTATCTGATGGCCTTTCTTGCTTCACAATGTTGATGTTGTTGAGGTCTTCCGCATTTGATGCAGTGGCCAGTTTGGCTAAAGTATCTGCTCCCATGTTATCCTTTCTATCAATGCACTTTAGGAATGCATGCTTGAACTTCTGTAGCATACCCGCTTCCAATCCTCGATAATGGTTCTTTTGATCATCTTTGGCCTCGTACTCTCCTCGTACTTGATTAACCACCAGTTGAGAGTCACTGTATACTATTAGCTCATCAGCCCCCATGGCTAATACCATCCTTAGTCCATTCAACAAGGCTTCGTATTCGGCCTCATTATTGGTGGATTGGAACCAACCTGACCGTTGTCGAGAAAGTTTCTTCCGATTGGGTTTGGATGATGACCCCTGCTCCCGATGCCGATGCCGATGCCGTAGCGGATCTATCTACATGCATGATCCATGGCTTTCTCTTTTCTTCGTTGGTTGGTATATGGAAGGTTAGCTCCACTATGAAGTTTGCCATAACCTGACCTTTGACTGCATTCCTCGACAGGTATATAATATCGAATTGTCTCAGTTCCACGGACCATTTGAGTAGTCTCCCTGCTGCGTCTGGCCTCTGAAGTACTTGCAACAGTGGAAATGTTGTAAATACTTCTATAGTATGCTCCATGAAGTATGGCCTCAGTTTTCTTGAGCTCATGTTGAGAGCGTATGCCGCTTTTTCCATCACCGGGTATTAAGTTCTGCATCCCCGAGAGATAGGCTTACAAAGTAAACTGGCTTCTGATTCTTTTCCTCTATTTTAACAAGTACTGAACTGATTACTGTCTGCGATATGGCTTGGTACAGTTGTAGTGTTTCACCTGAAGAAGGTTAAGAGATAATCTTAGGATCTGATAGTTCCCTCTTGATCTCGTCAAACGCTTTTCTGCATGCCTCGGTCCATTCGAACTTAGACTTTTTTAAAGACATTGAAGAACTATTTGCACTTGTCCGATGCCTTTGACATAAATCGGTTCAAGGTGTCCAGCCTTCCAGTTAGGTTATGGATCTCTTTTATGTGCCTCGGGGATTTCATTTTTACAATTGCCTCTACCTATTCTAGATTCATCTATATTCCCCTCGAGCTGACTAGATATCCCAGAAAGCTTCCTTTACTTACTCCAAAGGTGCACTTTTTCAGATTTAGTTTCATCCTATAATGCCGGAATGTCTCGAATACCCGGCTTAAGTGATCGAAGTGATCCATTCTTTTTAGGCTTTTTACCACTGTATCATCCACATATACCTCCACTATCTTTCCAATCTCGCCCTCAAACATCTTATGCACCAGTCTCTGGTAAGTTGCCCCTGCATTTCTCAATCCGAATGGCATATTGTTCCACTCGTAGACTCCATTTCCTGAGATAAAGGCAATTTTTGCCTTATAATCTGGATGCATCAGAATCTGATGGTATCCCGAGAATGCATCCATGAAGCTCATGATTTCGTGTTCCGTCGTGGCGTCTACCATCTGATCAATTGATGGGAGAGGATAACTGTCCTTGGGGCATGCCTTGTTTAAATCTATAAAGTCTATACAGAGTCGCGCATGATCCTTCCCTTTTCTTTTCCATCACCAGATTTGTACTCTAATTGGATATTTGCATTTGCTAATCCTCCCGCTTGCTAATAGTTTGTGAACCTCCGATTCCACGACTGTGTTCTTTTTTGGGCTAAACTTTCTTTTCTTTTGTGAAAGGAGGGAATGACGGGATCAATATTCAGTCTGTGACAAGCGTTTTGGGATGAACTCCTAGTGTTTCATTTGGGTTTCAGGAAGATATCCAAGTTTCTCTTCAGCAGTTGGATCAGTTTCGCCTTGAACTCTTCTTCCCATTCTGTTCCTATTTTTACCTTGATTTCGGCGTTCTATGGATCTAGTTGGATCACCTTGGTTTTGCCAGCCACCGAAGCTCCTTCACGTATCTTCAATCTTAGATCCTCATTGGGTGTAATAAGTTTGACCGATGATTTAAAGATGTCTTTTCCCTATTGCTCCTCTTCCTGTGCCCTCGGGGTTATTGGGTCCGGCTCAGCACTATCATTTTTTTGTCGATCTCCATGATCACCTCTGGGTCATGGTTTTTAACGATCTCCCTACTCTTCTCATGTTCTTGATTTTTCTCAACTTCCCCGATCACCTCCAGTTCTTCCCTTTCCATTCCTACAAGTACTCCATTCTCTTCTCCTGCATTCCCCATCATATCTTCAAAGGCCAACATCTCATACTATGTATTGTGGTAGCTCAAACCCTCTACTTTTTCCACAAAAGAGCATTCCATTGATCTGCGTTGGTTGCTAATCACAGTTGCCACCCTTCCATCTGCTGTGATGAACTTCAGACATTGGTGTAGGGTCGATGGGATAGCTCTAAACGCATGAATCAACGGATGCCCTAAGATACAACTATACGTGGAGACTTGATCTACCACCTTAAATTTCAATTGCTTCTGCATTCGGACCTTTCCATCTGATACTTCTGATTGTATCGACAAATCTACTTCCATGGTTAGCCTAGTTAATGCATTACCAAATCCTTTAATTTAGTCGCCGCAAGGTCTCACCTTGTGGTGACTCTCTTCCCCCAAATTTTCAAATACATTTTTAAAAATTATATTCGTATATGCTCCCGTATCCACCAAGCATCTATGCACCTTCACCCCAATCAATATAGGCGAAATAACTAATGGATCTGAATGTGGAGTACTTACCCTGTAGAAGTCCGTTTCTATGAAGACAATATCGGCTTATGCTATTCCTCTTTTTTCCGACGTCAATGACCAAACTTGGGGATTCTGCTGGTCTAAGTCTCTCAACTCAGCTTTCCTTCTCCTCTTCGAGGCTGTGGTGAGTGCTTGTGAGGTGCCGATATAGGGAATCTCCTTGGTAGGCTCCATCATGTGTATTTCTCCATGTCTATCTTCCCTCGGTCCCTGTCCTCCTTGTTGGCGTTCGATCATTTGGTTAACGTGAACAGTTTGGGTTTCATGCATCTCTAAATCAGCGAAAGAAAGATACATAGAAACGTATTATCTTTCACCGGGGTATGTCGAAGAAGATGATGAATTCTCACCGGCAGCATGCGCAGCCTCATTGTTTTGGGCATAACTCTCTCATCTGATCTTCGATTTGAGTGCTCTATGCGCCAAAATGATCCTCTCTTCAGTGACTTTCCAATAGTATATCATACGTCTAATTTGGAGTTCCACATGATTTTTGAAAAATCATGGAAGTTGACAAACAGCAACATCAAACAACCTCTTGATCTTCTGCTATATTCCCAAGTCTAATCTTGACGATGTGTGGGCGACGATCCTTAAGATCTTCTCAATATGCTGTTCCCTTTCCCTCCTCACAGTGTTAGGCGTAAATCAATTAGGGTTTAGGATAGCTGAGATGACTTATATATGGGCTACAATAGGGATCAGGAGGAGAAATTATAGTCGGGCCTCCATTGGGCTTAAGTATCCAAGTTTAGCCCAAAACTTGTAATTAAGTCCAATAATAATAATATATTCCACTAAAATATTATTACTGCACTGCATCTCTAATCTGATAATTATGTTATGGGTTCCTTCTTATTATGAGCCCGTTAGTCTCTCCATGTTTAAGATATACAATGCCCATTAATCAATTAAGTTACTAACAACTTCATTAATTAATATCTCATCCGAGAGAAGTACCACTCAACCTCATTATCATGCCGGAATAAATCCACATGTAGGGTTTACATCAGTATTTTTATAACCAGATTGGAGATCGAACCGGTGAGCCTAAGTGTTCGCGGTCGGACCGGTTGGACCGATCGGACCGGCAGTTCAATCGGAAAAAATGAAAATTACCTATTTTTAATAATATTTTATTATTTTATATATAATAACTTATTATTATTTAAATTTTTAATGTATATATGAAATTCATCCCTAAAAAAAATAATATCATCATCATCATGGGTGATTAAATGTTGTCGGTTGCACCATATGGCTTGAAAGACCCAATAAGAATCAAATGTTGAAATTTTGAAACTTGAAATGAAATAGCCCAAGCCTTAATTAAAATTAGGTGATTAATTCTTCCCTAGAAGGAAAGTGGGCGTGACTTTTCTCTCTCCTCAAGACCCATCTCCCTCACGCTTGAGTCCATTGGTCGGATTTGCCACTCCTCCAGATCTGCTGCCTCGCGACACCACCATAATTGCACCCCGCCGCCGAGTCACGAATCCATAGAAGTTCGTCGCACCAGTCGCCCGTGCCCTGCGCCGATTCACCCGTTGTCAGAGTTCCACACCGCAGATCTGAAGCCCAGTTGTACACAAGTTGCCGCCCACCAACATCTTCACCGGAAGCACCACAACGCGACGAACCCAGCCAGAAGAGATGCCTCGCTGGAGGGTAATTTCAAGATGCTCATCAACTGGCCGCCTCTTTGACTACCGATTCCAGCAGCACTGCGACAGCCTTCATCGTTGGAGTTAACCGTTGCTCGCCGCCCACCACCGAGCTTTATTATTGGTCGGCATTAATTTTTTTAAAAAATTAATAACCGACGGTTTTTATTCGGCTGGTCCATCTGGTTTTTCCAGTTTTGACTGATTCGAACCGATTTTTTTGAATATACCTCAAATCCAGTTTTTAGGGGCTGAACGGACCGGTTACCGACTGGTTCCCGATTCAACTAGTTGAACTGGCCAGTCCGGTCTGGTTCTGACAATACTGGTTTACATGATAATCCTTATGAGCTCCTCATGGGGACATCATCAACCTATTTAATAGGACACATATTCCTTCTACAATCAACAACACACCATAGAGACATCACCATTTCCCAACTCACCGAGTTTATTGACTTAATATTTAAATTTCCCCCATTGATGAATTAAAGAGATATATACTGGCTTACGTGTTGAGGTTATTGTATAGGAATTAAGAGCACGAACATCTATAATAAATAAGATCAAGTTCTCTTATATAGTCAATATAAATCGAACGATCTCAAGAGGTCCTACTCAATACACACAAGTGAACTAATGTGATTCTATAGTCAAGACAAACTAATACCAAATCACACTACAACCATCCCGATAGAGAGTCCCCGTCTACCTCAGTTGTGAGCATCTGTTTATACTTTATAAGGAAAATCAATAATATGATCTTCCGCGTGTTGTCGCACAATATATTATCTACATTATAAGTAAGTGGACTATTGCATCGGACATATAAATAAATTATAAGACGCAATAATTTGATTATGTGATTTTTATTTCTAATAAATTGTTATAACATTGTTCATACAAAAAGCTAGACTTTTAGTATACAATCCAACACTCCTATCTTGTCAAATACTGCTGGCCTGCCTGGGGGTGGAGGGGGTAGAGGTATCACTCCTCCATTCCGTCCTCTATCCGGGGATCTCGTGTTGGTATTCGATCATTTAGTTAACATGACCCGTTAGGGTTCCATACATTTCTAACATGCAGTGGAAGCAAGAAAACCAAGAAACGTATTACCGTTCACCAGGGTATATTGAAGAGAATGATTCTCGCCGGCAGCCTGCACAGCATCACGAGAATGGCCATAACATCCTCATCCGATCTCCGATTTAAGTGATCTACGCGGCAAATCGATCCTCTCTTCGGCGGATTTCCGTCAGTATCTCAAACGTTCTAATGTGACTTCTGTGCGCTTTTATAAAAATCGTACAAAGTGATGGACAGCAGCAGCAAACAACCTTTTGGTCTTCTGCTGTATTCCCAAGTCCAATCTCGACGTCATGTGGGGGATGATCCTCGAGATCTTCTCAATCTGCTGTTCCTTTGCCTCCTCACACAGTGTTAGACGTGTTTCATTATTAGGGTTTATGGACGCTGAGATGACTTATATATGGGCTACAGCAGGGACCAGGAGGAGAAATTGAGTTGGGCCTTTATTGGGCTTAAGTATCCAAGTTTAGCCCAAAGCTTATACTTAAGTCCAATAATAATAATATTGTCCACTAAAATATTATTACTGCACTACCTTTCCAATCCCATAATTACGTTTTGTGCTCCTTCTTATTATGAGCCCGTTAGTCTCCCCATGTTTAAGATAAACAATGTCCATTAATTAATCAAGTTACTGACAACTCAAATTAATTAATATCTCATCCGAGAGTAGTACCACTCAACCTTGTTATCATGTCGAAATTAATCCACTTGCAAGATTTACATGATAATTCTTATGAGCTCCTCAAGGGGACATCATCAACCTATGACAGACATGGATTTCTTCTACAATCAATAGCACACCATAGAGACAACACTACTTTCCAACTCACCGAGTTTGTTGATTTAATACATATAAATCTCACACATTGATGAATCAAAAAAGTACATACTCCTTACGTGTCGAGGTTATTGTATAGGGATTAAGAGCACGAACATCCATAATAACAGAGATCAAGTTCTCCTATAAGTCAGTATAAGTCGAACGATCTCAAGCGGTCCTGCTCAATACACACAAAGTGCACTAATGTGATTCTATATCCAAGACAAGCTAATACCAAACCACACTACAACCATCCCGATAGAGAGTCCCTATCTATCTCGGTTGTGAGCCTCTGTTTATACTTTATAAGGAAATTGATAATATGATCTTTCGAGCGTTGACGTACAACATATTATCTACAGATAAAGTAAGTGGACTATTGCATCATGCATATAAATAAATTATAAGATGCAATCATTTGATCATATGATTCTCATTTCAAATAAATTATTATAATATTGTTCACACAAAAGCTAGACTTTTAATATACAATCCAACAATCTCCCACTTATACTAAAAGACTATGCTGTCATGTCTTCTGCCATATATCTGATTCCCACTCCCACTATGCGACCATTAAAAGCTCTCGCCTTAAGGCCCTTGTAAATGGATTTACTAGGTCATCATGCGATGCAATCTAGGCGACAACAACCTTCCCCTTGTCATACGATTTCTCGTAATAGGTGGTACTTGGGCTCCATGCGTTTAATTGCTTACTTACTAGTGATTCCTTTAAGTTTGCAACTGCACCATTATTATCACAATAAATTGTGATACCCTTGGGCAAACTTAGAAATACGTCTAAGTCCATCACGAAGTTTCCAGAGTCATATAGATACTTTGGCTACCTCAGTGGCTCAATTATTATCATCTTCCCATGATGGAGTCCGGAGTTCGAAATATATTTCTATATAACACTCCTCCACAATATGACTCAACTTCCTAAAATTAAACACATAACCTTGAGGTGGATTTACTGCCGTCCAACCTGATTTAAAAATCCAAATCTACGTAATCCACAAGAAGCAGTGAATCTGTCCAGTAAGCCTACATATAATTCCAGTCTTTCTCAGGCACTTCATATATGTCTTACCACAGTTCATCATTCCTGTTCCGGATTACATTGATACCCACTGTTCATACGTTCAGCAAAACAAATATACATACTCGTGCATAGCATTCTTAGATTAAGCTTCCTTATTCCCCGAAGCATAAGGAACCGCTTTCATCACCTTTATCTTCTTTTTTCTCTCAAGACACAAGATAAAATTACATGCTAAATGAGTAGGAATTGTATCAACTCATGAAGCTTGAGATATGCATAACATCCTTTCTTGTGATCCGTATTACCGTAATCAAAAAGATATTTTTGCTTCTCTTAAGTCTTTCATTTCATACCGCTTTATCAACCATACCCATACGCCCGATAATACTCTTTCATTGTCTCCAATGAACAATATATCATCTACGTACATTACAAGAAATACCACCACATTTTCGTCACTCTTTACAATACACAAGACACATCCGCTCATTGAATAAATCCATATGCCTGGATTTCTTCATCAAAACGGATGTTTCATGATCTTGAAGCTTGCTTCAGTCCATCGTTGGACACCTTTAAGCTTACTATTAAAATGCTCTTAGCTCTTTGCAATGAATTACTTTGCTTGCTTCACATAGATGTTTTCCTCAAGATTTCCAATCAGGATAGCTGTCTTGACATCTATTTGATGTTCCTCATAATTCAATATGAGCAGCAATAAATAAAAGAATCCAGATCAACATAAGCATAGCTACAGCGAACATGGTTTCTCATAATCGAACCATTTCTTTCTGAGTACACCTTTTCGCAACAAGCTTTGCTTCTAAAGTTTTCACCTTACCGCATGATTCTCTTTTATTTTCTGTGACCACTTCCAATGGCTTTCACACCATTTAGTTATCTTACAAGTTCCCAAATTTAATTTAGAATCCATAGATCCTATTTCAGCATTCATTGTAACTTACTAAGACTCCGCATTTTAATCTTGTAGTGTTACGTCATATCCGTGGGTCAATACCATGTTTACTAGGGATCAATTCTCACGACTCTCCCAAAACATATATCTTATGGGTTGTGGAAAACCCTCCCACTACGACAAGGCACTACATTCAATTGTGTATCAGACGTGACACGCGTCGCAGTTTACCTTGTGTCATATCCACTTATACACTTGGTATTATACTATGCATTTCCTTTCTCACACCTTTCAGAACAACTTGTACATAGGTTTGTGATTTATTACATAGTCCTTTTCCAAAAATCTAGTGTTTGTGTTAACAATCACCATATGATCTTTTGGACAAAATAAATCACCCTTCATTTTTCTAGGATATCCCACAAACAGACAAACATTCATACGAATCATTGTTTCCAGGGAATATCATAAAATGAATTTAATAATTCCAAATAACTCATTATCTATCTAATCATTTCCATAAGAGTCTTTCTCTTGTTAGGATTAGAAAATGTGTTATTAATTACTATTCGTTGCATCCATGGTATAAACATTATTTAACAGTGTACAAATTGTCACCAACGTACAACAACAAATTAAAACTCCATGCCTCATCACTATGACCATGTCATTTAAGTGAAATGGAGTATCCATCCGTATGCGCATAGAAACTTGAAATGAAGTTCTTTCTATGAAAACGTACGTAAAGATAATTTCACAAAATCAAATGTCTATTCATATCGTAAGATAAATAAACAACTCCCACTGCAACTGTCACTACTCTCGTAGTATTACCCATGTATATTACGTCTCATCATCACTTAGTTGTAGGCTTTTAGTGACTCCGGTATCTACACGCAACGTGCCAGTAAATGTCATCACTAATCATGCTTCTACGACTAGTGAATGAGATACTAACCTTGTTCACTTCTTGATGAAATTGGCTTTCCATCGCCACATGTTTTGTCAGAAGTTCTCCACCATTTACAACCTCTTGTAATTCAGGTAGAACTTGCTCAAAACATCTAGACAAATTATGAAGAATAAATTGATCTAGGTTTCCCCTTCAATTTCTATTTTAAGCATTTCCAATTCATTCATCAAGTTAACCATGTCCTCCAGCCTTTTTTAACTTACTCAAGTATTCGAAGAGTTACATGATGTCATCATATTTCTATGAACCTCTCACCCCTCTACGAGAGACTTTAATAGGCATCATGCGACATCCTTAGTGAGAACATATATTTATATTTTCTTAAGAAGTAAAATTCAAAACCAAGATTCTTTTCTAATCATCTAATTTTGGACAAGTAAATATGTTTCTTCTAGTTAACAATAAGCGAGATAAAGCCATTCAAAATTACAGAGAATCACAAATAAATAAACCGATCAAATCTTTGAATTTTATCCTTTTATATTGATTCCCTCAAAAAAATATAAAAATAAAATTCACCGATATCTCAAGCACCGTGAGTGTGCAAGCCACGATAGTGTGGACGTTTACATACCCGAACTTTACAAGAGAAAATTTTACCCATTAATTTCATTTGTCAACCTAACCTCATGATAAAATAATTAATAGTCGGTTCCTCTTTGGCCATGCAAATAAAAGTAGTGACTCCGATGGGGAGGATACTTATTATTTGCATCTAAGTGTACACCATTATTTGACCCCAAGTCCATTGCGCAAGCTCATGTGCCATACAGATGAAGAAGTACATATGCGCTAGGATAACTTCCTACAGTCATCAATTATAAGTTTGTACCAGTGAACCGCATATAAGCTCATCCGATAGGGATGAAGGTCTATGCCAACACGCAAGTTCATGTGCATCACATTACAAACATAATTGAAGTCTGTTCCAGCAATCCATGAATAAACTCATCCGATAGGGAGGAAGGCTCTAATGCCGACGTGCAAGTTTATTCACATCGCTAACAAACCAATAATGGAGGCTGCGGGAATTAATTACCAATCCCCTCTCCCACTTAGTTATTTAACACCGAGGGTTTTTGCATGCATACAATATACATATATAATACGCAACCTAGCATTCTCCTATTACGACACATAAGGCAGTAAATTCCAGAGAATCATGCATAGCATATATAACAACAATCAAATAATTAAATCAATTATAAACAGTTATATATCAGCGAATTCGATTATTCGCCTCCAATCACGAATACGGGGAACGCAGATGGGGATCGACCTCCCCAGTGAGGGCGCAGGGATCGACCTGTCTAGTCAGATCGCGGGGCTCGGGGCAGCGCCCCGAAACCTAATCTGAAAATTGGAAGCCGGTCTTCATAAAATTTCCTCCAGATTCCTTGTCCGCCAACTTACTCCACCACTCCGGCACCCTACTAGAAATGAGACTGCTTGACCTTTGCTGAAAACCCACGATGTCCACACTGCACACTGGCACGACTCGTGCCAGGCAACAGCACAGGTCATGTCGCACCATGAAGCAGCCACACACGTTATTGATGCTTGTCCAGCCGCACGCCCAGCTGCTTGGCACCATGCACGACTCGTGCGGGCAGCAGCTCGCAGTCGTGCCGTCAACACCTGGCGAGTGCCATGCCATAGTGCGCCTCACGCCCGACAGGAGATGGATGTCGTACGCCGCAGACAGTTCGCCCACCAGCACTCCATCACGCCATTATGCTTCTATGCGCCACATCATGTTCTTGCAGACATGACTCATGCCGGTAGCCCAACTGAGTTGTGCAGCTACCATCCGTGCAGTCTCCGCGTGCCTTAGGGCACCCAACCGTACAGCCCGCCATCCCAGCTTTGGTGTGCCTACGGGATTACCTCTCATCTGCCGAATTACTTGCAGTCGGGCACCGCAAGCTGTCCACCATGCGTCCCAAACGAACATACCACCGTATGCTGGCTCGACCCGGTCACCTGCAGATTCGACCCGGTCACCTGCAGACTCGACCCAGTCCATCATACGGGCTCGACCAGAACCCCAAAGGACTCGTCTAGAATGTCAAATGACTTGCTTGAAAGCCAGTCCTTACGCATCCAGCCTTCACCCGTGCAGCTGGCGCCGCCTTGTCATCCACTTCGTTAACAGCCTCTATCACGATGCTACAGTCAGCCATCAGCAGCTTGTGCCTCACACTCTCCAGCCACTCCTCTGTTAGCTACCGAAGCCGGCACGTTCCGCCAACATATTGCTGGTTTGATTCGCCTATGAATCCCATCAGCCCCGTACGGAACAACTGCTCGTGGTACAATCGCCGTCAGCCCACGTCTTCATCGTGCCGGCCAAACCCACCAGGTATTGCTGCTAAATGCCGCCACTCATACCTTAAACTCCGGCTGGTCGTGCCGCCTGCACAGATTGCCGCCACGTCTTCATCGCTGACCTAGCTTGCACCACAAGCCATGCATCTCCTGTGCACTGTTGTCGTTTCTTATGCCAACTATATGCCGCATCAGACTTGCCCGCAGAGCGCCAGCAAACACCCAGCGCTATTTTCATGCTTTGTCTCACCTACCGATCTGATTCCCACTACCACATGTGCCATCACGCATTCACAGCGCTCGCTTAGACGCGTTGCCGTGTTATTGCCGTTGCTACGCAGTCCAGCCGTATGCAGTTCGAACTGCCTGTGCTAAACAGTACCACAACCCATACACGTTGCTCCCAGTCAAAGCTGGGAGCGCTTCGCTGCCGCTGCCATCGTGGACATCCGCCGAGTCCTCACCACGCTTCGTCACGGTGCTCAGCACCGTGACAACACCACTCAACGTCCATCAACATCCACACATAGTGATAGGGTATTGAACAAGAAACCATGATTCTCTAAGCCCTAATCCACATATGCATATAAACCCTAGCCTAACGTCTCACGCTTGACCATGAAACTGAAGCTCTGATACCAATTGTTGGCATTTGATTGTTTGGTTAACGTGTCCCGTTAGAGTTCCATACGTTTCTAACATGCAGCGGAAGCAAGAAAACTAAGAAACGTATCACCTTTCACATGGTATGTTGAAGAGGATGATTCTCGCCGGTAGCCTGCGCAGCATCACGAAAATGGCCATAACTTCCTCATCCGATCTTGAATTTAAGTGATCTATGCGGCAAATCGATCCTCTCTTCGGCGGCTTACCGTCAGTATCTCGCAAGTTCTTATCTGACTTCTATGAGATTTTATAAAAATCATAAAAAGTGACGGACAGCAGCAGCAAACAACCTTCCGGTTTTCTGCTGTATTCCCAAGTCCAATCTCGACGTCGTGTGGGCGACGATCCTCGAGATCTTCTCAATCTGCTATTCCCTCACCCCCTAACACAGTGTTAGGCATGTTTCATTATTAGGGTTTATGGACAGCTGAGATGACTTACATATGGGCTACAGCAGGGACCAGAAGGAGAAATTGGGTTGGGCCTCCATTGGGCTTAAGTATTAAAGTTTAGCCCAAAGCTTATACTTAAGTCCAATAATAATAATATTGTCCACTAAAATATTATTACTGCAGTACCTTTCCAATCCCATAATTACGTTATGTGCTTCTTCTTATTATGAGCTCGTTAGTCTCCCCATATTTAAGATATACAATGTCCATTAATTAATCAAGTTACTGACAACTCAAATTAATTAATATCTTATCCGAGAGTAGTACCACTCAACCTTATTACCATGCTGGAATTAATCCACTTGCAAGATTTACATGATAATTCTTATGAGCTCCTCAAGGGGATATCATCAGCCTATGACGGACATGGATTCCTTCTACAATCAACAACACACCATAGAGACAACACTACTTCCCAACTCACCGAGTTTGTTGATTTAATACATGTAAATCTCACCCATTGATGAATCAAAGAAGTACATACTGCCTTACGTGTCGAGGTTATTGTATAGGGATTAAGAGCACGAACATTCATAATAACATATATCAAGTTCTCCTATAAGTCAGTATAAGTCGAACGATCTCAAGCGGTCCTGCTCAATACACACAAAGTGCACTAATGTGATTCTATAGCTAAGACAAGCTAATACCAAACCACACTACAACCATCCCAATAGAGAGTCCCCATCTATCTCGGTTGTGAGCCTCTGTTTATACTTTATAAGGAAATCGATAATATGATCTTCCACGTGTTGTCGCACAACATATTATCTACAGTATAAAGTAAGTGGACTATTGCATCGTGCATATAAATAAATTATAAGACGCAATCATTTGATCATATGATTCTCATTTCAAATAAATTGTTATAACATTGTTCATACAAAAGCTAGACTTTTAGTATACAATTCAACACCTCGGTCTACCTAGAGGAGGAGAAAGTTAGCGTCTCTCCGATACACCCTCGGCCTCGGTATTATCAGTATTCCTCTTAGCCTTCCTTCATTGAACAATTTCTATAGTTCCGTGATCAGATCTCGGCAATGGTCGGTGTTATGACCATGTGTTTGATGATACATGCAATACTTTTGAGGATTTGTTAGCTTCGATGTTCGTAACACAGGTCTCGGTGGCCAAAGGACTTGCTGATCCTTCACATAGTAAAAGACTTCGGTCACATTCAGGTTGGTACCCGACTTTAATTCTTCGTACATTTGTTGCACCTCGATATCTTCCGTGAAAGGTTTAAAAGTTGTGGGTGCCTTGTATTCTTTTACTCCTCCACTGCATGCCTTCTTTTTTTTGAATCTGCCGAAGTACCCTATCCACTTGCCTTTTTTGCTATCTCGGAAATGTCTTTGGCCTGAATGTATTCATTCACCATAACTGTGAAAGCCGCATATGACGCAGTAGGTTTTAGCTGTACCGCTTTCCACAGGCAGGTTTTTGGGTGAAGTGCTCCCATCACCGTGATAATGTAGGCTTTGTCTCCCATTACTTTGCCCATGGATCTCTGTTCGTTGAATCTTTTCTAGAACTCTCTTAGGCTTTCTGTCGATCCTTGATGAATATTAGGAAGTTTATGCTTCGGCTCCTTTGGGGACCCCAGATAAGAATATTGCATGAGAAAAACTTCTATCAACTCTGCCCAGTTTCTGATGGATGCTGCTGGGATGGCTCTGAACCATGGGTGAGCTTTGTTTTCAAGAGTTAACGGGAACATTCGTCATAACATGATTTCATTTGCGTCCTGAGCACTCATCTACATCAAGTACTTTTCGATGTGGGAGTATGGATCATAATCGCAGTCAAAAGTTAAAATCGATGGGAATTTGACTCCGAGCTCTCTTGGGGCATCACAAATTTCTACAGGGAAAGGTAGTGGGGCTACTGCTTACTGAAGGGCTCCTCCAGTTCCAACACCTTCCTTTCCAAATTGGCCAAATGCTTGGTGACTTCCTCGTTCACCTATTCCTATGGGTTCCTTCCCGGGAAGCTCGGAAACATTCCTGGATTTTCTAACCAACTCCCGAGTAGGAGCCATCCCTCTTGCTTCTCTCCAAGAAACTAGTCTTCTGCTCCTTCCATTCTTGGGTCGGAATTGCTCCGGTCTGAAATGACTCTCACATGAAAAATCCTGACTCGTCTGTGAGAAATGTGTTGGTGATGAATGGACCCTCTGATCCTGTGTCCTCGGGCCCGAACTGCGTCTTCCATGACCACCCCTAGGTGGTAGAGGAAATGGTGATGGGTTTGGCTACTGATGCCTTCGTTGTGAAAGAGAAGGTGTTCTTCTGGGTACCTCTTCATCCACGGGTACCTCCCGTGTTCGAGGGTGGCCCCTCATTTGATTCTACTGAGGATCCTGGTGAACACCTTCCTCCGCAGGTATCGTGTCAGGTGGGGGGCACCATGTGTCCTGATTTCTCCTCGATCGTTGTTGCATTCGAGTCTCTGCCTCCGGTCATCGGAAGTACTCGCTTTGCACCCAGGGCCGTGGGTTTTCATTCACGCTTTCCTTTCTCCTTGCATTCCTTCTTCTTATGAAGTTGATAGTTTCCCTAGCATCACCTTTGCTATTCGCCGGCTGCTTTCCTTTTTTAGCTTCTCTCTTTCATTCCAAATCATCCCACAAGTTGCTCTGGTTGTCCCTGGAAGTTCCACAAAAACTCAACCTGGTCAGTTGAAATGAGGGAGCTCTAGGGTGTACTCATGGATAACCCTTTGGATCTTTTCGTTCATCTCCCTGGTTTTCTCCGAATCTCCTAAGGTGGGGATCAGAAAGGATCTCACCGACGTATTTACTCCTGCTTCTGATATTTGCACCTGGACATTTTTCTACTCCTGGTCACATTCCGATGAGCTCTGGAACACTCTACCACTGTTTCGTTCCTCATGGGTGTGAAATCTTCCTCTCCCATCTCTCAAAAAGGTAAAATATCGTGGGTTCGATTCCCACAAACGGCGCAACTGTTGATGTGTGTTCTTAGCTAGTTATAATCAAGATTAAAGATGGGAAGATGAATGTTTAACTGAACTAAGAATGATCACAACAAACACAATAAATACAATAAATATGAGAGAGATAAGATCCGACCAATAGAGCTGTTAAATGAAATGAGCCGCTCGAGAGCTCGGCTCGTTAAAGCTCGACTCGACTCGACTCGACTCATGACTACTCGAGCTCGAGCTCATTATGTTATCGAGCCGAGCTTGGCTCGACTCGATAGAGCTCGATAATAATAATAATATTAAAATAAATATTATATAATGATAATTATATATATTAATATAATAATTATTAAATAGTATTAAATATATTAATTAAAATGCAACTCGTTAGACTCGAAAGCTCGTTAAGACTCGAAAGCTCGACTCGTTTTTCTTAAATGAGCCGAGCTGAGCTCGAGCTAGAGCTCGGATGAGTAATTTTTGAGTCGAGCTCGAGCTCAAGTTCGCTCTTAAGCTCATTATCAAATCGAGCCGAGCTCGAGTATGGACTACTCGAGCTCACTCGGCTCGTTTAACAGGCCTGCCGACCAAGACCTTTCCAGATTTTATTACTTCCCTCAAGAACAACACTCATAAAAATTCTTCTCAATTACAAGTGTAATGTCATGGATGAGAATGAATAACTTGCCTCTCTCGTGAGAGAAGCTATTTATATTGGCAGTGAACCCTAGCGATTGACCAATCCTCCATCGCCAATTGGACCGAGGCAAACAGTCATTAATGGGAGCTAGGCGGTACACCAGCTGCTTTGGGGTAGTTGAAGGGGGCTGCCAGGCGATCTGCAGGGTACAACAGAAACCTTTTGTCCTTTGCTTGCTTCTTATTGGCGGGTGAAGAGGAGCTGCCTGGTGTATGTTGTCTTCTAGTTGAGAGTGTTGTTCAAGACATCTTCCCTTACTGTTATTCTTGTCCTCTAGCCTGCCACTTCTAGCAGTTACCCCAGTAGTCCCTGTACTTTATCTTGCAGGTCTGATAACCCTTCTAACCTCGGAGGGACGCTTTTCCGAGGTCACCCTGTTCATCCGAGTCTCTAGATGCCTCTCTTGACCTCCGAAGTTGAGATGTCTCGCCGAGGTGCTTTGGCTACAGATTCCTTTGGTGGGTTTTCTACTTCTCGGCCTGTTCGAGCTTCGTTCTTCCGGGTTTCTTTGACTATACTTGTGGGCTTATCTCCGGGCCTCTTATCGGCTATCCCGCTTGTTGTCCCCTTGGGCTCGCTTTTGGGCCTCAACCGTTCCATAAATTATTCTTTCCTCTTGTTCTTGGGCTCCTTAATAACTGTGCCACTTGCTCGTGACGAACCTATATGTTGGGCTTCCGGCCCGTTTGGCATGGGGGATATAATACCCATAACAAAAAGTGATACACAACTACTCATGTAAACCGAATTTATATATATTTATATGTAAATCCTGTTTTCATCTATTACTCTTTAGTATATTAAAATTTACTCTTTAGAAATATAAATTATTACTCTTTAAAACTAAAATACTACTCTTCAAATTTCTGTACACTCTGATTTAGGGATAAAATATTTTTTTGCCCCATAAGTTTGACCATACACAATTTTTGCCCTAAAAAGATAAGATTTGGGCATTTATCCCATTAACTTTATAATTGCGCCAATGTTGCCCTATTTTGCCGAAATTTAACATTTTCGCCGGAATCGATCATGTGCATGTCACGTGATCATTGGATTTGACTTTTCCCGATGGTATAAAATATTTTTTTGCCCCATAAGTTTTGCCATGTACAATTTTTGGCCCCCAAAAAATAAGATTTGGGCATTTATCCTAATATCTATATAATTGCGCCAATTTTGCCATGTTTTTCCAGGAATTTGACATTTTCATTGGAATCGATCACATACATGTCACGTGATCATCGAATTTGATATTTTTTTAGAGAATTTGTTGATTTGGCAACACGGTAAAATTCCCGTCAACAATAATAATAATATTTCATTATTAATTTAATTTAAAAAAATTCTCTCAATTGATTAACTTAGTTCTCAAGTGCCCTTCACGTGTTTCCACCATCTTCGCAAACTCTCTCTTCTTGTCAATCAGGGGATTCTCGGTGTACCCTCTCAGCACCATGGGTGACAGGTGTTGGATATTTATCTTCGGGAGCTTACCACCGATGAACGGATCACATTATACGTGGCCTCAATCTGCACCCTCCGGCAGTGCGAGCAACCACAAGATATCTGAGCCATACAGATGGAGGATAGAGTTGTTGGCCTTTTTGAGCTCTGATTCAATCCTTTACACCCCATCGAAGAGCGACTAGTTCATTATCAGTCTCGCGATTCTGATTGTCTAGAGATCGATATCCAGTGCGCGCATCCCACGTAGACCATGTTGCCGCTGGCGCTGCTTTCCATTTTGAAAACCTAGAGAAGTTAGTGAATTCTATTGATCCAAGGGTTGGCGTTGTGGCTGGTGAGTGCTTGGGTTTTAGCCCACTGCACTCGTCCATGAGGTCGTCGTACGCCTCTAGAAGAGGATTCTCCGGTGCTAGGCGTTACTCAACGGAAGCCATGAAGGAAGGAAAATGAGCAACCATACAGTTGAATGACTCGAGGAAGAATGCAGTGATGGTGCTCAAGAACACGAATCCTTCACCGTTGAAGTAGATGATGAGGGGGAGCTGGGCGGGGGGAGCGGAAGATTCGACGGCTGCTGCCATGATGGTGAGAGGGTAACGGGGATCATCTAATTAACACGAAGAGGGAGTTTGCGAAGATGGTGGAAGCACGTTGAGGGCATGTGAGAACTGAGTGCATCGATGGAGTTATTTTTTTAATTAAATTATCATTAAAATATTATTATTATTGTTGATGTGGATGCCACTAGGTCGCCAGGTCAGTAAATTCACCGGGAAATACCAAATTCGATAATCACATGACATGCACGTGATCGATTCAGGTAAAAATGTCAAATTCCAGGAAAACAGGGCAACATTGGCGCAATTATAAAGATATTGGGACAAATGCTCAAATCTTATCTTTTTTGGGGCAAAAATTGTAAATGGCAAAACTTATGGGGCAAAAAAAATTATCCTGCTAGAAAATGCCAAATCCGATGATCACGTGATATGTATGTGATTAATTCCGGAGAAAATGTCAAATTCTGACAAAAACGGGGCAACATTATCACAATTATAAAGATAATGGGATAAATGCCCAAATCTTATCTTTTTTGGGGAAAAAATTGTACATGGTCAAACTTACGAGGCAAAAAAATATTTTATGCCCTCTGATTTATCGATACTCTCTAGTACATGAAAAATTATTCTTTAAAGACATGACTTCTATATAAAAATTGTTACTCTCCAAAGAGTAATTTTTTTATGTATTAAAGAGTAATTTTTAAAAATAGGCTTTATATGTATTCTTTAGTACATTAAAAATTATTAGAGACATGACTTTTGTATAAAAATTATTACTCTTCAAAGAGTAATTTTTATTTATTAAGGAGTAATTTTAAAAATAAGATTTATATGTAAACCTTGTTTACTGGAGACTGACTCAAAGTGATAATCCTAATTAATGAAGGTATAAATAAAAAGTGATAACATTTTATAGCAAAATGATAAGAGATCAACTTGAGTGGAACCGGTTCCACCAAATGAAATAGTGGAACCTTTGGTCCCCACCTCTTCCTAATTAATGTAATTAATTAATATATGCAGTCCCCTTACAATTTATATTATTTTTTTAAATTTTATTATATTTAAAAGACCATTATACCCTAATACCACAAACCATAAAGTTAAAATATACCCTAAACAATAAGGGTAAAATTACAATTATACCCTAAACCTTAAACCTTAGAAATAAGATATACCCTAAACCATAATGGTGAAATTATAATTATACCCTAAACCTTAAACCCTTGGGGTAAAGTATACCCTAAACCACAAGGGTGAAATTACAATTATACTCTAAACCCTAGGGGTGAAATATGCCCTAAACCACAAGGGTGAAATTACAATTATACCCTAAACTCTAAGAATTAAATATACCCTAAACCATAAGCGTGAAATTATAATTATATCCCTAAAATTAAATAATAAATAAAAAAACAGAAAAAAAACATGCAAACAGCAAACCGTACAAAAAGAAAGAAAAAAAAACGAAATTAGATAAAACAGTGAAACACAAATTGAAGGTGAAGAAATGAGGTTCTACCAATTCAATTTGGTGGTGTCCCACCCTAATCACTGCCAAATGATAATGTTTTATAGCGAAAGTGATAACTCATTGCCAAAAACATAAAATGGTTAAAATGGTTTCACACAAAACTTGCCAAATAAAATTATTGTTCTGAATGTAAGAACATGGTTTCATCCTCTTTATTAGTTCATTTCGTAGTATACATATTATCAACGATAAACTCTAACTGTGATTTGTATGTTCTTTGTTTATTTATACACTACTACATCGGTTACTATTATATTTTACTCTTTAACACATAATAGATAAAATTAAAAATTTAAGGTGACTGAAAGCATAATAGATAAAATTAAGAGAAAAAAAAATTCATTTTTCCATAATTTTATTTTCTTAGTAATTTTTTTAAATTATTTATTGTACAACAAATTTTATTTAGATATCATAATGCTTTCAAAAATGATATCATATTAAGCGCTGTATAATAAACATGCATAGGTTACAAAGAGTGATCAGTGCATGGTAATATAGTAGTATTATGTTAATACAATAGCATTGGCAATGGTAATATAGTATGTACAAACAGGGAATTAACGTAGGAAAAAACTAAGCATGTATTTCCAGCTGAAGGTTGGGATTTAGGAGGGATATGGATTTCCAATGCGGACCTTCCTTGTCCCTGTAACGTTCTTCTAGTTGTTGTGTGTCATCAATTCGAATCGTCCGGAGGGCGGAGGCCTGACGCAGCAAACGATGTGGCAGTGCCGTCAAGGCAGGGCAATGCCATATCACCAGAAGGGTGAGAGAAGGCATGCAGCAGCAGGATAAGTTGGGCTCTTCTTCGTCTGCTTTTATGTCCTCCCACTCCTCCACTTGGGGCAGTTCATGAATGTCTGTGTCTTCAATTCCGGAAAGGCGACTGCATCCTCTCCGTTGAATTCTCTTCCCACGGTTTCCAACGCCATCATTTCCCACACGACATGTGCTTCTAAGCAGGGTAGTCTTCCCAAGGGTGGCAATGCCATCAGCTTAGGGAAATAATAGAGTTCAAGTCTCCTTAACCGACTGAGAGGCGAGACCATCCACCCCGTTGGAAGTTTGGAGCCTTTGTAACAACGAATAGTGAGATGTTGGAGGTTTGGATGGGGGTGGAGAGCATCAAGTATACCCATTCTCACACTTAATATTCCTGCTGCTGCTGCTACTGCTGTTGCTGTCGTCTAACATCTGGTCCTCAAAATAGACCGTTAGACTCTTCAAGTGTATCTTGCTTCTCAGTTCAGCTTCCATAGAATCCTTAACCACACTTTCCAATTCATCAGTATCACATCTTTTTGTCTTAGTCTGATACTCAACCAACCAAGATTGTTTAACTTCTTCAATAATCTCAATTTGCTCCCACCACTTCCACCTTTAAATTCACCCACCACAGACCCAACACTAGTTAGTTGACCAAACCCTTCAGGAAGTTTACTAAAGACTTAAACAATGGTTAATATTTCTTATGAAATCAACACTCCTCTAATGAAGAACAACAAGCTTACAACTACAAGCTTGCTCTATCAACCCTAATATATAATGTCGTGTGTTGATTATAAACAAAACAGAATTTAAAACTTGAAGAAAGAAGGCAAGAATTATAGTGGTTCGATCATGTTGATCTACATCCACTCTAAAGGAGAGTAATCACTATCTTGATGAAACATGGTTACAATATGATGATGATGATGAACTTAGAACACTTAAGAAACCCTAACTTGTTTCACTAACTTGTGTGATGATGATGATCGACTTCTCTCTTATTCCTTGCTGTGTATGATGATGCATTTATACTGCATTGCTGCAGATTAAACACATCAGCAATCATAACTTCCACATGGTCAGTTTTGAGCTTAGTTGCAACTGCTCCAACTACTTCAACTTCTCACAACAACATATCTCTTGATCCTATGGCTTTACCACTTTATGTTGATCACACTGTGTTGATTCTTCACCATCCAACTAAATGATCTAGCCAAGTTAACTGTCAAAGGATGACAGTTAATCAGTCACAACAACCTCATCTGATCTGCTATACTTTCTCATCTATCATCACACATATATCACCTAAGTAATCAACTAATGATTTAGCTGATTACACTTGATCCTTGCCAACTGATCAATCTGCATTAGTCTCTTTCTAACTGTCAAACAGATCAGTTGATTGTCACTCTAACCTCCTTTCAATTGTTGCTAACAGCTGTAACTAACTTCCTATCATTTAATCTTCACTTGATCAAACAATCCTTCATCACAATCTGCAGCAGTCCATTAGCTTTACTTCTGATCTTATTTATTCATCTTATGCAGCTTGTTGAGCTTAGCTTCTCAACTAACTTTGCTGCTAACCATTCATCATCCTTCCATGTGTTCATTTATTGTATAAGCCACACACACACCTACATGCATCCATGGTCTACATATACAACAATATTCAAGACTTTCAATTCTTGAAAACCATGTATGCTCTCTGGGAGCTCTTCCAGATACTCACACTCACTCAAGTTGAGGTGTCTCAAGTTGATCAATTTTCCTATCTAACTTGGCAACCCCTTTAAAGAATTAGTCTTACTCAACTAGAGACGTCTCAAGTTAATCAAGTTCTCAATTTCTCTCGGAATCTTTTCGAGGTCATAGCCGGATAAGATCAAAGTTTGCAAATTATAAAGTCGGAAAATGACTTTGAGGTCTTCAGAGGATATAGGAGTATTTTCTATTGAATACAATTTCAAGCTTCTCAAGTGAATCAACCTCGCCATTCCTTGTGGAATACTTTGCCCTGCAAGGCATAACACCCTCAAACGAACCAAGCAACCACAAGAATATGAAGGATATTCTCCCTTGCAATCTAACTTATCACAAACTCCACAAGTTGCCTTATTCATTTCAACACTTTCCACCCTGCCTCTCTTACTTAAAAATTGAGCAAAATCATGTACAATATCATGCATTTTACAACTTTCTACTAATTCATCCATTTCATCTTTCTCAAAATCTTGAAATAAAGAACGCATGGCTAGAGCATCAAAATACTCTCCCTTTAAGTTCCATATCACACCAATTGGAGCTCAAATAACCAAGTGCCATCCAATCTCCTATTAGGGACTCAACATCAATCTTGAAATCTTTAGGATAGACGGCACAATACAAGAAGCAACGCTTCAGTGTTGTGGACAATTCTTTGTAGCTCAAAAGCAAGTGAGGAAAAAGTTCTACCTCAGCTTCCTCCATTTCCTATATTTCACTGCTTAATACCTTCTCCCACTCCTGCAAATTTCTCTTAAAACGTAAAAGACTTCCCAAAGTTTTTACAGCCAAGGGCAAACCATTGCATTTTTTAACTATTTTCATACCAATCTTCTTAAATTCCACTTCATTCTTTCCACAAAGCGCCACACGACACAATAACGACCAACAATCTTCGTTCGAGAGCAGTCCAGGAACACATATCTCATTATCACTTGAACCCATCATTCTCTCAACCCTTTCGTTTCTTGTTGTTACCAAAATCTTACTGCCTGTACCACTTCCACACCGTCTGAGTGATGCTTCTATGGGTTCCCATTTATTACCGTCCTCTGTCCAAACATCGTCAAGCACGATAAGAAATCTCTTCCCAGACAAGGACTCTGTCACATGTTTCAATAGAACATCCAACTGGTTGGTATTTGGACATGTCCCCTCTTGTATGCTCTCTATAATTCCCCTTGCAATGGCAGCAGAATCAAACGGATTCGAAACACAAATCCAAATCCTATGTTTGCCGAATGATTTCTCCACTCGTATATCGTTGTAAACTTGCTGAGCAAGAGTGGTCTTCCCAAGTCCCCCGCGCCACTATAGCAGATTTACATCCGTCATCCAAAACTTTTCTAACAAGAAAATCCCTGTCCGTATCCCGACCATGTACTTTCTCGAGGTCAACGAATGAAGTAGTCTGAATTCGGAAAGGTTCGGGCAAAGGATCGAGAGAAGTGGCCGGCTGAGAAACCACAAAATTATAACGATCTTTCTCTTTCAAGATCTCATCCAGTTGTCCCTTGACATTGAGAATTTTCTTGGCAATATTGTGACGAACAACAGCTTTCTTGAAGCATAAACACGAGGATGAAGGGATGGAGGAGCACACCTTCTGTCTGAGGATGGCGTAATTCCATTGGTCCAAAACGTCGTCCATTTGATAAGTGGTTTGCTCGAGCCTTGACAGCCATAAGTCGACAGTTTGGTCCTTAAATCTTCGATTCTCAGCATCATCCAGCACTGTTCTGATTGTTCTCAGCTCTCTGGCTAGACTACGAAGCTGTTCCTCAGCTCCTTTCACCAAGTTGAGATGGTATCGAGCCTGATCTTCTAGCAGACCAAATATTCGCTCCACGGATGCCGAAAGGATGGCGTCCGCCATTATCTTCCCCTGTATGAATAACTGATCACTGTGTTTCTCTTTTCTCTCTTTCTTCAATGTTGATGGTTTCAATTAGTCCAAATGCGTAGAAAATGACTATGCATCAAAAAGCCAAAAGGCATTACCGTTGACTTATCAGTTCCTCTAAATTACTATTCCCTCCCCTCATAAAAGTTGATATAATTTTTTTTGGGTACGGAGATTAAGGAGTATAATAATTTAATGTAAAGTAGAGTAAAGTGAAGTGAGAGAAATAATATTTATTGTGTAGTGAATAGTATTAGAGGTGATATGTGGGACCCATGAGAATAGATTAATTGTTTTTTGTGTGGGTCCATATATTAAAAAGGAAATGTGTCAACTTTAGTGGGACAAACAAAAAAGAAAGTGTGTCAACTTCTATGGGACGAAGAAGTACTTTCTTATATGACTAACGTAATAGGTGGAACCAATTTAATAATTTTACTATGAGCAACTAACATTAATCATTATTTCCTAAGGTAAAAAAATAAAATATTACTCCCTCCGTCCCCCAAAGTATTTCACACTTTCCTTTTTCATTCGTCCCTCAAAGTATTTCACACTTTACTTTTACTAAATTTGGTAAAAAATACATTATAATAATACTCACTTTTTACACACATCCTAATACTTACTTTTTCACATCTCCCAACAACTTTACACACCTTTTTCATTAAATCAACTAAATACATGAAATACTTGTTGGGACGGAGGGAGTATAGTTTATTTAAAATTAATATTAAATTTGGATAATAAATATTATGGATTACTTAACAGATAAAATAGTAATACAGAAAGTTTCAGTGTATCGGGATTGTCTCTAACTCTATAGAGCTTCAAAGCTAAAGATAATGGCAGCACATGTATAGATATGAGGGAAATTATCCTTCATTTCTTCTTTGTTCTTTCATTTTCATATAGACTATAGTTACATTTCTTGTATCACGTACGATTGCCTCTTGTAGAGCTTGAAGGCTAAAATAAATGACAGTAAATGTAGGGGTGTAAGCGAATAGAGCATGCGGTGAACAACTCTTGACTCGGCTCGTTAAAAGCTCGTTTGCGTTCGTTCAATTAATTTAATGAACACTAAATGAAACCCATTTTTAAGCTCGTTATGTAAAGAACAGAGTTTGAGTATTGTGTAACTCGTTTGTTATAAACTCATGAATAAGCTTGTTTAGTGTTCGTTTAGCGTGTTAGTGAATACTCCCTCCGTTCCATTCTAATGGTTACATATTTCCTTTTTGGGCGTCCCATCATAATAGTTACATTTCTCTTTTTAGCATATGAGACCCAAACAAATTAATTACTTCTCTCTCCATGGGCCCACACATCACACTAATACACCTACCCACTTTACATTAAAATATTATTTCTCTCACCTCAATACACATTAAAATACTATATTCATTAATCCACGTGCAAAAAGCAAACGTAACCATAAGGACGGGACGGAGGGAGTAAGATGAATATTTTGTTATTAGTAGCCGAGAATATTTTGTTATTATAGGATTGTGGTGTGTTTGTTTATCATGTTCACGAACGGAATTATACTGGTGTTCACGAACAAAAGTTTTACACGAACACGTTAATAAACATGTTCACGAACGTATTCGCAAAAAAAAAGAGCTTTAACTAACGAGCTCGAGCTCGAACAAGGTTTTAAAATTTTAAACGAGTCCGAGCTCGTTTCCTGCTTAACAAACGAGACTTAATCTTCGTAAAGCTCGACTTGACTCAGTTAGTGTACAACCCTATGTACATGTATAGATATGAGGGAAACTTTCCTTCCTTTCTTCTTTCATTTTCATATAATTACATTTCTTTTTCTTTAGGGTTTGTTAGTTTGAGGTTTACATAGATTTTGAAAATTATAATTTAAAAAAAAAATTATGTTAGATTTTTGGGCTTTTGCATTGTAGATTTTAACTTTTATGATAAATCAGTGTATAACATGTGAGTGGTGATTTGTGCAAAGAGATGTACTCCATTATTTAATTTATATGAGAGAAGAAAGAAAAAGTAAGAAAGTGTAATAATTGAGAATTGATCTAAAAATCAGGATTAAAAATTAGCATAAGTTGTAAGTGTATAGAGTGATTTTTAAATTTAAATGTAAATTTTGAAAACCGTTTCCAAAAGCTTAAAATCAAATATCCATACTCAAATTTTATTATTATTATTATTATTATTAATCAAGCAAAAAGTAATAATGCATTTACTTGGAGCGCAAAGGTATTCTAATTCCAAAAATTACATCAAGAAGTAAAAAGGTATTTCAATCCCAAACATTACATCAAGATAAATCGGATTAAGAAACTAACAAAATACACAAATGTACAGAAAAAGCAATCTAGATAAAAGATATCAACTCAATATGACATTAAAATTCATGTTCATACTAGCTCTTTGAAACATCAACCATATAAACCTACTAGAATATTGTTATTCCAAATGATGATGTTGCATATCCTTTTGTGCTATCGATAGCCATGATCACAATCCCACCTTAATTTCTCCCATTGTTTATTTCAAAACTAAGATTGCATTTGTTAAATATCATCATGTCATTTTTCAATTTCAAATTACCCTAATCGATCCCATCCATGATAAATGGACAATGCGTTTATCACTCCTTTGTTCGTCCCAATATCTCACCATGTAGAAAAAAAAAAGAAAAAGAGAAAGAAAGAAAGTGTAATAGACTTAACATATGACACCGTACTCGTACCAATTCAATTATGAATTCTTCTTTTTTTTTTTATCGGTAAAAATTATTATCATTAATAAATATGTATACAAGATATACCACACAAATGCAATTTACATATAACTTTCAAAGAATATTTTTGGTTTCATAATCCATTCACTAAAAGAGAGTATCTAGACCACCTAAAATATTTCACTACAAACCAACTCCATAATCTATATTTTAGCTCCTCAACCATCTTCTAAATTGTCTTCTGAATTGATAGTACGGTTCCTTCGAATATATAACGGACTGGTAATTCAAGTGCTCAATAGGTTCATTTTCCCCAACACAAAAAGGACATGAGTATTATAATTCAGATTAATGACACCTTTTTCTGAAGGGTTATTTTTGTTGGTATTCTTTGTCGAAGCAACACTATTACTTGAGCTTCTCTTGGAGCTATCGTTTCCTTTCTCAAAAATTATTTAACACATTTATAAGTTATATTAACTCATATATTAACCTCATGAATCATTACACTCTTACCATAGAAGTATAATAGATTGATCCCAACTACAGATCTGCAATATCTATGGTCTTCTCAATTATGCGAACACGAGCCAACAGATTTACCCTCTTACATGGCCTCCGCAAGCGTTGCTCGAGTTTTTTCGTGGCGACGAAGGATCAAGACTGTGTTCAGAACAGCCCAGCTCACCTGACCATCAGCTTTCTTTTGGGTAAACCCCAATCCTTTAAGTAATCTGTCCAACTGTCAAGAGGAGAGTATCAGAGGTTAGCAGAAGCATGTCATCTTTCATGGATCAATCACAGAGGGAGAGAGAGAGAGAGAGAGAGAGAGAGAACTGTGTTGATGTCTGAAAGACCTCCTTCTGCAGTGCCAAATAGAAGATACTCTGTTGCTACACCTGCTAGGGCTATACATGAGAATCTGTTTAGTGTATGCAAACAGGTATCATCGTTTTCATCAGTGGTTATGAGTTCTTAGAATGAAAAGTGCGGAGAAAAAGCGATCTAGATATGTTGTAAGAAAAGCGAACGTACATTGGCTGATACTTTTCCTCTGCTCACCTGTCACAGAAGCAACTGATTTAAACAATGGTACAGAATCACCCCATGCATGCAGTGCATAAGTATATGCAGTGTGTTTGATATTTTTTAGCTCTTTAAATGCTTTGCGCACATGATTGATCAGAAAGAGGACAGCAGAAAAGTGACAAATATGTAAAGATGCTACGAATAATGCGCAAAAGGAAAGCCGCTAATTAGTTCAAGAAACCCACTTCCTGAAGAAACTCGAAGTCTACAAATGCAGTCCCAGCCTGAACATTAAGTGATCCCTCTTTCTTCAGAGCTTCCAAACTGGTCAGTGTGTAGCCCTTTGGCAGGATTCCGAGCAAATATGCAATCAAGAAATGGCCTGCCTCATGCTGAGTAGCATGATGACAGAAACAAGTAGTATAAGTCCATCAAAACAGAAAGAAATACACCACTATAAAACGCTTATAATGTATGTCTGAGGGGTTGGTGGGGAAGACGGTGATCAGAAAGATAGAGGAATCTTACTTGAACAACTCTGTTATGGTACTTTTGGCTCAATGAATGACCAAGTGTATCCAGAACCAAGAAACTGATACCTCCATTGAAAGAAACCTATGCACGATCTCTTTAAAGCAAACAGTAAATTATATGCATAAAAAAACCACATATTTGATATTTCCAAAGAGAGAACAGAAAATGCTGTATAGCTTGCTTGCACAGAATGCTAAGTAATCTTGCATATTAATCCAAAAAAGAAGGCACTGGAATATGCAAAATGTAAATCTTGCTGATTATGAAAAAAAAAGAAAAAAAACTTTGGTTATAAAACGGATACTAGCAGCAAGCTCCATTGGTTCCTAATATTGAAACAGGAAGAAACTACTTCCTGAATTAGTACATGTTATTTCCAAAACTAATAGTGATCATTCTGCTAAAAGGCTATACTGATTAGAGTGAGACTCTTGTGCCCCGGGGACACCGTGACCCTTTGCAATTCCGTGCCCCTTTGCAATTTAAACCCCCTAGCAATACATAGGTTTAAATAGAATATGGAGGGGGGAGGGTTGTGTTCACATGGGGACACGGCGTGTCCCGGGGGCACAAGAGCTTTTGCCTACTGATTAAAGGAAGTTCAATTAATGTCATTTAAGACTTCTTCCACCCTCCATTTGTATCTGTCAGTACAACATCCAATTTATTAGAATTTTTCAGGTTATTATCCCTTGATGAAGCTCTACTCAATAAATGCCTACGAGATTGTCAATGAGCTGAAATATCAACTTCACAAGGACAAATCTAATTGCTATTAAATTATCTGATACCATGCCAGCAGCAAACAAATTCTACACAAACGCTTCATGATAGTGCAAACTCAACTAGTTCAACACAGATATTTCAGCAAATCAGAATTTAAGTAGGCTGCATACCGCATCCAAGGTCCAGAGAAACAGCAATCCAAGTGATGAAAAAAAGATCTGTTGAGGGCTTAACCCAAATAAGTACCAGGCAGCAGTGCCTCCCAGAAGAGCAGCAGCTTGAATGGTCCTCTCTATAGAACACAATGTGGTATCGACAGGCGATAAAAGAGACTGGGTTTCAATGCCATTCAATCTCAACTCATCTAGTATGTAAAGCCTCTGAGGAATCTGCAACCAGTCTATTCAAGTAAAGCCATTATCAACCATACATACATTCATAAGCAAAGGCCTTATTTTACAGAATCCCACTGTGCATTAAGGAAGCACTGATGTTTGATGAGCAGTTGATATCAGGCATTAAAATTGACACAAACAGAAATAGGCAATAATAGTCTCAGGATTTGATTAGTCAAAAAATCAAGATTGCATCAGCACACTAGAGGAAACTTGGGGGGTGGGATGGGCTGGGGGTGAACCTGGCGAGCGGCGCCGAAGCAGCGGAGGCCGTCTGGTTTGGTCTGGGAGTCCTTGATAAGATTCAAAGTCGCCCTCTCATCCCCTCTGCTCAATTCCTTGTCGACCTGCTCCAACACTGGCCACCTCACGACGCCGCCGCCAACCGCCTCCAATTCATTCACGATCCTGCAGCGCCGCCGGGAAAGGGAAATTGTGCAGCCTCCATAAACCAGAACGTGACTTCCCATTTGCTCAAAATCTTCAAAGGAATGTGTAACATAAGCTTCAGTTGTCCACTGTTTCTTTTCTTTTTTCAAGAAGTTTTACTCTGTGATTCCTCCCAATGCGTTCGTTCTATTTATTTTAGCCACACAAGGCGCGAAGCAGCGTGACAGAGGATAACGTGGGGTGGGATGATTGGACGTGCAGGAACGCTGTCGTTTTGAGGGCTTATGGTTATAGGAGCTTCTCCCTCTTTTTTACCCATTAATGAGCAGTAGAAATGGAAGCGTGTATTCCCACGGTTAGAGAGATCTCACCAGTGCAGACGACTCAAATTCACCAGTTTCAAATATCGGCGGCCACGCTGAAGGAAGGAGAGGCGTCGCTACGACGGCGTAGAACGTTGAGCAGGGTGGACAGAGAATTGGAGAATGGGAATTACAAGGCAGCGCTGTCTCTCGTGAAGCAGTTGAAGGCTCATCCCGGCGGCCTCCTCCGTGGCTTCGGCGCCGTCGCAGCACCAAAGGTATACTTGTCTCTCCCTCCCTCCCTCCCTCTGTCTAATTTTGTTGCCCTATATTATCTTGTGATGCTTAGAAAAAGTGGGAATCTTGATTTATCCAGAATTTAGCTCAAACTTCATTGGAACTTTAAACTTGAATTTATTTAACAAAATGAGGGCTGCTATTACCTTATGCTTTCAAATGGCTGATATGAAGAGAACCCAAAATTTCATAGTATTATCGATCACATTGCAAAAAGAAAAATATAAAGCTCATTGAGCAACCTTTTATGAAGAAATTCCTTGGATAAGATTAGACTCGGCATGTTCAATGTCAATGTGATCACTTAATATCTTTTGCACTTTGATTTGTTGACAGTTTGTGCCGATATTGGTTCATGTTGGCTCGAGAGAGTGAAAATCTATTAACTTTCTAGCTTTGTATATCTAATGCAACTCTTGTCTCCTGAAAAGCAATTGCATGTGGAATTGAATGTGTTTAGCTACCACTTCGAACATACAGACTTAGGCAGAGAGGGCGAAAAGATTTGCAAATGATGATGGCTGGTGATATTCTGTTTGTATCGGCAAACCTGAAGTGAACTTGCTATGACAAGAGAAAAGAATGAATAACTTAGTTTATTTAAAACATTAGCGACCTATGAAAAAAAAAAGTAACTATATCTAAGAGGAGAAAATCCTGCATGTGCAATTTTTGAAACACTTATTTGTTTGCAGATTTCACTGTTATAGGTTCTTAGAACTCTGCCAGTTTTGGATGAGTTCAAGTTATCTTGGAAGAGTGAAATATCATCAAGGCGGTCAGTAGTTGATGCTATCCTTCATTCCATTAAATGTAGCTTAGAGTTTCAACTACAGGAGGAAGAAACATGGGTACACTAATTTGATCTTTTTGTTATGTTGTCTTTATTTTATTCTTTTTTTGGTTGTACCAGGATATGAATATAATAATTTGTATGGAAGGCAACAACTTCTTGCATAAGAGGAGATAATATTGTATGCTGAAGCTCAATAACAAGTTACCTACAGTGCCGTCTTTCTAGTTTTCTTATACATATTAATATATACCTACTTTTGGAGTAAGGGGAGTATATAACCATGTGTTAGTCCAAATTTCTGCAGTCATCTTCCTGATGCCATTTTTGCACTACATACATTTCCCCTATAAGATTTCATCTCCCTGGATCTGTTCTTTTTAACCTTATTGGATATTGCAGTTACTAATTTCAGGTTTGTTTTGCAACAATAAAATGCATCACCATGTGATGTGTTTTCTTGATTTAGTTGATTTCTTTTTTTCAGATGACAATGTGTTCATTAACAAACCAACGTTTGATATTGTATTGATGTTACCTATATTAGCACAGTTGCACTTTTACCTAGCAGACATGTTTAATGTTTCAAAGGATTTATTATTGGTTTCATGAGAATTACATAGTTTTATTCCATGATTTTAGGAATTTAGGATGAATGCGTAATAGAAATAGTTTCATACTGTCATATTTGTTATCTAGAAAAAAGTAGTAGTCTTTAAGTTTTTTTTTTTTTTTACGCCCACTACACAAATATGTTCAAATGTCTTGTTATTTTGCTATTCGTAATTCATACTTATTTATGTAGATCTCACAAGAAGATTTCAAGAAAACCAAGGAGGAAGAGAACTATAATTCTATTTCTGCTGATCATATAATGTGTATGAAAGTAAGAGGTTTTATTCGCTTTTGAAACAGTAATTCTCTTTGGAATTAAATATATTTCAAGATGAAAAGATTTAACATATTCTGTGTTTTGCCAATTGAATATAGTAGTTGTAAATTTTTTTTAATTTTGACATTCCTTTTTTCTTTAGGGTTGCTTTTTGTAAGCAATAAGCATATATTATGGGTTAAGGAATTCATATGAACCAATTGTAAAATGTGAAAGACTTCTACCGTAAACAAGTAAGAGAATACAGGAACATAAGAGTGATGTTGAGTTAGAACGTAATTGCATTAAATTTGGTTTATTGTACATTTAATACTTAATAGATTAACTTGGAGAAAGTTCTGAAAGTTTAAAAAGGAGTCATTGCTTAAGGCAGAAATGTCAAAACTAATATATTTCAAATCTATACTGCCAACACTAATTACCAACATGGATATTCTGTGAGAGAATAATATTCATGAAGTTAACATTGTGCCTCTTTGGTATCACTAATCAAAAAATGAGTTCTTTCCTGAAAGTGACACTAGTCAAAGATAATAGGTTTTATATGATAAGTCTAAAGAACAAATTACATCAAAAGATCAGTGTGATTCACTGCAGCATAAATTTAAGGTTTAGTAATATGTTGCTCCATGTGTATGTAAGCCTTGAATATTTTATTTAGCGTACTGTAAGCTAGGTATAGTTACTATGCATTTTACGTAAAAAAAATAATTTGTTTCTTTGATATTTGCTGGTTGAGTGTTTCACATTTAGTGTAATCTACTCTTAATAGTCTTCAATTAAACTAGTTTGTTGCATCGTTGTTTTTCTACATGAGAATCTTGTCAAATTTCTGTTTTATAGCATGAAGCTGGTCACTTTCTAGTTGGCTATATGCTTGGGGTCCTTCCCAGGAGATACAAAGTACCAAGTGTGGAGGAACTATTGCAGGACAAATTTACTCGTGGGAAGGTGGAATTTCTTGGCTTTGAATTTCTTAGAGATGTAAGTGTACTCATAGGTTATTTCCTTCGTCTTACGATAATTTGGAGAAATAAACTTTGGTTTTAAAATGTAAATAAAATTCCTTATATCCTGGTTTATGTATGACTTTTGTGATGATCTGCATCATTTTAATATCAAGATAATAAATAGAAAAAAGCACCATCACTTTTCTGAAAAAGATAGTTGTTTGTTAGAATGTATAAATCGTTTGTCTTAAGAGTACATTCTCTTATGTAAAAATATTGGTCAAAGCAAAAATTGAAGTTCTACATTTTTAAGTCTAACTGGTAATAAAACCAAGTTGAGCAAATAAGTTGTTAGCTGTACTGTATAATAACATTGTGCATTATCTGAATGATTAATGATTATGACTTGGGAGGACTGTGCACAGGCAAATCAGGTGTAAGTTTCACTTTGATGATAATAATAATATGGCTACTGCATCTGATAGAGCATGAAAACATAAGTTATTTTAGTATTTTATTAAGTCAATAATTTCCTTAATTTAGATTATTTAGTTTCCTATTTTATATTCCTATCATAATAATGGTAATTAGAATTAGAGCTTTGATTGTGGGCCTGTACCCTTTAAATACTCTACCTTTTTCTACGGTAGAGGCAGACAAGAAATATATTGAATTTGCAACCTTAATTGGTTTGTGGCAGAGTGTAACTCTGTGGCCCTTTTTGAGGGATTATTTTCGTGTTTTCGTGTGTTCATATACATTTTCATTCTGTTCTTTGTGTGCATTCTATCAATTGGTCCGACCTGCCCTCTCTTTGCCTCAATGACGAACACCAGCTCCATGACAGAGAGAGAGACTCGAATTAGTGGAGAACTCACTAAACGAGTTTCAGTCCGTCGTGACATATCAGATCGCGTCACAACAGGCATCCATCACTGAGTTGTCCAAACAATTCGCACATCTTACAGCAGCCTTGGAAGGCCATCAGGACACCGGAACGTCGTCACACGTTCCTCCATCCGACACTGTGGTGACCGGATTAACACTTGGCAGTGGCGCTGCGCCTGGGCAACAATTTTCCCCAGGATTTTTTGCGGTGAAGAGTCGGGAATTACCCATGTTCGATGGGTCTGATCCACTGGCCTGGATAGCCCAGGCGGAACAATATTTTCTGGTGCACAAGATGGCAACAAACGAGAGGGTTCCCTTAACCCTAATCGCGATGTCAGGCCGCGCTATGTATTGGGCCCAATGGACAATGCGTCGTTCACCAACAATCATCTGGGAGCAGTTTACTCTGGAGTTAATCGAACGTTTTGGTGACTCATCTGCCAGAAACGCGTATGAGGCAATGCACGCGACCTGGCAGACAGGTTCGTTAGAAGAATACTTGGCTTTGTTTGAGGAGCGGGTGGCGCAACTTCCGAGTTTGCCATCCGATCAATATCTGGGGATGTTTTTAGGGGGCCTCAAACCTGCGACTCGGGACACATGTGATCCGGAATCCGTTGATGTTCATTCAGCCATCGCGGCAGCTAGGCGCCTAAATCGGTTCACGGAACCCTCGCCCTACTCCAACAAGCCATCATTTCTGGCTGCTAACCACAACCGCACCCTTCCTATTTTTCAAACTTATGATCAGCCCAATCCTCAGCCAATTTCAGCCTTCAAAACCTCTCTACCAGCAAGCAATCGGACCCCCAAGCCACTCCGGGCCACTGCAGCATAGGAATACGCGTCACTTAACAACGGAGGAGGCCCGCGACTGCCGTGCTGAGGGAATATGTTACAGATGCAGCCAACCTTGGGGGCCACTGCATAGGTGTGTTGCCAAACAGTTGCGCATCCTGCTACTTCCCGAGATGGAGGAACTCAATGAAGAGGTCCAACCATCCCTTCCGGACTCCATTGAAAAAGAGGAATATGGCTGATCATTGTGGCATTTTTTTCATATTGCCGCCTTGGGGTCAAGGCTGTTTGGAGATGGAGGCATTGATAGAGCATGAAGACATAAGTTATTTTAGTATTTTATTAAGTCAATAATTTCCTTAAATTAGATTATTTAGTTTCCTATTTTATATTCCTATCATAATAATGGTAATTAGAATTAGAGCTTTGATTGTGGGCCTGTGCCCCTTTAAATACTCTACCTTTTTCTACGGTAGAAGCAGACAAGAAATATATTGAAATTGCAACCTTAATTGGTTTGTGGCAGAGTGTAACTCTGTGGCTGGTCTGTGGCAGAGTGTAACTCTGTGGCCTGGATAGCCCAAGCGGAACAATATTTTCTGGTGCACAAGATGACAACAAACGAGAGGGTTCCCTTAACCCTAATCGCGATATCAGGCCGCACTATGTATTGGGCCCAATGGACAATGCGTCATTCACCAACAATCATCTGGGAGCAGTTTACTCGGGAGTTAATCGAACGTTTTGGTGACTCATCTGCCAGAAACGCGTATGAGGCAATGCACGCGACTCGACAGACAGGTTCGTTAGAAGAATACTTGGCTTTGTTTGAGGAGCGGGTGGTGCAACTCCGAGTTTGCCCTCCAATCAATATCTGGGGAAATTTTTATTGGGCCTCAAACCTTCGATTCAGGAACGCATATCTGATCCGGAATCCATTGATGTTCATTCAGCCATCGCGGCAGCTAGACGCCTAAATCGGTTCACGGAACCCTCGCCCTACTCCAACAAGCCATCATTTCAGGCTGCTAACCACGACCGCAACCTTCCTATTTTTCAAACTTATGATCAGTTCAATCCTCAGCCAATTTCAGCCTTCAAAACCTCTCTACTAGCCCAGCAATCGGATCCCCCAAGCCACTCCGGGCCACTGCGGCACAGGAATACGCGTCACTTAACAACGGAGGAGACCTGCGACTGCCGTGCTAAGGGAATATGAGGGAATATGTTACAGATGCAGCCAACCTTGGGGCCACTGCATAGGTGTGCTGCCAAACAATTGCGCATCCTGCTACTTCCCGAGATGGAGGAACTCAATGAAGAGGTCCAACCATCCCTTCCGGACTCCATTGAAAAAGAGGAATATGGCTGATCATTGGGGCAATTTTTTCATATTGCAGCCTTGGGGTCAAGGCTGTTTGGAGATGGAGGCATTGATAGAGCATGAAGACATAAGTTATTTTAGTATTTTATTAAGTCAATAATTTCCTTAAATTAGATTATTTAGTTTCCTACTTTATATTCCTATCATAATAATGGTAATTAGAATTAGAGCTTTGATTGTGGGCCTGTGCCCCTTTAAATACTCTACCTTTTTCTACGGTAGAAGCAGACAAGAAATATATTGAAATTGCAACCTTAATTGGTTTGTGGCAGAGTGTAACTCTGTGGCTGGTCTGTGGCAGAGTGTAACTCTGTGGCCTGGATAGCCCAAGCGGAACAATATTTTCTGGTGCACAAGACGACAACAAACGAGAGGGTTCCCTTAACCCTAATCGCGATATCAGGCCGCGCTATGTATTGGGCCCAATGGACAATGCGTCATTCACCAACAATCATCTGGGAGCAGTTTACTCGGGAGTTAATCGAACGTTTTGGTGACTCATCTGCCAGAAACGCGTATGAGGCAATGCACGCGACCCGGCAGACAGGTTCGTTAGAAGAATACTTGGCTTTGTTTGAGGAGCGGGTGGTGCAACTCCGAGTTTGCCCTCCAATCAATATCTGGGGATGTTTTTATTTGGCCTCAAACCTTCGATTCGGGAACGCATATCTGATCCGGAATCCATTGATGTTCATTCAGCCATCGCGGGCCTTACCACTTGGCCACGCCCCATTTCCATTTCTAATCGGCACTAAGAAACAATAATATTGGTATTGCTTGTTTGTCAATTCCAGTCCAAATATCTATGAATCAATTGGTACTAGGATTTTGATATATATAGATATAGAATTCAACTTAATTTGTTGATCATTACATAGAATTCAATTAAGATATTGTATGAAAGTATGATTTCTTCTATTCTCCTTTGAGAATTGGAGGATTTTTGGTTGGGTGGATTCAAAGAAAAAGAAGGTTTTTTTCTAACTTACTTATTTTCTTTTTCCTTATATCAAAAACGCAATCAAAATGCAATTATCTCCAAGAACAAAATGTCTGTTATGCTTAATATCGTTGCGCCTAAATCGGTTCACGGAACCCTCGCCCTACTCCAACAAGCCATCATTTCAGGCTGCTAACCACGACCGCAACCTTCCTATTTTTCAAACTTATGATCAGTTCAATCCTCAGCCAATTTCAGCCTTCAAAACCTCTCTACCAGCCCAGCAATCGGATCCCCCAAGCCACTCCGGGCCACTGCGGCACAGGAATACGCGTCACTTAACAACGGAGGAGACCTGCGACTGCCGTGCTAAGGGAATATGAGGGAATATGTTACAGATGCAGCCAACCTTGGGGGCCACTGCATAGGTGTGCTGCCAAACAGTTGCGCATCCTGCTACTTCCCGAGATGGAGGAACTCAATGAAGAGGTCCAACCATCCCTTCCGGACTCCATTGAAAAAGAGGAATATGGCTGATCATTGGGGCATTTTTTTCATATTGCAGCCTTGGGGTCAAGGCTGTTTGGAGATGGAGGCATTGATAGAGCATGAAGACATAAGTTATTTTAGTATTTTATTAAGTCAATAATTTCCTTAAATTAGATTATTTAGTTTCCTATTTTATATTCCTATCATAATAATGGTAATTAGAATTAGAGCTTTGATTGTGGGCCTGTGCCCCTTTAAATACTCTACCTTTTTCTACGGTAGAAGCAGACAAGAAATATATTGAAATTGCAACCTTAATTGGTTTGTGGCAGAGTGTAACTCTGTGGCCCTCTTCGAGGGATTATTTTCGTGTTTTCGTGTGTTCATATACATTTTCATTCCATTCTTTGTGTGCGTTCTATCAGCTTCTAACAACTTACTCTTTGTAAGGAGAATTGTGGGGTGAGGGAATGTTGCAAGAATGTGCACCTGTAATTTACACCTTTTTAAGATTTAGGAAGCAACAAAAGAATTTCATTTATTTGTCTATACTGTCGGCTTAAAAGGCATTACAAAGTTGCTTCTCATGTTGTATACAAGTAACAGTTAATTCTATCGTCTCTGACCACTGACCTGTCTTACACTTGCCATATGCTGTTTTAATTTATTAAAAGCATTTCATTCACGTGAGCAGAAGATATTTTAGATCTTGAATAAATTAATTGATAATAACTTGGACAAGAAATATCCATGTTACAAACTTGTAGGCACTGGGAGCAGGCTAAAGGTGGTGATTTCCTTCACACATTGGCTGCATAATAGAATCACAGAATCTCATATATGGAATATATTTAAGAGTCTTAGACTTCATTATATCTGCATTATGATGACTTATACCAAATTGGAAATTTAAACACAATTACCGAAGATCCTCAGTAAATAGACCTCCTTCAAGTCCCCACTCTAGGCAGTTCTTCAACACTTGTTGACTGGTAATAGGTAAATCAATGAGTTGAAGATCGCTGAACAAAAAGATTGAATATAATTGACACAATTAGCTGCATGTTTGACTTACGATTGCCAATTATAATAACGTTTATTATATCTTATTTTTGAACTCTCAACTTTTAGTCCATAAGTTCACCTTCTCCACCTTTTGGACACCCTTAGCATGTTCATTACGTCATATTAAATTTATTATTATTACAGTTGTCTTGAGTAGAGTTTCCTTTAATTAAGTTCTTAAATAAACCAGCTGACTTTATTACTTGGTGAGCTTAGGACCTTAGATTAGGATTATGCTTTTGAGTCCTTCATACAGTGCTTGTGTGATCATTGAGTTTGGGAACGACAGTTGTTGCTTGGGCAGGAATTCATTCATGAGGATTTATAATTCCAATTGTTGTCATCTTTTCTCTTTTATCAAAACAATTTATTTTCAAAACCCTTTCCTTTATCACATGATGACCTCTTTGAAATTGCTAACACTAATACTCATCTCTGATGTTGGCTCAGCCATCAAATATGGCAATTTTTAATATGAATACTTTTATAAAGGAAGACTTATAATATACTTCTGAATCACCTTTTAATTTTCCCCCATCATTTCACCGATCGTCATTGTTCAATATTCACAGGTTGGTCTGGATCCCATGTCTGACAAAGTTTTTTCAAGAGAAAGGGTTAATAATGAGGTGGGATATCCTGTATTTGTGCTCTTCCCATTTCTTTCAGAAATGTTGATACACATAATGTTGTTTGGAGGTTGCTCTAGAGGAGCACCTGTGTTTTTAGTATCAATGGATTTCAGCTGGTAGGAAAAAGTTGGTGCCAATTTTAATATGCTTTATGTCCAACTGTGCACAACTAATGTGATACATGCTCTGCTTAGATTTATTCCTGTGGATTGATGAGAATGCATATGAATGATGAGATTTCTTTGTTGAGAAAAAATTTATTAATTTGTAAAATGAGTTTCCTGCGATGTAGCTTGACATTTAGCACCGTAATCCCAACCTTTAGCCCTGAAGGAGGTATGCTTTGATTTTCTCCTTGATGAAATGTAATTTTATCACTGGGATATGAGAAAAACTTAAGTACAAGTTCTGTCATTCCTTCATGATGAACTAGAGAAAGGGACTACTCAACATTCAACAAAAACCTCTACTGTGCTTTGTTTTAGACTTCCATTTGCTAATGTGTGGTTTCAGCATTTGTCAAAGGTTTGATTATCCATGAATATTAGTTCCCTTAAAAGTTGGGAAATGTAAGTTTTCCAGAGTGGCATTCATCCTAGTAAACTCTCTTCTCAGTGGAACTAATATTATGGAGGCTTTGATTTTGTTCATCATTTGGAAAACTTTCAGCAAGTATACTTCTATCCTAAAGATATTTCTGGGCAGATTATAATTCGTTTCATTAATGATGAATTTTCTGTAACAGGCTCTAAAAAAGTTCTCATGCAGGTTTTAGGGTTCAGGATTTAGGGTTTTAGGATTTTGTTCATCATTTGGAAAACATTCAGAAGTATATTTCAATACTAAAATATTTCTGGGCAGATTATAATTCGTTTCATTAATGATGAATTTTCCGTAACAGACTAAAAAATTTCTTATGCGGGTTTTTGGGTTCAGAGTTTTAGAATTTTGTTCATCATTTGGAAAACTTTTAGCAAGTATATTTCTATACTAAAATATTTCTGGGCAGATTCTAATTTGTTTCAATGATGAATTTTCCTAAACAGACTCTAAAGAAGTTCTCATGTGTGGCACTTGGTGGCTTGACAGCAGAACATCTACTTTTTGGTTACTCAGAGTTGCTACACTCTGATGTTTCAAAGGTCAGTTCTGGATCTGTTAATGTGGTCCAATAGAACCCGATGCCCGGTTTTAACACTCCAGGAGCAGAACTAACCCTTGATATGGTAATGCATCCCTGGCCTTTTGTTTTATGTGTTACTAACTTAAGGTGATCAACTTGGAGGCAGTTGGACAGAGTACTGAAGTGGTTCGGTTTCACAGAAAACGAGGTTGAATCCAAGACTAGAGAGGCTGCAGAAGCTGCAGTCTTGATATTGTCGTGTCAGGGTGAAGCTCAATCGAGACTAGGCGAAGCCATGGCTTTGGGAAGATCAGTTGGTTATTGCATTGATACGATAGAAAGAGCGTTAAACTTTAGCAAGTGAAAATGCTGTGAATTGGTGATTTAATTCTCTCCATACGGGAACAAGGTTACACCCTCATAGGCAAACAAGCAGTCGATGGCAAGTGTAGTCTTTTCTCGTATCTCAAAATCGCCTGTCGTTGTATCTTGTTCGAGAATTATCTTTGTGATAACACCTTTTGCCAATGTTGCAAATATGCTCACTGCGCACTTGGTTGTTACAACTTTCATACTATATCTCAACTGGCATTAATTTTTTTTTGTTTTGAACATCCAATTCATATTTTTAATTAATATACTAAATGAGAGTGTCACTAGGTGTCGTGGAATTAATTAATTACTAAATAAAATTTAGGGGTTATTATGGGGTGCACCAGTGCACCCAAGGTTTTATAGGCTAAAATCATAGAGTAGTGGGTGGTTTTCTATTTTAATTTTTTTATTATTTAATACTCCTTTCGTCCCAAATTCAACTTCACGTTTAATGTAGCTATGGAGTTTAAAAAAAGTCACTTTTTGACTTACTTTTAAGGGTAGTATGATATTTTTGGATAAGTAAATGATAAAGTATGTTATGTGTGTTAAAAAGGTAATGACAAATTTGAAATTAAAGTATGTTAGAGGGATATTAGTTAGTTGCTTTTTTCTTTTATGGAAGTGTGAAGTTGAATTTAGGATGAACCAAAACGGAAAGTGTGAAGTTGAAGTTGGGACGGAGGGAGTATAATTAATTATAAAGATTTTATTATAGTTTAATCTAACTGTTAGAATCATTCAAGTGCACCGGTGTCACAGGTGCACCGAAATTAAACTCCTTTGGGGTGATTTTAGGATGTACCTAGTGTACCGGTGCACCAGTGGTGGTTTTTTTTCCCTTCTTTTTTATAATTTTTAATTATTTAATTTAATTAATGATAGAAATTAAATAAAAATTTAATCTGACAGTTAAAATCGTCAAAGTGCATCGTCGTTGAACTCATAATTTTGTTTCATTATAAAATTTCTCCGAAGTTCAAAAAAATTAGTTATATCTCTTTTAATTATTTTTGTTATAAATTTTTTAATTTCTATTGATCAATTTATACTTCCTCCGTTCTATATTAAAGTTACATTTTCTATTTTGATTTATCTCAAGCTAAGGTTTATATTTATTTTTTTTGTGAATAACCACACAAAATAATTATTTATTTCACATAGAACCCACACACAATACTAATATAACTATCAATTACACAATAAATATTACTCCTTCCGTCCCTTGTTAAGAGTCTCATTTGCTTTTGGGCACGTGGATTAAGGAATATTATTATTTAATGTCTAGTGGGTAGTTGTATTAGTGGGTGTGTGAGCCCCATGTTTTAATTGTATTAGTGGGTGTGAGTGGGTCCCATATGTCCAAAAAAGGAAATGAGATCCTTTGGGTGGGACAACCAAAATGGTAAAATGAGACTCTTACCTAGGGACGGAGGGAGTATATTTCCAACCCATTATCTATTAAATATTATATCTCTTAATCTACATGTAAAAAAATAAACTTCAACTTTAATGCGGGATAGGGAAAGCATATGTTAATGTATTATTTTATTTCATTATTTTGTTATTTATTTATTTTATAGTTCTTTTGATTAATTTTGTTCTAATTTTTTTTTCTATTGATTAATGTAGACAATCGATTTTTAATAGGTGAAGTGAGTGTTTAATGTGGCTGTTATATGATTTAATAGGACTAATAAAACATAATATGGAGAAAGCATGGAAGAAGAAGACACAAGAATTTCTCCCAAGTGTGTGGGAGTTAAAGTAGAGAGTTTTTTTTTGTTTTTTTTTGTTTTTGTAGTGGAGGGAGATAATTCTCCTTTAGAGTGGTGAAGATGGTGAAGATGCAGTTGAGGTTGAGTTTGAGTTTGAGTTTGAGGTTGAAGATGAAGGTGAGGATGAGGATGGAACTGAAGATGAAGGTGTGGCCCCACTATTATACAAGTGGGGTGAGTGTACTATTCTAGCAATAAATGCTCCAGGCTAGTAGCTTATAGGCATTAAATGCGGGAGAAACGAAATCTTGCTTTGATATACGAAATCTTGCTTTGGGAGATGAGAAAGCTTGACAAGGATGTGACAAATGACTGATGAGCGTTTTCTTTGCACGCAAAATTAATCCCCAAGTATTAAGGATATCAATTGTAGCTTAAGAAAGTGACCAAGTTAAATATCGAACCCAAAGGACGGTGCATTATCAATTTAATTATTTACTAAATTAATTAAGACGAAAGACAATAAAAGTTGAGATTTAATTATCAACTACTAAACAATTAATTAAAATAGCAAATAAAATAAATTAAAGCACTAGAAGAATACGAAAGTGTCTCAAGAATGGAGAATATGTAGCTCTCGGATAATCCAGTTTTACTCATTAATCTCCCTTTCGTGTATCAATATCCGACTCTGCCTTGTGGAATATGGACGCATCACTAAACCATGCAAATCTACTCTATGGACACAAGTAAATATGCGTGTAACACGTGTAAATAACCTTGGAACAAGAGATTTAATTTCACACCCTTTCTAGGTACTATCAGTATCAATTATTTTCCCCTAGGGTTGGTACTCTAACTCGATATGATCTCCCTTTAAAGGTACTATAAAATTACCCTCTTTATCCTGCTTATTAACCTGAATTCAATTCAATTAATAAACATTCATATATGACAGTTCTAATAAAGCCTCGGAGTCCCCTCACTTTGAATCATAACATAAAACCCTGTTTAGCAGTGAACGCGCTCAATCAACAACCAAGATGTATATTCAGACTTTATATAACAGTTGAAGGTGCACAAAACGACCGTGAATTTGAATTAAAAATACATAATCATATATAAAATAAATCCACAAGTAGTGTTGTATGAAGTATACACACGAAAGTTCAATTAATTTATAAAAACCTTCAAAACCCTAGATCTACCAAAACGGTTCTAGCCCATGATGTTGCGAAGAACAATCATGGGGGTTGGATAGATCTTACCCATATGTCCGGAAAATTAGTAAATAGAAGACAAGAATTAGGAAAACCCCTGGTGTGGCGATCTCCTTCCTTCTTTCTTCCGTCTCTTCAAATCCTCTTGGTTCTCCTCTTGATTCAGCAGACGAATCTTCAAAGTGATGGATGGATGGAAGAAAGAATGTGGATGATGGTTGGGGGTGATCCCCCCCTGTAGGGTGTAGGATGATTGTGTTGCTGTTCCTATCACATGAATAATGATGTGATCTACATCCACTTTTATACTTGTAAGCTCTCCTTATGGACCTTGGATTTGATTTTTCTTGGAAAACACGAAAATACATGCACAGGGGTGTAAAACCCATCGAAATCAGAATCCGCGTCCCCATTCGACCAAAGTGGTTCTGGTCAAACTGGAGACCTTGGTCAAATGGGATCTCTTAGTCGAACGACAGGTCAAGCTGCATGCGCAGTCTCGCCGTTTCGCGCATAACTTTCACATCCAAGCTCTGATCTGAGTGATTCTTGTGCTCACGCGATCTTCTCTTCCTTGGATTTCTATCCATATAAAGAACTCACAGAAAATCCAACATTTTAAGGTGTAACAAATCATGAAATGTGACACATCTAATCTGTTCGGCACAACTTGCTCGACGTCACCATTTTGATCATTACTTTCTCGTTTGGATTTCGATTGAGGTGTTCTTTATGTCAAAATGATTCTCTCTTCTGTGGCTTACCAACAATATATCACACTTTCAATTCAGAGCTCCACATAAATGCAGAAAAATTACACAAGTTGGACGTGTGTTTTTCAGCATTCATACACAAGTTGCACATTTTCTCCAACTTTGCACTTTTTGATCCTTTATCCACCTAAAACACAATAAAACACCTCAAGTGTACCTTTTTCTCAAATATAATGAATACAAGACACTTGTGCTAATATATAACAACAATTCCCATAAAAAAAGGTGTTAAGTTGGACACTAAAACACACTTATTTTCACTCTCATCAATCTCCCAAACTTACCCGTTGCTCGTCCCAAGGCAACAAAATAAAATTAAAAAGGAAGAGAGAGAGAGTTAGAAAATTAGCGGGGAAACAAGGACTCCAATCAAAATACAATTGTCCTCAACTTGGGTCATGCAACTCTAACTAAATGTAATAATTAATTCATAGCATAAAAGTTAAGATAATCACCACCAATTCAAATGCTCCATTGACATGTTCTTACGGGAAGTATATCACTCGCACTCAAGTGTAAAAGATGTACACTTATGGGTTAAGAGGTTTACGCTCAAATTCAATTCAAGTGCATGCGTAACCATAAGCTTGCTAAAAGTCTCAAACTCTCCACCACTAAAAGTATGATTCAACAATGGGATCAAAAAGGACTTTTCTTTTGGATGTAATGTTGGCTCTTTGGTTAAGGTAGGAAATATATGGATAAGTGACTCAAAACTCGGATCTATCAAGTGCGCATTCCATCATGATCTTTCATTCTTCTTACTCATTTTAATTAAGTACAACATCCTCCTCAACTCTTTCAATTTTTTTTCTTTTCTTTCCAAGTACAACATTTTTTCATTCTCTTCTTTTTTTCTTTTTTCTTGAGGTACCAGTTTCGGGCACTACCTCACGCATCCTCTATAGGGTACTAGATTTAAGCACTACCCTAGGGTATTTGATTTCATGAAGTACTAGATTTAAGCACTACTCCATGCTTTTCCTTAGATGCATTTTGATGAGTGATATTTTCACCTAGATTTTAGTGTCTTTTTATATGTGTTTTCGTATTATTTTATCCATATTTTATGTGTACTTTGGTTGTGTTATGTGTTTTTATGGAAATATATGTGAATGAGCTTAAACCTATGATAAGGGAGATGTAGGAAAAAGTGGATCTCAATTCAGAGTTGAAACGAGGGAGAACGAGCCAAAATAGTGAAAGAGGAAACAGGGCAGCAAGAACATGGCCAGCCGTGTGCAGGAACACGAGCCGTGTCACGTACATGACCCGAGTTCCGAACATGGGCCTATAAGCGGAAGCCGTGCGCTATCGCCTGAAACACCAACTCGGCCACCTCTGTGGCCGAGTGCAGAACACGGGCCGTGTGCAGAAACTCGGGCCGTGTACCAAACACGGCCCTGCCCAGAATGGCCGTGTGCGAGCATCAGAAGATACAACAGGGCCACCCCTGTGGCCGAGTGCTGCGCACGAGCCGTGCGTTATTTGAAGGCCGCGTTGACCGTGTACCCTAGACACGACTCGGGCCGTGTTATAGCACACGAGCCGTGTTGGTGCTAAAATTGCTGAAATTTCCAAATTCCTTCTAGAAGGCCCACAAGGTTATAAATACCACTCCATTCAACATTTTGATCATCCAACATCCGAAATTCACAGCTGCCCACACACCTCACACACCATTTCCTCCATTTCACACCATCATCTTCATCCATTCTTCATCCTTTGGATCTACCATCATTCTACCATTAATTTCTACATCCAAGTGAAGGAAAAGGATCAAGGAAGAGTGGAAAGTGCAAAGAAGGAGTGGAGATCACCATTGAAGTGACATCAAGGGAGTTTCCATTCAATCTTTGTATTAAACCTTATAGTTTTATCATGACTTGTAAGGATTTAATTGTCTATGTTAATTTCTTTATGAAGATGATAGGTAATCTCCCTTGTGATGAGTAATCTTAATAGTAGCTTGAAGAAGGATCGTTTTGAGTAATCTTACTAGAGACATTTTTTTATTTTATTTATTTACTTGTATTTGCTTTGAAAACCTTGTTCTAACTTCTTTTACTTTGAAGGTGTATGCAAACAAGATCCAAAGGGAAACAAATAAAACTTATTGATTGGGAGATTTGCGCATACGTTGAGAAGGAGAAGAAAGGAGAACAAAACCAAAAATAGTGAGCGAATGGAGAATTTTCAAGGTGACAATCGTGTGGAAATAGAGCATGATGGGGAAGGCGAACAAAATGTGCAAGACAACGCTCCTCAATTTAATGCCAACCCTTCTTAACATGCCTATCAAAATCATGGAGCTTTCAACAATCAAGTTTTGCTTCAACAAATGATGCAACAAGTTCTAAGGCAATAAGGATATCCACAAGCTTTTGCTCCTCCTCAACAAGCATATATGCCACCACCCCACCTCCGGCGCAAATTCACAATGATCAAAGGGTGATCCGGGATTTCTTCATGCTAAGTGCAATGCCACAAATGATGGGTCCACCAATCAATGCCAACAACTTTGAATTCAAGGCATGCTTGATTTCTATGGTGAGAGAGCAACAATTTAGTGAAACCCCGAATGAAGATCCTAATGCTCATCTAGCTCAATTTGTTGAGATTGCCAACACTGTGAAGATGAATGGGGTGGGTGAAGATTGTATAAGAATGAGGTTGTTTCCATTTTCGTTGAGGGAGCGCGCACGAACATGGCTCTCCACTATTACTCCGGGTACATGCAACACATGGGATGAGCTTGCACAAATATTTTTGAATAAGTATTTTCCACCTTCCAAGACGTTTCAAATGAAGAGCTTGATCACTCAATTCAAGCAAATGCATCAAGAGAGCTTTATGAAGCATGGGAAAGGTTTAAGGATATGCTACGCAAGTGTCCACAACATGGATTCCCGGAGAACCAACAAGTTGGATTTTTCTCCCAAGGTTTGGTAAATAGTCAAAGAATGTATGTTGATGCTTCGGCGGGTGGATCCATACTTGGAGTAACTCCGGAAAGGGTTATACGTATTTTTGATGAGATTGCTGCAAACGTATATCAATGGCCATCGGAGAGGGTAAGTGGATGCTATGGTTTTGAGAGTTTTGATCAAGGATAATAGTTTAGTGTGAAGAGTGCTAATGTGGAGCAAAGTACGCCAAGCATGGAAAAGATAGTGGCGGAGGTTATGAAAAATGGGCTTGAACCAATATGTGAATAATCAAGGAGCTAATATGGTTGAAGGGCTACAAAGTGAGCAATGTTTGTTTCCTCCAAATATTGTGAGTGGAGAACAATGGGCCAACTCTATGCCACGTGTGGAAGATGTATCGTACATGCAAGGAAGGAATTACCAAGGTAACTATCAAAATAATTACCAAGGTAAATTCAACCAAAGTCAAGGAAACTACCCACCGAGACAAGAAGGCTTCACAAATCAAGCTAGTGGAAGCTCATACCCACAACAACAAAGGCAAGGTAACTTTTCTTACTCTAATTCGAGCAATGTGGTTGCTTATCCTCCGGGATACCATCCGGGAGCCAAGGCACCAAACAATGAGGGAAGAACATCAATCGATGAGCTACTTGAACAATTGATAGCATCAAACAAAGCTCGAGATGAAGCTTTAAAAAAGGCGGAAGAAGCAAATGAAAAGAGACTCAAGGCTTTGGAGTATAATGTGGGACAAATTACAAGTTCTTTGAGTGTTTAACAAAAAGGAAAGTTTCCGGCCACAACCAAGGTTAATCCAAAGGCTCAATGTTTGTTGGTTGATATGAAAGAGGAACGAAAGGTTGAAGAAGGGTTGGTGGAAAGCAAAGTTGGTGAAGAAATTGAAGAAGTAAGTAAGAAAGAAGAGAAGGGGCCTAAATGGATACCTAAGTGAAAAAGGGTGCAAGAGGAAAAGAAAGTGGAGGAGAAGGTGAAAGAAGAGGAGTACAAACGCGATTATTGGGGTATTCCGATCACTCCATTCCCTATTCCCTACCCACAAATATTTGTAAAGGAGGAGAAGAAAAAGGAATTTGAAGAGCATGTGAAGAATTTTAAGAATAAGTATGAGGAGAAAAAGAAAGAAGAGCAATCCGAAACAAGTGAGTCGATGCAAAAAGGGGAACCTACAAAAGTTGGTGATCCGGGGAAGTTCATAATTTCTTGTGATTTTGAAGGAAAGAGTACCCTTGATGCATTGTGTGACTTGGGGGCAAGCGTCAACGTGATGTCTCATGCCACGTTCAAAGACCTTAAAATTGGAGAGCTAAAGCCTACTTCTATCCGTCTTGAAGTTGTAAATGGAGAGGTGGTAAAGCCACTAGGAATTTTGGAAGACGTTGAGGTCAAAGTGAAGGGGCTAGCATTTTCGGTTGATTTTATGGTTTTAGAAGTGAAGGCGGACCCTAAAGTTTCACTTATTTTGAGAAAGCCGTTTCTAGCTACGGGAAGAGCTAAAATTGATGTTGGGAGAGAAGAGCTTTCCTTGAGCTCAAAAGGAAAAAGTGTCACATTGTTGTGCAACAAAGATAAAGGGATCAAGTTTCATCATACAAGGGCTCCGGATGATCTTATGGATCATGACTCTATCCTCTTTGACAATTTAAATTCTTTTCTTCATGATTATATGAAATTGTCAAATTCTAACTTATCTTCTTGTGATGTTGATAGGATGAAAGCATCGGAGCTCGATTGTAAATTAGACAAAGGAGAAAGAGAAAGTCCACTAGAAGCTCTTCTTGAGGATGATTTGATGCTCGTGAGCAAGAATGGATAAGTTGAGTTAATGGACAAGAAGAGAGCTAAGCAAATGTTTAAAGTGAGGATGCAATGAGATAGTGTGGTGGACCAACATTTGGTCCAATGATCGTGAAATTTCGTCTGACTTGAAGACGTTAAAGTTAGTGCTAAATGGGAGGCAACCCATTCTTTTTATCCTTTGATGCTTGTTTTGTTGTTTGGTCTTGTAGGTGGATTGTGCTTGTGACAAAAAGCATAGTGAAGAAAAGAGAAGTGCTTCATGGATTCGAGTAGGCATGTCACATCACTTGTTGCAAACTTAATTCTCGACTCTTGTCTAGAGTTAAGTTTGGGGGGTTAGTGTGTGGTGGACATCGCTCAATTTGTTGGATGGATGCGTATGCTTCTCCACAAGAAGACCATCAATGGAAACTACAAGTGTAAGTCCCACTACTTTTTGTAAACTTAATTCTCAACTTGTTTCGATTTAAGTTTGGGGGGAGAGTGTGTGGTGTGACTCACCACTTGAGTGTGCTTGATATGATGATATTTTGATGATGAGAAGTTTTCTTGTAAAATTGGGTCAATTTTAAAATTTTCTCATGAGTTTCGGTTGGATTTTGGTTTGATTAGTGGTGATTGAAGTGCATGATAGTCCATATTTTTAATGCAATTGTTGAGCTAATGGTGTTGTATGAGTTTTGAGTATGAATGAAGGGTATTGGAAATACGAATGGAGCCTGGAGCGAACGTTTTCCTTACCAAATGCCTATTGAGGGAGTACTCTACACCTTATCACTTCTAATTGAATTTGATTTGGATTGAATGGATTAGCATGCTACTTTATGTGCTATGTTTTTGGGAAGTTTACTTTTAAATCAAGGTTGAGATGATTGTGAGCTTAATTGTCATAGATGATATAGAATGTGTGCTTTATTGTTAAAAATGGTGATTTTTATTCTTGCATGTTATGTGTTTTTGTTTTGTTTCTTGTTTGTTGAGTCTTTATTTTATGTTTTGTATGTTTTCTTAGTTTTGTCTTAGTATGTTTAGTGGTTTGTTTAGGGAGGTTGTGAGTCATTTTTAAATATGAGTGATGATATGTTGTGGTGATAAGTGATGACAAGGTATGATTAAGAATCTCTAAACTTTCAAATTATGACATGTTTTACTTAATTTTCTCAATTTTGAGATGAATGTAGTGTAATAAGTTTCTTAAGGTCCGAGCACAAGTTTGTGAGTATTTGAGCCTCAACCGTGCATACATGATATTTATTTTCATGAGTGGATTGGTTGTGTTTGATAAACTAGAACTTGCTCAAGGACTATAGGAACGAGCCCGATTTGTGGAGATTAATGAAATGATCTAAGACCATCCTTGTTATTTATAGTCATTGCTATATATTTCCATACCATGAACATCATCCCTAGTCAACAACTTTGAGCCTATAAGCCTATTTATTGTGAATTGAGCACATTACAAGCCATGAATAGCCATTTAAACCTTACATATATATCCTTTGTGTGGGTAATTAAGGAGATGGTAACTAGAAAGGTTTGATAAAGAAGAAAAAGAAGAAAAGGAAATGGTAAATAAGCAAGAAAAAGGATGAAAAGAGCATAAGAAAGAATGAACATGCAACCTCATAACAAGAAAATGAGCAAAGAAACAACAAAATGCTCAACTATTTCAAAGTTCCAAGAAGGAAGCATGAATCAAAAGAAGCTCAATCTAATGAAAGTTAATGATTAGTGTTTGTGATTACCAAAGTTGAGAAAGGAAGAAAAAAAAGTGGAGAAGTTGAGGAAGTTGATCATCTCTTCGATTAGTTACACTTGATTAGTCACTCTTACCTATATTCTTCATACCATACCAAAGAGCCTATCATTACATCCTTAATGAAAGACCTTTTTGATCATTAATTGAAACTTTGGAGGTTTGTGAACGAGCAAGCTTATAGCGAGTTGAGCCAATCGATTGATGAGTGTTGTTTTACCACTTCAAAGAGTGTTGAGTGACATTTATAACCTATGTGAGGCTTAGATCAAAAAGGGACTATATTACACCTTTATTCTCTTGTGATTGAACTTGGTAATATTTTTTGCATGTTATGATTTTAATGTTGTAGGTTGACTTAGCATGATTTGTAATCCTTATTGCTATTGATGTGTTATTACTTATGTTTGTTTCGTCTTTTCCTAGGTGAAAATCTCACCCCTTGGTTTATCATTTTCGTTGTTCGGGGACGCACAATACTTTAAGTTTGGGGGTGTGATGAGTGATATTTTCACCTAAATTTTAGTGTCTTTTTATGTGTTTTCGTATGATTTTATCCGTATTTTATGTGTACTTTGGTTGTGTTATGTGTTTTTATGGAAATGTGTGTGAATGAGGTTAAACCTATAATTTTCAATTCGGAGTTGAAACGGAGGAAAACGAGCCAAAATAGTGAAAGAGGAAATAGGGCAGCAAGAACACGGTCGACCGTGTGTAGGAACACGAGCTGTGTCGCATACATGACCCGAATTCCGCACATGGGCCTGTAAGCGGAAGCCGTGCGCTGTCGCCTGAAACACCAACTCGGCCACCTCTGTGGGCGAGTGCAGAACACGGGCCGTGTACAGAAACTCGGGCCATGTACCAAATACGGCCCTGTCCAGAATGGCCATGTGCGACATCAGAAGACACACCACGGCCACCCCTGTGGTCGAGTGCTGCGCACGAGCCGTGCGCTGTTTGAAGCCCGCGTTGACTGTGTACCCTAGACACGACTTAGGCCGTGTTACATTATATGAGCCGTGTTGGTGTTAAAATTGCTGAAATTTCTAGATTCCTTTTAGAAGGCCCACAAGGGTATAAATATCACTCCATTCAATATTTTGATCATCCAACATCCGAAATGCACAGCTGCCCACACACCTCACACACCATTTACTCCATTTCACACCATCATCTTCATCCATTCTTCATCTTTTGGATCTACCATCATCCTACCATTAATTTCTAAATCCAAGTGAAGGAAAAAGATCAAGGAAGAGAGGAAAGTGCAAAGAAGGAGAGGAGATCACCATTGAAGTAACATCAAGGGAGTTTCCATTCAATCTTTGTATTAAACCTATAGTTTTATCATGATTTGTAAGGATTTAATTGTCTATGTTAATTTCTTTATGAAGATGATAGGCTAATCTCCCTTGTGAGATTAGCAACATTAGAGTTGCTGGATAATTTTGAGATTAATGTATTTAAATTCATATGTTGATTGGGTTAATTGATTTTTTATCATTGATGCTTTAGATCTTGAGGTTTATGATGATTTGTGTGGTTTGTTGTTTTAAATATGTGATTAGATTGAGAAGTCAATTGCATATTTAGGATAATTAATTGAATCATTTCATCAAACACTTCATGTGCATTATAAATTGTAAAGAGATTGAGAAGTCCTTTATTATTTAGACCCTTTGATAGGACATCCGATTGGTTTGATCGAGAGGTTGATTAATCATGTGAAGGGACTCTCACTTCAAGCTTAGTATCTAGTTGTAATTGTTTGAGTGAGAACCAATCCATTGAGCTTTATTTCATACCCTATTCATCTTGAGAAGGAGTTTAGGTGAACCTAGTGTTGGCCCTTACTTAGTCTTATACCCATGATCATATGAATTTGATGCATTTATACTAGGATTTCCACTTTTTAATTATTGTTAATCTCACTTTTACTCAACTTGGAAAACCACTCATTTCATCCATCTATCTTGTTTGCTAATCATTCTTGCTTGCTTTGATTATTTTCTTGTTTGATCAGCCAATCCCCTTGATGATTCGTCTCTATAAAACTGCGATAAACGTGATCTCGCTTAAGCTCTAGCGCCGACCTCCCTGTGGTTCGATAAATTATTTTAATTGGTCATCCCTACTACAAAATGGCTAATCACATTTTCTAGCTCAATCACTGTTTCAATACCAATTTCATTCCTTCCCAAGCTGTTATAAAACTCCATCAACACACTTTGAAAAGCCATTAATTCTTGTCATGATAGAATTAAGGCTCAAAAAATTCAGAAGCTCAAAGTGGTTATTTCTCGTAGGCTGCCAAAGAATAAGATTTTAGGTTCAACGGGGCTAACTATGGATAAACATCATTCGGTAGGGAATTATTTGGCTAAGTGACTCATGAATTCAAAGATGGCCTAAAATCATCTCCCATTATCTAACAAACATGTAGTTTCAAGTAAGACAAGGGGTAAGTTCTAGAATACACACACAAGAACGATACTCACCAGAAAAGAAATATCATGTGATTATATACATGAATAAGGCTCAAAATCTCACATGAGTATTTAACAATTAATAGAGCACTTTTCATGGTAAGCAATATCTCACAAGTGCACATAGAACTTCATACTACAATATAACTCAAGTACACTTCCTTTATCAATTTCAAAGGCAAGCTCATATGGATCACCAAAACATAAACTCAGTCCTGCCACTCCTACTAATTAAAAGCACACATAAAAATTAAAATAAGAAAACGAGGGCACCTGATTTTTTCTTCAAAATATGTACGTTCTCCTCGAGTTGTTCAACTCGATCAGGTCAAGCCTCAACGTAGAACTCATCTTGCCACCTAGTTACCTTTTCTATCATCAAAGCTCAAACACACTCATCATCACATGATTCATCAATAATAAAATAGGAGACACAAGAAAAATAATAAAAAATTAAAAACTCGACCGCTAATAATAGGAAACACACAAAACAACACACGAAAAATTAGGTAAGTTGCAAAAAATCGACATATCAACACCAGTTAAAGTATTAATATGCAGTAAAAAATCAACACCCTAACAAACAGATAACAAGACGAAAGGAAAAATTATACCCGTAGTGCTCATAAGATGAGGTAAGTACATCAAAAACTTGATGCTCGTTTCCTTTGCACGCAAAATTAATCTCCAAGTATTAAGGATATCAATTGCAGCTTAAGCAAACGACCAAGCTAAATATCGAACCCAAATGACGGCGTATTATCAATTTAATTATTTACTAAATTAATTAAGACGAAAGGCAAAAAAGGTTGATGGATTTAATTAACAACTATTAAACAATTAATTGAAATAACAAATAAATTAGGAACTAGGAAAATACAAAAGTGAATCAAGTAGGAGAATAGGCAGCTCTAGGATAATCCAGTTTCACTCATTAATCTCCCTTTCACGTATCAATGTCCGACTCTGCCTTGTGAAATATGGATGCATCACTAAACCATGCAAATCTACTCTATAGAAACAAGTAAACATGTGTGTAACACGTGTGAATAACCTTGGAGCAAGAGATTTAATGTCACACCCTTTCCAGGTACTATCGGTATCAATTATTTCCCCCTAGGATTGATAATCTAACCCGATATGATCTCCCTTTAAAGGTACTATAAAATTACTCTCTTTATCCTACTTATTAACCTGAATTCAATTCAATTAATAAACAATTATATATGATAGTTCTAATGAAGCCTTGGAGTCCCTCACTTAGAATCATAACATAAAACCCTGTTCAGCGGTGAATGCGCTCAATCAATAACCAAGATATATATATATATATATATATATATATATATATATATATATATATATATATATATATATATATATATATATATATATATATATATATATATATATATATATATATATATATATATATATATTCTGACTCTATATAACAGTTGAAGGTGCACAAAACGACCGTGAATATGAATTAAAAATGCATAATCATATATAAAATAAATTCACAAGTAGTGTTGTACGGAGTATACACACGAAAATTCAATTAATTCATAAAAACCTTCAAAACCCTATATCTACCAAAACGGTTCTAGCCCATGATGTTGCGAAGAACAATCATGGGGATTGGATAGATCTTACCCATATGTATGAAAAATTAGAAAATAGAATAAAAGAATTAGGAAAACCCTCGGTGTAGCGATCTCATTCCTTCTTTCTTCCGTCTCTTCAAATCCTCTTGGTTCTCCTCTTGATTCAGCAGATGAATCTTCAAAGTGATGGATGAATGGAGGAAAGGATGTGGATGATGGTTGGGGATGAATCCCCCTTATGGGGTGTAGGATGATTGTGTTGTTGTACCTATCACATGAATAATGATGTGATCTACATCCCTTTTTATACTTGTAAGCTCTCTTTATGGACCTTGGATGAGCTTTTTCTTGAAAAACACGAATATGCATGCACAGGGGTGTAAAACCCATCGAAATCAGCATTCCGCATCCCCATTCAACCAAAGTGGTTCTGATCGAACTGGAGGCCTTGGTCGAAAGGGATCTCTTGGTCGAACGGTAGGTCAAGCTGCATGCGCAGTCTCGCCGTTTCGCGCATAACTTCCACATCCAAGCTCCGATCAGAGTGATTCTTGCGCTCACGTAATACTCTCTTTCTTGGATTTCTATCCATATAAAGAACTAACAGAAAATCTAACATTTGAAGGTGTAACAAATCATGAAAGGTGACACATCTGTTCTGTTCGGAACAGCTTGCATGATGTCACCATTTTGATCATTACTTTCTCATTTTGAATCCGATTGAGGTGTTTTTTATGTCAAAACGATCCTCTCTTCTGTGAATTTCCAACCATATATCACACTTCTGATTTAGATCTCTACATGAACACAAAAAAATTACACAAATTAGACGTGCGTTTTCAGTATTCATACGCAAGTTGCACCTTTTCTCCAACTTTGCACTTTTTTGATCATTTTCCACCTAAAACATAATAAAACACCTCAAGTGCATCTTTTTATCAAATATAATGAATACAAAACACTTGTGGTAATATACAACAACAATTCCCATAAAAAAGGTGTTAAGTTGGACACTAAAACGCGCTTATTTTCACTCTCATCAATGACCTGACAAGTCATCCACAGCCATCCTAAGGACTCTAGCTCTGGAAGACATCGGCATGGAGAGCTTGGAAGGGCCGAGCTCACCTGGCGTAGAGATCTTGAAAGGGCCGAGCTCACCTTTTGGCACGTGGAGAGCTTGGAAGGGCCGAGCTCACCTCTGGCGTGGGGAGCTTGGAAGGGCCGAACTCACCTCTGGCGTGGAGAGCTTTGAAGGGCCGAGCTTACCTCTGGCGCATGGAGAGCTAGGAAGGGCTGAGCTCACCTATGGCATGGGGAGATTGGAAGGGCCGAGCTCACCTCTGGCGTGGAGAGCTCGGAAGGGCCGAGCATACCTCTGGCATGGAGATCTTAAAAGAGCCGAGCTCACCCTTGGCATGGAGAGCTGAGACCTTGGCGGGGCAGAGCTCGGCTTGGGCATGGGGGGCTCAGACTTGGTAAGGCATGGAGGGTTCGGACTCGGCGGGGCAGAGCTCGACTCGGGCATGGAGGGATCAGACTTGACGGGGCAGACCTGGGGGACTTCAGCCTTGTCTTCGAGGAGGAGCAGTGACTTGGGTATTGACCACCTATCACATTAGCCCCCGAGATTGCTCATGAGCGTTTTCTCAACACAAAATTAATCCTCAAGTATAAGGATATCAATTGTAGTTTCGAAAGGTGACAAAGTATTTATCGTATCCAAGGGACGGATTATTGTCAATTCAATTATATTCTAATTAACTAAGATTATGTTGGTAAATTAGATTTGGTTTAATTGTGAAACTAAATAACATATAATTGAAATAGCATAATAAATAAGAAAGCAATAGAGAAATTTCGGTTGTGATCGAGTAAGTAATAGAGTAGTTCTTCAGGTAATCCAGTTTTACTCATTAATTTCCTTTCCATTTATTGATGTCCGACTCTACATTGTAGTTTATGGACGCATCACTAAATTATGCAAGTGTACTCTATAGACATAAGTAAGCAAACGTATGACACGTGTGAATATCCTTGGAGCAAGACGTATACTTCACCCCTTTCCAGGTACTATCATAATCAATTATTTCCTGTGCACTTAGTACTCTAACCCGATTTGATCTCGCTTTTTATGTACTATAAAATATACTCTTTATCCTACTTGTTAACTCGAATACGATTCAATTAACAAGTATCTATATAAGATAGTTCTAATAAGACTTCGGAATCCCTTTACTTAGAATTATAACATGTGATTCTGCTCAGCGGTGAATACACTTAATCAATAACCAAGAGATGTATTCAGACTCTACATAACAGTTAATGATGCACAAAACGACCGTGAGTATGAATTAAAGAAAACACAATCTTATATAAAATAAACCACAAGTAGTGTTGCAAGATGTTTACACATGGAAATTCAACTAACTCATAAAACTTTCATAACCCTAGAACTACCAAGGTGGTTCTAGCCCATGATTGATCTAGGAACAAACATGGCTAGTTGGTATGATCTTACTTGACTTGCCAGACGAACCTCACTCACGACCCCTTCGGATGATGGTTGGGTTTGGTGGATGAAGGAAGATATGTGTTGTCTTTTTCTCCTGCGAAAGCTCTTTTTTTATACTCATAGGACCTCCTTATGGGCTTAGGATGGGCCTTTGCTTGAAGCACACGTCAAATTTGGTAAAAGACATCTGGAATTACCATAAATAGCAGCAGTGATGCGCCGTTCGACCAAGCTATACTGGTCAAACAAGGTCTCCAACTCGAGCAACTGGTCTAGCAAGCTCACTGGACGATTTTGGCATTCTGTTCGACCAACCTTCTCTTGCTCGACCATATTGATATTGGTCAAGCAAGCCCTTCAAGTCGAACAAGCTCACTGGACGATTTTGGTATTCTGTTCGACCTCATCTCATCTGCTCGACCAAGTTGATGTTGGTCGAGCAACACCTCCAAGTCGAGCTATATCTCTGGACGGGTCTGCGCAATCTACTCGAGTTGTCCCCCTCTGTTCGACCAAACTGATGTTGGTCTAACAAGCTCTCTGAGTCGAACAACACTCGAATTTCATCTCCAAAATCGTGTCTTCCAATTCTGAGCCTTTTACATCTATTTTCCTAACCAAATATCCTCATACAACCCTTATACCCTCTGATTCGTGACTTTCCCATAAACGTGCCGATTCGTCTCAATAAAAGGCTAAATCGTACTCCATTTTCACGCAAATCAGAGCCCAAAATATATGAATTTACACTCTCATCAAACCTCCAAACTTACATGTTGCTCGTCCCGATGCAACGAAAATCAACAAATCCCGAGAGTGTAATCACAAGGTACAACATATCCAAACACATGTAATTATATTAACTTAAAACATGCAACCATCATACCTTTCATTTACATAAAAACATCAATTAATCACAATACTTCTACGAGTGCTAAGTTATCTAGCTCACAGGTAAGTATTTACTCTCTCACTCAAGTGTAAAAGATATACACCTTATGGTTAATATCATCACTCAATTTCAATTCATATACTCGCGTAACTATAAGTTTGACAAGGGTCTCAAAACTCCATCCGTAATCGACTCAATACTAGGATCACAAAGGACTTGATTCAAGGTTATAATGTTGGCTCTCTAGTAAAGGTGGAAGAATTTAGATAAGTGACTAACTTTACTAGTAAAGAATTACCTTGGTATATTATTTTCAGTTGCTCCTTTCTTTGCTTCGTTGCGTTAACATTCTCGTACGTACACCATTCCTCCATTTTTACTTGGATAAACTTCTTTCCTTAGTAACACGCGAATTCCGGTGCTATTCAAGTATAAGGGTACCAGTTTCGGGCACTACCCTCTCTAATATTCGGGATACCGATTTCAGGTACTATCCCTCACAAGATTTAACTTCGTGTCTCTCGATTTTACTTTCACCAAATCCCTCCTTCTATTCCTCTTCAAAGCTTCCTCGAGCATTAGTCTACCTCCACTCTTTACTAGTAATTGGTATTTTAAGGCTCAAAAGGTAAAAGGCTCATTATCAAAGATTGCCAAAGAGAAAGCTTAAAGGCTCAAAAGGGCTTACAATGATAATCATATAATAGGGTAAGATAAATTTGGCCAAGTAACTCGATTAACAATAATGGCCTAAGATCATTTCCTAGTATCTATCAATTATAGATGTCACACAAGACTCCATGTCAAGTTCTAAAATACGAGTATACAAACGACTCTAAAAATGAACAATCATGCATATAGCACGATCAAAAGGCTCAAATCCTCACAAGGTTAATAGAATCCTAAGCACTCTTCAAAGCATGCAATCAACATCAATTTTCTATGAATTACAATTACAAATAGAACATGCTTGCCATTAACAAATTATCATTCATCAAATACGAGCCCATTCATATCATGAATTCATCCCAAGCACGTAACATCTCTCATTCAATCATCATCATTATCAAATACAGACCACTCACGAATGAGTCACCACTACACCCAAACACTCAAGCCTGCACATGTGAAGTGTAAAAGAGAAGGGAGATGAGAAGAATCAGAAAAGAGTAAAAAAACCTGACGCTCATCACTCCTCCGGAGCATCATCATCATGGCTCGATCGTCTTGATACCTTGTCCTTCTTATCTTTAGCAAGATTGCATTCCACAGCTCCTGTTTCTCTTCCCAATCGCCAATCTTGATTCCAAAATCCCTTGGCGTTTTTCTTTTATCCATCTTAATCTTTTTAACTATCTCCACCAACGGGGGTGACTTGTTTCCCTTCCTCTTTGAAGAAGAAGCAATCTCTTTTCCTACAAAAGTTGTACTTCAATATGCAACAAAAAGAGATGAACAATACCGAGCCTAAGTCTAGCATGAATCCTACTCAAGACTTCAAATTCATGTATCCAATTCAACTCAATTTCAAGTATTCCTCAATCACAAACGAACTCTATCAATCAAGAATATCAAGATTCAAGTAATCCAACACTATTGCACATTAACAAACTAGCAAATCAACTCCAAATTTCACCAAGTCCACACTTGAAACATGCTCAAACTCCATCATCAATTGCATCTCATCAATACCCAATTTTAATGAGCCCATATGTATTATTCGAAATTAAACTCAAGCCCATACTTCATACAACATCAATTTCAAAAAAATTCCACAATTTAACAAAGCACAATTCAAGAAATTTTGAATGCAAACTTGGATAACAACTCAAGCAATTCAACACTCAATCCAAACCAAATCTAGCATGAATCCACTCACCCATTCTTCACTAATCATCACCAACACAATCCACGAGTAAGAAGTGAGGAGAAAACATACATTTGCTTGACATGGTGTGCGTGTGGTGAACAAGAGCGAAAATTCCCCAAAAGTCGAGTGAAAATCCGAGATTGGATCTTGCAAACCCTCAAAATTGTATGTGAAGTGTGTGGAAGGGAGAATTAAAGTGTAGGAAGGAGGTTGGGAAGAAGATCTTTCGGTTATAGTGGTGCTCGAGAAAGGGTGACGGAAGTGGGTGTGTAAAATGGAATGAAATACCTCTTTTTTAAAACTGCTCCCAGACCCAGTTCGACCTCAACTTGACTTATTAGGTATGGTTGAACAATGCCTCTAAGTCAAACGACCCAGATCTGGCCTTAAAAATCACCTAGCTCGACCTCCGTTCGACCTCTAAATCCTGGTCGAACAATATGTGGAGGTCGAGCAACACGTGCAATCGGGTCCTTGTTTTGCCCTAACTTGTTCAACCACTGCTCGACTTAGATCCCTTCGTCAAACAACTCGTGCTAAATCGAATAAAGCTCTGGACAATTTTGATATTTTGCTCGACCACCGCTCGACCTAATATTCTTGGTCGAACAGGTGCTGGAAGTCGAGTTACTTGCCTCGTCGTGCCCCCTGTTCTTCTCTGCCTTGCTCTACCAGTGTTCGACTTGAATTTCTTGGTCGAGCAACCACTAATTGGTTGAACAAACTCACTGTAAGTTTTGCTCACTTCGTTCGACCGTTGCTCGACTTCAGCTTCGTGGTCGAGCAGCAAGAGTTTAGTCGAACAAACTCTCTGGAAGATTTTTGCCATTTGCTCGACCATTGCTCGACCAAATAGCCTTGTCGAACAGCCCATGAAGGTCGAACAAACCCACAATCTTCCTAAATTTCGTACCCTTCTCGTATCTCCATGTAATACTTAACTCTAGGACAACCACAAGTATCAAGATATCCAAAAATTAAGCTAGAGAAACCATATAACATCAAGTGTAACTCCGCAATCACAAAAAAACAACTCTCCACTAAACACTAGGCAAATTGCAAAAAAAATCGATGCATCAAAACCGACTAAAGTTTAAATACACCGTAAAAAATCAACTCCCCTAGCAAATGTTACAAATAAAAGATCATATCCTTCGTGCTATAATGAGGTAAGTACATCACACCCCCCAAACTTAGTAGAAACTATAGTCGAAACTAAGTTTGTAAAGAGATATAATTTCCGAAAGATAAGCACGTCAATTATAAAAATTTCTTACTCACACTAATAAAATTAAAGCAATAAAACGGTATGGTAAGCCCCCAACAGACGCTCATGTTTAACGTCGTAGAGTCATGACGGTACCAATCTAGTGCAAGGTATTCTCAAAGACGACACAAGTATCATCCGACGACTTGTAATGCTTCAATTGATGCCCTTTCGCCGCGATAATGTTCCCATCTCTGTCCATAAGCTCAAAACTCCCCTCTCTGCAGGCTCTATAGATAATGAACGGCTCCGTCCACTTCGATTTCAATTTTTCTGCGAAGAGCTTCAAGCGAGAATTAAAAAGTAATACCTCATCACCTTGCTTAAACTCCTTGTACGAGATCTTTGAATCATGCCATTTCTTCATTCTTTCCTTAAAAATCTCTGAGTTCTTATAAACTCGATTCCGAAACTCATCCAATTGATTAATATAAGATATCCTCAACTCCTTTTGATCTTTTAAGGACAAGTTCAAACTTCTCAAAGCCCAAAATGCTTTGTGCTGAATCTCTACAGGTAAGTGGCACCGCTTTCCATAGACAATTTAACACGGTGACATATCCAACACCGTCTTATAAGCAGTTCGAAACCCCCACAAAACATCATCGAGCTTCATAGCCCAATCCTTCCTATTGGTTCCGACTACCTTTTCCAAGATTTGTTTCACTTGGCGGTTGGTGTCTTCCGCTTGCCCATTCGCTTTAGGGTGATAGGGTGTAGTGACCCTATGCTTAACTCCATAATCCTTAAGCACCTTTTCAAAAAGTTTGTGGACGAAGTGAGACCCTCTATCACTCACTAGTGCTCTAGGAACTCCATAATGGGCAAAGATATGTTTCTTCAAGAAAGATAAAACAGTCACTGAATCATTCACGCGAGTGGGAATCGCCTCCACACACTTAGAAAAATAGTCTACTGCTAAGAGAATGTAGAGAAATCCATTAGATGGGGGAAAAGGCCCCATGAAATCGATCCCCATAAGATCTCGACAACAATGCTCGGCTGAAGTGGCATCTCATCTCGTCGACTTATGTTCCCCATCTTTTGACATTTATCACACGACGCCACATAGGTTTCACAGTCTTTGAACAAGGTAGGCCAATAAAGAGCTGACTAAAGTACCTTAGCTGCCGTCTTTTGAGCCCCAAAGTGCCCCCAGTTAGGTTGTGCATGGCAAAACTCAAGAACGCTTTCCATCTCTATCTCCGGCACACACCTACGGACTATGGAATCCGTACATATCTTATAGACAAACGGATCATACCATATAAAATCACAACGTCTCGCTTGAAATTCACAAGTTGATGTCAGTTGAGATCTCTTGGGATTTCTCCTACAACAATGTAATTTACATAATCCGCATACCATGGATCCATCCCTTGGGCAGCCACTACATATGCTTTTTTAGCTCCTTCAACAAGCACCGCTATGATCTTCTCATCAGGGAACATCTCTTCTATGTTATCAAACGAATCATCACAGTGTTCCCTTGTCTCCAATCTTGATAGGTGATCCGCCAAAATATTCTCTGTACCCTTCTTATCTCGGATCTCCATATTGAACTCCTGTAGAAGAAGAATCCATCTAATGATCCTTGGCTTTGTTTCCTTCTTCTCCATCAAGTATCGGATCGCAGAGTGATCCGTATACACTATAGTCTTCATGTCAACCAAATACTGTCGAAACTTATTGAATGCGTACACCACATCAAGAAACTTCTTTTCAGTCACCGTGTAGTTCTTTTGTACTGCATCGAAAGTCTTACTCGCATAGTAAATGGCACAAAACTTCTTATCCCTCAACTGCCCAAGCACCACTCCAAGTGCTAAATCACTCACATCACACATAAGTATAAACGGACAAGTCCAATCCGGTGTGATCAAGATAGGTGTAGTAATAAGCGCCTTTCAAAACCTGAAAAACTGTTAGACATTCTTCATCAAAAACAAAAGGAACATCTTTTCCAAGTAAATGAGATAAGGGCTTGGAGTATTTTGAGAAGTCTTTTATGAATCTTCTATAAAAACCGGCGTGTCCAAGAAAAGACCGCACTCCTTTCTCATTCGTAGGTGGTGGAAGGTTCTCGATCGCCACCACCTTTGTGCTATCTATATGCAATCCTTTGGACGAGATATGATGGCCAAGAACGACCCCATCTCTTACCATGAACTGCCACTTCTCCCAATTCAAGATAATATTTATTTCTTGGCATCTCTTCAAAACAGTAGCAAGGTTAGATAAACAAGTATCAAAAGAGGAACCAAATATAGAAAAGTCATCCATAAACACCTCCACGATCTTCTCTATCAACCCATCAAATATAACCATCATGCAACGCTGAAATATCGCAGACGCATTACACAATCCAAAAGGCATCTTTCTAAAAGTAAAAGTTCCATACGGGCAAGTGAAAGTAGTCTTTTCTTGATCCTCGGGTGCAATCATGATTTGATTATAACCCGAGTACCCATTCAAGAAGCAATAATACTCATACCCAGCAAGACGATCAAGCATTTGATCCATGAAAGGAAGGGGAAAATGGTCTTTGCATGTATTTTCATTCAACTTCCTGTAATCCGTACACACACGCCATCCCGTAGGAATCCGAGTGGCTAAGGTCTCACCATCTTCGACTTTCACTATAGTCATGCCCCCCTTCTTAGCTACAACATGAAATGGACTCACATAGGGACTATCACTAATAGGATATATAATTTCAGTATCTAGCCACGTTAGGATTTGACTCCTAATCACTTCTTGAATAGCGGGATTCACCCTCCGCTGATTCTGAATGCTACTTTTGGCCTAATCTAATAATCTTATTCGATGCATGCAATAGGAAGGACTAATACCCTTTAAATCATCAAGAGACCAACCAATCGCAGACTTGTATTTCCTAAGCACACCTAGAAATTCCTCAAGTTGATCATCATCAAGGGAAGAAGATACAATTATCGGATATTTTTCACCGTCAACAAGATAAGCGTACTTCAAGTGCTCCGGTAGTGGTTTCAACTCCTCTTTCTTATCTTCTTGAGGTGCACTCTCTCTGTCCAAAGGCAAGTACTTCCTAGTCCACTTGACCTCTTCAATCTTTGTATTTTTTATTCATACCTATCATCACCCAAAGCAAGAAAGTTTTCAAGAAATTCAATACATACCTCATTGGAGAGATCATCTAGCTCCGTAGTGGGAAAAGTAAGAGACTCCATCAAACATGTCTCAAGAGGATCCTTCGATAGAATCAAAGACATGTCTTCATTCACAATCTTCTCCACTACATCAATGCTGTGGCATTGCATCTCTATCGGCATCTTCATTGCTTTGTCCAAGTTAAACATGACTTCTTCTTTATCCATCCTCAACCGTAGCTCACCTTTTTTCACATCTATCATAGCTCCCGCAGTTGTAAGGAATGGTCTCCCTAAGATCAGGGGAGTATTATCCTTGTCGTCTTCCATCTCAAATACCAAAAAATCCACAGGAAAGACTAGCTTTTTAACTTTGACTAGAACGTCTTCGATCACACCCTTTGGAAACTTCATAGACCTATACGCTAGCTATAGAGCCACCGATGTAGGAGTTAACTCACCTAAGCCAAGACTTTTAAAAGTGGACAACGATATCAAATTTATGCTTGCCTCAAGATCACACAAGGCTCGACGTGCCGGCCCCTTTCCAATTTCACATAAGATTGTGAAGCTTCCCGGATCTTTTAACTTCGCTGATAGCTTTCTTTGAATAATCAAGCTGCAGTTCTCAGAAAAATTCACCATCTCAATTCCATTCAAGCTTCTCTTCTTCAAAAGAATATCCTTCAGAAAGCGGGCATAGTACGGCATCTCCAAAATTGTTTCAGAGAAATGAGTGTTCAAGCTTATTTTGTTTATGATCTCTGAAAAACTTCTTGAACTTTTCCTCTAATCCTTTCTTAACTAGCTTGAGAGGAAATGGCGGAGGTATCTTTGTTTTGGGAATTCCCCATTCATCATGTTCAACCTTCTCCGCTTTATCTTTCTCGGCTCTCAACCTCTTGGCTCTTTCCCACTTCTTTTCTACTACTGTAAGCTCGGTATTCAGCTCTTGAGAAGTAGCTGGAGTGTTTCGATCAACAGGTGTCGCATTCGATATCGAATCGGGCTCTAAACTATTCTGCTCGACCTCCGTTTGACCAAAGTGGTTTGGTCGAACAACTTGGTTTTGGTCGAGCAGCCTATCTGATCCCATACTCTGGTCCAGAACATCTTGCTCGATCTCTGTTCGACCAGGGTGGTTTGGTCGAACAGATTCATTCTAGTCGAATAAGTTCCCAGATCGCGAGCTCCCGTGGAACTGCTTCTGGTAGACCTCCATTCGACCAAGGTGGTCAGGTCGAACGGTATCATGCCGGTCGAATGGTTGGTCAGAAAATAGAGTATCATAATTCAATTTTTCTGAAGTTGTTTGACCTCTGCTCGACCAGTTGGTCTGGTCGAGCAACTCCTCTATTTCCTTTGGTTTGACTCGCAAGTAGCATCGGACCTTCATATTGCGTTCCCGACCTCAATATGATGGCATGGCAAGACTTCGGATTCTCAATACTTTGAGATGGAAATTTCCTCTTCTCAATAGATTGAGTCAATATGTTTACATTCTCAGCCATCTCCCCCATCAATAACGTGAGGTCTTTCACTTGCGTAGACAAATCCTTATGATTATCATCAATCTTCTTCTCTAACTTGGCCTCGAGACGGTCTACTCTTGCATCATTCCTCGCAATGTACCTGTTCACAGTATCCTCAAAACTCGGCTTCCCTTCTTCCACCTTTACTCCCGGATCAACACCAATAGGAGGCTGCATAGCGTTGTTCGGATTGTTCCATGAAAACTCCGGCCTCCTAAGTTGTTGGTAATTACCCGGGGGACAACGGTTGTTGTAATTCCCCTGATAATTCCGGTTTCCTTGATTCGAGTACCTAGTTCCTTGAATACTTTGACTCATAGTGTAGTGTACCTTATCGATCTCCTCTTGGCTTGCTCTTTCATAGCCACCATCCTGCTGTATCATTGGTACTCTCTGAGATAAATCAGTGATCTACTTTTGTTGAGACTCTGTAGCTTACTAATATTAGCCAAGCTAGAGACAGTCTCATCATCTCTCCCCAACTTCACCATAGTGTGCTCAACTTGTGCTACTTTACCAAGGACATAAGTGCCTCTCACTCTATCAGTCAGCCAATCCCTTGAGTTCATCAAAATATCCTCGAAAAGCTTCTCGACCTCAATGGGTGATTTTGTAAGCAATGATCCATTAGAAGAAGCATCGAGTAGAACTCGAAAGTTGCAATCCAACCCATTGTAGAATATACTGATATATTGAGCCTTAGATAGCCCATGTTGAGGGCACTTACGAAGCATGTCCTTGAACCTGTCCCATGCTTCATGAAACTTCTCATTGTCATGGATAGAAAATTGATTAATTTCTTGCTTCATCTTGAACATTTTTGAAGGCGGCATGTATCACTCCAAAAATTTCACTTTCAACTTCTCCCATGCATCACATTCAGTAGCATCAAGATTATCGTACCAATCTCTCACCTTTCCATTCAGCGAGAACTTGAACAATATGATCTTCCTCGCATCCTCATGAGCTCCTGCATCTTTTTGTGTACTTGCATACCCAAGGAACTTATTAAGATGTTGCTAAGGATCTTCGAATGTTTCCCAAGAGAAGGGACTCCTTTCAATCATGGTGATAAGAGCAGGGTGTAAATCAAAATCGGCTCCGGTCCCTCTCGCTCCTAACAACCCAGTATTGGCCCCTCCGTTGTTCTTAAAGACTTCACGGATGGCAAGTGTATCACGATTCGCTGCCATATTGACTGTCTCTACTTCCAAATTATCTTCGGTTGCAGCTTCAATCATTTACAAATTCAGCACGTCAACTTCAACTCCTAAATTAAGAGCTTCAGTTGGATCTACGTTCTTGTTCTTACTCTTCTTCTTCTTTTTCTTCCTTGACGATGCTCCGATCTCTGGATTATATGGCTCTAATTCACATTTCTTTGATCTTGTGAGCATACACCTAAGAAGAATAAGTGTTAGAAATCGAAAACAAGAATAAAATAATCTTAATTAAACTAGAAATAATCAAAAGATATTTAATGCCATCCCTGGCAACATCGCTAAGAACTTGATGAGCATTTTCTCAACACACAAAATTAATCCTCAAGTATAAGGATGTCAATTGTAGTTTCGAAAGGTGACCAAGTATTTATCGTACCCAAGGGATGGATTATTATCAATTCAATTATATTCTAATTAACTAAGATTATGTTGGTAAATTGGATTTGGTTTAATTGTGAAACTAAATAACATATAATTGAAATAGCAGAATAAATAAGCAAGCAATAGAGAAATTTTGGTTGTGATCAAGTAATAGAGTAGTTCTTCAGGTAATCCAGTTTTATTCGTTAATTTCCTTTCCATGTATTGATGTCTGACTCTACCTTGTAGTTTATGGACGCATCACTAAACCATGCAAGCGTACTCTATAGACACAAGTAAGCAAGCGTATGACACGTGTGAATATCCTTGGAGCAAGGCGTATACTTCACCCCCTTTCTAGGTACTATCATAATGAATTATTTCCCGTGCACTTAGTACTCTAACCCGATTTGATATCTCTTTTTAGGTACTATAAAGTTATACTCTTTATCCTACTTGTTAACCCGAATACGATTCAATTAACAAGTATCTACATAAGATAGTTCTAATAAGATTTTGGAATCCCTTCACTTAGAATTATAACATGTGATTCTGCTCAGCGGTGAACGCACTCAATCAATAACCAAGAGATGTATTCAGAACTACATAACAGTTAATGATGCACAAAACGACCATGAGTATGAATTAAAGAAAACACAATCTAATATAAAATAAACCACAAATAGGGTTATACGGAGTTTACACATGGAAATTCAACTAACTCATAAAACTTTCATAACCCTAGAACTACCAAGGTGGTTCTAGCCCATGATTGATCTAGGAACAATCATGGCTAGTTGGTATGATTTTACTTGACTCGCCAGACGAACCTCTCTCATGACCCCTTCGAATGACGGTAGGGTTTAGTGGGTGAATGAAGATGTGTGTTGTCTTTTTCTCCTGCGAAAGCTCTTCTTTTATACTCATAGGACCTCCTTATGGGCTTAGGATGGGCCTTTGCTTGAAGCACACGTCAAATTTGGCAAAAGACATTCGGAATTACCATAAATAGCAGCAGCGACACGCCGTTCGACCAAGCTATATTGGTCGAACAAGGCCTCCAACTCGAGCAACTGGTCGAGCAAGCTCACTGGACGATTTTGGCATTATGTTCGACCAACCTTCTCTTGCCCGACCATATTGATGTTGGTCAAGCAAGCCCTTCAAGTCGAACAAGCTCACTGGATGATTTCGGCATTCTATTCGACTTCATCTTATCTGCTCGACCAAGCCGATGTTGGTCGAGCAACACCTCCAAGTCGAGCTACCTCTCTGGACGGATCTGCGCAATCTGCTCGACTTGTCCCCCTCCGTTCGACCAAACTGATGCTTGTCGAACAAGCTCTCTGAGTCGAACAACACTCGAATTTCGCCTCCAAAATCGTGTCTTCCAATTCCGAGCCTTTTACACATGTTTTCCTATCCAATTATGCACAAAAAACACTTGTACCCTCTGATTCGTGACTTTCTCATAAACATGTCGATTTGTCTCAATAAAAGGCTAAATCGTACTCCATTTTCACGCAAATCAGAGCCCAAAATATGTGAATTTACACTCTCATGAATTGCTGCTTGTAGTAGAATTGCAAGGAGTAATCTCACATAGAAGTGATTAGTCTCTCGGCTATAAATGACCCTTTGTTGGCCTCATTAAAAACCTCCATATGGAAAAATCCGGTGTGAAAAAAATGCATGTAGGGAGAAAGAGTACCGACGCAAGTTTTCTTTGTACACAAAATTAATCCCCAAGTATTAAGGATATCAGTTGAAGCTTAAGCAAACGATCAAGTAAAATATCAAACCCAAAGGATGGCGTATTATCAATTTAATTATTTACTTAATTAATTAAGACGAAAGGCAATAACGTTTGAGGATTGAATTATTAACTAATAAATAATTAATTTAAACTAACAAATAAATTAAATAACACTGGAAGAATACGGAAGTGCATCAAGTTGGAGAATAGGTAGCTCTAGGTTAATCCAGTTTTACTACTTAATTTTCCTCTCAAGTGTAGGCTGACTCTGCCTTGTGGACTATGGATGCATCACTAAACCATGAAAATCTACTCTATAGACACAAGTAAATATGCGTGTAACACGTGTGAATAACCTTGGAGCAAGAGATATAATTTTACCCCCTTTTCTGGGTACTATCAGTATCAATTATTTCCCCCTAGGATTGGTACTCTAACCCGATATGATCTCCCTTTATAGGTACTATAAAATTAACCTCTTTATCCTGCTTATTAACTCGAATTCAATTAAATTAATAAACATTCATATATAATAGTTCTAATGAAGCTTCGGAGTCCCCTCACTTAGAATCATAACATGGAATCATGTTCAGCGGTGAACACACTCAATCTACAACCAAGATATATATTCAGACTCTATATACCAATTGAAGATGCACAAAACGACCGTGAATATGGATTAAGAAAGCATAATCATATATAAAATAAATCCACAAGTAGTGTTGTACGGAGGACACACAAGAGAGTTTAATTAATCCATAAAACCTTCAAAACCCTAGATCTACCAAAATGGTTCTAGCCCATGATGTTGCGAAGAATGTTCATGGGTGTTGGATAGATCTTACCCTTATGTTCGGAAAATACAAGATAAATTAGGAAAAGAAGGAAACCCTAGATGTGGGCGTCGCCGCGTCCTTTTCCTTCTTGAATCCTCCTCTTGGTACTCCTCTTAATTCCATAGACGAATCTTCAAAGTGATAGATGGATGGAGGAAAGAATGTGGATGATGGTTGGGGGGTGATCCTCCCTTGTGGGGTGTAGGGTGAATGTGTTGCGGTTCTTCCCTCCAATGAATAATGATGTGATCTACATCCCCTTTTATAATTGTAAGCTCTCCTTATGGACCTAGGATGGGATTTTTCTTGGAAAACATGAAAATACACGCACTTGGGGTGTAAAAATATGAATCTAGCACTGTTCAGGCTTCGGGTTCGACCTTCAGGCTTCTGGTTCGACCATGACACAATGGTTGAATCATTCGTGTCGTGGGCGAACCACACTGTGGCAGCTTGCGCAGTCTCACTGTTTCGCATATAACTTACACATTTGAGCTCCGATTTGAGTGATTCTTATGCTCACACGATCCTCTCTTCCTTGACTTTCTATACATATAATGAACTCATAGAAACTACAACAATTAATTGTGTAACAAGTCATGCAAATTGGCACAGCCGTTCTGTTCGGCACAACTTGTGCGACGTCACCATTTTGATCATAACTTTCTCATTTGGATTCCGATTAAGGTGTTTCTTACGCCAAAACAATCCTCTCTTCTGTGAATTTCCAACCATATATCACACTTTTAGTTCAGAGCTCTACATAAACACAAAAAATTACACAAGTTAGACATACATTTTTCAGCATTCTTGCACAAGTTGCACCTTTTCTCCAACTTTACACTTTTGACCCTTTTCCACCTAAAACACATTAAAACACCTCAAGTGCACATTTTCTCACATATATTAAATATAAGACACTTGTGCTAATATATGACAACAATTCTCATCAAAAAGGCGTTAAACTGGACATTAAAACACGCTTATTTTCACTCTCATCAAGTACCAACTCATCTGCGGATCGATCATCTTTTAGGCTGCTCTCTTGGTCACTTCAATCATGTCATAGTTCATCAAGAGGACTCAATTTCAGAAGTGTAAGCCCCCGACTTCTGTCATGTGGGACATCTTTCTGTGATTCTCGCTCTTGTTTTGGGCTCATGCTATGGCTTGGTGGTCGACTATGTTGATAGGATCCGACTTGGCTCATATTTTTTACCCTCCAGAATTTGATTGTGGTCTCAGACAAAGGATTAGGTAGCTACAGAGATAAGCATAGTTATTAATGCACTCTTATTGCCAAATTAAATTTATGAAGGCTTAAATTATTTGAGATTTATCAAAGGGTCTATTGTCCCTTGACTTATCTTTAGCCATTTGAATGATGGAGTTCGGGCACTAGGGCTCGCAATCTCCTAGGGGTAGAATGTCAAGAATGCTAAAAAATACAATTAAAAAAAATAAAATAAATTTTAACGTCCTAAACTAAAAATTAATCTCAAAAGAATTAAATATAAATCTTAGAATTATCCCGGCAACAGCGCCATTTGCTTGTTCACCATTTTGTGTGTGTCCCCAAGTGTAGGGAACCAATTGTAGCTCAGCGTGTGACCAAGTAAAATATCGTACCCAAAGGATAATTCTAGATTTCCTATTTAATTTAATTTATGACTACTCTAATTTAAAACTAATCTGGGTTTTATAAGAGAATTAAATAAACCTAAGATGCAGAAAATAATTACTAAAATAATAAAATAACAAGTAAATAAATATGGAAGTGTTCAAGAGAGAAGATAGATTGCTCTAGGAAATCTAGTTTAAATTAATTAACTTAAATCACTAGACAATCGATTAGAATTCCTGCAGACTTTATGGAAGCAATCACATAACATGTTAAATCTCTTTTTTAAAGTAAACTTAACACATAACCTGGTTCAAACCCTCAAAAGAATAATTCATACTCCATTTCTAAGTACTTCATGCAATTCTTCCTACTCCTTTTCTAGGTACTTTATGCAAAATTTCATTAAAGGTTAGATCACTAGACTTCCCTTTATAGGTACTTAAAAAATAATCCTCAGTTCCCACATAACAATCTAAGAAACCAAATCCTCTAGAATGGTAATTAATAGATATATTAAGTTGTCCTATATTAATTATTCTAATGAATAAAGGTTATATGGTTAGATCCCCTCTACCCATAATAGAGAGACAAATATAATCACTTTATAATCACTTCAAAGAAGTACTAGCCCATGGTGTTACAAGCAGCACTCATGGTTAGATATGAAAACAATCTCATAGGTCTATTATTCAAAAGTAAGAAAGAAATAATAAGAAAACCCCTAAATATGGCATGATTCTCCATTCTTTCCTCCGTAATTCTAAACCTTCTTCGTTCTTAAGTAAACAATACCGATGAACTCTCCAGGATGGGAGGATGGGATGGTGAATCTTAATTTCGATATGGTGGCAGGAAAACTGTATGGAAAAGTGATGAAGAGTTATGGAGAGTTATTAATTTGGGACTCCCAAGGGCTCCTTTTATAGTTGAGGGCTGATAATCTTCGGATTCCACCTCATAATAGGGCTTTGTCACGTCAAAAAAAGTCAACATTTGAAGGACACAAGTCATGCAAAAGTGGCACGAGTCGTGCTGGTCGCCAAAGCTTGTGCATCTTCACCGTTTTGATCATAACTCCCTCATCTGAACTCCAATTGAGGTGTTTCTTGAGCCAAAATGACCTTCTCTTCGGTAGCTTTCCAACCACATATACCTGATCAGTTTGGACTTCTACAAAAATACAAAAAATTATACAAATTGGACATGCATTTTTCAATATTCTTTCACGATTTCACTCTTCATTCCAACTTTGCACTTTTGATCATTTTCCACCTAAAAACATGAAATAACACGTCAAATGCACCAATATTTTAAATATATGAAAATTAACCATTTAGTACTAAAATACAAAGATAAATTACACAAAACGGTGCTAAATTGGACCCTAAAATATGCAAATTTTCACACTAAATAGGCTCGGTGAACTTTTAGCAAGTTGTGGCTCATCTTTTGTTAAGCTCGCAAGGTGTGAACCTCTTGTAAGGGCCTTCTCAGACTTGCGCCTAGGCCTTCCTTTGGCATGAATCTCATAAGGTTCAAGCCTCATGTGGGAGCTTCCATGAGCTCATGCTTTAGCTATCTGGACTTACATCTCAAACAAGAGTTTCTTTGAACATCTTTTGGGCTTTGCCCTTACCTATTGGAGTCTTTGCTTGGGATTTGGTATGGCTTCTTGAGCTTAACCCTTTGGCTATTGGGCTTTAGCCCCCGAGCTTAGCATTTTTTGGGTATGTACCTCGGCTGTTCGGGGCCTTTTGAGCCTATGCCTGGGGTCTTGTAGGGCTTTTTGAGCTTACCCTCTCGGCTATCGGACCTTAGCTCCCGGGTCTATGCCTTGGCTGCTTGGGAGGCTTCGGTGCCTGTGCTCGAGGTTGAGTAAGACTTCTTGAGCTTTTCCCTTGGTTGTCGGGCCTTAGCCCCCGAGCTCAGCCTCTTTGGGTCTACGCCTCGACTACTTTTGGGCTTAGGATAATTTTCGAGTCTCCACGCTCTGGAATATCCTCATGGCGGCTCATCTTGTGGATCCATGTGGGACCGAGTGTATAGAGAGTTTCTGCCTTCGGATAGGTTAGATTTGTCTTCAGTATGCTGGCTTTGCCTCTTGGACACGTCGGATCTGTACATGAAATGGTCCGCTCGGTCAGATCTGACTATGGGTAGGTCAGATCTGTCTTCGGACATGTTGGGTCCACCCACGAGCTGGTCAGCTCGATTTGATCTGCTTTCGAGTAGGTTGGATCCGTCTTCTAATGAGATGGATCTTTATTCGTGAGTAGGCCAATTCTCTCTAGCCCCTTTCCAAGCTTGTTCTAGTCGAACGACGGGTGTGCCATCGCCATGAATGCTTCGTAAGATGGCGGGGAAGTTCCGTTGGACGGCCACCCACATATCTGACCCTGGTCGTAGGGTGGCAACAACTAGCATGGTGCATGTCTCATCACTCATCTTTTCTCTTATTGCCTTCTGATCGTTGAATCTTTTGAGGAAACTTTGGAGGGACTCTTCAGGATATTGTTTTATGCTGGCTAGCTTCAATTTGGAGCCCTTCGTGTGGATCAAGTAGGCAAATTGAGATAGGAAGAGCTTGGAGAGCACATCCCAGCCATCGATAGAGGCTGGGGAGAGTGAGTTGTAACATGTATAGGCTGTGTCCCCAAGAGATAACGAGAAAGTCGGCACTTGGTAGCTTCTGAGCTCCTCTGCGCGGTTGTCCACACCATGAACTTCTTTAGATGCACCATGGGGCCAGATTTGCCCTCATATGTGTTAATTTGTGGGAACATCACCTCTAGTTGGTATGGTTAAAAGGTATTTTTGGTGTGAATGGGGTTTCACCCAGAGATGGTCCATTCACCCCAGACTGTTGTCCTTTTTATAATTCATCCATCATCTTTTTTAGAGCCATAATTTCTTTAGCTTGTGCTTTCATAAAGGCCATTTTTTTAGTATGAACTCTACTGTGAGCTGCTTCCTTCCTTTTAGACTGGGAAATATTTGAACTTGAGCTCGTTTGGTGAGAGTTGGATGCCACGACTTCTTGGAGTTGCCGAAGGGATGCCCTTTCTTTAGCGCCAAATGTAGATAGTCGATTTATAATGGGTGAGGTGAGTGTTTAATGTGGCTGTTATATGATTTAATCGGACTAATCAAAAATAATATGGAGAAAGCATAAAAGAAAAAGACACAAGAATTCCTCCCAAGTGTCCAAATGTAGATAGTCGATTTTTAATGGGTGAGGTGAGTATTTAATGTGACTGTTATATGATTTAATCGGACTAATCAAACATAATATGGAGAAAGCATGGAGGAAAAAGACACAAAAATTCCTCCCAGGGGAGTTAGAGAGTTTGTCTCTCTCTCTCTCTCTCTCTCTCTCTCTCTCTTGTGGTGGAGGGAGACAATTCTCATTTACAGTAGTGAAGATGGCGAACATGCAGTTGAGGTTGAGCTTGAGGTTAAAGATGAAGGTGAGGATGGAACTGAAGATGAAGGTGCGACCTCCCTATTATACAAGTGGGGTGAGCCTATTATTCTAGCAATAAATGCTCTAGGCTAGTAGCTTGTAAGCATTAAATGCGGGAGATACGAAATTTTTCTTTGAGATACGAAATCTATCTTTAGGAGATGGCAAAGCCTGACAAGGATGTGACAGATGACCTGATTAGTCATCCACTAACCATCTTAAGGACTCCAGCTCTGGAAGACCTCAGCAGGACAGAGCTTGACTATGGCATGGAGAGCTTGGAAGTATTGGCATTCGATCATTTGATTAACGTGAACCGTTAGGGTTCCATGCATTTCTAAATCAGTAGAAGCAAAATCATAGAAACGTATTATCTTTCACTAGGGTATGTTGAAGAAGAATATGAATTCTCGCTGGCAGCATATGAAGCCTCACGACTTTGGGCATAACTTCCTCATCCGATCTCCGAATTAAGTGATCTATGCACCAAAACGATCCTCTCTTCCATGGCTTTCCAGAGGTGTATCACACAAACAGTTTGGAGTACCACACGAGTTTAAAAAAATCGTGGAAATTGACGAACAACAGCAACAAATAACCTCTTGATCTTCTGCTGTATTCTCAAGTCCAATCTTGACGTCGTGTGGGCGATGATCCTCAAGATCCTCTCAATCTGTTGTTCCATTTCCCTCCTCACAGTGTTAGGCGTGAATAATAATTATTAAGGTTTAGGACAGCTGAGATGACTTATATATGAGCTACAGCAGGACCAGGAAGAGAAATTAGAGTCGGGACTCCATTGGGCTTAAGTATTCAAGTTTAGCCCAAAACTTATACTTAAGTCCAATAATAATAATATATTCCACTAAATTATTATTACTGCACTGCCGTTCTAATCCCATAATTACATTATGGGCTCCTTATTATAAGCCTGTTACTCTCCCCATGTTTAAGATATACAATGCCCATTAATTAATTAAGTTACTGACAACTCCATTAATTAATATCTCATCCGAGAGTAGTACCACTCAACCTTATTATCATGATGGAAATCCTTATGAGCTCCTCAAGGGGACATCATCAGCCTATTTAATAAGACACAGATTCCTTCTACAATCAACAGCACACCATAGAGACAACACTATTTTCCAACTCACCGAGTTTATTGATTTAATATATAAATCTCACCCATTGATGAATAAAAGAGATATATACTGGCTTACGTGTCGATGTTATTGTATAGGGATTAAGAGCACGAACATCCATAATAACTGAGATCAGTTCTCTTATATAGTCAGTATAAGTTGAACGATCTCAAGCGGTCCTACTCAATACACACAAAGTATACTATTGTGATTCTATAGTCAAGACAAACTAATACCAAATCACACTACAACCATCTCGATAGAGAGTCCCCATCTATCTCGATTGTGAGCATCTGTTTATACTTTATAAGGAAACCGATAATATGATCTTCCGCATGTTGTTGTACAACATATTATCTACATTATAAAGTAAGTGGACTATTGCATCGGACATATAAATAAATTATAAGACGCAATCATTTGATCAATGATTCTCATTTCAAATATTGTTAAAATATTGTTCATACTAAAGCTAGGCTTTTAGTATACAATCCAACAATCTCCAACTTATACTAAAAGACTATGCTGTCAAGACCACTGCCATTCATCTGATTCCCACTCCCACTACATGACCATCAAAAGCTTTCGCTTTAAGGTCCTTGTAAAAGGATTTACTAGGCTATCATCTGATGCAATCTTGGCGACAACAACCTTCTCCTCATCATATGATTTCTCGTAACAGGTGGTACTCGCGCTCTATGTGTTTAATTGCTTTATGGGCTCGTGATTCCTTCAAGTTTACAACTGCACCATTATTATCACAATAAATTGTAATAAACTTAGAATCACATCTAAGTTCATTACGAGGTTTCTAGAGTCATGCAGATGGATTTGGATGCCTCATAAGCTCCAATTCAACATCTTCCTATGGTGGAGTTCGAAATATATTTCTATATAACATTCTTCCATATTATGGCTCTGCTTCCAAAATAAACACATAACCTTGAGGTGGATTTACTGCCGTCCCAATCTAATTTAAAAAATCTGAATCTATGTAACCCACAAGAAATAATGAATCTGTCCGGTAAGCCCACGTATAATTTCTAGTCCTTTTTAGGTACTTCAAAATATGTGTTACCACAGTTCAACATTCTTGTTCTTGGTTACCTTGATACCCACTGTTCATTCCTTCGGCAAAACAGATATCAATTCTCGTGCATAGCATTCCATAGATTAGACTTCCTTATTCGCCGAAGCATAAGGAACCGCCTTCATCAGCTTTATTTTCTTTTGTGTCCTAAGACACATTTTCTTAGATAAAGTCACATGCTAAAACGAGTAAGGATTGTATCAATTCATGAAGCTTGAGATAAGCACGTGAGCACTATGATAGAAAGGATATATTTTGCTTCTCTTAAGTATTTTATTTCATACTTTTTTATGGACCATACGCATACGCCCGACAATACTCTTTCATTGTCTCCAATGAGCAAGACATTATCTAAGTATAGTACAAGAAATACCACCACGTTTCCGTCACTCTTTTCAATACACAAAACACATTCGCTCATTGATTAAATCCATATTATTGGATTTCTTCATCAAAATGGATGTTTCATGATCTTGAAGCTTGCTTTAGTCCATGGATAGACAATTTTAAGCTTACAGGCAAAATGATCTTATCCCTTTGCAATTTGCTTTACCTCATAATCAATATGATTAGCAACAGATAAAAGAATCCGAATCAAGATAGACATAGCTACCGGCGAACAGGTTTCCTCATAATCGAACATTTTCTTTCTGAGTATACCTTTTCGTAACAAGCTTTGCGTACAAGGTTTTCACCTTACCGCATGATCCTCTTTTATTTTGTAGAGCCACTTCCAATAGCTTTCACACCATTCACGGTTCTACAAGAAGCCAGATCTAATTTAGAATCCATCAATTCTATTTCAGAAATCATTGCAACTTGCTAAAATATCGCATTTTTATCTTGTAGTGTTTTGTTGTATTCATGGGCCAATTCCATGTTTATTAGGGACCAGGTCTCACGACTTTCCCAAAATATAAATCTATTGGGTTGTAAAACAACCCTCCCACTACGACAAGACACTACATTCAATTGTGTATCAGATGTGACACGCGATGCAGTTTACTTGTGGTATAACCTCTTGTACAATTGGTACTATACTTTGTGTTTTCCCTCTCACTTCCTTTAGAACAACTTATACATTGGTATGTGATTTATTACATAGTCCTTTTTTAAAAAATCTAGTGTTTGTGTTAACAATCACACTTCGATCTTTTGGACTAAATAAATCACCTTTCATTTTTATAGGATTTTCCAAAAACGAATTTTGTAATTCCAAATAATTCATCATCTATATATGTAACCATTTCCATAAGAGTTCTATTCCTTCTTTCCGCCACACCATTCAGTTAGGGTATGCCCGGTGTAGACAACTTGAAATTTAGTCTCATCCTCTGATAAATAGCCCCTAAACTATCTTAAGAGGTATTCGCCACCACGATTAAATCGTAATGACTTGATATATTTTTCATGACGCTTCACCGTACCAACCTTGCAATTCTTGAATTACTCAAAGAACTTAGACATGCAGTGCCTCAAAATAAATATATAGATATCTAGAATAATCATCAATTAAATTGACGAATATTCATAACCACCTCTCGCAGGGATAATCTTAGGACCGCTTAAATCAGTATGACACTATTAGAAAACTGTGAATAGATATCGGTGATCAGTATTTCCACCATTATTAATGGAGGTGTTATTAAAGATCCCTAAATAGATATCGGTGAATCACCGATATCTATTTTATAAATAGATTTTAATGGAGGTGTTATAAAAGGTTTCCTAAATAGATATATGTGAATCACCGATATCTATTTTGAGAAAAGATATCGGTTATTCAATATTCCACCGTTATGAATGTAAGTGTTATTAAAGGTATCCTAAATAGATATCGGCGAATCACCGATATCACCGTTATTAATAGATGTGTTATTAAAGGTCCCCCAAATAAATATCAGTAAATCACCGATATCTAATGTAACAATAGATATCTGTGATTCACAAATATCTAATTATAAAATCGCCGATATTAATGAAGTTGATATTAAAGGTTTAGAGTAATAAATATTGATGATTCATCGATATCTTTTCTTGATATACATATTAGTATTTCACTGATATCTTTTAAATAATTCACCGATATAAATTAGCTGACATTAAAATGTTTAGAACAATAGATATCAGTGAATCACTAATATCTTTCTTTCAAAAAGCTATCACCTGCCTATTTATTTCAACAATATTCTAAATTTAAATGGAATTTCAATAAACGCATCCATTCATTCATCAACACATCCATACATCCATGAAATATCTAAATTCAACGTCTAACATTCAACCCTACAAAATATATACCCAACGTCTAATATTCTAACCCACAATTCAAATTAGTTAACTAATAATATATACCAAAAGAAGTACGACACATCTACGTACGTAGCTATACATATATATACATATCTGCTGCAACCTGATGACCTGGCCAACCCACAAAACATGATGTAAAGCCATCTTTTGATTAACATGTCCACTCCATCACAGCTAGCTACACATATCTCCTGCATTAAAAGGAATAAGATCGATCAACAACTCAGAATGCGCATTCAGACTTCGTTTCACACAGCCATAAAAAAAAGAAGTGAATCTCAAGATCCCATTTCACTAACAATTTCTTAAATCAAACCCTACAAGAAGTCAACAAATGATGGTTAAATCAAAATTTCAATCGAGATTTACTACAGTAAACAACGAAAAATGGGAAATTTATGGATAGTTACAATCCCCGCCCAAATGGTGAAAGAATCCTCGTATGCAAGTTGAACCAAGAACCAAAGCATTCAACTCAAGTTTAAATCACTATCCCACTGGCTAGAATTGAAGAGAAAAAGAAGCATAATATAGAACAAGAGAGGACGATTGGTTCTTGGCCAAAGTTAATGGGGAACAAGCATGTACAGGAAGAATTAGTGTGTGGCCATGTCTCTTACAGTTCAAAGTGTAAGTAAGCTTTTATTTATGTATGAACCCTCTTTTCTCCTTAATCATTTGTTTCTGTTCAGGAACTTTCAGATCCTGCCAAGTCAATTAAATGCTGAAAAAGATTTTAGTACAATATGTCAAATATCTCGAGCCATAAAGATATAGTAAAAGTCTGACGGGCAGAAATAGGAAAAATTAAGATGAAAAAAAGGTACAAAGAGAGAATTTAGGGCACTTTATAATAATTAACAGAAATTACTAAATAGAAATTGAGATAACTATTGAAATAACAAAGCAAAACAAAGTGATAGAAATAAAAGGAATACCAATTGTGATAAAGTTGGTTTTTCTCCTTCATTTTTCCCACGTAAACTGCTTTCAAAAGTCTAAGATGAATAAGCCATTAAAGATCCAATTATTAGACTCTTACCCTGAACCTGCAATACACATCAATGAAACAATATGCAATTATCATCATAACCCATTACATTAGTTTGTTCAAGACAAGTCACTTAGGATACTGCATCTTTGTTGATTATACTATACAGCTAAGCTTGTCGATCATTTTCCCCTTTGAAGAAACAAAAGTAAAGAAAGAAGACGGTACTTATTATGAATGTATGATTTCAACAATCATAAAGTTCATTTGCTATTGTTTGCACAAAGGTAAAGCCACAGGCTCACAGCAAAGAAAAATACTTAAATGACCTGACAATAACATATATACTGAACACGAATGTAGTGTACCAACATTCAAAATCCATCTAACTTTTTCTACTAACGAAAATGACAGCATAGAAAGCACGTCAAAATCATGACAAAGCACAAAATTTGAGAGTAGCACAAGTAGCAACCATAGTAAGATTAAAGAGTACCCTAGTTGCTCATCACTGACTAGCTGCTACATGGTTTGATTTTACTAAGTAGCAGAAACCTGACCCAGCTCTAATAAAAACCCAACAGCCTAGTCTCGAAACCCACACTCTATATCAGGCATTTAAATTAAAGTTTTGATTAACATTCTAATTTCGCCCATCTGGTTCAGATGAAGACTTCAAAGTACAAGCACTGCCAATTTTATTATTGAAAAGACAATGACAACATTAATGTAATAAAAAAGGACAGTATGAACATTGTTGCAGGTAATACAAAACATATAGAGTACAAATGAGGAGGCTAAAACTAAGTTAAATAGATCCATAATGAACCAACACTTAGTTAAATAGATCCATAATGACCAACACTCAGTTAAATAAATCCATAATAAGTATAAGTTATAGGATATCATCTGAAAAAGCCAAGTAACTACCATTATAAATTTATTTTGACGTTGCAGCTCCGGCACAATGACTCGAGCTTATATATATATATATATATTTTTTTTTATTTATTTTTTTTTTCTTAATAGAAATATTCTTTTTATTATTGTGATGTTTAGGGGTTTTATTTGCTATGTACGCCTCTCATTTGCAGCTATCTATCTATCTATATATATATATATATATATATATGGGGGGTTACTGATTGCAATATTTTCAAAGTACTCAAGCCCTTTAATGGGAAAAAAATCTCCAAAATAACATGAGTTACCTTATTAGGCATGCAACTAAGACTGGTGTTCACACATATTAAAGATGGAAATCATCACCTAAAAGAAAAGAAAAAAAATTACAAGACTAAAATAAAAATTGTCATGTAAAGTTAGGAAACATTAATATAAGAGTACTATTTGACACCGTGGAACAGAATAGCTAGCTGAAAGCCCTTTCACTTACCAATTTTGAGTTTGCCTTGCACTTGCTGCTACTATTTGACACTGAACAATTCTCTTTCTACTGTTTTCTTGCTGCGCCTGACACAATTTCATATACAGTGGGGAGTTCATTTTTCATGTTGAATAGCTACTTCCTGCATCAAAACAAACATTACTTTATTATTCGCATAATAAGCTTGGTCAAAAATGAGAGAATAGGCGACGATAAAAGCCAACAGCGAAAAGAATAAATAAGCATGTGCACACATAATTTGTTATCAAAAGTTATATTAACCAACAAACAACCCATGCCATACCAAACATTGAAGCAGTATTTGCCTATTAACATCCTCTGCTAGCTTAGCTTCATGGACCCTTCCCTCTGCCACTGCCGAGGCCCCGCAAACTAATAGTTTCACATTCTATCTCATCATTCTTCTTTTTAGTTTGGCGACGTTGTGCTTGAATTTGCTCCTCTATTGCTCGTCTAGCAGCCTCTCGCCTCATTGAATATTATTCTTGAATTTTTACAAGTTTCTGATTTCTTGATCTATGATGTTCATTCTCGGAATATAAAACTCAAGAATTAAGTTCCTAAAATTATTTGAAAACCACCAATATACACAAAAAAATAAAAAATCACATGCCTGCATCCTTTTCCTTGGCAATTCATCTCCATAACGAGCCATCTGTGATTTTATTTGTGCCTTATGCTGAGCTAGCTTTTTCTGTTCTTCGTACATCACCCCCTTTGCTTCTTCTGCCAAAATAGAAGCTTATTTAATATCCTCTCATTTTCAAGAAAAAGAAATAGATGGGGACTATATTTGATTGAGATAGTACATAATTTATTGAATTTATGGCTAGGTTGGGTGGTTTTAAAATAGCATTAAGCATAAAGAATATTAATATCGGAAATTGAAGTCATTTTGGTCAAAAATTGTTAGACATTTCCACTCTGTAAATCGCTTGCAATATTTCAGAAAATAAATAAATAAATATACAAAGCATATGGAAAGAGAAAGAGTAAACTCCATCCACTCAGTTTACTTGTCAATTCTCATGCTCCCCACATACAATAAAATAGAAGCCACCCACCCCAATCATCACTGTCGACAGTTCAAATATCAATTATATGAAATGAGATCCAAGAACTGAGACAATCTATGTACTAACATATTTTAATGTGTTTCGTCTCATTACTTAAATAAGTATATTAACAACAATGAATGACATGATTATTGCAACTTTAGAAAACGTTGAAAGAAAGAAGTGGTCTAAATAGAAATTTAGTGTTCAATGGCATTTTAGGTGATGTGATACATGACATTTTCAAAGAAGTGTAGAACAAAGTTTAATGAAGCATATACATCAGAAAAAAATGAGGACATACACATTCATAGTCATAAAAACACTTAGTAATCATATACACACCGAAAAGACTAGAGCACAGCAGAAACATTACTCACAGACCACACAAAAGAACAAGTATCATACCATATTACTCCAAGACAAAACAAAAGATCAAGCATCCACAAAAAAGTGATATGCATCCGGTAATAGAGATGGAGTTGGTACAGTATAAAAGGATGGCAACAGGGCTAAACACCACCATGAAGAACCTAAATAGCTAATACATGCCTAACAACATAACATCACAATGATAGGCTTCAGAAATGCTATGACTATAAATAAGGCGCAGGCTAGCAGCTTTCTTTGACGACAGAATTAATTGTTAAGCATCTTAGATAATGTAGAAATAGTCAGTAGCATTAATTGTGAACTTAAAACCTCTCTTAGCACTAGTTGATTACTAGCATTTATCGTTTACGACATTCTTTTGACTAGTTATTTCATAAAATTAACGTCATTTATGTTTTCTCCAAACTCAAGCATATACAAATAACAGTAGAGCATAAATGAGGTACATTAAGATTATATTATGTTTCCAGCATTTTAAAATTCAGACACAAAAATATTCTCCACAGTGAAGATTGACCATAGAACCCATCTAAGCCAGCTATTAGCAGATGATTTTTGTCTATGGAGTTCATATAAGAAGCCATCTCCATTATCAAAGCCTGTACCAACATAATTATCAAGTTTAATCAATCCTCCAGAGTTAATTTCATACAATAACATTTCGTTTAATCAAAGGTAGATCAGGGTTTAATAATGCAAGAACCTGAATGGTTCTGCCTGAAGGATCTGGGAGGCATCTAGGTTCATTCATCAGCTCCCAGGCCATAATTGTTGGATCTTTGTTGTGAACAACTCCACTTATTGTGTTGTATCTGTTAACAACAGTCTATAAAACACACATACCAATTCATCAATGTAAGAAGATAATTCTTTTTGGTGTAACAAGAAAAAATCAACACAAGAAAATATTACCCTGTTATGATTCTTGTAAAGCTAAAACCCTTTAACAAGAGAGATACTGTCCCCTGCTTCTAGCTCAGTTCAAATACTGCTTCTTCCCCCCAAAGCTTTCATAGTTATTAACTAAGCTTAATATCAGCTTAATCCCATGTCTCCCAGCTTCAGCTACAACAAAATCCAGTCGCCAGAAGGGAAGATTAAAAATGAAAATGCTAATTGCGAGAATGAAATTAAAAAAAAAAAAAGTTAACCCTTGAAGGTTTGCTGATAGTAGGAGCCTAGGTAGTACTGCAAAGGCCTGTAGCCACCGTCACTGAAAGCCCAAGCCCTTGCGACGGTGAGGCCATGGGCATCAGTTTGGGGAATGCGACAGAGACTTTGGAGCGTGGAGGCCATGGGCGGAGGCTTGGCGGAATACGGTGGAGACTTTGGGGCGTTGACAGAAGCCGGAGGCGTTAGCAGTCGACGACGACTTAAAGGAATGCGGCGATCGATGGAAGCAGGCGGCGCGAGCAGTCGACGACGGCTTGAAGGAATGCAGTGGTCGACGACAGCGGCCGGCGCGAGCAGTCGACGGGAGTAGCGAGCGACGCGAGTTGGTGGCCGGTACCGGCGGCTAGTGCGGGCGGCGCAAGATCGTTGTTGGTGTCGTCGACTTGGGAAGAAGAGATTTTAGGGTTCATGTAATTTGGGAATTAATTTGAAGAATGGATTTTTGGAAATGGATCAGGCAAAAGTTTAATGCCAAGTCTTTAACTTGTTTCCAATTACGATTTAATTTTGGGCATGACGTTTTTAATTTTTAATTTATTTATTTACTAAAAATTAAATATATTTAGATATAATTAGGCATAATTGATATCTATAAAATTAATAGACATCATTAAAAGATATTGGCGGGTAATAATTGATATCTATTTATTTATTAAAAATTAAATATATTTAGATATAAGTAGGCATAATTGATATCTATAAAATTAATAGACATCATTAAAAGATATTGGCGGGTAATAATTGATATCTATTAGAATATTGTTCATATTATATATAACACTAAAGGAATAGATATCAGTCATTGAACTCATAGATAACAGTTTTACAATTCACTGATATTTATGCACTAATATTTATTAACAGATTTCTAGTAGTGTGAACCATTTCCAACATATCTTTGGCTCTAAACCCCTTTATCTTAAAAGGCCTTTAATTATTTTACTTCCAAGTAAGACTCGCAAGTCAGATAGTTTCCACTTCAGATAAACTCAGCGGTCCATCAGTTATCAACCTTTGAATCCTACACAAGTAAAATTGATCTTGTCTTAGATGCCAAAAGTATGTTTAGTTCATTTTCGAAGGTTCCTTTCTCTTACTAAGATTAGAAGACGTATTATTAATTACTATTTATTGCATCGTGAGAGAAACATGATTTAAGAGTGTATAAATTGTCCACCAACGTACCACAACAGATTGTAGTTCAATCCTTCATTATAATGACCATGTCATTTAAATGCAATAGAGTATCCATCCGTAAATGCATAGAAATTGAAATGAAATTCTTTCTATGAAAATGTACGTAAAGACAATTTCTCATAATCAAACGTTTATTCATATCATAAGATAAATAAACAACTCCCAATGCAATAGTCACTACTTTCGTAGCTTACCCGTGTACTCAATAATCTCATCATCACTTAGTTGCAGGATTTTTGGTGATTCTAGTATCTACACACAACGTGTCAATAGATGTCATCACTAATCATGCTTCAACGACTAGTGAATGAGATACTAACCTTATTCATATCTTGATGAAAATTGATTTCCTTCGCCATTTGTTTTGTCAGAAGTTTCCCACCGAATACAGCCTCTTGTAATTCAGGTGGAACTTTCTCAAAACATCTAGGCAAACTATGGAGAATAAAATTGACCTAGGTTTCCCTTTCAATTTGTATCCATGTTTTATCAATTCATTCATCAACTCAACCATGACCTCTTGCCTTTCTATCTTTCTCAAGTATCCGAAGCGTCTCATGAGATTGCCATATTTCTATGAACGTCTTACCTCTCCACTAGAGACTTAAACAATCACCAGAGGGCATCCTCAGTGAGAACACATTTTTATTTTCTAAGCAGTAAGAACTAAAACCAAGATTCTTTTCTAATCATCTAATTTTGGATGAGTAAATATAATTTCTTTTAGTAAACAATAAGTGAAATAAACTATTCGAAATTACAGAGAATCACGTAAATAAATACACCGATCAAATCTTCGAATTTATCCATTTATATTGAGTCCCTCAAAATAATATAAAAATAAAATTCACCGATATCTCAAGAACCGTAAGTCTGCATGCCACGTTAGTGTGGACATATATAAACCCGAACATTTACAAGAAAAGGTTTTACCCATTAATTTCATTCGTCAATATAACCTCATGACAAAATAATTAATAGTCGGTTCCTCTTTAGCCATGTAAATAATAGCAGTGACTCCGTTGGGGAGGATACTTATTATTTACATCTAAGTTTACACCATTATTTGATCCCAAGTCCGCGACCCAAGCTTGTGTGCCTTACAGTTGGAGAAGTGCACACGCGCTCAGATAACTTCCTACAATCATCATAAAGAAGTTCGTTCTAGTGATCCGTGAATAAACTCATCCGTTGTGGATGAAGGCCTATTGCCAACACGTAAGTTTACTCACATCACATACAAACCAATAATGGAGGCCGCGGGAATTAATAACCAAATCCCTCTCCTACTTAGTTATTTAACACTGAGGAATTTTACATGCATATAATATTCAAAATAAAATATGCAACCTAGCATGCTTCTATTACACCAAATAAGACACTAAATCATGGAGAATCATACATAACATATATAACAATAATCAAATAATTAAATCAAATTATAACAGTTATATATCATTGAATTCGATTGTTCGCCACCAAGCACGAATGCAGGCAACGCACACGGAGATTGACCTCCCCGGTGAGGTCGCAGGGTTCGACCTGGCTGGTCAGGCCGCGGGGTTCGGGGCAGCGTCCCGAAACCTAATCTGAAAATCAGAAGCCGGTCTTCATAAATTTTTCTCCAGATTACTTGCCGCGCAGCCTGGTCCACCACACGTTGTACGAAACGAGACTGCCTGACCAACATACACACTGGCACGACTCGTGCCAAGAAGCAGCACGAGTCGTGTTGCCCCATGCAGCATTACACGCCAGGCTCACCAACGTGCATGACCCGTGTACCCATGCCTTGCAATCGTGCGCATCACCGCGGTATTGTTGCCCTCCAGCGCCTCGCATCGTGCGCGCTGCTACTATCTGCTCGCCATGTTCTCGTCTAGCAGCTTGCCATCATAAGCCCACACGCCTTGCGCCCGCCAATGTGTGGTTTCATACGACAGCCTCCGAGTGTCACACACGCTGTGCGCCAAGCCCGCCTTCACACGGTAGACAACGTATGCCGTCCGCCCGCAAATGAGAGCCACTTGCCCTCTACCGTGCGTGCTGTCGTGCATGCCTCCATGCACTCACGCCCGACCATGCGACTGCCATCGGATGCCCTTCGCCCAGCAGCAATCGTGCACCAGAAGCTTCTCGCATGCTTGCAACCGTGCGCCCTCTTTAGCAGACTCGCTCGACAGGACACGCAGGCTTGCTCGGAACAGTGGTTGACTCGCCCGGAACTCTAGTCAAACCCGCTCGGAATACGGCTGACTCGCCTGCCTCTGAGTGCTTTCTGTCTATCAGCCTTCTCCATCGTGCACGAAACAGTCAACCTGGCATGCCAATCACCTGGCAGTATGTCGCGTAGCATTATCAATCTCGAGTTGCACACCTGTCACACGTTTCCTAGCGTGTGATCATCCTTGCCAACGTGAACCCATGGCACGGCCCTGTGCAAGACACCGTGTGGCTCTCGCACGGCCATTACTCGATGTCGTGCCCTAGTCGTCATCTCCAGGCACAACTTTTACCAGCCGTGTCGCCGTTTGCTAATTCGTCGTCCATGGTAATTGACGTACAGATTTCGGTTTACACCATTACAAAAGATGATGATACATGGAATATCCAGGTAAAAATAAATTACACCAAAACTCTAATCCTCATGTGATTCTAATTCATAATTAAACCACATATTCCACATAAACCATAGCCTAACGTTTCACGCTTCACCACGAAACCGAAGCTCTGATACCAATTTTTAGCGTTCAATCATTTGGTTAACTAAACCGTTAGGGTTCCATGCGTTTTTAAATCAGTGGTGTTGGATTATATACTAAAAGTCTAGCTTTTGTATGAACAATGTTTTGACAATATTTGAAATGAGAATTATATGATCAAACGTTTTCAATAGTGTTATTACAAAAGTCCATTTAATTTATACTTTAGATAACATGGTGTGCGGCGTCACACGGAAGATCATATTATTGGCTCCTTATAAAGTATAAACATATATTCACAATCGAGATAGACGGGGACTATCTATCGGTATGGTTGTAGTGTGATTTGGCATTAGTCTGTTTTGACTATAAAATTATACTGATGCATTTTGTGTGTATTGAATAGGACCGCCGTTGAGATCGTTAAGTTTATACTGACTATATAATATAACTTGATCTCTGTTATTATGGATATTCGTACTCTTAATCCCGATACAATAACCTTGACACGTAAGCCAGTTTTTTATTTTCTCGATTCATCAATGGGTGAGATTTAATTATTAAATCAATATGCTTGGTGAGTTAGGAGATAGTGCTGTCTCTGTGGTGTGCTTTGATTGTAGAAGGAACATGTGTCCTAACGGAATTGGTTGATGATGTCCCCTTGAGGAGCTTATAATGATTATCATGTAAACCCTGCAGGTGGATTTATTCTGGCATGATAATAAGGTTGAGTGATACTACTCACGGTAAATATATTAATTAATTGAGTTGTCAGTAACTTAATTAATTAATGGGCATTGAATCTTAAACACTAGGAGATTAACGGACTCATAATAAGAAGGAGCCCATAACGTAATTTGGGATTAGGGTGACAGTGTAATAATATTTTTTAGGGGACTGATTTATTATTATTGGACTTAAGTATAAGTTTTGGGCTAAACTTGGATGCTTAAGCACAATAGGAGGCCCAAACCCTAATTTCTCCTCATAGTCCCTGTTGTAGCCTATATAATAGCCAATCTCAGTAGTCCGGATAATCACTTCACACGCCCAAACAAGTGAAAAAGCATATTTGAATGTAGATTGAGATCTTCTTGTAGATCGTTGCCCATACTTCGTCAAGACTTAGCTTAGGAATACAATAAAAGATCGGAAGGTCGTTTGTTGCTGCTGCTGATGATCAACCTCTACAACCTGGTGAAAGGTAATTCAATTCTGCTCTTATGTTTCTACTGTAGTAGAATTGCATGGAACCCTAATGGTTCACGTTAACTAAAAGATCCAAACGCCGTCAATCATCTCCCACTTATACTAAAAGACTATGCTGTCATATCTACTGCTATACATCTGATTCCTACTCCCACTACTTGACCATCAAAAGCTTTCGCCTTAAGGTCCTTGTAGAAGGATTTACTAGGTTATGATTCGATGCAATCTAGGCGACAACAACCTTCCCCTCAATATACGATTTCTCATATCAGTTAGTACTTGCTTTCAATGTGTTTAAGTGCCTTATGAGCTAGTGATTCCTCCAAGTTTGCAACTGAACCATGTTGAAAGTGAAAATAACCATGTTTTAGTGTCCAATTTAACACCTTTTTTATGAGAATTGTTGTCATATATTAGCACAAGTATCTTATATTCAATATATGTGAGAAAAGGTGCACTTAAGGTGTTTTTTTGTGTTTTAGGTAGAAAAATGGATCAAAAGTGCAAAGTTGGAGAAAAGGTGCAATTTGTGTAAGGATGCTCTGAAACGCACGTCCAACTTGTGCAATTTTTCTGCATTCGTGTGGAGCTCTGAATTGGAAGTTCGATAAATGGTTAGAAAGATACAGAAGAGAGGTCATTTTGGCATAAAGAACACCCCAATCGGATTCCAAACGAGAGAGTTATGATCAAAGTGGTGATGTCGCGCATGCTGTAACGAACAGAACAGCTATGCCACTTTCTGTAACTTGTTATAAATTTAAATGTTGGAATTTCTGTGAGTTATTTATATGGATAGAAAGCCAAATAAGAGAGGATCACGTGATGACAATAATTACTCAAATTAAAGGTCGGATGTGGAAGTTATGCGTGAAACGGTGAGACTGCGCAAGCTTGCTCGACCAAAGGAGATCCGTTCGACCAAAATCGTCTTGGTCGAACGAAAGAGGGAAACTAAGTAAAATGACCAAAAACTTACAGAGAGCTTGCTCGACTTGGAGGGCTTGCTCGACCAAGTAGGTTTAGTTTAACAAGATTTCGCTGGGATCTATTTTTGGTAGTTTCGGGTTTCTTTTACCGAATTCGGCGTATGTCTCAAGTAAAAGCCCATCCAAGGTCCATTAGGAGCACTTCACAAGTATAAAAGGGGGTGTAGATCACATTATTATTCATCATAGAGTGATATTGGATTGGAGAGAGGCCACAACAATACTATACCCCACAAGGGGAGATCACCCCCAACCATCATCTACATCTTTTCATCCATCAATCCATCATTTTTAAGATTCATTCGTGGAATCAAGAGGTGAACCAAGAGGAGGATTCAAGACAGAGAAGGACGCGACGACTCCCACATCTAGGGTTTTATTTGTTTCCTAATTTATCTTGTATTTTCCAGACATCCGGGTAAGATCTATCCAACACCCATGATTGTTCTTCGTAATATCATGAGCTAGAGCCTTTATGGCAGAACTAGGGTTGTGAAGGTTTTATGAGTTAATTGAACTTTCGTGTGTAAACTCCGTACAACACTACTTGTGGATTTATTTTATATATGATTATGCCTTTTTAATTCATACTCACGGTTGTTTTGTGCATCCTTAACTGTTATGTAGAGTCTGAATACATATCTTGGTTATTGATTGAGTGCGTCCACTGCTGAGCTGGATTCCATGTGATGATTCTAATTGAGGGGACTCCGAAGCTTCATTAGAACTATCATATATGAATACTTATTAATTGAATTGAATTCGGGTTATTAAGTAGGATAAAGAGGATAATTTTATAGTTCCTATAAAGGAAGATCATATCGGGTTAGAGTACCAATTGGCCAGGGAAATAATTAATACTGATAGTACCTAGAAAGGGGGATGGAATTATATCTCTTGCTTTGAGGTTATTCACACGTGTTACACGCATGTTTACTTGTGTCTATAGAGTAGATATGCATGGTTTAGTGATGCGTCCATATTCCACAAGGCAAGTCGGACATCAACACACAGAAGGGAAATTAATGAGTGAAACTGGATTATCCTAGGGCTACCTATTCTCCTACTTGATCCACTTTCGTAATTCTTCTAGTGTTTATTTTATTTTAATTGTTATTTTATATTTTTGTTAGTAGCTTAATCATTCAATCCTCAAACGTTATTGCCTTAAGTCTTAATTAATTTAGTAAATAATTAAATTGATAATACGTCGTCCTTTGGGTTCGATATTCACTTAGTCGTTTGCTTAAGCTGCAATTGATATCCTTATGATGAGACTATTCCTAAATAGATAAGGTGTACATAAGACGCAAACGAGTAAGAGATGGGGCTGCAGAAGAGGGAAAAGATACTGGATATTTGGAAGAGATTTTAGAAGATATTATTTGATTTGACCTTTTCTTTATTTATGTTTATGATTTTTATTTCCTTAATTGTTATTTTCTTTTCTGTGGGTTTAGGTTTAGTTTTATATAATGTTCTTTTGGGGTTGTAAAAGGGGATATCAGATTATTTTTTTGAGAAATAATATTACTGCCGTTGCTGATTGCTAGGGAAATCTGAGTTCATTCTCGGGTTGCTAGAATTCCTCACTTTGAGGTTTCATCAATTAGCCTAAGAGCCTAGTCGATCTCACGTTTCCGCAAATGGTTTCAAACAAACAAGGTTCGAGAAGTTGGAGAAGTCCATGGCAGCGCTAAGTGAAGCGGTGCACGAATTATCTATGCAGCGCGGGAACCACTCTAGCGAGGGCTCCGACGGCGAACAAAGAAGGGAGAATCACTGCAGCGATCGAGGAAAGTCTTCCAAGGGTCAGGGGCACGGTAGTTTTCAACACAAGAAAAGAGGCGAGTCATCATGTGGGAGCAAGAATAGATACAGAGGAGGTGGAAACAAAGCGAAACATCAAGGCCATCATGAAAACCCTTTTGTAATGCATCCTAACCCATTTCATCGCGATGGGTCTGCATCTGATGGAGAAGAGGAGGACGACAGAAGTTCAGATTCAAATTCTGAATCACATAAATCTGTATTCAGCCGTCAATCTGAACGACCACGTGATCATAAACTACGTGGGATCAAGATAGACTTCCCAAAGTTTACTGGAGATGACCCAACAAATTGGGTGGACAAAGCGGAGCAATATTTTGAGTTAAAAGAGGTTCGCAGCAAAGATTGTGTTTTGATTGCCTCATATTATTTCGAGGGAGAAGCACGCCAATGGTGGCGTTGGTTCGAGCAGAACCATAGTAACGATTCTATTACTTGGAGTGAGTTTAGAGAAGGGCTTTTGTCACGTTTTGGAAATCACCAGTATGAGGATGAGAATGAGGCTTTGAGTAGACTGAGACAAATGGGAGCTTTTCGAGACTATTTGCGAGAGTTTGAGAGACTCGCAAATCGAGTGCCGGATTGGCCACAAATTGCACTACTTGGCACTTTCATGGCTGGCCTAAAATCTGATCTAGCTGGGGAGATCAAGATGTGGAGACCACGTACTCTCCGCGAAGCAATTGAATTAGCCACTTGGAAGGATGATCAGCTTGAATCCATTTGTTACAACTCTTCCGCAAGCAAAGAAGTGTTCACCACATTCAATAAAAATAACATTACAAGTTCAGTGGGCCCAGGTAATCAAATGAAATCAAGCCCAATTGTGTCAGTTTCCAAGCCTTATACTACTGGTTCTAGTTCAAATCCAGGGAATAAAAATCGGGTGCAGCTTTCTAGTAATGAGATACATTGCAGAAGCCAGGCAGGATTATGTTTTACATGCAACGAAAAATACTCATGGAACCATGTGTGCCCCAATGGGAAATTAATAAGCATAATTATGGAAGAGCCAATGGAGGATGAAGATTCTGCTCCTGTGTATGATTAGGAGATAGGGAAGAAAGATGAAGAAGACAAGGTAATACTCATTGAATTGAGTAGGTACAATGTTGATTCTTCCTTAAATCTGGCGGATGCTAATAGCAACATGGAAGTGTTTCGGTTCCGTGGGAACATTAATCACCTTCCGGTAACCATCATGATTGATAGTGGGGCAACCTGAAATTTTATGTCCCCAAAGCTTGCACAGGTTCTAAAATTGCAGCCTACATTGAATGTGAGACAGCTTGGTGTGGTACTTGGAACAGGACAAGAATCAAAGTGCAGCGGACGATATGATGATGTTCTAGTCTCTATCCAAGGTATCCAATTTCGTGCCACTTTACACACTTTACCGGGAGTGCAGTGGGATGTTATTCTTGGAACTTCATGGCTAGAATCCATCAGCCCACTTTGTGTAGATTTTAAAGACAATTCTCTGAATTTTTGGGTTGATGAACAGTTTATAGTGTTGAAGGGGATCAGATATATTTCGCCAGATGAAATGGAAATACGTGAGTACAATCAACTTAGATGAAGCCAATATTACGGAGGAGAGTTTAATTTGATTTCATCCCCAGGAGCTAGCCCATCAACCTATCCATCGGAAGAACACGCAAAGCGGGAGATTGACCTTCTGTTGGCTGAATTTGTGATAGTAACCGAGCCACCCACCACTTTACCCCCACGACGTGAATTTGATCACTGGATACGACTCGTTGATGAGTCAAAACTGGTAAATGTTGCACCTTACAGATATTCTCATTTTCAAAAGGATGAAATTGAACGACAAGTGGAAGAAATGTTGAAGGTTGGACAGATTCGTCATAGCACGAGTTCATTTTCCTCACCAGTTCTTTTAGTCTCAAAGAAGGATGAGACATGGCGATTCTGCACTGATTATCGAGCTTTAAATGTGGACACCATAAAAGATCGCTACCCCATTCCGACTGTGGAAGATATGCTAGATGAGTTGCATGGGGCTGTGTTCTTTTCCAAATTGGACTTGAGGGCGGGGTACCACCAAATTTGAATGCATCCTGATGACATACACAAGACTGCCTTCCGCACTCATAGTGGACATTATGAGTATGTGGTCATGCCCTTTGTCTTAGCAATGCGCCCACAACCTTCCAAGCAATCATGAATCACATCTTTCGATTCCACTTAAGAAGGTTTGTCCTCGTCTTCTTTGATGATATTTTGGTGTATAGTGACTCATGGGATGCCCATATTCATCATTTGCGTGTTGTACTTACCATACTACGTGATAATGAATTTGTGATAAAGCCTTCCAAGTGTTTCTTTGGAGTTAAAGAAGTAGAATATTTGGGTTACTTCATATCTTTCGAAGTGGTGCGAGTTGATGAGCGTAAGATTGAAGCTATCGTTTGTTTGCCAATACCTGTTACGGTGACTGCATTGAGGGGATTTCTGGGGCTAGCAAGTTACTATTGGAAATTCTGTCCAAAATTTGGGGAGATTGCCCGACCACTTCATAATCTTACAAAGAAGAATAAATTTCAGTGGTCTGAGGAGGCACACGTGGCATTTGAAAAACAAAAAAAGGCAATGAGTTCCACACCTGTTCTCTCACTTCCTAATTTCAAAGAAGAATTTACTATCGAAATGGATGCTTCAGGGCATGGCATCGGGGCTGTTTTATCACAGCAAGGTAGACCAATTGCATTTCTTAGCAAAGGAATAGCAGTTTCTAAGCAATCTTGGTCTATATATGAAAAGGAAATGTTAGCCATTTTGGAGGCCATTCGAAGTTGGAGATCATACTTGGTAGGAAGGCGGTTCAAGATCATCACAGATCAAAGAAGTCTGCGTTTCTTATTGGAGCAGCGTATAACTACTCCGGAACAGCAAAAATGGATAGCCAAACTTGTGGGATTCGATTATGAGGTTATTTATAGACCTGGTGAGGAGAATTGTGCAGCTGATGCATTATCACGTCGCGTGGAAGATCGTGAATTAGCGTCTGCAGCAGAGGTATTCTCCCAACACAGTGACGTGCATGTTTTGACAGTCATGGCTGTTAATGCTGCGACTGTTGGAATTTGGGAGCAGATTGCTAAAGCGACGATAAAAGACGAAGAATTTGGGCCCATTCTACAAGGATTAATGGATGGAAGTAAGGTTAGCACTGATTTTAGCTTTCGAAATGGGTGTTTGCTTCGAAATGGGTTAGTTTTGGTACCGAAGGGACCTATCCGCGAACAACTTGTGAGGGAGTTCCATGAGTCAGCCTTTGGGGGACATTCTGGAGTTTTGCGTACTACTAAACGCCTACTACAATTGTTCCAATGGGACGGCCTTAAGCAGCAAGTCACAGAATTCGTTTGTGCTTGCGATGTTTGCCAACGAAACAAGGCTGATAGTCGACGTCCAGCTGGACTATTGTCTCCGCTGCCAATTCTAGCACTGGCATGGAGTGACATTTCCATGGACTTTATTATTAGGCTTCCACGATCAAGAGGAAAGGATGCACTAATGGTGGTAGTGGATCGTATGTCTAAGTATGCACATTCATTGCGATTAGCCACCCTTATACTGCTAAGGAAATTGCTGATGTTTTTTAAGAAACGTCATTCGACTACATGGTGTACCGACGACCATTGTGTCAGATCGAGATAGAATTTTTCTGAGTACATTTTGGTGAGAAATTTTCAAGCTACAAGGGACTCAACTTCGGATGATTTCCTCTTACCACCCTCAAACTAATGGACAAACAGAGGTCGTTAATAGGTGCCTCGAGCAATATTTAAGGTGTTATTCTTTTTTGAAACCTAAGGAGTGGGAAAAACATCTACCGTGGGTAGAATATTGGTACAACACAACATATCAACGTTCAATTGATATGACCCCTTTTGAGGTGGTGTACGGTCGCCCACCCACATACATTCCTCCTTATGAACATGTGACGACAGCAGTGCATGAAGTGGACGTTTAGTTAAGAGAGTGTGATGCTCTTTTACGAAAACTAAGGTTCAATTTGGAGTCAGCACAGAATCGCATGAAGCAATACGCTGATGCTAAAAGGAGACCTGAGGATTTTGAAGTGGGTGAATGGGTCTATTTGAAGTTGCAGCCGTATCGCCAACATTCTGTATTCAAGAGGTTCAATCAGAAGCTAGCTAGCAAATTTTATGGACCCTTTCAGGTTGAGGCAAAGTTAGGGCCTGTGGCTTATCGCTTAAAGCTTCCTGATGAGTCAAAGATCCATCAAGTCTTTCATGTGTTTCTATTGTGACGGAGAGTGGGGCCAGTGGATAGCATCTAGTCGACACTACCGCCCTATACCTTGGAAGGTGTTCCGATGTGCAGCCCGTAGCAGGTGCTTGATTATCGAACCATAAAGAGGGGTACCATGTCAGTTCGAGAGTCTCTAGTACAATGGGAAGGATTCAATGTAGAAGATGCTACTTGGGAGAACGTAGAGAACCTCGTCTTTGTTTCCCTTCTCTCAACCTTGAGGACAAGGTTAATCTTGCGGATGGGGGTGATGATGAGACTATTCCTAAAATAGATAAGGTGTACATGAGGCCTAAACGAGTAAGAGATGGGGCTGCAGAAGAGGGAAAATATACTGGATATTTGGAAGAGATTTTGGAAGATGTTATTTGATTTGATCTTTTCTTTATTTATGTTTATGATTTTTCCTTATTGTTATTTTCTTTTCGGTGGGTTTAGCTTTAGTTTTATATAATGTTCTTTTAGGAATGTAAAAGGGGATATCAGATTATTTTTTTTTTTGAGAAATAATATTACAGCCATTGCTGATTACTAGGGAAATCTGAGTTCATTCTCGGGTTGCTAGAATTCCTCACTTTGAGGTTTCATCACCTTAATACTTGGGGATTAATTTTACTTGCAAAGAAAATGTACATCAAGTTTTTGGCGCCGTTGCCGGGGATGGCTACTATTATTAGTTTATTCTAATTTGATTAAAGACTTCTATTTGTGATTATTATTTCTATCTAACCTTAAATTTTTCTGAGGTACATGTGCACTAGGAAAAGGAGAGGAAGGAAAGGAAAAATAACACACTGATCTAAATATGGCCGGAGCAAGACAGAATCCGGATAATGTTGCATACGTGAAATTTTCACGAACTTTTGAATTGGTAACATGAGGTTGATAAGAGCAGGGGGGAAGATGATGATTTTGAGATACATCCCACTCTTATTAACATGATAGATAAGAATCCCTTTTCTGGAGGTTGCTTTGAAGATCCATATCAGCACCTCAAAAGATTTCTTGGTTATGCAAACACTCAAAAGGGTGCTGGAGCTAATGATCATGCTAGACAGATCGCCCTATTCAAGTTCTCTTTGATTGATGGAGCGGAAGCTTGGTATGAAATTCTTGATGCCACAAATTGCACTACATGGGACCAACTGCAGCAGAAGTTCTTAGAGAGATACATGCCACCCTCAAGAATCTTAAGAATGAAGCAAGAGATCACCCAATTTATTATGAATCAGGGTGAGGAATTTTATGAGGCATGGGATAGGTTTAAAGTCATGCTTAGGAGGTGCCCGCAACATGGGATGTCTAAGGCTGAATACGTAAGCATCTTCTACTATGGATTGAATTGTGAGTCGCGTATTTTTATTGATGCATCATCAGGAGGAGCGCTGTTATCTAAGTCAGCACTTGAAGCAGAAAAGTTGTATGAAGACATTGCTATGAATTCACGTGACTGGCGTGTAAAGAGTGATAGAGGATCATATGTACTTGGTAAGGTAGCGCAGGTTGAACATCAAGTGGTGAAGCCAAATAGGGATGATGAGATCGTCTCTAGTCTAGCTAACATCAATAAGCTACTAGAGTCTCAGCAGAGGCAGATCACAGAGTTGACATAAAGGGTGCCTATTATGCAGCAGCATGAAGTGAAGAGTGTTGAAGATACCTTCAATCAATAAATGGCTGAGAATGATGGAAGGATTGATCGTCTTGAGGATACCATGAATGTTGATCATGTAGATTTATCTAAGCAGTTGAAGGACCTTACCTTGAGTATGGGGCAGATGGCCGCGAATATGAATCAATTGACATAAACGTGGTAGAATAATTCTATCACATTGAGGTCAGGTACACGGTACGAGGGTCCGATGATGCCGGCGAGTGGAAAAGAAAGGAATAACAAGTTGCTCGACTAAACCAAGTCTGTTCGACCAGACCTGATGGTCGAACAGAGGTTGAGAAACGCAATGATATTAGAAGCTCGCGACAAGGTAGTTTGCTCGACCAGATGCCTTCTGTTCAACCATGCTACCCAAGTCGAACGGAGGTTAAACAAACTTTGGAAAAATAGAATTACGATGCTCTATTTTAAAATGTGTCGTTCGACTTGCACTCTTCCGTTCGACCAGACCACCTTGGTCGAACGGAGGTCGAACAATGCATGGGAGATGAAAGCTCGCGATCGACCAGCTTGCTCGACCAGAATCCATCCGTTCGACCTTACTACCCAAGTTGAACGGAGGTCGAGTAAGACATGGCGAACGAAACCTCGCGATCAGGCACGCTGCTCGACCAAACTGCATCTGCTCGACCAGTCCTTTTTGGTCGAGCAGAGGTCGAGCAACACAATTCAGTGCCCGATTCGATACCGAATGCTATGCTTGTTGATCGGAATACCTTAGAGCCATCCCAAGAGCAGAATAGTGAGCTTTTAGTTGAGAAGAAGTGGGAAAAAATAAAGAAGTTGAGAGCCGAGAAGCTTAGACTGCAGATGGATAATGAAGAGGTGGTTTACTCTCTTGATCAAGCAATGAAGATGTCTGTGGAGACTCAATCGTGTAAGAGCATAGATGTGGTTTCTAACTTGTTTAATCTTGATTTTTCTAAGACAGATGATTCTGAATTCGAGTGGAAGATTAACAAGGAGTTGTCTAGACAGCCATGGGAAAAAGGTAATTCTAAGGATCATATACTTGTGACCAAGAAAGGTGAGGTATTGAGTGTAGACAAGAAGAGGGAAAGAAAGTAATTGAAGGTGAGGATGCGAGAAGACCGTCCTCTACCGTTGTGACTCTCCGACGTTAAAAATAAGCGCCGGTTGGGGGCTTGCCCTTCCATTTTATTACTTTATTTCTTTCGTGTGAGTAAGAAATTTTTATATTTAAGGTGCTTACTAATCGGCAATTACATCTTTTTGCAAACTTAGTTTCAACTTACGTTTTTACTAAGTTTGGGGGGTGTGTGATGAACTTACCTCATTGAAGCACCAAGAATATAATCTTTTCTTTGTAATGTTTGCTAGGGGAGTTATTTTTTGTGGTATGTTGAAACTTTAATCGGTTTTGATGTGTCGATTTTTTACAATTTGCCTAATGTTCAGTGGTGTGTCTAGTGTGTGGAGTCGATTAGATAGTCAATTGATTCTTTCTTATAGTTCTCCTATTCTATTATGATGAATCCTGTGATGATGAGTGTTTGAGCTTTGATGATAGAAAAAGGTAACTAGGTGGCAAGACTAGTTCTACATTGAGGCTTTGACTCGAGGAGCTCATGCGTTTCGAAGGAGAAATCAGGTGCCCTTGTTTCCTTATTCTAATTTTATATATGATTGAGTTTATATTTTTGGTGATCCATGGGAGCTTATATGTTTAAATCGTGTTTGGAATTCATATGCTCTTGAAATTGATGAAGGAAGTGTACTTGAGTTATATTGCGATATGAAGTTCTATATGTATTTGTGGGATATTACTTACCATGAAAAGTGCTCTATTACTTGTTAAAAACCCATGTGAAATTTTGAGCCTCGTTGATCATGTTACATAATCACATGATATATCTTTTCTGGTGAGTATCGTTCTTGTGTGTGTATTCTAGAACTTGCCTCTTGTCTTACTTGAAACTATATGAGTGTTAGATGATGGGAGATGATTTAAGGCCATCCTCGAATTTATGAGTCACTTAGCCAAATAATTTCCTACCGAATGATGTTTATCCGTAGTTAGCCATTTTGAGCCTGAAAGCCTTATTTCTTTAGCAACATATGAAGATAGCCACTTTGATATCCTATTTGAGCCTTAAATTCCTATATTTAGTGGAAAATTAAATGATGTCAAAGTGTGTGAAGCTGATTTTGATGAAGTTTGGAAGGAATAAAATATTTTGAGCTGTATAAGTGATTATGAGCTTAAAAATAAGTTGATGAGGGGTAGTGCTCGAAACTAGTACCCCGAGATGTTAGAGGTAGTGCCCGAAACTGGTACCTCGAGAAAAAAAAGAAAGGAAAGAAAAAGTATATTGAGCTTGAAGGAAAAGGAGAGAAAAGAAAATTAGAAGAGCATGAAGCTAGATATCCTTGAAGTGTAAAAATCTGCAGTACAAAAGATCTCTGGTTTTGATTCTCTACTAATTGATATACTTTATCCATATGTTTCATACCTTAACCAAAGAGCAAACATTACATCCAAAAGAAAAGTCCTTTTTGATCCCATTGTCGAATCATACTTTTATTTGTGGAGAGTCTGAGATATTTGGCAAGCTTATGGTTAAGCATGAACTTGAATTGAATCTGAGCGTAAACACCTTAACCCATAAGTGTACATCTTCTACACTTGAGTGCGAGTGATATACTTCCCGTGAAAACATGTTAATAGAGCATTTGAATTGGTGGTGATTGTCTTAACTTGTATGCTATGAATTGATTATTGCATGTAATGAAGGTTGCATGACCTAAGTTGAGGACAATTGTATTTTGAATGGGGTATTGGTAATAGTCCTTATTTCCCCACTAATTTTCTTACTCTCTCTCTCTTTCTTTATTTTTATTTTGTTACCTCGGGACGAGCAACGGGTAATTTTGGGGGTTTGTTGAGAGTGAAAATAAGCATGTTTTAGTGTCCAATTTAACACCCTTTTGATGAGAATTGTTGTCATATATTAGCACAAGTATCTTATATTCAATATATGTGAGAAAAAGGTGCACTTGAGGTGTTTTGTTGTATTTTAGGTGGAAAAAGAGATCAAAAGTGCAAAGTTGAAGAAAAGGAGCAATTTGTGCAAGGATGCTCTGAAACGTACGTCCAAATTGTGTAATTTATCTGTGTTCGTGTGGAGCTCTGAATTGGAAGTTCAATAAATGGTTGGAAAGCTACAGAAGAGAGGGTCATTTTGGCATAAAGAACACCCTAATCGGATTCCAAACGAGAGAGTTATGATCAAAGTGGTGACGTCGCGCATGCTATGCCGAACAGAACGGCTGTTCGACTTTTCATGAATTGTTATACATTCAAATGTTGGAATTTATATAAGTTCTTTAAATGGATAGAAATCCAAGGAAGAGATGATCGCGTGAGGACAAGAATTACTCAAATCAAAGGTCGGATGTGGAAGTTATGCGCGAAACGGTGAGACTGCGCAAGCTTGCTTGACCAAAGGAGATCCGTTCAACTAGAATCGTCTTGGTCGAACAGAAGAGGGAAACTCGAGCAAAATGACTAAAACTTTACAGAGAGCTTGCTCGACCAATTGCTCGACTTGGAGGTCTTGCTCGACCAAGAAGGTTTGGTCTAACAAGATGTCGCTGGGATCTATTTTTGTCGGGTTTCTTTTATCAAATTTGGCGTATGTCTCGAGTAAAAGCCCATCCAAGGTTCATTAGGAGCACTTCACAAGTATAAAAGGGGGTGTAGATCACATCATTATTAATCATAGAGTGATATTGGATTTGAGAGAGGCCACAATAATACTACACCCCAAAAAGGGAGATCACCTCCCAACCATCATCTACATCCTTTCCTCCATCCATCTATTACTTTGAAGATTAGTTCGTGGAATCAAGAGGAGAATTCAAGATGGAGAAGGATGCGACGACTCCCACATCTAGGGTTTTATTAGTTTTCTAATTTATCTTGTATTTTCCAGACATCCGGTTAAGATCTATCCAACACCCATGATTGTTCTTCGTAATATCATGAGCTAGAGCCTTTTTAGTAGAACTAGAGTTGTGAAGGTTTTATGAGTTAATTGAACTTTCGTGTGTAAACTCCGTACAACACTACTTGTGGATTTATTTTATATATGATTGTGCCTTTTTAATTCATACTTACGGTCGTTTTATGCATCATTAACTGTTATGTAGAGTCTGAATACATATCTTGGTTATTGATTGAGTGCGTTTACTGCTGAGCAGGATTCCATGTGATGATTCTAAGTGAGGGGACTCTGAAACTTCATTAGAACTATCATATATGAATACTTATTAATTGAATTGAATTCGGATTATTAAGTAGGATAAAGAGGATAATTTTTATAGTACCTATAAAGGGAGATCATATCGGGTTAGAGTACCAATTGGCCAGGGAAATAATTGATACTGATTGTACTAGAAAGGGGGTGGAATTATAGCTCTTGCTCCGAGGTTATTCACACGTGTTACACGCACGTTTACTTGTGTATATAGAGTAAATATGCATGGTTTAGTGATGTGTCCATATTCCACAAGGCAGAGTCGGACATCAACACATGGAAGAAAAATTAATGAGTGAAACTGGATTATCCTAGGGCTACATATTCTCCTACTTGATCCACTTTCGTAATTCTTCTAGTGTTTATTTTATTTTAATTTTTATTTTATATTTTTGTTAGTAGATTAATCATTCAATCCTCAAACGTTATTGCCTTAAGTCTTAATTAATTTAGTAAATAATTAAATTGATAATACGCTGTCCTTTGAGTTCTATATTCACTTAGTCGCTTGCTTAAGCTGCAATTGATATCCTTAATACTTGGGGAAAAATTTTGCATACAAAGAAAACGCGCATCACACCATTATTATCACAATAATTGTGATGACCTTGGGCAAACTCAGAATCACATCTAAGTCCTTTTCGAAGTTTCTAAAGCCATACAGATACTTTGGCAGCCTCAAGGCTCCAATATTATCATTTTCCATGGTGGAGTCCGAAAAATATTTCTATATAACACTCCTCCATATCATGGATCTACTTCCCAATTTAAACACATAACCTTGAAGTGGATTTACTGCCATCCCCATGATTTGAAAAATATGAATCTAAGTAACCGTCAAGAAGTAATGAATCTGTCCGGTAAGCCTACATATAATTTCTAGTCCTTCTCAGGCACTTCAAATATGTCTTATCACGATTCAATATTCTTGTTCCGGGTTACTTTGATACCCACTGTCTATGCCATTGGCAAAACAGATATTCAATCTCACGCGTATCATTCCATGATTAAGCTTCCTTATTGCCAAAGCATAGGGAACCGCCTTTATCTATTTTATCTTCTTTTGTGTCTAAAAACATAAATCCTTAGATAAAGTCACATGCTAAAATGAGTAAGTATTGTATATCACTTATACGAAGCTTGAGATAAGCACAACATCCTTTCTTGTGGCCATTGTAACCATGATCGCAAGAATATATTTTGCTTCTCTTAAGTCCTTCATTTCATACTGCTTTATTAACCATACCCATACGCCCGACAACACTCTTTCATTGTGTCCAATGAGAAAGATACCATCTACGTACTTACAAGAAATACTACCACATTTACGTCACTCTTTTAAATACACAAGGCCCATCCGAACATTGATTAAATCCATATTACTGGATTTCCTAATCAAGACAGATCTTGAAGCTTGCTTTAGTCCATCGATGGACAATTTTAAGCTTACACTAAAAATGGTCTTAGCCATTTGCAATGAATCACCCTGGTTGCTTCACATAGATGTTTTTTTCAAGACTTCTAATCAGGAATACCGTCTTGACATCTATTTGCTATACCTCATATTTGATATGAGTAGCAACAGAAAAAAGAATCCAGATCGACTTAGGCATAGCTACCGGCGAAATAGGTTTTCTCATAATCGAACCCTTCTTTCTGAGTATACCTTTTCGCAACAAGCTTTGCTTCAAAGGCTTTCACCTTACTGTATGATCCTCTTTTATTTTGTATGACCACTTCCAATGGCTTTTACACCATTTGGTGGTTCTACAAGCTCCCAGATTTGATTTAGAATCCATATATTTTATTTCAAAATTCATTGCAATTTACTAAAATTCCACATTTCGATCTTGTAATGCTTCGTCGGGTCCATGGGCCAATTTCACGTTTACTAGGGATCAAGTCTCAAGACTCTCCCAAAACATAAATCTTTTCGGTTGTCAAACAATCCTCCTACTATGACAAGGCACTACATGCAATTGTGTATCAGATGTGACACGTGATGCAGCTTGTGGTATATCCTCTTGTACAATTGGTACTAAAATTTGTGTTTCCCTTCTCACACTTCTTAGAACATTCTATACATGGTTTTGTGATTTATTACATAGTCCCCTTCCAAAAATCTAGTGTTTGTGTTCACAATCACTTTCTGATCCTTTTGGACTATTAAATAAACCACCCTTCATTTTTCTAGGATATCCCATAAACATCAATTCGACATGTTGTTTCTAGGGCTTACCCATAAAATGAATTTAGTAATTTCAAATAATTCATCATCTATCTAACCATTACCATAAAAGTCTTATTCATTCTCTCCGCCACACCATTCAGCTGGGGTTTGCTCGGTGTTGACAACTTAAGATTCAATCTCATCCTCTGATTAATAGTTCCTAAACTACTAATAGATGCTCGCCACTACGATTGGATCGCAGTGACTTGATATATTTTCCATGATACTTCACCGCATCAGCCATTCACTTCTTGAATTAATCATAGTACTCAGACTTGCAGTGCATCAAATAAATATATTTCATTTCTAGAATAATTGTCAAATATTCATAACCACCTCTCGACAAGATAATCTTAGGATCGCTTAAATCAGAATGAACCAATTCCAACATATCTTTACATGACTCTATACCCCTTTGCCTTGTAGAGGCAATTTATCATATTCACTTCCAAGTAAGATTCACTAGTTCGATAGTTTCCAATAAACCTAACGGTCCACTGGCTATCAACTTTTGAATCGTACTTAAGTAAAAAGATCTAGACTTAGATGCCAAAGGTATGTTTAGTTCATCTCCGAAGGTTCATTTCTCTTACTAAGATTAGAAGATGCATTATTAATTACTATTTATTGTATCCGTGGGATAAACATGATTTAAGAATGTACAAATTGTCACTAATGTACCATAACAGATTATAGCTCCATCCTTCATTATAATGACCATGCCATTTAAATGAAATAAAGTATCCATCAGTAAATACATAGAAACTGAAATGAAATTCTTTCTATGAAAATGTATATAAAGAAAATTTCTCAAAATCAAACGTTTATTCATATCATAAGATAAATAAACAATTTCCACTGCAACAGCAATACTCTTGTAGCATTACCCATGTACATAGTATTCTCATCCTCACTTAGTTGTAGACATTTAGTGATTCCGGTATCTTCACACAACGTGTCAACAGATGCCATCACTAATCATGCTTCAACAACTAGTGAATAAGAAACTAACCTTGTTCACATTTTGATGATATTGGTTTTTCTTTCGCCACACGTTTTGTCAGAAGTTTCCACCACATACAATCTCTTGTAATTCAGTTGGAACTTGCTCAATACTACTAGGCAAATTACGAAGAATAAATTGACCTAGGTTTCCCCTTCAATTTCTATTCCAAGTATTTCCAATTAATTCATCAAATTTAACCATGACCCCTTTCCTTTCTTTATTTCTCAAGTATCCGAAGAGTCGCATGAGACCATCATATTTCTATGAACCTCTCACCTCTTCACTAGAGACTTTAATAGGTACTAGAGGGCATCCTTAGTGAGAGCACACATGTATTTTCCTAAGAAGTAATTATTAAAACCAAGATTCTTATCAATCATTTATTTTGGACCAGTAAGTATATTTTCTTTAGTTAACAACAGGTGAAATAAACCATTCGAAAATTCAGAGAATCAAGTAAATAAATACGACAATCAATCTCTTTGAATTTAAATTATATATTGATTTCCTCAATAAACAATATAAAATAAATTCACCGATATTTCAAACACCGTGAATTTGCATGCCACGTTAATGTGCACATATACAAACCCTAACATTCGCAAAAGAAGGTTTTACCCATTAATTCCATACGTCATAATTAACCTTATGACTCAATGATTAATAGTCGCTTGTCCTTTAGCCATGCAATTTAACAGCAGTGACTCTGTTGGGGAGGATACATATTAATTGCACATAAGTGTATACCATTATTTGATATTAAGTACGTTACCCAAGTTTGTGTGTCTTACAGTTGGAGAAGTCCACACGCCCTCAAATAATTTCCTACAATCATCAACTATTAATTTGTACCAGTGATCCGCAAATAAAACTCATCCGTTGGGGAGGAAGGCACTATAGCTGACTCATAAGCTTACTTGCATCACATTATAAATAATAATTATTTAATAAAATTTATTCCAGTGATCCACAAATAAAACTCATCATTTGGGGAGGAAGGCACTATAGCCGACTCATAAGCTTACTTGCATTACACAATAAATCAATAATGGAGGCCGCATGATTTATTGACCAATCCCTCTCCCACTTAGTTATTTAACAAGAGGGTTTTTGCATGCATATAATATATCAAAATATAATACGCAAATTAGCATGCTACTATTTAAATAATAAATTAAATAGCACATTGCATCCAAATATATAACAATAATTGACAAATAAAATAATTATATCAGTTATATATAAGAAAAAAATTGCTAAATTTAAGTTGACTTGATCAACAATTCAGCAAATAAACCGAAGGCTTGCACAACAAGAAAGACTTCATGTGCCTCAAGCCACCACACATACGGACCCACAGCATGTACCGATGGTGTTTCGTCCATGCATCAGCCTGCCGAAAATCATCTCACTGGCCATGACCCACCGAAAAGCGTCGTTCAATCCGTGATTCTGTCCGCCGAAAAAACGACTGCTGCCAATCTATAATATCTTAGCTCAACTAGATTTTTTTTAGAAAGCCCAAAACCTATTTATTTATTTTTATAGCCCAAAAGGCCATCCCTATCTTAGCCCAACTAGATTTTTTTAGAAAGCCCAAAACTTATTTATTTATTTTTATGGCCAAAAAGGCCAGCCTTATCTTAGCCCAACTAGATTTTTTTTAGAAAGCCCAAACTTATTTATTTATTTATTTTGTGGTCCAAAGTTTCAGCCCACTTAAATGGCCTAATATATAATTATTAAGGCTAAAGTTAAAAAAAAAGAGAGAAGAACGGGAGAAGAAAAACAAAAGAGGGGAAAGAAGAGAGTGAAGAGGAGAAACCCTTGATGATCAAATTCTCCCTTAAAACCCTCATCCTAGGTGGTTTCTAAGTTGTTTTGGGGTAAGTGGTGTGTGAATTAAGCTTCCTTCTTCCATGGTTTTGTAATTTTGTGGGGTTTTTCTTTTTGGTATGTGGGTAATTCGCAGACTGTTCGAACTGATTTTGACATAGCTATTGCCCTCGAAAGTTTGAAAACATATTTTTGTACGTAGCTGAACTCGTTAGCTTTCCGTAGCCACTTGAAACGCCTCAATCCGATTATTTTACAATTAGTTATGGTAGTTCTCGTAAACTGCCGCTAGCTGGAAAATTTCAGAATTTTTATGTCGAATTCAAACTTATTTTCTATCGTTTCGTTTAGTTAATGTATTGAAATGGGTTATATGGGATTGGGAACTGATGTTAAGGAGTTACATACCATTTTTATTTAATATCGACTCGTTCGAACTCGATTAGGATTTGTTTTTAGCAATGAAAGAGATGTTACCGCTAATAGTTAGTTATATTTAATTTGTCTTTAATTGCTCATCTCCTTTCTAGGTAAAGAACCATCGACGAAGGGCAAGAGACCGACTTCAGATTCCGGAGAGAGTTAATCACTTCCTTGTGAGTTGATAATTCAGGAACGCCTTCTTTTGTGGGAAGTGTGGACCCCGATAAATGTGCATTTATTTTAGTTTTAGTTAATTGATAAGAAAATTATTTGGTATTGTGTTATGTGGTAAAGAGCCTGATTGGCTCGATTGCTCTGGTTAGAGTCCTGTTAGCCATTTTATGAGTATTATTGATTTTAACTTATGTTGAAGAGCCTTGTCGGCTCGATATCTGATAGCATTTATTGTGAATTATTTGAGAATTGATTTCTGGTTATTCTTGTGTGCTATTAAGACTCTAACTTGAGTCGTTATTCATCTTATGATGCATATGCATATGTATGCCTGGTACCAAGGTTAAGTAGCCCGAATTGGTCAAGGTTCGGGTGAGTTGGAGCGACACTGATTAAGTAGCCCGAATTGTCGCGGTTTGGGTGAGTTAGAGTGACAACCAAGTTGCCCGTTGCTTGGCAAACCCGGGTGAGTTAGATCTAACGGGGCACCTGTCCAATTGCCAAATACTGATTCTCTAGAGGGTGATCGTTAGATGGATCAGTCTATTATAAGCTCACTCAACGTCACCGGTGTGGGACATGCATGTCATATATGTTTATATGTTTGATCATTTCAAGTATTCACGTCGATATTGAATTGTGAACTTTAGCACTTGACGTGTTGAGAGAATATTAATGTGCATTTTATCTAGAGTAACGTTGACGGGCTTGGACTGTCTCTCGACGGAGAGCTCAGTTCAAGGAGGATATTGACTACCCACGCGTCTTTTATGTGATAACATGTTGTTTGAACTAATTGTGTTATTCGTAAATGTGCACTAAGGTTTTTATTTTCATTAATATGTATACTGAGTGAGAAATAGTTATTGTGGGACGAAATGTTAGATTTTATGTTATGAACCGCGAGTGGGAATACATGTTTCGTATAAGGGTCGGGGTGACCGGCTTATCACCTCACTGAGCTAGTGGTTTTGCTCACCCCCATCATTCTTTCCTTTTCAGGCTGTTGATATCGTTTTGGTTGGAGGTGTGCCTATCGTTTGCTCGTCATCCAATCAGTGTTTTGGGTACTTTCTCTTTTATGTAAATTGACGGATTCATTGGCGAGATTGTATAGTTTATATTTGATGACCCACTTGATGTTCTTTTTGGTACTCTCGCGATGTTATATCGTTCATGTATATTTTTTTAAACTAAGTTACATTGTTGTATTTTGTATCTTTGTAAATCCTTATTGATACTTTATAAGATGATGTCCTCGGGTTGTACCCGTTGTTATCAGTTGTTCAGTTCTACAGGTACTTGATAGCAAGCCTTACGTTTTCTATAAACTTTATGGAGTGGAGTGCACCCATTCCGATAAATTTATGGTTAACGTGGCGGTTGTCGCGTTCTGTCTGGGGTCGGGGCGTGACAACTTTCTTGGTATCAAAGCCTGGTTTTATGATTTTCATTCTTTTTGAGTTGAGCCAATGGGTCCAACTTTGTTTCTATGTCATCCTAAGGTATTGTATTGCCTTGATGTTAACCTTGCATTTTCTTTCCTTTCTTCCTTTTAGTCATTATGGCACCTCCAGTTCGTCGTCGAGGTCGAGGACACGCTCCTCGTGATCCTCCGAGTCCTCTACTCTCTTCTGCTTCTCGTGGACCTCGAGGATATGTTTCTTCTGATCATGTCGTTCCTCCAACGGTTACGGACCCTATCACTTCTGATCATAGGGTGCCAGTTTCCCAGGTATAGCAACCACGGGCCCAGTTGCAGGTTGAGCACATGATGACACCCGAGCAGTACCAATTGTATTATGATCACATTCGAATACATGGTGTTCCATCACCTACAACGACTCATACGACTACGACTGTTACTGAAGAGGTTCTTCGTGCTAATGAACCGATTCGACCTACAACTAATGTACCAATTTTTACTCCAGAAATGGCTTTAGGAGGTTCTACTTCTCGAGGTTCACTTTTTATACCTGATTTAGTGAAAGCAGTTGAAAACATGGGGACTTCAAAATTTGACGGTGCAAGAGATGCTTCTAAAGCGGAGACATGGTTAAAGGAGATTACAGAGACCTTTGACACCTTGATGATTGAAGAATGTTATCGTGTGGTCATTGCGACCAAGCTGTTAGGCCCAGATGCACGACGATGGTGGCAGAATCTAAAAGAGACATCTTCGGTTACTATTACGTGGGCTATCTTTGTGGAACGATTCAAAAATCGATACTTCTCTCAGTACATCAAGGATCAGAAGAGAAAGGAGTTCTTCAACCTCTTTCAAGGCATTATGTCGGTCGTGGAGTATGAAAGTAAATTTCTGGAATTGCGAGAATTCACTCCTGAGCCATATACGACGAGAGAATTATGCAAGAGATTTGAAGATGGTCTTAATTTAAATATTCGAGATCGCATCAAGTCCGGAGACAAGTACGAGAGGCTTGACGATCTCGTAAAAGAAGCCCTGAGGGTAGAAGGTTTAGTTCAGGCGAGACATAAGCATGTAGAACGATCTCAAAAGAAAAGGCAAGGGAGCGCATTTCCAGAAAATGCATCGAAGGTGTATAGGGGTGTGGGATCTTCGTGTGGCGCACCAAGTTCGGTATCTATTAGTTTTCCTCAACCTCGGGAGCAGTTTAGTAGAGGTGGGAGCAATGTCTCGGGATCAGTTGGTGAAAATCGTAAGTGCCAGAATTGCTTAAAATATCACGACGGCCCCTGTAAGGCTCCTCAAGTATGTTTTCAGTATCGACAGCCGGGGCATATGCGAAGTTCTTGTCCTCAGCTTATGGGAGCGAGCAGTCAGTGTTCTGGTCAGCTTCGTGGTAAACTAACATATTCTACACCCAGAGATACTCGATCTGCAGCTACCAGAGTGCCCGATGCCTCAAGCGGCCCTAGTACTCAATCACATATGCAAGGAAGGAAGCACACTAGAGTATTTCATATTTCCCAGGAAGAGGCTCGCTCAGATCCGAAGGTTGTGACAGGTAATTTATAATCTGAGTATTTTCATATGCTAGATCTAACCCCGCCTTGTTATGCCACTTGATTACGAATAAAACATTCGTAAGAAATTCTATCTTTTCGAATTTTTAAATCACAATCTCACCTAATATTGCTTCTTTAGGCCATGTGTTTGTGGGAGACCATCAGGCCTACGCTTTATTTGACCCAGGTTCTGATAGGTCTTATATCCGGAATGATCTTACTGCGATCTTAAATTATCCTATCTCTCATTTGTCACTTGGAATCATCGTTCATACCCCTCTTGGAGAGCGTCTAATTCGTGATTCGGTATTCCTTGGTTGTCCATTGAAGATCAAAGATGTCATTCTAGAGGCTGAATTGATACCATTGCCTTTGATTGATCTTGATGTTATTCTTGGCATGGATTAGCTTTCTTCTCATCATGCAATTCTCGACTGCCACGAGAAGCTTGTTATTTTTCGTAGACCAGGATTCTCAGAACTTGTTTTTGAAGGTAAACTTCAAACGAGATCCCTCTCTTTTATTTCAATGTTGACTGCACATAGATTAATGCGTAAGGGTTGTGAGTCATTCTTAGCATTTGTCATCGATACTTCTCTTTCTGAAACTAAACTAGATGACATCCCGATCGTGAATGAATTTCCTGATGTCTTTCCCGAAGACTTACCAGGATAACCTCCGAATCGAGAGATTGATTTTTCCATTGACGTACTTCCTGGAATCACACCTATATCGATTACTCCATATCGAATATCGTCTGTTGAGCTCAAGGAACTCCAGACACAACTTGGGGAATTATTGGAGAAGGGGTTCATACGACCTAGCACATCTCCGTGGGGTGCTTCAGTTCTTTTTGTCAAGAAGAAAGATGGATCACTTCGCCTATGTGTCGACTACCGTCAATTGAACAAGGTGACAATTAAGAACAAATATCCTCTTTCAAGAATCGATGATCTGTTTGATCAATTGCAAGGAGCAACTGTGTTCTCAAAAATTGATTTGCGATCCGGTTATCACCAACTCAAGATTAGGGAATCTGATATCCCTAAGTCTGCTTTTCGAACCAGATACGGTCATTTTGAATTCTGTGTTATGCCTTTTGGACTCACAAATGCTCTTGCAGCTTTTATGGATCTTATGAATCGGGTCTTTCGGCCGTACTTAGATAAGTTTGTCATCATCTTCATTGATGACATTCTTATTTATTCTAAATCGGACGACGAGAAAATCAGCTTTATGCTAAATTCTCGAAGTGTGAATTTTGGCTTCGTGAGGTAAGCTTTTTGGGTCATCACATTTCTAAAGAAGGAATCTACGTTGATCCAGTGAAGATTCAAGCTATACTAGATTGGGAGCGTCCAAAGAACGTGACAGAGATTCGTAGTTTTCTGGGATTAGCTGGATATTATCGACGTTTTGTCAAAGACTTCGTTATTGGCTTCATCTTTGACTAAATTGACTCGGAAAGGGGTAAAATTTGAATGGAATGAAGAATGCGAGGAAGCATTTCAAGAATTGAAAAGACGACTCGTTTCAGCTCCTATTCTTGCTTTGCCAGACCCAACGATTGAAGAATTTACCATTTATAGCGATGCCTCGAGACAAGGATTAGGATGCATTCTCATGCAAGAAGGAAAGGTTATTGCCTACGTTTCAAGGCAATTGAAGAAGAACGAAGAAAATTATCCTACACATGATTTAGAGTTGGCTGCAATCGTCTTTGCATTGAAGACCTGGAGGCACTATCTGTACGGTGCAACTTTTCGGGTTTTCACTGATCACAAGAGCTTAAAGTATATCACCACGCAAAAGGAGTTCAACCTCAGGCAAAGGCGATGGATGGAGTTGATTAGTGACTATGACTTAGTCATCGATTATCATCCTGGCAAGGCGAACGTTGTTGCAGATGCTCTGAGTAGAAAGTCTTCTACCTCACTTGCTTCGATTCAATCTTTTTATCTTCCTATGTTGGAGCAATTTAAATCTTTACACATTTCGCTCGATTGTGAAAAGTCTAATGATTCTGCCTTAATCGCCAAATTTGAGGTTAGACCTACCTTGTTTGAGCAAATTCGAGAAAGACAATCACACGATGTTCATTTACAACAGAAGATGGCGAAGCTAAATCAAGGAAAAGAAACAGAATTTCAAATTCGGGATGATGGACTTCTTACTTTTAAAAATCGTGTTTGTGTTCCATCAGAACTTGATGTTCGTAGAGCTATTCTTGAGGAAGCCCATTCTTCAGCCTATGCTATGCATCTTGGTAGTACCAAAATGTACAGAACACTTCGGGAGTATTATTGGTGGCCAGGTATGAAACGGGACATTGCTGAATTTGTATCAAAGTGCTTATCATACCAACAGATTAAAGCGGAACATCAAAAACCAGCCGGCATGCTTCAACCACTACCTATTCCTGAGTGGAAATGGGAAAACGTCACAATGGATTTTGTTTCTGGTTTACCTCGAACCCAAAAGGGTCATGACTCAATTTGGGTCATTGTCGATCGTCTGACGAAATCGGCACATTTCCTTCTAGTGCATACCAACAAATCTTTAGAGAAACTTGCCAAGTTATATGTCGATGAGATCGTGAGATTGCACGGAGTACCAGTGTCAATCATATCTGACCGTGATCCAAGATTCACTTCCCATTTTTGGCCTAGTCTGCAGAAAGCGCTAGGTACAAAATTACTATTTAGTACCTCGTTTCATCCACAGACTGATGGAGAGTCAGAAAGAACTATACAGACACTAAAAGACATGCTACGTGCAGTGGTGTTGAATTTGGGAGGTAGCTGGGATAAGTACGTGACTTTGGTGGAGTTCGCTTATAACAATAGTTATCATTCAAGCATTGGAATGCCCCCGTATGAAGCTCTGTATGGCCGAAAGTGTCGAACACCGCTCTTTTGGGATGAGGTTGGCGAGAGACAAATCGAACAAGTAGAGCTTATTGAAGATGCGAAGGCAAAAATACAACTTATTCGAGACAGACTTAAGGCAGCGCAAGATCGACAGAAAAGCTACGCAGATAATAGGAGGCGCGATTTGGAGTTTAATGAAGGAGACAAAGTTTTTCTGAAAGTTTCTCCATGGAAGGGCGTGTTGCAATTTCGCCGTCGAGGAAAGTTGAGTCCAAGATATATTGGCTCGTTTACGATCATGCAAAGGATTGGTCGTGTCGCGTATCGACTTGAGCTTCCATCGGAAATATCGAAGATTCACGATGTCTTCCATGTCTCTATGCTTAGAAAATATGAACCAGATCCTTCGCACGTGCTCAAATATCCCCCAGTTGTATTAAAGGAAAATCTATCGTACCAAGTACAACCTGATCAAATTGTAGATCACCGAGAGAAAATGCTTCGTAACAAATCCATTCCTATGGTGAGAGTTCTACGGAGAAGTGATCAAATTGAAGAAGAAACATGGGAACCAGAGTCAGACATGCGTCAACACCATCCAAATCTCTTTTCATCTCTAGGTACATTTATGTTTCGAGGACGAAACTTTTTAGAGGAGGGGATACTTTATAATATCTTAGCTCAACTAGATTTTTTTTTAGAAAGCCCAAAACCTATTTATTTATTTTTATGGCCCAAAAGGCCAGCTCTATCTTAGCCCAACTAGATTTTTTTTTAGAAAGCCCAAAACCTATTTATTTATTTTTATGGCCCAAAAGGCCAGCCTTATCTTAGCACAACTAGATTTTTTTTAGAAAGCCCAAACTTATTTATTTATTTATTTTGTGGCCCAAAGTTTCAGCCCACTTAAATGGCCTGATATATAATTATTAAGGCTAAAGTTAAAAAAAAAGAGAGAAGAACGGGAGAAGAAAAACAAAAGAGGGGAAAGAAGAGAGTGAAGAGGAGAAACCCTTGTTGATCAAATTCTCCCTTACAACCCTCATCCTCGGTGGTTTCTAAGTTGTTTTGAGGTAAGTGGTGTGTGAATTAAGCTTCATTCTTACATGGTTTTGTAATTTTGTGGGGTTTTTCTTTTTGGTATGTGGGTAATTCGCAGACTATTCGAACTGATTTTGACATAGCTATTGCCCTCGAAAGTTTGCAAACTTAATTTTTGTACGTAGCTGAACTCGTTAGCTTTCCGTAGCCACTTGAAACTTCTCAATCCGATTATTCTACAATTAGTTATGATTTTTCTCGTAAACTGCCGCTAGCTGGAAAATTTCAGAATTTTTATGTCGAATTCTTATTTTCTATCGTTTCGTTTAGTTAATATATTGAAACGGGTTATGTGGGATTGGGAACTGATGTTAAGGAGTTACATACCATTTTTATTTAATATCGACTCGTTCGAACTCGATTAGGATTTAATTTAGCAATGAAAGGGATGTTACCGCTAACAGTTAGTTATATTTAATTTATCTTTAATTGCTCATCTCCTTTCTAGGTAAAGAACCATCGACGAAGGGCAAGGGACCAACTTCAGATTCCGGAGAGAGTTAATCACTTCCTTGTGAGTTGATAATTCGGAAACGCCTTCTCTTGTGGGAAGTGTGGACCCTCGATAAATGTGCATTTATTTTAGTTTTAGTTAATTGATAAGAAAATTATTTGGTATTGTGTTATGTGGTAAAGATCCTGATTGGCTCGATTGCTCTGGTTAGAGTCCTGTTAGCAATTTTATGAGTATTATTGATTTTAACTTATATTGAAGAGCCTTGCCGGCTCGGTATCTGATAGCATTTATTGTGAATTATTTGAGAATTGATTTCTGGTTATTCTTGTGTGCTATTAAGACTCTAACTTGAGTCGTTATTCATCTTATGATGCATATGCATATGTATGTCTGGTACCAAGGTTAAGTAGCCCGAATTGGTCACGGTTCGGGTGAGTTGGAGCGACATTGATTAAGTAGCCCGAATTATCGCGGTTCGGGTTAGTTAGAGTGACAACCAAGTTGCCTGTTGCTTGGCAAACCCGGGTGATTTAGATCTAACGGGGCACCTGTTCAATTGCCAAATACTGATACTCTGGAGGGTAATCGTTAGATGGATCAGTCTATTATAGGCTCAGTCAACGTCACCGGTGTGGGACATGCATGTCATCTATGTTTATATGTTTGATCATTTCAAGTATTCACGTCGATATTGAATTGTGAACTTTAGCACTTGGCGTGTTGAGAAAGAATATTAATGTGCATTTTATCTAGAGTAACGGTGACGGGCTTGGACTGTCTCTCGACGGAGAGCTCAGTTCAAGGAGGATATTGACTACTCACGCGTCTTTTATGTGATAACATGTTGTTTGAACTAATTGTGTTATTCGTAAATGTGCACTAAGGTTTTTATTTTCATTAATATGTATACTGAGTGAGAAATAGTTATTGTGGGATGAAATGTTAGATTTTATGTTATGAACCGCGAGTGGGAATACATGATTCGTATAAGGGTTGGGGTGACCGGCTTATCACCTCACTGAGCTAGTGGTTTTGCTCACCCCCATCATTCTTTCCTTTTCAGGCTGTTGATATCGTTTTGGTTAGAGGTTTGCCTATCGTTTGCTCGTCATCCAATCAGCGTTTTGGGTACTTTCTCTTTTATGTAAATTGACGGATTCATTGGCGAGATTATATAGTTTATATTTGGTGACCCCCTTGATGTTCTTTTTGGTACTCTCGCGATATTATATCGTTCATGTATATTTTCTTTAAACTAAGTTACATCATTGTATTTTGTATCTTTGTAAATCCTTATTGATATTTTATGAGATGATGTCCTCGGGTTGTACCTGTTGTTATCAGTTGTTCAGTTCTATAGGTACTTGATAGCAAACCTTACGTTTCTATAAACTTTGTGGAGTGAAGTGCACCCATTCCGCGAAATTTATGGTTAATGTGGCGGTTGTCGCGTTCTGTCTGGGGTCGATGCGTGACACAATCGCTCAACCTATTACCCGCCGGTGGCATGTTACTTGTGTGATCTGCCCTAAAGACTGCCGCATGCATGTCTCGTCGTCAGCCAGTTGCCAGTCGTGCATCACGTTCGCTGCCGACCATAGTATCAGCTGGTCGGACCGAAACTAAGTCCGCTCTCCAGCCATGCCGACCCTACTTCGGTTAGTCCCGTACCAGCAATGACTCACACATCGCGACGCCATGCAATGCCGCCGTAAGATGGAGCTCCGTCAGGATCCGCCACAAGTCATCCGCCTTGGTTTCTCAGCCCCTGCAGTGACACACGCCAACCGACTTCTCATAGTAGCACGCAGACCCGACTGGAAATTATACAGGCCCTATTGGAATTTGCATTAGACTCGCTCGAAAAAGCCCTTAGCCTGCTCGAAAATTCAATTAGACCAGCCTGTGAGTTCCCCGTCGACGCCTGCTGACTTTTACCATACTGCACTTCACGCTGAACAGCACCGTTCCATTGCCGCCACTTCAAGGCTGACATACTGCCTCACGTATAGACCCAACCGGAAATAATGGTTACCCACCCGGAAAACAGGTAAGACTCGACCGAAATACATGATGACTCGATCGAAGCAGGCTGAAGACTCGCCCGAAACCTCTGCAAACTCGGTCGGAAAACCCTACAGACTCGATCGAAATCGTGGTTTGAATCGCCCACGAACGCCGTCAGCCCATCTCGGAAGCTTGCTGGTCTAGCATACTGCTAGCGCCACAAGCCACGCACCCTATATGCAAACCATGATACAATAACATTGTTTAATCGCTGGAAACATCGCGAACAGGTCTCTGGAATCGTCTGAGCCCCGGCTACCACGTGCAGTCACCGACCACGCTGCCACCACCACTAGTTGGAAGTCCGACTGTTTATGCTGGCACACACTTATGTCATCTGTGATCTGCCCAACGACATCCGGCACCTGCCTGCCATCCAGTCATGCCTCCAAGTCCCGCCTGGAGTGGTGTTCGCCATTCGGTCAGCGACCACGCCATCGCTCAAGTAACCATCGTGCACTGAGATACGATATGGTGTCCAGCAACCTCTGGAGCACCACGCTGCCTCGCTGTGAACTGCTACTAGCCACCATCATCTTATCGCCTCTCGTGGAGTCGTCGGTGCATCGCCGTGTGGTACCATCACGTGCGGTGTTTTCGTGTACCGTGTACAATTAGGGTGTTTGACAAGAAATAATTCTAAAACCCTAATATCACGTATTCCACTCAAACCCTAGCCTAACGTGTCACATTTAGCCATAGAACCTACACTCTGATACCAATTGATGGCGTTTGGATCTTTTGGTTAACGTGAACCTTTAGGGTTCCATGCAATTCCACTGCAGCGGAAGCATAAGAGCAGAATTGAATTACCTTTCACCAGGTTTGATGTAGAGGTTGATCATCAATAGCAGTAACAAATGACATATCGATCTTCTGTTGTATTCCTAAGCCACGTCTTGACGTTGTGTGGGCAACGATCTACAATACGATCTCAATCTACAGTCAAATCTTCTTTTTCACGTGTTTGGGCGTGTGAAGTGATTATTCGGAGTGCTGAGATTGACTATTATATAAGCTACAACAGGGACCAGGAGGAGAAATTAGGGTTTGGGTCTCTCATTGGGCTTAAGCATCCAAATTTAGCCCAAAACTTATACTTAAATCCAACAATAATATATCAGTCCAATAAAGAAATTTTATTGCACTGCCACTCTAATCTCAAATTACGTTATGAGCTTCTTCTTTTAATGAGCCCGTTAATCCCCCGTGTTTAAGATTCAATGCCCATTAATTAATTAAGTTACTGACAACTCAATTAATTAATATATTTACCAAGAGTAGTACCACTCAACCTTATTATCATGCCGGAATAAATTCACCTGCAGGTTTTACATGATAATCATTATAAGCTCTTCAATGGGATATCATCAACCAATTCCGTTAGGACACAGATTCCTTCTACAATCAACAACACACCATATAGACAACATCATCTCCTAACTCACCAAGCATATTGATTTAATAATTAAATCTCACCCATTGATGAATCAAGAAAATAAATATTGGCTTACGTGTCAAGGTTATTGTATAGGGATTAAGAGTACAAATATCCATAATAATAGATATCAAGTTCTATTATATAGTCAGTATAAACTGAACGATCTCAACGGCGGTCCTATTCAATACACACAAAATGCATTAGTGTAATTTTATAGTCAAGACAGATTAATGCCAAATTATAGTCACTACAGATTAATGCCGAGTCAGTTGTGAATATCTGTTTATATTTTATAAGGAGATGATAATATGATCTTCCGTGTGACGCCGCACACCACATTATCTACAGTATAAAGTAAATGGACTTTTGCAATAACACTATTGCAAACGTTTGATCACATGATTCTCATTTCAAATATTGTCAAAACATTGTTCATACAAAAGCTAAACTTTTAGTATATAATCCAAAAAGAGGAAGCAAAAACATAGAAACGTATTACCTTTCACCAGGGTATGTTGAAGAAGAACATGAATTCTAGCCGGCAGCATACGCAGCCTCATGACTTTGGGCATAACTTCCTCATCCAATCTCCGAATTGAGTGATCTAGGCGCCAAAACGATCATCTCTTCGTGGATTTCTAGGTAAGTATCACACAAATAGTTTGGAGTACCAAAAGATTTTAGAAAAATTGTGGAAGTTGACGAACAACAGCAGTAAACAACCTCTTGATCTTCTACTGTATTCCCAAGTCTAATCTTGACGTCGTGTGGGCGATGATCCTCAAGATCCTCTCAATCTACTGTTCTGTTTCCCTTATCACAGTGTTAGACATGAATAATAATTATTAGGGTTTAGGACAGCTGAAATGGTTTATATATGGGCTACAGCAGGGACCAGGAGGAGAAATTAGAGTCGAACCTCCATTGGGCTCAAGTATCCAAGTTTAGCCCAAAACTTATACTTAAGTCCTTTAATAATAATATATTCATCTAAAATATTATTACTGCACTGCCGCTCTAATCCCATAATTATGTTATTGACTCCTTCTTATTATGAGCCCATTAGTCTCCCCATGTTTAAGATATACAATACTCATTAATTAATTAAGTTATTGACAACTCCATTAATTAATATCTCATCCGAGAGTAGTACTACTTAACCTTGTTATCATGATAGAATAAATCCACCTGCAGTATTTATATGATAATCCTTATGAGCTCCTCAAGGGACATCATCAGCCTATTTAATATGACACAGATTCCTACTACAATCAACAACACACCATAGAGACAGCACTATTTACCAACTCACCGAGTTTATTGATTTAATATATAAATCTCACCCATTGATGAATCAAAGAGATATATACTGGCTTACGAGTCGAGGTTATTGTATAGGGATTAAGAGCACGAACATCCATAATAACTGAGATCAAGTTCTCCTATATATTCAGTATAAGTTGAACGATCTCAAGCAGTCCTAGTCAATACACACAAAGCATACTAATGTGATTCTATAGTCAAGACAAACTAATACCAAATCACACTACATCCATCCAGATAAAGAGTCACAGTTTATCTCGGTTGTGAGTATCTGTTTATACTTTATAAGAAAATCAATAATATGATCTTCCGCGTGTTGTCGCACAACATATTATGTACAATATAAAGTGAGTGAACTATTGCATCGGACATATAAATAAATTATAAGACGCAATCATTTGATCAATGATTCTCATTTCAAATATTGTTAAAACATTGTTCATACTAAAGCTAGGCTTTTAGTATACAATCCAACAGGAAGGACCGAGCTCACCTCTGGCTTGTGGAGAAAGTGGAAGGGCCAAGCTCATCTCTGGCGTGGGGAGCTTGGAAGGGCCGAGCTCACCTCTGGTGTGGAGTTGGAAGGGCCGAGCTTACCCTTAACATGGAGAGCTTGGCGGGCAGAGCTTACCCATGGCATGGAGAGCTCGGACCTTGGCGTGGCTGAGCTCGGCTTGGGCATGGAGGGCTTGGACTCGGCAGGGCATGGAGGGCTCGGACTTGGCGGGGCAAAGCTCAGCTCGGGCTCGGCAGGGCATGGAGGGCTCGGACTCGGCAGGGCAGACCTGGGGGACTTCAGCCTTGTCTTGGAGGAGGAGCAGTGACTTGGGTGTTGACCACCTATCACAATTAATTAAAAAGTATATTATTTTATTATAAATTTTTAGTTGTTAATTTTTTATATATTTTTAAATTTCTTTTGGTTATGTTTTTTAATGAGAATTTAGAATTTTATTTTTTTATTTTATTATAAATTTTTTTTCTTCAACTTTTAAATATTATTGTAGTCAAGTTTAATGTTATAAAAGAGATATATATTTCATACCTATTGCATCTAATAATTTTTTTTATGAAATTAAAAAAAAACTTTTTATATATAGGTGTTTTTTTTTAAATACAACTACAATCTGACTATCTAATATTTATTAAGAAATTCTCTTCAATTTTAAATATTTACTCAAAAACATATTTTTTTCAATTTTTTCACAGACTAAGATCAATCAGTTGACATCCTTGACACAACTCATAAGCTCAAATTTTGACATCTTTGACCGTACAAGCCCAAGCATTGCATGCTACAATTATAGCATATCAAAAGAGTAGTATGACTCTCAAAATATTACTTGAGCATATGAATCAAGAAATAACGTACTGCTGTTTACAATCCTCAAACTAATACAATAAATTTTAATATCAAAATTATAGATGTCCTAAAAATAAATTTTTTTCTTGTTAAATTTTACACATCACATCTTTTTTTTACTATAGATTTGTGGATGATATAATAGCATTTAGTTTAAATTAAGGGAGAGAGAAAGATCATGTAATCACCCAACAATAATTTTTTTTTATAAATCTATCGAACAAATACGCAAGCCATATAAATAAATAACAAAATGTTCCTCAACAAAAAAAAAAAATAATAATAATAATTAAAAAAAATTGAGAAAAAAAGACTTCAATCTTAAATTTTGAATATAGATTTATGGATGATTTAACAATCCAAAATTAGGGAAAACTCTCAAAATCAAAATTTCAAAATTCTCAATATCAAACTTTCAGATATATGTATAAGAAGAACTTCTTTTCTGCAATCATTACTTCAATAAAATCTCTATCATTCAATTTTATAGTAGTGGATGGTAGATTCTATACACTCATTAATGAGATTAAGATTTTTTTTAAAAAAAATGTTTCTAACCTTTTGTCAGCATTTTTAAAATAGAGTATTCTAAATGTCAATATTTGGGCTGAAACTGTTTTTCTTTATCCTTCTTTTTTTCATTTGTTGTCTCAATAATATCTCTATTTTCTTTTTCCTTTTTTTCAATTTGTTGTCTCAATAATATCTTTATTATCCCTTTGTATTTTTTGTTTGCAACTTATATACTCCTTATGATGGTAGTAATTGTAGTAGTTGGTTACGCAATTGTCAGATTTCTATGTTAGTTACATTATTTGTTCAAGTTTTATATGTTTTAATTTGAATCTATGTTAGTACATTCTTTATTAGTCTTTTTTTCATTCGTTGTCTCAATAACATCTCTATTATCCACTAATGCATTTTTTTTACAACTTATACATGCTCTTATGATGGTAGCAAGTGTAGTAGTTGGTTACACGCACTTGTCGGATTTCCATGTTAGTTAGATTCTTTGTTCATGTTTTATATGTTTTAATTTGAATCTATGTTTAGTACATTCTTTATTCTTCTTTTCTTCTTTCGTTGTCTCAATAACATCTCTATTATCCACTAGTGCATTTTTTTGTTTGCAACTTATATATGTTGTAGCAAGTGTAGTTACATGCACTTGTCAGATTTCCATGTTAGTTAAATTCTTTGTTCAATTTTTATATGCTTTAATTTGAATCTATGTCTTTTGTACATTTTGCACTATTCATAATATAATTCTAAGGATTATTTTCTTCTCAATTTTGGTGTTTTTTTAATACTACTACAGATTTGTGGATGATTTAGGGAAACTCTTAATATCAAAATTTTAGAGGAAAATTCTCAAGGCAAATACTAATGTGAAACAGTTTTTAAGGTGCACCAAATAACCCAAATCCACTTGATCCATCATATATAAATAATTTTAACCCATATTTCATTCCCTTCCTTTTCTCTTGCTCTCTCTCCTAAAATTTTTTCCTCCCCTTATTTCCCTCTCCTAAATTTCTCTCTAACCTTATTTTTGTCACTCTCTCTCTCCTAATTTTTTCACTATCTTTCTTCTAACATTCAAATATTTTTTAATTAATTTAAAATTTTTATTTAATTCAAATTGATATTAATTGACTTTTAAAATGACGGTATTAATATATATGATTGTATTTATAATTGTATTACTTTTTTTAAAATAGTGTATAAAACTAAAAATATAAGGAAAATAAAAAACGTAATACAGTTATTAAGAAAAACTTGTACACTAACGAATTAAAAAAATACAATATCTGATAACTAATATTTGAAGCAATAGAGGAATCACAGATCTAAAGCATAGTAAACAAATTCACCAAGATACTTTTTCAACGTTAATTTCATAACAAACGTTTTCTCTTGATTATTCTTTCTTTCATCTCCACCATTTTAACACATATACATTAATTAATAATAATTAATACTGCATTATAAAAAAAGTAATACAGTATTATAAAAAAATGTAATACAGTTTAAGATCGTGCTCAGATCAGCCCTCCATTGTTTGCATCCATTGCATAACAGCCTACCTCTGCCTCATGAAGGAATATTGGGTGTTAGTGTCATGGATGGATAGCATTTCCGCCTCTGTCGCCGGTTGAATCCAACTCCAGTCAGCATTCCAATCAACATCAAAATCTAATCCCCAATTTTGGCCCTAATTCTAATACAATAATTTTACGCGAACCAACATCTATAGTTGACAAAGGAAACGCATAGAGAAAGGAGGCGAAGCAGCAGATAATGAGAGAAGAGAGTAAAATGGGCGAACAAAATGAGACAGTTAAGGGAGGAGACGGCGTATGGAGATGGCGCGTAGACGAAGCGGTCGATTGGGAGAGAAGACATGGACAGAGCAAGGCAGCGGAAGCAGTGGAGTGAGGGAGGAAGGAGATAGAGATCTGAAGATCTGGATAGAGAGGAGAGAGATGAACAGATTTGTGTGAATGAGTGAGAAATGAGAGAGAACGTAATTTGGATTGAGACAGCAGGGAGAGTAGCGTGATTTGTGAGAGAGGAGAGAAAGTAGCATGATTTGTGTGAATGACCAGCATGAATAATTGAAGGAGAAGAGAGAGAAAGATGAGATTAGCGTGAATGACCCATTGAGTATTTTAGGATTATATAGTTGACTCACTTTCAAATATGGATCCTGTTTTTAGTGTACACCAATTGTATAATAGATCAACTTAACTCTCAATATCAAACTTTCAGATTTCGATATCTCTATGTATAAGATTTTTTTTACCTCAATAAAATCTCTACCATTCACAGTTATAGTAGTGAATGGTAGATTTTGTTCTAACTTATAGTAGTGGATACTCATTAATGAGATTAAGTTTTGTTAACTTTTGTTGACATTTTTAAAATAAAGTATTCTGAATTATTTTCTTTTTAATTTTGGTATTTTTTTAATAAATACTACAGATTTGTGGATGATTTAGGGAAAAACTCTTAGGGGCCATTTGTTATTTTAAATGGAATGGGAATGGAAATGAGATTAATAATATAAAGGAATGGAAATGGGTATGATATTTATGAGTGTATTGTTTGGTTGATAGTAGGAATCACTATCACAGTCTTAGATTTGTTTGGTTCATGTGGAAATAGAATCAATTATATTATATTTTTATTTTTTTTCAAAGTAAAACATTATTTTTATAATTTATATTTGTTTTTATTATTATTAAATAATGTTTAAAAATAAAAAATAAAATAATAAAATAAAATAATCTTACCTCTTTCTTGTGGGGTGGGGGGAGGGGATGATACCCAAAGTAGCCAAAAAGTGGAGGTGATGGAATTGATACGCATTTCCTAGATAACTCTAGAAGATCAACTATTGACTTATCTCGATAAGTTTTATATTCTCTAGAATATTATAGATAAGTTAGTATATTAAGTAATTAACGGAATCTACTAGAATGACTTAGATTATTCAAGAGTCGGTGGACTAACCGACCTATACCACTATGAATAAGAAAGAAAGGCTTGAACATGTAAGTGTGAGAAAAATCAAATAAAATCATCGTTCCATTATAAAACCATTCTGCAACACCTACTTCCAGTATACCTCTTCTCTAAATCAAATATTCTAAATCATCCCATAGCTACCTCACTACACTAAACCATATTCTCACTCCTATCATCATCTCACGCCAACCACACACAATATCTTTATCCTTTAACCTTTTAAATACCAACAGTGGCATCAAAGCCCAGTTAGTTCATTAACTGGGTTAAAATTAGCTTCTGCAAATTATCACTGAAACCATTTTTAAACCTTTAAAAATGTCCTCTCTAACCAATACCCATCAAATCCCAATTCCAACCTTCTCAGGTGTAGGCTACAACTATTGGGCCATTAAAATGAAGACATACTTTATGTCTCAAGGCCTATGGGAGATTGTCGACAAGGGATAAAAAGTCCCTAAGGATACATCATCTTTTTCTAATACAGACAAAGAAAAAATTGACAGAAATACGAAAAAGGACAACTTGACCCTTTATATTCTACAAATGGCTGTGGTGGAGTCTCTATTTCCAAGGATCAATGGAGCGAAGAAGTCCAAGAAATCCTGGGATATACTAAAGGAGGAGTATCAAGGAAGTGACAAGGTACGAAATCTCAAACTTCAAACTCTTAAGAGAGATTTCATAAATATGAAAATGAAAGAATCTGAGACCGTTAAAGATTACTATACTCAATTACGAGAAGTAGTCAACTAAAATCTTATGGGGAAGATATTACTGATAAGAAAATAGTAGAAAAGATTTTAATATCTCTCCCTACTAAATATAATCCAATAGTCACTACCATAGAAGAGACTAAAGATATAGAAAAATTAGCTGTGACAGATTTATTGGGGTCATTAGAAGCATATGAAAAAAGACTGAGCATAATTGAAGATTAAAATGTATAAAATGCTTTTCAGTCTAAACTAAAAATATGCTCTCAGAGTTCTAAAAATGGGGTAGAGAAAATTGGAGAAGATAACAATAATAGGAAAGGAAAATATCCCCCATATTGAGTTTCCAAAAGAACCAATCATCTTGAAAAAGATTGTCGGTTCCGAGGTAAACCACAATGCAAAAGTTGTGGAAGATTCGGACATTTGGAGAAAAATTGTCGCTCTAAGAAAGGTCACCAGGCTAACTACTCTGAAGAAAAAGAAGACAGAGATAATCTCTTCTAGCGAACCATGTCGCATCAGAAGTGAAAAATGACACGTGGTACATAGACAGTGGGTGCAATGATCATATGACATGAGATAAAAAGATCTTTCAAAATGTTGACAAAACAGTCAAATCCCAAGTGAAGTTGGGCAACGGAGACCTGGTGGAAGTTGAAGGAAAAGGCACGATAGCTGTCAACACAAGAAAAGGTATGCAGTTCATCCATGATGTGCTGTTGGTACCAAAACTACGCACTAATCTACTCAGCATGGGTCAAATGATGGAGAAAGGATACTCTCTAGTATTCAAAGACGACTCATGCACCATCTATGACAAGATGACCAAAAATCAAGTGATCCCTGTAGTCAAAATAAAGCATCAAAGGAATTTTCCAATCCAATGGAGCTATGTAGAGACAGCACTAAAAGTCCAAGAACACCAATCCTAGCTATGGCACCGGAGATTTTGGCACTTCAACTTCTATAGGCTGAAGCTACTTCAACAAAAGAATATGATGAGTGATCTTCCACTAATCCAACCAAAGGAAAACATATGCGACAAATGCATGGAAGGCAAGCAACACACAAGCAACACAGGAAACCGTTCCCATCAGGACAAGCATGGAGAGCAAAACAAGATTTGGAGCTGGTTCATACAAACGTATGCGGGCCAATGAGGATGCCAACATTCGAGAAAAATAGGTACTTCATTCTCTTCATAGACGACTATACAAGAATGACTTGGGTGTACTTTATGAAAGAAAGATCAGAAGTCTTCTCTATTTTCAAAAAGTTTAAGAATTTAGAGGAGAACTAAAGCGGTCAAAGAATCAAAGTTCTACGAAGCAATAGAGGAACGGAGAACACATCCAAGGAGTTCAAAAAATCCCTTGAAGAATAAGGAGTTAACCATCAGCAAAAAATTGGCTACGCTCCAGAACAAAACAGAGTCTCAGAAAGAAAAAAAGAACAATAATGGATATGTTAAGAACAATACTTGCACAGAAAGGCATGCCCAAGGTATTCTGGGCAAAAGCAGTCTCTACCGTAGTTTACTTGTTGAATAGGTGCCCAACGAAGGCAGTACAAAATAAAACACCAATCGAAGCCTGGAGTGGACGGAAGCCATCAGCAAAACATCTAAGAATTTTTTGGATCATCTACTACGTACACATCCCAAAAGAAAAGAGACACAAGTTGGAGGAGATGACCAAGAAATAAATATTTCTCGGATACAACACACAGTCTAAAGGCTATCGACTCTACAGTCTCAAGATAAAGAAGCTAAAAATCAGTCGAGATGTTGAGTTCGATGAGAATGCCTGGTGGAACTGGGATGAAGAAAAAGTCGAGAAGCAAAGTATCATGATTCCGCAACTAGGATGCCACAGTGAACGTCAAGAACCTCAAGAAGAAGAAGAAAAAACTCCAGAAGCGCCTCCACAACCACTAAGTACCGAGACTCCAGCACCTAAAGCTCAATAAGGACCATCCCCAAATGAAACACCAAGGAAGGTGAAGACACTAAGAGAAATCTACGCGATGTGTAACTTTGCAGCGATCGAGCCATCAAGCTTTGAAGAAGATGTCAAAGAAAAAGAATGGGTCAATGCAATGGAAGAAGAGATCAAGATAATTGAGAAGAATAACATATGGGAGTTGGCGAATCTACCGAGCAATAAAGAAGTCATTGGAGTTAAGTGGGTCTACATAATAAAACTTAACCCAGATGGCTCAATCCAGAAACACAAGGCAAGGTTGGTAGTTAAAGGTTACTCACAACTACCAGGATCGACTACAATGAGACATTCGCTTCAGTAGCTCTCCTGGATACTATAAGGGCTCTCATTGCACTAGCGGCCCAAAAGAAATGGAAGATATACCAGCTAGATGTCAAGTAGGCATTTCTGAATGGATACCTTGATGAGGAGATCTATGATGAACAACCTCAAAGGTTTCTAGCAGAAGGACAAGAAGATAAGGTGCTAAGGCTACGAAAGGCACTGTATGGGTTAAAACAAGCTCCATGGGCTTGGTACAATCGCATAGATGGCTACTTTATCAATAAAGGATTCAAAAGAAGTGAATCGAGCCAACTCTCTACATCAAGACCCAAGGTAACAATAAAAGACTAATCATTCTCTATATGTTGACGATCTTATCTACACAGGAAACAATGAAGATATGATCAAAGATTTCAAAGCAGACATGATGAAGACAATTGAAATGACAGACCTCAGACTGATGAACTATTTTCTCACACAGAGAAAATACATGAAGAATCTGCTACAAAAGTTCAAGATGGAAAGATGCAATCCATTAGCAACTCCCCTCATCACAAATGAGAAGTTCTGCAAAGAAGATGGCACTCCAAAGGCAGATGAATCAATATACAGAAGCCTAATTGGAAGCCTACTTTATCTAACAGCTACAAGACCAGACATCATGTATGCGACAAGCCTACTATCTAGATTCATGCAGAACTCAAGCCAAGTCCACTACGGAGCTGGGAAAAGGATATTGAAAGGAAGACTGTGTCGCGCAATCTTCAGGAGTATTCTCATGGGCATCTAAAAAGCAAGGCTGTGTCGCGCAATCTTCAGCTTAAGCAGAGTACGTAGCTGCCACAATAACAGTAAGCCAAGCTATTTGGCTGTGATGGATTCTCAGTTATATGGGAGAACACCAGGAGAATTCTATCGAGATCTACTGCGACAACAACTCTGCAATAGCTATGGCAAAAAATCATGTGTATCACGGCAAGACAAAACACATCGCCATCAACTATCACTTCCTTCGAGAAGCAACTAACAATAGAGAAGTCAAGCTCAAATACATTAGAATGAAAGACCAACTAGCCGATATTTTCATGAAAGCACTACCAAGATCAAAGTTCGAGATACTACGAGAAAAGCTCGAGATCATCGAAATGCGCATCAAGGGAGAGTGATGGAATTGATACTCATTTCCTAGATAGCTCTAGTAGATCAACTATTGACTTATTTCGAATAGTGTAGATAAGTTTTATACTCTCTATAATATTATAGATAACTTAGTGTATTAAGTTATTAATGGAATCTACAAGAATGACTTAGATTATTCAAGAGTCAGCGGACTAACCAACCTATACCACAATAAATAGAAAAGAAAGGCTTGAACATGTAAGTGTGAGAAAAATCAAATAAAATCACCGTTCCATTATAAAACCCTTCTGCAACACCCACTTCCAGTATACCTCTTCTCTAAATCAAATATTCTAAATCATCCCATAGCTACCTCACTACACTAAACCATATTCTCACCCCACCCATACACTGTCTCTTTATCCTTTAACCTTTTAAATACCAACAGTGGTATCAGAGCCCGGTTAGTTCATTAACTGAATTAAAATTAGCTTCCGTATATTATCACCGAAACTATTTTTAAACCTTAAAAAATGTCCTCTCTAACCAATACCCTTCAAATTCCAATTCCAACCTTCTCAGGTGAAGGCTACAACTATTGGGCCATTAAAATGATGACATACTTTATGTCTCAAGGCCAATGAGAGATCGTCGACAAGGGATATGAAGTCACTAAGGATACATCATCTTTGTCTAATACAGACAAATAAAAAATAGACAGAAACACAGAAAAGGACAAATTGGCCCTTTATATTCTACAAATGGCAGTGGCAGAGTCTCTATTTCCAAGGATCAGTAGAGCGGAGACGTCCAAGGAAGCCTGGGCTATACTAAAGGAGGAGTATCAAGGAAGTGACAAAGTACGAAATCTCAAACTTCAAACTCTTAGGAGAGATTTCGTAAATATGAAAATGAAAGAATCTGAGACCGTTAAAGATTACTACACTCAATTACGATAAGTAGTAAATCAACTAAAATCTTATGAGGAAGATATTATTGATAAGAAAATAGTAGAAAAGATTTTAATATCGCTCCCTACTAAATATAATCCAATAGTTACTACCATAGAAGAGACTAAAGATATAGAAAAATTGGCAATGACAGATTTATTGGGTTCATTAGAAGTATATGAAAAAAGACTGAGCATAAACAAAGATGAAAATGTAGAAAATGCTTTTCAGTCTAAAAATACGGTCTTAGAGTTCCAAAAATGGGGGGAGAAAAATTGGAGAAGATAACAATAATAGGAAAGGAAAATATCCCCCATGTTGAGTTTGAAAAAGAACCAATCATCTTGAAAAAGATTGTTGGTTCCGAGGTAAACCACAATGCAAAAGTTGTGGAAGATTCAGAAATCTGGAGAAAAATTGTCGTTCCAAGTAAGTTCACCAGGCTAATTACTCTGAAGAAAAAGAAGATGGAGATATTCTCTTCTATGCGAATCATGTAGCATTAGAAATGAAAAATAACATGTGGTACGTAGACAGTGGGCACAGCGATCATATGACAAGAGACGAGAAGATCTTTCAAAATTTTGACAAAACAGTCAAATCCCAAGTGAAGCTGGGCAATGGAGACTTGGTGGAAGTTGAAGGAAAATGCACGATAGCTGTCAACACAAGAAAAGGTATGCGGTTCATCCAATATGTGCTGTTGGTACCAAAACTACACACCAATCTACTCAGTGTGGGTCAAATAATGGAGAAAGGATCTCTCTAGTATTCAAAGGCGACTCATGCACCATCTATGACAAAACGAGCAAAAATCAAGTGATCCCTGTAGTCAAAATGCAGCACCAAAGGAATTTTACCATCCAATGGAGCTATGTAGAGATAGCACTAAAAGCCCAAAAAGACCAATCCTGGCTATGGCATCGGAGATTTGGGCTCTTCAACTTTTATGGGCTAAAGCTACTTCAGCAGAAGAATATGATGAGAGATTTCTACCAATCCAACTAAAGGAAAACATATGTGACAAATGCATGGAAGACAAGCAACACAAGAAGCCGTTCCTATCAGGACAAGCATGGAGAGCAAAACAAGCTTTGGAGCTGGTTCATACAGACGTATGCGGGCCAATGAGGACGCCAACATTCGAGAAAAATAGGTACTTCATTCTCTTCATTGACGACTATACAATAATAACTTGGGTGTACTTTATGAAAGAAAGATCAGAAGTCTTCTCTATTTTCAAAAAGTTCAAGAATTTAGTGGTGAACCAAAGTGGTCAAAGAATCAAAGTTCTACGGAGCAATAGAGGGACGGAGTACACATCCAAGAAGTTCAACGAATTCTGTGAAGAAGAAGGAGTTAACCATCAGCTAACAATTGACTACGCTCCAGAACAAAACGGAGTTTTAGAAAGAAAGAACAGAACAATAATGGAGATGGTAAGAAAATACTTGTAGAGAAAGGCATGCCCAAGGTATTTTGGGCAGAAGTAGTCTCTACCGCAATCTACTTGCTGAATAGGTGCCCAATGAAGGCAGTACAATATAAAACACCAATCGAAGCCTAGAGTGGACGGAAGCCTGATGAGAGTGGAAATTAGCATGTTTGAGTGTCCAATTTAACACCTTTTGATGGAAATTCTTGTTATATATTAGCACAAGTGTCTTATATTCATTGTATGTGAGAAAAAGGTGTACTTAAGGTGTTTTATTGTATTTTAGGTGGAAAAAGGATGAAAAGTGCAAAGTTGGAGAAAATGTGCAATTTGTGCAAGAATGCTGAAAACGCACGTCCAACTTTCGTAATTTTTCTGTATTTTTTTGGATATCAAAACTGTTGATGTAATACATAGTTAGAAAGCCACTGAAGAGAGGGTCGTTTTGGTATGAAGAACACCCCAATCGGTTTCCAAACGAGAGAGTTATGATCAAAGTGGTGACGTCGCGCAAGCTGTTCCTATTCAGAACGACTGTCCACTTTGCATGACTTGTTACATATTCAAATGTTGGATTTTCTGTAATTTCTTTATATGGATAGAAAGCCAAGGAAGAGAGGATCGCGTGAGCACAAGAATCTCTCAAATCAGAGCTCGGATGTGGAAGTTATACGCGAAATGGTGAGACTGTGCAAGTCAATTCGACCTAATGTGCTGGTCGAATTGAGGTCGAATCGGATGGCAAAAGAGTAAATTAGACCACGACACCTCAATTCGACCTGCTGTGCTGGTCGAATTGAGCAGCTGAAGCTTTCAGTAGGTCAATTCGACCTCCAATTCTTCCTGGAGGGGAGAATTCGACCTGACTCCTTGGTCGAATTGACGTGCGGAAACTTACCATATCCATATTTTTACACCTTCAATGCATAAGTTTATCCAAAAAGCCCATTCCAAGGCCTATAAGGAGAGCTTACAAGTATAAAAGGGGCTGTAGATCACACCATTACAATACAAGAGATAAGAAGAGAGGCCACAACATACTACACCCCACAAAGGGGGGATCACCCCCCAACCATCATCCTTTCCTCCATCCATCCATCACTTTGAAGATTCATATGTGGAATCAAGAGGAGAACCAAGAGGAGGATTCAAGATGGAGAAGGACGCGACGACGCCCACATCTAGGGTTATATTCGTTTCCTAATTTATCTTGTATTTTCCAGACATCCGGGTAAGATCTATCCAACACCCATGATTGTTCTTCATAACATCATGGGCTAGAGCCTTTTTGGTAGAACTAGGGTTATGAAGGTTTCTACCAATTAATTGAACTTTCGTGTATAAACTCCGTACAACACAACTTGTGGATTTATTTTATATATAATTGTGCCTTTTTAATTCATACTCACAGTTGTTTTGTGCATCATTAACTGTTATGTAGAGTCTGAATACATATATTGGTTATTGATTTAGTGCGTTCACTGCTGAACAGGATTACATGTTATGATTCTAAGTAAAGGGACTACGAAGTTTCATTAGAACTATCATATATGAATACTTATTAATTGAATTGAATTCAGGTTGTTAAGTAGGATAAAGAGGATAATTTTATAGACCTAAAAAGGGAGATCATATCGGGTTAGAGTACCAATCTTAGGGAGAAATAATTGATACTGATAGTACCTAGAAAGGGGGGGGGGTGGAATTATATCTCTTGCTTCGAGGTTATTCACACGTGTTACATGCATGTTTACTTGTGTCTATAGAGTAGATATGCATGGTTTAGTGATGCATCCATATTCCACAAGGCAGAGTTGGACATCAACACACGGAAGGAAAATTAATGAGTGAAACTAGATTACCCTAGAGCTACATATTCTCTCTCTTGATCCACTTTCGTATTCTTCGAGTGATCTTTTATTTTATTTGTTATTTAATTTAATTGTTAGTAGATTAATAATTCAAACCTCCAACTTAATTGCCAACTTGTCTTAATTAATTTAGTAAATAATTAAATTGATAATACGCTGTCCCTTGGGTTCGATATTCACTTGGTCGCTTGCTAAGCTGCAATTGATATCTTTAATATTTGGGGATTAATTTTGCGTGCAAAGAAAAAACGCATCAAGTTCTTAGCACCGTTGCCGGGGACGGCTGTTATTATTAGTTTATTATATCTAGTTGATTAAGACTTCTATTAGTGATTATTTATTTCTATCTAACCTTAAATTTTTCTGAGGTACTTGTGCACTAGGAAAAGGAGAGGAAGGAAAAAAGTAATAACACATTGAGCTAAACATGGCCGGAGCAAGGCAGAATCTGGATAATGTGGCCATACGTGAAATTTTCACGAACTATGGGATTGGCAACATGGGGTTGATAGGAGCAAGGGGGGAAGATAATAATTTTGAAATACATCCCGCTCTTATTAACATGGTAGAGAAGAATCATTTTTCTAGAGATTGATTTGAAGATCCATATCAGCATCTTCGAAGATTTCTTGGTTATGCAAACACTAAAAAGGGTGCTGGAGCTAATGATAATGCTAGGCGGATCGCCCTATTCATGTTCTCTTTAACTGATAAGGCAGAAGCTTGGTATGAGACTCTTAGTGCCACAGATTGCACTACATGGGACCAACTACAGCAGAAATTCTTGGAGAGATACATGTCACCCTCAAGGATCTTAAGAATGAGGCAAGAGATCATTCAATTTATTATGAATCAGGGTAAGAAATTTTATGGGGCGTGGGACAGGTTTAAAGATATGCCCAAGAGGTGCCCACAATATGGGATGTCTAAGGCTCAGTACATAAGCATCTTCTACTATGGATTGGATTGTGAGTCGCGTATTTTTATTGATGCATCATCAGTAGGAGCGCTGTTATCTAAGATAACACTTGAAGCTGAAAAGTTGTTTGAAGACATCTCTATAAATTCACGTGACTGGCCTGTAGAGAGACATAGAGGATCTTATGTACTTGACAAGGTAGCGCAGGTTGAACATCAAGTGGTGAAGCTAAATAGGGATGATGAGATCGTCTCTAGTCTAGCTAACATCAACAAGCTACTAGAGTCCCAACAGAGGCAGATTACAGAGTTGAAACAAAGGGTGCCTAGTATGAAGCAGCAAGAAGTGAAGAGTGTTGAAGATACCTTCAATCCATACATGGCTGAGAATGATGCAAGGGTTGATCGTCTAAGGGCCAAGCTAGAGGCGAAAACTGATGCAAACCATACAAATTTATCTAAGCAGTTGAAGGACCTTACCTTGATGATGGGGCAGATGGCCACAAATGTGAATCACTTGACACAAATATTAGAGAATAATGCCATCACATTGAGGTCTAAAACACTGTACGAGGGACCGATAAGGCTAGAATTGAAATTAGAGATGTCGAGAGCTCAATTCGACCCCAATTCGACCAACATATCAGGTCGAATTCAACAGGGAAGGTCGAATGAAGTACCTGGACGTGATTTGGAAGCAACAGAGCCTCGATTCGACTAGAAACACTTCAATTCGACCAGACCCTCTGGTCAAATTGAGGTCGAATCCTACTCTCTGGAGCACCCTGTTTCATCAGATGCTCGATTTGACCAAGACCTCTTCAATTCGACCTGGCCCTCAGGTCGAATCGAGGTCGAATCAGAGGATAAAATTCTTATAGAAGGTTAATTCTACCAGACCTACAGGTCAAATCCTAGCCGAATCAGCTCCAAAGATAGTCGAACAGAAAGCCACAGAAGAGAGGATCGTTTTCGCTTGTGAATCACCTCAATCAGAGGTCAAATGCAAAAGTTATGCTCGAACGTGAGACTACACAATCATGCCCAAGAAAGCCGTTCGACCAACCGTTTGAGTCGAACCATCAAGCAATGAAGATGCCCATGGAGATTCAATCATGCAAGAGCATAGATATGGTTTCTAACTTGTTTAATCTTGATTTTTCTAAGACAGATGATACTAATTTTGATTGGAAGATTGACAAGGAGGTGTCTTGACAGCCATGGGAGGAAGGTAATTCCAAGGATCATATACTTGTTACCAAGAAAGGTGAGGTGTTGAGTGTAGACAAGAAGAGGGAAAGAAAGTATTTGAAGGTGAGGATGCGACAAGACCGTCCTCCGATCAAGTAGCCTACAAAGGTTACATCCGTCGTGACTCTCCGACGTTAAACATGAGCGCCTGTTGGGGGCTTACCCTTCCATTTTACTGCTTTATTTATTTCGTGTGAGTAAGAAATTTTTATATTTAGGGTGCTTACTAATCGGCAATTACATCTTTTTGCAAACTTAGTTTCAACTTATGTTTTTACTAAGTTTGGGGGGTATGATGTTCTTACCTCATTAAAACACCAAGAGTATAATCTTTTCTTTGTAATGTTTGCTAGGGGAGTTATTTTTTGCGGTATATTGAAACTTTAATCGATTTTGATGTGTCGATTTTTTTGCAATTTGCCTAGTGTTCAGTGGTGTTTGTAGTGTGTGGAGTCGATTAGATAGTCAATTGATTCTTTCTTGTAGTTCTCCTATTTTATTATTGATGAATATGCATGTGCTTGAGCTTTGATGATAGAAAAAGGTAACTAGGGTGGCAAGACGAGTTCTACATTGACGCTTTGACTCGAGGAGCTCGTGCATTTCGAAGGAGAAATCAGGTGCCCTCGTTTCCTTATTCTAATTTTTATGTGTGCTTTTAATTCTTAGGAGTGGAAGGATTAAGTTTAAGTTGGTGATCCATGTGAGCTATATTTTTAAATTGTGCTTAAAATTCATATGTTTTTGAAATTGATGAAGGAAGTGTACTTGAGTTATATTGTGATATGAAGTTCTATGTGTACTTGTGGGATATTGCTTACCATGAAAAGTGATCTATTACATGTTAAAAACCCATGTAAGATTTTGAGCCTTATCCATATACATAATCACATGATATTTCTTTTCTGGTGAGTATCGTTCTTGTGTGTATATTGTAGAACTTGCCTCTTGTCTTACTTGAAACCACATGTGTGTTAGATGATGAGAGATGATTTAAGGTCATCCTTGAATTTATGAGTCACTTTTCCATATAATTTCCTACCAAATAATTATATATCCATAGTTAGCCCTTTTGAGCCTGAAGCCTTATTTCTTTGGCAACCTACGAAGATAGCCACTTTGATATCCTATTTGAGCCTTAAAATTCCTATATTTAGTGGAGAATTAAATGTTGTCAAAGTGGTTGATTTTGATGGAGTTTGGAAGGAATAAAATATTTGGAGTTGTACAAGTGATTATGAGCTTAAAAATAAGTTGATGAGGGGTAGTGCCCAAAACTGGTACCCCGAGATGTTAGGGGTAGTGCCCGAAATTGGTACCTTGAGAAAAAAGAAAAGAAGGAAAAAATGTTGAGCTTGAAGAAAAAGGAGAGAAAAGAAAATTAGAAGAGCATGAAGCTGGATAGCCTTGAAGTGTAAAAATCTGCAGTATAAAAGATCTCCGATTTTAATTCTCTACTAATTGAGTTACTTTATCCATATGTTTCCTACCCTTACCAAAGAGCCAACATTACATCCTAATGAAGTCCTTTTTGATCCCATTGTCAAATCATACTTTAAAGTGGTGAAGAGTTTGGGACGTTTGGCAAGCTTATGGTTACGCATGCACTTGAATTGAATCTGAGCGTAAACACCTTAACCCATAAGTGTACATCTTCTACACTTGAGTGCGAGTGATATACTTCCCGTGAGAACATGTTAATAGAGCATTTGAATTGGTGGTGAGTGTCTTCACTTGTATGCTATGAATTGATTATTACATATAATAAGAGTTGCATGGCCTAAGTTGAAGATAATTGTATTTTCAATGGGATATGTCCTTATTTCCCCGCTAATTTTCTTACTCTCTTTCTCTTTATTTTTATTTTATTGCCTCGGGACGAGCAACATGTAAGTTTGGAGGATTGATGAGAGTGGAAATTAGCATGTTTGAGTGTCCAATTTAACACCTTTTGATGGAAATTCTTGTTTTATATTAGCACAAGTGTCTTATATTCATTGTATCTGAGAAAAAGGTGTACTTGAGGTGTTTTATTGTGTTTAAGGTGGTAAAAGGATGAAAAGTGCAAAGTTGGAGAAAAGGTGAAATTTGTGCAAGAATGCTGAAAATGCACGTCCAATTTTCGTAATTTTTTTGTGTTGTTGTGGAGATTAAAACTATTGAAGTAATACATGGTTGGAAAGCCACTGAAGAGAAGGTCGTTTTGGTATGAAGAACACCCCAATTGGATTCCAAACGAGAGAGTTATGATCAAAGAAGTGACGTCGTGAAAGCTGTTCCTGTTCATAACGACTGTCCACTTTGCATGACTTGTTACATATTCAAATGTTAGAGTTTCTGTAATTTCTTATATGTATAGAAAGCTAAGGAAGAGTGGATCGCGTGAACGTAAGAATCACTCAAATCAGAGCTCGGATGTGGAAGTTATAGGCGAAACGGTGAGACTGTGCAAGTCAATTCGACCTGATGTGCTGGTTGAATTGAGGTCGAATCGGACGGCAAAAGAGTCAATTCGACCACGAAACCTCAGTTTGACCTGCTGTGCTAGTCAAATTGAGCAGCTGAAGCTTCCAGTAGGTCAAAGCCATCAGCAAAACATCTAAGAGTTTTTGCAAGCATTTACTACGCGCACATCCCAAAAGAAAAGAGACACAAATTGGAGGAGAAGACCAAGAAATGCATATTTCTCTGATGCAACACACCATCTAAAGGCTATCGACTCTACAGTCTCAAGACAAAGAAGCTAATAATCAGTCGAGATATTGAGTTCGATAAGAATGCCTCGTGGAACTAGGATGAAGAAAAAGTCTATAAGCAAAGTATCATGATGCCGCAACTACGACGCCACGGAGAACATCAAGAACCTCAAGAAGAAGAAGAAAAAACTCCAGAAGCACCTCCACAACCACTAAGTACCGAGACTGCAGCACCTAAAGCTCAATAAGGACCAGCCCCAAATGAAACACCAAGGAAGGTGAAGACACTAACAGAAATCTATGAGACGTCAACTTTGCAGCCATCGAGCCTGCAAGCTTTGAAGAAGATGTCAAAGAAAAATAATGGGTCAAAGCAATGGAAGAAGAGATCAAGATGATTGAGAAGAACAACACATGGGAGTTGGCAGATCCACCAAGCAATAAAGAAGTCATTGGAGTTAAGTGGGTTTACAAGACAAAACTTAACCTAGATGGCTCAATCCAAAAACACAAGGCAAGGTTGGTAGTTAAAGGTTACTCACAACTACCAGGGATCGACTACAACAAGACATTCGCTTCAGTAACTCGTCTGGATACTATAAGGGCTCTCATTGCACTAGCGGCCCAAAAGAAATGGAAGATATACCAGCTAGATGTCAAGTCGGCAATTCTAAATGGATACCTTGAAGAGGAGATCTATGTTGAACAATCTCAAAGGTTCTTGACAGAAGGACAAGAAGATAAGGTGCTAAGGCTACGAAAGGCACTATACGGGTTAAAACAAGCTCCATGTGCTTGGTACAATCGCATAGATGGCTACTTTATCAACAAAGGATTCAAAAGAAGTGAAACCAAGCCAACTCTCTACATCAAGACCCAAGGTTACAATAAAAGACTAATCGTTCTCTATATGTTGACGATCTTATCTACACAGGAAATGACGAAGATATAATCAAAGAGTTCAAAGCAGGCATGATGAAGACATTTGAAATGACAGAACTCGGACTCATGAACTATTTTCTCGGTATTGAGTTAAGTCAAAAAGAAAATTGGATATTTATCTCACAGAGAAAATACACGAAGAATCTGCTACAGAAGTTTAAGATGGAAAAATGCAATCCTGTAGCAAATTCCCTCATAACAAATGAGAAGTTCTGCAAAGAAGATGACACTCCAAAGGCAGATGAATCAATATACAGAAGCCTAGTTGGAAGCCTACTATATCTAAAAGCTACAAGAGCAGACATCATGTATGCGAAAAGCCTACTATCTAGATTCATGCAGAACCCAAGCCAAGTCTACTATGGAGCTGCAAAAAGGATATTGAGATATTTTCAAGTAACTTAGGACTACGACATTCGGTACGAGCCATAGAAAAACTCAACACTAGTTGGCTACACTGACAGCGACTGGGCCGGATCAGCAGATGATATGAAGAGTACTTCATGCTATACATACTCACTCAGCTCAGGAGTATTCTCGTGGGTATCTAAAAAATAAGACTGTGTCGCGCAATCTTCAAATGAAGCAGAGTACGTAGCTGCCACACTAACAGTAAGCCAAGCTATTTTGCCAAGATGGATTCTTGGTTATATGATAGAACACCAGGAGAATTCTATCGAGATCTACTGCGACAACAAGTCTGCAATAGCTATGGCGAAAAGTCCTGTGCATCACAGCAGGACAAAACACATCGCCATCAATATCACTTCCTACGAGAAGCAACTAACAATGGAGAAGTCGAGCTCAAATACATTAAAACGGAAGAACAACTAGCCGATATATTCACGAAAGCACTACCAAGATCAATGTTCCAGATACTACAAGAAAAGCTCGGGATAATCGAAATGCGCATCAAGGGGGAGTGATGGAATTGATACTCATTTCCTAGATTACTCTAGTAGATCAACTATTGAACTTATCTCGAATAGTGCAGATAAGTTTTATATTCTCTAGAATATTATAGATAACTTAGTGTATTAAGTTATTAACGGAATCTACTAGAATGACTTAGATTATTCAAGAGTCGGTGGACTAACCAACCTATACCACTATAAATAGGAAAGAAAGGCTTGAACATGTAAGTGTGAGAAAAATCAAATAAAATAACCGTTCCATTATAAAACCATTCTGAAACACCCACTTCCAGCATACCTCTTCTCTAAATCAAATGTTCTAAATCATCCCATATCTTCCTCACTACACTAAACCATATTCTCACTCCTATCATCATCTCACGCCACCCATACATTATTTCTTTATCCTTATCCTTTAACGTTTTAAATACCAACAGGAGGAATGGTCATTCCACACTTTTGAGATATCAACCTATTGTTCAAAGGAATGAAAGTGATGAAACAGACACCACAACTCTATTCCATTCCCATTCTACTCTCTCAAACCTCTAAAACAAACATCCCCTTAATATCATATTTTTAGAGGGAAAAATTCTCAATGTCAAACTTTCAGATTTCGATGTCTCTGTATATAAGAAAAACTTTTTTTATACTTATTACCTCAATAAAATCTTTACCATTCACTAGTGGATGGTAGATTCTACCTACCTCGATTTTTAAGAAAATGTGTTCTAACTTATGGTAATGGATACTCAAGATTTTTAAGAAAAGTTGTTCTGTCTTTAAGGACTGAAACTTATTTTCTTCATTCATTGCCTCAATAACATGTCTATCATCTACGCATAAAATATATATTTTTTTGTAAATTAAGAATTTTTTTATGTAGATTAAAAAATATTTTTTCATAATCCAAATGATGTGCATTTAATTTTAATAAATGGGGGAATTATTTTAGGGAAAATGTCACATTTGGTCCCTTAAGAATTTTTTCAATTCAATTTTAGTCCCATAGGAATCTACTGGTCCCATAGCTAGCAGTTTTAGTTCCATAAGAATATTATAACCATAATTTTTGAAAATTTTCATTCCAAATTAACTTATACTATTATAAACTACCAGATTTAAATTATTTACTATCTTTCAAAATAGACATAGTCCATTACTACCATATCAGACACAACATGCTTCCGTATATTAATTAAACAGCATGAATCTCATAACTAACCAACTTAAAATAGTAACAATACCTTCTTTGGCCGTCAATCCATCGGGTATCCGGGAGGTTTTACAGCTGCTTCTCACAGCCAACCACGTGCCCCGCAGTGTGATGGTTCAATCTCGTTCCTTCAGCGGACCTCAGTACAACCCTGGTTTGTTTTCTACACCTGGTGTACAGTATGCTGCTATTGTTTCTCGTCGAAAAGTATGGAGATTAAGGTTACAGAAAAATGGAAGGTTACATGCGGGCAGAAGCCCAAGATTATTTATTTATTGAAATGAAAATACTTATTATACACTCATAATACTTGAACAAGAGGAGAAGACTCCTCTAGCTACCTATTGTAGCTGAAACAGAAACATTCATACAAAGAAAGAAAGAAAACTATTCCAATGTTTATTTTGAGATAAAACAGAGGGTGATGGTCGATGCCTTCTACTTTCGCAACTCTTCTATTTATAGAGGCTTTTGGACGTAAAATTTGGATTTCAAAGCCTCTTTACTCATGCTGACGTGATTACATATGTCATTGTGCTTGCATCACTACTTACGTTATTCCATTCATTATTGTTGGCAGCTGTCCTGCACTCGTCTTTTGCCTGTTACGAAGGGTTACATGACCCTTATCCTTTTGACCTTTCAAAATGTCACTTGACTCTTGCTCACCTTGTAGAGACACTTGTCTCCAGGGGTGTTTGAAGGTCACCCGGCTCTTTCGTGTTTTGAAGAAGTTTTGCCCTCTTTTTTCCTCATTCTTCTTTATTTGCTGAAGGGGGTCCAGCGATTCTTATCCTCCCTATGCCCAACCTTACTCCCTTTTTGAACTTTGGTTCTATTTGGGTAGAGTAGTTTGACCATATTTTGTTTGTACATTATCTAAAGTGGGCCATGTTGCAGTATTTTCAATGAGTCCGTTTACTCCCTGGCATCTTGTTTCTCCAAAGAAGCTCTCGTTTTTCTTCGAAAGCTTTTTTGGCAAACACTGCCTTTTTTCCTGTTAAGTTGTTTAACAGGAAAGACCCATTCATAGTTTTATATTCGAGTTTGAATTGGAACTTCACCTGATCTATTGCTTGAATGCAGGCATACAAACCCCTCGCTCTTCGCGTAGAGATTTGTTCCTCGAAATATGTAGAAACCAAGACTGTTCATTTCCAGAAGACACCTTGATTCTGTTTGATGCCTCAATATCGGGTCTTCTTAGCTTGATAAAATGAAAGGCCTCGTGGTTGCCTTTCCCAACTGGTTTTGGAGCTGCACTAGTGAAGTAAAGCTCCAATATATCTCCTCTGGACAAAGTCATATTATTTTCCCACAACTTCACAACTACTTTCCCTAGCCAGTCTGGCAGTTCTGAAAGTTCTTGGAAGCTTGGTGCAACAGTATATATTAAGGCTAGCGCCCCAAAATCATACCACTGCTTTACATCGTTTGGACTTGAGTTTTCTCTCATCCAAACTCGGGGGTATTCCCCTGATACATCTATCCGGCATTTCTCTGGATGGGTTCCTGTCTTGTATTTAATTTTTCCCAGTTAGCTTGGTATCCTTGCCAATGACAAAGTTCATACATGGTAATACCAGTCTTAGCGGTGCCCATCATAGGTCTAAGACTGATCTCTTCCTCTTTAACCCCAGAGGTGCTGGGTTGACTCGACGTCTCTAAATGTGACCAAGAGCCTCGACTTTTCCTTGGACCAGCTCTTCCTTTGGAACTTCCAATGCAGGACTCGTGCTAAGGGTACTTGAATCCCTTGCTCTGGGTTTAGAGCCCCGTTCTCGGATACTCTCCTTTTGTTGATTGCTATCTACAGCCCAGAGGAGCGGCTCTCGTAGTGACTCAAAGAGACTTGTATTATTGTGAATACAATGTCGTATGCGATTGGACACTTTAGTCCGATCACTCTCTTGCAATTTTTCTGCATGCCCTGCATTAAGTGACCGATTCTCAAATTCCCTTTTGAACAACTCAAGGTTGTCCATCAGGTGCTTTGAAACGGTTAGGATGGAGTCTATCTCAGTTCCTTCCATCTCTCGTCAGGAAATCTACCAAAATATTTTCAACAGATTTAATAATGACAATATTAAAATCGTAATATTGACATTCAGCTTGCCATCTTAAAAGTCTAGCCTTTTCTGGTTTTGATTCAATTTTATTTTTTAGAAAGGCCTTGACACTCGTATTATCGATTTTAAGAATAAATTTCTTCGCAAGGAGAAATAGCAGCCATTTTTTAACGCTTTCCAGACTGCAAATAATTCCTTCTCATTGATGTGCCACCACTTTGCCTCATTCTCCGCAAAGAGTCCGCTACAGTATCTGCATGACACTTTTCTTTTAGGTGTGGACTTGGTAAGAACTTCACCCCACCAATGGTCACTGGCATTTGTATATAGTACCAGGCCGTCCTCGTCATTTAGAATGGCTAATTTTGGGAGCTTTTTGTAAACCTCCTTTAATTGTTTAACCATCTCTTGCTGTGATTCTTCCCATTTGAACTCAGCATCATTTTTCAACAGATGACTGAACATCTTCCTGTATTGTGCTAGATTGTTTATGAACATTCCAGCAAAGTTAACGACTCCTAAGAAACTCTGAAGTTGCTTCTTATCCTTGAGATCTTCCAGAAATTCTTGAACCTTTTTCACAATGTGTAGTTGTAGAATAATTCTGAACTCATCAATCTCTACTCCAAGAAACTCAATCAGTCTTGTTGCGATTACTGCCTTCTTTTCAGAAAGCACTAATCCTTCCTTGTGACATATCTCTAAAAAACTTCCAGATGCGCTAAATGTTCTTTCATGTTTTTTGAGGTTATGTGGATGTCATCCACATTAACAAACATGAATGAGAAATAATCTTTGAAGAGATTATCCATCTTCCTTTGGTATATCTGGGGTGCGTTCACAAAGCCTATAGGAATGACATTCCAGATATAATGGCCTTGTGGTTTGGAAAAGGCTGTGATCTTCTTGCTTCCTTCTTCCATCATAATCTGGTAGAACTCAGATTTGCAATCGAACTTTGAGAATACCTTGGCATTCTTGATACAGTTGACCAACTGTTCCCTACTTGGTATGTAGTATCCATCGAATTCCAAGATGTTGTTGATCCCTTTGTAGTTGATCACAAGTCTCTGCTTCCCCCGCCTGACTTCTCCATGATTTCAAACCAGAAATCCTTGACTGCTATATGAAGATACTCCTGGTGATATCAACTTAAGGTCCAGATGTTTCTTAAGTATCTGTTGTATATCCTTTCGATCCTCTTGGTTCATCAGGATAGGCTTATATCTCACGAACTTAAGCTCTTTTCCTTCTTTCACTTTGAGTGAGGCTTTGAGGTCGTTTTTGTCCCACCAGGCTAAAGGATCCTCGTTGAAGTTACTCTGTATCTTTTTCTTGACATCTTTCAAAGATGTTTGTTCTTCGATTGTGATGTCTCTCTGTATATTTTCTCCCAAGTTCGCTTTGAGAAGTGATGAGAGTGATAATTCACAGGTTTTGAGCTCTGATTTGGGTGGAAATTGAGTACAATTTTGGCGATTACAAAGGTAAATTGGTACGTTATATGGGAAATCCATGAAGTAGAGGCTACTGAGGCCATTTGATCATATTTATGTAGAAAAATAGGTTAGAAGTCCTTAGAATCGGAAAACACGAAGTCTGAATGCTGCTCGACCTCAGGAGGTACTGCTCGACCAAGATCATTTGGTCGAGCGAGGTCAAATTTGGTTGAGTGAAGGTCTGTATAGAGTTTCAGTGAACAGAGAGGCTGCTCGACCACCGCTTAACCTGGCCAAGATCCACTCGACCTCGCCAGTTTGGTCAAGCGGGGACACGCGGTGCTATTTTTGGTAATTCCGACCCTGTGTGTGAATTGACATATTCTCCAAAACCTAACTCCATCCTACGGGGCTGTAGAGAGAGATTCGTGCAGTGAATCAAGTGAGAACCAAGTGAAGATTCAAGATGGAGCGAGAAGCGACGGCGCCCACATCTAGGGTTTACTTCGCAACTTAATCTTTCTTGTAATTTTCAAGACTATGGGTAAGATCTATCAAAATACCATGAACGTTCTTCCAAACATCATGGGCTAGAATCGGTTTGGTAGATCTAGGGTTATTTTATCTATTTAATTGAACTTCCGTATGTATACTCCGTACAACACTACTTTTGAATTTATTTTATATAAGACTAAGCTTTATTAATTCATACTCAGAGTTATTTTGTGCATCATTAACTGTTATGTAGAGTCTGAATACATATCTTGGTTATTGATTGAGTGCGTTCACTGCTGAGCAGAATTTTATGTTATGATTCTAAGTGAGGGGACTCTGAAGTTTTATTAGAACTATCTTATATTAATACTTATTAATTGAATTGAATTTATGTTAGTAAGTAGAATAAAGAGGATAATTATATAATACCTATAAAGGGAGATCATATCGGGTTAGAGTACTTAGTGCACGGAAAATAATTGATTTTGATAGTACCTAGAAAGGGGGTGTAATTATAGCTCTTGCTGAATTCACATATGTTATATGCTTATCTGCTTGTGTCTATAGAGTAGATTCACATGACTTAGCGATGCGTCCATAGTCCACAAGGCAGAGTCAGACATTGACATATGGAAGAGAGATTAATTAGTAAAATTGGATGGCTCGAAGAGCTACCTCTCTTCTCACTTGAGCAACTCTCAATTATCTCTACTGTCTTTACTTTATTTTCTAGTTTATTATATGTTTATTTGTTTAATCAATATTTTCACTACAATTACCAACAATAGTTTCTTTAGATTAGATAATAATAAATTGATAACAAACCGTCCTTTGGGTTCGATAATATAACTTGGTCGCTTATTTAAGCTACGATAGATATCATTCATACTTGCGGATTAAAATTGTATGTTAAGAAAATGCCCTTCAAGTTTCTGGCGCCGTTGCCGGGAACGGTTGGCCTTATCAATTTTATTGTTATTTATTTTTATTTGAAACCATTCTATTCTTGTTAAAATTTTCTAACACTTATTTTTTTAGGTGTATGCTCACTAGATCAAAGGTAGGAGATTTAGAACCTTACAATACGGAGATTGGAGCATCGTCGAGGTAGAAAAAGAAGAACAAGAACCAAAATGTGGAACCAACTGAAGCTCTTAATCTAGGAGTTGAAGTTGGAGTGCTGAACCCGAAAGTGATTGAAGCTGTAACCGGAGATAACTCGGAAGCAGAAGCAGTCAACATGACATTGAATCTGGATAATGTTGCTATCTGTGAGGTCTTTAAGAACAACAGAGGCCCCAACGTGGGGCTGTTGGGAGGAAGAGGGGCAGATACGGATTTTAATTTTCACACCGCTCTCATCAGCATGATAGAAAGAAACTCCTTCTCTGGGGGATCTTTTGAGGATCCTCAACAACATCTTAACAAGTTCCTTGGTTATGCAAGCACACAAAAAAATGTAGGAACTCATGAAGATGCAAGAAAGATCTTACTGTTTAAATTCTCGTTTACTAAAAAGGCAAGAGATTGGTACGATACTCTTAGTGCTGCTGAATACACTTCTTGGGAGCAATTGAAATTGAAGTTCTTGGAGCGATACATGCCATCTTCAAAGGATTTTAAGATGAAACAAGAAATCAATCAATTTGCTATCAGTGGTAATGAGAAATTTCATGAAGCATGGGACAGATTCAAGGACATGCTTAGAAGGTGTCCGCAACATGGCTTGTCAAAAGCTCAGTATATCAGTGTATTCTACAATGGATTGGACTGTGATTCTCGAGTGATACTTGATGCTTCTTCGAATGGAGCACTGCTTATAAGTCTTCCATTGAGGCTGAAAAGCTCTTTGAGGATATTTCGATGATCAAGAGATTGGCCAACTGATAGAGTAAGAGGCACGTTTGTTTTTGGTAAAGTAGTGCAGGTTGAGCAAATAATGGTTAAGTCAAGCAGAGATGATGAGATCGTCTCGAGCTTGGAAAATATCTAAAAGCTACTTGAGTCTCAGCAAAAGTAGATTACTGATATAGAGCAGCGAGTACCAATTTTGCAGCAGGATATATGTTTGTTATAAAGGAGCTAGCTATGAGGAAGTAGAAGAAGCAAACTATGCTATGGGTCAAAGTATTCAAGGAACTAGGTTTTAATATCAAGGAAACCGAAATTACCAAGGGAAATACAACAATCGTGGACCCTCGGGTAATTATCAACAACCAAGGAGGCCGGAGTTATCATGGAGCAATCCGAATGCAGCAGTACAACCTCCTATTGGTGTTGATCCGGGTGCTAAGATTGAAGAAGAAAAACCTAGTTTAGATGATACCGTGAATCGATATGTGACTAGGAATGATGCAAGGGTGGACCGGTTGGAATAAAGATTAACTCAAATAATGAGGAATTATGAAAGCAGATGAAAAACCTTACATTACTGATGGGAGAGATGGCGGGAAATATGAACAAGCTTTCACAGACAGTTGAGAAAGGCAAATTTCCTCCTCAAAGCATCACAAACCCAAAATCTTGTAACTTCATCATTTTGAGGTCAGGAACGTAGTATGAAGGTCCAATGTTACCAGTAGTAGAAAACAGAGAGGTTGTGTTCCCACTTGACCAGCGCTCGACCAAGCCATTTGGTCGAGCTGAGGTCGAGCGGTATTATGAAGACTGATGTCTTGCCTGATCAAACTGAGGTCGAGCAAACTTATGTATACTTGAACTGCCAAAATTAGATTACAGGTACCTCGCTCGACCACTACTAGACCGCTCGACCAAACCTTTTAGGTCGAGCGGTGGTCGAGCCAAGCCTTGCATTGCCAACTTCCGTATAGGACATTACATCTGCAGTTTAGAATACTTCTGTACCTTTAAAAGAGCAAAATACTGAGCTGATAGTTGAAAAGAAGTGGGAAAGAGCCAAAAGATTGAGAGCCGAGAAGGATAAAGTGGAGAAGGTTGAACATGATGAATGGGGAATTCCTAAGACCAAGATACCTCCTCCGTTTCCTTTCAGGATAGTTAAAAAGGGATTGGAAGAAAAGTTCAAGTGGTTTCGGATATCATGAACAAAATAAGCTTAAATATTTATTTTCTGAAGCAATCATGAAGATGCCATACTACGCCCGATTTTTGAAGGATATCATATTGAAAAAGAGGAGCTTAAATGGAATTGAAACTATGAATTTGCCTGAGAACTGCAGCTCAATCATTCAGAGAAAGCTGCCAGCTAAGTTGAAGGATTCAGGGAGCTTCACTATTCTATGTGAAATCAGAAAGGGGTCGGCACGAAAAGCTTTATGTGATCTTGATGCAACCATTAACTTGATGCCCTTATCTATATTTAAGAAGCTAAGTTTGGGGGAGCTTGCTCCCTCAACTATAGCTCTACAATTGGCGGATATGTCTATGTCTTTTTCAAAGTGAGTGATAGAAGATGTACTTGTAAAAGTAGAGAAGCTAGTCTTTCCTGTGGATTTTCTTGTGTTAGAGATGAAAGATGACTAGGATAATGTCCCTCTTGTCTTAGGGAGGCCATTCCTTGCCACAGCTGGTGCCATGATTGATGTTAAAAAGGGGGAGCTTAGACTTCGTATGGATAATGAAGAGGTTCTATTCAACCTTGACAAAGCAATGAAGATGCCTATGGAGACACAATGTTACAGCATTGATGTGGTGGAGGAGATTGTGAAAGAAGACATGTCCTTGATCCTTTCAAAGGATCCTTTAGAGATATTCTTGGCAGAATCTCTTACTTTTCCCACTACGGAGCTAGATGAGCTCTCCAACGAGGTATGTATCGAATTTCTTGAAAACTTGCTTGCTTTGGGTGATATGTATGAACCAAAAAGAACCAAGATAGAAGAAGTGAAGTGGACTAGGAAATACCTACCTTTGGATAGAGAAAGCACACCAAAAGAAGAAAAGAATGATGAGTTGAAACCGCTATCGGAGCACTTGAAGTATGCCTACTTAGGCGACAATGACACATATCCGGTAATTGTATCCTCTTCTTTAACTGATGACCAACTTGAAGAGTTGTTAGATGTGCTTAGGAAGTACAAGTCTGCAATTAGATGGTCTCTTGATGATTTGAAAGGTATTAGTCCATCGTATTGTATGCATAAGATAAGGTTGTTAGATGAAGCTAAGGGAAGTATTCAGAATTAGTGGAAGGTTAACCCCGCGATTCAAGAAGTGATTAGGAAGCAAATTCTAATGTGGTTAGATGCAGAAATTATTTATCCAATTAGTGATAGTCCCCATGTGAGTCCATTGCATGTAGTAGCTAAAAAGGGAGGCATGACTATTGTGAAAGCCGAAGATGGCGAGACTTTAGCCACTAGGATTCCTACGGGATGGCGTGTGTGTACTGATTATTGGAAATTGAATGAAAAAAAATGCAAAGACCATTTCCCTCATCCTTTCATGGATCAAATGCTTGACCGTCTAGTAGGGTATGAGTTTTATTGTTTCTTGGATGGATATTCGGGTTATAGTCAAATAATGATTACACCCGAGGATCAGGAAAAAACCACTTTTACTTGCCTATATGGAACCTTTGCTTTTAGGAAGATGCCTTTTGGACTGTGCAATGCGCCTACTACATTTCAGCACTGCATGATGGACATATTTGATGGGTTGATAAAGAAAATCATGGAGGTGTTTATGGATGATTTTTCTGTGTTTGGGTCCTCTTTTGATATTTGTTTGTCTAACCTATCTACTGTTTTGAAGAGATGTCAAGAAACTAAACTTGTCTTGAATTGGGAGAAGTGTCACTTCATGTTGAGAGATGAGATTGTTCTTGGTCATCATATTTCAGCTAAAGGATTGCAGGTGGATAGAGCAAAGGTGGTGGTAATTGAGAAGCTTCCACCACCTACTAATGAGAAAGGAGTGCGGTCCTTCCTTGGACACGCAGGATTTTATAGAAGATTTATCAAAGACTTCTCAAAATACTCCAAGTCGTTGTCTCATTTACTTGAAAAGGATGTTTCTTTTGTATTTGACGATGAATGTCTAACAACTTTTCAGGTTTTGAAGGAGGAGCTTATTACTGCACCTATCTTGATTACACCGGATTGGACTCAGCCGTTTGTACTTATGTGTGATGTAAGTGATTTAGCACTTGGAGTGGTGCTTGGGCAGATGAGAGAAAATAAGTTCTGCGCCATCTACTATGCGAGTAAGACTTTTGATGCAGCACAAAAGAACTACACTGTTACTGAAAAAGAGTTTCTAGCTGTTGTGTATGCATTTAATAAGTTTCGACAGTATTTAGTTGGCATGAAGACTATAGTGTACACGGATCATTCTGTGATCCAGTATTTGATGTAGAAGAAGACGCTGAGCCATGGATTATCCGATGGATTCTTCTTCTGCAAGAGTTTGATATGGAGATCTGGAACAAGAAAGGAACGGAAAATATTTTGGCAGATCACCTATCAAGGATAGAAACAAGGGAGCATTGTTTGAATACTTAGAGGAGATGTTCCCGGATGAGAAGATCATGACAGTGTTTGCTGAAGGAGCGGAGAAAGCTTATGTTGTAGCTGCTCAAGGAATGGAACCATGGTATGCAGATTATGTTAATTACATTGCTGTAGGAAAAATTCCGAAAGATCTCAATAGATATCAACTTGTCAAATTCAAGAGAGATGTTAAGACTTTCATATAGTATGATCCATTCATCTACAAAATTTGTACGGATTATATCGTCTGTAGGTGTGTGACTGAGATGGAGATGGAGAGTGTTCTTCACTTTTGCCATGCACAACCTAACGGGGGGCATTTCAGAGCGCAAAAGACGGCAGCTAAGGTACTTCAATATGCTTTATATTGGCCTACCTTGTTTAAAGATTGTGAATCCTATGTAGCGACGTGTGATAGATGTCAATGCATGGGAAAAAGAAGCAAGAGGGATGAGATGCCACTTCAGCCAAGCATTATGGTAGAGATTTTTGATGTATGGGGAATTGATTTTATGGGGCAGTTTCCCCCATCTAATAGATTCCTACACATTTTGCTTGCCGTTGATTATGTTTCTAAGTAGGTGGAGGCTATTCCCACTCGCATGAATGATGCAAAACGGTTTTCTCATTCATGAAGAAACACATTTTTGCCCGCTATGGAGTTCCTAGAGCTCTTGTAAGTGATGGAGGTTCCCACTTCGTCAATAAGCTTATTGAAAGAGTTCTTAAGGAGTATGGTGTAAAACATAGGGTTACTACACCCTATCATCCTCAAGCAAATGGGCAAGCAGAAGTTTCTAACTGGCAAGTGAAATAAATTTTAGAGAAGGTGGTCGGGACCAATAGGAAAGATTGGGCTATGAAACTCGATGATGTTTTATTGGGGTTTCAAACTTCATATAAAACTGTCGATTCAAAGATTTAAAGATCACTTTCAAGGATTTCAAGGAAGGAGATGATGTACTACTCTTTAACTCTCGATTGAAGCTTTTTGCAGAAAAATTAAAATCGAAGTGGACGGGACCATTCATCATACATAGAGCCTGAGAAGGGGGGAGTTTTGAGATCATGAATAAAGAAGGAGACATCATAGCGGCGAATGGGCATCGATTGAAGCATTTTAAGTCACCGGATGATGCTTGCGTTGTCTTTGAAGATACCTTGCAATGATGTGGTACTGTCGTGACTCTCCGACGTTAAACATGAGCACCTGTTGAGGGCTTACCCTCCTGTTTATTATTTTATTTATTTTATGTGCGTAAGAAATTTTTATATTTGCGGTGCTAACTAATCGACAATTACATCTCTTTGCAAACTTAGTTTTGACTTTTCTACTAAGTTTTGAGGGGTGTGTTGTTCTTACCTCATTGTAGTACCAAGATTATAATCTTTTCATAGAAACATCTGCTAGGGGAGTTGATCTTTTACGGTATATTGAAACTTTAACCTGTTTTGATGTGTCAATTTTTTACAATTTGCCTAGTATTCAGTGGTGTATTTATTTTTGTAAGTGTGAGCGGAGATATTTATACTTAAATTTTAGAGTCTAATAAGTGGTTCTCTAGCTATTGTTTTTGTTTCATATGAGGATTAATGTTGTTTCTAAGTCAGAGTTTTGCAGGGGATGAAGAAATCACGAGAATGCAGAGAGTCGAAGGGCCATTCAACCACAAATTGAATCGCTTGACCAAGTCAATGAGGTCGAGCGGTGGTTGAGCAAACCACTGTAAGGCGGATTCTGAAACTTTCATATTATAGGGGTCCTGCTCGACCATTCATGGTGCCACTCGACTAGAACATTTGGTCGAACGGAGTACAGAGACAGAATCAGCTTACAAAGTCACCGCTCGACCATTCCAAGGGTCGCTTGACCAAACCGCTAGACCCGAGCGGAGGAGCAGTTTTCGAGATATAAGGTCAGTTTTCGTGCTGCACGACCATTTTTTCACCACCCTTTCTCGAGCAACTTCCCCGAATAGTACGATTCTTATCCAAATCACTTAGAACACTTTTTTAGCCAAAACAACACACATTCCACATCAAAAATTGGAGATTCATGTTGAATTTGTGGGGTTTCTTCTCAAATTCGAGTTGTTGTTCTTCGTCACTTTCACGCACCCATGGTTGGAGACAAATGTATGTTTTCTCAACTCATGACCCTTGAGTTAGATTGTACTTTGATTAGTTTGAATGGGTAAGTTGATTAAGCATGATTTTGGTTTGAATTATGATATGAAATTGGGTGTCTTTGTTAAAATTTTATATGAGTTGCATGAGTTCAATTTACGTTGGATTTATGGAATTTTGTAAAATTGATGATGCATTTGTCACGGGCTTGAGTTTAATTGACTAATTTTTGTATGGCTCGTTGTTTTTTAGTGGCGTTGGTGATGAATTTGAAGTGTGGAATAGTGTAGATGTTTAGGATTGAGTTGGAAATTTTGAAATTCTTTTTGGAAATCCTAGTTAAGCATGTGGGTATGTTGATTCTTTGCTGATACTTAGAGACTTATAATGTTGATTTTCCATGGTTTCATGTGCCAAGTTTATCGTATTATTGGTTAAGCATGTGAGATTGTGGAGGAATTGAGTTTAAATTATTGAGCATACGATTTGAAGTCTTGAGTAGGATCTATGTGATAATAAGTCTTAAGATTGGTATACTTGTTTCTTGTCTATGTTTTGGATTGAAGTATAATTCTTGTAGGAAAAGGCATTGCTTCTTGTCCGAAGAGAAAGGACAGTGGAAGACAAAAGAGAGGAGGATCGGGTAAGAAAAGTAAGAAAGATGGGAAGATGCCATCGGATTTTGGATTGCAAATACCGGATTAGGATGAGAAGAAAGAGCTTTGGGGAGGAGCGATTTCAAGAAAGATCGCTCGGACTCGATACCAAGATGATGAAGCCATGGTGGAGATGTATATAATCAATGATATCAGATGGATGTTTAACCAAGTAGGAATAAGTGGATTCATGGATTTGAAGAGGGAGACATACTTCCACATTACAGCAGAGATGATATGTACTCTCGAGGTGATTTGGGAAAATTTTGTTCTTCCTACATAGGCATGGTTCTGACTTGGAGGTGAGCTGAGATATCTATATGCTAGTGAGTTTAATAGGATGTTTGGATGCTTGGAGGATGTACCTACACATGACGATGAAGTCTTTGTTGATGATGAGTTCTGGAGATCGATCACGGGTTTGCAAGGGGCTTATGATCCACAGCAGTCGAGGGCTACTTTTAGTTGGAATCTAGTGATTGCGTACATGGATAGGATCCTTAGAAACACCATCTTTGCCCGAGCTGAGGGCGGGTGTATTCCGAGAGGAGAATTGTATGTGCTATGGTGCATGATGAATGAAGTCCACTTCAATTTGGGAGCATATGTGTTGCAGCAGCTATACTGGTTCACTACTCACACGTTTCAAAAGGTGAATATTGGAGGCTTGATCACACCATTAGCCGAGCATTACAATGTGGATTTGTCTCGACATCGGCCTACGATTGGTGAGCCGAATTTGATTCTGTCAACGTGTGTGAGGATGAACTTTGCTCGACATGAAGATGGTGTATGGATGTTCATCCGAGGAATGAATCTAATTTCGTTCAAGATGCCCTTTTCTCTCATTGACCTTACTACGGTTCAGGTCAATGCAAATTTATTGATGAACACTCATCCCCACATAGCGATCTCCACTACTTGTTGTGCTAATGGAGATTGGCGTACTTTGGTATACATGCACCTTGAAGGTGTGTATCTCGATTTGGATATGATTCTAGTGGGAGAGCCAGAGGAGTATGAGGAGTACGAGCCACAGTAGCAGCAGCAGTATGGACAGTAGCATCAACCACCGTTTGAGCATCCAATTCCCGAGGTTCATATGGAGATGCCTCATGACATTCCAGAGATGGGTATTCCTCCGATGCAGCCACCATCACCACAGCAACCACAGCAGTATGATTTTTGGCAGGCTCAGGATCGCTTTTATAGAGAGCAATTCAGGATGATGAATGGGCACTTTGCCACGTTGAATACTAATCAGCAGAAGACGAATCGCTAGCTTGCTTTGGCTAATATGAACTATACTGCACTCAATCTGAGGTATGATGCTATGGATCGAAGGTTGGAGAGATAAATGAGAATTACGAGGCACTAGATAGAAAGGTCTACCATTTTATCAAGGACTTCGATGATTGGCGCAATGATAATGATGATGATGCTTCGGAGGAGTAGAGTGCGTCAGGTTTTTCTTTTCTCTGATTCCTCTCATCTTCCTTCTATTTTTCACTTTACAGGTTGGGGTTTGATTGGTGGTTGATTTGGGTTTTATGAGATTTATGCGTGGGTGATATGTACCGTATTGATGATATTGTGCGATTGATGGTGTTGATAGATATTGTGCATTTGATGATGATGGATAGTTTGATATTGACTCTTTGTTATGCATGTGTTTTACACTTGTGATATATGTTGATTCTATTGAAAAGAAGCATGTATTGTTTGTTATTACTTGTAGTTTATGTGGGAATTGAAATTGATTGCAAGCTTAGAAGAGTGCTTAGGGAATCTATTATCCATGTGAAAATTTGAGCCTTTTAAATCATGCTACATACATGCATGATAGTTTATTCTTGTGAGAATCGTTCATATGACCGTATTCTAGAACATGGCTTGGAGTCTTGTGTGAGACTTATAATTGATTAATTATTAGGACATGATATTAGGCCATTATTGTTTACTTGAGTCACTTAGCTAAATTTTATCTTCCCATATATTGTATAAATCACTGGAAGCCCTTTTGAGCCTTTAGAAGTTTTTTCTTTGGCAAGCCTTGATTAAAAAGCCTTTATTTGTCCTTTACTTGAGCCTTGTTGAATACCCTATTCATTAGTATAGAGTTGAGGTAAATAAATGCTAGCTTGAATGTGAAGAAGAAAGGAAGAAAATTTGGTTGAGCTATATGAAGAAAAGGAAAAATATGGTTAAATCTTGTTAGGGGTAGTGCTTGAAACTGGTACCCCGACTGCTTAGAAGAGTAGTGCCCGAAATTGGTACCCTTGTACTTTGAAGAAAGAAGATGTTGATGCCAACATGAAGGAGGAAAAGTTGAATCGCAAAGATCATGAGAATAAGATGGAAATAAAAAAGCTGTTTGTTGAAAAGAAAAATCCAAGGTAACTCTCTACTGGTGAATTAGTCACTTTATCTATATTTTCCTACGTTGATTTTTGAGATACTTGCCAAGCTTATGGTTACGCAGAAATATGAATTGGCTATGAGCGTATATACTAACCTTGAGGTGTACATCTTTTACACTTGAGTAGAGAGTAAACACTTATCCAGTGAGCTAGATGACTTCGCACTCGTATTGATTGATGTTCTACATAGATAAAAAAGTACGATGACTGCATGTTTTGATTTGATGAATTACATGTGTTATTGAAGTTGTGCATATATGAGGATCTTATGAATCATACTCTCCTGCCTTTGTTTTGATTTTTGTTGCCTCGGGACGAGCAACATGTAAGCTTAGGGGTTTGATGATAGTGATAATTCACATATTTTGAGCTCTAATTTGGGTGGAAATTAAGTACAATTTGGGCGATTACCAAGGTAAATTGGTACGTTTAGGGGAAATCCACGAATCAGAGGATACTGAGGCATTGAGCATATTTATGTAGAAAAGCAAGTCAGAAGTGCTCAAAATTGGAAAACACAATGTCCGAGACTCCGCTCCACCTCAGGAGGTGCCGCTCGACCAAGATCATTTGGTGGAGCGAGGTCAAATTTGGTCAAGCGAAGGTCTGTACAGAGTTTCAGCGAACAGAGAGGCCACTCGACCACTGCTCGACCTGGCCAAGATCCGCTCGACCTCACCAGTTTGGTCGAGCGGGGACACGTGGTGCAATATTTAGTAATTCTGACCCTCCTGTGCATGAATTGACGTATTCTCCAAGAAAAATCCCAGTAAAGGTCCATAAGGAGAGTTTGGCAAGTATAAAAAGGGATGCTGATCACGTCAAGAAGAGAGTTAGATTACACATCCATCCTACACCACATCCAAACCCTAACTCCATCCTACGGGACTGTAGAGAGAGATTTGTACAGCGAATCAAGTGAGAACCAAGAGAAGATTCAAGACAGAGCGAGAAGCGACGGCGCCCACATCTAGGGTTTACTTCGTAACTTAATCTTTCTTGCAATTTTCAAGACTATGGGTAAGATCTATGTAAACACCATGAACGTTCTTCCAAATGTCATGGGCTAGAACAGCTTTGGTAGTTCTAGGGCTAGAACCACATCCGTATGTATACTCCGTACAGCACTACTTGTGGATTTATTTTATATAAGACTAAGCTTTACTAATTTATGCTCAGAGTTGTATTGTGTATCATTAACTGTTATGTAGAGTCTGAATACATATCTTGATTATTGATTGAGTGCGTTGACTACTGAGCAGGATTTTATGTTATGATTCTAAGTGAGGGGACTCTGAAGTTTTATTAGAACTATCTTATATGAATACTTATTAATTAAATTGAATTCGGGTTAGTAAGTAGGATAAAGATGATAATTATATAGTACCTATAAAGGGAGATCATATCGGGTTAGAGTACTTAGTGCACGGAAAATAATTGATACTGATAGTACCAAGAACTGGGGGTGTAATTATAACTCTAGCTCCAAGGGAATTCACACGTGTTATACGCTTATCTGCTTGTGTCTATAGAGTAGATTCACAAGGCTTAGTGATGCGTCCATAGTCCACAAGGCAGAGCCGGACATTGACATACGGAAGGGAGATTAATTAGTGAAACTAGATGGCCCGAAGAGCTACCTATCTTCTCACTTGAGCAACTCTCGTTTATCTCTACTATTTTTAGTTTATTTGCTAGTTTATTATATGTTCATTAGTTTAATCAATATTTTCACTACAATTACAAACAATAGTTTCTTTAGAATAGATAATAATGAATTGATAACAAAGCGTTCTTTAGGTTCGATAATAAGAAGGTGGATTATTTTTTTCTTTAGTTTTTTCATCTTCCATCTTCCTCCAGTCTCGGTTCTCATTCGAAAGAATTGCTTCGCCATATCTTCTTCGATCATTCATCTTTGGATGACTAAGTTTTCCTTCATTATGACCACGCTTGTTGCAAAATTTGATTGACATTTTTATTTGAAATGCATTATGCATTCTTGGTGCGATGATCTTATGTTCACAAAGGGTTGTGAAAATAAGCCTTCTTGTTGCGTTTTCTTAGGTAAAACGCTTGAATGTCTGTAGGAAATTATTTCCTAATAGGATATCCACTTTGGATATCACTTCCTAGTACAGTTGGCAAGTCTTCACCTGAGCCTTTAGGAAAGACTCTTTCCTTTGCTGTGCAGATATCGATTCCTAAATCAATGTATGCCGTAAAATACTCTGCACGATGCTCCTTATATATCATCCCGACGGTGATATATATCGAGAATAGACTTGTGGTCATGGGTAGATCAGAGTTTATAACCCCGAGCTCCACTAGTGAACCTTGTATCTCTTTCCCTTGACTGTGAATTCCATTCTATCTTGTAATCGTTCCCAAGGTTTGTGATCCTGGAGAAACTCCAATCCCAGCATTAGTTGTTCTGGGAATCTTCCTGCAACTCCCTCGATTATTAGCTCAAGATCACAAAGTTTGAGTTGTCCTTTGTATCTCCAGTTGTTGGTTGTTGAAGATAATACAAGACATCACAAGGAATAAAATTTTATACTTTTTAGTGATGTCGAATATGACTTCTACTCCTCTCCATCCTTCTGGGCATTTTAGTTCACCTTTGGTTGTGAACTTTTCTGGCTCCTGGACTACTTCTACGATAGGTTTCTTTCTCCATCTTTCACTGATCATTCTATCTTCTTGGAAAGAAATCCTTCTCTGCTCGAATCAGAGGCTGTCTTGCCTACTCCAGACAAGCTTATCCTTGATTTGCAAATCCATGTCATGGATTGGTGGTAGCTCTATTATCTCTGGTATCTTAATATACTCCTTCAATTGGAATAAATCCGAATGATGAATGTTGGATAGATCATATGAGATACTGTATGTGATAGAGTACGGCCGATTCCCTTCTTTCATCAAATCTTTATTCTTGAATTATTGATGAAGGGTGAGTACTCTAATGAAATCTTTATCCACCAGATTATAGGTAATCCTTGGGTAGATGTAGGATGCCACCTTGCCTGCGTACATGTTTCCTGAGGTTCCTCTCAGGCATTCCTCTATTGTTTTATTGATCCTCTTATCAAAGATTACTATATCAATTGGTGTATCGATACCTTCTTTGAATGTTGCTTTGATGAGGATCCGAATAGCTCCGATATGGATCCAAGACATGGTATTAGCAACTTCTCTCTGGAATTTATTGAGTTCCTTTTTTATCTCATCAACAGGAACTAGTTGCATTTCCATTATATTTCCCGTGAGCTCCATGGGGTGGCAATTTTTCCTTCGGTCACCTTGTATATAATGTTGTGCTTTCTCCTTTTGAAGTTGAGGAACTGCTCTAATCGTCCTACGGTGAATCGTCGTGTAAATCGAGTCTTGAATTCTCTCCCTTGATTCTTATAAGAGTCTTATGATAGATGGATGTCTTGGAAAAGAATCCCAACATGTCCTTTTGAATCTCCTGTCTGAAGTTTTCTTCTTCACTCCGACTCATCTTTAGAAGATTCGTCTTGACTGAAGAACTCTTCTTCATAGATACTCTCGTCTGAGGGTATATCCTCAAATTATTATACTTGTACTAGATCTTGGAAGTAAATAGCTTCCTCCATTTCAGGAGTTGTTTCAAACTGTCATACTTCTCCCCTCTGGTTTTCTGGATAATCTGGTGATATGTGCCCTCTTGCTCCACGCGTGTAGCAATTACAATCTTTGAATATTTCATTTGCTCGTTTGGGTGCTCTTCGGAACGTCTTTCTTGTGGGAGTTCTTCCTGTACTCCTCTGGTTCGACCTTGAGGACGAAGCTTGGCTTCTTGAACTCCATCTGGATGGTCAAGACCTTTGCCCTGATTTGTAGGTTCGGGCCTTTTGTTTGAACCAAAAGGATCTTGGTCTTCTGGACCTCAATCCTTTGCTTTTTTGAGAGTAAGGATAATTTTTCTTCATCCTTTTATGCTTTCTTGGATTTCTTCCAATGATGGTTGGAAGATCGTTACGTTCGAAGCATAAGGGTACCGTCTTGTTGATTTCCCTTAATATCTTGTACTTCTTATGTAGTGATGCTTGATGACACCACTCCGCGATCTTGGCTTTGAGGAAGGACATTCTTCTGGCTATTGAGTCCAGCTCAGTGGTTCATATTCTTTTATCAACATTTCTCTCCATGGGCTTGGAATCTTGGCAAAGAACAGGTGGAATTCTTCTGGCTCTATTATCTCTAGCCTAGTTGCGCATGCAACCCTTTTGAACACTTCTGGTATCTTAATATACTCCTTCATTTGGAATAAAATCCGAATGATGAATGTTGGATAGAGCATATGAGATACTGTAGGTGATAGAGTACGGCCGATTCCCTTCATTCATCAAATCTTTATTCTTGAAATATTGATGAAGGGTGAGTACTCTAATGAAATCTTTATCCGCCAGATTATAGGTAATCCTTGGGTAGATGTAGGATGCCACCTTGCCTGTACATGTTTCCTGAGATTTCTCTCAGGCATCCCTCTATTGTATTATTGATCCTCTTATCAAAGATTAATATATCGATTGGTCTATCGATACCTTCTTTGAATGTTGCTTTGATGAGGATCCGAATAGCTCCGATATGGATCCAAGACATGGTATTAACGACTTCTCTCTGGAGTTTACTGAGTTCCTTTTTGATCTCATCAACAGGAACTAGTTGTATTTCCATTAAATTTCCCGTGTGCTCCATGGGGATGGTAATTTTTCCTTCCGTCACCTTGTATATAATGTTGTGCTTTCTTCTTTTGAAGTTGAGGAACCGCTCTAATCGTCCCACGGTGAATCGTCGTATAAATTGAGTCTTGAATTATCTCTTTTGATTCTTTTAAGAGTCTTATGATAGATGGATGACTTGGAAAAGAATCCCAACATGCCCTCTTGCATCTCCTGTCTGAAGTTTTCTTCTTCACTCCGACTCATCTTCAGAAGATTCGTCTTGACTGAAGAACTCTTTTTCATAGATACTCTCGGCTGAGGGTATATACTCAAATTGATATACCTGTAGTAGATCTTGGAACTAAATGGCTTCCTCCATTCTTGGAGTCGTTTCAAACTGTCGTACTCCTCCCCTTTGGTTTTCTGGACAATCTGGTGATATGTGCCCTCTTACTCCACACGTGTAGCAATTACAATCTTTCAATATTTCATTTGCTCGTTTGGGTGCTCTTCGGAACGTCTTTCTTGTGGGAGTTCTTCCTGTAATCCTCGTGTTCGACCCTGAGCACGAAGCTTGGCTTCTTGAACTCCATCTGGATGGTCCAGACCTTTGCCCTGATTTATAGGTTCGTGACTTTTGTTTGAACCAAAAGGATCTTGGTCTTCTGGACCTCAATCCTTTGCTTTTTTTAGAGTAAGGATAATTTTTCTTCATCCTTTTCTGCTTTCTTGGATTTCTTCCAATGATGGTTGGAAGATCGTTACTTTCGAAGCATAAGGGTACTGTCTTGTTTATTCCCCTTAATATCTTGTACTTCTTGTGTAATGATGCTTGATGACACCACTCCGCGATCTTGGCTTTGAGGAAAGAAATTGTTCTAGCTATTGAGTCCAGCTCAATGGTTCATATTCTTTTATCAATATTTCTCTCCATGGGCTTGGAATCTTGGCAAAAAACAGGAGGCATACTTCCTCCTCTTTGATCTTCTATTTTCATCTATTCTCCGTGAAGAGTTTGATGTACTCATCTACGTGACAGATGTCAAGTAGTTCCAAGCTGTATTGAGCATTTCTATACTTCATCTTCTTTTCTTCTTCCATCCCTTCGAAGTAACCTACTCTGATGAAATGGATCTTGAAGATCTTGGCCATGCGATCAACGATATTACCAAGGTCTTCTCCTTCTCTGGCCTCCTTCTTGTCTTTGTCTGAGAGTTCCTCCCATGCGCACTTCACTGATCCTTCTAGGCTCATAGTTAGAAATCTTATGAACCTTTCTTTATCCAGCTCCAGTGCACCTCCTGCATTTTTATTGTATTTGTCCACTCATTGATCAAGGTCTCTCTATTCTTGAAGTCTAAAGTGTTAAGGTTTAAGATCAACCTGTATGGATTTATCGGTTCAAGATGAGACTTACCATATGGGGTGTTGTGTAGATTAGATCCTCGAACTCGGCTTGCTCCTGTTGATAATCCTATTGCCTTCATCTTGAAATTTCCTTGGTTTTAGAATGTCTCTTCTTGTCTTACTTCATGGACTCCATCTGATCCAGAAGTTCCTTCATTTTGGCTCAGATCATGTTGCATCTGAGGAGCCAGAGATTGTTGTTGAGAGTTCGAAGTTTTTCCAACATTCATCTTTAGATCTACGATAGTTAGTCTTTCGAATGACTCATATAGATCTTGTAGATCCTTAAGATTCGCTCTTTCCATCCGGGGATATGGATTCTCTTTGAAGGATGGCAATCACCTTCTCACTCTCTGACTTTAGCCTTGTTATCTTCATCGTCTTTCCCTTTTGGTGTAAAAGGGGTTCTACGCCGTAGGTTGCTGGCAATCTTCCTCCTGACCTTCTCCCTGTTACCTTGGTCACCAAGGACTCTACTCAGATTATCAGCTTTTTGATGAGGTCAAGTTGTTCGTTCTGCAACGTCTCCACCTTATCCATCTTGAGGCTGATCTCAAATATTGTCATGGACATGTTTTGATAATATTCTCCAAAGAATTTCACCGTCTTCTGTATTTCTCTAAGATCTTGGTTCATCTTAGAGTTATCTGCTTCAATATCATTCCACTCCGACATTTGGACCACCATGAGAAGTGATATGATTTGCAGATCTCTCTTGGACCTTGGTTTGGTTGTCTCCTCTATTGTTCGTGTTTGGGAACACGTCCATGGATCTCAGTGAAACTGTGAAGTTCCACTATATTTCTTGACACCTCCTTAGAGTATCGTATCTCATTCTGGCAGTTTCCTCCAAGCGTTCTGCCTTGGTGTAATTGGCACGAGCCTCTGCCCGTTTCCATCCTCGTTCGAACCTATTCCAGAATCTGTCGTTGGCCTCTACATTCTTTTCCACTTCTTGTCTACACAAAATATTATAATATTATTATATAAGGCTGCTCGTTTCATCATATTTAATAGGCCAGTAGTCTCTGTTGCTCCAATCTTGAGCAGGGCTAGTAGTCCTGTCACTCTCGGAAGTCGAACTTTCGTTCGGATCCATATTTCTTTGAAACTCTCCTCTCATTAAGTTTTAGGAGTATATAATAATTTTTTCCATTCATAAATAAATAAACCTATGGCTCTGATACCATTTTGAAAGAGCGGATAACAGTTTAAATGTGGTTGAAGTTTAATAAAATATGAATTTTTATTTTTGGAATTATTTTTACAAATTATGGAATCAAATCTGCAAGTTGTCATTTTGGTCTTGCTGAAAATTTCTCATGGGACTAAATCTGCCAGTTTTGGGAAATTTTTAACATTGAGCTATTCTTACAGGACTAAATCTGAACTTACCCCTATTACTTTATATATTAGTTTTTTTATTGATTGAAATGTTTATTAATTTTGTTATAATTTTTAGTTGTCAAATTTATGTTTTTAATTTTTTTTAACTTTTATTAAGGAAAGTGATAATAAATTAAAGAAAAGTGATAATGTTATTTTATAAATAATTTATAATATAAATAAAAAGTGATAACATTTTATAGCGAAAGTGATAAAGTTTTATAGCGAAAGTGATAATTATTTTAAAAAGTGAAAATAGTGACGGTCTTGCGCAAGATCTACTTATGATATGAAAGGAGTATATATATATATATATATATATATATATATATATATATATATATATATATATATATATATATATATATTAGACAAGGTTTCTTGTGAGACATCCTCATGTGAGACGGATCAAATTTGTATTTATCTTTTAATTAAATAATAATTTAAATTATTGTGTTAGTCAATTCCTCCTTAATTATAATAACTTTATAATTCCATATTTAGCGTATTTAATTATAAAATCATTAATTTTATATTTTCAACTTATAAATAATATAGATTGTGAATCGATCAAAGAAAGAGAGGAAAAGCGATAAACACAAATGTTTATAGTGTTTCGGCAAAGAGTGCTGTTAAATACACATCCTTTTTTATTTAATACACACCGTTTATTGAATACACACCCTTAATAATATTTTAGTTCTTAATTTTATTATATACACACCCCCTAAGATTCCAATACTACCCTTTTAAAATTAATATTATAAACACTTATATTTCTCTTTCTATTTTCAGAACTTCAATTTCAACGTGATGAGAAGAGGTGAAGAATTCCTTCGACTCTCCCACCCCCATCAAAGGTGACAAAAGAATATGATTAAATAGGGTTTGACACAAAAATGAAAGGTTTCATTAATTGAGAGATTGTAAAATTCAAGTTCATCGTCTAAAATACATAGAATTTTCAAAACTTCAATTTCAACGTGCTGAGAAGATCTCGGTAAGGAATTCCTCCCAATATCAATACTTGATCACTCTTCCACCCGTCGGGATTTTCATTTTCATTTTGGGACCAAGACTATCAAAATTATCATTCACTTTACGCATAATCTTCAGGTCATCGGATATCAAGAATGAAGCTTCATCTTCTGTAAAACCCCTAGAGACTAAAAAATATGTTTCGTAATAATAATCTAAGAAACTTTTTGACTTAGAAATTCATTTCAAGAAACGAAAACTGGCAATAACTTTTGGGAATGAAAATCGGCGGCTTAGAACACTCAAAATATCAGCGGAAACAAAATAAACTCATGGTCTAACCCAACAGTTCGTCATCTATGTACATCCGCTCAAAACCCTGTAGGAGCTCCACAACTTACACAGTCACATCACAAAACTCAATTATCTGCAAGCTCACCTACAATGCATTTATTTTTCTATCGCCTATTAACTAATATTTCTAGTTGGTCTTTTTTATTTTGAAAATCGTTAACGTTGCGGAATTCCCACGACACACTTATGATATGCACCCAAATGAGCTCAATTAACACACAAAGTGTCGGATCAATTTTCTGCGATCCCTGAATAAAGTGACACACAAAGTACTGTCGGACCAATTTTTTGCGGTCCCTGAAAGAGTACATATATAGTGGCCATACACACCATTAGTATTTTATTAATTTTGAGAAAAATACTTTTCATGATTGTGCATGGTATGCAACAAGAACAATTAAATATGCTTCACAATTCATTAACGACATCACTATTAACATTTAATCCAAATAGAATAACAATTCAATTTCAGTTCACACAAATCCACTACTGGAATAACAACTTCACCTCGAATCACACAGATCTATTTTTATAATATCAACTTCACCTCGGACCACACATATCCTCATAAATGATATCTTCTCAGATCACAGAGATCTATTTTCAACAATTTCCGATCACACAGATCTATATAGGACAATGATATTATCTCAAATCACATAGATCCGCAACTTGTATCGCAAATTTATCACATATAATTTACAAAATGATATTTAGTTTTATATGAAGCCTATTTTCCTCAAATCACATAAATCCACAGCTTGTATCACAAATTAATCCTAAATAATTCATAACATAATTAAACTAATCACAATTAATTCATAACATAATTATCATATATTAATCACAAATAATTCACAAGTAACACATGTTTATACATTGTAGTTGGACTTCTACTTACCTAGACTCCAACAACACTAATATCATAGACCTCGTGAGAAACTGTAACTAATCTCATATCTTTCGTTCTGACAAGCACTCTCTTCTCCTTTCTCTCCTTTCTTTCCTTTCTTTCTCTTACCTTTTATATATATATATATATATATATATATATATATATATATATATATATATATATATATATATATATATATATATATATATATATATATATATATATATAGGCAAAATAGGGGTGAGATGAGGCAGTGGTTACTGGTTACCGACCTCAAAACCCAATTAATTATTTTATTTTATTTTATTTTTAACATTACTCTTATTTTTTCACCTTAAATGCGATAATTGCCATGTAAGTGGGTTCAGTTACGGAGCCAGAAATTGAGCTGGGGAGATGACACTAAAAAATAAAATGTTCTTCTTGTCTTATGAAATCATTCATGTAGTTTAAAAAATTTTAATTTAATTCTTTTTATGAACTTTATTGACTTTTTAGGAGTAAATTGATATTTTTACATAACAAATAAAATATATTATTAAATATTAATGTGTGTTAATATTGTGACATTTTTAAAATTAAAGTATAAGTAATCTTTAAATTTATTATTGATATTTTTTGGGTAAATATAATACAAATAAATAAGTAAAGTGTAAATAATTTTATTAGATAAAAAGTATCACATTGTATATTATTAATAAAATAATTTATTGTTATTCTATGTAGAATAAAAGTTATTGGAAAAAAAGAATTAAATGATTAGAAAGAAAGATGATTAAAAAAAACAAGTTTAAAATATAAAAGAAAAAAAGTATTAAAAAATTTAAAACATGTCTTAAAAACTAAAGCAATATTAATCCAGGGTACTCGAACCCGAGATCTCACTTCTTGAAAAGGAGTGATGAACCACTAAGCCAGTAAAAACATCCAGTAAGCTTTGTATGTATATACTAAAAATTACTAAATTTTTCGGGGGTCCAGTGTCCTTAACTCACTCCGTCACTGGGTGGGTTATCATGCAAACAAACTTATCCCCTACTATTTGTTTATTTATTTATTTATTTATTATTTTTATTACTCCCTCCGTCCCACCGAAAGGTCACTATTTTACTATATTGGGTGTCACATCCAAATGTACTCATTTTTCTCTTTTAGTAAAAAGGACCCACATATGACCCACCACTCACTACTAATACAAATACCCACTACACATAAAATAATAATACTCATTAATGCACATGCAAAAAGTAACCGATGACCTTTCACCGGGACGGAGGAAATATTATTATTATTATTATCCATTATGAATATACGTGCAATACTTAATACCTAGAATATAATACATTTACAAATTAATATACATATGCGTACATTTTCTTACCACTTATTATTATTATGAGAACACATGTGATACTTAATAATAAAAAAATAGTATATTTATACACATAAAGTAATTTAATTATATATCCAAATTAATGCATGTAAATATTTAGCACATATACTTTCACATATTGTCACCATAAAAATGTAAAGACGAATAAAATACAGAAATAATTACCACATCAAATAATTATAAAAATGCACGAAACACAAATTAAATTATATTGACACATGATTAGTGAGAAGCTCGGGTATCACAATATTCTCAACCACTATCCATTAAAATATTATACTCCTTAATCTCCGTGCCAAAAAAAGTAACAACTTTAATGGGACGAATTGAGTAAATTATTTAAAGAAATTAATTTAAAAATAAATTTAAAGATATTTATCATGTAACATTAAAATTAAAAAAAATATATATTTAAAATTATAATACAACAAATATATATGAACACCTGTGTAAATCGGGTTTACATACATTTATATGTAAATCCTGTCAATTTTTAGTACATGAAAAATTATTCTTTAAACACATAAATTATTACTCTTCTAAATTAAAAAATTACTCTTTAAATTCTAGTAAACCCTGATTTATCGATTAATCTTATTACATGAAAAAATTACTCTTTATAGAGATGAATTATCACTCTTCAATATTAAAATTATTACTCTTCATATATATATATATATATATATATATATATATATATATATATATATATATATAAGAAGTCCGTGCACCTTTTCAAATCACCTGGCCCCGACGGTATGAGTCCAATTTTCTTTCAAAAATTCGGGTATGTTGTCGGTCTTGATGTTACATCTTATGAGCTTGAATTTCTTAATTCTTGCTCCCTTGATCCTTGTATTAATAGATCTTTTGTTGTCCTTATCCCAAAAACAAAAGATCCCAAGTCTGTCTCCCAATTTCGCCTAATTAATCTTTGTAACATTGTCTACAAACTAGCTTAAAAATGCATTGCTAATCGCATTCGTACTATTCTTCCTTATATAATTTCTAAAACTCAATATGCATTTGTCCCTGGTAGATTAATTACTGATAACATCCTCATTGCCTATGAAACTCATCATTTCTTAAAAAATCGTGTTGTTGGTCCCAATGCTTTGATATTTGTGAAACTAGATATGAGCAAAGCTTTTGATAGAATTGAATTGAGTTTCTTATGTGCTATTTTAAATGCATTGAACTTCCAAAATCATGTTGTGGCTTTAATTCTCAAGTGTATGTCTTCTTCAACACTCTCTTTCATGTTGAATGGTTGCTCATTTGGCCAACTGACCCCTCAACGAGGCTTGAGACAGGGGGATCCTCTATTATCCTATTTATTTATAATCTGCTCGGAAGTGTTCTCTTTTATCTTGCATGATCTTCATTGTTGCCAAAGAATCCATGGGATTAAAGTATCTAGAACAATCCTAACTGTCTCACATCTCTTTTTTGCTTATGATACTTTACTTTTGGGCCATGTTACAATTGATGAGGCAAACCACTTCAAGTTAGCAATCAACTTGTATGAATCAGTTTCAGGACAACTAATCAATTATGACAAAATTGGGTATTCTCTTCAGTCCTAACACGTCTGCAAATTTATTTCCTTTATTTCACAGATCTTAGGCATGCAACCCCTGGACTCGCATGAGAAATAGTTGGGATTGCCATTAATTGTTGGAAAAAAGAATAAAGATATTTTTAATGACATCAAGGATAGAATATAGAAACGTATCTCTAGTTGGAATGAGAAGTCTCTATCCCGAGCTGGAAAAGAGGTGCTCATTAAATCTGTGATTCAAGATATCCTGCTTACACTATGACTTTTTTTAAAATTCCAGATAGTATTCTTAATGATATTAATTCAATGATTAGAGCTTTTTGGTGGGGTAAAAATAATAATGAGAAGATAAATTAATTGGTCTGTTGCATGGTCCAACCAAACACTTCGGAAAGATGCTAGTGGACTAGGGTTTAGGGATTTTAGAGATTTTAATTTTGCTCTTCTCTCTAAACAAGGCTGGAGAAAATTGAATCATCCACACTCTTTACTTGCGCGCTTAATTAAAGCTAAGTACTTCCCGACTACTTCCTTTCTTGAGGTACAGTTAGATCATAGGCCTTCTTGGACTTGGAGAAGTACTGTGGAGGATAGGAAAATATTGTTAACAGGTTGTCGCAGACTGATCTGCTCAGGTACAAACACCAAGATTTTTTTAGATCATTGGCTTCCTAATACACCTAATGGCTGCACCACCTTCATCCTAACACTCTTCATGAGAATTCTCTTGTCTCATGTCTTATTGATCATGTGAATCATTGTTGGAAATCTGAGTTCATCACGCATCTTTCAATTCAGAAGAGGCTGCACATATCTTGCCTATTCCTATTCGGCATTCTCTAGCACCGGATAAATGGGAATGATACTTTACTAAATCGGGGTCTTTCACTGTTAAATTAGTTTATCATGCTCTGAGAGATTCTGTGATAAATATGTTACTATATAGTAGCGGTCCAAATTGAACATGAAAAAAGCTTTGGAAACTTAAAATCCCTCCTCGAATAGTACATTTTTTTGTGGAGATGCTGCAACAATGCACACCCTCTTGCTGACAATAGGCATGATTATTGACCATATTTGCCATCTTTGTAGCTCTCAAGAAGGCATTCTCATCCACATGTTCTTTGACTGTAATTTTATAGAATCTATTTGTAGAATGATGAATCTATCGGACTCATAAGATCTTGCTCCCTACCGTCGGCTTTGAGCTGGTTTCAAGATCTTGTTCTCTTGGGAGACCCGGATATAGTTAGTTGTTTTGTTGTCCTCTACTACTTCATCTGGTATCATTTGAATAGGAAACTCTTTGAGGGTTTAGAACCTGATGCAAAAATTCTTGTTGGATCAACAATAAAAATGCTCTCTGATTTCCGTAATGCAAATCTATGGTCAGAAAGAAATTCCTTATTGCTCATTAAGTCTGTGGAAATCTCCTCCAGATGATGGATTCCAAATCTTCTTTGATGGTGCTCTTTCTTCTCGGTTCTCTTTTGTTGGTTATGGCTATGTCACAGATAAAGATGGCAATTTTTACTTTGGACTCTCCAAGAAGTTTTCCGGTATCGTGGATGCTGAATCTGCTGAGTTACTTGCTCTTAGTGAATGTCTCCTTCTTATTCTCCAGTATCTCCAATTTCAACCAAGTTCTATTTTAGGCGATACTAAGCACTTTATTGTTAGGCCCCTAAATTTTTTAATTTATACACAAAATATAAATAGAAAATTAAATAATAAATTATTAATATTCCTTTTTTTAATAGTAAAGGATAAATATAACAATCAAATAAATACAAACCGTCTAACAATTTTAGCGTAGCCATGATACCTAAAAAAAGAAGAAGAAAATATAATTTAGAAGGTAATTAAATACATCAATTAAATCATAAATTATCAGAAAACATAGAAACAAATATGAGAGGATTACTACAAGGTACAAAAAAACCCTTAATTACTATGAGATACAAACATATAAAAATATTACTACTAATTACAAAAATATATAGTGATATTCCAATATTACCCCTATAATGTGCTGCACATAAATGTTGTGTGTAGCAAAAGTTCGTGTGCAGTTAAAAAAGTGTGTGCAGTAAAAAAAAGTGTGTGTAGCAAAAACGTATGGTGGTCCGGTAGAGTTCCGGCGGCGGTCCGGCAACTTTTAGAATTTGATGAAAGCTTTTGTTCGTCGTGATGAATAAATTATATGGGTAGAACAATTGAATAAAGATTCTTATTTATAGCTCGGGAGGAGATAAAATTTCTAAATCTTAAAGTAAATATATGTATTTATCTATATTTATTTTTAATTAATAGTAATTAATTTAGATTTGATAATATCATTTTCAAATTTTAAAATAATATATGTATTTATCTACATTGAATTTTAATTAATAATTAAAATATTTGAGATTTTTAATTTTAATTAAAAATTAAAATAATTGAGATTAATTCTGGTGACGACACCTCATCAAAATTAAACTCTCCTTTAGTATATTATATATATATATATATATATATATATATATATATATATATATATATATATATGTGGTAAAAAAATAAAAATTAATATCTATATAAATTAAAATAATTTTTTTAAAAAAAATATTATGTTTCTAACAAATGGCAACTCCTCATCAACTAACAGCGTCGGCATCTCAATAATTTATTATAAAATAATATTTCTCATCAACTAACAGCGCCGACATCTCAATAATTTATTATAAAATAATATTTTTTTTTAAAAGGGAGGATTACTACAAGGTAAAAAAAACTCTTAATTACTATGAGATACAAACATACAAAAATATTACTACTAATTAGAAAATATATAGTGATATTCCAATATTACCCCTACAATGTGCTGCACATAAATGTTGTGTGCAGTAAAAGTTCGTGTGCAGTAACAAAAGTGTGTGCAGTAAAAAAAGTATGTACAGCAAAAAAGTGTGGTGGTCCGGCAGAGTTCCGGCGGTGGTCTGGCAATTTTTCCTGCGGCCGGCCGGCTTCGGCGATGCTCCGGCGACGTCAGTTTTCCGGCAGCGATGGCGGCGGCGGTTTTTTCGGCGATCGGCTGCCGACGGCATTTTTTCGGTGACCGGCCGGCGGCAGCGGCGGTGGTCCGGTGGTGGGTGGGGTTTAGGGTTTGTGGTTTAAAAGTGTATGAGTTTAGAGTTATATTTGGTATTTTACTTAAATATTTTGTATGTGATAATAATTATTTTAAATTAATGAATATATTTCTTTTTCAACATAATACAATTTAATAAAAGTATAAAATAAATTGTAGAATTTGAATTTTTTATTTATTAAAAATTAATAAAAAGTATTATGAACATCTAATAATTTTACTATATTTCAATAATTATAAACAAAAAATACTCTGCATTTATTGTTTTCCACTGTGTCGTGTTTTACATTAAAGAATAAAAAAAATTCAAGATTAATCCTGCCTTAGAAAAGTTTGATATATGAGTATATTAATTTTTACAAATGATTTAGCTATAAATCACGTTTTTAAAATTCAAATTTATATTACATTATAATTTTTTTATATTGATAAAATAAGTGATCTACCTGTAATTAAAATCACAATAATTTATATTGAATAATTATATAAAATTGATTATTTAAATAATAATTAAAAGATCCTTTGTAGTATGTCATATTATTATATACTCCCTCCGTCCCGCAATTGTTGTTACGTTTATTGTTTGCACGGAGATTAAGGAGTATTGTATTTTAATGTGTTGTGAGGTGAGAGAAATAATATTTTAATGTAAAGTGGATAGTTGGGGTAATTGAATTAGTGGAGTGTTGTAGGCCCAATAGAGATATTTAATAGTTTTGTGTGGGTCTCATTATCCAAAAATAGAAATGTAACATTAATTGTGAGACGCCCTTTATAGTAAGTGTAACAATAATCGTGGGACGGAAGGAGTATATACTAGTATGAACCCGTGTACTACGCTAGACTATTTAATTATTAATCTTTTCTTAAAAATTAAATAATCAGTACATATAATTATTCAATATTAATTATTCAGATTTTCTAAATAATTTCTAAAGGTAATTTATATATTATTAATTAAGAATGATTATATATATATATATATATATATATATATATATATATATATATATATATATATATATATATAATTTTTAGGCACTTTTAGGGTTTTTTTAAATTTAATAACAATATTTTGAACCCTTTAAAATCAATCAGTTAGAACTCGAATTTCTGGCCTATTAAATCCTATCTTATAAACACACAACACAAGTTATTTAATTTTTTTAAGAATGGGCTTATATTTTTTTCGGATTTATCTATTTCTTAGGATCTTTTATGGAATATATTTTTATAGAATGAATGGTCTTATCATTTTATATTCGGATTTGATCTATTTTTTAGGGTTTTTATGATTTATCAATGGAATAAAGTGTTGAATTCACAAAGTTACTTGCAAATTAAGCCGAATAGCTGCGGGAGTCAATTCTCTTCCCTGATCCACACTATGAAATCCGGTGCTGGTATTTTTGAAAAAAGGGAAAGGTGTTCTTCGGCGGCCGAAATGATAGGCGGCAATGTCAATCTATTGACAGAAATCTTGGTGTTACTGCCGGCAAAATCACTTATTAGTTTTAAAGTGGTGTGCAAGCAGTGGAGCTTAATAATCTCGGATGAATGACTTCTCAGGCGGTGGCGCCTCCGCAATAAGCCTGAACACTTGATATTCCGGTTGAGAAAGGATTTCTTCATCTGTGATCCAATCCGCCGGGAGTTATCTCGATTAAAGTTTCCTATCATTTCGAATTAGTGCAATCCACACATAGCATCTTGCTTCTATGGTGCAGATCATCCAGGGAAACACACTACTACTTGTGGAATCATACGACGATGAAGTACAAACTCATCCATTCGGGCCGCGACACAGAGATTTGCTTACTGTCAGTTTCATCATCAGAGAAGTATGAAGTAATTCGCGTATATCATGATTATTATTTCGTGTTGGATTGGACTAGAGCTATCAGAATGGGTTAGTGGGGCAGTTTGTCCCACAACCCACCACAACCCACCTTTTGATGGGCTCTAGTGGGGTGGGTCACTTGCAGCACGGGCTACTGGTGCGGGCTATGGTAGGGCGGGCCGCGGGCTTTTTTCTTTTTTATTGTTGAGGTAATATTACGACCCAACTCTACCCTTATCCACCTACGCACCCCTAACTTCACCCACCCACACCCCCACCCCCAACCCCCACCCACCCCAATTTTTTTTTTAATTTTAAATTTTAATATTTAAATAATAAAAATATTATCACCCAACCCTACCCCCTACCCACCCCACCCACTGTTCTTAGTTGCATTTCTAGTAAAATATTTTTTAGAGTAAGAGACTTTGTCGTTGTTGTACACGTGTGACCAAGCAACAAAATTTATAAGTATGTCGTCCCAAGGGAAAGTAAGTTCATGGTTATATCCGGATTTGTCATTGATTGATGCTTTGTAAGAGTGAGAAGATTGAGGGTTTGGTATTTAAACTACTTATACTCTATTCAATTAACTAAGAATTCAACTAACAACTAAATGTATCAAATATCGAACAAGTAACAAGATGAATGGAATGTGGATATAATTCACTTAAGAAGAGAGCAAGACTAATCATACTCATGGTTAAGAATCTAGCTAGATATGCATAACTCTTGATATTGAACTTCTTTAATTGTGGACTAAAAACAATCACGTTTTTACCCCAAATCTCTATAGGCAAAACAATTAGGTTCTCGACTCTTTGACAAGTCTAAATCTCCTAGGATTGTGCTTACTCTCAATTCCCTTAAGGTACTATGATCATAAGTTTGGATCTTTTCACTCAATTTCTTAAGTGTCCTCCTATGAATGTTCTAAGCATAAGAAGGGTATGGCTTACCTCCCCTCACACTAACATACATGATCATCTTAATATATGATTCAATTAAACACCTAATCATAATATTGGAATGATCATCCTAACACTAAGATTAGAGAATCTAATCACACAAGTATTGAAATGAAACATGATTCATTAATCATAAAAGGAAGTCCAAAATTAACTCAATTCAACAGCTCAAATCCTACATATCTAGCATTCTTCTCAACCAATCATATGATTATAGCCCTACTATAGGAATAGCCACTACACATTATGTTTAGATCAATGCATTCAACGGCTTGCTCCATTTGAGCCAAAATAAGAAGAAAATCAACAATTGAAAAGTAGATTGACTTCCCTTTCATGAAGATAATCTTCCTTCTCTTCAAAATGCTAACTTCTTCAATCATTGATGTTTTTCTCTTCTAAAGTGGTGGATGGATGGATTGATGGATGAATTGTTGAATATCAAGTGGAATGAATGGATCAAATGCATGGAGATGAATGAAATGGATCTAGTGTGTGAAAATATGGTGTGGAGTATGTGTAACTGCTCTAATTCTGATTTCCTCTTTTTATTCTCGCACCAATTGGGTATTTAAACCTCTTAGGAACCTTCTAGAAGCTTCTGGAATTTTTTGATTTAATCACTGAACTCTTACCCGACTCGACTCGAGCTGCAGAGCTCGACTCGAGTTCCTGTACTTTTCTCGCCGTGTTTTTGTATGTATCAAAGCACGACTCGAGTTCTGCACACACCCTCAGTTATGGGCGTGTAGCATATTCTGACGCTCTCACACGGCCTCGACATACAGGCCCATGTGCAACGCATGACCCGAGCTCGACCACGTAGCTCGACTCGAGTGACTGAGCTCGAGTCGAGCTCAGTTGATTCTTGTCCACCTTATTCGTTTTCGCTCCCGACTCTGTTTTGCTCCATTTTTTGACATGTTTTGCACATATTTAAGCTCATTTACACATTTCTAATCAATCCATACCACATCTCTCATAATTACATAAACTCCACCAAAAGTCACACAAATACGGATAAAAACATCTGAAAATTCATAAACAAAGACACTAAAATCTAGGTGAAAATGACAATGATCAACCCTCCAAACTTAAAGTGTTGTTCATCCTCGAACAACGAAAAATGATAAACAAGAGGAATAATTTTCACCTAGAAAAACCTAATGAACATAAACCACAACACATCACAAGTAATAAGGACTACAAAATCACATTAAGTATTTCTACTTCATCAAACTTATAACATGAAAAATTAACAAGTTCAATCTTAAGATTAAAAAAGAATAATCAAATCCCTTTCAATCCAAGCCTTTCATAGGATATCAAATTCACTCAACGCTCTATAGAGTAGGGTTTTAAACAACAGTCATCAACTGCTTAGAACCGACTCACCATAGGCTTGCTCATGGACTATGTCCACAAGCCACCCTAGTTTCAATAAGTGATCAAATAGGTCTTTATCTTAGGATGTAATGTTTAGGATCTTTTGTAGGGTAGGAAACTTTGGATAATAGTGACTATTCAAGTGTAGATAATCAAAGAGATGATTCTTTTCTCCAACTTCTTCACTTTCAAACTTCCTCCCTTTGTCAATAATTCAAAAGCAATAAATATCAACATACCATGGATTCCTTGAATTTCTTTGGAATGACATACTTCTTTTCTTTTGAATTTTGTATTCCTTGAGCATATTTTATGATTTTGCTCCTTTTCCACTTTTTGTTGAAGTTGCATTTGCTTTTAACTTGAGCTCTTTCATCCTTTTTCTTGAGTCAACTTTTTTTCCATTTATTTGCACATTTTTCCACATCTTCCCTTGTAAACCATCATCATTCTCAATTATCCACACATAGGTTACATATATAAGGCTCAAGTGGGTTTTCAAGGCTTGTATTGTGCTTAAATCACAAAGAAGATGCATATAAGCTAAAATTGGTTAACTAGGGATAATGTTTACGTAAGGAATTTTATGGCTATGACTTCATTTAACAAGGATGACCTAATATCATATCACAAATTTCAACCATTCGAGCTTCGTTCCTATAGTCCATGAGCAAGTTCTAGTTTGTCTAAGTTCAATCTGTCCTTTCATCAATAATTAACTATGGAGGCATGGTTGAGCCTCAACTCTCACAATCTTTTGCTTGGAACAATAGAAACAAAATTACCCTTCATTCTTCTCAAAATTGAACAAATTATGTAATCCATGTCACAATTTTGACTATTAGAAAACATTAATATACTTGCCATCACCTATCACAAACAATGCGTCATAGCTCACATTCAAAAACATTCAACTTCTTCCCAAAACACACCACCAAACCATCCCTACAAGAATAAAAACAACAAACATAACACAATAACAAAGACTTACCAAACTAGAAATATAACAAAAACACATAACATGCATGAACACAATCATTCATCTCAAGATATCAAAGCACATCAATTCACATCCATAACAAGTAAGATCAAATTCCCATCACATCCAAATTATAAAAATCAAACCAAAATTAAAAGGAAATAAAATCGCATAAAACTGAAAATAAAATCTCAAAGTAAAACCTCCCAAAACAAAACAATTTAAAGTGCAATACAATCCATCAATATCAAATCAAATATTTAATCATAGCTAAATGAACTAATGGAAGTGCCTAGCACCAAAAGTACTCCCTTCATGGCTCCGGAGGTGGAGGTGGCTAATACGGATTCCAGGGCATGTAGGCGCGGTTTGCTCCAGGATACTGCATGTTGAACATCATGGTCGTCATCTCCTCAATGTTGTTGATGTAACGACGAGCTTCTTCAAAGTTATGATCCATCCTAAACTGTCCAGCCTGGAGATCTCGGATCTGTATGTCATGCTTCTGCTGAGCCTGTCTAATATCACGAACATCACCCCCGAGGATGTTCCACTTAAACTGATCTCCGTGACCTCCCATCTGTGCCTCCTCAAAGTTCGGTGGCTCTGGAGCGTGCTCCTCAAACTCCACCTGATGCTCTTCTTCCTCTTCTTCTTCATCACCTAAATCCATAGGCTCACCCTCAGCTCTAAGCTCCTCTAAATCTGCATCTGCTACATTTTCCATTTCTTGTAGCATTTCTTCAACACCTTCAAGGTTGGCTAGATAGAATGCTCGTACTACCTCAGAGTGTTGAGCACTAGCCATACTCAAGTTTTTAACTGCCCTACGATTGAAGATCGTCATCAATACAAGAGTAAGAAGAGGGAACGGACATCCTCGATCTTGCTTAAAACAATACCTAACTCCAACACGTGCTAAGAAACCCATCCTCATTAGTGCATGAGCATTCAACCCCTCACTCACCATCAGAGTTATCTCACCCAAAACTGACTCCGAGCCCATCAGTGATCATGGTAATTATACCTCCAATCATTACTCGCTGATGAGCTCGTCTCTTAGCTATCCTCTCTACATGTTGGATGAATTCCGCAGCCATATTGAACTATTTCCCATGACACAGATAATATATCATATGCAGCTCCCTCTCTACTACGGAACTACTCTCCGATCTCCCGAACATGACGTTCGACAAAATCTTTTCCAAGTACCTCATAACTGGGTTTCGTGTAGCCATTCCTTTAGACGAATTAGCTCAATACTCTAACTGTTGCTCTGCTCCATCATTAATCAATCTGCACCACCACCGCCTTTTGTTGTATGTCTCCACATATGAATAGATGACTCGATCCTCATCTCTGGGGCATCCAAAGTATTCATTCAGATCAGGAATTTCAACTTCATGCCACTCATCTCCTAACTAGAACGTGATGAAAGTAGGATATTCATTGTGATTCTTCACGACCTCTAGCATACTCAAGAATTCCGCTGTGAGGCTTCGATATGTGGGTGGCCTCTTGTCAAAGAAATCCTCCATGTGGACATTCTTCAACATCGTCCTAAAATCATTTTCAAGTCCAAGATTCACCATAATCTTAGATAAAGAATCCGGAGACACTTGCAAATTAGCTTCATTCTCTTAAGTATCTCCGTAATTATCTTATCGGTTACATCCTCCTTAAGTACCTTCACTTTTTTTACTTGTTGCAAGCACACTTCTTGTCGGTTCCATCTTAGCTATTTTTTCCCTTCATACATACCCGGTGCATGATCCATAGGCCATTGACCCGTATTCATATCTGCTTTCTCACATATGGTAATTGCTCATTCTGGAGTTTGCCCCAAAATCGAACCTCCCGACGAAGCATCAATGAGCATCCTCTCACTTCCATGTAAACCGGCATAGAAAAATCTTATTTGTTATTTTTCGAGGAATCCGAGTTGTGGACACCTTCTTAGCATCTCTTTAAATCGGTCTCATATTTCACTAAATGTCTCAAGCGGCATTTGCTAGAATTGAAAGATTTGTCCTTTGAGATGCAACATCTTTGAAGGGGGAAGACACTTGCTCAAAAATCTTTGTGCCAACTCTCTCCATGTGGTGAAGGATCCCGGTGGTATAGTGTGATACCAAGCTTTAGCTCTATCTCTCAATGAAAATGAGAAAAGCTTTATTTTAACAATATCCTCACTTTCCCCATTTATCTTAATTGTGTTGGCTAGCTCCGTAAATTGGGATAAGTGAGCATTCGGATCCTCCATTGCACTACCACCAAATTCATTTGCTTGCACCATATTGATTAACATCGTCTTTATCTCGAAATTATTTATATTCAATGGCGGGCCCATTCCATAATTCGCATATTGCGGTTGGAAGTGATCACAGATATTAATTCCCGCTCCATTGTACCATGGGGTTGATTTTGCACCACCGGAGGATTATTCCTTGCTTCTTGTTGTGCCATCAAGTGTTGAATGATTGCTTGCAATTGTTGATTATGCAAGTGAACTTGTTGAGCATTAGCTTGTGGCACAAACTCCGGATTCATATATCCTCCTCTAGCATTATCACCCCCTTGTTGAAAATTCCTTAAATTACATCCTTCATCAACCATATTTGCATTATCATTTGCAACTTCCATTATTTCCTCCGTAGACTCTAACACTCCTCTTATTTGTCTCCTTAAGGTAGCTTCTAATTCCAAGTTCAAAGGTTCAATAGATTGAAACCTTAAACGCGTTTGTATGTACCTATAAGAATTTCCAAATTAATTCTCAAGTAACAAAGACAAGTAAACAAGTCTACAAATAAATGAAATACTCTTATCAAAACTAATCAAATTCAAACTCGTTATAATCAAAAGTTTAACATTTCCCCAGCAAGCGGCGCCATGTTCTTAGTCGCATTTCTAGTAAAATGTTTTTTAGAGTAAGAGACTCTATCATTGTTGTACACGTGTGATCAAGCAACAAAATTTATAAGTATGTCGTCCCAAGGAAAAGTAAGCTCATGGTTATATCCAGATTTGTTATTGATTTATGCTTTGTAAGAGTGACAAGATTGAGGGTTTGGTATTTAAACTACTTATTACTCTATTAAATTAACTAAGAATTCAATTAACAACTAAATTTATCGAACAACTAAGAGAATGAATGGAATGTGGATAGAATTCACTTAAGAAGAGAGTAAGGCTAATATACTCATGGTTAAGAATCTAGCTAGATATGCATAACTCTTGATATTGAACTTCTTTAATTGTGGACTAAAAGCAATCACGTTTTTACTCCTAATCCCTATGGCCAAGGCAATTAGGTTCTCGACTCTTTGACAAGTCTATATCTCCTAGGATTGTGCTTACTTTCAATTCTCTTAAGGTACTATGATCATAAGTTTGGTTCTTTTCACTCAATTTCTTAAGTGTCCCCCTTTGAATGTTCTAAGCATAAGAAGGGTATGGCTTACCTCCACTCACACTAACATACATGCTCATCTTAATATATGATTCAATTAAACACCTAATCATAATATTAGAATGACCATCCTAATACTCAGATTAGAGAATCTAATCACACAAGTATTGAAATGAAACATGATTCATTAATCATAAAAGGAAGTCCAAAATTAACTCAATTCAATATCTCAAATTCTACATATCTAGCATTCTTCTCAACCAATCATATGATTAACCCTTCTATAGGACTAGCCACTACACACTGTGTTTAGATCAATACATTCAAAGGCTTGCTCCATTTGAGCCAAAATAAGAAGAAAATCAACAATTGAAAAATAGATTCACTTCTCTTTCATGGAGATAACCTTCATTCTCTTCAAAATGCTAACTTCTTCAATCATTGATGCTTTCCTCTTCTCAAGTGGTGGATGGATGGATTGATGGACGGATTGTTGAAGATCAAGTAGAATTAATGGATCAAATGTATGGAGATGAATGAAATGGATCTAGTGTGTGAAGATGTGGTGTGGAGTGTGTGTAACTGCTATAATTCTGATCTCCTCTTTGTATTCTCGCACCAATTGGGTATCTAAACCTCTTAGGAACCTTCTAAAAGCTTCTGGAATTTTCTGACTTAATCATTGAATTCTTACAAGACTCAACTCGAGCTGCAGAGCTCGACTCGAGTTCCAGCACTTTTCTCGGCGTGTTTCTGTGTGTGTCAGAGCACGACTCAAGTTCTGCACATGCCCTCAGTTGTGGGCGTGTAGCATTTTCTAACGCTCGCACATGACCTCGAATTATAGTCCCGTGTGCAACGCACGACCCGAGCTCGACCACGTAGCTCGACTAGAGTGATTGAGCTCGAGTCGAGCTCAGTCGAGTCCTGTCAACCTTATTCATTTTCGCTCTCGATTCTGTTTTGCTCTATTTTTTGACCTGTTTTGCACATATTTAAGCTCACTTACACATTTCTAAAAATCCATACCACATCTCTCATAATTACATAAACTCCACCAAAAGTCACATAAATACGGATAAAAATATCCAAAAATCCACAAACAAAGACACTAAAATCTAGGTGAAAATGACAACGATCAACCCCCCAAACTTAAAGTGTTATTCGTCCTCGAACAACGATAAATGATAAACAAGAGGAGTAATTTTCATCTAGAAAAATACCTAACGAACATAAACCACAACACATCACAATTAATAAGGATTACAAAATCACATTAAGTATTTCTACTTCATCAAACTTATAACATGAAAATTAACAAGTTCAATCTTAAGATGACAAAAGAATAATCAAATTCCTTTCAATCCAAGCCTCCCATAGGATATCAAATTCACTCAATGCTCTATGGAGTAGGGTTTTAAACAACACTCATCAACTGGATAGAACCGACTCACCATAGGCTTATTCATGGACTATGTTCACAAGTCACCCTAGTTTCAATAAGTGATCAAATAGGTCTTTATCTTAGGATGTAATGTTTAAGCTCTTTGGTAGGGTAAGAAACTTTGGATAATAGTGACTATTCAAGTGTAGATAATCGAAGAGATGATTCTTTTCTCCAACTTCTTCACTTTCAAACTTTCTCCATTGGTCAATAATTCAAAAGCACTAAATATCAACATACCATGGATTCCTTGAGCTTCTTTGGAATGACATACTTCTTTTCTTTTGACTTTTGTATTCCTTGAGCATATATTATGATTTTGCTCCTTTTCCACTTTTTGTTGAAGTTGCATTTGCTTTTAACTTGAGTTCTTTCATCCTTTTTCTTAAGTCAACCTTTTTTCCATTTATTTGCACATTTTGCCACATCTTCCCTTGTAAACCATCATCATCCTCAATTATCCACACATAGGTTACATATATAAGGCTCAACTGGGGTTTCAAGGCTTGTATTGTGCTTAAATCACAAAGAAGAGGCTTATAAGCTAAAATTGGTTAACTAGGGATAATGTATAGGTAAGGAATTTTATGGATATGACTTCATTTAACAAGGATGGCCTAAGATCATATCACAAATTTCAACCATTCGGGCTTCGTTCCTATAATCCATGAGCAAGTTCTAGTTTGTCTTAGTTCAACAGGTCCTCTCATCAATAATTAACCATGGAGGCATGGTTGAGCCTCAACTCTCACAAGCTTTTGCTTGGACCATTAGAAATGAAATTACTCTTCATTCTTCTCAAAATTGAACAAATTATGTAATCCATGTCACAATTTTGACTAATAGAAAACATTAATATACTTGTCATCACCTATCACAAACAATACGACATAGCTCACATAACATGCATGAACAAAATCATCCATCTCACGATATCAATGCACATCAATTCACATCCATAACAAGTAAGATCAAATTCCCATCATATCCAAATTATAAAAATCAAACCAAAATTAAAAGGAAATAAAATCGCACAAAACTGAAAATAAAATCCCAAAGTAAAACCTCCCAAAACAAAACAATTTAAGTGCAATCCAATCCATCAATATCAAATCAAATGTCTAATCATAGCTAAATAAACTAATGAAAGTAACTAGCACCAAAAGTACTCCATTCATGGCTCCGGAGGTGGAGGTGGCTAATACGGATTCCAGGGCATGTAGGCGCGGTTTGCTCCATGAAACTGCATGTTGAACATCATGGTCGTCATCTCCTCAATGTTGTTGATGTGATGACGAGCTTTTTCAAAATTATGATCCATCCTGAACTGTCCAGCCTGGAGATCTCTGATCTGTATGCCATGCTTCTGCTGAGCCTGTCTAATATCACGAACATCACCCTTGAGGATGTTCCACCTAAACTGATTTTCGTGACCTCCCATCTGTGCCTCCTCAAAGTTCGGTGGCTCTGGAGCGTGCTCCTTAAACTCCACCTGATGCTCTTCTTTCTCTTCTTCTTCATCACCTAAATCCATAGGCTCACCCTCAGCTCTAAGTTCCTTTAAATCTGCATCTGCTATATTTTCCATTCTTTTTAGCACTTCTTCAACACCTTCACGGTTGGCTCAATAGAATGCTCGTACTACCTCAGAGTGTTGAGGACTAGCCATAATCAAGTTTTCAGCTACCCTACGACCGAAGATCGTCGTCAATACAGGAGTATGAAGAGGGAACAGACTACCTCGATCTTGTTTAAAACAATACGTATCTCCAACACGTGCTAAGAAACCCATCCTCATTAGTGCATGAGCATTCAACCCCTCACTCACCATCAGAGTTCTCTCACCAAAAACTAACTCCGAGCCCCTCAGTGATCATGGTAATCATACCTCCAATCATTACTCGCTGATGAGCTCGTCTCTTAGCTATCCTCTCTGCATGTTGGATGAATTCCGCAGCCATATTGAACTCTTTCTCATGATACAGATAACATATCATATGCAGCTCCGTCTCTACTATGGAACCACTCTCCGATCTTTCGAACATGACGTTCGACAAAATCTTTTCCAAGTACCTCATAACTGGGTTCCGTATAGCCGTTCCTTTAGATGAACTAGATCGATACTCTAACTGTTGCTCTGCTCCATCATTAATCAATCTGCGCCACCATCACCTTTTGTCGTATCTCTCCACATATGAATAGATGACTCGATCCTCATCTCTGGGGCATCCAAAGTATTCATTCAGATCAGGAGTTTCAACTTCATGTCACTCATCTCCTAACTGGAACTTGATGGAAGTAGGATGTTCATTGTGATTCTTCACGACATCTTGCGTACTCAAGAATTCCGTTGTGAGGCTTCGGTATGTGGGTGGCCACTTGTCAAAGAAATCCTCCATGTGGACATTCTTCAACATCGTCCTCAAATCATCTTCAAGTCCAAGATTCACTATAATCTTAGAAAAAGAATCCCGAGACACTTGCAAATTAGCTTCATTCTCTTAAGTATCTCCGTAATTGCCTTATCGGTTACATCCTTCTTAGGTACCTCCACTTTTTTTACTTGTTGCAAGCACACTTCTTCCATCTTAGCTATTCTCTTCCTTTCATACATACCCGGTGCACGATCCATAGGCCATTGACCCGTATTCAAAGCTACTTCCTCACATATGGCAATTGCTCTTTTTGGAGTTTGCCCCAAAATCGAAACTCCCGACGAAGCATCAATGAGCATCCTCTCACTTCCATGTAAACCGGTATAGAAAAATCCAATTTGTTATTTTTTGGGGAATTCGTGTTGTGGACACCTCCTTAGCATCTCTTTAAATCGGTCTCATGTTTCACTAAATGTCTCAAGCGGCATTTGCTTGAATAGAAAGATTTGTCCTTTGAGATGCAAAATCTTTGAAGGGGAAAAATACTTGCTCAAGAATCTTTGTGCCAACTCTCTCCATGTGGTGTAGGATCCTGGTGGTATAGTGTGATATCAAGCTTTAGCTCTATCTCTCAATGAAAATGAGAAAAACTTTATTTTAACAATATCCTCACATACCCCATTTATCTTAATTGTGTTGGCTAGCTCCGTAAATTGGGATAAGTGAGCATTCGGATCCTCCATTGCACCACCACCAAATTGATTTGCTTGCACCATGTTGATTAACCCCGTCTTTATCTCGAAATTATTCATATTCAATTGCGGGCCCATTCCATAATTCCCATATTGCGGTTGTAAGTAATCACAGATATTCATTCCCGGTCCATTATTTCCATTACCACGGGGTTGATTTTGCACCACCGGAAAATTATTCCTTGCCTTTTGTTGTGCCATCAAGTGTTGAATGATTGCTTGCAATTGTTGATTAAGCAAGTGAACTTGTTGAGCATTAGCTTGTGGCACAAACTCCGGATTCATATATCCTCCTCTAGCATTATCACCCCCTTGTTGAAAATTCCTTAAATTACATCCTTCATCAACCATATTTGCATTATCATTTGCAACTTCCATTATTTCCTCCGTAGACTCTAACACTCCTCTTATTTGTCTCCTTAAGGTAGCTTCTAATTCCAAGTTCAAAGGTTCAATAGATTGAAACCTTAAACGCGTTTGTATGTACCTATAAGAATTTCCAAATTAATTCCCAAGTAACAAAGACAAGTAAACAAGTCTACAAATAAATGAAATACTCTTATCAAAACTAATCAAATTCAAACTCGTTACAATCAAAAGTTTAACATTTCCCCAGCAAGCGGCGCCATGTTCTTAGTCGCATTTCTAGTAAAATGTTTTTTAGAGTAAGAGACTCTATCGTTGTTGTACACGTGTGATCAAGCAACAAAATTTATAAGTATGTCGTCCCAAGGAAAAGTAAGCTCATGGTTATATCCAGATTTGTTATTGATTTATGCTTTGTAAGAGTGACAAGATTGAGGGTTTGGTATTTAAACTACTTATTACTCTATTAAATTAACTAAGAATTCAATTAACAACTAAATTTATCGAACAACTAAGAGAATGAATGGAATGTGGATAGAATTCACTTAAGAAGAGAGTAAGGCTAATATACTCATGGTTAAGAATCTAGCTAGATATGCATAACTCTTGATATTGAACTTCTTTAATTGTGGACTAAAAGCAATCACGTTTTTACTCCTAATCCCTATGGCCAAGGCAATTAGGTTCTCGACTCTTTGACAAGTCTATATCTCCTAGGATTGTGCTTACTTTCAATTCTCTTAAGGTACTATGATCATAAGTTTGGTTCTTTTCACTCAATTTCTTAAGTGTCCCCCTTTGAATGTTCTAAGCATAAGAAGGGTATGGCTTACCTCCACTCACACTAACATACATGCTCATCTTAATATATGATTCAATTAAACACCTAATCATAATATTAGAATGACCATCCTAATACTCAGATTAGAGAATCTAATCACACAAGTATTGAAATGAAACATGATTCATTAATCATAAAAGGAAGTCCAAAATTAACTCAATTCAATATCTCAAATTCTACATATCTAGCATTCTTCTCAACCAATCATATGATTAACCCTTCTATAGGACTAGCCACTACACATTGTGTTTAGATTAATACATTCAAAGGCTTGCTCCATTTGAGCCAAAATAAGAAGAAAATCAATAATTGAAAAATATATTGGCTTCTCTTTCATGGAGATAACCTTCCTTCTCTTCAAAATGCTAACTTCTTCAATCATTGATGTTTTCCTCTTCTCAAGTGGTGGATGGATGGATTGATGGATGGATTGTTGAAGATCAAGTGGAATTAATGGATCGAATGTATGGAGATGAATGAAATGGATCTAGTGTGTGAAAATGTGGTGTGGAGTGTGTGTAACTTCTCTAATTCTGATCTCCTCTTTGTATTCTCGCACCAATTGGGTATTTAAACCTCTTAGGAACCTTCTAGAAGCTTCTTGATTTTTCTGACTTAATCACTGAATTTTTACACGGCTCTACTCGAGATGTAGAGCTCAACTCGAGTTCCTGCACTTTTCTTGGCTTGTTTTTGTGTGTGTCGGAGCACGACTTGAGTTCTGCACACGCCCTCAGTTATGGGCGTGTAGCATTTTCTGACGCTTGCACACGGCCTCGACTTATAGTCCCGTGTGCAACGCACGACCCGAGCTCGACCACATAGCTCGACTCGAGTGACTGAGCTCGAGTCGAGCTCAGTCGAGTCTTGTCCACCTTATTCGTTTTAACTCCCGACTCCATTTTGCTCCGTTTTTTTACCTGTTTTGCACATATTTAAGCTCATTTACATATTTCTATCAATCCATACCACATCAATCATAATTACATAAACTCCACCAAAAGTCACACAAATACGGACAAAAATATTTGAAAATCCACAAACAAAGACACTAAAATATAGGTGAAAATGACAACGATCACCAACCCACCCCCACCCCCCCCCCCATAAAATTTATTTTAAAAATTTTAGATTTTAATATTTAAATAATAAAAATATTATCACCCAACTCTACCCCCTACCCACCCCCACCCCCCACCACCCCAACCCATCCCACCCACCCACCACCAATTTTTTTTTAATTTTTTATTTTAATATTTAAATAATAAAAATATTATCACCCAACCCTACCCTCTACCCACCCCCACTAACCTATCGTCCAAAAAATTTATTATTTAAATATTAAAACCTAAAATTAAAAAAAAAATTGGAGGTGGGTTGGTAGGGGGTAGGGTTTTAGGAATGGAATAAATTTTCGACGGGATCCGGATCGAGCCTCATCCGATATTGACTTCCAACGGAATTGAGGTTTAACCGCAACATTTATGCTGTGGGCCTCGTTCGTTTTGGTATTTACCAGAAGCAAAAGAGCTGGTTTGGGTTCAATATCCTCCTCTCGTGAGACTACCACACGTGCCATTGGATATCAAAATGGAGCAATCAAACCAACTTCTGCATTTCCTTCAACTCTATCTCATGGAAGAAATAGACGGGCGCAAGTATTAAGTAGACGTATTTGAGATGGTGGATGGTGAATGGATTTGCTTACAGATATTACTGAGATTTACAACCGATGGAGTTGACAATGTGCGAATAATTGATTTTAGGAGGAAAGAAAGGATTGAGGATTCCATGTATCTGTTTCACATCGCGGGTCGGGTTGTGATTTACAGCTTTTTAAACCAGGTTCTCGTCGACCATGGATCTCTTGAATTTTCCAAGAGTTTGCGTAGCCTTCGCATCTCGAATGCTCATCCCTTCATTCATAGTCTTACTTCTCTTTAATTTTGAGTTACAACTGTTGGCATTGAATTGTTTGGTTAACGTAACCCGTTAGGGTTCCATGCGAATCTAAAATGCAGCTGAAGCAATAAAACATGAAACGTATTACCTTTCACCAGAGTATGTTGAAGAAGGTTGATTCTCACGGGTAGCCTGCGCAGCATCACGAGAATGGCCATAACTTATTTATCTGAACTCCGATTGGAGTGATCTACACGCTCATACGATCTTCTCTTCGGCGGCTTTCCATCAGTATATTAAAAATCGAATTCTGAGGAATATATGATTTTATATAAATTTTACAAAGTGGCGGACAGCAGCAGCAAATAACCTTCCGATCTTCTGATGTATTCTCAAGTCCAATCTCGACATCATGTGGGCGACGATCCTTGAGATCTTCTCAATCTGCTGTTCCCTCACCCCTCACAGTGTTAGGTGTGTAATCAGGGTTTATGGACAGTTGAGATGACTTATATATGGGCTACAGCAGCGACCAGGAGGAGAAATTGGGTTGGGCCTTCACTGGGCTTAAGTATCAAAGCTTAGTCCAAAGCTTATACTTAAGTCCAATAATAATAATATAGTACACTAAAATATTATTACTGCACTACCTTTTAAGTCCCAAAATTACATTTTGGGCTCCTTCTTATTATGAGTCCATTAATCTCCCCATGTTTAAGATATATAATGTCCATTAATTAATTAAGTTACTGACAACTCCATTAATTAATATCTTATCCAAGAGTAGTACCACTCAACCTCATTATCATGCCGGAATAAATTCCACTTGCAGAGTTTACATGATAATCCTTATGAGCTCCTCAAGGGGACATCATCAACCTATGACGGACACGGATTCCTTCTACAATCAACAGCACACCATAGAGACAGCACTATTTCCCAACTCACCGAGTTTATTGATTTAATTACATGTAAATCTCACCCATTGATGAATCAAAGAAATACATACTGCCCTACGTATCGAGATTATTGTATAGGGATTAAGAGCACGAACATCCATAATAATTGAGATCAAGTTCTCCTATAAGTCAGTATAAGTCGAACGATCTCAAGCGGTCCCGCTCAATACACACAAGTGCACTAATGTGATTCTATAGCCAAGACAAGCTAATACCAAACCACACTACAACCATCCCGATAGAGAGTCCCCGTTTATCTCGGTTGTGAGCCTCTGTTTATACTTCATAAAGAAACCGATGATATGATCTTCAGCGTGTTGTCGCACAACATATCATCTACAGTACAAAGTAAGTGGACTATTGCATCAGACATATAAATAAATTATAAGACGTAATCATTTGATCATATTATTCTTATTTAAAATAAATTGTTACAAGATTGTTTATACAAAAAACTAGACTTTTAGTGTACAATCCAACAATCACCCACTTATACAAAAAGACTATGCTGTCATGTCTTATGCCATACATCTGATTTCCACTCCCACTACACGACCATCAAAAGCTCTCGTCTTAAGGTCATTGTAAATGGATTTACTAGGCTGTCATCCGATGCAATCTAGGCGACAACAAACTTCTCCTAATCATACGATTTCTCGTAATAGGTGGTACTCGCGCTCCATGTGTTTAATTGCCTTATGGGCTCGTTATTCTTTCAAGTTTGCAACTGCACCATTATAATCAAAATAAATTGTGATATCTTTGGTCAAACTTAGAATCACATCGAAGTCCATCATGAAGTTTCTAGAGTTATTCAGATACTTTGGCTGCCTCATAGGCTCCAATTTATTATCTTTCCATGATGGAGTCCGGAGTCTGAAATATATTTCTATATAACACTCCTCCACAATTATGACTCAATTTCCTAAAATTAAACACATAACCTTTGAGGTGGATTTACTGTCGTCCCTATCTGATTTGAAAAATCCAAATTTATGTAACCCACAAGAAGCAGTGAACCTGTCTGGTAAGTCCACATATAATTTCTAGGCCTTTTCAGGTACATAAGTATATGTCTTACTACAGTTCAACATTCTTATTTCGGGTTACCTTTGATGCCCACTGTCTATGCCATTGGCAATACAGTTATCCATTCTCATGCATAGCATTACTCAGATTAAGCTTCCTTATTCGCCGAAGCATAAGGAACCGCTTTCATCACTTTTATCTTCTTTTGTGTCTCAAGACACATTCCCTTAGATAAATTCACACGCTAAACGATTAAGGATAGTATCATTTCATGAAGCTTGAGACAAGCACAACATCCTTTCTTGTGATCCATATTACCGTGATCAAAAGGATATACTATGTTTTTCTTAAATCCTTTATTACATACCGCTTTATTGACCATACCCATACGCCCGACAATACTCTTTCATTGTCTCCAATGAGCAATATATCATCTACGTACAATACAAGAAATACCACCACGTTTTCGTCACTCTTTTCAATAAACAAGACACATCTGCGCATTGATTAAATCCATATCTTTGGATTTCCTCATCAAAATGGATGTTTCATGATCTTGAAGCTTGCTTTAGTCCATCAATGGACACTTTTAAGCTTACTTTCAAAATGCTCTTAGCCATTTGCAATGAACCACTATGGCTACTTCACATAGATATTTTCCTCAAGACTTCCAATCAGGAAAGCTGTCTTAACATCTATTTGCTATCCCTCATATTTCATATGAGTAGCAACAGATAAAAGAGTTCGGATCAACATAGGCATAGCTTTTGGCGAACAGGTTTCCTCATAATCGAACCTTTTCTTTCTGATTATACCTTTTCGCAACAAGCTTTGCTTTCAAGGTTTTCACATTACCATATGACCCTCTTTTATTTCGTATGACCACTTCCAATGGCTTTCACACCATATAGTGGTTCTACAAGCTCCCAGATCTAATTTAAAATTCATCGATTCTATTTCAACATCATTGCATTTGCTAAGATATCGCATTTCGATCTTGTAGTGCTTCGTCGTATCCGTGGGTCCATTCCATGTTTACCAAGGACCAAGTCTCACGACTCTCCCAAAACATATATCTTACGGGTTGTCGAACAACCCTCCCACTACAACAAGGCACTACATGCAATTGTGTATCAGAAGTGACACGCGTTGCAGTTTACCTTGTGGTATCTCCTCTTGTACACTTGGTACTAATACTTTGTGTTTTCTCTCTCACTTCCTTTAGAACAATTTATACATGGGTTTATGATTTAATACATAGTCCTTTTCCAAAAATCTAGTGTTTGTGTTAACAATCACCCTTTGATTTTTTTGACTAAATAAATCATCACCCTTCATTTTTCTAGGATATCCCACAAACAGACAAACATTCATTCGAATTACTATTTCTAGGGTATACCTATAAAATGAATTTAGTAATTCCAAATAACTCATCATCTATCTAATCATTTCCAAAAGAATCTTTCTCTTATTAAGATTAGAAGATGAGTTATTAATTACTATTTGTTGCACCCTAGGATAAACATGATTTAAGAGTTTACAAATTGTCACTAACGTACCACAACAGATTATAACTACATCCCTCATCACTATGACCATGTCATTTAAATGAAATGGAATATCCATCCGTAAATTCATAGAAACTGAAATCAAATTCTTCCTATGAAAAACGTACATAAAGATAATTTCTCAAAACTAAACGTTTATTCCTATCGAAAAATAAATAAACAACTCCCACTGCAACAGTCACTACTCTCGTAGTATTACCTATGTCCATAATAATAATCTCATCATCACTTAGTTACACGCTTTTAGTGATCTGGTATCTACACACAATGTGTTAGCAGATGCCATCACTAATCATGCTTCAACGACTAGTGAATGAGATACTAACCTTGTTCACATCTTGATGAAATTGGATTTACTTCGCTATGTGTTTTGTCAGAAGTTCCTCATCATATACAACATCTCGTATTTCAGGTAGAACTTACTCAAAACATCCAGACAAACTACGGAGAATTAAATTGACCTAGGTTTCCCTTCAATTTTTACTCCAAGCATTTCCAATTCATTCATCAACTTATCCATGACGTCTTGCCTTTATAACTTACTCAAGTATCTGAAGAGTCGCATGAGACCATTATATTTCTATGAACCTCTCACCTCTTCATTAGAGAAGTAATAGACATCATAGAATATCCTTAGTGAGAACACATTTTTATTTTCCTAAGCAGTAAAATTTGAAATCAATATTCTTTTCTAATCATCTAATTTTGGACAAGTAAATATGTTTCTTTTAGTCAACAATAAGCGAGATAAAATCATTTAAAAAAATTCAGAGAATCATAAATAAATACACCATCAAATCTTTGAATTTTATCCATTTATATTGGTTCCCTCAAAACAATATAAAATTAAAATTCACCGACATCTCAAGCACCGTGAGTCTGCAAGCCACGATAGTGTGGACGTTTACAAACCCGAACATTTACAAGAGAAGGTTTTACCCATTAATTTCATTTGTCAACCTAACCTCATGACAAAATAATTAATAGTCGGTTCCTCTTTATCCTTGCAAATAAAAGCAGTAACTCCGATGGGGAGGATACTTATTATTTACATCTAAGTGTACACCATTATTTGACCCCAAGTCCGTGGCCCAAGCTTATGTGCCTCAAAGATGGAGAAGTACACACGTGCTCGGATAACTTCCTACAGTCATCAATTATAAGTTTGTACAGTGATCCGCAAATAAACTCATCCGATGGGGAGGAAGGTCTATGCCAACACGCAAGTTCATGTGCATCACATTACAAACAATAATTATTTAATGAAGTCTGTGCCAGTGATCCGTGAATAAACTCATCCGATGGGGAGGAAGGTCTATGTCAACACGCAAGTTTACTCACATCACTTACAAACCAATAATGGAGGCCGCCTGAATTAATTAACAATCCCCTCTCCCACTTAGTTATTTAACACCGATGGTTTTTGCATTCATATAATATTTAAAATACAATTATGCAAACAAACATGCTATTATTACGGCAAATAAGACAGTAAATCAAATAGCACGCAGTCCAAATATATAATATTAATTGACAAATAAAACAATTAAAACAATTATATATAAGGAATTTAAAATTGCCGGTTGAATTAATCAACCAACTAAGCAATTAAAACATGTAATTGGCACAATAGGTAGGATTATCTTGGTCCTCAAGTTAACACACTCATGCGGCTACCTTGACCCAAAAACCACCAAAAACCGCCTCCTTAAGCAGCGCCATACCAGCCCATGGATTCATACAGCCGAAACTGCCTCTCCATCCTCGCGTCGGCCGGAAAACATGTCGCCGGAACCACATAGCAGTCAGTTTCCAGCCAGCTCTTGGCCCGCCGGAAAACTGCCATCCACGTGAAGACTTCTAGCCATCTCACACTTCGCCGGGAAGACGACGGCTGGTCGGACTGAATGACAGTCCGCTGCCCAGCCTTTCCGGCACGCCGCCAGGCCAGTCTATCCCGTCCGTCGCCACTGTCAGCAAGCCTTGTCAGCCTGCACAGCCAGCCACCTGCATCCAGCGAGATTCAGAGTTTGAGCGCTGGGCATCCTGCTCGTCAATCAGGCGCACCACATGGCCGCTTGCTCATCGCCAAGCACCACACACGGAGTCCAGAACCCACGGATGAAAAGTAGATCGATTCGTCGCGGAATCATCAACTCGCCCAGATGCTGGCTATATCCGTTCGGAAAGAACTGCCCAACTCGCCCCAAAACCCACCAGACCTACTCGGAACATGGTGCACACTCGCCGGTACGGTTGCTGTTCTATCGCGCCATCCAGCAGCTTCGCCAGGTTCCACCAACGAGCAACAATGGCAGCCCAGTTATTCCTTCAGAGACGGCTTCCGCTGCTTCAATCAGAAACTTCCAACACCGACCAGCCTCGTCGCACTATTCAGCAGCGAGTCCCTGTGATCCGTTCTAGCACCGTCGCCCGCTGGTGGTTATTCTCGCTGGCGCCGCGGCAGCACCAAGTGCCATCACGTTCCACCACCAACCCCGACCCAGCATCCCGGAAGACTCGCTCGGAACTCAGCAAGACCCGTTCAGAAACAACAGCAGACTCGACCTGGTCACTATACAGACTCGCCGGAATGCAGCTGACTCATCCCATTCGATTGCCGCTGCTTTACGCGTTCTTTGCACCATCTGCCAGCGTGCCTTCGTTGTGCTGCATCCAGGTGATACCCACGCACAACCCGCTACACTCCACCGTGTGTCCCAGCAGGCCCTCTGTGCGCTTATCAAACCCCAACTGGCCAACACTGTCGCGAAGTGATCCAACCCTTGCATCCATCACGGTGCTTTCACCAATTTGGGCCATCGTCGTTTCACCATCGCGACACCGCCGCTCATTCGCTGGGTTCTCCGTCATTCTCATGGGCCGCCAGCAATACAAACACGCCAATAAGAGTTTCCAGCGACCGTTTGATTTGGCTTGCTCCACACACCATCTCTTCGATCTCCCTGTACTGCCTTTCAGCCCCATCACGATTCCATGACGCTGCAGTGCTCCACGACATCACCAGCAACATGATGCGTATCACCCGGGAATTTGCATGCCACCGGGCATCAGCCATCATCCTCCATCAGCCGTGCACGTTCGTAACGGTGCAGTTGTGAATCGAATTTAGGGTTTTAAAGCAATTCGAAGTGTAGGTAATTAGGGTTTCACATATGGTTAAGCATGGATTAATTACATAAAACCAAAACCCCAATTATCATATGTGATTCTATCCCAAATAGAAACACATAATCAATCAAACCCTAGCCCAACGTGTCACGTTTTACCACGAAAACGAAGCTCTGATACTAATTGTTGGCTTTCGATCATTTGGTTAACGTGATCCGTTAGGGTTCCATACGAATCTAATATGCAGCGGAAGCAATAAAATGTGAAACGTATTACCTTTCACCAGGGTATGTTGAAAAAGGTTGATTCTCGCGGGCAGCCTGCGCAGCGTCACGAGAATGGCCATAACTTCTTCATATGAACTCGGATTGGAGCGATCTATGCGCTCAGACGATTCTCTCTTCGGTGAATTTCCGTTAGTATATTAAACATCGAATTCGGAGTATTGTATGATTTTATATAAATTTTTCAAGATGGCAGACAGCAGCAGCAAACAACCTTCCGGTCTTCTGCTATATTTCCAAGTCCAATCTCAACGTCGTGTAGGCGAGGATCCTCGAGATCTTCTCAATCTGCTATTCCCTCACCCCTCACAGTGTTAGGCGTGTAATCAGGGTTATGGATAGGTGAGATGACTTATATATAAGCTACAGCAGAGGCCAGGAGGAGAAATTGGGTTGGGTCTCCACTGGGCTTAAGTATCCCAACTTAGCCCAAAGCTTATATTTAAGTCCAATAATAATAATATAGTCCACTAAAATATTATTACTGCACTACCTTTCCAATCCCAAAATTACGTTTTGGGCTCCTTCTTATTATGAGTCCGTTAATCTCCCCATGTTTAAGATATACAATGTCCATTAATTAATTAAGTTACTGACAACTCCATTAATTAATATCTTATCCAAGAGTAGTACCACTCAACCTCATTATCATGCCGGAATAAATTCCACCTGCAGGGTTTACATGATAATCCTTATGAGCTCCTCAAGGGGACATCATCAACCTATGACGGACACAGATTCCTTCTACAATCAACAGCACACCATAGAGATATCACTATTTCCCAACTCACCGAGTTTGTTGATTTAATTACATATAAATCTCACCCATTTATGAATAAAAGAAATACATACTGCCCTACGTGTCGAGGTTATTGTATAGGGATTAAGAGCACGAACATCCATAATAACTGAGATCAAATTCTCCTATAAGTCAGTATAAGTCGAACGATCTCAAGCGGTCCTGCTCAATACACACAAGTGCACTAATGTGATTCTATAGCTAAGACAAGGTAATACCAAACAACACTACAATCATCCCGATAGAGAGTCCCCGTCTATCTCTGTTGTAAGCCTCTGTTTATACTTTATAAAGAAACCGATGATATGATCTTCCGTGTGTTGTCGCACAACATATCATCTACAAATAAAGTAAATGGACTATTACATCAGACATATAAATAAATTATAAGACACAATCATTTAATCATATTATTCTCATTTCAAATAAATTGTTACAAGATTGTTCATACAAAAAGCTAGACTTTTAGTATACAATCCAACAACAACAAGCTGGGAAATTCCAACTTTTGCCCAATTCAAAATGTATTCCATCTAAATTGTCCACCCATTTACATTACATCTAATTTGCTCATTTTTACCTATGATGCCATTAATACCCCTAAGAAGTTCCACATATTGATGAAGAGATTTTGAGACTTCATATTATTGTGTTTTGAGTTTTGATTCCTTTAATTATTCATAAAGGTATCACTAATTGAATAGTTAATAGGGTTCTTTGTTTCTGCCTAATAACTATTTTTTTTGTGGCCGTCTTAAGGAATTGGCCTATAATTCCTAAGACAGTTAGAAATCAATTTGGCCTATAATTCATAAGACAATTAGACAATCAATTTGGAATATTAATTATTTGGTAAAAACATTATTATTAGGTAATTGGTAAGGAGATAAAGGGGTTAATAATTTAGTACTTAGAATGGGAAAGCTGAAATAACACAAGTACCTATCGAGGGAGTGAAAGTTAATTCCTAATTGGTCCTAGGTTTTTCAGCTCATTATAAGTGTTAAATCCCAATCAAGGTGATTTAACTAGGCTTAGTGATCCTCTTATAAACGTCTGCGGGGGTAATTAATTTGGGTCTAGAATAATCAGTCACATAGTTAAGCTGGCTTGCCTTAGCATTACCGATTCTCTATTTTTGAATTCTCTATTCTTGAATTCTTAAATTGTTTCTCTTTATGATTTTTTTCTTTTATATTAGTTAATTATTAAATTTCTATTTTTATTAGTTAATTAATATTTCCCAAAAATCCCAGAATTTGTCTTGCATTAAACTTATCATACATTGAATTATTTATTAGATCTAAAGTTATCTAGTGGGTTCGATAATTTAACTTGGTCACACGCGCACTACAATCGATCTTTTACACATGAGGGTGAGATTCATATTTCCAAAAGAAAATAGTGAACAGTGATCCTCGAAAAACTCTAATCTAAACACCATTTGTTCTGGAAATCTTCTGCAACTCCCTCGATTATCAGCTCAAGATCACCGATTTTCAGTTGTCCTTGATATCTCCAGTGGTCGGTTGTTGGAGATAATACAAGACATCACAAGGAATTGAAAAGGGTTAATTTTACTTCCCCATCTAGCTACTCTAGGTTAGGGGTAGGACCTGGGGGAGAGGTTATAGATACCTTTCCATACTTTGTATCTGGAGTACTTCATTTAATTTCGAGTTTTCCTTTTTGGTGATATTAAATATTATTTCGACTCTTCTCCATCCTTCTGGGTATTTTAGTTCACCTTTTGATGCGAACTTCTCTGGCTCATGAATTACTTCCACAATTGGTTTATTTTCCTATATTTCACTGATCATTTTGTCTTCTTGGAAAATAATCATTCTCTACTCGAATCTGAGGCTGTCTTGCCTATTCCAGACTGATTTATCCTTGATTCGCAAATCCATGTTGTGGATTGGTAGCAACTCCATTATTTTAGCTTAGTTGCACACGCAACACTCTCACACACTTCTGGTATCTCAATATATTATTTCATTTGAAATAAATCCCAATGATGAGTGTTTGATAAAGCATACGAGATACTGTAGGTGATAGAGTGCGGCATGTTCCCTTCTTTCATCAAATCTTTATTCTTGAAATCTTGATGAAGGGCGAGTACTCTACTGAAATCTTGATCTGTCAGATTGTAGACAATCCTAAGGTGGATGTAGGATGTCACCTTCCCTGCGTACAAGTTTCCTAAGATTCCTCCCATGCATGCTTTTTCGTGTTCTTGATCCTCAAATAAAAGATAGTTATATTGATTGGTGTATCGATACCCTCTTTGAATGTTGCTTTGATGATGATCCAAATAGTTCTGATATGGATCCAAGACATGGTCCGAGCTACTTCTCCCTGAATCTTACTGAGTTCCTTCTTGATCTCATCAGTAGGAACTAACTGCATTTTCATCATATTTCCCGTGAGCTCCATAGGAATGACAATCTCCCCTTCGGCCCACCTTGTATATGATGTTATGCTTTCTCATTCTGAGGCGGAGGAATCACTCCATCCATCTTATAGTGAATCCATCATATAGATGGAGTCTTGGGTCCTCCTTCATGATTCTCATTAGAGCCTTATGAGAAATGGATGTCTAGGAAAAGAATCCAGATATATTTTTTTGCATCTCCTATTTGAAGATTTCTTCTTCACTCTAACTCATCTTCGAATGATTCGTCTTAACTGAAGAATTCTTCTTCATACATGCTCTCGTCTGAGGGTATATCTACAAATTGATAAATTGGTACTAGATCTTGGAAGTAAACATCTTCCTCCATTTCTGGGGTTGTTTCGAACTGTCGTACTTTCCACTTTTGGTTTTTTAAGAAATCTGGTGAGATATGCCTTCTAGCTCCACACGTGTAGCAATTACAATTTTCGAATCTCTCATTGGCTCGTGTGTGTGCTCTTTGGAATGTGTTTCTTGTAGGAGTTCTTCATGTACTCCTCTGGTTAGATCCTGAGGATGAGGCTTGACTTCTTGAATTCCATCTTGACGGTCCTGATCTTTGCCCTGATTTATAGTTTTGGGCCTTTTGTTTGGACCAAAAAGATCTTGGATTTTTGGACCTCCATCCTCTGCTTCTTTTAGTATGAGGATGCCTTTCTTCATCATTTTCTGTTTCCTTAGGTTTATTCCAATGATGATGGAAAGATCATTGTTTTCGCAGTATATGAATTCCATTTGTTGATTCCCCTTAGTCTCTTGTAATTCTTATGCAGAGATGCTTGATGACACCACTCCACAATCTTGGCTTTGAGGAAGGACATTCTCCTCGCTATTGAGTCCAGCTCACATGGTTCATATTCTTTGATCAGCATCTCTCTCCATGGGCTTGGAATCTTGGCGAAGAACATGTGGAAAACTTCCTCCTCCTTTATCTTTGATTAACATCTATACTCTATGATGAGCTTGATGTACTCATCTACGTGACAAATATCCAGTAGTTCCAGACTATATAGGGCGTTCCTATACTTCTTCTTATTTTCTTCTTCCATCCACTTGAAGTATCCAACTCCGATAAAATGGACCTTGAAGATCTTTGCCATGCGATCAACAATATCTGTAATGATTTCTCCTTCCATGGTCTCCTTCTTAACTTCATCTGAAAGTAGTTCCCAAGAACACTTCACTGATCCTTCCAGGCTCATGCTGACATCCAGGCGATGAAGTATGGATTTTGGATCTCATTCAGACACTGGTTAGGTCTTCTTCTCTATTATTTGTATTTGGGGACCGTCCATGGATCTCAGTGAAACTGTTGAGACGTTTCACTATATTTTTAGACACCTCCTTTGAATACATTAGTTCATCCTTTAGGATGTCCTCCAGGTGTTCCTCTTGTGTCTAGTTGGAATGAGCCTCAGCACGTTCACCTCCTCGTTTAACCCCATCCCAGTATCTGTGATTGGCCTCTTCCATTTTATTTACTCTCAGTCTATAGAGAATGTGGCAGTATTCTTGGATAAGACTACATGTCCTACTATCTCCAATAGGCTTGAGTGGGCTATTATTCTTGTTTTGAACAGAGCTACTAGTCATGTCATGCTCGGATGTCGAAATTTCGTTCACATCCATATATCTTTGAAACTCTCCTCTTGTTAAGTGATATGATTTTATAATTATTTTTCATTCATTCATAAATAAATAAACCCTGGCTCTTATACCATTTGAGCGAAAACTGGATGAAAATTAGCCTTATAATCAAGTATAGTCATATATAGAAATCTAGTGGCATTTTCATAAATAACGTGGTGAAAATTTTGTTTGGTAATAGCAAAAATGACCATTTTTGGACTAAAGGACTGATTTTGGAAATTTGCAGGACTAAAATTGAGATTTTGCATACATAAAGGATTGAAAGTGGAATCACCTATTCTTACAGGATTAATTTTGGAATTACCCCTAAATATGAAGTATTAAAAATACTATTTTAAAATATAGTAAATAAGTTATGTATGTAAAAGTGTTATTTAAATATGTTACTTACTCCCTTTGTCCCACAAAAGATTGCACCCCTAATTCCGGCACGAAGATTAAGGAAGTGATAACTTTTAGGGGTATAATAGTATTTTTTGTAATAAATAAATGATAAATTATGTTAGATAGAGATTATTTTTTTGTTAATAAAGTGTATGGGGAAGGGTGGTTTTTTTTACTTTTTGCTTTTTACGGATATGTGCAAACTTTTGTGGGATAACCCAAAATGAAAAGTGTGACATCTGAAATGAGACGGAGGGAGTATATTATAGTATTTCATATATAAAAGTATTATATGCATGTGTTACATATTAGAAAAGTATTACATGTATGTGTTACTTATATAAAAAGTGTTACAAAAATGTTAAATATCATAATAATTTAAAAAATATTACCATTTAGTGTTAAATAAATTTAAATTGTTACTATGAGGTGTTAATGCTACTTATGTTGTAGTGTTAATTGAAGAATATTTGAATTGATCATCTTGTTCATCTTGAAAAATATTTGATTCACTTTGAAGAAGACTTGAATCGATTCCTCTTATGAAAAATACTTGAATTGATCTTGTTCATCTTGTTCATCTTTATTTGAAAAATACTTGAATTGATCTTGTTGTACCTCTTGAAAAATACTATTTTCTACTTAAACTGCTCCATCAAAATACATGTTTTATACTGACTTGAATTGATTCTCTAGGTGAATTTGAAAAAAAAAATCGTATTCCTCTTGATGAAACAAATATGTGTTTGTAATGAATAACTGAATAGCCTTATTTATAGTTGAGGTAAGAAATAATATTTTTTAATATTATTTTTTTCCTTGATTTAATTTGATACTAATTAATTTATTTATATTGAAAGATTTAGTATTTGATTGAAACTAATATATTAAACTAAATAAATCATAATAATAGTAAAGAAAAAAATATAAATGAATAAAAATATATTAAATATGAAAATGGGGTACTTACTATAAGTTACATTAAAAACTCCTTTATTAATATGAGATACAAACATACAAAAATATTACTACTAACTATATAAATATATAGTGATATTCAAATATTACCCTTACAATGTGCTGCACATAAATGTTTGTATGCAATAAAAGTTCATGTGCAGCAAAAGTTATGTGCAGTATAAAAAGTATGTGCAGCAAAAAAGTGTGAATCATAAGTCATGTGCAGCGAAAAATTATATATTCCTACTCTTCAGCGACGACACCGGCGACAATGCGGTGGCCGGCCTCCGGCGACGGCGACCCGGCGGTGGTGGTTCTGCGGCGGCAGTGGGTGGGTGAGGCGTTTAGATTTTGTGGTTTAAAAGTGTATGGGATTATAATGAATTAAGGTTATATTTGATATTTTACTTTAATATTTTGTATGTGAGAGTAATTTTTTAAACTCATTGTATCTCCTAGTAATTTAGAGTACAAAGTGTGTACCTAAGAGTAATTTTTCCTAAGAAAATTAATTGAAAGTAAATGAGGAAAATATAAAAAAATTATTAAAATTTCAAACAATTGAGAAAATTACACGTCATTTTAGAGAGCTCTAAAAACGACACGTAGGCAGAAAAAAGTTCTGCATATACTTAAGATAATATATATATATATTAATAAATTAATTTATATTTAATAATAAAAAGGAAGAATATTTTAAATAAGACAAAGTCTCTTGTGAAACATTACTTACGTGAGACGATTTGTGAGACGTGTTAAAGTATATTTATTATGTAGATAAAGTATATTTAATAGTTGTTAAAGTATGTTTTCTAAAGTATGCTAGATTATACATTAAAGTATGATTTTAGTGTGTTATAATATGATTTATTATTGACATACTTTAACTACAATAAACATATTTTATCTATACAATAAGCATACTTTAGTGATGGGTCGACCCGTCTCACATCTGCCTCACAAATAACATGTCTCATAAGATATTGTCTCAATAAATAATTTAATGAAAAATGTGAGTAAAAGTGAATGTTATGTTATAATGTGCAATCAGGGGCGGATGTATTAAAGGGCAGCATTGGGCTCAAGCCTAGTGCTACCAACCTAGAGCCCATTATTTTGGTAGGTATGTAAAAAAAAATTTTATAAAACCCTGTCCAAATATAATATTAGCCCACCCAAAAAAAAACTTCTAATAAATATTTTATTTATCTGAACCCAAGGCCCAAACCCAAGCCTAGCTCAATTCATAATTCTAATTTAAAATAATTAGCCCAATTCATAATGACTTAAAATAAGTAGCTCAATTCAAAATGATTTAAAATAATTAACCATAAGCACTAAACCCTTCAAGGCTTCAAGTGGCTGACAAGGACAAGTTAGTAGACAGTAATTAAGAAAAAAAAACTTTAATCTCTTCCTTCCAGCTTGGATACCTCACCGTCTCACACTCACGGCTATTGATCAGATTTCAGATTCCAAAATTATTAAAAAATCAAGATTTAACAATCTCCTTCAAACTAAGGTTTTCAATTTCACACTTTTTCTTGATTTTGTTTTGATTTTAAAATAATCATTTAATTAATTTCTATAAGTTGTTCTAATTATTATGAGATAAAGTCCAAGGAAATAAATCTAATACAACATGGGAATAAATTTTATTAAAATTTCATAAATATTCTAAAGGTTGAATCCTCAATTGAAATTGTAATTTTCAATAGAAAAATTAATATATCATGTACATCCTTCTTCTAATGTCATGCTTGCTCTAATTTTTTAATTTAAGTTTTTATTGTAGTAATATTTTTATTGTTGTCTAAATAAATTTATTTAATCATTTAAATAAATTGTGACCATTTTCCATTTATGTTCTTTTAGGAATATAAAATGGAGCATGAGCATCATCCTTCAATCAAGAAGGGGAAATGAATTATATCATCTTTCCTTAAGAAACGTGATCGTCAAGAAAGTGCAAGTAGCTCAAAACCTATATTTACTGCATTGCAAAACTAAGGTAATGAATCTTTTCAGTACCTATTGTTCAAACTTTGTCAAATGTAGATTCTTCGCTGGATGTACCTATTGAGCGAGATCCTGGTAAAAGAAAGCATATGTGTGAATATGTTATTAATACAAGAGATGATATTAGACGGGTATATCTCAACGTTGGACCTTATCAACCAAAATTGGACTCGTATCCTGTTACAAAGTTTGGTGCTCAAAATTGTAGCTTTCAGAGAAAATGGTTTGACAAATTTCATTGGTTAGAGTACTCACCCTCAACAAATAAAACATATTGCTTTTATTGTTTCCTTTCCATGAGTGATATAAATATGTTAAATACTTCTGCCTTGGTCAATGAAGGATTTGGAAATTGGAAAAGGATAAACTAAGGAAACAAAAGTCCATTTCTTACTCATGTTGGTTCTGCAGCTTCATCACCTCATTCTACGTGCTTGAAACGAGCAGAGAACTTGATGAAGCCTTCTAGGCATATTGATAAAGTTATGCATGCTCAAACAAAAATTCAGAAGGAGAAAAATCGTTTACGCTTAATGCCTTCAATTATGAGTATATGTTGGCTTGCTCTTCAAGGTTGTGCCTTTAAAAGTCATGATGAATCTTTATCTTCATCAAACTCCGGAAATTTTATTGAACTGGTGAAGATTTTTCCAAATATGAATAAGGAAGTTAGTGAAGTTGTGCTTGATAATGCTCCGAAAAATGCTCAATATATTGCTCCAGAAATTTAAAAAGAAATTTTAAATATTATGGCCAATGGAGTACGTAGCATGATTCTCGAAGAACTTGGAAATAAATTCTTCTGTATTCTTGTTGATGAAGCAGAAGATATATCAAAACAGGAGCAAATGGCAGTTATTTTGAGGTTTGTGAATGATCATGAAATTTTGACTTAATATTTTTTTGCAATTAAGAGTGTTAGTGACACTACTTCCTCAAATTTGAAAAAAGAGATATGAAACAAATTCTTGGTCATAATAATCTTCATATTGAGAAAATGAGATGTCAAGGATATGATGGTGCTAGTAATATGCGTGGTACATGGAACGGTCTTCAGGCATTGTTTCTTAAAGAATGTCCATATGCCTATTATGTTCATTGTTTTGTGCATCGTCTACAAGTAGCATTGGTTTCTGTAACTAAAGATATCAGTGTTGTTCGGGAATTTTTTTCTCATCTGGATAATATTGTTAATATCATCACTTTTTCACCTAAATGTGTCTCTCAATTGTAAGTTGCAAAAAGGCATGAAATTGATAATTTATTAGCAATTGAAGAGATTTGTTCTGGAGGTGGGGTAAATCAAATTGGCAATTTTCAACGATTTAGAGCCACTCGTTGGAGTTCTCATTATAACTATGTGAAGAGTTTGATAGTTATGTATGCTGCAACTTGTAAAGTATTTGAATCTCTAATTGAACATTCTCCAAATGGAAGATCTAAAGATGAAATTCAAGGAGTCTACATAAATATGTCAAGTTTTGAGTTTGTATTTGTTTTGCACTTAATGAATAAAGTGATGTGAATTATTGAATCTCTTTATCAAGTACTTCAAAGAAAAACTCAAGACACTTTGACTGCGATTGCATTCGTCTCTAGTACTAAAATTGCTTTTCAAGAATTGAGAGAAGGTGGTTGGGAAGAATTATTGGAAGAAGTCAAACTTTTCTGCTCAAAAAATGATATTGATGTTCCAAACCTTGATTGTCCATATAAGATTGGTCGTTCTCGTGGGCAAACTACAATTGAACATCATTACCATTTTGATGTTTTCAATGAAGCAATAGATTTTATCTTGATGGATTTGGGTATAAGATTTAATGATGTGTATATAGAGTTGCTTTCTCTCAGTGTTGCTTTAGATCCAAAAAATTCTTTTGAATCATTCAATGGTGATGATATTTGCATGCTTGCAAGAAAATTCTATCTTGAAGATTTCACAAACCAAGACATTGTTTCTTTGGAATATGAGTTGATACATTATAAGCTTGATGTTGTGCAAAAGTTTCAAGTATCTACACTTGTTGAGTTGTGGCAACTTTTGTGTGAGAGTGGAAGAGCAAAAGTTTACATTATGCTAACAAAGTTGATTCATCTTATATTGACATTGCCTATTTCTACTGCTACCACTGAACGAGCTTTTTTAGCTATGAAATATGTGAAGACAGCACTTCGTAACAAGATGAGAGATGATTTTCTTGGAGATTGTATGATGTTTTATATTGAGATAGATTTCGTAAATAGTGCAGATCTAAACTCAATTATTGTTAAAAATATTTTGCTATATATATATTTATTTATTTATTATTATTATTATTTATTTTAAATAAACTTAGCCCACCATGATTAAATTCTGGATCCGCCACTGTGTGCAATGTAAAAAGTGAGTATTATTTAAAAGAAGTATTTTTTTAAAAGATCTTACTACTTTTAAGATAAAGAAAAGTGTAAAATATTTTGTGAGAAAAAAAAGTGTGAAATATTTATAAGGAAGTACTCCCTCCGTCCCTTGGTAAGAATCTCATTTGTTTTTGGACACGTGGATTAAGGAGTATTATTATTTAATGTATAGTGGGTAGTTGTATTAGTGGGTGCGTGGGCCCCATGTTTTAATTGTATTAGTGGGTGTGGGTGGGTCCCATATGTCCAAAAAATGAAATAAGATCATTTGAGTGAGACAACCAAAATTGTAAAATAGGACTCTTACCTAGGGACGGAGTATAATTTAATCAATAGATAGAAGATACATAGTCGACTCTTAAAGCTGCTTTAGTTTTAAAAGCTTGACTTAATCTTATGAAAAATAGAAAATACTAAAAAAATATTAAATTCGACAGTATTATGTAAGCCATTTACTGGGATATATTTTACAACCATCAATCATTCATTGTAAATGTATTCCTTTTGATACTTTCATCGTTTTATTCGATTTCAAAACAGATGTGGTTTAGGACAAATCTTAATATAAATTGAAATTTATCATTTATATTAATATTTGTAATATTATTCATATATATATGTACAATAAGATTTTTAATATTTAATTGGAATTTGTTATTGTATCCTCTAACTATTTAAAAACTGAAATTTTCATTTATAAGTTTGCTATGATATTTTCAAATTTTTTAGAAGAAATTAAAATATTTTATAAAACCTTATAAATGAAAATTATATTTGGTGTATAATAAGTTGGTAAGTTTTTACTTTTGTGATTATACATACAAATAGGCATCACGTCTCGACTCGATATTAACACAATATTAATAAAAGATACCGAGTCAAGTAAAAAAAAGTTGACTCGAGATTAAGACTTTTAAAAAAAAAAACTTGTTTCTAACTTTTATTGGCATTTCTTAAATAGTGTATTCTAAATGTTAATATTTAGGTTGAAATTTATTTTCTTCATTGTTATCTCAATATAAATTCTCTATCATCCACCGCTGCATAATGTAATTAAGATTTCTAAAAAAAAAATTATCGGTAACTTTTATTGACAAGTCTAGAATAGAATATTATTGATGTTGATATTTGGATTTTAATAATGGAGGATTATAGTTCAACAAGCCTAATGTAATTAAGATTTCTTAAAAAAATTATCGGTAACTTTTGTTGATTTTTCTATAATAGATTCTATTATAGACGTTGATATTTGGATTTTAATAATGGAGGAATATAGTCCAACAATCATATAAATATATTTAAAGCACAAAGAAGAAGAGAAATATTTTCTTCCCATTTTATTTCTCGATTATTTTTTTAATTTACTTTATTAATCTTATTATTCATATCAATATATTTTTTTAGAGGATTACAACTAGATACACTAAAAATCCTTAATTACTATGAAATACAAACATACAAAAATATTACTACTAACTACAAAAAGATATAGTGATATTCCAATATTACCCTTACAATATGCTGCACATAAATGTTTGTGTGCATCAAAAATTTGTGCAGTAAAAAAAAGTGTGTGCAGTAAAAAAAAGTGTGTGCAGCAAAAAAGTGTGGTGGTCCGGCGGAGGTCCGGCAGTTTCCAACGGCCGGCCAGCGGTCCGGCGGTGGTCCGACGACCGGCCGGCGGCGGTCCGGCGATGGGTGAGGATTTAGGATTTATGATTTAAATGTGTATGTGTTTAGGATTATATTTGGTATTTTACTTAATTATTTTATATGTGAGAGTAATTATTTTAAATCAATATATCTCACAATAATTATGGGTATAAAGTGTGTACCTACAAGTAATTTTTCTTATTTTTATTTACTTCCATGTAGTAATGATTAATAAATTATGAGTCTTACTGTTGAGATTGGAATTTAACGAGTTTTAGGTCACACATTACACTGTTTTTTATATAATATGGCCATGATTCTATGTAGAATGGCATGATTTTCATATCTTGCATAATTAAGATGCTACTAAGGTGTTTTGTTGAGTTTTGAAGGGTAAAACATGATCAAAAGTTCAAAGTTGGGATGAAGAGTGAAAGCGTGAAGGAATGCTGAAAAACACATGTCCACGTTGCGTAATTTTTCTGTATTCGTGTAGAAGTCCAAATTGATCATGTGATATATGGTTGGAAATACATGGAAGAGAAGATCGTTTTGGTGCACAAATTACTCAAATCGAAGTCCAATTATGAGGGATGTCCAAGTCACTATTCCTTTCTCAGATGATGCCACATTATGCAAGGTTTATCAAGGAACTCATCTCAAGGAAGAGAAAGCTTAACAGTGTGGAGACGGTAAATTTGATAGAGAACTGTAGCTCAATTATTCAGAAGAAGCTACCTAAAAAATTGAAGGATCCAGGCAGTTTCATCATTCCCTGTGAAATTGAAAAAGGACTATCTAGAAGAGCACTTGTGATTTAGGAGCTAGTATAAATTTGATGTCTTTATCAGTGTTCAAAAAGCTTAGTTTGGGGGAGTTGAAACCTACGTCTGTGGCCCTACAGTTAGCAGATAGGTCGTTGACATACCCCGAGGGAGTTATTGAAGATGTGCTAGTGAAGGTGTCGAACTTGACTTTCCCAGTGGACTTCCTTGTTCTGGATATGGAGGATGACAAGGATGGCGCGCCTCTGATCTTAGGGCATCATTCCTTGCTACTGGAAGAGCTCTGATTGATGTGTTCAAAGGAGAGTTGAGGTTGAGGGCCGATGATAAGAAAATTATCTTTTCGTTGAATAAGGAGATGTAGTGGCCTACAGATCAGCAGCAATGCAAGTCTGTGGAAGTAATAGACACAAAGTTTAAGGAGAACTTCGCCTTGTCTGATGCAGAGTTTGAGGATTTATCTAACAATGCGTGTATAGATTATCTTGAGAACTTACTTGCATTGAGTGATGCCAGGGATGAACAGAGAAGGAAGAACACTGCTGACATGGTGAATCAGAATAAGTCCACTGTTGAAAAGGAGATGAAGCATGCTGCTAAGGAAGAGAAGGATAAAAGCAAAATAATTGAAGTGGTAGAAGAGATCACAGAAACAAGCGGATCTCGTACTTTTCCTACTACTAACTCTGATGTGATGTTTGATAATCTCTTGGTTGCAGGAAAAATTGATGATCCATATCTGAAGCCTCCAAATTTACCTCTGGATTTTCATTCTTATATTGGTTTTTAAAATTCTAACTTGTTTGATTGTTTTGCTATGCAGGTTGACCCTAAAATTGAGTGGAGCATTGACAAGAAGGAATCAAGCCAGTCATGGGAGGAAAAGAATTCAAAGAGTCATGTTTTGGTGACAAAGAAGGGGGAGATGATTGGTGCAGAAAATAAGAGAGGAAATAAGTACTTGAAGGTAAGAATGCGAGAAGACTGTCCTCCGATCGATTAATCAAAAAGAGATATTCCGTCGTGACTCTTCGACGTTAAACATGAGTGCATGTTGGGGGTTGTCCCTCTCATTTTAATTGTTTTTCTATGTCTGTGTTGATGTACGAATTTTATTAGGTGTTGCTTGACTTTGGTATATACTTCTTTGCAAACTTACCTTCTCACTTCGTTTGATCTAAGTTGGGGGGGAGTAACGTACATACCTTGTCTTGCAGTGCCGAAATAGAATTTTTGGTCGATTTTTTTACAGATTTTTAATATTTTTTATTTATTTGAGAATGTTGAGTGTTCGATTTTTTGTGATTTTCCAATTTTTGTGTTTTTCTTTGTTTGTCGTTTGTTGGTCTAGTGTTAGTGTAGTCGATTTATGGTTCTCTATGATGATTTTCTGATTTTTCTTAGCACTTGATTATATGTATGATTGTGTTTGAGAAGCGATTTGATATTGTGCTTTGATATTGAGATGCTTGAAGTTTAATTATATGCATGGAAGATTAGCTATGTAGCTTTATTAGGATTGCTAGTTCATTCCTATAGCCATGTGAGATTTGAGCCTTTTGAAATCATGACGAATTGCATGATTCAGTTTATTCTTGTGAGTGTCGTTCATACACACATATTCTAGAACTTGGCTTTGTATCTTGCTTGAAGCTACGTGTTTAATTAGACACTAGGAAATGATCTTAGGCCATCTTTGTTATTTATTAGTCACTAGCCATATTATTTTCCTACCAATTGAAATTATCCGTAGTCAACCCTTTTGAGCCTAAAAGCCTTATTTGTTGGAAGCCTATGTGATTAGCCAATTGATCCTTTTGCTAGCCTTTGAAAATTACCTACCTCGTAGAGAGTTGAAGGAATCAAGTTGTTGTCTTGTGCTGAAGTATATAAGGAGAAATGAGTTGGAAGTGATGAAGATTGTTGGAGAAAGTGGCTAAATTATTGCATGAAGAGGTAGTACCTGAAACTGGTATCCTGTAAAAAAGGGTAGTGCCTGAAACGGGTACCCTTGTTTGAAAAAGAAAAAAAAAGAAAAAGAAAAAAATTCAAGTAAGGAAGTTGTGTTCAAAAGTGGAGGAATCAAGTTGCAAGAATCATTGAAGAGTATTGAAGAAGAAAGAAGAAAGTGAAGCTGTTTGTTGAAAAGTTGTAAGTCTTCTTTGATTCTCTACAAGTGATTGAGTCAATTTACCCATATATTCCCTACCTTTACCAAAGAGCTAACGTTACATCCCTAATGCAAGACTTTTGTGATCCTATTGTCGAAATTATTCCTTTAGTCAAGAGTTGAGATGATTGCCAAGCTTATGGTTACACGTGTGTTTGAATTGATTTTGAGTTTGAACACCTTATCCTAAAGTGTATATCTCACAATTGAGTGATGAGCGTAAATACTACCCGTGAGAATGGGTGGATGAGCATTCCGAAAAAGTGAAGTAGTTGATTTGAATTGTATGTTCTTAGAAGGATGGTATCTTAGTATTTGAAGTATGATTTTCGAATTGTTATACTGTCTAGGAGGTGTTAAACTGTGAAATTTCCTCTCAATTACTCTATTGGTTTTCTATGTCGTTGCATCGGGACGAGCAACAGGTAAGTTTGGGGGTTTGTTGAGAGTGGAATTTCACATGTTTTAGGTCTCACATTACACCATTTTTATAGAATGTGGCCATGATTCTGTGTAGAATGGCATGGTTTTCATAACTTGCATAATTAAGATGCTACAAAGGTGTTTTGTTGAGTTTTGAAGGGCAAAACATGATCAAAAGTTCAAAGTTGGGATGAAGAGTAAAAGCGTGAAGGAATGCTGAAAAACGCATGTCCACGTTGCGTAATTTTTCTGTATATAGAAGTCGAAATTAATCATGTGATATATGGTTGGAAAGAAATGAAAGAGAAGATCGTTTTGGTGTAAAAATTACTCAAATCGGAGTCCGTATGAGAAAGTTATGCTCGAACGGTGAAGTCGCGCACTGCAGTCTGCAGCTTGGCAGACCGCTTGAGAAGCAGCTCGGGGCGATCTGCTGTCGCTCGACAACCAATTTTGGCCGAGCTGGGGTCCTATGGAACCCTCTCGGCGTCAGCTTTTCACCTGTATATGGCTTGGCACCAACTCGGCATGCCCATAGGCAGCTCAGCTCGAGTTGAGTGCCGAGCGGCCCAAAATCAAGCCCAGACGAGGCCTGTTCGATTGTGCACTGTATTTATACCCTTGAGATCGCGTTTTGAAGCAAAGAAATCGTCGAAAAAATAGCTCTTCATCAGTCCAAGACATAATAGGGGAGATCAACATATAATTGGAGATAACCCATCCACCATCCATCAATTCCTCACACTAAAAACACTCCATATCAGATTCACATCTGATTTCATCTTCCATCCATCTTCAAGTGGTTCCAAGTGCTAATTGAGGGAGATCGGACAATCGGAGAGACGGAGAAGGAACGCAGACTTGTGCTTACGCTAGGATTTTGTGTCTCTATTCTTTTCTTTCCTTTTATCTTGATTTATGATATGAATTACATATCCATGAGTGTTGATTGTAACCTTATGGGCTAATTTTCTTAAACAGATCTAGGGTTTGATGGTTTGACTTGATTGATTTGGGAACCTTAACCAAAGATTGTGATTTTATGCAGTGGATATTTTGATTTTACTTATTTTATTAAGACTTGCTTATCTGCTTCGTAACGTCTTCATAATATTTTCATGACATCTGCTATAATGCTTGAATTATTATGTTAGCTTGTGTGCGTTCATGGTTGATATTGTTTATCTGTTAGGGATAGAAGTAGTTCCGCTATAAATACTTTAATTCCATGAACTGTTAAATCAAATACTTGAATTGTTTAGTGGAACAATGTAATTAGACATTCAAGTAGGAAGTGATTAGAACCTTATAGTAATTCTAGATAATATCTTGTTAGTCGAACTTACCATCCGGAGGTATTGTTGTTTCCTTTGATTAGTATGTAGGAATAAGGCTTGGTAATATTCGCGCACTTTAGGATTTAAACCAGAATATACATGAATGAACAATTGAAGGTCTAGTAACCCGAATTAATTGGTCTATACCTGATACCTTAGAACTGTTCGTTGTCTTGATTAGAACTTACTTTATTTTTATTGCTTTTAGTTAATTCAGTATTTAATATTTCAGCAATTAGATAATTAATTCACAAAACTTTGGAAATTGGTTACTTAATTTTGATTAGGTAGTAATCTAGATTAAATAAATAATTAGCTGTCTCAGTGGGAATTATAATTTAACTTAGGTACTTGCTGCTACGATTAACATCCTTATACTTGAAGATTAAATTGGAGTGCGCAGAAAATGCCTATCACTTACTAAGGTGTATCTGGGATACCAGTGCACCTGTAAGATTTAAACTGCTAAATTTCATAATAATCAATAGTTTTAAACTTGGTGGGTCAAGCAACTCAGTAGCCGGAGTCGGGACGACTGAACATTATGGCACTTCTTCTTACCTGACGTCGGTGTCTTAGCCGGTGCCTCAGTGGTAGGAGAGGACTCGGTTGGGAGAGAGACAGCCTCTGGAACTATAGACGGGGCGGGTGTCGGTGGTGAGCTCACAGGCGGAGGAACTGGGGAGAGCTTATTAGGGCAGGTGTCGGTGGGGTTTTGGGAGGAGAAGAAGCAGGGGAAAACGGGGAGTTGAGACTGAAGCTGCAGACCGTGAAGTAGAAATGGGAGCCGCCGGTGGAGGAATTGAGATAGGAGCCGGCGTGGTAGGAGGGGGTGTTGGCGTCGATCTGCGAAGGGAATTCTAGGGTTCTTTAAATTTGGGAATCAAGGTTGAAGAAGATATTTACAATGAATCTAAGACATAAATTTTTTCAATTTCAATCGGACCTACTTTAGAGTATGCTTAAATTGTATTTTTGAATTTGTTATATAACTACTTAAAACTTTTACATTTTAATAAAAAATTTTAATTATTAAATAATTCTAATTTTAAAATTTTTATAGTAATTAAATTTTTCTCGTCAAGTATTGCATAATATTTTTAATAAAAATATTTTGAAATTTGAATCTTTAATTTTCTAATTTTTTAGTAAAATTTATTTCATATTTAATTAAAATAAAAAATTATCTATTATATATTTAATGTTTAATTAGTTTTAAAAAAAAATCACAAATGTATGAGTAACAACATATTCAAATTATATATGTTGCTTCAAAATAAATTAAATAGAAAATATATTATATTATACATAACATATATTGTCATATGTTTAAGAAAAAAATATTACAACAATTTAAGACAACATATATTGTCATATATGTTGTCTTTGTGCGTAAAAAAAAATTACAACTACAAATATTGTTATATATGTTGTCTTATAATAAATTACATTAAAAAATAACATGTTTCACATCAAATTAAGACAACATCAGTCAATATGTGTAGTCTTAGTGCATGAAAAAATATTTAAGCCGACATATATATTTAAGACTACATATATAAAGCATACGATAACACATATTTCTTATCTATGTAGTCTATTTACTGGTGTCTTAATTCATTTTTGTTGTAGTATTTACACCCCCCATTTTGCTAAATGTACCTCACTAAAAATAGAAGATAAATATATAAATTACTAAACATACTCTTTACCCTTTTAATTTAATTAATGAAACCCCAACCTTTATAAACTAAATAATCCTAGAAAAACAAAAGAAAAAAAATGCTGCTCCCTCATGAAAACTGAGGTCGCGACTCCAATAGAAGAGAAAGAGAGGAAGAACGTCGAACACCTTCTATCCATGCCACAACGCCTCATCAAACATGTCAAGTAAGTACAATTTTGTCTTTGTTATTTCCCTTTTTCATTCTGCATTTGCCACAAATTCTAACGTTTCTTTTTGTTACAAATTTAGAATTTAATCATGGATAAATTTTGGTTTCTATGCAGTTTGATCACATCTTCCAAACAATTCAACCTGTTCGGTTACACCATTAGAACACGTTGAATTTTACAGGTTTCAAAGGCAGAGATCTCATTCGACTAACTTAAGAAAACTATGGATTGAACTTAACTACGAACTAAACATTGTATAATTTAATTTCACAAATAAATACTAACCTCAATGTCCTCCATCACTACAAAAAAAAGCCTTGAATGGAGATGGTTTTAGAGACGGCTTTTAATGGTTTGAGATAGTTTTTGAGATGGTTTTATGGCTGTCTACAATTTGTGCATAGCTAGAATAGAGATTGTATTAGAGACAGTTTTATTTTGAGACAGTATTTGATACGGTTGTAAATCGGATCGGTCGGTTTAATTTGACACGGTATTAGAGACGGTATTTTACCGTCTCAATTTTGAGACGGTTGTAAGCCGGACCGGTTGGTTTAATTTGAAACGGTATTAGAGACTGTTTTTACTAGCTTTGCAAAAATGAATGGATCAAGGTTTGAACCATGGCTACCATGCCCCGACTGAGGCTCGAGACCACTAGGCCAGCATCATTTTTTTTCGCCAGAAGTTGTTTATTTATTTTAATTTATAAAAATATTATAATTTCAAGCCTTGAAGAGGATTCAAACCCGGACGTGTAGGCATTTAGAGCCCTTATGGGCATCATGTATGCCAACTTTGCTAGAAGTTATTCTTATTAAGTGTTCATTACACTATATATGTATACATACACTTATTTCTGTTCATGATGGACATGGTTTGAACCTCGATTCATTAATTTTGATAAATTTAATGGTTAGAAAGGGCTTTAGAGACGGCTAAAAATCGTCTCTAATTGAGACGGAAGATAATCGTCTCAAATACAGTCTCAATTATAAATCAACAATAGTTTGAGACGGCAAAAAATCGTCTCTAATTTGAGATGGCAAAAAGCCATCTCTAATACCGTCTCAATTTAAAACTGTCTCTAATATCGTCTCAAATTGAGACGGTTTACAATTGAAATGGTTAGAAACTGTTTCAAAATTACACGATTCGGTTCTCTAGTCTGCCGACACATTCCGTCTCTAAAACCGTCTTAAATAGAGACGGAAAAACTCTGTTTCTAATTGAGATGGAAGAAAACCGTCTCTAATACCGTTACAACTTAAAACCGTCTCTAATACCGTCTCAAATTAGAGATGGCAAGAAACCGTCTCTAATTGAAATGAAAAAATCGTCTCTAATACCGTCTCAACGTGAAGCCATTTCTAATACCGTCTCAATATTAAATTTATTATTATTGACGAATAGTCAACGAGAATGTCATCTCTAATTCTAAAAAGTCGTCTCAAATAGAGACGGCTAACACACCGTCTCTAAGTTTGGTCTCTAATCAAAGTTTTTTTGTAGTGCATGATTATTGCCAGTTTGTGATCATTATTATTCTCCTTCATGATTACTGCTTGTTCCATTACACTACGATGATGAAAAATAATGAAAAATTAATAGGGTTTATAGTTCATAATTATAGTTCTATAAGATTTGGGTACATATAAAAATCGTATTGAGGTACGCATAGAAATTGTGAGAAAGATTAAATAAAAATATTAGTTAATAATTATTATAAGAATATTTATGTATTAACATGTATATAAAGATAACTTAATTTTATAGATTTATAGATAGGGTATGGTTAGAAAAATCAAGAATGTAAATATTCGCGATCTAATTAATATTCACCCTTAGATTATAATTAAATGCTAACTTTTAAACTCTTACACTATATTTCATAATAATCATTATGCACACTTAGATTATAATAAAAAACTAACTTTCAAAATTTGATAATTACTATTATACCTTACAATAAATGGCTACAGCAGGTGAACCTCAAATTTATTATTAAACCTTTTTATTTCAAGCTCTTCACCTTCCCCGCAATAGTCTTAAGAATCATTTAACATTTTCTCAAGACCACCGCCATCCCTTACATTTGAAAACCCTTCAAGAATGATAATTCTGTTTTGAAGAGTTAACTATTGTGATGCTAGATAGATTTTTGTTTACTTTTGAAAATAAAATATTAGAATAAATTGAGGGCTCTTTTTTAATGTATTTCTTTCAGATGCAAGCATTATAGAAGGAATTGCAAGAAGATAGGCTATTTGTTTGAATGAAACATTTGCATCATTATTATCTCAGAATGGATGGGTAGAGTTCTTATCCTTTATGTATGGATAGGGAATGGTTTATATAGCCCAAATAGTAAATTTATTTGTTTATATTTGAGATTCAAGTTATGCTGGAAATTGTGAATTGTACTAATATGATTATGAATTTGATCAATGAAAGACATAATTTTTAGGTTGGTTCTCCAAAAGAGAAAAAAAAAGTATGAAAGAATTTACATTGGAACTAACGATCAAAACTTTAAATATAACTCAAATACTGTTGCTAACAAATCCATTACGTTTTGAAGTCCCCCAAATAAGTACTATAATTGATTTGTGATCAACCACTTTAACTTTTCAGATGAACTTTCACTATTGTTGTGTAGGTTGTTTTGGATAGTGTAATCGAATGATGATTTATAAGTGAAAGGTTTAGACCCAATTATCTCTCTAAAATCCAATATGTAGTTCTTTAAAAATGAGTATAAAGCAAGTCAATTATGTTTAATCCAACATGTAGTTCTTTAAAACTAAGTATAAAGCAAGTCAGTTAAAGTGGATTCGTTGAGGTGTATCGAGGACCTATTGAATCTTTTGTTTTTATATTCTGAATTTTTTTACTGAATTCGTTTGTAAAATGGGCTGTTTAATTGTATGAGATTAATGGGAGCCGATTTTTTTCTATTATTTTGCAGGCGAGTCGACATTGATAAAAATGAGGACCCGAATAGATGCAAACTTGGATTATTCTCACGCCACGGTATGGAAGCTTTATTAATCATTTAATTGTTGGTAATCTGCGTTGGTTATTTGACGTTTTATTTTATTTTTTATAAAAATGTGAAGACATAATCCAACCATTTTCTATTGTATTACCTAACTGCTTATCTGTAGCTTACAAATAATGCATAGTTTAGTTTGATATTTGGTTGTCTTGTATTATATGCATCTTATAGGTCTCATAGTCATTCACTGTGACAATGAGAAAGAATTGGTAGTCTGATTTTCAGAAGTGATGAATTCAGCTATTAGATTCACACGTCTGTATTTATTGAATATCTAATCAAATGTAAGATAAATAAACATCAAGGAGTAGAGAGGTAATGAAAATGGGAATTTTATTTTATTATGCCATATCATGGAGAGTGTACAATGACTATCATTTATAGAAAAGCAAAATAGCAATTACACGTATTATGCTGAAATCATGAATTAATCACAATTAATTTTCATAATTGTGAATTGATCTCAATCAATCTCCATTGACGTTATTGTGGTGAGCTGTATATTCCATCATCCCCCCCTCAAGTTGGAGGTGCCTTGCAACCCCAACTTGAAAACAAACTGCTGAAATAATTGACCTCCAAGAATTTTGGTAAAACCGTCTGCAAGTTGAAGCTATGAAGGCACAAAAGTAGGAAGCACAAATCCTGACTTGTATTGATCCCGCAAAAGGTGACAATCAATTTCCAAATGCTTAGTACGTTCATGGAATACCGAGTTTGCAGTTATATGTAAAGCTGCCTGGTTGTCACAATGTAGTGGAATAGGTAGTGGAGGAGAGACATGAAAATCCCTTAAGATGTAAGAGATCTATTGTAATTCACAGACTGTGGAACTTAGTGATCTGTATTCAGCTTCAGCGGAAGATCTAGATACCGTAACCTGCTTCTTACTCTTGAAAGAAATTAAACAATTGCCAAGAAATACACTATAACCTGTAACAGATCTCCTTGTATCCTTGCATGTTGCCCAATCTGCATCACAATAAGCCTTTAACACCATGGACGAATTGATGGATAAAGTAATCCCAAGTGAGATGTTCCCTTTAAATATCTCAACACATGTAAAGCTGCATCCCAATGAGAAGCGTGAGGTGAGTTAAGAAATTGACTAAGCTGCTGCATGGAGTAGGTGATATCAGGCCTGCTCATGTTCAAATACAGTAGTCTCCCAATCAATCTCCAATATTGATCAGGCTGTGGTAAAGGTGTACCACCAGTAGCAATGAGGTGTAAGCCAACTGGAAGAGGAGTACAAGCCGATTTTTGCATCCCGTTAAGCCTACATCTGACAAAATATCAAGAATATATTTCTTCTGAATATGCTATATGTAAAAATCCTTCAATTCATCAAGGAAATTGCAGAACTTATAATGTGAACATCATCAACATAGATCAACATGGCTAGAAATTCTCCGTTTTTGTGAAGTGTGAAGAGACAATGATCATGCTTGGATTGAACTAAGCCAAATTCTGCCAGTTTATGACACAATTCCAAATTTCATTCTCTTGTAGCCTGCTTCAAGCCATATAAGCTTCTAACCAATTTGCAAACCTGGCCTTTTTCAGCCTTCACATATCCTTGAGGAGGATGCATGTAAACTTCCTCCACCAAATTCTCATGCAAGAAAGCATTGTTGACATCCAACTGATGCAAATGTCAACCTTTCATAACAGCAATTGATAAAAATATCCTAACAGTAACAAGTTTGGCCACAGGTGAAAAAACCTCAAAATAATCCACTCCTTCTTGTTGGTTGTAACCTTTGGCAACCAATCTGGCCTTGTATCTCTCCACTGTGCCATCAGGTTTTCTCTTGATTGTATACACTCATTTGCTACCAATGGCTTCTTATTAGGTGGCAAAGTGACCAATTGCCATGTGTTGTTGGATTCCAAAGCATCTAATTCTTGTTGCATAGCTTTAATCCAAACTTTTTAAGTGGCTGCTTGTCCATAATGAGCAGGTTCTTTTTCAAGAAATATATTGGTAAAGAAAGCCTTTGCTGAGAAAATATAATCTTTATGCCATGCGGGAGGTTGTGTATTCCTTTTACTCCTTCGATCTTGTATCGGAACTGATGGTGGGTTAACATTTATTTCAGGAATATGATCCAATGCAACAGTAGAATCAGAAGGTTCAGGTTCAGAAACTCTTATATCTTGGAAAGAATGTTTTTGTGTGGGGTGTGAGTCATCTAGAGTCCAGTGGATGTCTAGATGCTCTGGAAAGATAGATGGGTTATTGGTAGGGCCTTCTGTAGTGAATGGAAAAATGTGATCAAAGAAGATCACATCAATAGAAATTAGGAATTGACTTCTATCCAATTCATACAACTTATAACCCTTCTGACCTTGAACATAACCAATGAATATGCATTTATGAGATCTTTGATCGAATTTTCTGTTGCGAGGCTGTGTAGCGACAGCATATGCTAAACAACCAAACGGTTTTAACCTTTGATAATCTGCTTGTTTACCATAAAGCCTCTCAAAAGGTGTACTCCAGCCTAAAAGTTTTGTAGGCAATCTGTTAATCACAAAAGCTGCAATAAGAACTGAATAAGGCCAAAACTTGATGGGCAAATTGGCTTGAAATAAAAAAGCTCTAGCCATCTCTAGAAGATGTCGGTGTTTCCTCTCCACTACCCCATTCTGTTGTGGTATGTAGACACAACTCTTTTCATGTATGATTCCTTCCATTTGGCAGAAGATACGTATGTCACTACAGAGAAACTCAGTACCATTATCTGTTCTGATTCTTTTAACTAGCATACCATGTTGTCTTCTAATCATACTAACAAAGTTTTTTAGTATTGTAGGGACTTCATTTTTCCGTTTCATGAGAAACACCCATGTTCCTCTACTGAAATCATCCACCAAAGTAAGAAAATATGGTGTATTAGTGAGACATTCATCTCACAAGTCCCCCATACATCCAAATGTAATAATTCAAAACTCGTGTGATCAGTTTGTATGCTATTACGTGGAAAGGGTATTATGTGTTGCTTCGCTTTAAAACAAATTTCACATGTATGTAATTCATCAAAGTTGTCTTTATTACATATTTTGTGAACAAAAGGCAAATGCTTTAAAATGCCTAGTGAAGCATGACCCAATCTTCTATGCCATGTTTCTAAAGTTACAGAACAAGCATGATCTATATCCTCCTTATTTCCCTTCAAAATATATAGATTCCCTTTCAAGTTCCCTTCTGCTACTATTTCCTTACTCTGAGGGTCCTGTAAGGACCATGTAGAACCAAGAAAGACACATTTCAAACCAGTATCTGAGCATAGTTGAGCAATTGATAATAGATTATACTTAAAGGATGGATATATAGCACATGTTTCAAGGTAATTCTAGGTGATATCACCACTTCCCCTTCATAATACGCTTTCTTGATACTACCATCAGGTAAACAAACTGAAACTTTAGTGTTGACAGTTGTCATATTTCTCATTAGGGTGGCATCAATATACATATGTCTACTTGCTCCTGTATCCACTATCCAATGTCCTTCATCTCTACTATCAAATGAAGAAAGTGCAGAATGTAAAGTGGAAGGATTTGTATTACCTGCAGAGTCCACAAATTGGGTATAATTGAAGGTTTTCTCATTCTTTTCTTTGATGGCTTGAGTAAGCTCCAAAAGATAGATGAAATAGAACCTGCAGATCAGGTCCTCCACCATGTGCCTTTTTATCATTTTGTGCCTAGGATCGATTTTCAAAAAAGGCTCTTGATACCATATTGAATATCTAATCAAATGTAGGATAAATAAACATCAAGGAGTAGAGAGGTAATGAAAATGGGAATTTTATTTTATTATGCCATATCATGGAGAGTGTACAATGACTACCATTTATAGAAAAGCAAAATAGCAATTACACGTATTATGCTGAAATTAGGAATTAATCACAATTAATTTTCATAATTATGAATTGATCTCAATCAATCTCCATTAACGTTATTGTGGTGAGATGTATATTTCATCAGTATTCAAAGTATATATGCACAATGGTTTTATGTGTTGCACTTTAGAAGTGCACTTGCATGCTCAATTTTTGTAATCTTTGTTCATGGGTAAATAATATTTTTAGGTTTCTATTCCTTAAGGTCATCAGATGTTTATCTCTTATGTGCATTTCACCCTAACATGATTTTAAATTTTCTAGATATTTAGTCAAATAATTGCAGCCATTGATGTTGGCAGGAATTTTCTTCGGGGGCTCAATTTCTTGGCAACATAATCCCTTCGTCCCACCAAAAGGTCTACATTTTACTATATTAGATGTCTTATTCAAATATTTTAATTTTTCCGTTTGAGTAAAAGAGTCTCACATATAGCCCACCACAATACTAATTTCATACTAATATCCATTACAAATATCATATAATAATAGTCTAGGGTGTTCGGTACGGAAAATGGTACAGATTTTAAAAAAATCCATATCGAAAGTTCGGTACGGATTTTTATAAATAAAAAATCCAATACCGTACCGAATTCGGTTCGGTAACGATACGGTTTTTTATAATTCGGTACGGTTCGAAATGGACTTTCGATAATATTTGGATTGGTACGGTTCGAATCGGTGCGGTTCGGTGTAACGGATTTACCAAACAAATTCATTTACAAAATTTTTTAATTCTGTTTATTTTTAAAATAAGATGTAAATGTTGATTTATAATTAGTGATTTTATAAGTACATTTAAAATAAATTAAAATATTAAATATAAATATATTTTAAATTTTATTTAAAAAAATATTATAGCTAATACTATATACAAATAATTATTTAACATACTAATCCTATAATATTATATAAATAAAGAAAAAATAAATTTATGGAAGTAAGAATTATGCAAGATGATCAAATTTTATAGAGTATAAATTATTAAAAAATATAAATATTATTTTAGTAGGAAGAATTAAGTTTAAGTAGAATATAATACTTATTTTTTATTATTGAGTTTTAATAGGGTATAAAATTTTATTTTAAAGTATATTTGTATTCGGTTTTTCGATGCGGTTCGGTTTGGTTCGATTTGGGTTTCGGTACGGTTCAGTACGGTTTATCAGACGATATCGAAATTCATACCGTAAAAATATTTCAGTTTGGTTCGGTTCAGAAAAGTCAATTAGTCAACAAAATTTTGTTTATTTGTAACTTCTTCGATTCGATTTCGGTATGGGTTTGATAATATACAATTACCATGCATAACCCTAAATAATACTCCTTGATATATCTATTACTCCCTCTGTCCATCCTCAATGTATCTATTGGCTTTTTGCACGTGGATTAAGAAATATTGTTATTTTATGTGTAGTAGGTAGTTGTATTAGTGGAGGGTGTGAGACTTATATTTTATTTGTATTAGTGAAGGGTGTGGGTCTCATAGTCCAAAAAGAGAAATGGATAGATTAAGAATGGACGGCCCAAAATGGTAAAATAGATAGATTGACAGTGGACGGAATGAGTATTAAAAAAAACAAATAAATGAATACATTGAAGGTGAACATGGGGAGTAATAGTAATTACATACTCCCTCCTCTACCTCACAAAAAATTTTAGTTACCAAGTTTAAGAATATTTATGAGAGACTCTCTTGTGAGACGAGTTTTTTATAAGACGGTTGTGAGACGGGTTGATCCATTATTAAAGTATGATTATCATATAGGTAAAGTATGCTTATTTGTAGTTAAAGTATGTCAATATTGAATCATATTATAACATCCTAAAATCATATTTTAATTCATCATTAATCATACTTTACAAAACATACCTTAACAATCATTAAACATATTTTATCTATATAATAGGCATACTTTAACACGTCTCACTAATGGTTTCACATAACTAGCGTCTCACAGGAGACTTTGTCAATTATATTTATTTATTTTACTTATATTTAGGGAATTAAAATATAAATTTTAGTTACGAAGTTTAAGAATATTTATTTATTCTACTTAAATTTAGGGAATTAAAATATATTAAGGGTTTATTAAATTTTTTTATATTTTCGTTTTTAGGTGTTAAATTGTTTATATGACGAGAAAATGATAAATGTAATTTATTTATATATGACACATGGAGTAATATATAATACTATCAAGTATTTCCTCTGTCATGTCCCGCATTAACGTTGACGTTTGTTTTTGCACGAAAATTAAGAGATATAATACTTTAATGTATAGTGAGGTGAGAGAAATAATATTTAATGTAAAGTAAGTAGTTGTATTAGTATTGTGTGGGCCCTATATAGAATAAATAAATATTTTGTGTGGGCTCAATTTGACAAAAAAATAAATAAATGTAAACCTTATTAACTTTGCACAAATCAAAATGGAAAACGTAAACCTTAACGTGGGACGAAGGGAATATAATAGTTACAAAGATATACGAGTAACATTTAAAAAAAATAGTGTCATTTTATTTTAAATTCGGGTGTCTTTAATAAAAGTTCGGGTGGCAATAGCGCCACCCTTTTATTTATTAAGTTGATATTTTGTGTATCTGGGTGTACACTTGCATCCATATTTGTATACATTTTTATTTAATAGTATATGTTTGTTAATAATTGTATAGTACTTTTACATTCAGTTTTTTACTAAAAAAAGTAACAGAAAATTTGCTAACAAAATGTCTGCATTTTTATTCATTAATGTAGTATATTTTTATTTATAAACGTATAAGTTTCTGATAGCGGGTGCAAGGTGCACTCAGGTGTACAGAATAATTTGCCTTATTATTTGTCAATAACTCTATGGAGACAGAAATTGTTGAGTATATTTGGGTTTTGATATATATGTTAACAAGAAAAAATTGACAAAAGATTATGGGAATGAAATTTGAGTCAAGGCAAAAGTTATACCCTTTTTTCCTTGAGACGAAATTGTCCACTTTGGTGCTTAATAGCAATCTTCTTGAAAATACTTCTTCCGCCACCTTGAAAGAGGGTCTTTTTTCTATTTTGATTGTCCGCTTCAAAGAGAGTCATTTTTTTACACACATGGGACCCACACACCCACTAATATAACTAAAATATGGGGTCCACTCTCCCACTAATACAACTACCCACTACATATTAAATAATAACTAGCATTCGAACCCGTGCGTTTGATGAGTATGTTAATTCATGAATCTTGCGTCTGGATTTGTGCTATTATGAAATGTTTGAAGTTTGAAATCGGTTGTAAACTGATAAATATTGTGAAAAGGCATGAATCAGGTGTTGTTGGAGCTATTTGAGTAGTTTTTCGAAGGAAATTGGAGTGGAAGTGTTGAAAACTGAAGAAAGGAAGTCGAAGACATCAGATTGGGAGAAGCAGGAGTGCGATTCGACCTGAAGGAGGTCAATTCGATCAGCCCTTCAGGTCGAATTGGCAATACAACATGTACAGAAGGTGAATTCGACCACGACAGGGGGATTTGACCTGGGCATTAGGTCAAATCGAGGTCGAATCGATTGGCGGAGATGACGATTTGACCTCGTCACGTCGATTCGACCTGGACAGTTGGTCGAATCGAGCAGCTGGGACTTACAGTGTGTTGATTCAACCTACGATTCGACTCTTGATGGTCAATTCGACCTGTTGCTGAGGTCGAATCGATGCTCGGGAACTTACCATATCCGTATTTTTACACCATCATTGCGTATGATCACTTAAAAATCCCATGCCAAGCCCAGGAGATGTGATTACAAGTATAAAAGAAGGCTTATGCAGCATCATAGAGAGACAACTCGATCAAGAAGACAAGGAGACGTAGAGTTGAGAGGAGAGTCGATCGTCCATCATCCGGAGGGTCTGTGACAGAGGTTCCGCTGGAGATTCAAGTAAGATTGGTCCAACTAACCATGATTGTTCTTAGATCAATCATGGGCTAGAGCCGCTTCGGTAATTCTAGGGTTATGAAGGTTTCATGAGTTAATTAGTCTTTCGTGTGTAAACTCCATACAACACTACTTGTGATTTATTTTATATAAAATTACGCGTTTTTAATCCATACTCACGGTTGTTTTGTGCATCAATAATTATTGTGAAGAGTCTGGATACATAAATCGGTTATTGGTTGAGTGCGTTCACTGTTGAGCAGAGTTTTATGTTATAATTCTAAGTGAAGGGATTACGAAATCTTATTGAACTATCTTATATAAATACTTGTTAATTGAATCATATTCGGGTTAATAAGTAGGATAAAGAGTATAACTTTATAGTACCTATAAAGGGAGATCAAATCGGGTTAGAGTACTAAGTGCACGGGAAATAATTGATTATGATAGTACCTAGAAAGGGGGGGGTAAAATATAGGTCTTACTCCGAGGATATTTACACGTGTCATATACATATTTACTTGTGTCTATAGAGTGAATTTGCATGGTCTAGTGATGCGTCCATAAACCACAAGGCAGAGTCAGACACCGTCATATGAAAAATGAATTAATAAGTAAAATTGGATTACCTGACGAACTACCTACTATCTTACTTGATCACAACCTACTATCTTTTCTTCTTGTTATTTCTATTTGCTATTTCAATATCAAAACCATTATAATTACCAACATAGTCATAATTTACTAGAACATAATTAAATTGATATTTATCCGTCCCTTGGGTTCGATATATAACTTGGTCACCTTCGAAACAACGATTGATATCCTTCATACTTGAGGATTAATTGTGTGTTGAGAAAACGTCTATCAGCATTGCACGAGACTAAAGTGTTCTGATATTATTTAAACCATCGGAGGAGAAGATTAAATCATGCATTTTAGATAAATTATTATATCTCTACATTTTATAAAATATATGTATATTTTCGCATAGAATTTATCAGAATTAGAAATTTTATGCAATACAATCTCTCAATCCATGCTAGTATGTTCCTTTTTAGCAGTAAAAAGATTAAGAAAAAATTTATTTTAAATATATAACTGAAAGAAAGCAATGGTAAATATTGAGCGTTTTTATAAAATAATTATATTTTTTTAACATAATAAATAATGATGTTTATTAATTATGTAAGATACTTGCTTATTTCGTAATACTCGTACTCATGTATAAATAAATAATTTCAAACATGTTTATCAATACACGTTGATTACACATAACCATTTAAAATTATTAAGATGTTATAACTAATAATATTAATTATTAATAATTTAATAATCAAGAAACATGCTATGTAGACTCTTACCATTAAGTAGTGGTAAATATTGAGTGTTTTTATAAAATTATTATATTTTTTTGAACATAATTAATAATTATGTTTATTTATTATGTAAGATACTTGCTTATTTCATAATACTCGTATCCGTGTATAAATAAATATCATCTAAAATTTAATATTTTTAAATTATTTCATTAAAAAAATATATTATGATACTTATACCCGCCCTAAACCAGTTTATCAATACCCAACTACTCATATTTTTACCCGTTTTATTAAAAAAATATAAAATAATTTAATTCCGTTCCAAACTCGTTTATCAATACCCGTTGATTACACATACATACCCATTTAAAATTATTAAGATGTTAGGACTAATAATATTAATTCAAAATTATTAATAAAGAAGAAAATAATTTAATAATGAATTAATTGTTAAAACTACATTATAGTTTCAAACTACATTATAGTTTCAAAAAATACATTATAAATATAATTACAAAAATAAATCATAATATAAATTTAATTGTTAGTACCATAAATAATAAATTAAATTTTGCTGAAATAAATAAGAGGGAAATTTAAAATCTTAAAATTAAAATTAATTAAATATGGTATCATTATGACAAAAATTAAATAAGGTATATTTTAAATAAGGTATCAAATCAATGGCCAAGATCTAATCTCATAATTGTGATGAATGGATGAGATTCAATAATGTGATGAATGGATGAGATTCAAAATGACTTATAGTAATCAAATCCAATGATGTAAATTAAAAATTGACTCAATTTTAACTTTTTCACTTTGCTATTATATTATTTTAGATACTCTTTAATCAACGTGCACAAAAGTAAAAGACCCTCTTTCGGGCGGATGGAGGAAGTATAATGACTCATATCTTATGATAATAGCACTACACATAGGGGTGAAAAAAATACCGAAAAATCGGTATACCAAGCTTGTCGTATTGAAAATTACAGAAAAATATCGAATTTTTTAGGTATATTAAAATTTTCGGTATGGTATGTGTAAAAACAAAATTTGTATTTATTAAATAATAAACAAAAAATGAATTACAATGATAATCCAAGATGGATTGAACTTGAGAATATGACTAAATAGCTTCTATTTATCCTCTGATTCCTATCTTGAGTTGACTTCTTTACTTCATCAATTTTCGGAGCCGGATCTTCGCATGAAGCTTGTCCGTACTCGAATTTGACTTGAAGAACGTTTGTCCGGATCTTCGCATCAAACGTTGACTTGAAGATTTATCGCGAAGAACGCCGTTCAATTTGGTAGAACACCGTGGACTTCACGAATATTGCTGGATGAACTTGATTTGAAGAAACGTTGAATCTGAGGGGCTCCGCACATTGATCTCAGATTGAATGGCGTTTCTAGATTGATCTTTGAAGAAAAACTTGATCTTCGTAGAGTTTCAACTTTCTTCAGAATTCTCCGGATTTTCAGGATTTTCAAGAGTGTTTGGAATGAGGACTGAAGACCCTTATTTATAGGTAGAGAAAATAACCACTTGTTAGATATTCTCTCCCTTAAAAGATATGTCGGACTTTTCTCCTTTAATTAAGTCTGCTGGACTGAATACGAGTCTATTTAATTTAATTAGGTCTGCTGAATTTGACTTGCTGGACTTGTTGACCTGAGTCAGATCCACTTGACTTGGATTGAACCCATTTGACTTGAATTGAGTCCATTTAACTTGAATTTTGGCTCAAATAATTATATTAAGTATTAATTATTTTTTCATTTATTTTAGAAATTAATTTATTTAGATTCCTTAATAAATAAATATTTAATCAATATTCAATATATTTTCCTTTGCATTTTATTTATTAGACAATAAAATTTAACTGCTTCCGAATGCCTCATTCTATTTTATTCACTGAATTTGCTCTTGAATAGGACAAATTGCAACAATTTTTCCATGCCATGCACATCTTTTTTTATTTGGCCCATCAAATTTTTTAACTCTCTTCCTTTCTTTCTTTTTCATTTGGGCTTGTCTCCAAATTTTTATAGCTTGGCCCATTTCCGACTCATGAATAGTTACGTGAGTTCATCTTTATCTTTGAAGAACATGATCCAAATATTCACTCCATATCTCAAATATTAACATATCGAAGCCATGGAATAATTTCAAATCTGCATCAAAATCTATTGCAATGAATCTTAACAAATACTCCCTCATTTCCCAAAGTATTTCATACTTTCCTTTTTCATCATCCCTCAAAGTATTTCACATTTTATTTTTACTAAATTTGGTAAAAATATAATTATAATAATACTCATTTTTTACACACATCCCAATATAATACATACTTTTTCACATCTCCCAACAACTTTACACACCTCTCAACAACTTTGCACACCTTTTTCATTAAATCAATTAAAAAATATATTCTCTTTCTTACTTTATACATGAAAATACAAAATTTTTTTAAACTCCGTGCACACCAATACGTGAAAGTGCACACCAATACGTGAAATACTTGTTGGAACGGAGGAATTATACACTTACTCCCAATACTTATCCAATGAACATTTCAACCAATATATAAGAAAGAGTCCTGCCTTCAATTTTCACATTAGTTTATGGAATATAAGCTAATCAAGGCTGATTTTTCCTTGCAGGTTCTTGCTTTCCATAAGAAGCTTCAAATCTCAGGGCTATCAGAGGCTTCAAATATCAGAGGATAGGAGTACAGACGAGCGGCTTAAGGGGGTTTCCTTCAACATCACGGAGAAGATTTTTTTCCACAACTGCAGGAGCAGGCCTTGGCGGTGTTCTTGCAGCACAGGAGTTTTCGGCGAGGAGAACAATGTATGGTGGCGGGACGCTTCGACAAAGGCAGCATATGGTTGTGACACTTCGACGATGCAACTTGACGACGGAAATCGGAGCTCAGATCTCGGCGGCGAAACTGGCGACTGGCATCATGATTTCCGACAGCAGTGGATAACATTCGACATTCTGGCAGCGGCAAGATGGATCGTTCTTCTTTCATGGCCGGCAAGCGAAGCGGTTGCGCCGCGTTTCCGGCTAGTGGTGAGGCTGCGATTTCAGTCAACGGGCGGAGGAACATATCTGCAACGGAGGGGAGCATACACGATTATGGCAATAGATGATGTTCACGTTTCCGGCAGCGGGATTCAGCGTCGCGGCTTGGTGGCATCGCGGCGGCAATCGCCGGATCTGCGGTGAAGGCTGATGTCGCGCGAGGTTTTCTAGTGATGAGGCAACACAGCGACGACAGTGTCTCCACCGAAATGAAACTGATGGCGGCGGTCGCTTGTTCGCGTAACGTCGACGCGATGGCGGCGGGCAGATCCATCGGGGAGGCTTGGCATTGCTGGACTCCAATTTTCTGTGAGCAAGAAGTTCTTTTCTTTTGGCAAGGAGAGGAGTGAATCCCTTCTCTTTTGGAAGAAGTCCCGTCAATTTCTTTGGGGGAGAAGAAAGAGTTGACCCATTTGAATTTTGACTTTGTCATGGGCCAATTTAATTTGACTACCACTTGGCCCAATTAACTTGATCAGTTTAGGTTTAATTGATGGATACAGCTCAACTTTCCATCTTTGCATGAGGCCGTATTGGAGAGAAGATTTTTGCATTATTGGCTCCATTCAAATTGGGTAAATTGCTTACCGATTAATCATTTCGGCACTGGGACTTTAGCATGAGTACACTGCGATCAGAAATTAATATTCCCCTGTGAAAATTTGGGCTTTATCCCTCAAGACTTAAATTAGTTTTAATTCATACTTTAAGTTTAAGTTAATTAAACTTAGAAGCATGAATTAATTTTAGGGTGGATCATGCAATTGCTCGTCTCATCACCCCGACTTCTCTCGTCATTGCAAGATTTTTTTTATTTTACTTCAAAACTACAAGAACTTGAACCTCTTCTACCATTTCAAGCTTTTGTATCTCTTCACTCAAATTTGCATTTAACCGCCATCTTCTCCTTGTCAATCTTTGCTTTTCAACTCAATCATGTTTTAATTTGTTGCTTACCTCACAGACTTGATGTAAATCTTTTAAATTATGGCTGAACTTAGTGAAGTGTCAAGTTGCCTACGTACCTCTTTGCAGCGGATCAAGTCATAACGTTGTTCAAAGGGACATGATTTGGTTTGAATGAGGTGTGCCATGCACAGTTTATACTCATGCGGGCCAGAAGTAACATGCAGTTTATGTTCATATGTCATGGAGCGTTGAACTTGAATTTATACTCATGTCAATGAGTCTTGAACTTAAATTTGCTGACAATTTATACTCGTGTCAAGGAGTGTTGAATTTAGCTTGTAGACAGTTTATACTCTTCCTGAGGAGTCTTAAACTTGAATTTGCTGACAATTTATACTCGTGTCAATGAATTTTGAGTTGAGATTTGTAGATAATTTATACTCTTCTCATAGAGTTTTGAATTTGAGGTAAAAAGTTTAAGCTCGTATCAAGGAGCATAACACGTGGAGAGTTTAGTCTCTTCTCAAGGAGATTTGATTTGAATGAGACACTTTAAACTTGTATCAAGAAGCATAACATGAACAGTTTTCGCTCGTGTCGAGGAGCATTGACTTGAGATTTTAGATAGTTTTAACTCGTATCAAGAAGTATAACGTATGGAGAGTTTCCTCTCTTCCCAAAAAGATTTGATTTGAGTTAGATAGTTTAAGATCGTATCAAGGAGCATAACATATAGAGAGTTTTGTCTCTTCTCAAGGAGATTTGATTTGAGTTAGATAGTTTAGGCTCGTATCAAGGAGCATAACATGTAGAGATTTTCGTCTCTTCTCAAGGAGATTTGATTTGAGTGAGACATTTTAAGCTCGTATTAAGGAGCATAACATATGAACAGTTTTAGCTCGTGTCAACGAGCGTAACTTGAGAGATTTTAGATAGTTTTAACTCATATCAAGGAGTTTAATGAGGACAGTTTTCGCTCGTGTTGGGGACCATTGACTTTATTAATAGTTTATTGCCCCCAATCGTGGGATACAATATTTTCTTTTGCTTTAACTTCATTTCTTTGGATCTTTATAGACACAGGCAACTTTGACTGTGATTCCTCCTTGAGAGGCTCGTCGAAAGACATGTCCCAAACTCATAGGAGTCCTTAACTGAAGGCAATTCGAACTCACTTGATGATATACTCAACTGCATGTCATGTGCTCTTGTAGCTAGTTCTTCAAAAGTCTTTTGGCTGGATTCCTTTAAGGATGTATCGCAGACTCCATTGCATCCCTTGAATGCATATGTTGATGGCAGAGACTTCAGACAGTTGATCTTTGCAGTTCAAGCTTAGATTTCTCCATCGATTAATATAATCAATTGATGGCTCTTCTTTCCATTGGCAAGTGTTAGTCAATTCGATCATACTAACAGTCCTTCGAGTGCTGTAGAAGTGATTGAGGAACTCTTTTTCCATTTGCCCCCAACTGTCGATGGAGTTTGCTTCTAAGTCGATATACCAATCAAAGACATTTCCTTTCAGTGAGCGAATAAATTGTTTGAGCATGTGATCATCAAAGGTTCTAGCATCATTGCATGTCTCGACGAAATATGTTGTATGTTGCTTTGGATTGCCTCTGCCGTCGAATTGTTAAAACTTAGGAGGCTGGTAGTCAGCTGACATCTTCAAGTTATCAACTCTCTTTGTATATGGCTTTTTATAGGCAACAAAAGATTTAGAGTTCACTTTAAACTTGTCTTTTATCGTCTCTAGTACGATGCTCTTCAGTTGGCTCATAGGAAGCATTCCGTCAGCTGAAATTTGTATTTCTTCCTCAACTGGATTTATTTCAGATGGATGGTGCTTCGTGGAGTCCTCCTCCTTATCTTCATCCTCAACTCGTTTCTCATTTGCATGACTTATCTGTGCTATCTCAATCTTTTCCATCAATTTGGATATCAACAGACCTTGTTCTTGGCTTTGTTTGGTGAGTGCAGCAAGGGACTGAGTCAAGCTTGCCAGTTGTTCTTCGACAGACGAAGCATTTATTGCCATGGCAGAGGCTACGAACTTTTGAAGAGTGGAGATGAGAGGTAGAAATTGTCCCACCGGGAGTGCCAAAATTTGTAACAATAAAATTTGTATTTATTAAATAATAAACATAAAACGAATTACAATGATAATCCAAGATGGATTGAACTTGAAAATATGAGTAAATAGCTTCTATCCATCCTCTGATTCCTCTCTTGAGTTGACTTCTTTACTTCTTCAACTTTCGGAGCCGGATCTTCGGATGAAGCTTGTCCGTACTCGAGTTTGACTTGAAGAACATTTTTTCGGAAGGGTCAAGCCTTTATTCGGATCAAACGTTGACTTGAAGATTTATCGCGAAGAACGCCGTTCAATTTGGTTGAACACCGTGGACTTCACGAATATTGTTGGATGAACTTGATGAACTTGATTTGAAGAAACGTTGAATCTAAGGGGCTCCGCACCTTGATCTCAGATTGAATGGCGTTTCTAGATTGATCTTTGAAGAATAACTTGATCTTCGTAAAGTTTCTAGTTTCTTCATATTTCTCCGGGTTTTCAGGATTTTCAAGAGTGTTTGGAATTAGGACTGAAGATCCTTATTTATAGGTAGAGAAAATAACCACTTGTGAGATATTCTCTCCCTTAAGAGATATGACGGGCTTTTCTCCTTTAATTAAGTCTGCTGGACTGAATACAGACCTATTTAATTTAATTAGGCCTGCTGAATTTGACTTGCTGGACTTGTTGACCTGAGTCATGCCCACTTGACTTGGATTGAGCCCATTTGACTTGAATTGAGCCCATTTAACTTGAATTTGGGCTCAAATAATTATATTAAGTATTAATTATTTATTCATTTATTTTAGGAATTAATTTATTTAAATTTCTTAATAAATAAATATTTAATCAATATTCAATATATTTTTCTTTGCATTTTATTTATTAGGCAATAAAATTTAACTGCCTACAGTATGTTTGCCGTAAAAATTTTGGTACGGTACAGTAACATGTTTCAAAAATTTTTGGTATTTCGATATACTGAATATATTTTCGATATTTTGGTATTCGGTATCGGTATACTGTATCATGAATACCGAAAATTTTTATATTTATTTTTTAAAAAATTAATTATTTATAATACTATTTTTAGTTCATTTTTTATAATTAAAATTTATACATCTAATTTTAAGTACAAATGATCTATATATAAATTTTAAAATTTTATTTAAATATGTTATAATTTAAATAAAATTTAAAATTTATTATTAAGTATATGTGTAAATATGCATCACATTTATTCATATATATTTTTGTTAAATGTAAAAATAAACCCTAATACTTACAAATAAAAATATGTTACACTTAATATTAGAATATAGTGTAAGAAAAAATTAATACATTTATATACTTATTTTTTAATAAATTAGTAGTTGATTTAAATATCATTTAAATAATTATTATGTCCATTGGTTGTAATATAAAATGTGTTAGAATATTTTATTTTATTTTTATTATTTAATTAAAATAAAAAAGGGTATGAGTCGGTATATTGATTTTTTTCAGTATACCAATATTTCGATATGAAACGGTATGTAAAATTTTTGGTATAAATCGGTATAGTATAAATATCGACATGATATCGGTATAGGATTAGATTTTACTTAAATTTCGGTATGCCGAAAATCAGTATACCGAAAATTCGGTATCGGTATCAATAGAATTAAATTCACACTGAAATTTTCAATATAGTATCAATATTTTTGATATACCGATTTTTCTCATCCCTAACTACACAAATCACAAGAACTACGAAACAAATTAAAGGACTGTGGGTGAAAATAACAATAGGAGAGAGTGGGTGAGGCAAAGGATCAAGAGAGAGGACCAAAGAGACTAGTGATGAGATGACAGAGAGAGAAAACAGTGTGGGTGAGATGGATAAAAGTTGTGAGAACAGGTGAGCGAAGCAGAATGTGAGTATGGAAGTACAGCGGAGGATTGTGAATGGTGAGTAGTGATTAGAAAACCGGACCGAGGTCAAACCGGTGACCTTAACGGTTCAAGGTCGGACAGGTCCAACTGGTCCGACCGGATGATTCAACTGGAAAAATAAAAATTATACATGTTTTTAAATTTTAATAATATTTTATTATTTTACATATAATTTTTTATTAACATACTTAGTGTACATGAAAAATAATGGATTGAAAGAGTAAAGTTAAATGTGAAAATAAAATGATTTTTGAATTTTAATTTATATTAATATCTACTTTAATTCAAATTTACTTTGAAATTGAAAGAAAATTAATTAAGAATATTAGAATTGAAATAAAAATAAAAATAAAATTGTTAAATTTTTTTTTTGTTGACTTAACTAATATTCATTCAAAACATTTTTTTCAATCATTTAGATACAATTAATCAAATAAATTTATTTATTTCAAAATTTGGGTGATAAATTACATGTAGTCTAGTGTAAGAATATATATTTATAGGAGGGATAAGATCCCACATTAATTAATTATAAGAGAGAAAGAGTTATTGGACCTCTATATATAAAGACCACCTTTTCTCCCTTTTTTCCCACAACTTAAAGATCCCACGTTGAAAACTTATTAAAGAGAAGGATATTGTAATTCTATATATCTTGAGATGTTGACTCTCAAATTAATCAACAACTAGGATATCAATATAAAAATTTAAAAAAAAATTACAACCGGCAGTTTTCAGTTTGACCTGTTCAGCCGGTTATTCCGATTTGAACCGGTTCAAATCGGTTTTCCCCAATTGGACACAAAAAATAGTTTTTAGGGTGCAATTGGACTGGTTTCAGGATCGATTCCTGGTTCGACCAGTTGAACCGGCCGATCCGGTCCGGTTCTCTAATCATTGATGCTAAAGATGATGTTGGAGTGTCAATCCCTCTACTTTATCAAATATGTTCTTTAAGCGTTACACTTAAAAAAAATACTTTTTATATACCAATGAAATTTACAACGAAATTCAATTTGTTGGTAATTAGCAACGGATTGGCAACAAAAATGACATTTTTCTTTTAGGAACGGAATGCAAACGGATTTATTCTCTATTTTACCGACGGAATGAATTTCATTGGTAATTACCAACACATTAGCAAGGAAATTATTATATAAATTACCAATGGAATTATTAGCAACGATTACCAACAGAATTGAATTTCCGTTGCTAAAAATTTACCGACCATCACTTTACCAACGGATTCCGTTGCTAATCCGTTGGTAAACCAATTTAATAATGAGATTAAAGTTTTTACCAACAGAATATTCAATTGGTAAAAAACAGTTTTTTATAGTGTTATTAGCTGAAAGTACTTTAACTTAAAATTCTATCTTATATCTATGGCCAAATATGTACTAGTACAAAACCCGCGTATTATGCGGGACATAAAATTATAATATTAAGAAATATTATAATTTATTGTCAAAAATATTATAATAAAATTAATTTTTTTATTAATTAAAAGAATTAAAAGAAATATCAAAAAAATAATTTTTAAATCAAAATCTTATCAAAATAAAACTCTCACTTAAAAGAAATTAATCAAAAGAAATTTTTAAAAAATACAAAATTAATTTTAAAAAGAGAAAAAAAATCTTGTGTATGACCGTCTCACGATAAAACTATTTTATACTTTCATAATTAGTTATCATTTTCTTTTAAAATGTTATCACTTTTTATTTTATTTGTATTATAAATTATTTGAACATAAAATAATTTACTGCATTATTATCACTTTTCATTAATTAAGTAGCACTTTCCTACTGAAATATTATCACTTTTATTTATCTCACAAAATTTATTTAATGAGTAAGACTGTTTCATAAAAATCTTTGTCAAAAAAGAATGATAATAAAGGAAATAATTATAAATAAAAAAATTAATACTATATGTTTTAATATCAAGGATTAGAAAATATAAATTTAATTTATCAAAACAAAAAACAAACAACATTAAAAATAAATTAAAAAAAGTAACAAAAATAATCAAAATAAAAATCTAAAACTATAAAGAAAAAATTATACTCCCTTCATCCGCTTCTAAGTTATCTATTTTACTATTTTTGGCGTCCGATTCAAAGGTATTCATTTCCCCTATTTAGTACAAAAGTACACAATATGACTCACCACTTCCCTCTAATACAACTACTCACTTTACATATAATAATAATACTCCTTAATCCACGTGTAAAAAAGTAAATGGATACCTTAAAAACGGATGGAGAGAGTAATAAACTAATACATATATATTTTTTAAAAGAAATTAAGAAAAATAAAAAACTTGATTAGTAGAAATTTAATAATAAAAAAATACAATTCATGTGAACGAAAAATCAGTAATATATATTTTAATCTAAATAAATAAAAAAGAATAACCCTTAATTTACCTTAAAAGAAAAAATTATTTAAATATTTATCTCAGGATCACATTCATATTCAAAACTTAAAATAGATATACGTATTTATCTTTATTAAATTTTAAATTTTATAAATAATTAATATAAATAATTATTAAGTAAAAATAGTGGCACTTTTAGCAAGATATACATATGAATATAAATCTCTTCCTAAATTATATAATAAATATATAATTATATGAATATAATAAATATAATTAATAACTAAAAATTAAGAAAATTATGACACCTCAATAAAATATAAAAATTAGTAAATGTATTAATAAAAATAATAAAAAATATTAAATATTAGGTTAAAATAAATTAAATTCATAATACATGAGATTTAAATTCATAAAAGATTTTGGGTTTTCTTTTAAAAAAATTATTATTTACAACTAAAAAAAACGTGTAGCATAAAAAAAATATAATTTAAAAAATGTGAATCTGTCACTCATGAAGAAAACAATATAACAAAATTAATATATGAATCAAATAAAAAAATTATATATATATATATATATATATATATATATATATATATATATATATATATATATATATATATAAAAGAAGAAGTTGCAAATGTACGTATAAAATTGACTAAATAAATTAAAATAAATAAATTTAATATACTTATTAAAAAAATAAATAAAAATATAAAATCAAATTAATTAGAATTAGAATAGCTTAAACGATAAAAATATGAAAAAATATGGTATATATTTGATTTTTGAAGAAAAAATTATAGAGAAATTAATATAGGTAATCAAAAGAAATTGAAAAAAAAATTAAAAAAATATGAATTTGTTGATTTTTAAGAAAAAATCATACAAAAATCAATACAAGCTTTATTTGAAAGAAATTAAAAAAAATTATGAATGCATACATAAATTTGACTAACAAATTAAAAATAAATTTAGTACGCATATTAATTGAAAGAAAAAGAAAAACTAAACAAACGAAATCAATCAAAAATATTAAATTTGACCTGTTAAAAAAGTCATAGTAAAATTAATGTATATATTAATCAAAAGAAAAAAAAATACAATGTATTAATAAAAAAAATAGAGAGTTTAGGATTCAAAAGTGAAAATTTTAATACATTCATAAAAAAATTTGGGGTTTTTTCGTAAAAATTCACAACGAACCAAAAAAAAAAAAAACATAAAAAAAATTGGGGTTTTCTTGTAAAAATTCACAACGAACCAAAAAACAAAAATTATAATAAAATCAATATACGTATTAAATTAAAGAAATAAAAAATTAATATATACATTAATATAAACAAATAAATAAATTATAGTTTAAAAAATATGTAAATTATTAAGAGAAATTTATGAAGAATCAAACGAAATAAAAAAAATAACAAAATCACATACCATCATTTCTTTAAAAAGCTTCAAGAGAATAATTTGTGTGTTTGAAGTGAATAAATTGAAAACCGTATTTATAGGTATAGAGAAAATTAATTTTGATTTGATTACATCCAAATTTAAATATTAAATTAATTTAACTATTTATCTTAAAATAAATACATGTATTTATCTTCATTAAATTTTAAATTTCAATAATATAAATAACATAAATAATATTTAAATAAAAATTGTGGCATTAATTTATATATATATATATATATATATATATATATATATATATATATATATATATATATATAATGCGGAATCATTTAATTATTATTCATATTTTTATAATTAAATAATCCGTATTATATATTGTAACAACATTAATTAAACAGAATTTTTTTCTTATAGCTAGATAATTTCATTCATCAATTTAAAAAATTTGCAACAAATTATAACATTTGACTTTTGATAATGTAATGTATAACTAAAAGTTAATATATATGTATATATATTTTAATTATTAAAAAGAATCTTGACTTGTATTTTTTTAAATGTTACTTTATAACATAATACAATTGAAAACATTTATTCTCCTCCTGTCTATCTAAAAAAATGTGCAACCACATATGGGCAAATTTATCTCTTTGTTGTATATTTATATAGTTGTTAGTATTTTATTTTTTTTCATTGTATTTAAATACAATTATGATCAAAGTATGTAACACTTAGTAATAAATTTTTAATTTTTACTGTTTGTCTAAAATAAATATCAATTATATATAAAAAATCTCAATTGAACAACACGTTAGAGGAAAATGACTTTGTTATATATATATATATATATATATATATATATATATATATATATATATATATATATATATATATATATATATATATATATATATATATATATATATATATAATTTTTTTATTTATGGAAAATAAGGTCAAACATTTTATAATTAATTAAAATAAAATTATTAAAATATTTTAAATAGTTATTATATATATATAAATATATGTAATAACATAAATAATATTTAAATGGAGTACTACATTTTACTCATGATTATGGTTTAGTATTTCTTAAATAACTATATAATAATAATACTATTTCTATTAATGGTTATTTTTAAAAAACTAATGTAAAACATAGATATAATATAAATAAAATTAAGGGGACGACTATTTGCACCCCCGAATCTACTAAATGAACCCCACTAATTTATATATTTAAATTATATTTATGTGAAAAGACGTAAATACCCTTATATAAATAATAAAATAAAATTAATCATGACAAACCCAATTAAATTTCTAGATACACCCCAATTAAAATTTTAAATGTACCCCATTATTATAATCAATAAAGGATGAACTCTAAACCCTAATTCTGTACCTGAGTATAATCATTGAACAAGAAAAAATAATGAAAACTGAGAAATTTAATTGGGGTTCTAACAGTCGTTGGATTCAAAGGTTGATGAGAATTCCCAAACTTGTGAGATGGTAGGAAAGGTGAAATAGGGTGAAATATTTGGGTAATGGAGATATTTCCAACAAACTCCGGTGACTTGACAGCGGTGGTGGTGGGCAGTAGGGAAAGAGGATGTTGTTGACGGTGGTAATTAGCCGTGAGAAAGAGAGAAGTGGTTGGTGATGTAAATTATGGTGATGTGAATGTTCATTAGATGTTGAATCATGTAATGAAAGTGAAAGAGATGATTATGTTGATGTCAGAGACCGCGAGGAATGGAGGCAAATTGGCACTTGATATACATGATAGGGGACAAAACAGAGGAGAAAGAATGTCTTCTATTCTCTCACGCCGTTCAGGTGGAGTATATCCGTTCACGAAAATGGAGGCTGGAAGATTTCCTCGTAGTTGAGTGTAAGAAAGATCCAAATGTGTGAGGAAAGAAGAGATGTTGAGGGGGAATTCAAATGAGATATTCACCATTGCAAGCAAAGCCACCCTTAGACTGGTCATGTTTCCAAACAATCTTTTAATATCAAGGCTAATCTGCTGGGAATAGTCCGAAGTCATGATCATATCAAGCTCAACTAAATGATAGTGGCACTTGATTCAGGTGGATTATATCCGTTCGTAGGCCTCCATGAAAATCGAATGACTCCTACTGGCCGCAATCTCGTTCCAGAGCTTCACGCTGAAGTCGCTCCGTCGGATAGTATGGCGGCGACGGTGGTGATGGTGAGGGGAAGACTGTGGCTAATCAATTCGGATCCAAAATTCATAGGGTTGAATTTAATTTAATTGGGGTCTATTATAACTAATCTTATTTTATTATTTATATAAGGGTGTTTACGTCTTCTCATATTAATATATTTTAAATTTATATATTAATGGGGTTCATCTAGTAGATTTTGGGGTGCAAATAGCCGTCTCCTAAAATTAATTTATACATAATATTCTTTTAAATATTTATAAATTTGTAATGAATTTATTAATTTTATTTTTATTTAATTTTATTAGTTTCAAATTATATAAACAACTAAAGATTTTTTTTATAATTCATATGTCATAATTGAACAATTAAGATATACTCTCTCCATTCCGTTTCAAACTTTACGTTTACTTTTTACACGTAGATTAAGGAATATAATATTTTAATGTGTAGTGAGGTGAGAGAAATAATGTAAAGTAAGTATATGTATTAGTGTGATGTGTAGGGCCATGGAGAGAGAAATAATTAATTTGTGTGGGTCTCATATACTAAAAAAAATTTAAAGATTGAAATGAGACACCCAAATTGAAAACATGTAAAGATTGAAATGGGACGGAGGGAGTATGCAAATAAATAAATATTAATATACTAAATTTAAAAAAATTAACAAATATCTACAAACTCAATTTTAATGTTATTTGATATGAAATAATGATTTAACTTAAAGAACTTGAGTTTTCGATTATATACATGAATTAGTTTTTCAACCCCTTATTCTCTAGAGGTAAATCGATTCAATAGTACTTGAATCGTCGATCCTCTTTCACTTGAAGAATATTTGAATCAATACTTTAGAGGTAGATCGTATACTTGAATCGATTCTTAAGAGGTAATACTTGAATCGATTTTTTTCCTCTTGAAGAATCGATTCTTAAGATGTAAATCGATTCAAGGATCCTCTTACTCTTGAAAATCAATTTTTAAGATGTAAATCTATTCGAGAATACTTGAATCGATTATATTTCTCTTGAAAAATCGATTCTTAATAGGTAAATCAATTCAAGAATGCTTGAATCAGTTCTCTTCCTCTTGAATAATACTTGAATCGATTTTTTAGAGGTAGATCGAATCTCTACTTGATTCGCTCTATTGAAATAAAATTTTATATAATTTCATAAATCAATTCTCTAGAGGAACTTGAAGAAAGCTCCTATTCCTCTTGAAGAATCGAATGTGTGTATTTAGAATGAATAGCCAAAAAGTCTTATTTATAGGTGGTGTGAGAGAGAATATTATATGGAATATTTTTTTCCCTTTATATATATATGATTTAATTTGATATTAATTAATTTATTGTATTAAATGATTTAGTAATTAATTAATAATATCCAAATAAATAAATAAATATTAAAAATTTAATCATTATTAAAGATAAAAAAACACATTATTTAAAAAATAAAATAATAAATAAAGAAGTTAATTAAAAGTAAATAACGAAAATATTACAAAAAGTATTAAAATTTTCAAAAATTGAGAAAATTACACGTCATATAATAGGAGGAGATATTTATTTACGATAATAATTTTTAAATAAAGAGATTAGTATCCACATCAATTTTATTAATGCAATATTTTAGATATGATGATATTATCCACGCCAATTTTGTTAATGCAAATATTATTTGAATGTGATTAAAATCAACATATTATAATTATAATATCAATAGTAATAATAGATTTATTTTTAATTTATTTATTATTATAACAATCAAATGAATATATTTTTAATTTATATTTTATTCTTAATGTCTGTAGTATATTTTTAATATATTACCTTAGATTTAAAATTATAAAAAACTAAAGAAAATAAATTTTGTAATTCATATGTCATAATTGAATAATTAAAATATATATAAATAAATATTAATATACTAAATTTAAAAAATTAACAAATATTTACAAACTCAATTTTAATATTATTTGATATGAAATAATGATTTAACTTAAAGAACTCAAGCTTTCGATTCTAGACATGAATTAGTTTTTCAACCTCTTATTCTCTATAGGTAAATCGATTTAAGAGTACTTGAATCGTCGATCCTCTTTCACTTGAAGAATACTCGATTCAGAGTACTTGAATTCTCTATAGGTAAATCGATTTAAGAGTACTTGAATCGTCGATTCTCTTTCACTTTAAGAATACTCGATTCTAGAGTACTTAAATCGTCGATCCTTTAGGTAATACTTGAATTGATTTTTTTCTTAAAGAATCGATTCTTAAGATGTAAATCGATTCAAGAATACTTGAATTGATCCTTTTACTCTTGAAAAATTGAATTTTCAAGAGGAATCGATAAAAATCGATTTTTAATATGTAAATCTATTCAAGAATACTTAAATTGATTCAAGAATACTCAAGAGTTAAATCGATTCAAGAATACTTGAATCAGTTCTCTTCATCTTGAAGAATAATTGAATCGATTTTTTAGAGGAAGATCAAATCTCTATTTGATTCGCTCTATCGAAATAAATTTTTATACTTTCATAAATCAATTCTCTAGAGGAACTTGAAGAAAACTCATATTCCTCTTGGAAAATTGAATGTTTGTATTTAGATGAATAACCAAAAAGTCCTATTTATAGGTAAGGTGAGAGAGAACATTATATGGAATATTCCTTTTCCCTTTATATATATGATTTAATTCGATATTAATTAATTAATTTATTGCATTAAAAGATTTAGTAAATTAATAAATGATACCCAAATAAATAAATAAAATATTAAAAATTTAATCATTATTAAAAGGATTAATTACTCCAAGGTACACACTTTGTACCTCTAATTACTATTAGATACATTGATTTAAAATAATTATTATATATAAAATATTAAAGTAAAATATCAAATATACCCCTAAACTCATACACCTTTAAACCACAAACCCCACCCACAGCCGGACCACCACGGACCACCTGTCGGACTGCAGCCGCCACCGGACCACCGGCCGATCGTCGGACCACTGTCAAACTGCGTGGGCGGCCGCCGAAAAATGTCACCGGCCGCCGCCATCGGAATCTGCCGCCGATCGCCAGAAAATGTCGCCGGCCGCCGCTGCTGGAATCTGTCGGCCACCAAAAAAATCGTCGGACCGCCGCCACTGCCGCCGGAGCTCCGCAGGACTACCACATATTTTTGCTGCACACTTTTTTTGTTGCACACAACATTTTTGTGCAGCACATTTGTAGGAGTAATATTGGAATATCACTATATATTTTTGTAGTTAGTAGTAATACTTTTGTATGTTTGTATCTCATAATAATTAAAGGTTTTTTGTGTACCTATTAGTAATCCTCCCTTATTAAAATAAGAAACACGTTATTTAAAAAAATTAAATAAGGAAGTAAATTAAAAGTAAATAAGGAAAATATGAAAAAAGTATTAAAAATTCAAAAAATTGAGAAAAGTTTCTGCTATAGGATACTTAATATATATATATATATATATATATATATATATATATATATATATATATATATATATATATATATATCATACTAAAAAATATATATATGAATAAGGATAATAAAAATAATTAATATTAATAATTAAAATAATTGAGAAAATTTGTGGTGATGACATCTTATCAAAATTAAACTCTCCTTTAGTATATTAAAGATATATAAAATCCATATAGTATTATTCGTACTTGTTACATTTAAAAAAATTATTAAAATTATTATGCTAGATTCCAAAATAATTTATTAACACTTGCGGGTCTAGATAACAATTGAAAAGTGTACTAGGAATTTGATCAGTTAAATATGGATGATTTTAATATAAAATAGATTAATTAAATTAAATTAAGAGAGCATTTTAAAATAAATATTAAATTAAAAATATAATATCAAAATTAAAATAAATTCAATAGAAAGTTTGAGGTCTAAAATTAAATTAAGATTAAATAGATTAGTTGAATAATAAGAAAAATTATATCACCAAAATATAAGTTTATGTAAATTAAATTAAAATATATTAATTGAATATTGATGGAGAATAAGTATATTGCGTCAAAAATATCTTTTTATATTTGTTAAATTTATATTGTTAATTAAAAAAAATCTATTATTATCGTAAATATGATCAATCGCTAGACCAAAAGTATTAAATGGATACTCAAAATCAAAACTAAATAGTTTTTGAAAAGAATAAAATTAAAAGTGTCACTTACTATGGGGTACATGAAATAATGCATAATTGCTATAAACTACATGACTCAAAGAACTAATACTCATAACTACACAATTATGATTTTGATACCATAAATACCCCTATGTGTTTGCACATTTTGTTTAGCACAATTTGTTTGATTAAATTGTGCAAAATTGATTTTTGCACAATGGTTTTGCACAATTCTTAACCTAAGTCGTCTTTTAAACGTATTCCGATTCCACATAGAAAATTGTGCAAAATTGATTAAATTGTGCAAAATTAATTTTTGTACAATTATTTTGCACATTTCGTAACCTAAGTCTTCTTTTACACGTATCCCGACTCCTCATAGAAAATTTTGCAAAATTGATTAAATTGTGCAAAATTGATTTTTGCACAAGAATTTTGCACATTTCTTAACCTAAGTCGTCTTACACGTATTTCGACTCCTCATAGAAAATTGTGCAAAATTGATAATAGTTTTGCACATTCTCATAACAAATTACATTCATAATGCAAATATGTCATGTAAATAAAAAATTATACATCAATCGAGAAAATTGCAAAATCAGTCACACCCGTCACGATCCCAATTGGGTTTGGTCCCAATAATCTTGACTTTAGTCCCAAACATTTTTTTAGCAATAATGGTCCCGCCGTTAAGTTTCCCATTATGTCCGTTTGCAATTTTGGTCCCACTGGACTAATCCTTAAATACTGGGACCAAAATTGCAAGATTCTTACAATTTTGGTCCCAAAGCACCTGTACAATCCATTTTTTGCGGTGAAATTGGATAACTTTTGGCGCCCAATCTAAAACCTAACACCCATCCTATTATATTCTTATAAAGCCACTTATAAAACAACTCAACCACTTATAAAACAACTCAACTCAACTCAATCACATAAGATAAGATCATATCATAAGTAACATAAAGCAAGAAACTATGTTTACAATCAGTCACAACCAACATAATTCCTATCCTCCTCCTAAATCATAGTATGAATCAACATAAATCAACAAACACGTAAACATAGTTCAACATTCATTAAAGTAGCAATGATGAATGATATTTTCACCTAGATTTTAGTGTCTTTTTATGTCCATTTTCATAGTATTTTATCCGTATTTCATGTGTTATTTAGTTGTGTTATGTGTTTTCATAGAAATGTGTGAGAATGAGCTTAAACGTATGTAAAACAGGTGAAAATGAAGTAAAAATAGAACGGGAGCTGGAACGAGCAAGAAACGGGCTGCCGAGACCCAACTCGAGTTGTAAGGTGCAACTCGAGTTGCCAACTCGAGTCTAGTTGGGGTCCAAAAATTGTCCAGAGACCCAACTCGAGTTGCAAGGTCCAACTCGACTTGCAACTCGAGTTGAGAGAAGGTCGAGTTAGGGTCCAAAAATCGTTTAGAGAGCTTACTCGAGTTGCAAGGTCCAACTCGACTTGCAACTCGAGTCGAGTAAGGAGCAGGGCAACGACCAAAAATTGTACAGTGAGCTAACTCGACTTACAAGCTACAACTCGAGTTGCTAGCTCGAGTCAAGCTGCCTTCTATGGGATTTTCAATTTCAGAACCTCGCAACACGATCGAACAGGTGGATGCACGAGTTTCCAACAAAAGTCGAGCCAAGTCTACTCGAGTTACACACAACATAGCTCGACACGAGTTGCAACTCAAGTTGGATAAGGCCAACTCGAGTTGCATGTTTTTGGGCCAAAAATCTGGATTTTCACCTGCCAATGTGTGTAAGTGTGTGTAAAAAACCCAACTAATGCTAAATTCGTGGCCCAACTTGGAGAGGGTATAAATAGCATCAAGTTCAACATTTGAATAGAGATTGGAGATTACACCAAGGGTTTGCACCAAAACACATAGATCACACACCATTCTCTCCATTTCACACCATCATCTTCATCCATTCAACATCCATTCCATCTATCATCATCCCACAATCAAAACCTTCATCCAATTGAGGAAAAGAAGTAAGGAAGAAAGGAGAATTGCAAGGGGAAGAAGAAGATCACCATTGGAGACATCCAAGGGAGTTTTCATCCAACTTTTGTATTGAAACCTTATTGTTTCATCATGTTTTGTAAGGATCTTAATGTCTATGTTGATTTCCTTTTGAATATGGTAGACTAATCTCCCTTGTGAGATTAGCAACATGAGAATTGTTGAATAATTTTAGGATTTGTGTATTTAAATTCATATGTTGATTGGGTTAATCGATTTTCTATCATTGATGCTTTAGATCTTGATGTTTATGATGATTTGTGTGGTTTGTTGTTTTAAACATGTGATTAGATTGAGAAGTCAATTGCATATTTAGGATAATTAATTGAATCATCTTGTCATACACATCATGTTCATTATAGATCTTAAAGAGATAGAGATGTCCTTTAGATTTAGAACCCTTTGATAGGACATCTAATTGGTTTGATCGAGAGGTTGATTAATCGTGTGAAGGGACTCTTATTTAAGCTTAGTACCTTGTTGGAATTGTTTGAGTAAGAACCAATCCATTGAGCTATGTTGGGTTTCTTAAACAAATCGATATCCTATTCATATCGAGAAGGAGTCTAGGTGAACTTAGTATTGGCCCTTAGTCTTAACCCCATGATTCATATGAATTTGATGCATGTATCCTAGGATTTCCACTTCTTAATTGTTGTTAATCTCACTTTTGCTTAATTTGGTAAACCACATTTCATCCATTTATCTTGTGTGCTTGATCATTGCTTGTTTACTTGCATTGATTACTATTTACTTATTTGTTTGATCAACAACCCCTTTGATGATTCGTCTCTATAAAATTACAAGAAACGTGAGATCACTTAAGCACTAGCACCTACCTCCCTGTGGTTCGATAAATTGGTCATCCCAACTACAAAATGGTTAATCAAATAGCGTCGTTGCCGGGGAGGCAACGGTTGCTAGTGGCTTGAAGAAGGAACGTTTTGAGTAATCTTAATAGAGACATTTTTTATTTGTTTATTTGTATTTGCTTTTGAAAATCTTGTTCCAACTTCTCTTATTTTGAAGGTGTATGCAAACAAGGTAAAAAGGAAAACAAGTTGAACCTATTGATTTAGAAATTGAACACACTTTTTGAAGAAGGAGAAAGGAGAACAAAACCAAAAAGAGTGATCTAATGGAGAACAATCAAGATGAACGTGTTGACGTTGAGTATGATGGAGACGGAGTGCAAAATGTGCAAGACAACGCACAAGCACCCCAAGTTAATGCTAATCCTCCTCAAAAAGCTCAACAAAATTTTAAAGGGCTTAACAATCAAGCTTTGCTTTAACAAATAGTGCAACAAGTCATGCTTCAACAAGGTTTTCCACATGCTTATGCACCTCCACCACCACCTCCGGTATATCGAGGGCTCAAGTTGATCCAAGAGTGATCCGAGATTTCTTTATGCCAAGGGCAATGCCACAAATGATGGGTCCACCGATCAATGCCAACAACTTTGAATTTAAAGCGGACTTGATTTCTATGGTGAGAGAGCAACAATTTAGTGGAACTCCGAATGAGTATCCTAACGCTCATCTAGCTCAATTTATTAAGATTGCCAACACCATGAAGATGAATGGGGTGAGCGAGGATTGCATCAAGATGAGGTTGTTTCTGTTCTCGTTGAGGGATAGAGCTCGAACATGGCTATCTACTATTACTCTGGGTACGTGCCTCAAGAGAGCTTTTATGAAGCGTGGGAGAGGTTTAAGGATATGCTACGCAAGTGTCCACAACATGGATTCCCAGAGAATCAACAAGTCGGATTTTTCTATCAAGGATTGGTAAATGGGCAAAGAGTTCTTGTTGATGCTTCGGCGGGTGGATCCGTACTTGGTGTGACTCCAGAAAGGGCTATAAGGATATTCGATGAGATCGCTACAAATGTATATCAATGGTCATCGAAGAGAGTTAGTGGATGTTATTGATTTGAGAGCTTCGATCAAGGACAACAGTATAGTGTGAAGAGTGCTAGTGTAGAGCCAAGTTTGCCAAGTGTTCAGATGATAGCGGCAGAGGTAATGAGGCAAATGAGCTTGAGTCAAGGTGTGAATCAAGGAGTTAACATGGTTGAAGGCCAAATTGATCAAGGTGTGCTTCCTCCGAATAGTGTTAGTGGGAATTTTTTTTTTATTTTTTGCATATTATATTTGCTTTAGAAAAATTTGTTTAAATTTTTCTTTCTTTTATAGGTACATACCTTGAGAAGGAAGAAGAAAGAGAACAAGCCCAAAAATATGAGCTACATGGATATTCTTCGAGATATGGTGAATAGAAATGCTCTTCCCACCATGAATACACAAGAAAATTTTCAAGGATTTCAAATGCCAAATTGTGGGTCAAACTTGCAACCAGATTCTGGAGTACAAGTTCCTAATATGCAATTCCAACAAGGTTATGAACATTTTGGAGTCCTTCATCAAATGCATCAACAAGTATACCCTCAAGGTGTGGAAGATGTGTTTCAAGGAAATTTTTCTAGAAATCAAGAAGGAAATCAACCACAACTATGGGGAGATTTTCAAGACTCCAACACCTCTTATTCTACCTAAAGTGACTATAAAGAAAGGCTTAGAGATGAGTTGATCGAAAAGATTATGGAGTGCTTGGAACATTAGAAGAAGTCTAATGAAGTGTGGATGGATCGAATGGGAAATTGGTGTGAAATGGTGACAATGCAATCGTAGCATTCGGTGCTAGATTGGATTCCATTGAGCACCAAGTTAGTCAAGTTGTGCCCACCGTGGAGAGACTTCAAGAAGAGAACAACAAACCTTCTACCTCCGAAACAACAAATCTATGCATGGTCATTAAGGATAGGAAAGAGGATAGTTTGGGGGTTGATGAGGATATGAAGGAAAAAAAAGAAAGGTGCCTAAGTGGGTGAAAGCCAAAGAGTTGAAAGAAGAGTTGAAGGGGGAATTCGATATATTTGTCGAGTCTCTTGAAGTGATGGTTGAGAAAGTAAAGTTTCGAAACCAAGAGGAGATTCATGCCCTTATGGAAGAAAAGAAGCCTCCAGAAACTAAGATCATAGACGATACCCCACACAAGCCAAAACCTTTTCATTCTATTGAAATTTTAAATTCTCTTAAGAACTTCCATGATTTTATTGATAAAATTTTGTTTGGTGATTGTAGGAAAAAGGTTGCAAGAGGACATCAACACTTGTCAATGCCCGAATTCTTACCAGGGGATGTGGTTGAATTTCAAAATGCATATAAAGCCCCATGGAAGAAGTGGAACAAGTGGAAAGGGTCATTCCTTGTGAAGAACGCCTTCGGAGAACAATTGCTTGAGTTATTTAACAAGAAGGGAAACGTTCTTGTGGTTGAACGTGAGGGCACAAGGCACTACTTCAAGAAGAAATCTATGACGGTGCCTAAGGACTATTCAAGACCACCATGAGCTGAATACTATCGTCCGACTTAAAGACGTTAAACTTAGCGCTAGATGGGAGGCAACCCATCATTATCTTTATTGCTTTATTTAGTGCTTTTAATAAGGGTTGTGGATTTGATTTTGTTTTGCAATTTTTATATGTAGGTGGATTGTGCTCATGAGGAGAATGCGTATTGAAGATACGAGAAGTGCTTGATTTGAAGTGTGTAAGTACGTCACACCACTTTTTGCAAACTAACTCGAAACTCTTGTTTCAATTTAAGTTTAGGGGGATATGGCGTGCTGTGACATACTTTTTCTTGAAGGCATATACTTTTCGTATTTTTGGGCAAATTTTAAAATTTTTCTCATGAGTTTTGGTTTGATTTTGGTACGTTTGGTTGTGTTGAAGTACATGATAATCCATATTTTTAATGATATTGTTGAGCTAATGTTTTTGATGAGTTGTTGAGCATGAATAAAGTGCAGTGGAAGCATTAATTGAGCCCGGAGATCAAGTCAAGATTCATGGTGTATTCAATCCGGAAGTTAGTGCCAACCATTTCCACTACCAAATGCCTATTGAGGGAGTTCACTCTATGCTTTACCACTTCTATTTGCTTGACATGTTTTGATGTTGATTTGGATTGACGTGATTAGCATGTTGCTTCATGTGTTATGTTTGTAGGAGGTTTACTTTCGTATTTAGGATTTCTTTTTAAATCAAGGATGGGTGTTTGTGAGCTTAATTGATTATGGATGATATGAATGTGTGTTTCATTGTTTTATGATGGTTTTGTATTTTTTTTACATGTTATGTGTTGTTGGTTGTTTCTTGTTTGTTGTGTCATTATTTTATGTTTTGTGTATTTTCTTATTTTTGTCTAGGATTGTTTGGTGGTTTGTTTTGGATTGTTGTGAGTCATTTTTGAATGTGAGTGATGACATGTTGTTGTGATAAGTGATGACAAATTATGATTAAGAATCTCTACACTTTCAAATCATGAAATGTTTTACTTAATTTGTTTAATTTTAAGATGAATGTGGTGTAATAAATTCCTTAAGGCCCAATGCATAAGCTTGTGAGCATTTGAGCCTCAACCGTGCATACATGGTATTTCTTTTCATGAGTGGATCGATTGCATTTGATAAGTTAGAACTTGCTCAAGGACTATAGGAACGAGCCCGATTAATGGAGACTAGTGACATGATCTAAGGTCATCCTTGTCATTAATAGTCATTGTCATATATTTCCATACCATGAACATCATTCCTAGTCAACCACTTTGAGCCTTTAAGCCTTTTTCTTGTGAATTTAGCACATTAAAAGTCATGATTGCCTATTAAAGCCTTATATATACCCTTTGTGTGGGTGATTGAGGAGATGGTAGTTAGAAAGGTTTGATGAGTTATTGTGCAATAAAAGAAAGGAAATGGTAAACAAGCAAGAAAGAAAAGGGATGAAAAGAGCTCAAGAAAGAATAGACCAAGAAAATGAGCAAAACAATAATAATATGTTCAAGTACTTAAAAGTTCGAAGAAGGAAGCATGTGTTGAAAGAAGTTCAATCCAAGGAAAATTGATGATTAGTGTTTGTGAACATTAAAGTTGAGAAATGAAGAAAGATAAGTGAAAGTATAGAAGAAAATAGTTACATCTTCGATTGCTTACACTTGATTAGTCACTTGTATTCATATTCCTCCTACCCTACCAAAGAGCCTATCATTACATCCTTAATGAAAGATCTTTTTGATCATTAATTGAAACTTTGGAGGTTTGTGAATGTAGTCCGCGAGCAAGCGTATAGCGAGTCGAGCCAATCGGTTAATGAGTGTTGATTTACCCTACTTTAAAGAGTGTTGAGTGAAATTGATATCTCATTGTGAAGCTTGGACAAAGAGGGACTATATTATACTTTGTTCTCTTGTGACTGAACTTGTTAATTCCTCATGTCATGAGTTTAATGTTGTAGGATAACTTAGCATACATTGTGGTTCTTATTACTATTGATGTGTTATTATTTATGTTCGTTTATTCTTTTCCTAGGTGAAAATCTCACCCCTTGGTTTATCATTTTCGTTGTGCGGGAACGCACAACACTTTAAGTTTGGGGGTGTGATGAGTGATATTGTTACCTAAATTTTAGTGTCTTTTTATGATTTTATCCATATCTCATGTGTTATTTGGTTGTGTTATGTGTTTTCATAGAAATATGTGAGAATGAGCTTAAACGTATGTAAAACAGATGAAAACAAAGCAAAAATAGAACGGGAGCTGAAACGAGCAAGAAACGGGATGTCGGGACCCAACTCGAGTTGCAAGGTACAACTCGAGTTGCCAACTCGAGTCTATTTGGGGTCCAGAAATTGTCTAGAGACCTAACTCGAGTTGCAAGGTCCAACTCGACTTGCAACTCGAGTTGAGAGAAGGTCGAGTTAGGGTCCAAAAATCGTCCAGAGAGCTTACTCGAGTTGCAAGGTCCAACTCGACTTGTAACTCGAGTCGAGTAAGGAGCAAGGCAGCGACCAAAAATTGTACAGTGAGCTAACTCGACTTACAAGCAGCAACTCGAGTTGTTAGCTCGAGTCGAGCTGCCTTCTGTGGGATTTTTAATTTCAGAGCCTCGCAACACGATCGAACAGATGGATGCACGAGTTGCCAACACAAGTCGAGCCAAGTCTACTCGAGTTACACACAATGTTGCTCGACCCGAGTTGCAACTCAAGTTGGGTAAGGCCAACTCAAGTTGCATGTTTTTGGGCAAAAAATCTGGATTTTCACCTGCCAATATATGTAAGTGTGTGTAAAAAGCCCAACTAATGCTAAATTCGTGGCCCAACTTGGAGAGGGTATAAATAGCCTCAAGTTTAACATTTGAAGAGAGATTGGAGATTCCACCAAGGATTTTCACCAAAACACATAGATCACACACCATTCTCTCCATTTCACACCATCATCTTCATCCATTCACCATCCATTCCATCTATCATCATCCCACAATCAAAACCTTCATCCAATTGAGGAAAAGAAGCAAGGAAGAAAGGAGAATTGCAAGAGGAAGAAGAAGATCACCATTGGAGACATCCAAGGGAGTTTTCATCCAACTTTTGTATTGAAACTTTATTGTTTCATCATGTTTTGTAAGGATCTTAATGTCTATGTTGATTTCCTTTTGAATATGGTAGGCTAATCTCCCTTGTGAGATTAGTAACATGAGAGTTGTTGGATAATTTTAGTATTTGTGTATTTAAATTCATATGTTGATTAGGTTAATTGATTTTCTATCATTAATGCTTTAGATCTTTATGTTTATGATGATTTGTGTGGTTTGTTGTTTTAAACATGTGATTAGATTGAGAAGTCAATTGCATATTTAGGATAATTAATTGAATTATCTTGTCATACACATCATGTTCATTATAGTTCTTAAAGAGATAGAGGTGTCCTTTAGGATTTAGAACCCTTTGATAGGACATCCGATTGGTTTGATCGAGAGGTTGATTAATCATGTGAAGGAACTCTTATTTGAGCTTAGTACCTTGTTGGAATTAGAACCAATCCATTGAGCTATGTTGGGATTCTTAAACGAATCGATATCCTAATTATATCGAGAGGGAGTCTAGGTAAACTTAGTGTTGGCCCTTAGTCTTAAGCCCATGATTCATATGAATTTGATGCATGTATCCTAGGATTTCCACTTCTTAATTGTTGTTAATCTCACTTTTGCTTAATTTGGTAAACCACATTTCATCCATTTATCTTGTGTGCTTGATCATTGCTTGTTTACTTCCATTGATTATTATTTACTTGTTTGTTTGATCAACAACTCCTTTGATGATTCGTCTCTATAAAATTACAAGAAACGTGAGATCACTTAAGCACTAGCGCCTACCTCCCTGTGGTTCGAGCCCAAGAAAACTAGGGCTCCATGGGCGAGAAATGAATAGCGTGAGAACTGACCGTAAGAAGGACCATCGCTAGGCAGCGATTTGTTGGAGCCATCGTGGGAAGCCAACAGCAGTAGGGAGTAAACTTGGGTATGAGCCCAAATTGATTATTGACGGGGACCACAGATGTAATCCCTTGGTGGAAATTTTCGCCATAGAAGACAGACTCTTCGAAGAATTCGGTAGTGTGGAAGACGTGATGATCAGAAATTCGAGGGAAGGTTCATCGGTTGTAGCGTGAATCTACACAAGAAGGTTAATTTAGTCTCGTTGCAACTAATTTGTGTAGTTGATGATAATTTTTTTCTCCTTTGTATTCTATAGTAAATATGTTCTAAATTATGTATTTAAGTGTAATTGACATCTATATCTGCATCAAAGTTTTAAAAAAGTTGTCAAGTTCTGACCAAAAATTTCATTTCTCACTTTTCCATATAGAGGAGATAACAAGTTTCCAAATTGTCAATAGTATTGATCGGTTTTTTGTCATGAGTCAGTTTTACACCTTTATGCAACGAAAAACTTATCTTTTTGCCAATCTTATTGGTAGGGAAATTGCCTTGAGTCACTTTGACCCTAATATGAGTATCAATTGTTTTCAACTGGGAATGAGCTAAGGATAAGCTACCAAATTAAAGAGGAGAAAAAATTAAGACAAATCCAAATTTATTTTTGTGGGTGGGTCATGTGTGAGATCGTCTCACTTAAGCCCGTATGTGAGATAAATAAAAAGTGATAACAAAATTAACGAAAAGTAATACTCAATCGATGAAAAGTGATAATGTTGCAGTGTTCATGAACAGTTTATAGTATAAATAAAAAGTTATGACATTTTATAGTTAAAGTGATAACATTTCATGAACTTTTTATCGGTCTCACGTAAGAGCTTATGTGAGACGATCTTACACAAGTCTTTGCCTATTTTTTATATGTATAGAAAGATATAGATTAAATATATAGGAATATATACTAATTTTGTCTCCCGCGAACGACGCGGGTTCTATTATGTGTGATGTTTTTATTTTTAAAATATATTTTTATATTTTATTACTCCCTCCGTCCCGGGTATTTTTACCCGTTTGTACGGGCACGGAGATTAAGACGTTTTATTTTTTTAATATATAATGTAAGAGAAAGTAGGGATAAATTAGTAATTTAAAAAGAAAAGGTGAATAAAGTTATTGGGAATGATGAATAAAGTGTAAAAAAGTAATTAAAGTTGTTGGGATTGTAAAAAGTAGGTAATAAAATATTATGTATTTTTGTTAAAAATAAAATGGGTAAAAATACGTGAGACACCCCAAAATGGAAAGTGAGTAAAAATACGTTGGACGGAGGGAGTATTAAATGTGTATATATATTTGTTTCTTTGTTTTTTTTTGTCTTACTTTACTATTAAATGTATTTTTTACTTTAGTGTTAAAAAGATGAACATTCAATTAATATACACCATCTGCCCCATTGAAATGTACGTGTTTTTCCATTTTGGTCCGTCCTAATACAAAGTGTGGATTCCCCCTTTTTAGTAAAGTGGAGCTGCTCTCTCCATGGACCCACATGTCATACTAATACACTTATCCACTTTACATTAAAATATTATTTCTCTCACCTCACTGCACATTAATATTATATCTCTTAATCAACGTGCAAAAAGCAAACGCTCACGTTTCAACGGGACGGAGGGAGTAAAAGAAAGCGACCATAATATAATATTTTCAATCCAAAACCTGATAAATGAATAAAATATTAATTTGGGGCCTAATTATTTTCTCTATCAATTAGAGACCTTAAAATATTTAAAACAATAAAAAAAAGTAGCAATGTGCAATAATAGGAATATTTTTTTAATCATATTTATATAACAAAAATATTAAACTTATGATTAGTTGTAGATTTAATTAATAACTAAGCATCTCTCTTTTTATCTTTTAATTAATTATTTTTTTATTGAATAACTAATCCAAATTATTAAAGTTAAAACTAAATTATTATTTTATTGAATAACTCAATCAAAACATTATTAATTAATAATCGAGCATCACTCTTTTTCTTTTCTTTTTTTTTATCTTTTACTTTTATTTTTTTTAAATTTAATTACCCAACTGAAATATTTAAACGTAAAAATATATTAAAAATCATTATCATTTTTTATTATTTTAAATATTAATTGTAAGTTATTAATTAGAGGAACCTAATAAAATATTAGTTAAAATATCAAATTACTTAATATAAAATATTATTTGTAAGATTAAATTTTTTAAACTTATTTATAAAAAATATTTTTATTAGAATTAAAATAATAAATTTTTATTAAAAATACATAAAATATTCTTATTAATATTAATTGCAAGATTATAAAATCTTAATTACTTTAAATATTAATTACTTAAATAAAATATTAATTGTATTATGAAGATTATTATTGTGAGAGATTAAACAAAATAATATTTAAAATATTAAATTACTTAAAATAAAATATTAATTTAAAGATTAATGTGAGAGCGTCACATACACAATTTTTCCAAGAACGAACATGGCGATGTCACATACACAAATTTTTTTTAAAAGCGTAACGCCGCCACATACACAATTTCAAAATTTTATATTTTCTGCTTCCCAAGGAAACATATTAAGCATGTGGTCATTGACAGTCTCTACCACTCTATTAGGAGATCAAGAATTGATCTATCCTCAAAATAACATTAATTGCATGATTAACGTGGGAGGACCTCGTATTTCTCTTTTATAATTTTTATATAAAATCATTAAATTACCTAAAATTTTAAACTTTTATAAGAAAATTACTTAAAATAATAATATTACATAATATTAATATTTTAAAAAAATAAAGTATTAATGGTAAGATTACAAAATATTAATTATTTTAAATTTAATAAAATTATTAAAATATATTACTTAAAATAAAACATTAATTATAAGATTAACGTGGGAGCGCCACGTACACAATTTTTCTAAGAACGAACGTGGCGACGCCACATACATAAATTTTTTCAAGAATGAGCATCCATATGTGTATAACTTTTTATTCAATAGTGTATACAAATTTTTTAATAGTTGTAAATTTTTTACCGTCAATTTTTTATTAAAAATCTAATAAATAAATTGTATACATTTACTATGCACCATGCGCTGATTTGTTAATTTCTCAATTTTTTTTGGCTTTCTTTTTTAATTAAATATACTTATAGTTAAAATATACTTAATGGCAATAATAGGATTCTTTTTAATCACAATTATATAACAAAAATATTTAGCTTATTATTACTTATAAATTTTATTAGTAATCGAGCATCTCTCTCTTTATCTTTTACTTTCATAATATATATTTTTTATTTATTAAATAACTCAATCAAAACTTTTAAATGTAAAAATATATTAAAACTCAATGTGTCATAATACGAATATTTTTAATTTAAAACTTAAAAAATGAGTAAAGTATCAATTTAGGGCATAAATTAATTTTTCTATCAGTTAGGGTTCTTAAAATATATACTTCATAAAACTATATAAAAAATAAAACAGTGTGACAAATAGAAATATTCTTATTAGATTAAATTAAATCTTCATAAAAATTACTTAAAATAAAATATTAATGGCAAGATTATAAAATATTAATTACTTTAAATAATAAATTACTTAGAACAAATATTAATTGTAATTTTAAGATTATTAATGAGAGAGATTAATTAAAATAATATGTAAAATATTAAATTACTTAAAATAAATATTAATTTACTTAAAATAAAATATTAATTGAAAAATTAATGTGGGAGTGCCACGTACACAATTTTTCAAGAACGAACGTGGCGACGCCACATAGACAAAAAGTTTTAATGAGCAACGTGACGCCGCCACCTCACAATTTTAAAAATTTTATTTTTGGTAAGCACTTGTAAATTAATAGTATTAATGATATATATATATATATATATATATATATATATATATATATATATATATATATATATATATATATATATATATATATATATATATATATATATACTTATTAGGGGTAATTAATTATATGTACGTGGATTTAAAACTTAATTATTAATAATTACATTAATCTGATATAATTACTGTGCGATACATAATGATTTTTTTCTCCCAACAATACCCTTGTTCACAACGTTTAATACGCAACGTTTATACAGAACAATAATTTAATTGAACATTAATGTACACCACATCAAATTAAAACAGCGAACTTATATTTCTCTAACAACAATAACCAACATCTCTCTCTTTACTTTTCTTTGAGTCAATGTACACCAATGTACACAACTGTTATACTACTCACTCGAGAAGGAGAGTGAATTCAGGAATAAATCATTTGAAGATTTGCACGTCAATGTACTGATTTTCTAAGAAAGATTTTGGGGGTGGGAATTTCGGAAAAAAACCAACAATCGTTTGAACATTTGCACGCCAATGTACAGATTTAGAGAGAGATTTTAAAGAAGGAAATTTAGAAAAAAATCTTGGGGTCACTTTTATTTATTCTAAATGCACGTTAATGTACATATTAGTATCTACAAAATTTGAAAAAAATCACGTTTATGACTTCTAAAGAATTTGGAAAAAAATCGTTTTACTGATTCTCCCTGCTTACTTTCTATTATTTCTCTCTAAATGTACGTTAATGTACAAAATTACGCTAATTGTACACTGATGTACATATGAATAGTTAATTGAATTGTTTTCTCTCCAAAAAATATTTATCTTAAATGAGTGTACAGTGATGTACATTTAAATAGTTTATTGAATTGTTTTCTCTCTTTTTTAATTTGATATGCACGATGTACACCAATGTTCAATAAGTATGGGTAATATGGGAAAACAAAATTAAATTTTGTATTTGTGCGTAATTTTCATTACCGAATGTATGAATTAGTAATACCTAAATACGTTTTGTACCTAATATTTATTGACCCTACTTATTATTATTAATTATTAAGATAAGCATAGTTTGAAGTTTCTTGGACAAAAAGCTGAAAAGATTTTGGAGGAATATTTAAACCCAGTACAATTGATGATTCCAGCCTCTCGTATGGGTTTCCCATTTATTCTGATTTGATAAATTAATTATTTGTTGTTTTAATCTTGTGTGGTGATACGGACAGTAACATGCTAATCTGCTATATATTTTTTTCAGGAGGCGGTCATGATCTCTTCCAATTTGCTTATACCTTCTCTTTTGTTGATGCCCACGCTCCTAGCTTTTGCAATGTCAACTGCAAAAACCTATCTTCGTAATGTATATATGCCATGCCGAGTATTCAAAGTTAATTTTCTTGTGGGAGTTAGTTTATTGTAAACCGGGTTTATATCTATAACGGTCTTCTTTAATTTAAACACCCTAGAAATATATAAGATAGGATTGGTAGGGACCACAAGTTTACACCGTGAGCTGAACTCAATTTACAAAAGTGTTTGTGTTCTTGTGGAGTATATATTTATACTATACTATACAGGTTGCAGAATAAAAAGAAGACTTTATTAATCAGCTGCCTGATGATGTTCTTCTTTCGATAATCGAGTCTATGGACTTCGTTCACAGTACAAGAATGGCTGTTCGTACAAGCATTCTGTCGAAGAGGTGGAGGTCCTTTTTAGAAAAATTTGGCGCTCAATCCGTCTCTCTTTTCTTACGTCATCCCATTCCTTGTAACATGTTACCTAAACTACCCTCATTAAAATTGATATTTGCCACTCTACACCCTAACTTGCTAACACAATATTTATATACCAACTCCTCCCTTCAATCCCTACACCTCTACCTTGTCACACCACCCCCTGATTGTGTACTGTTGAATTGTTTGGGACTCAACTCATTGTGCATTGATAACTGCACATGTTCCCTGGAGCTGTGCATCAGTGGCCGTCATAATTACTAGATGTAGCTTGAATCATGTACAAATTTATGCAGGCAATCTCCTCACACTCGAGTGTTATGGCAATCGTGATAGGACGAATATGAACAACTTTGCTCATGCGCCTCGGCTCCAAACTGTATATTTTGATTCTTTCAAAATGTCGAGTGCGTTTGGAACACTTGCCAAAGATCTGCCTCGGTTAAAATTCTTGACTGTTAGCAATCTCAATCTTTATCAGGTACTGCTACAAGTTCTTTTGCAATTCAAGCATTGATAATGAATTTGTGAGTCCAATTAGGGTGTACTTGGAAGATCTTAATCGTTAGATTAATTTTTAATTTAATTTCCACCATTTAATAAAATAACATAATTACTTGTTTAAAGTAAAAAAAAAAACTACTATCATTTGTATGTTAAAATTATGAATAATTATGGGGTGTACCTGATGCACCAGTGCACATCCAAATTTATAGGTTAAAATGGAGTGTGGGGTGGTTTTTTTTAAAAAAATATAATTATTTTATTTGAGTTACTCTCAATTGTGAGATGGTTTTTTTGTTAGACGGTCGTGAGACTGGTCAACCCATTACTAAAGTATGTTTATTATATAGTTAAAATATGTTTATTTTTAGTTAAAGTATGTCAATAATAAATTACATTATAACACCATAAAATCATACTTTAATTCATAATTCATTATACTTTAGAAAACATACTTTAACAATAATTAAACATACTTTATTAATAAAAAATAGACATACTTTAATCAGTCTCACAAGCCGTCTCACAAAATTAAGGTCTCACAAGAGACTTTGTCATTTTATTTTATTTAATAGTAGAGATTGAGTTAAAAATTAATATAACGGTTAAGATTGTGTCAGTACCCGTGCACGCACGCTAAATTTATTATTATACGAATACTAATATTACTATTAGTTAGTTATTAGAGTGCTGTCTGTAGTAGTTAATTTTGGATCAGTTATTAATAGGATAAGAGTAGTAGTTTATTTGATTATAAGATTATAATAAAACAAATGATTGTATTCAAACAGAACATTATGAGGAGCTAATCATATTGATCGATATCATGGTAGCAGTTTTAGTGTTTGATACTCCTTTAGGAGAGCACTCCTAATCATATTGATCGATATCATTTGATTGTAAGAGCTAATTTGTATTCAAACAGATTGTATTCATATTGTAGTAGTTTTGTGTTTGAAACTAAATAGAATTGTGTGTCACCAGGGGAGCTCGAGCATTATGAGGATGACATTCGGAAACCTCAGGCGACTAGTGTTGTTCCGCTACTATCCGCCAATGCTAGCTCCAATTCTGCAAAGTTTCCCCCTTCTAGAGGAGCTTCACGTGAGTGTAATTGAAGGATATTCATTTTCTTGTTGTCCGCTTGCATAAAGTAGTGTCGTCTGTGTGTGTTTGATCAAGTGGACTGAGTGTCCGAATGATGGGGCAAGAGTGAAAGAGGACGGGGTACGTCTATTGGAGTTAAAGAGGGTGAAACTGAGTGGACTTGGTGGCACGAAAAAGGAGATTGAGCTTTGTTTATACCTCCTGAAAAATGCAGTTATACTGGAGGAAATGGTAATCTGCAGGTGTCTAATGATTTATGATGGACAAGGTAGCTGGGATAGGGTTAAAAGAGACCCATGGAGTGATGACACTTATAAAGTCATTCAACAACTGCAGCACCAAGCTATTTCTCCTGTTGCTCAACTCAAGGTTCTGCATATGCCTCCTCCTTAGTTTTTATTAGTCTCATGTGTCATTTAATCAAATTAAAAAGTGTAATCTTGAATAATGTCTTACCAAGATAGTTTCGTGGAGGTTGAGATGCATAAAATGGAATGTTTTTAATGTCAATGTTTTGTGTGCTAGATACAAAGAAATATTAGTTATTTTAGTATTTTGATTTCAAGTCAATTATTTTTTTTATTTTAGGTTATTTAGTTTCATATTTTCCTATTACCGTAGTTTCCTATGTTTACCGTATTAGTACTTAGGTCTAGAGTTTGTTCATGAGCAGCATATTTATACTATGTATGGCACTGCCACAATGAAGTTAAGGTGTGTATCTCTTTTTTATTTTATTTTTTATTTTTATTATGATTATTATTATTAGTTTTTTAGTTTATTGTTGAAAATATTTTTAATGTGCAGTGCAATATTGCACCTAATTTGGTGAGGCTGCTCTTCCATGGATGGGATATCTAGATATAGGATATTTGAAACATATAAAAAATCATTTTCTATTTAGTCAAGATTAAGGTGAAGAAGTGTGGTGTGACCAGTGAAGTTGCAGAGTGGTTGAGGACGAGGAAAGTGTAACAACATGTTGGCCGTAATGGAATTGATGGTGTTGATGTTGATACTCCCTCACCTAGTCGAGGTTTAGTCTTTCTACTGGAAGGACTCTGATAGGATGAGCCATTAAAAGGTTATCAAATGCTAATAGCAATTTACATGATAGATTATGATGAATGATAAGAGTGGAAATTCATGTATTTTTTAATCCGATTGGAAACCTCTTTGAGTGTATAATTGATATTATTTGCATAAATCTTAATAATTTGAATTATTATCGACTAAAAGGTGCATGAAAGGTATTTTATTATGTTTTGATAGGAAAAAAGATCAAGAACGCAAAGTTGGAATGAAGGATGAACTCGTGTTACATGCAAGCAAACAGACGTCCATTTCTATAATTTTTTTGTATTCGTGTGGAAGTCCAAATTGGTCATGTGATACATGGTTGAAAAGCTACGGAAGAGAAGACCATTTTGGCTCAAGAAACACTTCAATCGGAGTTCAGATGAGAAAGTTATGATAAAAATGGTGACGTCTCGCAAGCTGTTCCTGCTCAGCACATGACTTGTTCCACCTTCAAAAGTTAAATTTGTTGTGAATTCTTTATATGAATAGAAAGCCAAGGAAGAGGGGATCGCGTGAGTGCAAGAATTACTTAAATTGGAGTTCGAGTGAAGAAGTTATGTTCAAAACCGTGGAGTCGCACAGACTGCCAACAACGTGCCTGACGGGGCGCACGGCGGTGGGTACGGCATTGTGTGAGCAGCATTTCTGCTTGTTTTTCATCGGACAAACTACCGAGCAACCTACCGTGCACCTAGCCTGGCATATGATATCAATCGGCGTGATCGAATCCATCACCGGGCATGTGGAACTCTTCACCAAGCGCCATGCCGTGCATGTGGAATCCTTCTCCGAGCACAATACCGAGCGTGTGTCATCCTCTCCATGCATGTTACCAAGCGGCCCATAATTATACCGTGTGACCTATTTTTCACGCTATTTTGGCCCAGGCCCATTACGTGAATTATAAAAGCTTCAGTTTTGATTCACAATACAGAACAGAATTCACGCCCCCATCACCGCACAGTGCCCTAATTCCTCCATCACTCACATTCTTCCATCCATCCACCGGAGAGACGATCGGAGTTGCTACTTGGATCGGAGACGGAGATTCCAATGGAGATCGTGATTGAAGAATTGAAGTCCTCAAAAAGAGTTCTTTATTTTTCAATTATTTATTTTTGTTATTTTAGCACAATGGTTAGGGTTAATTACATCTTTGTGATTTGCCCTCGTAAATCCATGTGCTAAGTTTCTTTGTTGGTAATGTTAGGGCGTTAAGACAGTTTTGACTATGTGATTTGATTACCCTATACTTGGATTTATTATACTGCAGAATGTTTATTTCCTTATTGAAGAAGATACTTTCAAGACTTCATATTATTGTGTTTTGAGTTTTGATTCCTTTAATTATTCATGACGGTATCACTAATTGATAATTGATATGATTCCTTATTTCTGCATAATAATTTTTGTTTCCTATGGCAGTCTTAGGAGATTGGTCTATAATTCCTAAGACAGTTAGACAATTAATTTGGAATACTAATTACTTGGTAAAACATCATTATTAGGTAAATGGTAAGGAGACAAAAGGGGTTAATAATTTAGTACCTAGAAAGGGAACTCTAGTGCTCTAGCCTTTAATGGAATTTAGCATGAAATACCTATAGAGGGAGTGAGAGTTAATTTCTTATCGATCCTAGGATTTGCAGCTCATTATAAGTGTTAGATCATACCCGATCAAGGTGATTTAACTAGGCTTAGTTATTCTCTTATAAATGTCTACAATTAATTAATTTGGATTTAGAATAATCTGTCACATAGTTAAGTTGGCTTGCCTTAGCATTACCAATTCTCTATCCTTGAACTCTTAAATCGTTTTTTCTTGTGTGATTTATTTAATTCGCATTATTTTAAATATTTAATTTCACGTTTTTATTAGTAAATTAATTATCTTCCAAAAATCCTTGAATTTGTCTTGCAATTGAATTATCAGATATAGAATTACTTATTAAATTTATAACTATCCCTTGGGTTCAATAATTTGACTTGGTCACACTCGCTACAATCGACCCCTTACACTTGAGGGTGAAAGAAAATGACAATAAATGAACCACACCTTAATTAGTTTGGAAATGATAAAACCTGTATTGTTGTCTTATTATTCAACCTTGAGTGGTATCAGTCAATGTTTGAACTAATGTTGTATCTTAAGGGCGTCATACCAGAGATCTCTTGATCAGTGGCAGCGATTTGTGTTTGAAATGATTAATTATTATGCTTAAAAATAACTTTCTGAAAAAAAAAAAGAAAAAAAAACTTCAAATTATGAAAGAGCTAGTAAATATAAGAGTACTTAATTGGGAGAATTTATACTTTTGATTAAGACCACTAATGAGAGTGATAATTCACGTATTTTGAGCTCTGATTTGTGTAGAAATTGAGTACTATTTGGTCTATTATCAAGACAAATCGAGTACTATTAGATTACACATCCGTCCTACACAACATCAGAACCCTAACTCCATCCTACGGAGCTGTAGAGAGAGATTCGTATAGCGAATCAAGTGAGAACCAAGTGAAGATTCAAGACGGAGCGAGAAGCGACGGCGCCCACATCTAGGGTTTATATCGCATCTTAATCTTTCTTGTAATTTTCAAGACTATGGGTAAGATCTATCCAATCACCATGAACGTTCTCTGAAACGTCATGGGCTAGAACTGCTTTGGTAGTTCTAGGGTTTATGAGGGCTTTGTCTATTTAATTGAACTTCCGTGTGTATACTCCGTACAACACTACTTGTGAATTTATTTTATATAGGACTAAACGTTTTAAATTCGTACTCAGAGTTATTTTGTGCATCATCAACTGTTATATAGAGTCTGAATATATACCTTGGTTATTGATTGAGTGTGTTCACTGCTGATTAGGATTCCATATTATGATTCTAAGTGAGGGGACTCTGAAGTTTCATTAGAACTATCTTATATAAATACTTATTAATTGAATTGAATTCAGAATAGTAAGTAGAATAAAAAGGATAATTATATAGTACTTATAAAGGGATATCATATCGGGTTATAGTACTTAGTGCATGGAAAATAATTAATAATGATAGTACCTAAAAAGGGGTATAATTATGTTCTTACTCCAAGGTAATTCACACGTGTTACACGCATATTTACTTGTGTCTATAGAGTATATTTGCATGGTTTAGTGATGCGTCCATATTCTACAAGGTATAGTCGGACATTAACATACGGAAGGGAGATTAATTAGTGAAACTGGATGGCCCGAAGAGCTACCTATCTTCTCACAAAAGGATGCAGGAACTCATGAAGATGCAAGGAGGATTATCTTATTTAAATTTTCTCTTACTGAAAGAGCGAGAGATTGGTACAACACTCTTAGTGCTGCTAATTGTACTATATAGGAGCAATTGAAAGTGAAGTTCTTGGAGCGATACATGTCACCTTCAAAGGTGTTTAAAATGAAATAAGTCATCAATCAATTTGCTATCGGTAGTAATGAGAAATTCCATGAAACATGGGATAGATTCAAAGAGATGTTAAGGAAGTGCCCTTAGTATGAATTATCTAAAGCTCAATACATTAGTATTTTCTACAGCGGGTTGGATTGTGATTCTCATGTTCTACTTGATGCTTCATTGAATGGAGCATTACTTGCGAAGACACCTGTTGAGGCCGAAAAACTCTTTGAGAATATTTCGATGAATTCAAGAGATTGGCCTACTAATAGAGTTAGAGGAACATATGTACTTAGAAAGGTAGCGTAGGTTGAACACACAATGTTAAAGTTGAGTAGAGAAGATGAGATCGTCTCGAGCTTAGCAAAAATAACAAGATACTTGAATCCCAGTAGAAGCAAATAACGGAGTTGTCGCAAAGAGTACCAATGATGATGTAGCAGGATGTTGGTGAAGAAAGACCAACCAAGAGGAATTAGAAGAGGCAAACTATGCCATGGGACAAAGTATTCAAGGAACGAGGTATCCGAAAAATCAAGGAAACCGGAATTAACAAGGGAACCACAATAATCGTGGTCCTCCAGGTAATTATCAACAACCAAGGAGGTCGGACTTTTCATGGAGTAATCCAAACGCAGCAATGCAACCTCCTGTTGGTGTTAATCCTAGTGCTAAGACGAAAGAAGAAAAACCTGGTTTGAAAGATACAGTGAACCGTTATGTGGCTATGAATGATGCAAGGGTGGATCATCTTGAGGCAAAAATTTATTCAAATCATGAGGACTTGTCAACGCAGATGAAGGACCTAACCTTGATGATGGGGCAGATGGTCGAGAACGTGAATCAGTTGACACAAACAATAGAGAAGGGAAAGTTTCCATCTCAAAGTATAACGAACCTAAAAAAGTGTCATGCTATCACATTGAGATCCGAAATGTAGTACGAAGGTCGATGAAGCTGGTGGGTGAAAATGAAAAAAGCAGGAGCCAGCTCGACCGCAGTTCGACCAACCCTCTTGATCGAGCCATGGTCGAGCAACATGGGGAAAAACAGAGAAATGATACTCTATTTTATGGCTCGTATCTCGACCAACTTACTGTAGCTCGAAGACCTTTATAGTCGACCACTACCTGTTGAGCCGAAAAAACATGTTTAGTTTATAGAGCCCCAGCTCGACCAGAACTTTGTAGCTCAACCAGACAACACTAGTCAAGCTACAGTCAAGCCAGTACCTTCAGAACTGAACAGACAGATTCCGCTTTCAGATACCAAGCTCGACCAATACCACCTAGCTCGACCAGACCATTCTGATCGAGCTGTGGTCGAGTAGCAGCAATCGAGCCCCATCTCTATGCCGAATGTTACACATGTTATTCAGAATGCTCCAATACTATCACAAGAGCATAATATTGAGCAGATAGTAGAGAAGAAGTGGGAAAGAGCAAAGAGATTGAGAGCTGAGAAGGACAAGGTGAATGAGGTTGAACGTGACGAATGGGGAATTCCTAAGACAAAGATACCTCCTCCATTTCCTTTGAGGTTAGTGAAGAAGGGATTGGAAGATAAGTTTAAGAGATTTCAGGATATAATGAACAAGATGAGCTTGAACATTCCTTTCTACAAAGCAATCATGGGGATGCCATAATATGCCTGATTTCTTAAAGCTATCATATTGAAGAAGAGGAGCTTGAACAGAGTAGAGAGTGAATCTATCAGAGAACTGCAGCTCAATCATTCAGAGGAAGCTGTCAGTTAAGTTGAAGGATCCGAGAAGCTTCACTATTCTATGTGAAATTGGAAAGGGGCCAGCACGAAAAGCTTTGTGTGATCTTGGAGTAAACATCAACTTGATGCCCTTGTCTATATTCAAGAAGCTAAGTTTGGGGGAGCTCGCTCCCACAACAGTGGCTCTACAGTTGGCGGATAGGTCCATGACTTTTCCAAAGGGTGTGATTGAAGATGTACTTGTGAAAGTGGAGAAGCTTTTCTTTCCTGTGGATTTTCTGGTGCTAGAGATGGAAGATGACAAGGATAATGTCCCTCTTATCTTAGGGAGACTATTCCTTGCCACAGCTGGAGCTATGATTGATGTCCAAAAGGGGGAGCTTAGATTGAGAATGAATAAAGAAGAGGTTCTGTTCAACCTGGATAAAGTGATGAAGATGCCGATGGAGATGCAATGTCACAGCATTGATGTGGTGGAGGAGATCGTGAAGGAAGATATGTCCTTGATCCTGTCAAAGTATCCCTTGAAGACATGCTTGGCGGAGTCTCTTACTTTTCCCACCACGGAGCTAGATGAGCTCTCTAATGAGGTATGTATTAAATTTCTTAAAAATTTACTTGTTTTGGGTGATGATAGGTATGAACCAAAAAGAACCAAGCTTGAAGAAGTTAAGTAGACTAGGCAATACCTCCCATTGGATAGAGAAAGCACACGAAGGAAGAAAATGAGGAGTTGAAATTGCTACCGGAACATTTGAAGTACGTCTATCTAGGCGACAATGAAACTTATTTTGTAATTGTATCTTCTTCTCTTACTAATGATCAACTTGAAGAGTTGTTAGATGTGCTTAGAAAGTACAAGTCTGCTATTGGTTGCTCTCTTAATGATTTGAAAGGTATTAGTCCATCGTATTACATGTATAAAATAAGGTTGCTAGATGAAGCTAAGAGGTGTATTCAGAATCAGCGGAGGGTTAATCTCGCAATTCAAGAAGTGATCAGAAAGAAAATCCTAACGTGGTTAGATACAGGAATCATTTATCCAATTAGTGATAGTCCCCATGTGAGTCCATTGCATGTAGTAGCTAAGAAGGGAGCATGACTATTTTGAAAGTTGATGATGGAGAGACATTAGTCACTAGGATTCATACGGAATGACGTGTGTGTACGGATTACAGGAAATTAAATGAAAATACATGCAAAGAGCACTTCCCTCTTCCTTTTATGGTTCAAATGTTAGATCGTCTAGCAGGGTATGAGTTTTATTATTTCTTGGATGGGTACTCGGGTTATAATCAAATCATAATTGCGCCCGAGGACCAAGAAAAGGCTACTTTTACTTGCCCTTATGGAACCTTTGCTTTTAGGAAGATGCCTTTTAGGCTACGTAATGCACCTGCTACATTTTAGCATTGTATGATGGCCATATTTGATGGTTTGATAGAGAAGATCATGAAGGTGTTTATGGATGATTTTTCTGTTTTTGGTTCCTCCTTTAATATTTGTTTGTCTAACCTATCTACTATTTTGAAGAGATGTCAAGAAACTAATCTTGTCTTGAATTGGGAGAAGTGCCGCTTCATGGTGAGAGATGAGATTGTTCTTGGGCATCATGTTTCGGCCAAAGGATTGCAGGTTGATCGAGCGAAGGTGGTGGTGATTGAGAAGCTTCTACCACCTACTAATGAGAAGGGAGTGCGGTCCTTCCTTGGACACGCCGGATTCTATAGAAAATTTATCAAAGACTTCTCAAAATACTCAAAGCCCTTGTCTCATTTACTTGAATAAGATGTTCCTTTTGTTTTTTATGATGAATGTCTAATAGCTTTTCAGGTTTTGAAAGAGGCGCTTATTACTGCACCTATCTTGATCACATTGGATTGGACTCAGCCGTTTGTACTTATGTGTGATGTAAGTGATCTAGTACTTGGAGTGGTGCTCAGGCAGTTGAGAGAAAAGAAGTTCAGTGTCATCTACTATGCGAGTAAAACTTTTGATGCAACACAAAAGAACTACACTGTCAATGAAAGTGAGTTTTTAGATGTTGTGTATGCATTCAACAAGTTCCGACAGTATTTGGTTGGCATGAAGACAATTGTGTACACGGATCATTCTGCGATCTGGTACTTGATGGAGAAGAAGAAAGCGAATCCCAGGATTTTTAGATGGATCCTTCTTCTACAAGAGTTTGATATGGAGATCCAAGATAAGAAAGAAACTGAGAATGTTTTGGCGGATCACCTATCAAGGTTAGAGACAAGGGAACATTGTGATGATTCTTTTGAATATATTGAGGAGATGTTCCCAGTTGAGAAGATTATGACTGTGTTTGTTGAAGGAGCGGAGAAAGCTTGTGTAGTTGCTACTCAAGGAATGGATCCATGGTACGCTGATTATGTCAATTACATCGTATCCGGTGAAATTCCTAAAGGTCTCAATAGGTATCAACTTGCCAAATTCAAGAGAGATGTTGAGACTTTTCTATGGTATGATCCGTTTGTGTACAAAATTTATACAAATTCTATCATCCATAGGTGTGTGCCAGAGATGAAGATGGAGAGTATTCTTGATTTTTGTCATCCACAACCTAACGGGGGGCACTTCGGAGCCCAAAAGACTGCAGCAAAGGCATTACAGTCTGCATTATATTGGCCTTCTTTGTTTAAAGACTGTGAATACTATGTGGTGACATGAGATAGATGTCAAAGGATGGGAAACATAAGTAGAAGGGATGAGATGACACTTCAGCCGAGTATTGTTGCAGAGGAGATTGATTTTATGGGGCATTTTCCCCCATCTAATAGATTTCTCTACATCCTTCTAGCTATTGATTATGTTTCTACGTGGGTGGAATCAATTCCAACTCGCATGAATGATGCAAAGACGGTGTTATTATTCTTGAAGAAATATATATTTGTCCGCTATGGAGTTCCTAGAGCACTTGTAAGTGATGGAGGTTCCCACTTTGTCAACAAGCTTATTGAAAGGGTTCTCAAGGAGTACAATGTTAAGTATAGGGTTACTAAACCTATCATCCTCAAGCGAATGGGAAAGCCGAAGTCTCTAATCGGAAAGTGAAGTAAATCCTTGAGAAGGAGGTCGAAACAAATAAGAAGGATTGGGCTATGAAGCTCGATGATATTTTATGGGGGTTTTAAACCGCATATAAGACTGTACTAAACATGTCACCTTATCAAATTATATATGGGAAGCCGTGCCACTTACCCCTAGAGATTTAACATAAGTCTTTTTGGGCCGTAAGAAGTATGAACTTGTCTCTTAAGGAGTAAAACGAGTTGAGAATGACTCACATCAATCAATTAGACGAGTTCAGAAATCAAGCTTTCAATAAATCGGTGATCTACAAGGAGAGAATGAAGAAGTGGAATGACTCGAAGATCACTTTTAAGGAGTTCAAGCAAGGAGATGAGGTATTACTTTTTAACTCTCATTTAAAGCTTTTTGTAGGTAAATTGAAATCGAAGTGGACGGGACCGTTCATTATCCATAGAGCCTGTGGAGGGTGGAGTTTTGAGATCACAGACAAAGACGGAGACATCATAGCGGCGAATGGGCCTCGATTGAAGCATTATAACTCGTCGGATCATTCTTGTGTCGTCTTTGAGGATACCTTACATTGAGTTGGTACCGTTGAGACTCTCCGACGTTAAACAAGAGCGATTGTTGGGGGCTTACCCTCCTGTTTTATTGTTTTATTTCTTTTGTGTGCGTAAGAAATTTTTATATTTAAGGTGCTTACATATTGACAATTACATCTCTTTGCAAACTTAGTTTCAAACGTAGTTTTTACTAAGTTTGGGGGTGTGATGTACTTACCTCATTGTAGCACCAAGAGTATAATCTTTTATTTGTAACGTTTGCTAGGGGAGTTGATCTTTTGCGGTATATTGAAACTTAACCGGTTTTGATGTGTCTATTTTTTTGTAATTTGCCTAGTGTTCGGGGGTGTTTTATTTATTAGTGTGAGCAAAGTTGTATACATAATTTTTATATAGTCTATGAGTGGTTCTCTAGTTATTGTTTTAGCTTGATATGATGCTTGATGTTGTTCTAGAGTCTGAGTTTTGCAGGGGATGAAGAAAAGTACGAGAAAATGAGCATCCGGAAGCTAGCTCGACCAAGCACTTGTAGCTCGACCAAAAATCTCTGGTCGAGCTACGGTTGAGCCACATTCCGTAAGACGTGTTCAGAGTACAGAGTGCCAGCTCAACCAAACCACTGTAGCTTGACCAAAAGTCTTTGGTCGAGCTATGGTCGAGCTAGACAGGGTGGAGAATTTCAGATTACAGAGGTGTAGCTCGACCAACACCATACAGCTCGACCAAGGCTATAATGGTAATGGTCGAGCTGTGGTCGAGCTACAGATGGTTCAGTGTATAGATGCCTAGCTTGACCAGGTCAAGCGTTGCTCGACCATCCAGCTCGAGTCGAGCTAGGCTGGAAAATTGTGATTTAAGTCTGTTTTCTGCGCCGCTCGACCATTTTTTCGCCACCCTTCTCCGTGCTCTCATTCCGAACTGTAAGAATTTCAGTCTAAACTCACACCATACCTTATTTTTCCTCTCCAAACACTTCCACATCAATCTTTGGGTGAATTGAAGTTCAATTTTGGGACTTTTCAACTCAAATTTGGGATTTCCATCGTTGGTCACGTTCACACCATGTTTAGTAAAAAAGGTATGTTTTCTTAACTCTTTACCCTTGAATTGGAGTAATATATGCTTAGTGAAGATTGGGTAACTTGATTAAACATGTTCTTAGTTGGAATTGAAGTTTGAATTTTTGGTAGTTTTGTTGAAATTTTACATGAATTTACATGGTTCAATTTACGTTGGACTGATGGAATTTTGTGAAATTGATGTTGCATATCTTATGGGATTTGGTTTAATTGTAGAATGTATATTTGGGCTTATTGATTGGAAATGACAATAATAAGTAATTGAATTGTGGAAACTATGCATGCTTTGATTTAATTCGAATTGTTGGATTTTGGTGAATAGTGAAGCATGTTAGATTATTGAAGTATGTTGAATATGAGAAGTTGAAGACTTAGGATTCTTGATTTTAATTTTCTTTTGATTGAAGGTGTTGGGTATTCATGTTCTATATTTTTACACTTGAAATTTTGGGAGATTGATTCATGAAATGATTATTGCATTCGAATTTGAAGTCTTAAGTAGAATTCATGCTTTAATTAGTCCTAGGTTGGGTATACTTGTTTTATCTCCTCTATTTGTATTGAAATATAATCTTTGTAGGTAAAGGAATCGCCACACCTTCGAAAAGGAGGGAGACTAAATCTCCTAAGAAGGTGAGGTTGCAAAGAAGCTGAAGAGAGATAAGAGGAGACCTTCTGATTTTGGCATACAAATTAATGACTGTGAGAAGAAGGAAAAGTTATGGGGACTATTTCTGATAAGATAACAAGGACGAGGTATCATGATGACCAAGCTATGCTGGAGATGAATATCATTAACGATATTAGTTAGATGTTTAATCGAATAGGTATCACTCGATTTATGGACCTAAAGAGGGAGCTGTATTTCCACATCACAGCTGAGGTGTTGTGAACGATGAGAGTTGATCATGGAGATCACTATCTTCCTTATGGACTGTGGATGCAGATTGGTGGAGAGTTAAAGTTGATGTATGCAAATGAGTTCAACAAGATGGTTGGATGTCCGATAGGGATTTCTGCAGCGGAGAATGAGAAATCTTAATGCTGATGAGCCCTGGAGATCTATTACTAGGAGGCGAGGAGATTACAATGCCAATACCTTGAAGGTTGCTTTTATTCGCAACCCTGTGATAACATACATAGACCGGATCATGAGCAACACGCTTTTTGCTCGAGCCGAGGGAGGATGCATACCTAGAGGAGAGCTGTATGTACTATGGTGTATGATGAATGGAGTTCACTTTAATGTGGGAGCGTAATTTTTCCAGCAGTTGTGTAGGTTCTCTACTCACTCCTTTCAGAAAGTCAACATTGGTGGATTGATTACTCCGATAGTGGAATATTACCATATTGATTTGACTAGATATGGGCCGATCCAAGGGGACCTAGACCTGATTTTATCTACTTGTGTGAGGATAGGGTTGATTCAGAGACAGGAGGACATGTGGATGTTTATTCGTGGCAAGAATTTGATCTCCTTCATGTTTCCATTGTCACTTATTGACCTTACTACTGTTCAACTCAACAACAATCTGCTAATGAACACTCCGGAGCACAAGGCAATCTCCGAAACTTGTATTGGAGAAGGAGACTGGAGGCTTTTGGCTGAGATGCATATCCAGGGTATTTATTTGGAAGAGGATATGATCTTAGTGGGAGATCCAGCTGACTTCATAGAGGATGAGGAGGAGCAGCAGCATCAGCCATTTCATGAAGAGCATGGAGGTATACCTCATGAGTATCCGGAGATGAAAGTTTCTCCGATGCAGCAGCCACAACCGCCACAGCAGCAGTATTATGAGCCACCACAACAGCAGCAACATGATTTTTGGCAGGCTCAGGATCATTTTTATCGAGAGTAGTTTAGATTGTTGAACGAGCGCTTCGCCACTTTGAATGCGAACTAGCAAGAGACAAATCGACAGTTGGAATTGACGAACACAAATTATGTTGCGTTAAACCTCCGATATGATGCGATGGATAAGAGATTGGGAGATTTGAATGAGAATTATGAAGTTCTGGACAGGAAGATCGATACTCTACAGAGGGATTTCGATAATTGGCAGAACGAAGCAATTGATTATGATGCTCCGGAGGAGTAGTGGCGCCAGGTTTTATCTTTGACTGTTTTTTCTTGCCTCCACTCTCTTTTTCACTTTGCAGGTTGAGTATTGTGTGGTTGGTGGAGTATGTTGCTTGAGATTCTTGTGTGAGTGGTATGTACTAGATTGATATTGACGGTGTTGATGGATGGATACATTTGATGATGATGTTTGATCATGCTGATTTGAATAGTGATGATGATTCTTCTTGTTTATGCATGTGCACTTGTTTTTATGCATGTTGATTTTATTGATGATAGGCATGTATCATTATAACTTGTAGTTTATGTAGAGATCGATTTTGATTGCATACTTTGAAGAGTGCTTAGGAAATTTATTAACCATGTGAGAATTTGAGCCTATTAATCATGCTACATCAATGCATGATAGTTTATTCTTGCGAGTATTATTCATATGTTCGTATTCTAGAACTTGGCTTGGAGTCTTGTCTGAGGTTTATGATTGATAGATACTAGGACATGATCTTAGGCCATTATTGTTTAATTGAGCCACTTAGCCAAATTTTATCTTACCTTGTAGTATATATCATTGGAAGCCCCGTTGCAGCCTTTAAAGCTTTTTCTTTGGCAAGCCTATGATAAAAAGCCCTTTATTTACCTATTACTTAAGCCTTTAAACACCATATTTACTAGTAGAGAGTTATGGTGAATAAGTGCTAGTTGTTGTAAGAAGAAAGGAAAGGAAAGTTTGTGTAATGATGAAAGTAAGAAATTTTGGTTAAATCTTGTTAGGGGGTAGTGCCCTTAAATCGGTATCCCAATTTCTTAGAATGGTAGTGCCCGAAATTGGTACCGTTGTACTTTGGAAGGAAGAAATATGTTGATTCCAAGTGAAGCAAGAGAAAAGAACGATCAAAGAGATCATGAGAATGAACAAGGAGAAGAAGAATTAAGCTATTTTATGAAAAGAAAATCTCCAAGGTAATTCTCTACTAGTGAAGTTAGTCACTTTATCTATATTCTCCTACCATTACCAAAGAGCCAACATTACAACCCAAAGAACAAGTCCTTTGTGATCCTAGTGTTGAAGCAATTATGAATTGATTTTTGAGGCCCTTGCCAAGATTATGGTTACGTAAATATATGAATTGATTTTGAGCGTATATATAACCCTTAAAGTGTACATCTTTACACCTGAGAGCGAGAGTAAACACTTACCTGGTGAGCTAGATGACTTTGCACTCGTAGAAGTATTGTGATTGATTGATATTTTTGCATAAGGTATGATGGATGAATGCATGTTTTGAATTAATACAATTGCATGTGTTAAATAGGTTGTGTTTGTTATAAGGATCTCGTGATTACACTCTCTTGCCTTTGTTTTGGTTTCGTTGCCTCGGGACGAGCAAAATGGAAGTTTGGGAGTTTGATGAGAGAAATAATTTGATTTGGTCTATTATCAAGACAAATTGAGTTGTTTATGGAAAATCCACGAATCAGGTGCTACTGAGGCTATTTGAGCATATTTGTACAGGAAAACAGGTCAGAAGTGCTCGAAATTGGAAAACACATTTTTAAGGTGTAGCTTCACCACAGAGACGTAGCTTGACCAAGCTTAGTCTGGTCAAGCTACACGAGAGAAGTTGAGTAGGAGCATTTCAGCGGACAGAGAGGTTGTTCGACCAAGGTCGTGCAGCTCGACCAAGAGCAATTTGGTAGAGCTGCAGAAGTCTAGTCGACCTGGGCAGAAGACAGAGTTTTAGTATACAGACACGGAACTTGACCGTAGCTCGACCAAGCTCAGTCTGGTCAAGCTGGGACACATCATCGCCGAAACATCGGGATTTCACCTCCAGTGCATGAATGTGTGTGTTTTCTACGAAAAAGCCTTGTAAAGGTCCATGAGGAGAGCTTACAAGTATAAAAAGGGATGCAGATCACATTAAAAAAGAAAGTTAGATTACACATCTGACCTACACCACATCAGAACCCTAACTCCATCCTACGGAGCTGTAGAGAGAGATTCGTACAGCGAATCAAGTGAGAACCAAGTGAATATTCAAGATGGAGCGAGAAGCAATGGCGCCCACATCTAGGGTTTATTTCGCATCTTAATCTTTCTTGTAATTTTCAAGACTATAGGTAAGATCTATCCAATCACCATGAACGTTCTCCGAAATGTCATGGGCTAGAACTGCTTTGGTAGTTCTAGGGTTTATGAAGGTTTTATCTAGTTAATTGAACTTCCGTGTGTATACTCCCTACAACACTACTTGTGGATTTATTTTATATAAGACTATGCATTTTTAATTCATACTCAGAGTTATTTTGTACATCATTAATTGTTATATAGAGTCGGAATATATATATTGGTTATTGATTGAGTGCGTTCACTGCTGAACAGGATTCCATGTTATGATTCTAAGTGAGGGGACTCCAAAACTTCATTAGAACTATCTTATATAAATACTTATTAATTGAATTGAATTCGGGTTAGTAAGTAGGATAAAGAGGATAATTATATAGTTCTTATAAAGGGAGATCATATCAGGTTATAGTACTTAGTGCACGGGAAATAATTGATACTGATAGTACCTAGAAAGGAGGCGTAACTATATTTTTGCTCCAAGGTAATTCACACGTGTTACACACATATTTACTTGTGTCTATAGAGTTGATTTGCATGGCTTAGTGATGCGTCCATATTCTACAAGGCAGAGTCGGACATTGACTTATGGAAGAGAGATTAATTAGTGAAACTGGATGGCCAAAAGAGCTACTTATCTTCTCACTTGTCAACTCTAGTTTATTCTCTATTGTTTCTATTTTATTTATTATTTCATTAATCTGTTTATTAGTTTAATAATAATTCTCCAATTGAATTGCAAAACAATAGTTTCCTTTAATTTAGATAATAATAAATTGATAATCAATCGTCCTTTAGGTTCGATATATAACTTGGTCACTTATCTAAGCTACAATCACATCCTTCATACTTGGGGATTAATTGTGTGTTAATAAAACGCTCATCAACCACATACATAATTTGACCAGATTATGTAAACAAATAAAGTAAAGATATTTAGCATATCTTTTATTTGTTTACAAGGTGTAATGTAAAAATAGGTTGGGAGGAATTGCCAAAATTCTCTCTCTAAGAAACTGTCCTCCCTGCTTAGTGGAAGTTTGTTCATTTCTTTGTGTGTGGTTCCTCTCTCCTTCATTTCTCTGCCAATTCAACATTCATTCTTGGTGGTCATTCTTTTTGCGTATTAGTTCTGGATTTTTATGGTTAAACTCTTGTATGAATTTTCATTTTCAATTTAGGCGGATTTGGGATATGGGTTCTCCTAAAGTAGGATTTTAATGTTCTTCGACTTTCTAGAAGTATGTTTCTCCTTGTGAGATTTGGGTTCTATTCCATTCTTACTCTCTTTCCCCTTTATTTTTGTTTATTGTCTTTCTCTTTCTAGGTTGCCTTCTCTTTTATTCCCCTCTTTTGTCTATGTTGCTTTGTCTTCTCCGTCTCTGTTTAGTTTTTGCTAACCTCTTTACTATCATTTGCATATTTTCTATTTGTGCAGCCTCCAATAGGTTTCTCTCTCTCTCTTAATTACCCTAATTTCGTGCACAACTTCGAGATTGTGTGGAGGAGGATGTAGGGATTTATAAGTGCCAATTAAGAAAGATGGTGACGGTTTGCAAGCATCCCATGTTTGTCTGGCAGGGAAGTTAATTGTAAAGTAACCTTATAACCACTTTGCTTTAATTGAGGTGATGACGAAGGCTTTTTGACCAAAAGAAAAATTGACAGCAAGGGTGTGAGGTAATGACATTATTATGTTCTCCTTTGAAAGGAAAGATGATTTGGAGTGGGTCTTAAAAAATCAACCTAGGAAATTTGATGGCTTTCTTTTTGCTATTATTGAACTTCAAGGTACAGAGCAACCATCTTCTCTAAAGATTTTAAAATATGACTTGTAGGTTAGGGCTCACGATTTGCCTTTAATTTGTCGCTCAATTGAGGTAATGGAATTGATTACAAAAAAAATTGGGAATATTGGTGGCTTATGAGAAGCCTTCTGAAACTGATCTCCTTGAGTTTCTTACCTTTAAAATGGAACTTAACTTGGATAACCCATTTCTTCAAGGCATCCATGTTAAAATTGGAGGAGAACAATCTTGGATCTCGTTTAAATATGAATCTCTTCCAATATTCTATTTCAACTTTGGAAAAATTGGTCATTCTTTTAAACAATGCTCTGCTTTTGATAGAGATCGAGAGATGGTGTTTCAGTACGACTCTTCAATCAAGGTGTCTTCTCTTCGCAGATTCAAGAATTCCAAACCCATAATCATTGAAATTCCTATGTCCAAACCAAAACCCCCACAACTCCATAGCCAAAACACATACCCTTCTTCCCAAGCACACTTGCTGCAATACCCCCAAGTTGAAACCCATATGTCACCCAATCTCCACCCTATTGATGATTTAGGAGTGGATTGTACTACATGTGGAGGAGGTCGTAGTGGTGGTTTAGGTTTGTTTTGGAAAAAAGAATTAAAAGTTGTTTTAAACTCATTTCCCCATAACCACATCGATGTTATGATTGGGGAAGATAATGTGTGGAGATTTACGAGTGTTTATAGATTTTTAGAAGATACACAGAAGTGAAAAACATAGAGGATGCTGGATGGATTGACAAATAGTAGTAGTTTGCCTTGGTTATGTGTTGGGGATTTTAATAAAATTTTGTTTGACCAAGAAAAGTGTGGTGGCAATTTCAGGATTGCAAATAAAATGAGAGAATTCAGTCATTGTCTAGAAAGCTATGAGTAATCAGAACTGGGCTTTACGGGTCACCCGTTCACTTGGTCAAACAAACAATCTGGTCAAAACAACATCCGAGAAAGGCTTGACAGGGCATTGAGCAATGTGTGGTGGCAGGATTCCATAAAGGGCATGTGGTTGCTACACTTTAAAACATATTGGATTGCGTTGTGCCGTTGTAACTTCACTCGTGTGGTTGCTTTCTCAAATCTTTAAAATCTTTGAAAAATAAACGATATAGTTAGAAGAGAGAATGGGGTTTAATGGGTGAAGGGGTATTTTGGTCCAAAAATATTTAAAAGCGGCATATTTCAAAAAAAATATTGTGGGTGGTATTTTAAAAAAATGTATTGAAAGTGACATTCTTATAACTTTTAAATAAGGTTATCATTTTTTATTATTTTATAAATATTATTTGTGTATAAAGAATTCAATTGATGGCTATAACTTTTCTTTTATTAGACATTATTTTTATTAAAAATATCATCATTTTTATTTATTCTACTAGTTGTTTATTAATAAATATTTAATTGTACAATTATTATTTTTTAATGATAAAAACAACATATTAATAAAAATATTATCACTTTTTCATTTAATTATTCATTTGTTAAATAATTCAACTGACGCTTATCGCATTCCTTTAATCATGTAGTACTTCCTCCATCCAACATCAATCTATTCGTTTGCTTTTTACACGTAGATTAAGGAGTATTATTATTTTATGTGTAATGGGTAGTTATATTAGTGGGGTGCGTGGGTCCCATATTTTAATTGTATTAGTGTGTGGGTAGGTCCCATATATCTAAAAAGGGAAATTAATAGATTAAGAATGGACGGTCCAAAATGATAAAATTGATAGATTGACAGTGGACGGAGGGAGTATTACTTATTTATTAAAAGTGTATCACTTTTTTTGTCCTATAAATTGATCATAAAATAGTTTAATTGATGAATATCACTTTTTTCTTAATCATGTAGTATCACCATTTATTAAAAGTAATATCATTTTTTTATTTGTCAAACGAATAAAATAGTTCAATTGACGAATATTACTTTTTATAAAAAGTGGTATCAATCTACCCTACGAATTGTTATATATATATATATATATATATATATATATATATATATATATATATATATATATATATATATATATATATATATATATATATATATATATATATATATATATATACTTATATTTTAAATGAAAATTACTTTTCCTTAGTGAGCTATCACTTTTTCACTCAAATTAATTATTACTCCCTCCGTCCCAGGAATACATTCATGTATTTGGTAACACGGAGTTTAAGAAAAGTAACTTTTTGTTGTAGTAATGTAAGAAAGAGAAGAGGTATTTTGGATAATTGAATAGAATAAAGTGTGTGATATAGTTGACTTTGACTAGATTGTGCGTAGGAAGAAAGGTGACATTTTTATAATATTGTAGTATTGTAAGGTTATTGATATTGTGTATTGTTTCCATTTTTAAGAAGTAAAAATATTCTTGAGACAGACCAAAATGAAAAAGTATATGTATTTTTGGGTGGGAGGGAGTGTCATTTTATTAAGACAATGTTATCACTTTATATAAACTCTTCATTCAAATAGTATTACTTTTATTAAAATTCTTATCACTTCGATCACTTTTTTCAGTGATAATGTTGGTCGGTAGATTAAAGAAAAAATTGTATACTTATTTATTTTTATTTTTTTAAAAAAATACACACTTCTTAATTTAAGTTGATTTTTAAATAATTAATAATTAATTAATTATTAAAATTAAAATGAAAAAATCGCTGGAATGGTAAGTGCGCCACTATGTACGCCAACTGACTTTAATTCTAATAAAAGACAATTAACATATAAACTCAACATGTTCTAAGTAAATAAAATTATTTAAGGATAATTAATTCTCTTCTCTAATTGAAATTTTCAATTTTCTAATTTCATAATGACCAAATAAGCCCTTTAAAAAATTTTAATTATGTTAATGAGCAATCTGTCTCACATAAGGGTGATTTTTGAGACGATCTTACCAAGTCTTTGTCAATTTTTAATTTACTCAAACATAAAATTTAAGGATTATGTGCAAGCAAATTTAAAACAAATTACAAAATATTAATACTTATAATTTTGTCTTTTTTAAAAAAAAATTAAATATTTGAAATATCAGAATTCTATCAAATTTTATGCGTAAAAATGAGCAGAATCAATGATAGCACGAAACAAATTCAAACATAAGTTCTTATAGGAAATTCACAAATCCAAACACCAGTTCATATTCAATAACAGAAACTTGAAGTTGTAACAAATTCAAACAGTTGCGCTAAAATTTTCATATACTACGATTTTCAGGAACATAAATGAAAAGCAGAATGTATAGGTCAGTGCTTCCTCTTTCATCCAGCTTTCTTCTTTCGTCCAACTTTCTTCTTTACAATTTTAATTTAGAAGTGGCTCTTTATGTCCCCATAGTTTTTATTTGGGATGAGTAACAGTTAACTATCACGTACAATTCTTATATGATTATTTTATTATATTATTAAATTTTAATTTTTTTTAATATGAAAATTATTGAAAATGTGAAACTTATAAAATGAAAAAATATGATTTCAACTTACTTTACAACTTGTTTTACAATCCTATTTATAGAGTGTACAAAGTTCATAACCTGTACAGCTAAGTTTAACAAACTCCTAACAAATTAATTAAGTCTAACTAATTAATTCTTAATTGCTTGAACTGAATAATATTCTAACATGCTCCTGAAGATTGCGAACCACGATCATCATGTAATTTCCATTCGTAGACAGAGGTGTTGAAAACGAACAGGAGGGAGAGGTTTAGTCAAGAGATCAGCAAGTTGATCATCCGTTGATACTAATCGGATATCAAGAAGATTGGCTTGAACCTTCTCACAGAGAAAATGAACGTCAACTTCAATGTGTTTGGTGCGAGAATGAAATGCCGGATTGAAAGCAAGCTTGATAGCACCTTGATTATAACACCAAAGGATAGAAGGAGACTACAGCGGAACATTCAACTCAGAGAAAAGAGTATGAATCCAAAGAATATCTGTGGTTGCCAAGGCCAAGGAACGATATTCAGCTTCCGTCAAACTACGAGCAACACATGTTTCTTAGAGCACCATGTAAGTAAAATTGCCCCCAAAAGTAATACAATAGCCACTGGTACTGCGTCGATTATCAATACTAGAAGCGTAGTCAGCATCAGCGTAGCCATGAACCCTGAAATCAGTGACAGGAACAAAAAACAAACCATGAGTAAGAGTACCTTTTATGTAACCAGAACCCGTTTGCAAGCTTTCCAGTGATTAACCGTTGGAGATTCAAGAAATTGAGACAGCTTGTTCACAGAGAAGGAAAGATCAGGACGAGTGAGAGTAAGATATTGAAGTGCACCAACGACGCTACGATACAAAGAAGGATTATAAAAAAGAGGACTATCAAGTTTGGAGAGCTTCTGATTTGGACATAGAGGGGTGGGAGAAGGCTTGCAGTTTACAAGATGAGCTTTACGAAGAATTTCTTGGCATATTGACTCTGTGTCAAACGTAATCTTTCTGGAAGAACATGAGCTTCAATTCCCAGAAAATAATCAATCTCCCCAAGTTTTTTCAAAAAGAAAATCATATAGTGGAGCTACACATCATGTTCCTGGAATTTCTCCTTCAGCTCCTGTTCCATCTGATAATTTTTCTTCTTCTCAGTGTTCTACAGGTTCAGGATGGTTTATGGACAGTGGGACTACACATCATGTTACATCACAGTTTGGAAATCTTCATCTCCAAGCTCCTTATCAAGGTACTTTAAATCTGTTGGTGGGTAATGGTTTTCTCATATTCCTATACATCATACAGGGTCCATGTTTCTTCCCACTTTACAATCTTCGAATGTGGCGTTTCGAAATGTACTTCATGTGCCAGATATTACTAAGAACTTGATTAGCATTTCAAAATTTTTGAAGGATAATAATGTTATTATTGAGTTTTATGCTTCTTATTGTCTTATAAAGGATCTGAGTTCCAACAAGGTTCTGTTGAAAGGAGCTCTTAAAGATGGTCTCTATCAGCTAGATTTGGAGCATGTTTGTGATATGAAGAACCCCGTTGCTTCTACAATTTCTTGTAATACTGCTGCTTTAGGAAATACTCATGTCCTTTGGCATAATAGACTTGGGCACACTTGTTCAGCTACTTTGTCTAAGGTGTTTCGAAGTTTAAACTTGTCTTCTTCTCTTCTTTCTTTAGAAATCTGTGAATCTTGCAGACTAGGGAAGATACATCAACAATATTTTTCTTCTGTAAGTCATGCAACTACTACATCTTTAGAACTAATACATATGGATGTTTGGGGACCTGCTTCTCTTGATTCTAATGAGGGATTTAAATATTTTCTTGTCATTGTGGATGATTACACAAGATATTCTTGGATTTTTCCAATGAAAATAAAATCTAAGGTACATGCTTCGGTTAGTCAGTTTATTAGTTTTGCTGAAAGGTTGTTCTCTCATAAGGTTAAAGATATTCAAAGTGATATGGGGGGTGAGTTTTTGGCCCTATCTGATACATGCAAACAACTTGGGATTAAGGTTCGTCACTTTTGTCCTCACACACATCCTCAAAATAGTTTAGTTGAGAGGAAAATTCAGCACATTACTGAAGTTGGCCTTGCTTTGTTGTCAAAGGGTGATGTACCATTATCCTACTGGTAGTTTTCTTTCCAAACTGTTGTATATCTGATCAATATACTTCCTACTTCTATTCTCCAAAACTCTACTCCATTTTCTCTTTTGTTTAACACTCACCCAGATTACTCTCGTCTATGGGTGTTTGGTTGTGCATGTTTCTACTTTCTTTGGCAATACAACACCTCGAAGCTGCAATTTAGATCTTCCAACTGTATCTCTCTTGGTTATAGTCCTTCCCAAAAAGGTTATTTTTGTCTTCACTCTTCTGACAGAATTTATATCTCAACCACTGTTGATTTCAATGAGGGTGAATTTTCTTACTCTTCACTTGTGTCATCCTCTTCCTCATCTTCTCCACATTTTACCACCACAGCTTTATCTCCTTTTATTCCTCTTGCCACATCTCCTAACAATTCTATATCATATATACCTAATCCCTCCCCATCACATACTTCTCATACATCAGATTCATTATCCTCTTCTCATACATCGCATCCTCCCTTAACCTTCTGCTTCACCTCGTACATCGCATACTTCTTCACCCCTGTTACAGCGTCCACCGCACCTCTTTCACCTCTTCATAACACTTATACCATGATTACTAGAGCTAAATCTGGTATTTCCAAACCCAAAATTTATCATGCCTCTATTCCTTTGTCTATTACTGAACCTTCATCGGTTTCGGAGGCCCTTTCTATTCCAGAATGAAAGACGGCTATGTAACAAGAATATGATGCTTTAATTAGTAATGATACCTGGATTCTTGTTCCTTTTTCTGAAAATATGAATATTATTTCTACCAAGTACGTGTTCAGAGTTAAACATTGTAAAGATGGCACCGTGGATACATATAAATCTCGACTTGTATCTCGAGGCTTTCAGCAGCACGCTGGGGTTGATTACTTCAACATCTTCAGTCCAGTCATCAAACCATTATTTTTCCATTGCTGTTACGAAGGGGTGGAGTATACAACAGGTGGATATAAACAATGCTTTCTTGAAAGGGACGCTTCATGAAACGGTGTATATTGAGCATCCTGAGGGTTTCTGTGATAAGGCTCGACCTACCTATGTTTGTAAATTGACCAAGCTCTATATGGTCTTAAACAAGCTCCAAAAGCATGGTATGGCACATTAAAGAGTTTTTTACATGCAGAAGGATTCACTCATTCCACGGCTTTGTTTGTTTCACAAACATATGGGTAATAAGATGTTGGCATTTCTGGTGTATGTTGATGATATCCTTGTAACGGTGATGATTCACTCCTTGTGCAACAACTTATTCATACTCTTCACTCTAAATTCCCTTTGAAATATCTTGGGGAGATTGATTATTTTTTGGGAATTGAAGCTCATGTACTTCCGGGGATATTATGTTTGACACAGAGTCAATATTCCCGAGAAATTCTTCATAAAGCTCATCTTGCAGAATGCAAGCCTTCTCCCACCCCCCTATGTCCAAATCAGAAGCTCTCCAAACTTCATAGTCCTCTTTTTTATTATCCTTCTTTGTATCGTAGCGTTGTTGGTGCGCTTAAATATCTTACTCTTACTCGTCATGATCTTTCCTTCTCTATGAACAAGCTGTCTCAATTTCTTGAATCTCCAATGGTTAATCACCGGAAAGCTTGCAAACAGGTTCTGTGTTACATAAAAGGTACTTACATAAAAGGTACTCTTACTCATGTTTTTGTTGTTCCTGTCACTGATTTAAGGGTTCATGGCTACGCTAATGCAGACTACGCTTCTAGTCTTAATGATCGACGCAGTACCAGTGGCTATTGTATTACTTTTGGAGGAAATTTACTTACATGGTGCTCTAAGAAACAACATGTTGTTACTCGTAGTTCGATGGAACCTGAATATCGTTCCTTTGCTTTGGCAACCACAGATATTCTTTGGATTCATACTCTTTTCTCTGTGCTGTATGTTCCACTGCAGTCTCCTTCTATCATTTGGTGTGATAATCAAGGTGCTATCAAGCTTGCTTTCAGTCCAGCGTTTCATTCTCGCACCAAACACATTGAAGTTGACGTTCATTTTCTCCGTGAAAAGGTTCAAGCCAATCTTCTTGATATCCGATTTGTATCAATGGATGATCAACTTGTTGATCTCTTGACTAAACCTCTCTCTCCTGTTCGTTTTCAACACCTCTGTCTACGAATGGGAATTACATGATGATCGTGGTTCGCAATCTTCGGGAGCATGTTAGAATATTATTCAGTTCAAGCAGTTAAGAGTTAATTAGTTAGACTTAGTTAGTTTATTTGGAGTTTGTTAAACTTAGTTGTACATGTTATGAACTTTGTACACTCTATAAATAGGATTGTAAAACAAGTTTTAAAGTAAGTTGAAATCATATTTTTTTTTCATTTTATTAGTTTTACCCAAGCTGTGATGTAACATGATGTGTAGCTCCACTGTCCAAAAACCATCCTGAACCTGTAGGACACTGAGAAGAAGTAAAATTATCAGATGGAATAGAAGCTGAAGGAGAATTTCCAGAAACTTGATGCACTAGGTTGCTTGAGAGGAAGAATGAGCATGTGAGTATGGAGTAACGAATTTCAAGGTTGAAGATAAAAACTGAGAATTTTAAGTATTCTCTAGGCCATGAAGCTTTGCATCAAACCGCTTAAAACACTTAGCAGCACTGTGATTTGATTTGTCACAAATTTGACAAATCAGCTTGTTCTTAGGAAATTTTGCCTTTCCGTTGTATCGTCCAACAGTAGAAAAACCTTTTGAAATAAAATTTGACATAGGATTTTGAATTGTTGCTGCAATATTATGAACAGTAGAAGTCTGAGCTATTCGCATCTCATGAGTTTGAAGAATAGCTTGAACCTCCGACAAAGGTGGAATGTCAATTCTAGAGGTTAGACTGACCACAATCGCATCGAATTCAATACCTAGACCACCAAGTATATGGAGAACTAGATCCTCATCACTAATAGAATGACCAACAGATTCTAACGCATCAACCACTGATCTCATCTGGAGAAAATAATCATCAATGGAAGCAGAACCTTTCTTCAAAGTCTAAAGTTGAAACCAATCGTAAACTCATAGCACGAGCCTTAGATAGTGATCGAAATAGATAATCAAAAACGTTCCATAACTAGTATGAACGAACACATCGACTCACGTGCCCTAACATAGAATCTGAAATTGAGCTTGAGAGCCAACTAAAAAGAAATTGATCACGTTTGTGCCACATACGGACACCTCAGATGCAGCGTCTGGAAGGGGAACATTCTCCTCAGAACAAAAAAGAAGATCTTCGAAGCCATGCCCTTTCACAGTAGCAAGGACTTAAGATCACCAGAAAGTGTAATTGGTTCGATCCAATCAAATATGTAGAGTGATGAAGGTCGGCAGACTCATGATCAGGATATGAAGATTAAAAAAAATAAATGTGAAGAGATGAAGAATTTGAAGATGAGAAGATATGACGGGATGAAGTTTTGAAGATGTGAATGAATTAAGGGATGAAGGTTTGAAGATGTGAAGGAATTAGGGGATAAAGATTTGAAGATGTGAAGAAATTAGAGGATGAAGATTTGAAGATGCGAATGTATTAGGGGATGAAGATTTGAAGATGTGAATGAATTAGGTAATGAAGAAACGGGAGAGAAAAGAAATGGCTATCACTAGAATACCAGCTCCGGATACCATGTTGAAAATGTAAAACTGATAAAATGAAAAAAAAAAAAAATGATTTCAAGTTACTTTACAACTTGTTTTACAATCCTATTTATAGAGTGTACAAAGTTCATAACTTGTACAGCTAAGTTTAACAAACTCCTAACAAACTAACTAAGTCTAACTAATTAACTCTTAACTTCTTGAACTGAATAATATTCTAACAAAAATATATAAAAGTGGATGCTTATAATATATCATATCATAAAATATAATATTTTAAATTTCAGTCTCTCTCTATATATATTGAGAGCACTATGGTGGAATCGGCCCATGAATATTTCGTGGAACCGTAAATCACATCCATATAATGCTCGAGGATCTATCACGTGAAGTGCTCCTCTTTATCCTCTCTCCTCTTTCCTCTCTCCTCTCTCTTCCTAAAAATAAGTCAACTCGCCACATGTTTCTTACTCACATCTCTCCCTCCTAAAAACATGCACACTCTCACTCTCTCCTATTTAATACTCCACTTCTCACGTCGCACTCACACACACTTGTACACTTTTCTCTCTCCCCTATTTAGTACTCCACTTCTCAAGTCACACTCACACACACTTGTACCTTTTTCTCTCTCCCTCGCGTGAATATGTGGCGTACGGTCGGGTTGTCTTCACAATAATGGAGGCGGGAGGTATGAGCATAGAAATATCCAATTAATTTTAAAAATTAATCTAATTTTTTCTCACTTAAAACTGTACCTTTTAATTTTTATTAGAAAATTAGAATCTCTAATCAAAAGGTAACCTAATTTATTATAAAGAATAACACAATACATTAGAAAGAGTAACCTAATTAATAGAAAAAAGTAATCATATTCATAAGAATGGAACATAGTCATATCAACATAAAGGACAAAAGCATGTTCATAGTAACATAATTTATTATAAAGAGTAACCTAATAAATTGTTAACAAAACAAAATAGAAAATTAATAAATCAACATAAAGAGTAATCCAAAAACTTATTCATCGTCACCTAAATTATTATAAAGAGTAACCTAATTAATAAAAAAACCTAGAAAGTTGTCGACGAAAGAGAATATAACAAAAAGAAATCAAGATAAAGACTAATTCAAAAGAAGCAGAAGAATAAAGGGTCTACGAAAGTTATATGACAAGTGTATAGCTTGTGATTATACTCTGTAGATGCTGATCAATCTCTGCCTAAAGAATCTCATACTGGAATATTTGATTGCAGGGCATCATTTACCGGATAAGGCCATTGATCTGGTTACTAAAGCTTGTGCCAATGTGAGAATTCAGCTCGACATGCTCTTAAGAAAGAGAAAGATAAAGGCAATAAATTAATTTATGGGTATTGCTTTTCGTGTTTGATTCTAACTACACCCAATTAAATACACAAGAAACCCTAATCGACAAAAGTTCCAAATACAATCTTGGGATTCAAAACCTACAAATTTTCAAACCCCACGAAATCATTAATTTCAAGAGTCGATCGATTTCCAGTACATGAAGTAAAGACATGCATCAAAAAATAAACATTAAATCCCAAATCAGGATCTTAATCAGCATACAAGAACTAATAATAATAAAAACAGAACCACGAACGGGGTTCACCACAAAGAAAAACCCACATACAGGCTAAAATATCAACAATTGAACATCATCTAACATAGAATACCTTCTAAATTGAAAAATCAAAGGAATTACATACTGATTATTAGATCCAAAATGCCATGAGAGATCAAACTTGCCGCTTGAGGTTGAATTGGAGAGAGAATTGTGGAATTAAAGTGTGGTGAGATGGAAGACAAAAGGAGGAAAGAGAATACCACGTTTACATAGAAGAGGAAAGAGAAAAGGAAAGGGAAAGAATAGAGAGAAAGATGAGTGGAGAGATAAAAAGTGGAGAGATAAGGATGACGCATCACCTATTTGACCTATTTGACGTTAAAAAGGTGTGACGTCAAATGGGCATGGGCTGACACCGTATTTAAAATAGTTTGACCCAATAAAATAAAAGATCCGGTCCTACGAATTTTAGAAAAAAACCTGCTCCATAGTAGTCATTGTCATATATATTAATTTTATATTTTTAATTAAATTTCATTAATATATTTATATTTTATTTTTCACCATAGATTTTAAATTAATATTTCATTTAATCCTATTATATTTTTTAAATTTTATAAAAAAAATTTATTTATTATTGAGGAACTATCTTTAATATTCAATTTATTTATTAAATTTTATATATTTATAATTCATGAGTATTATTATCAAAGAAAAAAAATTTTGAAGACACTATTAGAATTAATATTTTTTTTAATAAGGCACATATCACATTTGTATGGATATGAAACAAACTTCAAAAAAACGGATCAAGAAACAATCCAATTTTTTTTACCTTTTTCTCACATTAACATTAATATGAGTAGATGGTAGATTCTCTAGTCTCAAAAATGAAACTAAGAATTTCAAAAAGTTGTCTCTAATAATTCTAAAATAGAGTATGAAACTTCTTTTCTTCATTAATTCTCTCAATATCATTTCTATCATTCACGATGCTCTATCATTCACATTTATAGTAATGGGTACTTTTTATTGTAAAACATTTGTCATTTCACATCCATGTTAAGGCCAGTTTAGCATAAATGTCATATTGAATGTTAGCATAGATCAGTGCTTCTAGCTCTAGCTTTGCCCGTGTCTGTGCGGATTCTCTCCAAGACTTCAACTTATTGGTTCACAAACACATTCTAATTTTTCAAAATTATTCATTATTACATGAAAGTAGATGATAGATTCTGTAGTCTCAGAAATGAAACTAAGAATTTCAATAAAAAAAATTGTCTCTAATAATTCTTGAATAGAGTATGAAACTTCTTTTCTTCATTAATTCTCTCAATAACATCTATATCACACATTTATAGTCATGGGTAACATCTTTATCATTCACATTTATAGTAATGGGTAATGAAACTAAGATTTAAAAAAAAAAATGGTTGGAAGTTGATAACTTTTATCGATATCTATAGAATAGAGTATTATATATATTGGTATTTCTATAATAGAGTATGAAACTTCTTTTCTTCGTTAATTCTCACAATATCATCTCTATCTTCACATTTATAGTAATGGGAAACTAAGATTTAAAAAAAAATGAAACTAAGATTTAAAAAAGTTGAAAAAAAATGGTTGGTAGCTTTTACCGATATTTCTAGAATAGAGTATTATATATGTTGATATTAGCAGTTTAATAATGGAGAAATATAGTCCAATAAAAAATATGGTAATTAATTAAGGGAGAATGTATAAAATACTCAAATTTTACAAATAATATAATATGTTTATAACATCAAATAATTTTTCTACCAAATCTATCCAACTGATACTTTATGAATTTTAATATTCCTAAATTAAACGCACCCACATTTTTCAAAAGAAAACCACTCCCACCATTGACCCCATGCTCCTGATGGTATTTCGGTGATTATGTGGTGTGCCTCTATTTGTAATAGAGAGAGAAATTGTGTACTTGCTTAATTAGTGGATTATTTCCTGGACTGGGTCCCGTGATTTTTACCCTTAACTTGAGGGATTTTCCACGTTAAAGTTATTGGGGTCGATTGCGTATATTTTCTGCATATTTATTTGGTTTGTAGTTTCTACAATATTTGAGTGGAAGGATTTGTGCATTGATATTATTTGAGATTTATTGTGTTTCCACTGTGCTTGATATATCATTGCATATTGCCTATCCTAGTTGGATAGGATTCCCCTTGCACAACAGTGGTACCAGTGCTTTGATTAGGCAGAAACCATGGAGGTAGTGGTTATATGATTAAGCTGAATGTTGGGAATTACTATATTTGGAAGTCTATGATGGATGATTTACTTTACTGTAAAGATTTGCATGATCCTATTAGTGGGGAAGATGCTAAAGATGTTAAGCCGAAGGACATGGATGATAAAGAATGGGAGAAACTTGGTGGAAAGACAATTGGAACAATCAGGCAGTGGGTAGATATTACTGTATTTCATCATGTGGCTACAGAGACCAACTCAAAGGAATTATGGACAAAATTGCAGGAATTGTATGAGAGAAAGAATGCATAGGATAAAGCATTTATTATCAGAAAGTTAGTAAACTTGAAGTAAAAAGATGGGAGTTCTGTGGCAGACACTTGAATGTATTTCATGACTTGGTGAATCAGCTTTCTACCATGAAAATTACATTTGATGATGAAGTGCAAGCTTTATTTTTATTGAGTTCTCTACCTGATAGCTAGGAGACTATGGTGGTGACACTCAGTAATGCAGCTCCGGATGGAAAGTTGACATTGAACATGGTCAAACAAAGTATGTCCAATGAAGAGACTATGAGAGAAGAAGTATGGGATAGTTCTTCGCAAGCACTTGTCATGAAAAACAGAGGTAGAAGTAAGAGCAGAGGACATAAGGGCCGTGGTAAATCAAAAGACAAAGACTACATGTCTAAGTCCAAGGAGAAATTCAAGTGTTATCATTGTGGTGGACCCAATCACATAAAAAGAAATTGCAGGCTCTGGAAAGAGAAGAAGGAGAGGAATCAAAAGAAATCAGAGGATAAGAATACAGCAGCTGTTGTCACTCATACCAATGATGATCAGACTGTAGTTTGTGTAAGCGATGAATGTTGTCATGTGGAGGGTCCCGGTATTGAATGGATTGTTGATTCGGGTGCTTCTCATCATTGTGCTCTGAAGAGAGAGTTGTTCACAAGCTACCGAGCTGGAGACTTTGGACACTTGTTCATGGGGAACAAGAGTGTTGCACCAGTAGTTGGCATTGGTGACATGGTTGTTGAGACTGAATTGGGTTATAGATTGACTTTGAAGAATGTGAGACACATCCCACAGTTGCGCCACAACTTGATTGCTGTTAATGTACTTGATAAAGAAGGGTTCGAGCAGAAATTTTTACATGGAAATTGGAGGCACATCAAGGGGGTTCTTTGCTTGTTGGCAAAGGGAAGCTTTGTTGCACACTATACAGGACAAAGCTTAAAATTGCTCGAGACCAGTTACTAGCAGCTGTTGACGATTCTTCCCCGAATTTGTAGCACAACAGACTTGGGCATATGAGCGAGAAAGGATTGTAAATCCTAGCCAAAGAGTCTCTAATCCCCACTACACAAGGTAAGTCACTTAATCCATGTGATTTTTGTTTATTTGGTAAACAAACTATAATTTCTTTTCGTACCAATTTTAAACGAAAGAATGATGTTTTGGAACTAATACATTATGATGTTTGTGGTCGAAAGAATGATGTTTTGGAACTAATACATTATAATGTTTGTAGTCCTCTTGAGGTGGAGTCCCTAGGTGGAAATAAATATTTCCTTACTTTTATTGATGATGATTCACGGAAAGTTTGGGTGTATTTCTAGAAGAACAAGAGTGAAGTATTTCAGTGTTTTCAGAGATTCCACACCATGGTTGAAAGACAAACAGAAAGCTGCTAAAGTGTCTGAGAACTGATAATAGTGGAAAGTACACTTCTAGAGAGTTCAAAGAATATTGTGCTCGACATGAGAGAACAGAACCTGGTACTCCTCAGCATAATGGCGTAGCAGAAAGGATGAAAAGAACCATTATGGAGAAAGTTAGGTATATGTTGAGTTTGGCTAAACTACCAAAGATGTTTTGGGGTGAAACCATGTTGACTACTTGCTACTTGATTAACATATCTCCGCCAGTTCCTTTGGAAGGTGATATTCAAAGAGAGTGTAGAGTGGGAAGAATGTCTCTTATTCCCACTTAAAGGTGTTCGGATGCAAGGCATTCATGAATGTACCGAAGGAGCAGATAAGCAAGTTAGATAGCAAATCTACACCTTGTATATTTGTTGGTTAAGGAGATGAGGAATTCAGATACAGATTATGGGATTCGAAGAAGAGGACGTTTGTCAGGAGTAGAGATATCATCTTCCATGAGAATGAGACGATGGAAGATTTGAAGAAGGGAAGAGCACTACACAGATGCCTACAGGTGTAGTTGATCTAATACCAGATAAGATTCCTACCATTGATGCTAGAGATGGTGGAGAAAATTGTGAGAATGAAAATGAAGCTAAAGCTGAAGTTGAAGAAGGTGAGCATATTGCATTTAATCCTAATCCAGTAGAGTCAGATACAGGCAACGTGGAACAAGAGATGCAACATGTACCGTCAGAAACTTCAGGAGAACAGAGCGGAAGACCTGTGAGAAGCCGGAGACCAAATTCATTATATCCGAATTCAGAATAGGCATTGATCACTGATGATGGGGAGTCGAAGACTTTCCAAGAGGTGCAGTCTATGAAAGACAAGAATCAGTGGTTTGAAGCTATGCAAGTAGAGATGAGTTCTTTGCATAAGACTGAAACTTATGATTTGGTTTAGCTTCCGAAAAGAAAGAGAGTTCTAAGGAACAAATGTAATTTCAAGCTGAAGAAAGATGGAGACAAGATAGTGAAGCATAAGGTAAAATTGATTGTCAATGGATTTACTTAGAAGAAATGAGTAGAATTTGATGAGATATTTTCACCGATGGTGAAGATGACTTCCATCCATATTGTCTTGGGATTGGCAGCTAGCTTGGACCTCGAGATTGAACAACTTGATGTTCGAACAGCATTCTTGCATGGAGAATTGGAAGAGCAGAATTACATGAACCAGCCGAAAGGATTTGAGGTTAAATGGCAGGAGCACTTGGTTTGCAAGTTGAGAAAGAGTTTGTATGGCTTGAAGCAAGCTTCAAGACAGTGGTACAAAAGGTTTGATTCTTTTATGGCTAGCCAGAGTTATAAAAGAGCGGAGGAAGATCATTGTGTTTATGTCAAACACTTCCCGGATGGTAATTCTATTATTTTGCTGTTTTATGTTGATGATATGTTGATTGTAGGAAAGAATATTGTGATGATTAGCAGGTTAAAGGAGGAGTTGTCAAAATCCTTTGACATGAAGGATTTAGGTTCAGCGAAGCAGATATTGGGAATAGAGATTCTTCGTGACAACAAAAAAGGAAAATTGTGGTTGTCACAAGAGAAGTATGTTGAGAAGATGCTTGAGAGGTTTAACATGAAGCATGTTAAATCTGTGTCCACACCACTTGCTAATCACTTCAAATTGAGTAAGAGATCATGTCTCACAACCAAAGATCAAAAAGATGAGATGGCAACAATATCTTACTCCTCTGCAGTTGGTTCCTTGACGTATGTCATGGTATGCATGAGGCCAAATATTGCTCAAGCTGTTAGCTTGGTGAGCAGGTCTCTTTCCAATCCAGAAAAAGAGCATTGGGAAGCTGTGAAGTGGATTTTCAGATATTTGAGAGGGACTTCAAAATTATATTTGAGTTTTAGAGGTTCTAAGTCGAGACTTGAAGGGTTTGTAGATGCTGAAATGGCAAGTGATCTCGATGGAAGGTAATCAACTTCAGGCTACTTGTTTACATTTGCTGGGGGAGCTATCTCATGGCAATCAAAATTGCAGAAGTGTGTTGTCTTATCTACTATGGAGGCAGAGTATATTGCAGCAAATGAAGATGGAAAAAAATGATGTTGATAAGGAGACTTTTCCTGGATTTGGGATTGAAACAAGAAGAATATATAATTTTCTGTGACAGTCAAGAGTACTATATTTTTTAGCAAAAATTCCATGTATCATACTTGGACGAAGCATATTGATGTGAGGTACCATTGGCTCAGAATGGTGCTGGAGAAGCAGATGATGAAGCTGGAGAAAATTCACACTGAAAAGAATCTCGCGGATATGATGACTAAAGCGGTTACCCGCGAGAAGCATGAATTGTGTGCCAGGTTGGCCGACAAGAGCTCGAGATAAGTGTGATGTTACAGCCACCTATTTGGGTAGGGGGAGATTGTTGGGCTTGCCCCCAATATTGACCCAAAATAATTAGAAGAAAAGAAGCCCAACATGAATTAAAGGATATGGCCCAAAAACCCATATTGGGTTGATTACATATTGCCTACTGGAGGCGTGTATATGTGTCCAGAAGCAAGAGAGGGAGCAGAACAAGATTGAAAGAAAATAAGAGAGAGAAGAAAATAGGAGTACTTGAGAAGCTATCCAATTTGGAGGTCCATTTCTTCACCATTTCACTCCAAATTTGAAGGGGGAGTTCATGGCAACATTCTCTACACGATCGGAGTGGATTTTGTAGAAACATCTCCAAGGGGTGCAAATGAGAATCGGGTGATTCGTATTCTCTTTGTACTATTGTATTGTCTCTTCTCCCATTGTTGTCTTGTATTCCAAGAGTGATTCTCTTGATGGTATTTTGGTGATTATGTGGTGTGCCTCTATTTGTATAGAGAGACACTGTGCTTGATTAGTGGATTATTTCCTGGACCGGATCCTGTGGTTTTTACCCTTAACTTGAGGTGTTTTCCACGTTAAATTTATTGGTGTCGACTACGTATATTTTCTGCATATTTTTTCCAAAATTCCGTTGGGTTGGTCTCAGTAGCCACATGATGAAATACACTAATATTTACCCGCTGTCTAATTGTACCAATTGTCTTTCTATCAAGCTTCTCCCATTCTTTATCATCCATGTCCTTCGGCTTAGCATCTTTCCCACTAATAGGATCTTACAAATATTTGCAGTAAAGTAAATCCTCCATCATAAGCTTTCAAATAGAGTAATTCTCAACATTCAGCTTAATCATAGAACCACTACCCTCCAAGGTTTCTGCCTAACCAATACTCTGATACCACTGTTGTGGAAGGGGAATCCTATCCAATTAGGATAGACAATACACAATGATATATCCGGTACAGTGGAAACACAATAAGTCCCAAATAATATTAATGCACAAATCCTTCCACTCAAATATTGCAGAAACAAAAAACCAAATAAATAAGCAAAAAATATACGCAGTCAACACCAATAATTTTTAACGTGGAAAACCCCTCAAGTTAAGGGTACCCGGTCCAGAAATAATCCACTAATCAAGCAAGAGTACACAGTTTATCTCTCTATTATAAATTGAGGCACACCACATAATCACAAAATTATCATCAAGAGAATTACTCTTTGAATACAAGACAATAATGAGAGAAGAGACAATAAAATAGTACAAAGAGAATACGAATCACCCGATTCTCATTTGCACCCCTCGGAGATGTTTCTACGAAATCCACTCCGATCGTGTAGAGAACGTTGCCACGAACTCCCCCTTCAAATTTGGAGTAAAATGGTGAAGAAACGGACCTCCAAATTAGATAACTTCTCACGCACTCCTATTTTCCTCTCTCTCCTATTTTTTCTCAATCTTGTTCTGCTCCTTCTCTCGCTTCTGGACACACATACACGCCTCCAGTAGGCAACATGTAATCAACCCAAAGTGGGTTTTTTAAGTGGGCCATCAATTAAAAATATAATTTAAGCCATATCCTTAAATTCATGTTGGGCTTTTTTTTTCTAATTATTTTGGGCCAATATTTGGGGCAAGCTCAACAATCTCCCCCTACCCAAATAGGTGGCTGTAACATCACACCTATCTCGACCTCATGTAGGCCAACCCGACACACAATTCATGCTTCTCGCGGGTAACCACTTTAGTCATCATATACGCAAGATTCTTTTCAGTGTGAATTTTCTCCAGCTTCATCAGTTGCTTCTCTAGCACCATTCTAAGCCAATGGTACCTCACATCAATATTCTTCGTCCGAGCATGATACATGGAATTCTAGCTCAAATCTAACCGTCACAGAATACTATATATTCTTCTTGCTTCAATCTCAAACCCTGGAAAAGTCTCCTCATCCACATCATTTCATTTCCAGCTTTATTTGCTGCAATATACTCTGTCTCCATAGTAGATAAGGCAACACACTTCTGCAATTTTGATTGCCATGGATAGTTCCCCCTATAAATGTAAACAAGTAGCCTGAAGTTGATTTCCTCCCATCAAGATCACCTGTCATATCAGCATCTACGAACCCTTCAAGTATCGACTTAGAACCTCCAAAACTCAAACATAATTTTGAAGTCCCTCTCAAATATCTGAAAATCCACTTCACAGCTTCCCTATACTCTTTTCCTGGATTGGAAAAAACCTGTTTACCAAGCTAACAACTTGAGCAATATTTGGCCTCGTGCATAGCATGGCATACATCAAGGAACCAACTGCAGAGGAGTAAGGTATTGTTACCATCTCATCTTTTTTATATTTGGTTGTGGGACATGATCTCTTACTCAATTTGAAGTGATTAGCAACTGGTGTGGACACGGGTTTAGCATGCTTCAGGTTGAACCTTTCACGAAGAATCTCCATTCCCAAAATCTGCTTTGCTGAACCTAAATCCTTCATATCAAAGGATTTAGACAGCTCCTTCAACCTTCTAATCATCACAATATTCTTCCCCACAATCAACTTATCATCAACATAAAGTAGCAAAATAATATAATTACCATCCGGGAAGTGTTTGACATAAACACAATGATCCGCCTCCGTTCTTTTATAACTCTGGCTAGCCATAAAAGAATCAAACATTTTGCACCAGTGTCTTGAAACTTGCTTCAAGCCATACAATCTTTTTCTCAACTTTCAAACCAAGTGCTCCTGCCCTTTAACCTCAAATCCTTCCGGTGAGTTCATGTAAATCTGTACATCCAATTCTCCATGCAAGAATGTTGTTCGAACATCAAGTTGTTCAATCTCAAGGTCCAAGCTAGCTTCTAATCCCAAGATAATACGGATGGAAGTCATCTTCACCACCGGTGAAAATATCTCATCAAAATCTACTCCTTTCTTCTGAGTAAATCCCTTGACAACTAATCTTGCCTTGTGACTCACTATCTTGTCTTCATCATTCTTCAGCTTAAAAACCCATTTGTTCCTCATAACTCTCTTGCCTTTCGGAAGCTCGACCAAATCATAAGATTCATTCTTATGCAAAGAACTCATCTCTTCTTGCATAGCCTCAAACCACTTATTCTTGTCTTTCATCGACTGCACCTCTTGGAAAGTCTTCGGCTCCCCATCATCACTGATCAATGCTCACTCTGAACTCGGATATAATGAATTTGGTATCCAGCTTCTCACAGGTCTTCCACTCTGTTCTCCTGAAGTTTCTGGCGGTACATGTTGCATCTTTTGTTCCACGTCGCCTATATCTGGCTCAACTGGATCAGGATTAAATGCATTATGCTCACCTTCTTCAGCTTCAGCTTCATTTTCATTCTCACCATCTTCTCCACCATCTCTAGCATCGATGGAAGGAATCTTATCTGGTATTAGATCAACTACACCTGTAGGCATCTGTGTAGTGCTCTTCTCCTTCTTCAAATCTTACATCGTTTCATTCTCGTGGAAGATGACATCTCTACTCCTGACAAGCGTCCTCTTCTCCGGATCCCATAATCTGTTTTCGAACTCCTCATCTCCATAACCAACAAATATACAAGGTTTAGATTTGCTATCTGTTTGCTTATCTGCTCCTTCAGTACATGCATGAATGTCTTACATATGAACACCTTTAAGTGGGAATAAGAGACATTCTTCCCACTGTACACCCTCTCTGGAATATCACCTTCCAAAGGAACTGGCGGAGATCTGTTAATCATGTAGCAAACAGTCAACACGGCTTCACCCCAAAACGTCTTTGGTAGTTTAGCCAAACTCAACATACACCTAACTTACTCCATAATGGTTATGTTCATCCTTTCTTCTATGCCATTATGCTGAGGAGTACCGGGTTCTGTTCTCTCATCTCTCACACCATGTTGAGCACAATATTCTTTGAACTCTCTAGAAGTGTACTCTCCACTATTATCAGTTCTTAGACACTTTAGCAGCTTTCCTGTCTATCTTTCAACCATGGTGTGGAATCTTTGAAAACACTTAAATACTTCACTCTTGTTCTTCAAGAAATACACTCAAACTTTCCGTGAAGCATCATCAATAAAATTAAGGAAATATTTATTTCCATAAGAAAAGAAACCCAACAACTCCCTCACACTCTAGGAGACCATAGAGAGATAGGGACAGCCAGTAGAATATAGACTACTGGATAACTTTAATAAATGTGGAGAACAATAATAATGTCTAATTGTCATGCAGACATTCATCTAGAATTATTACACATTACACAATTGACACTTCTTTATAATGTTTCCACGTAAATATGAATTTCCATGGATGGAAGTAGACATTGATGGATCCTTCTACGTTGATGGATCCTTCTCCTGGAAGTAGACTTAGATGGATCGTTCATTCATTCTCCTATGCTGAACCACAAAATAATGTGGAGGCTAATGGTAAGTTCCTTATCTTAAGGGACTAGCATCTGCATTTGTTTTGCAGATATTATAGATTTTGTTAATTAAAATAAATAATTTAATCTTGTTCTTTTCGCTTCACCCTAAAATTTAGCTGAGAATCATTCACGCCCAAAAGCACTCAAAATAGAAGAACAAGTTTTGAGAGCTTTCTATGATTTTAAAATCCAAGATGTTTGCGACGCCTTCAAGTTTCCTCGAAAAATTCAAGAAATAATTTCTCTACACACAATTACGAACAATAATTGTAGATGGCGGCTTTTTAAACTTATATTTATTTATCTATTTATTTATTATTTTGCAAAACACTGCCCTTATCTACTTTGGAAGATTTAATTTACAATAGTTTGTAATGGAACATCATCCAAAGAATATCATGTATGCATCGATTCGCCATTTTTCTTTTTAATATACACTGACAATAACTCAAATAACTAATTGAGGTTAACAATAATTGATATTGCAATTTACCTGCATGTATGCTGCATGTAAGGCTGAAGAGAACCATGAGTCAGTTGAAGAGCTTGGGAAAGGGATCGAACAAGATTACCAGAGATTTCTTGATAATTAAATGCTAGTTATCTAAGCATGAATATAACATACCTTTACTTCTTAATCAGTAGATTCAGGTGATACCTTTCTGATAAATTGATATTGATTTTGGTGATTGCTAAGTCTAGGATTTGACCTTATTTTTTTACACAACATATCGAGCACTTGAAGGCTTTGTCAGTGATGTGGAGGTTCTTCAGTGCAACTATACATGGAGACTTATTTAGAAGCGGAGGCTAGCCAACAGGGTAAGAAGCTGTTGGGCTCTAACCACAAGGCCCCTCACAATAGAAGACCTGATGCCAAGTGTAACCTCCAGTTTGTTCCTCCTAAGTCTGCCGAATGAAGGATTGTGTTTGAAGAAGAAGATTGCAATTTGGAGTGGCAACACAGCCATGTCTGTTACTTCACGGGGAGACATTCTGGTTTTTGAAGAACTCAGAGGAATTACGAAGCCAGGAATGTTGAGATCTCTTTGCTGGTTATAGAATTGGGAGGTTGCAGCAGGTAGCAAGCTTTCTTATAGTTAGTTGATCTTGTTTTGCAGCAATCTTAAAAAGATTGCAGGTTGTTGTGTAGCTACATTGTTCATAGCTACTTTGGTTATTTGTTTTAGACATGAATTAGTATTAGCTCCTCGCGTACGAGGTAGTTTATTGGACATGCACTTTTGTGCTCTCGACCCATTGTACATTGTATAATTAATTTCTGAATCTATTTACCATTTTCAGAAAAATATGATCATAGCCAAACCTGAACTAACCCTAACTACACCTGTATACTTGGTCCCTTTGCAAAAAAAAAAAAAAAACCATTTCAAATCAGTAAATACAATCATAAAATTTTGTAGTCCTACTAGTTTTTTACTTTTTTAAAAATTCTTGCAAAAAGTCTAAAATTGAATAAGTGAAAAGGTAATACTTCGCCTTGCTTTATATCTAATGGGTTTATGAGTTTGATAGTGATCTTACTAAAATTCCTATTGAACAAAATTTAACTTTAAAAATAAGAGAGTTTACATACTAAGTGCACTAATGCTGACTTATTTTTATTTTAGACTCGTTAATAAAAAGAAAAACAAGGGCCCTATGGTATACAACCCTGAGGTGTGTTACAAAATCACATGAATTAATGAAAGATTAAGAAAATACTCATACCTTATTGATGTATTTAACAGATTTATTAACCTACATATTTACTTTATGAATCTAACCACTCAAATAAGTTATGAACTCAACCAAATAGCTATCACAACAGCCTAATTTACAGAAATTATATTCCCCTTAATTAAATGATTCAACCGTCTGTTTCTCAGTATATAAGCACACTAAAATTGAATGTAAATCAAGTACTTATTTGTCAACCTGTTTTAAAAAAAATATCTAACAGCAGATGAACCCATCACACACTATAATTCGAATATTCTCCTAATGTAGATGGTAGGTGAGACTTTTCCATTTACAATAATATATTCAATGATGCAACCTTCTCCACCATATTCTAATCTACTCAAATTCAACACCATATTCATTGACCAAATTTCAATTCATTTCTGCTAAATCATAAAATCTAGATCAAGGACTCCTAAATTATGCAAAGATTTCTCAACTTAGTGTGACTAGAACAAGAATAGCAATTACCACCAAAAGACAAGACTGATCCCTCTCCAGCTCTTCTCATGATTAAAATCACTTGCCCATAAAGAATATAAAGTTGAAGCTTTGAAACACACCTTTTGGGTGAATCTTGAAAATAAAGAACACCTTGGTTGACATGCTAATTTTACCTGAAACATAAGGGGCCAAATGTGATCCATCCTGCACATATAAGAGCTTCATGATAACATTTTCATTTTATGCGGCTGGCATTACGAGATCAAATTAACCAAAAGAACAATGGATGTATATGGGACTCAAAGTATAGAGTGTATCTTAAAGAGCCTCGAGATTACCTGAAATTTGTGCAGGTAGTCCAATAAATAGAACCACCCTCTGTTTTTGTATTGCAGATCACAGAGAGGTATTCCCATCAACACAATGATACCATGATTACGGACACATGGAAGGTGAGGCTCCATATCCTCCCAAAGAAGTTTTGATTTCAAACATTGCATATTCTACACCCAGTGTTTTCAAGTTGAACAAAATATGATTATACGACAGTCCAACACAAAAAGTGGTCAAATCTCAAATATCCTGCAGTAACAGTAAAGTTTAAGTTTCTAATCCACATACCGGATCATACGCCAAAGCTAAGTCACAAACTCATTTTCGCTGATAATGTTGGAGTTGTACCTTTGAGCACCAGATACAAGAAAGATTGCCTGAACATGTTTTGCAATGATGTGCAATCGTGCATTTAATACTCCAACAGATATCTAATGCTCTTTAGCATGCAAAAGCAAGTGTTTGCCACTGACTCAATGCACCAGATAGAGAGTTGGACTTCTCTTTAACGTAAAACGTACTTCAATTCAGTAGGAATACTCTGTTTTAGACTGGAGATGGCGATAGAGAATACTCTGGTTGTAATCTTGGTAGAAGTAATCCACAATATGGACAATACGGTGTTGAGGCAACCTTACAAGCTGAAGACACTAGAAAAGACTTGAAATCTGAAGGATATTTGAGCATACTGAACAAAATGCTAGGTGCCAACTTTCCGGTCCTTCTTTGACAACACATACAATACCAGGAGGGTTTAGTAGGAAGAATCTGCATAGTAACTGCACACCTTTCAAGCTTATGTGTCTGATTAACTCCATTCTCCAAGTTTACTCCAGAGCATATAGCGTATTCTGTTGATTCAAAAGGAACAACTGATGAACAAAAATTGCACTGCTCATCCACTTCATACCCAAATATTTTCTGTAATCTCCTGAACCCAAAAAAAAAACCTATAAAATTAAACTCTAAAAGCAAACATTAGACTATAGAAAAAATTTATTAGTATTACAATGATGGCTGGGGTAAAAGATTGAGCATACAAAAACGTAGAAAAGTAATGTTGTGCAAGGCGTCCAATGATTAAGTTTAGAACACAGCTAGCAAGATTTTGAAAATAGAAGGTACAAAAAACAAGATGCACTGAGAGAGAAGAGTGAACAGAAAATATAGAGAAGTGAAAATGCAGAGATTGCCATTACCGCTTATCAACATTTCCAATTTCTTCTGCAAGGAATTTAGAATGAGCCTTTACATTTTTCCCACTTTGTGAAACCCACTGCTCCATTTGAGGCAACCCCTCAGGACTCCAGCAATCATCTTGAGAGAAATCTATTGATGAATCAGACAATAGATTTAATGTGGCAGAAAAACTAAAACTGACAAGCCTTTCCAAGATTTCCTTCTCACTTCTCAATAGCAACTCCATCCACTGTTCTTTACTGTCATTTAACTTTTCTAACTTATGCTGTTTGTCACCCGCATTATCTTCTTTTAGCATTACACGCCTGGTAATAATGTTTATAAGGTACAACTGACGGGAAGAAAGTTTAGGCAGGAATTCAAGGGCCCCAAACAACAATGTAGAAGAAATTCCAGATTGGGAGCTTAAAGAAGATGCCAACCATTTCAATAGGATATGCTCTATATACTCAGGTGAAGAATGCTTGAAGGCCAGGAAAGCCGCCACAACATCCCAAATGTTCAGAAGCCTACTGGGATTTTCGTACTGACTCAGAGACCACAATATATTCATCTCCCACCAAATCAGTTCTTTCTCAGGGAATCCAAGAAAGTTGAAATTATTTATCTCCGTACAGGTAGCGGAGGAAAGGTCCAGTAGCTGTCCTCCAATCCAAAGGAACTCAACAGCTGCTCTATGAGATCTGAAAATTTTATGATGTTTCTACGTTACTCCAGAATTTGAAACAGAAACTACACATTAAAACAGTGAGCTTAATTAGCAGCATTCCATAATACATTGGATTTAACAGATAAGTATCAAATCCAATGAGCCTGAAAAGAAAAGAAACAAATTTTTAGGTCTGGATTTGAATAAAATAGCTGGAATACCATTCTATACAGGGTTACGCGATCCATGCAATACGTAGCAACAATGCCCTCTATTCTATACAATACAATAGTCATGATGTTGCCTATACTGCATAAGACAGGTGAGCTACTGAGCTGGTGAACGGTGAAGACCAGGTAAGTGGTTCATTTACTGAAAAGATCAACTTAAAGTTAAACAGGTAAACAAATAGAAAAGAGCTGCAAAGGATGCTTGGAAGATTATGTTAATGCTGAAATGGAGTGTGTATAACAGAAACTGCAGATGAAAACCAAATAGGCAGAGTATGGACCAGCATAATAAACATGATGATAGTTTTAGCTCAAAGTATGAAGAAGGATTTTGAACACATTGTGCAAAATTGAAAAATAGACTGAAAATCTGTACATAGAAACCATAAATCATTGTCTTCTAATTGTATGGGAAAATCACTAGTTTGATTATTCAAGGACTTTCTTGAATAATTCCTCTGATGAGGTAAGGAAAAATTAATTTTTCTGCTTTTTCTATTTTTTTATTTTAAATGTTGTGCTGCATATTGACTAAATTTTTTGAACAATTTTGTATTAGTGTTATGTTTAATTTGTCAAGAACCTTTGTGCCATAATCTCGGGTGTTTCAATCAGTTTATCATTTCCATTGTTGCTACCAATGCCTCATGTGGAAGTATAAATTTTCATAGTGATGAATTTCACAATGGGTAAGAATCAGGCTTGTAAATAAAATACGAAGTAGGATTATATCTTAAAAGTTCTTCTGAAATGATAGGGGAGATAAAAAATTATACCACCGCAATTGCCAAATTTCCAGGAGATAATGCCAGACCAAAGCATGAGTTAAATGCACAAGGAACCTGTACATAATTTCCAGTTAGTCCACGAATAAAAATGTAAATGACTGGATCCAATAGGGAAAATCATACATCTGGGGAGCTCTTCAAACCAGGAGAAGTCAAGGGAAGAGACACTTCACATAGAGAATCTCCAACAAAAATCCAGCACTTTAAAGAATTGTCCTGAAGTAAAACAAAACGTAAATGAATTATTGATTTTCTTGCCTTTGCAGCAATGACCATAATTTTGACTTAAAGCTTCATAACTCAAGACGCATTGAGTAAAGCAAGCAAAATTAGCAGAATATAGTTTTACAGTACCTACTAAACTAATACACTTAATGCTTGAGGAAGATACAGGTCTACATAAAAATGACTCATAGTTGAATGTGCTACATCATAAAATATTTTTTAAAAGAATACCCATAATCTATGACTGACATTTGATATGCTCAACCATGAACAGAGCATAGAAGAAAGAACTCAAAAGTAACATAATGTCCTCCTACCACTGATAGAACCAATACAGCATTAAATCTTTAAGGAGAACAGAAAATGCATACCGACTCAAATTAACTGATAACTTCTGATAAAATGGAAAAACATTCCAGAATATCTAACAGTAATGAATCATAGAAACTAGAATCAAATGTAATCTACTAAGCCCAAAAATTTAGATGAGTCTACATATGCCATGAAATACCATATAACAATGAGTGTAATACCTGGCTGCAGCTGTACAAACATCGGCCATCAAAAGCCCAAGCTAAACCTGTAACCTGATGTTTATATTTTAAGATAGATAGATTAATGTTCAATCAAGAGGTAAAGAAAATAAAAGAGTACAAGAGTAATGACTTACTATACGATCATGTGTATCATAACAGCCAACTTTTTCAAATTCGTTTATGGTCATGTCAAGGGTCCACAATTCAAACGATCCAGAACCTTTGCCAACAGCCAAGAGCAATTTTGATGGTGATTGTGAAGGTAAAGTAAGTGCAAGAACAGAGACTGTTGCAGAATCAACAGTCATTACCTAATTACAGGAAAAATCACTAATTTTTAAGATAAAGATTTGATTAAAATTCTTGGTATGTCAATTGAAAGGATAAAATCCAGAATTGAAATAACATATTAACCTCTTTCAACAATGAACAGGAATTGTAGATGACTTCTGATGACTTTAGCAATTCTTCACCATTTATCCGCCATATCTTCACTCTAGGACAGAAGAATGGTAGAAATAATCAAAATAGTTATCGTTTCTCAAAATATGAAATCCTCAACCATATGGTCCATAAATTAAAAACTATAACTAGAATTTTCCATAAAATTCTAAAAAAGATCTATCATGAAGATGTCACATGGAAATTGTATGGATGCCTCCCAAATTTCTGCATATAAATTAAGTGTTCAATCCATATGCGAGCAAAGTAATCACCCACCATCAGAACTTCCCGTAGCCAATATCAACTGGGCACTTGAAACATTAGATTTAGACCCATTAAAAGCCCAACAAATTGCAGTGATCCAAGTGTCATGTGCCTTCAACATGCTAACAAGTGAAACCTCATTTGAGAACATAGAGTTATAAATTGAATAGCACTTAGGTCCGTGATTTCTCCAGAATGAAATTCTACCACACTTCCCTCCAACAGCAAGAATAGAACAGCATTTGGAAGAGTTACTAGGAATAGTAACACCATTCCCAGATGTCTCTAACAATGGAGACCAAGAAACAGTAAGTGACATCAGCATTTCATTACGAGAAGCATACTGTTCAGCTGTTATCAATGGGATATTAATGTGTCCACTCTTTTTCTCTTGAGGAATCAGTTTATCAACAGAGTTAAGGAAAAATCTGCCAAAGACTCTTTGCTCAAATCCTCAGGATCTTTTACTGCAACCTGATATAACAAGAAATCTTCAGAAAAATGGTTCAAATGAATCTTGATACATAGAGTGAATCTCCAAGTGAAGACAAATCAAGTATTAGACAAATTACTGATCCAAAGTGTATAATGAATACTGGATAACTAGATATGAGGAATAAGGTCAATAGATGGTTCACACATTAGCAGCATCTTGTCTCCTACGTTTAGGATTTTTTCGCAAGCCAGAGGCTGGTCTGTCACTGGCAAATCCATGATCTGTATCATCTTGTCTTGATATAACCTGAATAAGAGGAACCTCAAATGAAACAAGGAGCAACTGTGAATGGAAGTAATGTCCTATAGAACATACCATTGAAGCATAAGTCAGGCATCAAAAGAAAAGAAGAAAAAGTGAAACAACCACTTACATCATAATATCCTGCCGGTACGATTTGAAACTCCCCAAAGTTGATATTCTTGAAATGTTTGTACAGCATTTCAGAAATGTCCAAAACCTAGAATTTGTGAAGCAATATAAGACTCACTAACATTGGAGTAAAAACTATGATTTACCAAATGTAATTAGAAATAACATTATATTGTTAAAGATCTGTCAATGGTAACAATCAAAGGATGAGAGTGCAACCAAGTTTCATTAATTGCGTAACTCTATCCACTCAACAGAAAACTCACAGTAAGGAAAACGGTAGAGCTTTACATGTCCCTCGCTAGTGCAAACAGCAAGCAAACAACTGATTTATTTAAAAAATGCAAAAGTCAGATTCATGTGAGCAATTATGATGTCATGCTCGGAAAAGCCCAAGGTTAAAATAGATCATTTTAATACTCAGCATTATTAGCCAGACCCGTGGGAGACCAAGAGATTGATCTAACACAAGGACGATTATCCCGGGATATATGATACTGCAGTAGGCATCCATTTAGCGAATCCGGCCCTGTACTAAATCAAATTAACAATTGCAACACATAAATTAAATAAAAACAACCCCACTTACTCAAAAGGATAAAAACTACAAAGAGCAAATTAGAAAGCAAGAGAAATGTACAGTTTACAATATTAGATTTGTTTTGAATAAAAAAACATACCTCCCTCATCAATCACACCAAGGGGGAAGGGTTTACAGGATGGAACAGTTATTACACCTCGAACTCCAGGATTAGCAGGACTCTAAACAAGCAAACAACACGATCATTAAATCGATTAAGACTACATATACATAACGTCGATCAACTAAAACCTAGCATCCAAACTCCAAATAATAATCACATTGATCGTACAACCCCAAACTTATAACTGTGCAGATTGTCTCCTTTGAAATAAAGACGGGAAAGAAAACTACAGAAGCTTACCAGAATTATAATAATATTGCCACACGCCACCGCCACCGCCACCAAGTTTTCTTCAGACCAAACGACAGCGTTGGGGTAAGCGATCGACGAACTGAGCACGGCGGTTTCGAAGCAGGGAGGCATAGTTGCACGGAAATTCAAGAACTAGTAAAATAAATTACTGGCGGCGAATTCATTTTTTGGCACAAAGTAGTTCAATAAATGGATTTTCAAATTATCTTTTTCTTCGATTCGTTCTGTTGGGTATCTCGATTCGATGATGCAATCGTGTTAATCCTGGCATTTTCCGCTACAGCCATGATCAAAAACCTTCGCGATACTCGCGTTTTTCACTTCTTTTCCTCGATTTTTTTCTTATTTTTCTGTAAAAACCAACAAATAAAATGGAAACCCAAAATTTAATTCATTAAGCGCACGAATCAAAGCTATTAATATCCATTTTTGAAGGGGGGAAAAAAATTTAAAACAAAATCAGAGCTTTTTTTATCTGTTAGTTGAGTCCTAAATGGTGTCCATTGAGCAAATAAACTGGATGCTCGTGAGCTAAGATATGAAGATGAGAATTAAAAAAGAAATGGAGAGGCAAAAACAGAGCACAACTTTTTTCGTTTTTTTTTTGTCTGTTTATTTTTACTATTTACAAGATTTTACTAATGGGATGTTTGGTAAAGAGGTATAGAATAAAATTATTGGAATGAGAATGAATAAAATTGTTTGGTTACATGGAATGGGTATTAGAACAGTAACTTGATTCCATACTTAGTTGTTGGGATGTTTGGTAAAGAGGTATAGAATAAAATTATTGGAATGGGAATAAATAAAATTGTTTGGTTACATGGAATGGGTATTAGAACAGTAACTTGATTTCATACTTAGTGGGAATCAATCAAAGTGTTCAAATAGGTGTGGAATCAAAGTCATTCACTTCTATTATGAAGGTCATTCCAATTCTCATTCCCCACTTTTAACCAAATACCCCGAGTATGCAAGAAGAAGATATGTACAAAAATATATGAATAGTACTTTATATATATATATATATATATATGAATAGTTGTGCTCTATTTTTGCCTAAACGAACAAAAAAAGGAAAAAAGTTGTGCTCTGTTTTTGCCTATCTATATGTACAGAAATATATGAATAGTACTTATATAATCAACAATTATTTTTGGTTAATTGAAATCTAATTGGACTCAATTTTCCTCCACTTTTAGAAACTTTTAATCTTGATCATCAATTGATTAATAATACACCGTTCATATATTTGATTAATCATTCGGTGTCTTTTGTGTAATTTTTTTATTAATTATTTCGTGTCATTTGTGTGATTTAACGAAAATGTGAGGAAACTTGACAAAACACATTCTAAATCCTACTCTTACTATCATTCTCCCGCACACCTCGTGAGCCTTATCTTCTCTTCTTTTCGTCGATCATTCTCCTGTACACTCCTCGACAAGTGTCTCTTTCTTTTATGCTCTGATTTCAATCGAATTGATGTCGTTTTCACCACCATCAGGAGACCTAAATAGCAAAAATAACATAATCATAAGGGTAGGTATCACTAAAACATCTATATATTCAGTGAAGTGATTTTTGTTATTTTGTATATGAATGATATATTTTTTTTCAGAGATTGAAACAATTAGATTAATTTTTTTAAAAAAATATATTTTTCAGCAAGTTGTGTTCATTTCAATCACAATCTTGATAGTATTTTAACTAGAATTATGACTTATGATAATTTTATGTCCAAATAATTTGGGCATCTATTGGAATGCTTTTATCTGATTTGGCCGTGCAAGTTAGTACTTTGTGGTTGATCAATCTACTCATCCTTTGGGTTGTTTACTTTTTCTTTGTATCAAAATTGTTATGTTTAGATATCTTCTAATTTGATCTATAAAATCGAGGTTACCTTTCACTGCTATTTGAATAATTTTTTTGTTGCCATGATTTACTTTTGTCTGTATTGTTATTCATTTAACTTGGTCTTTCCACTGTTAAAACGATGGATTGATTGGTTCAATCTTTTTAATTCCACCTTGTCTTTCTCAATCTGCATGTTTTTACTCTTAATAACTTTCATCATGACTTGTTGCTCAATAGTTATCTTTTTTAAGTGATCCTTGAGTAGATTCACAATAGTGCTTCTTTTCTTTTGAGTAGAAAGAAGTTGTTCATTGATCGAATTAAAAACATTCAGGTTGTATTCCTTCTGTTTATGTTCTAACTTGTCAATGAATGGCTTTTTGGCAAGATCAGCTTCAGCTTTAAACAATTTTTCTTCATTAACCTTGAGAGAGCTCTTCAATCTTGAGTTCTCAAGGTCTGATTCTTTCAATGGCAACTTGTTCATCAAGATTTTTGGTCATGCACACAGCTTGAGAACACTTTGAAGTCATTTACTGAAACATAGACTCCATATCTTCAATAGTGAGGGAAAATTCCCCGTCAGATTCATCTTGTTCTTTCTCTTCTGCAACAACATTATAAGTTAAACAAATAACATTCTTACTTATAGCATGCAAAGCAATGTTATGTTCAATTAATATTTCTTCTTATTATTCAGAGTCACTCCAAGTTGCTTACAAGGATCTGTTCTTTAGCAGAAAGTTAGGACATTCATACTGATAATGTCTGAATCCTTCACATTCAAAATATTGAACTTTTTTAAACTTCATCTCAAACAACTTTGAGCTTGTTTTATCACCACTTGTCCTTGTTTCTGCTTTGTCCATAAACTTTTTCATCATCCTTCCATAGTTCCTTGTCAGAAGTTCCTTATGTCCTTTAAATTCATCATAATTCATATGCTTTTCCTTCTTATCATCATTATATCATCACTGGATTGATGAGATTTTTCATTAATAAGAACATCTCCTATGAGCTCATCAATACTGAACTTAACAATCTTGTTGAAGGTCTCAAGAGCAGTTATCTTTTATACTGAATCTTTTTGGAAGGGTTCTCATGAACTTCTGAATTTTTTTTCTTCTGAGAGATGTAATTGATTGATGATGGATGAGAATCTTGAGTAGTACTGTCAACATTTTCATCATTTATCATATGAAGCGCATTATAATCCTCTATCAGACGTTGAATCTTAGATTTGCACACAGATTCTGTTCCTTCGAATTGAAGGTTAAGAATTCTCCAAGCCTCTTTAGCTTACGTGCACTTGGATATGAGAGAGTGACACTGAACATCAACCGATGATAGAATAGCATATAGGGCCCTATTATTAGAGAATAGAGACTGCTCATTTCCTTTCGTCGTCTGTCCACCCTTCTAATCTGAGTTTTTTGGTGCCATCTGCATTTGTGGTGAATGGATGCGTCCATCCTTCTTCAATTACTTTCCACATTTCTCTCTTTCCTTAGGTTTCAGGAAGATAATTATCATGAATTTCTAATAAGGAAAGTTTGATCCATCCAGGAATGGTGGTCGAGCAACATATCCTACATAATGAGATGCCATGGCAACCCGTAGGACAAAGGAACCCAGATCTTGACATGTTTATTATAAACTGGAACTTGCTTTGATGCCAAGTGTAAAAACCATTAAATACATGTGCTTATGTGCGGATGTTCCTTAGAAGAGCAAGAACAACAACATAAACGTAAATATTCAGTGGAAGACTTAATAAGCACACAATCTAAAAAACCACGGGATAGGCTTCGCCTTAACCCTCAGATCTCTTTCATTAGAAAAGTACAAGTATTTCAATTCAATACCTACGAACTCCATTCTATGCTAATTGACAATACTCTACAACTCCTAATTACTTATCTTTGCCACCACGTGGACTTGACAGCACTATATGGACTCCCTCCAAGGCTGTGACGAGATCTCCCGAACTCATTGTTGGAATCCCTCCCGGATTCTGCGTTACAAGGACGTGTTCTTCGTACGTGGAGGAACACGAGAATAAACAAAATGGAAACAAAATAACCAGAAGAGTTTTTGGATAAGAACTCTTTAATGGTCTCACAAAAACTAACGTGGATTGTCTGGATACATGATTCCACTAGAGAATGAATAGCCTAGAGAAAACGTCATCAAATCTTTAAAAGATCTTAATCAAATACGATCTCATACAATCTTCAATCAATTCTTGATTGATGTAACCTTCAATCAAATCTTCACAAATATGGAATACTTTGACTATTGGACTTTGGGCATGCTCTTGATCTGCGGCGTTCCTTGATCCTCAAATTGGGCCATGGGTTTTTCTTTCTTGGTCAAAAATAAATCACGTTCATAAAATAAGATCTTAAAATATATCTTTGAAACAAGATATTCAAAGATATAATTGACCAAATCTTGGATGAATCTCCACCTTGATTTCTTTTCCATAAATAATTAAATTAAATTTATCCAATTATAAGTTAATTGATTTAATGCCAACTTAATTAGAAATATATAAAATATATTTCCTAACAGATCAAGATTCAAGAGATCATGCTCCAAATTTTGTCTTTAATCTAAACTCGATTTGAATATTGGAATATAATATATTAACTCAAATATAAATAAGTAATACGAGATAAATCTTGGAATTTATTTTTAAGGGATCATTAGTATGGCTAATGAAAGAGTAAAAATGACATCTGAAATCCGTGTGTACTCCTACTTCTTCAATCCATTGTCGACAAGTCATTCTTAATTTATTCTCTTCTCTTTTTTATTAACAGTAATTAATGACTAAAATTCACATTAAGATGACATTTATCAACAATTGGCCATAATTTCAAAGGCAGATCCAATTATGTTTCAACTGAGTTTTTCCATCTTGTAAGGTTGCTTATATGGAGTGGGATGGTAATGGGTTATTCACCGCCTACAATCTCTTCTGTATTTTTATGGTTACATAGTGATTGGGTCTGAGACTCAAATATCACTACAGAGATGTGTAAAAAGAATTAATTAATTTAGGATTTATTAGATAATAATGAGGTATATAAAGTATATAGGGTGTGTATTTAATGAAGTAGAGATAATTTAGACTTTTTAAAAATATTTATTTTTAATTTTATAATAATAGGGTGTGTATTTAATAAAAAGGGGGTGTGTATTTAGTGGAACCCTTATGTAAATAGGTAAGTGAAGTGAGTTTGGTGTGAATTGAGTTCACATGCTAATCTAGTTTTTGCAAAATTACACTTTAGTATACAAGAAATTACTCTTTGAAGAGAAATATTTTATCTTTGTAAAGAGTAATTTTTCATATACTAAAGAGTAATCAATAAATCAGGGTTTACAATAATTTGAAGAATAATTTTTTCATTCAATTAAATTTTTAAATACCAAAGAGTAATAAACTTTTATATAATAACTAGAATTCAATTTTTATATCTTCAAATATTAATTTTCCTCATATTTCATCCGACTTTTTCAATTATAAAATTATATTCTTATTTATTAAAATTATATATTTAGAATAAAATGTTATACTTTTGAGCATCTTGTGCACCATGCGCACAAGAGACAAATTCTAAATTTAAATGTTGAAAAAAGGATGAAAAGAACATTAGTTAAACTAGTGGAATAAAGATAGAAAATTAATTAAAATAAAATGTGACAGTTCCAAAAATGACCCTTTCCTAAAAAATAAAAGAATAATAGCATCCCATGTGATGATGATTCATAAATGAATAAAGAATATAAATTATATACTTAAAACAAAATGTTGCACTTTTGAACATCTTGTGCACCAGGTGTATAAAAGACAAATTCTAAATTTAAATGTTGGAAAAAGGAAGAAAAGAACGTTACTTAAACTAGTTAACTGAGGATAAACAAATAACAAAATAGAATGTGAATGACAATGACAATGACAATGTCAAACAAAATGTTCTTTCCTAAAGAAGAAATGAATAATAGCATCTCATGTGATCAATGTTGTCATAACCGAACCAAGATCAAACCGGTGGCCCCAACAGTTCACGGTTGGACCGGTCGGAACGGTTGGCTGGCAGTTCAATCGAAAAAATAATAATAATAGTATATTTTTAATAATATTTCATTATTTTACAATAATAATTAGATTTAATTAATTTTATAAACTTGAGCTTTAATTAATATATGCCAAGTAATATGGCCCATCACCTTCAACTGGACCCTCCACTTACTTCTTATTGAAAATTTCAAATATTTATAAATTCACAGAACCACAATAACCTAATGAGATTAAGTATCCATCTGCCACTGCCTTCGCTCTTATTCTCACGCCGTGTAAAATCACAGAAAACAGAGATCTCTTCAACTATAGCCACAGCGAAAAAAGTCAAGGATGTATCTTCTCATGAGTCCGTGAAAGCCTACCTAGCTCACTTTAGCGCTCCGCCTGATCTGCAGTTCGCCGCCATTCGATGTCTTGATCTGCCGTCCGCCACCATCTGCTGTCTTAATCTGTCATCTGCCATCGTTCGCTTCTATGATCTGCCGTCAGCTGTTAGTCACGTACAGCACTGCCGTGAGACTAAAAATACCAAAAAACGGTGGCTTTCGGTTGGTCGGTCCAAATCGATTATGCCAGTTTTGATCGAGTTTGATCGGTTATTTCTGGTTTAACTAAATAAATAATTCTTGGGGGTGTTTCAGACCGGACCCGGCTAGAGCTGTCAGAATGGGTTGGTGGGGCGGTTTAACCCACAACCCACTCTTAAATGGGCTCAAGTGGGGCGGGCCACTCGCGTGGCGATCATTGGTGGGGCGGGCCACTCGAGGGGCGGGTTAGTTGCGGGTTGGCCCACTTTCCTCTCTCTTTTTTTTCTTTTTTTTTTGAAATTTTATTTTTTGATTTTTTTAATAAAATTTTTATGTCGTTTCACATTAACTTTTGTACCTTTAAAAATATTTTAAACTTTAATAATAAACATTAAATTAGTGTATGTATTTTTTTTTGTGTCCACTAGTTTGGTGTGGACAATATTTCGATTTTTTAATTTTCGATATTATTTGATTTTTCAATTTTCCAAATGTCTCTTATGATTTTAATGATAATAGAAAATGAACTATTAGTTCACACAATTATGTAAACTCTATTCATATAAGTGTTTACCGTATAAAAAATATCGAAAAAATTTATTTATTTGTTTTAAAAATGAATTATATGAAACTATATTTAAGTACATTATTTTGGAATACATGTTCAAATTATTTTGAAATATTTAATGTCACAATTAAATACATTTTTTGGTATCGTTCGATAAATCGATATTTTTTCGGTATGTCAATTTTTCAATGTAGAACGATATTCCAAAATATCGATATTAATAAATATTTATCGAAAAATCAATATCGATATTGATATAAATTCGATACGATATCGAATTTAATTAATCGAAATATCAATTTTTTGGAATATCAAAATTTTGGTATCAATATCGATAGGATGGGGGTGGTGAGGGTGGGTTGGGGGGTGGTAAGTGTGAGGGTGGGGTAAGAGGTGAATTGAAAATTGTGAGTTCATGGTGGGTTAGTGGGTTGGGGCGGATTAACCCACAACCCACTTGTTGGTGGGTTTGTGTGGGGCGGGTTACTGTGGGGCGGGCTTTTTTTAGGTCAGGTTACTTGCGGGTTTCAGTGGGGCTGGGCGGGTTGGCCCATTGGGTTCAACCCAAATTGACAGCTCTAGTCCCCGCATCGGTTTTCGATTGAACCGTTCAAACCAGTCGGTCCAGTCCAATAACACTGCATATGATGATTATTCATAAATGAATTAAAGAATAGAAATTATATATTTAGAACAAAATGTTATACTTTTGAACATTTTGTGCACAGGCGCATAAGAGACTAATTCTAAATTTAAGTGTTGGAAAAAGGAAGAAAAGAACGTTGATTAAAATAGTCGAATGAGGATAGACAAATAACAAAATAGAATGTGAATGACAATGCCCAAAAACTGATCATTTCCTAAAGAAGAAAAGAATAATAGCATCCCGTGTGATGAAGACTCATAAATGAATTAAAGAATAGAAATGACTACCTCCATCTCAAATCCATCTTCACATTTACTGTAAATGCGGAGTTTTAAAAAATCACTTTTGACTTACTTTTGGGGGTACACTATGCTAAAACTGTGGAATAACAATGCTGGAATAACAACGAAGAATAAAAAATCCGTTGTTATAAGAGAAAAAAAGGGTGAAAACAAGTTTCCGTTGTTATTGCATAAAAAAATCGCGCATTAACAACGGGTATTTCCTTCCGTGGTTATAAATGTACTTTTTATTTTATTTTTAATTAAATTTAATTAAATATTTTTGAAGGTATAAATGTTGGACTTAGAAATTTTTTCTCTCTTTCTAAGCCCTAATTTGAGATTCGCGACTGAACTTTCTTACTAAGCCCTAGCTGAGATTTGTGACTGAACCCCCTTCCTATGAAGACCGCCGATGAGGTACCTCCATCCGTAGTCGGAGACGACCAACATCGACCACCCGATTCTTCGATGGCTTAAAAATACAACCCTAGCAGAGAGCAACCCCTTTCTTCCAGAGAGGGCCGACGAGGTATTTCTTCCTTCCCTTGCCAGAGAAGACCGATGGTGTAGAAGAGACGATTGACGGCCACGAAACGATGCTTTGCTAGGGCTTCCAAAATCAAACGACGGCACTCTGCTCGACGAAGTAACATCAGCGTCTCAACCCTCAGCTCGCGCTCATCTTTCTTAGCGCTGGCATCTCCCGAGCTCCTCTGTGCTTGTCGATGACTCGATGGTATGTCTCTATTTGTTTGATTTCTTTTTCTTTTCCTTTTTTGTTATGGATTTATAGTTGAAAAGATTAAAGTAATTTATGTTGTAAAACTGGAATTAAATACCATTGTCCACCAAGAATTAGACCGTTTAGGGAAATGGGTAAAGTTTGATGGGCTCAATAATTAGGGCAGAAAACTGAGTTTACATTCTGGTTCATTTCTTTTCTTGTATCGCCACCAGAAATTATGAATTAGTATCAAATTCTCGCCCTTTAACCATCCTTACTCTTGTGCTAAGTATGTTATTCACATTCACATATAAAATAATTTCCAAATTTTGAAAATATGAAATTCATGATTCTTTCAATCTATTTGTATATTGTTAAATCATGATTCCTTTTTCTGATGCACCTTTTTTATTTGTTATTTGTGATATACTCCTGTTCTGTACAATGAAGAAGTACACATAATACATGTTCATGTAATAGTTAAGTTCCTTTTGAAAATTTTAGAGATTTGGGTGTATTCAATTTTTCTATTTTGATTTCATATTATAACTTAGGCTAATGGTTTTTGTTTTCTCCCACATATTTTAACTCTATTACTTGAGCTTTAGATGCATTTCATAATATTATTTACTTTTCATTTCTGGAAACTAAATATTGCTAAATTTTTTTATGTTTGCATTTACATCTTGCTTTCTTGAATTTCTACATTTTATAGCTAGATGAGCATTCCCATATCAGATTTATAGAAACATAGTTTAAGCGTATTAATCTTATAGGTATCATCCTTAAAGAATGTCGATATATTAATTAATGCTATCAACTTCTAACTTATTGGGAAAGTTACTCTTCTCTGAAAATTGGTATAGCTGAATGTCTTACATTAGGTGTGTTTTATTTGGCCTATTAATGAATTAGTTTCATTTATGTAAACATGGACAATGAGAGAGAGAGAGAGCTATGTATTTAGATCTTCCTAACTATGATTCGACACTTGGGATCGGTGATCCATTGTAATGCACTATACTTTATGAAAGATGCTTACTTGCAAAGTCTATATTTAATACCTCTGCAAATAAAAAAAAATGCACTCTCTTCTTATAATTCTTTCTCATTGCAAGTATTTCAAGTGTTTTGTATAGGTTCTTGCTTTCTAAATACTCCATCTGTAAAATTTTCTCATTGACAAATTCAAGTAATGAACTCTATGTAAGTGCTTATTCTCAAATTCTGATTTGTATCATACGTTGTAATGAACTCTTTCTAAATACAAATTTTCTCATTGGTTTCATTCCTAAATATTACTCCACATTTTACTGCCGGTGTTATCCACATAGCTACGCAGGTATGAGGGGCCAAGTTTGTTCTGCAAAAGGTGGAGCAAAGACAAAACAGAGGCACAGAGCACATTTAGATTAATAAGAAGGTAAATTAAGTTTGGAACAAGTATAATGAGTTCATAGAATTGGTATATTTTTTGAAAAATGTAGAATTTGTATACTTAGAGACCTAGCCTTTCTTGATAAATATTTCAGAATGGAGCTAAAATATCAGCAATAAGATATATTGAGTATTGTCCTTGGTTTTCAGCTTATTTTTGATAATTTTGGATTATAGAGACTTGGATATGTTTGACCTTTTGGAATGTGTTGTGCTTCCAGGTTTTGTTGCCCTTATTTTTTATAAATAAATTAGCCTTGAATTTCTATCAAGTTTATGCATCAAATCATTTATAACTTGCTCAAGTTTCTGCTCATTTTCTTACTTAAGTTCTTTACTTACTCTTGAAATTCATGTTTGTTTTATCATAGAAATCGTCTGTAATGATATGTTGAGTTTGTTATTAATTCTTGGCATTTTTCTAATTTGGCGTTTACTGGATTGGGTTATTATATGAGCTATCTTTAATATATGATTTCTCTCTAAAGTTCTAACAAAAGCTTTATTAAGTTGCATGTTTTTAATGACAAATTGGCATATAATTTTCAAGTGAGGAAGCTCAAGGAAGCACTCCCCAGTTAGAGCTATAAAAGCAGATAAAGAAGCAGGTATAGTAATGTATAGAATCTTGGGAATATTAAATAGTACAAAAATTTTCGTTTAGTATTCTCTTGTTTTCTGTACTCTTTGCATGTGCTGCATATTGGCCTTAGGGTGAGATAAAAGCAGATGAAATTCGGAATATTTACAATAGTTCACCTCGAGTACCTCAAGTATGCTCTCATTCTGTTGAACTCTGAAGTTTATGTAGTATTTCTTGAATTTCTATAACCAAAATATCTACTCCCACTTCAATTTTTTTTTAACTATGACACTCTCCTCCTCACCTAGCCATTACTAATCAGGGAACAAAATCCTACTTAGAGCTTATATAGCACCATATAACTGCAAGTCAAGGTATAATGAAAACAATTGAAGTTATCAACTGTAGTGCCATTCTAATACAAATTTTGTTAAGACCAAAGCTTAATAAAATAAAGAATTTAGTTGATATTTTTGTTACCTTATTCTTCTATTTCTTTTTTAAGAGTTTAAAAACTGAAATATGTGTTGTATTTATATAGGTTTGACTTCTATAGGAAGCATCTCGGAAGAACAATTTCGAAATCCGCATTGCATCAACAGGGATGCAACAGGCTGCTAGTGGGCGATTTGCATCAAACAGCCTTCCCATTGCTGTTTCTCAGGTGTGATTCATCTCTAATTGATGCATGTGAGATGCCTACCATATTAGCCCTCGATCAAAATTTAGTTTTATTTTGTATTACCATAATGCTCTATTTTCCGCATGTGATTACAATATTTTGAGTGCCTTGCTAGATAAGACGTTTTGGTTGAGAGTAGTTTTGCTCTCATGTGTTCTCTTAATCATGCAAAAGAAAGAATGTATTTGACCTTACATTCTTTGGGATATTGAGATATATTCCAGCTCATATATTGCATTTCTTCTTTTTACATGACTTCAGAGGATTTTAATTTGGGTGAGTAGTTAGTTTTGTGTGTAGAGTGAAGTTATGATGTGTTTATTTACTTTGCTGTTAGTTTTCTTATTATAATATGGTTATCTGATTTTAAATGATAGTTTTGGTTTTTTATTTTCGCAAGTGTGGTCTGGACTCTGGTGCAACCTCATCCAAAGAAATAAGAAGGCCTTTGGATGATGCTGTTTATTTGTATGTATTGTATGGTGATTAGTCATTTCTCAGGCAAAGGCGGCCAGACTTCAACCTACGGGGATCCCTATCCACGGTACACCTCTATTTTCAATATCTACTGCCTTTTGCTTTCGAGGGACTCATATTTGCAGCATTTATCAAGAGCATAGTGATTGGTTAATGGAAGTTTGATTGCTTCTTCATTATATAATTATTTGGTTAAAAATGTTAGCATTCCGTATATCCAATGCTATCTTTTACATTAATTATGCACTTGTTGTTCCTTCACCTTTCAGGAGCACCAAGGATATCCATCAGGATCCATGGTTGACTTTGCTAATTGTGATGCTTATTGTTCTCCAATAATAGCTGTTAGTAAATTAGCATCTCATACAAAGGTTGGTGCCACACAATTACTCGATTCATTTCATTTATAAATAATGCAGTATTTTTAGGTAATAAATAAATGATAAAGCATGTTATGAGTGTTAAAAAGGTGATGTCATATTTGAAACTAAAGTATGTTAGAGTGATATTAGTTAGTTTTTTTTTTTTATGGAAGTGTGAAGTTGAATTTGGAATTGACCAAAATGTAAAGTGTGAAGTTGAAGTTAAGACAGAAGGAGTATATATTTAGAACAAAATATTATACTTTTGAACATCTTGTGCACCAGGCGCACAAGAGACCAATTCTAAATTTAAATGTTGGAAAAGGAAAAAGAGAATATTGATTAAACTAGTCGAATGAGGATAGACAAATAACAAAATAGAACGTGAATGGCAGTCCCCCAAAAATGATCATTTCCAAAAGAAGAAAAGAATAATATCATCTCATGTGATGATTATTCATAAATGAATTAAAGAATAGAAATTATATATTTAGAATAAAATATTATATTTTTGAATATTTTGTGCACCAGGCGCACAAGAGACCAATTCTAAATTTAAATATTAGAAAAAAAGAAAAGAACGTTGATTAAACTAGTCGAATGAGGATAGACAAATAACAAAATAGAATGTGAATAACAGTGCCAAAAAAAATACTATTTCCTAAAGAAGAAAAGAATAATAGCATCTCATGTGATGATGATTTATAAATGAATTAAAGAGTAGAACTATTTAGAACAAAATATTATACTTTTGACCATCTTGTATACTTGGTGCATAAAAGACCAATTCTAAGTTTAATGTTGGAGAAAAGAATAAAAGAACGCCGATTAAACTAGTCAAATGAGGATAGACAAATAACAAAATAGAATATGAATGACAGTGCCCAAAAAATGACCATTTCCTAAAGAAGAAAAAAATAATAGCATCCCATATGTGATGATGATTCATAAATGAATTAAAGAATATAAATGATATATTTAGACAAAATTTTATACTTTTGAACATTTTGTGCTCTAGGCGCATAAAAGACCCATATTCTTAATTTAAATATTGGCAAAGAACGTTGTTTAAATTAGTCGAATGAGGATAGACAAATAATTGTTGGGTATATGAGGTAGTATTTAAAACGACTTATAGATTACTTTTGTAAATTCGAGTCAAGAGTTACACTCTTTCTCCTTAAGACGAAATTATTTCGTATTTCAGATGCTTACGGACTACAGCAATCGCCTCCAAGATACATTGACTTTGAATTTTGAACTTGTAGCACAACGAGTCCAAAATTATCGGCGAACGAACTAATATTTTAGAATTTTCGGAGTCTATTTTGGAATTCTAGAACTAATGGGCTAGAATGTAATATGCAAATATGTAAGCAAGATTGGAATGATCTTTGCAAATGAATTTGGGGGCCTATATATAATAAGTGAAGAGTCATGGTGCCCATTCATGAATAATTATTTAGATTTAATCAGGACCGACTTCGGTTCAAACCACGGTTGGACCAACGAACCATGGACTTGACCGGCGAGACGGATCAGACCCGACCCGGCCCGGCCCATATCCCCGTTGAGTCGAACCCGACCGGTCTAGTCTAATCGGTTCAAATCGGCCTACCCCTTGTGCACCTAGGTCTTATCAATCGGACCCTAGTTCGAGTCCAAAATGAATGCGACTATGTGCGAGCATGGGTGCGGCTAGTGGCTTGGTTGGTTACACCATGTGGTCCACACATTTAATTTAATTCAATTACCTATGTGGGACAACTTCCCTTTACTTCTCTTTACTCTTCATTCTTCCTTCTTTTTTCTTGTAATTAAATTGTAAAATTTATGTATTAATAACTCATTCACCCGGAATCGGATTTGAGCAAACATATACATTAAATTAATCTACTCGAAATGTAGTTTCCGAATATGCAATTAGTTTTTTATTTTCGACAAACAAAAATTACAAGAATATTGGTCAAAAATGGGCTTGACCCACTTCTTTATTTAACCAATTCCAACAATCTCCCACATGAATGTAACTAGTGCATGTGGACTCAATCGAAAGTTCCGACGAACTGCAATTGCGTCAGGATAGGTAGCTTCCGACTTTGAACCTCCTTAGTAGAATGCCAATGGATTTATTTGCTGCTTTTTGAACATGATGTCTTGAATTAGTCAGCGTTTTGTGTAAACCAAGACGTCGACACCTACACAATAACAATTCTAATATTCTTCGTTCTCACGTTGTGTCCAATTCAGTTCTGAACCATCTTGGATTCATAAGTATTTTTTCTCATTTGAAGCGGCCAAACTTCACACTTATATAGGTGATCTCCTATAAAGAGTATCATGCTATACTTCACCTTTTACGTATAGGAATCATTAAAAGATTTTAAGGTTTACCCTTTACCACACTTCAGCAGTCTTGCACTTGATTTGTTTGAGAATAAGTTGAAATTATTTTTCAAGTGCTATTCCGGACATTCATAACTTAGTTGTCTTATCGAACCATGTTATCGGGTTCTCCAATCATCATGGTTAAGTTACCGCTATAAACGTTCTTTAGTGTGTGGATTTTAAACTCATTCCCATCACTGCACTTGTCATTCGATCTCTATTTATGCCTTTCGTTAACAGATCTGCAATATTTTCCTTAGACTTTACATAGTCGATGAAAATCAACCCACTACAGATCAATTGTCTAACGGTATTATGTCTCCTTATATCTCGAGACTTATCGTTGTACATGTTTCTTTGTGCTCTCCCAATAGTTGTCGTGCTATCGAAATGTATCATTATAGGAGGCACTGATTTGCTCCAATAGGAATATCATCTAAAAAGTTTCTTAGCCATTCAACTTCTTCACCAGCTTTGTCTAATGCAATTAACTCCGACTCCATTGTGGATCGAGCTATGCATATTTTTTAGAGGATTTTCATGATACTACTCTTCCACCTATGGTAAATACGTAACCACTTGTGGATTTGGAGTCTTTTGAATCAGTTATCCAATTATCATCTGTGAATCCTTCAACCACGATTGGATATCTGGTGTACTGTATGCCAAAACTTAGTGTATGTTTTAAATACTTAAGTACTCTAGTCGATGTCCAATGTTTTTATTTGGATTGCTTGTGAACATACTAAGTTTATGAACAGAGTATACTATATTCGGACGAGTACAATTTATTAAGTATATCAAGCTTCCGATAATTTTTGCATATTTCTGTTGTGATATGGGTTCGCCTTTATTTTTGGCTAGTTGTAGATTCACATCCACTGGAGTTTTAGCTAAAGATAAGTCAAATGCATCGAATTTCTTAAGTACGTTCTCTACGTGGTGAGATTGCATTAAGATAATTCCGTCAGGTGATCTAGAGATTTTTATCCCTAGTATGACATCAGCCTCAACCATATCCTTCATGTCAAAATTCCTTTTCAACATATTCTTGGTATTCACAATCACTTTGTGATTACTTCCTATTATGAGATGTCGTCTGCGTATAGACATACAATTACATACTCATTAGGCCTACCTTTTATGTAGGCACATTTATCACATTCGTTGATTTTGAATCCATTTGATAGCATAGTTTGATCAAACTTTTGATGCCATTGTTTAGGTGCTTGTTTTAATCCGTATAAGGATTTTATTAACTTGCACACTTTCTTTCCTTGACCAGGGACAACAAACCCTTTGGGTTGTTCCATATATATCTCCTCTTCTAATTCACTATTTAAGAAAGTTGTTTTTAAATCCATTTGATGTATCTCAAGGTTATGCAATACTACAATTGCGATGAGAACTCTAATGGATGAAATTATTGCCATAGGTGAATATGTATCGAAAAATCATATCCTTCCTTTTGTTTGAACCCTTTAGCTACCAAGCATGCCTTGTATTTGTCAATTAAACCATCAACCTTGTATTTCTTCTTAAGGATCCATTTATAGCCTAAAGGTTTGTTGCCTAGTGGGAGATCAACCACCTCCCAAGTATGATTTTGCATAATGGATTCAATTTCGTTGTTGAAAGCCTCTTTTCAAAGAGGAGCATCTGAACTAGACAATACTTGTATTTTCTTTGGTTCATTTTCCAGTATGTAGCTTATAAAATTAGGACCAAAGGACTTTTCTTTCTTAGTTCTTTTACTACGCCTTGGCTCTTCCTTACTTTGAGGTGAACCTTTTTCTATAGCGTTCATAGACATAAAAAATAGACTGAATAGTATTTTAATGTGGAAAATTTTCAAGTGAGATTTTTTCAACGTCATTGATGTGGGACAAATAGAGTTGGAAATTCTAAAATGAGATTCTTTCATTTACTAATTGATTCATGAGGTGGACAGTAGGTTTTTTTTCATCATTTCCAAATTAACTAAATGTTTAATATATATATATATATATATATATATATATATATATATATATATATATATATATTTGGGAGTGGTGCTGTATTTTTTCATTTCATTTGAAATTTCAAAAGTGGGACGATGATATGACTGTAGTGTGAAGGCTCTTTATGTTTAGAATTTATTTAATTCAATGATACGCCCTAAATATGTAGTGTATCGAAAAATACTTTTTGAGTGAGCGCAAACTCCGTACCAGAACAAAGGAGAAGAAAGGAAGAGAAAAGCGAGCAATGATAAAATTGAGAAAGATGCTGAATATTTTATTTCCAATATCTCCAAAATTTATCCATAAACACATATTTAAATAATTTATAATTTAATTATGGAAACATGAATAAAATAGGCAAGAAATCAAATTAAATAAATTCTAAACGTAAAGAGCCTTCACAATACAGTCGTATTAGATGAGTATTACTCCCTCCGTCCCGCCACAAGAGTTACATTTTACTAATTAAGGCGTCCCGCTACAAGAGTTACATTTTCTTTTTTAGTAGATGAGATACACATAAATTAATCACTTTATCTTTATGGGCCTCATACACAACACTAATACAATTACTCACTATACATTAAATTATTATACTATTTCTCAATCTACTACATATTAAAATACTATATTTCTTAATCTCAATGCAAACAGTAAACGAAACTCTTTTCATGGGATGGAGGGAGTATATTTTTTCCATTTCTAATTTTTTTCCTTTCTTTTAAAGTGAGATTAGTTTTTCCATTCTATTTGAAATTCTTCTCAATTAATTGTTGCATGTGAAGGGAAAATTTAGGAAAGCGATTCAAATATTGAGTATTTTTATGTTTTTGTTTGAAGTGGGCAAAAAAAATTTGTTAGAATTTAAGATTATGCATTATAAATTTTGTCCCTTTGTTTTTTTTTTTTTTTTTGGCAATGAGGTTGCCTTCGGTTGGAATTGATATCATAAACGGACTGGTCACATCCAAAATATGCATGGTAGAACGGCAGCCCGCCTAGCTGACTACCCCAAGATTTGGGCATTTAGGGGGTGATAGTTTCTGCTTCCAAGTTTTTGTAAGTTTGGGTGTGGATGTGGTTGTGGTTGTGGATGAGGGGTTGGTGTATGCTAGGTAGTGTATTAGGATTGTATACAGGGATGGTAATGGGATGGATATTTCTGGATACTTGGTCTATCCAAACCCTAATAGAAAGGGTATGAGTAGTTGTAAATTGATTTGGGACGCGTACGGGTAATTATACAAAATACCATTATTATATTTATTAATTATTTATTAAAAATAATACTCCCTCCATCCCAGGAATACATTCGCGTATTCTCTGGCATGGAGTTTAAAAAAAGTAACTTTTTGGTAGTGTGGTGTAAGAAAGAGGGGGTATTTTGGGTAATTGAGTAGAATAAAGTGTATGATATAGTTGAGTTTGACTAGATTATGTATAGAAAGAAGGTGACATTTTTGTAAAATTGTAGTATTGTAAGATTATTGATATTGTGTATTGTTTCCATTTTTAGGGTGTGAAAGTATTCTTGGGACGGACCATAATGGAAAGTGCGAATGTATTCTTGGGACGGAGGGAGTAGAATTTATATTATTTTAATTAATAATGTAATTTTTATTGTTATATTTATTTAGAAAATAAAAAATATAAATATATATAAAATAAATGAATATTAAACGGTTACGGGTACTCGCGGGTATTGATAAATGAACATGGGACGGGTATGAGTACCATAATAAATTTTTTAAACGGACGGGTACAAATACGCGTAGTTATTTTTTAATCGGATACGAGTATTCCAAAATAAGCGGGTATTCGTTGCCATCCCTAATTGTGTATGGATTTATTTATGACAAACATTTCTGTGAATCGCGTTCACATGTAAACCCTGTATTTAAATATTATCTTATACTCCTTCCGTCCCATAAAACCTTTCACACTTTCCTCATTTGTTTGTCCCACAAAACCTTTCACACCCCAAAAAAAGAAACATTACTTTATTTAACAACCTTAAAAGTTTCTTTAATTTCAAATTTACCACTCCATTTTCACACACATATCATTATTTTATACTTTTTTATTACCTAAAATACTACAATACCCTCCAAAGTCAATAAAATTGGTCAAAAAGTGCATGTTTTCTTAAACAACGTGGAACATTAAACGTAAAAATTATTATGGGACGGAGGGAGTATTACATTAAAAATTACTCTTTAAAGTAATGCATTATTACTCTTCTAAATGAAAAAATTACTTATCAAATTATTGTGAACCCTGATTTATTTACTCTTTAATACATGAAAAATTACTTTTTAGAGATATAAATTATTACTCTTTTGAATAAAAAATATTACTCTTCAAAGAGATTGTTTATATACTAAAGAGTAATTTTATAAAAATATAGATCACTTATAAATTCGATTCACATTATTCTCACTCTTTATTTATTTATTTATTTTGCAAATGTGGGGTGTATTAGAGTTTGGGGGTAATATTGTAAGTATTGTACATAAAAAAGTCTTTTATTTAAAAACGTGTGAATTTAAAATTAGGTATTTTAAAAAAAGTGTGTATTTAAAATTAGGTATATTTTAGTAAATGCTGCGTTTGGATATCCTTGTAAGGACAAAAATTAAAGGCAATTACTATGGTACAACACTTATTAGGATATATCAGTTGATCCAAACCCACCATATAAATATAAATGGACTCTGAAAATTTTTATTTGGATCATTAGTTCTTTTGCATGACGAATCACAGAAACAAACTTTTCTCCCCTCTCTCTTTCTCTCTCTGGGCTCTCTCCCACTTTCTATGCTCAGCGCCCCTTCTCGAATAACTGGATCAATGTATACATTTTTGTTATTTAGTGTATAAGTATTTATTAATAGGGTAGGACTTGTGCGAGACCATCTCACGTAAGCTCTTATGTGAGGCCATCTCACGTAAACTTTTACGTGAGATGGATAAAAAGTGATAACATCATTAACGAAAAGTGATACTCAATTGATGAGAAGTGATAATGGTGTATTGAATTATTTCATGAACAATTTATAGTATAAATCAAAAGTGATAATATTTTATAGCGAAAGTGACAACTTTTATAGCGAAAGTGATAATAATCTTATCAGTTTTTATCCGTCTCATGTATGAGCTTATTTGAGACGGTCTCAAACAAGTCTTTGCCTTATTAATAAATGTATATCTTTGATTTATTGATAATCATATATATTTTTATTATTAAATTTAGAGGTTTTTATTGATGGCAAAGACTTGGTGAGACCGTCTCACGTAAGGGCTTACGTGAGACGGCCAGAAAGTGATAACTTTTATGAAGAAAAGTGATAATAAATTAGTAAAAAGTGATAATGCTCTCTCATGAACAATTTATAGTATAAATAAAAATTGATAATATTTTATAGCGAAAGTGATAACTATTTTAGAAATTGAAAAATGATCTCACGTGAGACGATCTCACGCAAGATATACCTTTTATTAATTTACATATTTTTGTTATTTAGTATATAAATATTTATTGATAAATGTATATTTTTGATTTATTGATAATTATATATATTTTTATTATTAAATTTAGTGATTTTTATTGATAAATGTATATCTTTTCAAATGACAGTGGATTATGGATAAATTATAATGTAATATTAAGATGAAGTTACTATATTATTTTAATTTGTTAGTGTATATGTTATTAATTTGTATTATTTTTTTACTTCTAATTATTTTATTATTTTGTATATATAAAAATTGATATTATATGGTACATTACTATTTACATAGATTTTTTTTATATATATAATCTCAATGTTTTCAGAATTGGATCGGACCAGCCGATTGAACCGATTCAACTGGGAATCGGAGCCAGAACCAGTTCGGAGAACACATAAAACCGCTTATACAATTAAACCAGGATAAATCGGTTTGGACCGGCCAAAATCGGTTTTGGACCGACCAAACCGTTAACCGGCCGCCATGAAGGTTGAAAACCAGTGCTACAAAATCCTAACTATTAAAAACCACTGTACAAGTCCACCATTTCACCATTCCAGCCCCATCCGTGGTTTGCCGCTAATATTCCAACCACCATCACCGTGAACCATTTCAAAGAACCAAATTATTTTCGTAGCTGTGAAGAACAGGGTCGCACACTGTAAAGGAGATCAGCTACGGCCAAGTGAAGAAGGAAGTTGGAAAATAACTAACAGGCGTGTAGAACGACTGACGGCGAGTGTACTATGGATTGTGCTGCAATTGCAGAAGAGAAATAGTTGGGCGACCGCTCAATTTCAAAAGTTGTGGTTGGGATATGGGGAAAAAAGAGAGAGAGAGAGAGAGACAGTGTGGGTGCCTGGGTGGCGGTGAACAAGGCAGAAATGGGGATAATTTCTCTGTAAATTCCCACTCTCTCTCTTATATTTCTTAAAAGCAGTTCTCTTGGGATTTGTGAGAATTTTCATTGTAGTATTAAATTATTAATATCTCCTTATTAATTTAAAAATAAATAAAGATACAGCTATCCTATTTTGTTCTTATAAAATAAAAAAATAAAAAAATATTTTTCTAGTTGAACTGCCGGTTCGACCGGTCTGACCAGTCGGACCTCAAACTATTGGGGTCACCAGTTTAATATCCGATCCGGTTATAAAAACACTATATAATCTTACATTAAAATACAAAAAACTATACATTTATGAAAAAATTCACACTCCGTTCATCCCCAACCCAAACATTGCCTTATCATTTTTATAATTTTACATTAAAATACAAAAAGTAATTTATAAAAAACAATCTCATACATTATTTAATAAAAAAACTAATACATTAATTACTAATAACTGAAACAATGAAATTTTGTTATACTCTCTTCACTTCTAGGGACGAAGGCACAAATGCTCATCTGCTTTTGACAATCTCGTACATTATTTAATAAAACTAATACATTAATTACTAATAACTAACACAATGAAATTTTGTTTTACACCCGACACCAGGTGCTCATCTGTTGTTCAACAGTAAATTCCACCACCACCGGTCAATTCTCTATCAGTATCGAGCAGAAGTAAGTTTTTTATATTAAAATGCAAAAAATAATTTTTAACAACCAATTTCATACATTATTTAATAGAAACTAATACATTAATTATTAATAACTAATACAATGAAATTTTGTTTTATTCCCTTGTAGGCATGACTTTTGGTGCTCATCTGCTTTTCAACAGTAAACTCCTTCACCACCTCCGGTCAATTCTCCATCAGTATCGAGCAGAAGTAAAACTAATATAATTATTTAAAAATTCAATAATGCAATCACAATTTACTAAATTAAATTAATCTTACATCAATTTCAATTTGAGAATCAAATCAGTTGTAGAAACATGAAAAAATCACTAAAACAACGAAACGTCAAAACTTAGTTGAAGGTAGAATTTCGTGAGAAATCACTTTTGATGCAGATGTGGGATCGTGATGAAAGAAATTTTGAAGAAGACAACATATCGCTCAGAAGGTCGGAGACTGATTTGTGATTTAGATCTTAAGCGATAAAGTTACGATGCAGATCTGAGTGGAGCGACAATGCAATCTAAGAAGGTCGGAGACTGATCTGTGATGCAGATCTTAAGCTATGGAGCGACGACACAGATCTGAAGGAAGTTGGATTAAGGATAAACGTGTAGTAGTAGGTTGGAGGGAGAAGGAAAGAATCAGAGAAAAGTAAAGTAATGTCACCTGGTTATTTGAGCTTATATACATGATCCATTTATGAATATGGATTTTGTTATTAGTGTACAAGTGTTGTACATTAGATCAACTCAAAATAAAAATAAAAAATCTAGAGAAATACTGTATTACAAACTTCATAAAAGTGGAAATACTCATATCTTCGTCAAAATAATCGATAAAAGATAAAATAGTGTTTTTACTTATTAAATTATAAAATCATAGAATGCACCTAATTAATGAGTGTCTTTAATGAATAAATCAAGTACTTCATTCTTTTAACTCTTCTCTTAGTCTTCTATCGACTATCAATTCCATAATTATTCTTTCGAGAATTTTATATATATATATATATATATATATATATATATATATATATATATATATATATATATATATATATATATATATATATATATATATATATATATATATATATTTGGTGTTTCAAATGTGTTAATATAATATATTGATGTTTGTTATATCCATGGGTATAGTTTATTATATGTTAAAATGTGTTGGTGTAAGATATTGATGTGTATTACATCTATGGGTATTGTTTATAATATGTTTAAAGCGTTTGTTTGGTTGTATTAGGGTGTGATTGATACAGTTCCCCTCATATTACCATGTTTATCTCGATGTAATATTTTGGGACCCATAAAAATTTCTGCCCACAATTAATAATACCTTTCTCATAGTATTGTGCATCCCCACCTCGCGCTCGAAAACAGAGTCTGCTTTCTGAGCAAAAGGCTTTGGTTGAGAAGTTGACCCAAGTTTTGTCTGCTCGTGAGAAGACAGAAGAGGAACTTGTCATAACGATTCCCGCTCATGCCCTAAAGTGCAGTAAAATAATTTGAAATGAGCGCACCATATGTTGGCGAGGTTCCCCTGATCGAGCAAATGGAGAAGCAAAGGAATGGCAATAGGTTTCGAACAACTGACTAGTGATGATTGTTCAGAGACGGCCAGTTCTACACAATACCAACATTTAATACTTAGGTATTAAACATAATTTTACCTTTATACCCTCTTCTTATAATAATAAAACAATGAAAACAATGAGGATAAGTATGTCATTTTGTATTTTATCTTATTTATTAATACCCAATAAGAAATAGAAAGTAACCAATACCTAGCTGTCAACAATCTCATTTTTCTATGATATCAAACCATAATAAGGTTTAAACCATGTGATCCCCCCTTTAATTTAAACCATAACAAAACATAAGGTATAATAGAATTGGAAGACTGGCCACAAGGTTTACACCGTGACGCTTATGAAGGTGTTTTCAACTACAAATACATAAAATCATAAATCAAACAAATTTCATTATAAATTATCCTTTTATATCTAATCCCCATCCCCACTAGCAAATGACCTCTTATAGTTAAATTAAGTTGCTTATTGATATATACAAGTGGAAAAGAGTTCAATGTGCACTTATAATTGAAATGCATGTATGACAAATATCATTCACTTTAATGAGTGTAATATATAGCATTTTCACGAACAGTACATATAGGGGTGAGCATAAAACGGAAAAAACTGATATAACCGACCGAACCAAATCGAATCGATCAATTCGATTCGGTTTTTGAAAAACCAATTCGATTTTGGTTTCAATTTTGATTTCGAGGATATACAAAATCGGTGTTTCAATTTCGGTTTTAGACTTTAAAAAACTGAAAAATAGAAATCGAACCGATTTTGAATGTATGCATATACAACCCTAAATCCCTAATCTTAATTCTATTTCCTTCCTTTCACATTTTAGTTCACGTCTGGCTCCCTCTTGAGGCCGCTGCGGCGCTGCCCAAGAAACCACCACACCCTACCGAGACCGATCGTTCCCAGCCTCGTCACCAGTCACACGACAGCTGTCCTGCCCACCACGGCATAACCCCACCAAGTCGGCAGTCGCACGGGCCTATTCATCCATTTTCAGCCTCGCGACTTTCGCCGGTGTAGGATCGCCAACCACCTGTCTTCTTGGTCGTCTGGCGTCCATATTTTTGTCTCTTCTTGCCCTTGGACCTGGTAATTAACTAATTATTAATTCATGTATTCCCCCTTCCCCTTTCTTCTTTCATTCTTTTAATACAAGTTTCAAGTTTGGATGTTTGATCCGTGAATGAACCGATTTTGAACCTTTATTTTACTATTTTTGTTTGATTATTGTAATATGTTTTGTTGATTTCTGCTCTTATTATTAACAATGCTTCTTATTATCTCCTTAGTCGCCCCCTTCTCCACCCCACCATTAAATAAATAATGTGTATTCATTATGTACTATTTGGAACTTATTTACTTTTCTAGAAGTAGCTCACCTTACTACCGGCTTCTTTTGAGCATAATGTTGCTAAAGTAGTTTGCATCGTGTTTATTTTCTTAATAGGATCAAACATTTGGAAATATGGTCTTAGTAACATGAACATAGTTGCCATTTACTTTCTTGAATAAATTTGTGCAAATCTAGTTAGCCTACCTTTCCTTGAGTGAGTTTATTATATAAGTTCTGCTGCTCTGCTTTTATAAAGCGCAGCTGAAAGGTGTGCTGATTGGGTTGGCCAATTGAAATATTGCACTTGCCACTTGGGCCAAAATCTTATTTCCATAAACCGTGAGTTGGCACCACATTCTCCTATATGCACAACATACAATTGTTTCTCACCAATTAATATATATACAACATTGAATTAATCAATAATGATGCATATTTGTAGTTGTAACAAAAACTACAGAGAAAAAACTAAAAATATGAAATTTTGCTTACTTTCGTTTGTTCAAAATCTTTATTGGCCAAAACATTGATCCTTGGAGTATGAAAAACAATTGCAGACAACAAAAGCCACCCTAGTTGAAGAAAGAAGCTCATGTACTTGTTTACACCACATAATTTCCTTCCTTTTTTTAATAACTTCACTAAAAAAATCAAAACCAAGATAATGGAGAATCACCAATATTTCTTTAGGATAATATTTTACAAACTAATCCGATAGTGTTTTATTTTGTAGCAAAGACTTAAGGTTATGGAAAATTAAAGTCTTCCAACTTTTGACGAAAATGATGTGTGGAAAGCACCAACGAAGGTTTTAATGAGCATATTCAGCATTCAACTCAACAATCAATTGAGCCTACAACTACAACGGATGCTAGAGTTTCTTCAAAAAAAAGTCTTTGAATCGAACTCTAGAAACTCTCAATTAACTCTCACGTAATCACACAACTGATTGAAACTCTTGATCACACATACACTTATCTTTGATCTTATGTAAACTTAAAACAAAGAAGCACACGAAGGAAGTATAGTGGTTCGGCTATGGAAGACTACGTCCACTCTCAAAGGAAGATGAATCTTATTGATGATTAAGTACAACTTGTAGAGATGAAAACTTAAACTGATGATCGAACCTTAATCCTTCTTGTTACACCTTATATGGATGATGAACTACTATGGTGATGTATGAGTTGAATGACTCGATCAGATAACTTCTTGGCCAGCTGGAGTTTGTTAGATGAAATCTAATAACTAACCAACTGATTACAGCTACTACATTTCTCCAAAACTGATCACCATCCTACCCTTTATGCAACATATGATCTCATGGTTCAAACCTACGCCAACACATCAATCCTCTCTTCTGATCTTTTATGCTGACCTACTCAATCTCTTCTTGACACGTGTGTATTGCTAGCTCAACCCCATGCAACGTACTCCAACATGCAAGTGTCTATCAATACTAATAATACTCCACCTTAGACCTTGCATCATCAAATACTTAAACTTCCCCACCTTGCTGTTTTAAGGGTACAGCCACCCTTCTCCCTTCTTATTGCATGTTAAACAAACTCTTACACAGGTCAAATTTGAGAGCTGGAAGAGCTTTAGTTAAGACATCAGCTGGATTTTCTGTAGTATTAATCTTCCTTACTACAATTGATCCTTTCTCAATCACATCTCTTATGAAGTATAATCTCACATCAATGTGCTTAGTTCTTTCATGATATCCCTGATTCTTGGATAGATGAAGAGCACTTTGGTTATCACAGTGTACTTTAAACACTTCTTGCTGAATCCCAAATTCTTTAAAAATTCCTATCAACCAAATGCCCTCTTTGATTGCTTTTGTTAATGCAACATATTCAGCTTCAGTTGTTGATAATGCTACCATATGTTGATGTGTAGCTTTCCAATTAATAGCATACCAAACATACTGAACACATAACCTGTTAATGACTTCCTGGTGTCAAGGTTTGCAGTATAATCTGCATCAACATACCCCACAATAGCTTGATCCCAACCTGCTCTTTTCTGAAATTTCAAACCAACTCATGTTGTTCCTTTAATGTATCTCAAAGCCCATTTTACTGACTCTCAATACATCATTCCTGGTTTGCTCATAAACCTACTGATCAGACTCATGACATATGCAAGGTCTGACCTACAACACACCATTGAATACATAAGGCTTCCAACTGCACTTGCATATGGTATCTCTTGTCCATTTTTGCTCTTTCTTCATCTATCTTTGGACTATCTTGTAAAGATAATCTCAATCCTTGTTTTGTATGTACTGTGACAGACTTACACTGATCCATATTATACCTTTTCAGAACTTTGATCAAGTAAGATTCCTGATTCAAACTTAGAGTGCCAGCTGATCTATCTCTACCGATCTGCATACCAAGTATTACACGTTCTTCCCCAAGATATTTCATCTCAAACTCTCTTTTTAGAGTTTCTTTTACTACATTTATTCCTGTCATATCTTTACATGCAATCAGAATATCATCTACATACAATAGCAGGTAGATGAAGCTCTCTTCTTCACTTTTAACATAAATACAGTTGTCATACAAACTCGTTACAAAATCATTTGATGTTATGTATTCATCAAACCTCAAGTCCTACTGCCTTGGACTTTGCTTTAGTCCATACAGTGACTTGATCAACTTACATGGCTTGTTGTTTGCTCTATCAACAGCAACTCCTTTAGGTACTTGCATGTAAATTACTTCCTCAAGATTTCCATATAGAAATGCAGTAGTAACATCCATTTGATGTAACTCAAGATTAAACTGAGTTACTATAGCAAGTAAAATCCTGATAGAGCAATGCTTAACAACTGGAGAGAATATTTCATTATAATACACATCTTCCTTTTGTGAAAAACCTCTAGCAAAAAGTCTTGCCTTGTATCTGACTCCACCTTCTTTACTAGTTACTAGTTTCCTTTTGTAAATCCATTTACACCCTACAAGCTTCTGACTTGTTGGTTTATCAACAAGTATCCAAGTCTTGTTCCTTTTCAAAGAGAGTAATTCTTCTTCCATTGCACTCATCCACTTATCACTTTCCTTACTTGAAATTGCGTCATAGTATGATCTTGGCTCATTCATTTCAACATCTGTTACTATAAATAATGCATAGGATACAATGTCAGCTTCTATATATCTGACAGGAGCCCTTATCTGCCTTCTCAATCTGTCTTTCACCAATTGATAACTACTTAATGTCCTTCTTGAACCTGGAGTTCCAATCTCATATATCTGTACTGTTCCTGATGCCTGGTTCCTTCTCTAAAATTGAGTATCTCCTGATTCAGGCTCCACCTCAAGCTCAACTTTACTTGTTTCTGAAAGTATACCAGATCTTTTAATTAAGGGCATCTTCTTCTCATTAAAGTTGACATCTCTACTAACAATAAACTTGTTAGATTCATAGCACCAAAGCCTATATCCTTTTACTTCTTTTGGATATCCCACAAGCACACTTTCATAGCTATAGGATCTAACTTATCTTGTTTTAGATGTGCATATGCCTGACATCCTATTACTTTCAAATGGCCATAGCTTGGGATCTTTCCAGACCAAACTTCTTCAGGGGTTTTGAATTTAAGTGCTGCTGATGGACATCTAATGATCAAGTAAGCAGCTGTAATGACCAGCTCACCCCAAAATCCTTTTGAAAATCCTCTACTGTACAGCAATCACCTCACCCTTTGAAGCAATGTCTGGTTCATTCTCTCAGCAACATCATTTTGCTGTGAAGTACCTGGTACTGTCCTGTGCCTCTTAATACCTTTCTCTTGATAGTAGCTATTGAACTCTTGTGAAACAAACTCTAGTCCATTATCAATTCTCAAACACCTTAATCTGCATCCAGTCTGATTTTCTATCTCTGTAAGCCAAGTTTTAAAAGCTGTGAATGCTTCATCTTTTGATTTCAGGACCATCACCCATAACTTTCTTGAATAATCATCAATGAAAGATATAAAATATCTTCCACCTCCCATAGTTGTTGTCTTTGATGGCCCCCACAGATCAGAGTGTACATATTCCAATTTGGAATTAGTAGTATGCTCTGCTGATCCAAACCTAGCTCTCTTTGATTTGCCAAGTATGCATACTTCACACATATCTAACTTCATGGTTGAACTAATATTCAATAATCCTTTCCTTGCTAGTTCTTGTAATCCCCTTTCACTCACATGAGCAAGCCTTCCATGCCACAGATGAGCATCCTCCTTTTCTTGTGATGCATTTAACTGTCCAGTGATGACAGATCCATCAAGGAAATAGAGATCATTTTTCTTGATTCCTTTGATTACAACTGAGCTTCCTTTTTTGATAGTGAGTACCCCATCCTTCAATCTGCTTTCATACCCTTGTGAATCTAACATGCCTAGTGAAATCAAATTTCTTCTCAAACCTGGTACATATCTGACTTTAGTAAACAATCTAGTTACTCCATCAAACATTTTAAGTTTGACAGAGCCTATGCCTTCAATCTTAATGGCATGATCATTACCTAATAGTACAGATCCCTCACTACATGACCTTAGCTCAGTAAACCAACCCTTGTCAGATGTCATATAAAATGTACATCCTGAATCTAATACCCATTCATCTGTGACAGAATGTGAACTAACGACAATGCTTCCATGAAATCAGAATCAGAATTACCTTGTTCTTCTGTCACTTGATTTGCATGAGGCTTTGAATTTCCTCCCTTCTCTGCAATCTTTCTGGCCACCATTGCCTTCCATTTGTGACATTGCTTTTTAAAGTGTCCAGGTTTATTGCAATGAAACCAATTCTTATTGTCTTAATCTACTGGAGCACTTTGATTCTTATCTACTTTCTTCTTATCAGCACTTGCTTTCTTGTTGTTATTATTCCACTTATTTTGTTTCTTGGCTATAAATCTTTCACCATTTACTTGAACTTCTAAATTCTTGTGAATTTCCTTTGCCTTGAGGGCCAGCTGTACTTGATCAAGAGTGATACTCTCATTATTTCAAACAGCAAAGTATCTCTCAATCCTTCAAATAATGAAGGTAGTGCTGACAGTAAGATTATTGCCTTATCTTCTGTATATAGTGCAACATCAATGTTTTATAAATCATCAATTATCCTATTAAATTCATCTAGTTGCCCAAGAATCGACTTATCCTATGTAATCTTGAATGAATACAGTTTCTGCTTCTTATACAACCTATTAGCAAGACTCTTATCCATGTAAAGTTCTTCTAACCTTTTCCAAATACCTCTAGCTGTAGTTTATTTAGCAATCTCTCTTAGAGACTTATCTCCTAAACACAGTATGATTGCACTACGAGCTTTGGATTGATGTTCTTGATCAGCTGCAGCTGCAACTGCATCAACATCCGCTGCTTGATTTGCTGGAAATGGCTTGATTGCATCAGCTAATCCCTGTTGAATGAGGATTGCCTCCATCTTCATTCTCCATAAATTGAAATCAGTGTTCTCTGTAAACCTCTCCACGTGGAACTTTGTTGTGACCATGGTGGTCTGCCCTTTCTATCAGTCGTCTATGGCTCACTTTCCCACAGATGGTGCCACTTTTTATGAATTGAACGCGAGACACTCTCAATTAACTCTCACGTAATCACACAATTGATTGAAACTCTTGATCACACACACACACATACTTATCTTTGATTATGTAAACTTAAAATGAAGAAACACATGAAGGAAGTATAGTGGTTCGGCTATGGAAGCCTACGTCCACTCTCAAAGGAAGATGAATCTTATTGATGATTAAGTACAACTTGTAGAGATGAAAACTTAAACTGATTATCGAACCCTAATCCTTCTTGTTACACCTTATATGGATGATGAACTGCTATGGTGATGTATGAGTTGAATGACTCGTTCAGATAACTTCTTGGCCAGCTGGAGTTTGTTAGATGGAATCTAATAACTAACCAACTGATTATAGCTACTTCATTTCTCCAAAACTGATCACCATCCTACCCTTCATGCAACATATGATCTCGCGGTTCAAACCTACGCCAACACATCAATTCTCTCTTCTGATCTTTTATGCTGACCTACTCAATCTCTTCTTGACACGTGTGTATTGCTAGCTCAACCCCATGCAATGTAATCCAACATGCAAGTGTCTATCAATACTAACAAAAAGAAAGACAATGAAACCAAGATCTAAGGTATGGAAACACTTTGAGAAGATATTTGATGAGGAAGGTAACCTTAAACAAGCAAAGTGCAATTATTGTGGAAGTATATTTAATATTGATACTAAAGTAAATGGAAATTCAACTCTAAATGCTCATATGAGAAATTGCGAAAGTAATCCACATGTTTAAGATGCAAAACAAGCACTATTAAATTTGCAACCTAGTGGTGGGATAGAGACTAGTGAAGTGGGCTTACTAGGTACTAGGAAATTTGATCAAGATGCAATTAGAAAAGCTATTGTATATATGATTATAGTTGATGAGTTGCCTTTAGAATTCATAGAAGGTGATGGATTTAAAAAAGTTATGAATCAAGCATGTCCTAGGTTTAAAATCCCATCAAGATGGACAGTTTCTAGAGATTGCTTCATGTTGTATGCTGATGAAAGGGCAAAGTTGAAGTCTTTTATGAGAAATAATTGTCAAAGAATTAGTGTTACCACTGATACTTGGACATCTGTGCAAAGCATTAATTACATGTGCATTACTACTCACTTTATTGACAATGATTGGAATTACCATAGGAAGATAATTGACTTTGTTCCAATTTCTAGTCATAAAGGTGATTACATTGGAAAAGCCATTGAAACTTGTCTACTTGAATGGGTTTGAAAAATGTGTTTACTGTAACTGTGGACAATGCAAGTTCAAATGATACTGCTCTTGCTTTCTTGAAAAGAAAAATATCGGGTTGGGAGGATAGTTTGGGTGATTGTAAATGTCTCCATATGCGATGTATAGCACATGTGATTAATTTGGTTGTGTCTGAGGGCTTGAAGGATATGAATATATCTGTGAAGCATGTGAGAGATGCGGTGAGGTAAATAAGAAGTTCTCCTGCAAGAATTGAGAAATTCAAGGAGTGTGTAGAGTATGAGAGGATTTCTTGCAAAAGTTTATTGTGTTTAGATGTGGCCACTAGGTGGAATTCGACTTATTTGATGCTAAACACAACTTTAAATTTTGAGAAGGCATTTGAGAGGTATGAGGAACAAGAGCCCAGCTTTGTTTCTGATTTGGAGAAAGTATCGTGTTTCAAATGCTTATGATTGGTTAGGTGGAGTACGATAGGGGCAGAGGGAATTTCCGGTGGAGCGGTGAAATGCGTTGAGATCGATTTGTTAAGAGAATTTCAGATTTGTTGCACCACTTTAATGTGCTTACATTACGTATTTCTGGTTCTTTTTACGTCACTTCCAATACTTGTTTCAGTGAAGTAAGTGATTTGTGTTGCATTTTGAATGAAAGGTGCAATTGTGATGATACTGATGTTAAAAAGTTGGGAGAGCCTATGAAAACCAAGTTTAAGAAGTATTGGGGAGATCCGGATAAAAAGAACAAAATCATTTTTTGGGCGACTATTTTGGATCCTCGTGACAAGTTGTATACATGGAGTATTCATTTTGTGAGATGTATGGTGAGGAAAGAGGTAAGAAATTGTTCCAAAATGTGAAAAATGAATTGTTGGAATTGTTTCATACATACAAGTCTAAGTATCTTCCAGAGAATGATGTTATGAATGATAATAGCTTCGAAAATTCTTTTTATTCAGTTGTTACCCACTCTCACATTGGTCCAATAGCAAAAAATCCAACTGCATTATATAAGCAAAAGTTTATAAAGAAAGTAAGTGAGACTGGTGAGATAAGAAGAGTGAAATTGAAATTTACTTGAGCGAAGATAACTTGGTGGATGCTGGGAATTTTGATATATTAAAGTGGTGAAAGTTAAATTTTGAGAGATTCCCAATTCTTTCAAAAATGGCTTGTGATATTTTTGCTGTTTCCGTTTCAACGGTGGCATTCGAGTCGGCATTTAGTACCGGGAGTAGGGTACTTGATGCCTTTAGGAGTTCTTTGACTCTTTGAAAATTGTTGAAGCTTTAATTTGTGAACAAGATTGGTTTCGAAATTCAAAAGCTGAAACTTGCGTGGAAGAAATGATCGAAGAACTTGAGAAATTTGAAAAATGTACATTCTTTTATCTTACATTTGTAGATAAAAAAACACACTTATGGCTTTTGTATATTTCATTTTTAATTTTATCATAGTTTTCAAATTTGCCTAAGGTGGTGGGAGTTGGAGAATCTTGAAAGAATGTTGGTTCGTATCCTCTTTCAAATGAGAAAAATGGTGTATGTATTCATTCATCTACTAATAGTATATGTGTTCATCAATTAATAATAAGTATTTTAATTTGTGTTTATGTAGATTTCCGTTCAACTTTCATGATTTTCAAGGAATAATCATTGATGGGAAACTCACTTAGCCACAGCCTTATCAAGTTCTTGAAAGTTGAAACTTGATAGTTTGAACTACACATTTTTGTGGAAGAAGTGTGTTGTTCACTATGTTTTTCATTTTTTGATGTTTGTTATGAATTTGGGAAGGAATTCTCTATGGATTTGATTGTATTTTAATAAATGGTACTGTAAAACTTACTGTAAAACTTGATTGTCGTTTTTACTGAATCTGTTGTTAGAACTGTGAAATACTCCCTCCGTCTCAGGCTAAGAGGGTCAGAGACCTTAGGTTAAACATAAGGTCTCTGACCATCATTACCTGGGACGGAGGGAGTATTAAGATTGAATATTATGGACATTTGCTACATTTTTATTTTATATTTTTATAGGTAGTTCTGTGAATTCGGTTATAAAATCAAACCGAACCAAACCAAAAATTTCGGTTCGCTTTCATTCGGGTTCTCCAATATTTCAATTTCAGTTCGGTTCATTTTTTAAAAAAATTCAGTGTCTGGTTTCCAAAATTTGGTTCGGTTCGATTTTGCACCGATGCACACCCCTAAGTACATAATAATAATAAAAATAAACCTTTCTCATCAACTAATAGAATATATGAAAAAAAATATTTCAAATAAAAAATTTAGCATACGATTACTAACACTCATGCTACATGTTTGGGTCGAATATCTGGACATAACAATCAAGGTATACTGATCTTTTGATATTAAATTAGTTTAAAATAATAATAAAAATAAATAAAAAAAGAAAAAAAATAACCCTTGGTCACAAAATTTTAAAGAGCACGTAAATGTGCTAACAGTGGCCTACTAGAGAATTTCAAAAGAAGGCAATTAAGTTGGGATAAAAGGAATCATCCTGGATATTACACACCACAGAGGTTGGTTTAAAATACTCAAATCACATCCTTGTACCGAAAACAATATCTATCTACCCCAATTCCAAAGTATATAGGTGCATGAAATTAATTTACATGAAAATGCAGCAAGAACAGGAACCACCTAAATCTCATTATTTGAATATATAAACAAGAATCAGGATCCAGGGGAAAACGGCTATCGTAACTAAATAAAGATATTCTCGAACACAATTACAATAAACAATGTAAACATTTGAAGGCAGTTGCCTGAACTTGAAAATGTAGTGGATTGGTAAATAATAAGCCATGATTTCAGTGGCCACTTTTACACACGGAACATTCAAGACGAGGCAGAGGCAGGATACCGAAAGAAAAGAAGGGGACATGGAATAAAAAGACCCACACCACAACTCGAATGGCACGACTTTAACCACCCTACGACCCACTCAAGTTTGTCAGTTTCTATCCTCATCACAACAATTGCCAACTTATCTCTTCAATTTGAATTCACATCAGCCCCATAGCGAATTTACCAAGAGTGTTAATCTCCCCTCATTTCTTTATCACACAAGTTTGATGATTTACAGGAATGTATTCATTCAATGAAACCTTTCTTCATCATCAAAGTGCAAACTCTCGATACCTTTTATTGTGGAATCATAATTCTTTATGCTTGAATTATTCCTTCCGGAAGAAGTGTTCTTTGGGTCAGAGGATCCACCAAAGGGTGAGGTTCTTTGCCCGCTGGATATTTTGTTTGCTGTGGCTGGACTAGCCTCGGGGGTACGAGAACGAGTTGGATCGGAATCATTCCCCATGGTGAAAGTTTCACGGCTTCCAGAAACAGCAGGACGTCTCAGTGATCCACTAGACCTTCCAAAGAAGGTGGAGCTCGAGAGCTGCATAATTAAACAAGTTAAGTAGCAATAACATAGGATTTTAAGAATGAATATACATTTATTTTTCCCGATAAACAATTGCATTATCACAACAGCACATTTAGGTACAAAAATCTAATTACAGTCCTCAAATATATAATAAATAATGTCTGGCCTCAACTTCAGATTCCTTTTTCAGATTTTCCAAGAATTTTAAAAAATAAAAACACAAAGATGTTTTGAAATTGACACAGTTTATACAAAAAGATAAAATAGCTTCAAAACAAAGATAAGAGCGACTAGATTTACAGCTTACCATTGCATCCTTGCTGGCTGAATCATTTGCAGCCGGACTTTTCTGTCTAGACAAGCCACCAACATTTAGAAGCTGTCCTGATCTTCTTCTAGAAGGATCAGCTGAAGTGCCAACTTGCCTCCCCTCTTCCTCACCTGCAAATAAAGGGGATGCATCTCATAACAAATTCACCAAAAAAATTTGAATAAAATGAGATAATCCATATTTACATACGGGAAAAAGAAATTTGAATGTTAAACTTCGTTATACACGGGAAAAAGAAAGGAAATCATGAAAACTAAAAACCATAAACAAATTAAGGACATAAGAAAAGGTAAAAAATCAATATACTGAAAAATACCTGGCAGCCTTTCACCACTTGGAACTGCTGGGGGAAGAGCAGAGCTTGTCCCAGCATTTACACCCTGAAACAAACATAAAGTCCATAAGATGGGATATTAAGCTAAAAATTTTCCAAGTTTAAACACTTACAAGAGCCCTGGTAGGAGGAGTTGCCATTTGAGACTGCTGATACTTCAAAATAGTCCAATCAAAAACATAGTCAAATTGGAAACCTACAAGAACAACAACAAATAATAACTGAATACAACCAATACTAGGTCAATGAATTGTAGTACAGAAAGGCCTTTGCTATCAAAACTAGAACAAATATCCAACCTTCACGAATGAAAAGATCACGGAATATTCTCTTAAGATAAGCATAATCTGGTTTATCATCAAAACGAAGTGAACGACAGTAATGAAAATATGATGCGAACTCAGTTGGGTAACCCCGACACAAGGCCTGCAAAGGATGTAAAGTCAGCATTGTGTCCGCAAAAATCAAGAACGTCCAAAAACAAAATTTTCTGACATAACATTACCTCAATAGAAGTTGAAACCTTTTTCTCACTTATTTTCTCATATTTCTGCTTCTTAGTTCCTGCTTTTAGTCCCTGCCAAGGAAGGCTGTACTACTATATGTCAAATCACAAAGCTCAATACAGTATAGTATTAGAAGCTAAAATATGAAGAAATAGCTACCTTCCTCTCAAGAAGTACATCAGGACAAATCCAAGAGATTCCAAATCATCTCTCCTGCTTTGTTCTACATTCAATAATAATAACATCACAAAACAAAATCAGCAAAAACAACTAATATGAGTGTAGGGGTCAAATTTTCCAACATTCGATGGCAAACTGAAGACGTACCAATACCCAGGTGAGTATTCATACTAGCATATCGTGCAGTTCCAGTCAAGCTTTTGTTCTCCCTAGATTAAAAGTCAATTTATCAAAATTATATTCACATATATCAACACACAAGGTTCACATTTGAAAGAAGGCACCAAAAGATTCTTTACAGATCCCATCCATTCACATATATAGTTATAACAGACTGATCCAAATGCAAGACAGATTGTAACTTAATGCTACACTTTGAACAATCTGTTCAAGTCTTAACCTAATTGAACCACAGATAGAAATATCACACAGATGGAATACACGCAGAGGCTATATATTTCTATTGTTCATAAGAAGATCATCCTCCAGTAAGAACTTGTTTTGTTCTGTTTCCTGCTACTGTGCTGTGTGCTCTTAGTTTTTTGCTTCATCATTTATCTATTCCCACCTAATATTCTTTTTCAGAAAGAACTGGATAACCATGCTAATGACTATAGAAAGTCACAAACTCATTGCCTCCCAACTACCATTCCTGCATTTAATTGATTAAAGAAAGATGTACAAAAGATCACAAAAACTTTTTGTAACTTTAAAGAATCGATGCTTCTCATATTCCAGCTAAGCTTAAGCTCCATACATGGAACTTGAAAGATGGGAAGACACAAAAGTAAGTATAAATCAAATCAAGGAATCAACTATTTATCAAAACAAATCCCACGAACATCATATGTATCCTGAATTTGACCATGAAACATAAAATTAATTTATCTTCTGAATTTGCATATCTGCTGCAGTCAGTTATATGATGCAGATCTCACCTGTAAGGGATATGTTGATGAGAAGAGCTATCTCTATATTTCTTTGCCAGACCAAAATCAATGATATAAACCTATTGATAACATCACAAAAATGTATTGCATCAGCATAAGTTCAGGCATTAACCATAACAGAGAGATGGAGAGAAAAGGACCTGATTGGCACGCCGTCCCAAGCCCATGAGGAAATTATCTGGCTTGATATCTCGATGTAAAAATGATTTTGAATGGACAAATTCAACGCGATTGATCTGACATAACAATTGGACTCAGCTTAAACTTAAAAGATCATGTACAAATTCATGCGGAGATAATTCTTTTCCCTATCGGTTACATCATAGTTTTAAGCTTAAAATATAAAATAATGACCATTTGATCGGCAAGCATGAGAACTGTCTTCAGAGAGAGTTTCCTACTGCAAAAATTGAATAGATCTTCAAGACTAGGTCCAAGCAAGTCCATAACCAGAACATTATAGTCTCCTTCTGCACCAAACCATCTTACATTTGGTATCCCAGCTGCAATTTTGGGCGCAGAATTAGAATCGTGGAAGCAAATTTAAAAAAATGATCATTAGATAAACAGTGAAGATAATATTCTGATAAGTCATTACTTCCGCCCTGCAAAATTCTGTACAACTTTGACTCATACAGCAACTGAGGATGTTTTGTCTTAATATTTTCCTGAAACATCAAATGTAGAGTTAAAAATGTAGACAGGAATGTCAGATTATTATCAGAAGATTGAAAGACAAAAAAAAAATTGTAATTTATAGCACAAGTAGCACACTCATTTTCCCTGAACATTTAACAACTGATCTATAAAATGACAAAAACAGCAGTACAATTTAAATAAGCCATTTCAGTAGCTAACTCTTGTCTAAAAGAATTTTCATCAAGTTTAGAATTGATATCATACTATATTTCTGGTATCAAGACCTCATCAGTATTAAGTCACTCAACTTCTTCAATAAGTTATGATAACTGATTTAACAAGTAGAGTTTCTTCTAGATAATATCATGCATTAATATATGTAATAGCAAAGAATGAAGCTAACACTTAATTGTTTTGCCAACATTCATTACACCAAAAAAAGAACCGGAAAGACCAGTTTCCAAATGAGAATTTGGCAAGAAATCACTGAGCTCTTAATTAGGAAAAAATAGCTTTAAAAAAAAAGTTGCATAGCCATAATCATTTCAGGTGAGTTAACTTAAATCCCATATCTAATATCAAATTAGGATACTCTGAATGTTCTGAACAATTAATAACAAAAATGTGATATTCAATTATTAAGTTTTTTAAATACCAAAAGAAAGGAAAAATGGTTAAGAGCACAGTAAAACAAGAAAAGCTGCCTATTGAACTAAGTAATAATAACACAGAAACCAGTCCTGGCACACCTAAACAGATGTCATACCAAGTACAGTTCCAAATGACAAACAGGGAAAATCCATTGCAGGACGACAGAGAGGGAGAGAAAGAGTTTAACAGTTGTAGAACACTATAACCTATCCTCCATCAAAATCAAAACTGATTGAATGGAACTCGAACCAAATTGTTATAGTAAAACGGAAGTTAGATTGCTTTAATCATACCATATTAGTTCTTTAAACTAATGTAAAGTGTTCGAGAAACATCCACCTACATTGCACAACCATGCAGTGGAGACTTAAAGGCATCAGCACTACATTGTAAATTAAGTTCAATTTAATGAGAAAGTTCAGGAATCAACCAATAAATAAAAAACATGCAGAGGGAACTGCAAGGCCTTGGCAGTAAATTACAGATTCAAAACAACAAAAAAACACCCACAAAAAAGAAGAATTCGAGAGACCCAAAAAAGAGTGTAAGAAAGAGCAAAACTCACAAGCTTAATTGCAACTTCCTCATTAGTCTGGATATTAGTCCCTGTTACCCAAAACAAGAACCAACAATCAACACTAAACAGTGAGAATTACACCAAAAAAAGAAGATAAATTTATCGAAAAAATAAAACTCAGAAAATAACCGAGATAGATCTCTCCAAAGGATCCACTGCCTATCTTCCGACCTAACCGATACTTGTTTCCAACACGGGGCTCCATCGACGAAAACCTAGATATCCTCCTTCTCAGCGCACAAAATTCATCAGCAATCGAAAGCTACAAAAGCAGTATCAAGATCTTGACGGCTGATTATTTGGTTGGATCGAATAAATGGAGTGATTAATGAGATTAATTCCGTCTTTAAACAGGAGAAGGAACACTAGGGTTAGGTTTAAAGCGGATGAGTAGATAGAAGAAAAAGAAAAGAAAAAAAAATTCTCGCGCGGTGGCTTTCTTCCCATATATAATTCGTTGTTTTAATGGGAAAAAGTAAATGGCGGTGGGGAGCACGCGCTGGTGTGGCCAAAGGTTCGGATTCCTGCAAAAGAGAATTACTCTACCGATTGAATGAATGGATTTGAGCTCGCGTGCGGGGGCCTCGTCACGTGACTAACGTGACGTCCTTTTTATCCAACCTGGCACCCCCTCACGTGATTCTATTTTCCACACTCGTTTTGAATATCCTAGGAATATTTTTATTAAAATAATCAAGTTGTAAATAAGAAAAATCAGTTGATTGATAGTTAGTGTGCCATGTTATTTATATTACGTAAATGAGAGATAAAGTAAATATTTAGCTAAAAACATGAGATACTTCGTATTTTTAGGTAAATTAGAGATACCGTAAATATTTAGTTAAAAAAATAAAATCAATCGTATTTTTAAGTAGTATATCATATAGAATTTGATACAATAAAAGAGTTTAAATAGTTGTACAATCTAATCTTAGAAATAAGAAAATGGGAATATATGGAATACTAAGAAATAATCAGAATCTCATGATTCAAAGTGATGATTGTTGATTGGTCTAACTTCCTCCACCATCATCGATGTTAATTTAAAATTTTTTTTTTGTAATTTTTAAGTTTGGTCCGTTTTTATTTGATTTTAATCTCTTTTTTTTTCTCATTAGGTCGGATATGTTCATCACAAAATTTGGATAATAAATGACCAAATTTGATAAAATAACTAAATTTTGACAAACAAAATTTAGACAATAAATAAATGACTAAATTTGATAAAATAACTAAATTTTGACAAACAGATCATAAAAGACAAAAATTAGAATTGCAAATAAAAAACAACTAAAATTAAAAATCAGTCACACCTAAACAACAAATTTTAATATTTTCCTTTAAAAAATTTGAAAAAAATTACGTGAGACTATTTCACAAGATGATTTTCGTGGGATGGATAAGAAGTAATAATATTTGATAATCACTAGTTTGCGTCAGTCTTATTTTTTGAATTCGTAGGACCGAATCTTTTTTTAAGAAAATGAGCTTCCTCAACAACGCGCGGATCTTTAAAATGAGTATGCCCCACCAGCTCTTTCTCTCTCCTCATTTATAATCATATCATGTGCTGTGTTTCCAGTGGACCCCACTAACATTCTTGATCTTCTCACTCATCTCTCTCTCTCCATTAATATATCACTCCCTACTCTCTCACTATCTCACCCACAATCTTTCTCTCATTCTTGACCCACACTCACTCTCTTTTTGCCATTGGAGTTAATTATGGTGGAATTACTAACAACCTCCCATCGACGATCCATCTAAATTCCTTCACCCACCGTGACTCCGGGTTGATGCTAGCCATTTCGAGCGTCCTCACTGTCGTGTTCCATCCCAGGGACGCAATCCGGCACACACCTACCACATCAGTCTGGTAGAGACGGAGGGTGGCGTTCTCGTGGACGAACTCCATCACCTTGGAGCACTAATCCCGACGATTGGCGCACCACACGTTCACCTCCATGGATATGTTCCTGACGGCGACAGTGAAGATGAGAGAGGCGGCATGAATTTTAACCGTAAAGAAGAAGACGAAGATGAGTGTGAAGGCCCCCTTCCCCGCTTTTGCAAACATGTAATCTTCCAAATTAATTTCAGAATCAAGATCAATTCTGAATTTAATTTCATAATCAAGATCAACTAAATGAAGAAAAGAGGTGTTGAGAAATTGGTAGGTTTAGCTAAACTTGTTGAATGGAATGGAAGGCCAGCGTAGATTTAATGATAAACTAAGCAATTGGAGAGAAAATAGAAAATATTTCCCTTTAGTTTAATATCCAACTTTGCCCTTTCTCCTTTTAAGATCTTACCTACCTACTTTGATATGTATGAAATTTTTAAAGCTAACCATGTTCCGACCTAGGGGTGGGGAAAAATATCGAAAACTCGGTATACCGCGTTCGTCGTATCGAAAAATACCGAAAAATGTCGAAGTTTCAACATACTGAAATTTTCGGTACGGTATGGTTGCCGTACCGATAATTTCTGTACGGTATGGGTATTGGATTTTAAATTTTCGGTATATCGGTATATCGAAATTATTTTCGGTATTTCGATACCGATATACCAAAAATTTTATATTTATTTTTTAAAAATTTAATTATACATAATACTATATTTAAGTATATATTATATTATTAATATATTTAAATTATTTTTATTTTATTATGTATCACATTTATTCATATATATTTTTTAAAATTTAAAATAAGCTCTAATAAAAATAAATAAAAATATAATACACTTCTAAATTAAAATATAGGAGTATAAAAATATAATAATAAAAAATTTGTTATTTAATATATAATTATGAATAAATTAAAAGGAACATAAGTGTCAAAGTAGAATGTTTGAGATTAGAAAATTTAATTATTTTGAAATATTTTTATATTAATTTTATTATTTTGATTAAAATTAATTATTATTTTTCGGTATGGTTTCGGTAAATCGGTATTTTTTGGTATGAAACGATATGTCAACATTTCGGTATTAATTGGTATTTATCGAAAAATCGGTATGATGTAAATTTTGGTACGGTATCGGTATCCGATTTAATTTATCGAAATTTCGGTATACCGAAAAATCGATATACTGAAATTTTGGTATCGGTATGAATTTTTCCATACCAAAAATTTCGGTGCGGTATCGGTATTTTCGGTATACCGATATTACCCACCCCTATTCCGACCACTTAATTCAAAATTCAAAAAATATTTTATTTTTATAATATTTGTTTTTTTTATAAATAAAAATAAAAGTTGTAAGCTATATTCATTTCATGTAAATTAATTATTAAATTACTCTTTCACATTAATTAGATTACTTTTTGGAATTAATTAAATTACTCTATAAAATTAATTAAATTGTATGCAACCTATACGTTGTTAGATCACTTTATAAAAATAATTAGGTTACTCTTTGGAATTAATTAGATCTCTCTTTGGAATTAATTGGATCACTATTTGAAATTAATTAAATTGTATGCGATTAATACGCTGTTAGATGACTCTATAAAAACAACTAGGTTACTCTTTGGAATTAATTATATCGCTCTTTGAAATTAATTAAATTGTATGCCATTTATATGTTGTTAGATCACTCTATAAAAATAATTATGTTACTTTTTGAAATTAATTAGATTACTCTTTAAAATTAAATTGATTACTCTTTGAAATTTATCTTATTTAATAAATTTAACAATAATTCAAGTAAGCAGCAAACACATTAATTTGTCCCCCCCTTAACCACAAAGTCATCCCCCCCACCTATCCCATACCCCCATCCCCCCTTACAAAAAAAACTGTCACTACCCACTTTCTCTTTTCCCCCCTCTCTCTCTCACTAAAATACTAGAACACACACTTCTTATCAATGATTTCATAATCAGACCGAACCGGTCAGTTCAATCGAAAATCAGTCAGGCAACCGATCCGAAAGCACATATAAAACTGAAAATGCAATTAAATCGAAAAAAATCAAATTGAACCAGCTCGAACCGAGAAAATTAGACTAATCGGATGACCCAAAAACCGCCGATTAAGTTTTTTTAATTAATAAATTCAGCTGTTTTCCAAGAGTGCACGTTGATTAAGAGAACATAAGGAGACGACGATGGGCTCAATAAAAGATTAGTTTTTCGAGCTCCTCCACTTTCTCTCTCTGGCATAATGTGTTTAATACATTATTAAATACTCTTTAATTATTTTAATAATAATTATATGTGGTGGTATAGTCTGCGTGGCAAAACTCTCGAAATTAATGCTTATAATTAAGTAAAAAAGAAATATATTTGCATACTTAACCATCAATATATAGCATGACCTCTTAATTAATAATTAAAAATAATAGTAATCCACATTTATCACCTCATATTTTAAATTTAGTAGTATGTAATTAGTTTATCCATAAATGTGAGTATCCTTAATTACACCTGCTACTATAAAAATTCATCTATACGTACATTAAGTTCACTATTAATTTGTTTTAACACATATATCCACACTAAATACAAAATATTGAATATAATTTATATTTTAAAATTATGCATAAAAAAATTTAAATAGAACAAATGATAGAAAAATAATATTTTTAAACTCATGCTTCTTTTATATAAATATGTATAAAAAATATATCATTTTTGTTTTATCCGGTTGAACCGCCGGTCCAATCGGTCCGACCGGTCCTACCGCGAACTGTTAGATTACCAGTTTGATCTCCGGTCCGATTATGAAAATACTGCTTTTTATAATTTCCCCTCATTTAAAACTAAAACCAAATTGTGGGTTTGTTGTTGTTGAGAGGAATCGCAAATTGGATAATCTTTTTAGTTTCACATGCAAACTCATACCACCAATTACACTAGGGTTCTTCCTCTTTCTCAACCTCAACACTCATTATTACCATTCAATAATCCTCAGAAATTGTCTGTCCTAAAACCCACATTTCAATAACCCCAATTCCACCCTTCCACACCCTCACTCCCTACTTGCTATGAAATATTATCATCAGCTAATTACATGATCGGCTTCTTCTCACTAGGGGACGAAACCGGGAGGGCGATGCCACCAGCGGTAACCCCGATCAAGAAGGCGGCAGCCACCACCCATCCTTAGAAATCAACCTAGAAAGCTGATTCCTTTTCCAAAATGAGCAGGAGCAGATGTCGTACAGAGGTTTCAAACTCTGGCAGCCATAGCCACCGCAGGTGGAGAACTTCTCTAGCGCGGTGGAGGGGATTTATACGCCTTGGCGAGGGGCTGGCGGTGGGGCCCAATAGGGGGGTGAGTTCATAAATATTTAATGGAACCGGATCCTTATAGTAAGCAGCAAAAAGAAAGCATAATTGAAAAAATATTTGGGGAAAAGGAAGAGGGAGGATGATGAGAGAGAAGGAGAAGGGTTCAGTAGCAGGTAATGAGAGAGGAAGAGAAGGGTAATTGAATCTGTTTTTACTATCAGGTTTTGGTTCCACCAAATATTTGGTGGGGCTGTCCTATCCTAGTTGCTCTCATAATATTTTATTGAAAAGTGACATAAATAATTTATAATATAAATAAAAAGTAATAATTTTTATAAAAATGTGATAATATTTTTAACCTAAAGTAATAACCAATTAAAAAAATACATAAAATTATACCAACTGATTTCATTTAATAATATGGGATGCCTTGTTATTTACATTAGTTTAAATACATAAATTATAAAAAAAATTATTAGAGAAATACTAGTGTGGAGAAAATTACTCTTGTTTGTCACAATTTTATGGCTAATACTACTGTGCACCTGGGTATACCCCAGGATACGGTGCATCCACTTTTAGAAACATATACAATTATGAATAAAAACATATACAATTATGAATAAAAATGTATAAACTTTGTTTGTTAGTTTTTTTAATGAAAAATTGAGCATAAAAAATATACAATTATAAAAAAACATGTATAAACTACGGAATAAAAAGTTATACACATATGAATGCTAGTTTTTTTAATGAAAAATTGATTGTGAAAAAAGTATACAATTATTAAAAAACATCTATACAATATAGAATAAAATGTTATATACATATGGGTGCACCATTGCACCCGAGTGCACTGAATATCAACTCCAATTTTATTTGTATTTAGTCTCAATCTTACAATTTTAATACCGACGTTAAATGTGCTAAAAAGAATGGCTAATTATTCGGTGGACCCGGGTGCACGGTGGACCCTGGTGCACGGTGCACCCTCTTTCAGAAACGTATACGATTATAAATAAAAATGTATACACTTTGTTAGCGATTTTTCTATTAGTTTTTTTTAATAAAAACTGAATGTTTAAAAACTATATAATTATTAAGAAATATGTATGCACTATTGAATAAATAAAAATATATACACATAAAAATGAAAGTGTGCACCCGGGTGCATCAGATATCAACTCAAAAAAATTTTAGTTTGTTTTATTACTCCTTTCCATTAAAAATTGTACAACTTTGATCTTAAAATTGCTAAGCTATTTTTTGGCAAACAACATGTGTACAATTCTTTAAGGACATATTTATGAATTTTGTAATGTGAATTTTTTAGGTCTTTTTTTTTTCTTTTTTAATAGTTCTCTCTGCCCACATATTTATGTTTATTTGTGCGGGTACGGATATTAAGATTTTTTTTAATATATAATGTAAGAAAATGTATGGGTAAGTGATTTAGATGAAGCGTATAAACACAAGAAGAATCAAAGTGTGAGTTTTGCTGATACTACGTATACTAGGGAATAAATATACGAAGGGATAAGCCCTATTTTCTAATCAAACTTATGTCCAGCAAACATTACATAGAACCTTATTTATAGTAGGTTTTGATTCCAATCCAAAACACCTATAAAAAATACTTATTTTAAATTAAAAACAATAAACACATATTGCTCTAATTAACTAAATCCACGGGATTGGACCTTATAAACCAAAAGGCGATCATACTTTTCCAGAAACAATATTGCGGTTTCATCTCCACCATTCTCCTCTCCCTCAGAACGATTCTCCCTCGAATCGAATGGGCTTCATCCCCAGAAGAGTTATCACTAGAAAATGGCACCAAATGTTTCACGTTGAACACGTTTGAAGTATGAATATGGCTTGAAGGTGTAAACGGTATGCATTTGGGTTGATTTTTTCCACAATCTCCAATGGTCCAATCTTTCTAGAGGCTAACTTGTTGTACTCATGAGCTGGAAATCTGTCTTTAGTGAGCACTGTCCAAATAAAATCTCCAACATCAAATTGCAAATCTCTTCGTCGACGGTCTGTGGCATGTTTATAGCTTTTGTTTGCTTCTGTTAAGCGGGCATGAGTAGTTGTGTGAACTTGTAGCAAATTAGCAATCATCTCGTCAGCGCGGCCATGAACAGTTCGTACGAAATGTATTACAAGGGTATCAATTAGAGCACAAGGAATAATCCTATAAACCACCCGAAATAGACACAAATTAGTGTTACGATTAGAAGCAATATTATGTGAAAATTCAGCCTGAGGTAACATGCTGCCCATGATTTTATGTTATCTCCCACAAGGCAAGGCAACAAATTTCCCAAGGATCGATTAACAACTTTCGTTTGGTCGTCAGTTTGTGAATGATAAGCACTACTAAAGTGCAACTCTATATGCACCATATGCCATAAAGATCTAAAAAATGGCTAAAAATCGGGTATCTCAATCAGAGACAATAGACAAGGGAAGGCCATGAAGGCGATATGCTTCACGGAAAAATAATTGAGCAACATTGATGACATCTATTGTACGTATGCATGGAATAAAATGATCCATTTTGGAAAAATGATCCACCACTACAAAAATAGAGTCGTTTCCTCATTGTATACGGGGCAGACTGTAGCACCCCGAGCCCAATTTTTTTTTAAAATCGAAGTACTACTATTAAATCAAAAATATTATCATAGACTTACTTAATAGTTTAGTACGATATTTTTAAAAGAGAACGATATTATTTATTAATTATTAAAAATGATTTTATAATAGTTTAATAATGTAATGCTAATAATAAAATTTAATGTATAAAACATATACATGTATCTTAGAATTTTAATGTATATAAATATGTACGTACGTATAAATATATATATATATATATTACATTAAGAAACCATATATTTGTAAATTCATAATTTTGCATCTTCATAAATATTTATGTAGAATTATTATGAAATCCACGGAGAATGTCATGTCTTGTCGCAGTCCAGATGCTCCAATCATTGACCTGAAAAATTTGTTATTTGAAAAATGTGAGATTAAAAATCTCAGTTGGTAATTTGATATAATGTTAATCAGTAAATACATAATGATATGATTACTCTTTTTCATGACAACTCGAGAGTTAGTCACTACCATGTTTCATAGCCCGTCGACTACTACCATTATCACGACTCGTCAGTCGCAACCATAAATTCATGACCCATACGGCCACTACCATAAGAGAAGAAATAAACATACTTCATATGCAAACCAACAATAATATCCAACCATTTTCAAACATTTTACCCACCTTTGACTCTTTTAAAATATTGTATTACAACTTGAGTAGAAGAATGATCCGACGTCATATTCATCAGCACTTCACCTAGCACAAATGGTTCATTTAAAAACTTTCACCCGTGTATATATATATATATATATATATATTATCATTTTATGATAAGATCAGAGGCTCAGCCTTCCTCTTATATCATAAAATGATGACAATAACAACAATATTAATAATAATAGTGTGATAAAAATAGTACAATAGTAGTAATTGTAATATTAATATATATTTGTATTATCATTTTATGATTAGGTCAGATGCTTGACCTTCCATTTAAATCATAAAATGATGATGATGATGATGATGATGATGATCATAATTATAATAATAGTAATAATAATAATAATAGTAGTAGTAGTAGTAGTAGTAGTAGTAGTAGTAGTAGTAGTAGTAGTAGTAGTAGTAGTAGTAGTAGTATAATAGTAGTATAATAGTGATAACAACAATAATAATATTAATAATTATAATAAGAAATTTGTATTATCATTTTGTGATTAGGTCAGAGGCTTGACCCTCCTTTTAAATCATAAAATGATATTTGTATACGTATAGTACTAATAATAATTATTATTTTTATAATACAAATCTCAATAATAATAATACTAATAATAGTATTAGTAGAAAGGATAGTTGGGAGTATTAATATTTACCAAATATGTTGGGGTGAAAAATTATAACCAAACAAATGACTAGGTGAATTTTAACTTAAAGTGAATTCGGCAGTGTGTGTGATTTCATTCAAAAAAAAATTCAAAGTTCTGCCTAATTGCATTCTAGGTGTGGGAAAAAATATGCCTATATTCATTTTTATTTTTTTATTATATATATATTATTATTATTATTAAATTATTATATATTAATATATTTTAATATTATCCCAAATGATTAATTATTTATTCTCCATTTAAATTTTAAATAGTGTGTGTATTTTTTTTTCGGTGCTAGTAGTGCAGTTGAACTTGATGTCTTCATCGTTTCTTCCTGAAAATTTTAGAAGTAAAAACAAACTTTATTAGTAGTATTATTGAAATTAGTGTAAAAATAATTATAAACGTTTGGGGTATTACACAGACCAAGAACAAAATCCATGCTAATAGCATTCCATGGGTGTGATGGGATAGGAAATGGTCTATACAAATTGGCATTTGTAGCCGTTCCTTTTGATATTTGGCAAACTCGACAACGAGCTACAAATCTTGACATTTCTTTGCAAGTAGTCAGCTAATAATATCGATGAAGCAATACTTCCATAAAATGATCTCGTCCAGCTTGGCCTATACGGTGAACCTCGAAGATGAGAAGAGTCTGCAAGCTACAATTTGGAATGCAAAGTTTTACACCACGAAATAAAAATTCCTCAAGTATTGTATAGATGGGATCACTTTCTTGGGCTAATTTTTGCGTGATAGGAGAAAAAAATCTATTGCATATAAGTTTTTAAAACATGAAAACCTAGCACCACAATATTCATCTCTGAAAGCGAAGAATGCTGCCTGCTCAATGTATCAGCAACACGATTTGAAGCCCTTGTTTGTTGTTTGACCACAAAAGTAAAATGCTGTAAGAATGCAGCCCACTTTGTATATCTTACTTATAAATTATCTTGAGTTTGAAGATGTTTCAAGGACTCATGATTAGTGTAGTGTACAAATTCCTTATGAAATAAATAGTGTCTCCAATGACGAATCGCTTGCACAACGGCATAAAACTCTATGTCATAGGTGCTATATCTTGATCGAGCACCCACCACCTTTTCACTAAAATAAGCCACAGGATGTCACCTTGGCTGAGGACCACTCCTATCCTAGCTTTCAATGCATCACAATGAAGTTCAAAATAAGTGAAAAAATTTGGGAGTGCTAATAGAGGAGAATTTGTGAGCATATCTTTAATCAGGTGAAAAGCAACGCCAGCATCTTTAGACCAAACGAATGTCTTTCCATGCATAACATTTGTAATAGATGCCATGAGAGCACTAAAATGAGCTATAAATCACCTGTAGAATGTGTTGGATTGTATACTAAAAGTCTAGCTTTTGTATGAACAATGTTAAAATAATTTATTTAAAATGAGAATCATAAGATCAAATGATTGCATCTTATAATTTATTTATAAGTCGATACAATAGTCCACTTACTTTATACTGTAGATAATATGTTGTGCGACAACACAAGGAAGATCATATTATCGATTTCCTTATAAAGTATAAACAGATGCTCACAACCGAGATAGACGGGGACTCTCTATTGAGATGGTTGTAGTGTGATTTGGTATTAGTTTGTCTTGACTATAGAATCACATTAGTGCACTTTGTGTGTATTGAGCAGGACCGCTTGAGATCGTTCGATTTATACTGAGTATATAGGAGAACTTGATATCAGTTATTATGGATGTTCGTGCTCTTAATCCCTATACAATAACCTCGACACGTAAGGCAGTATGCATTTCTTTGATATATAAATGGGTGAGATTTACATGTAATTAAATCAATAAACTTGGTGAGTTGGGAAATAGTGCTATCTCTATGGTGTGCTGTTGATTGTAGAAGAAATCCATGTCCTATTAAATAGGTTGATGATGTCCCCTTGAGGAGCTCATAAGGATTATCATGTAAACCCAGCTGGTGGATTTATTCCAGCATTATAATGAGATTGAGTGGTACTACTCTAGGATGAGATATTAATTAATGAAGGGCATTGTATAATTTAAACGCGAGGAGACTAAAGGGCTCATAATAAGAAGGAGCCCATAACGTAATTATGAGATTAGAGCGACAGTGCAGTAATAATATTTTAGTGGAATATATTATTATTATTAGACTTATGTATAAGTTTTGGGCTAAACTTGGATACTTAAGCTCAATGGAGGCCCAACTCTAATTTCTCCTCCTGGTCCCTGCTGTAGCACATATATAAGTCATCTCAGCTGTCCGAAAACCCTAAGTAGAGACACGCCTAACTGTGAGTGGGGTAGAGAGAACAGCAGATTGAGAAGATCTTGAAGATCGTCGCACACACGAAGTCAAGATTGGACTTGGGAATACAGTAGAAGATCAAGACGTTTTTTGCTGCAGCTATTCATCAACTTCCATGATTTTTATAAAATCTTATAGAACTTCAAACTGTTCGTGTGATATACCGTTGGAAATCCACGGAAGAGAGAATTGTTTTGGCCTAAAATCACTCAAATCGAAGATTGGATGAGGAAGTTATGCCCAAAATCGTGAGGCTACGCATGCTATTGGCGAGAATGCATTCTCTTCTTCAACATACCCTGGTGAAAGGTAATATGATTTTATGTTCTTGCTTCCGCTGATATAAAATTGTATGGAACCCTAGCGGTTCATGTTAACCAAACAATCGAACATCAACAATTGATATCAAAGCTTTAGTTTTGTGGTGAAGCATGAAACGTTAGGCTAGGGTTTATGTTCCCAAGGTGAAAGGGTTTAAGTATATTCCATGTTATGCTTGTATACCCTATTCGGATATATACCATATATGTGGATTAGTGTTTAGAATATTAATTATCATACTTGGATACCCTAAACGTTTGATGGCAGTATAACATGGCAGAACACGGTGGCGTAAGCGACAATCGACGATGGCACGAAAGGCAGGCGGTCCTGGGAAGGGGCACGAGTCGTTCCAGTGGGTGGCATGAGTCGTGCCACCAGAAGCATGGCATTGGGGCTAGTACCTGCAGGTGATACGAAGCGTGCGGGGGCTGTTGGTCGTTCGGCGGCACGAGTCGTGCCTTATAGCGGCACGACTGACTGGCTTCGGGCACGACTGGCGATAGACGTAGGCAGTGGTGCTTCGCACGACTAGTTCTGGCTTCTGGCATGAGTCATGCCGGTAAGAACATGGCGTGGCATGGCGTACCATCGAGAAGGTGTGCGGCGGTTGCATAATGCACGACACGAGCGATGCGTGATTTATTTGCTCGCAAAATTAATCCCCAAGTATTAAGGATATCAATTGCAGCTTAAGCAAGTGACCAAGTGATTATCGAACCCAAAGGACGGTGTATTATCAATTTAATTATTTACTAAATTAATTAAGATGTAAGACAATAGCGTTCGAGGATTGAATGATTAATCTACTAAAAAAATATAAAATAAAAATTAAAATAAAATAAACACTAGATGAATTACGAAAGTTGATCAAGTAGGAGAATAGGTAGCCCTAGGATAATCCAGCTTCACTCATTAATTTCCCTTTCGTGTGTTGATGTCCGACTCTGCCTTGTGGAATATGGACGCATCACTAAATCATGCATATCTACTCTATAGACACAAGTAAACACGCATGTAACACGTGTAAATAACCTTGGAGCAAGAGATATAATTCCACCCCTTTTCTAGGTACTATCAGTATCAATTATTTCCCTGGCCAATTGGTACTCTAACCCGATATGATCTCCCTTTATAGGTACTATAAAATTATCCTCTTTATCCTACTTAATAACCCAAATTCAATTCAATTAATAAGTATTCATATATGATAGTTCTAATGAAGCTTCGCAGTCCCCTCACTTTGAATCATAACATGAAATCCTGTTCAGCGGTGAACGCACTCAATCTACAACCAAGATATATATTCAGACTCTATATATCATTTGAAGATGCACAAAACGACCGTGAATATGGATTAAGAAAGCACAATCATATATAAAATAAATTCACAAGTAGTGTTGTACGGAATTTACACGCGAAAGTTCAATTAATTCGTAAAACTTTCACAACCCTAGTTCTACCAGAAAGACTCTAGCCCATGATGTTACGAAGAACAATCATGGATGTTGGATGGATCTTACCCGGATGTCTGGAAAATCACAAGATAAATTAGAAAACGAAATAAACCCTAGATGTGGGAGTCATTGCGTCCTTCTCCGTCTTGAATCCTCCACTTGGTTCTCCTCTTGATTCCACAAATGAATCTTCAAAGTGATGGATGGATGGAGGAAAGGATGTGGATGATGGTAGGGGGTGAACCCCCGTTGTGGGGTGTAGGATGGATATGGCTCTCTCCAATCCAATATGACTCTATGATGATTAATAATGTGATCTACATCCCCTTTTATACTTGTAAGCTCTCCTTATAGGCCTTGGATGGGCTTTTACTTGAGACATACGCCAAATTTGGTAAAAGAAACCCGAAACTACCAAAAATAGTATCAGCGACATTCTGCTCGACCAAGCCTTCAGAAGTCGAGCAAGGCCTCCAAGTCGAGCAATGGTCGAGCAAGCTCTCTATAAGTTTTTAGTCATTTTGCTCGACCAAACTTCATCTGCTCGACCAAGATGATTCTGGTTGAGCAACATCTCCAAGTCTTGCAAGTTTGTGCAGTCTCACCGTTTCACGCATAACTTTCACATCCGACCTCCAATTTGAGTAATTCTTACACTCACGTGATCCTCTCTTCCTTGGATTTCTATCCATATAAAGAAATCTATGAAAACCCAACATTTGGATGTATAACAAGTCACGCAAATGGCACAGCCATTCTGTTCGGCACAGCTTGCGCGACTTCACTATTTTTCTAATAACTTCCTCATTTGGAATCCGATTGAGGTGTTGTTTATGCCAAAACGATCCTCTTTTATGTGGCTTTCTAACCATGTATCATATATGTAATTAAGAACTCCACACAAATACAGAATAGTTACACAAATTGGACGTGCGTTTCAGAGCATCCTCGCACAAATTGCACCTTTTCTCCAACTTAGCACTTTTGATCCATTTTTCCACCTAAAACACAATAAAACACCTCAAGTGCACCTTTTTCTCATATATATTGAATATAAGATAATTGTGCTAATATAAGATAACAATTCACATCTAAAAGGTGTAAATTGGACACTAAAACATGCTTATTTTCACTCTCAACAATGAATCGTGCCAATGCTTGGCACGAGTCATGCCGATGTGAAATCTGGGCGTACAAGTCTTGCAGGGTACTGAGCATGGATGGCGTGCGGATGCTGCTCAATACATGGCACGAGTCGTGCCGGGGTGTATGATGGTCAGGTAGCCTCATTTTCGTGCAACGTGTTTCGGCATGTTCCGGGTCAAGGCAGCTCGTGATGATGAACGACTTAGGGCGCAAGTAATTCTGCTTATTGCGTAAGGCATCAGTTCAACAGTTGGAGTGTCGGACAAGACTTCTTTATTTAAGTGGCGATTTAATTCGTGATATATAACTGTCATAATTGATTTAATTATCTATTACTGTTATATATGGTTGCATGTCGATATCGATAATTTTGATAATCTGGTCGATATCGATGATTTTAATAATCTGGTCAATATCGATAATTTCGATAATCTAGATGATAACGACGGTCGATATCGATAGTTTTGAAAAATTGATAATCTGAAAATTTTTAAAAAATTTATAATCTGGTCGATATCGATGATTTCAATAATCTGGACGATATCGATAGTCGATATCGATATTTTCGAAAATTTGATAATCTGGAGATTTTAGAAATTTTGATAATCTGGAGGTCTTTGCTAACATTGATGCTTGGTGGCAAATAATCGAATTCGCTGATATATAACTGTTTGTAATTTTATTTTATTATCTAATTATTGTTATATATATGTTTGCATGATTCTCTGTGATTTACTGACTTATGTGCTGTAATAGGAGCATGCTAAGTTGCGTATTTTATTTCAAATATTATATGCATGTAAAAACCCTCGGTGTTAAATAACTAAGTGGGAGAGGGGATTGGTAATTAATTACCGTGGCCTCCATTATTGGTTTGTAAGTGATGTGAGTAAACTTGCGCGTTGGCAATAGGGTCTTCCTCCACATCGGATGTGTTTATTCACGGATCACTGGTACAAACTTCTTTATGATGACTGAAAGAAACTATCCAAGCGTTGTGAGTATTTCTCCATCTGTAAGGCACACAAGCTTTGGCCGCGGATTTGGGGTCAAATAATGGTGTACACTTAGATGCAAATAATAAGTATCATCCACATCGGAGTCACTGCTATTATTTGAATGGCTAAAAAGGAACTGACTATTAATTATTTTGTCATGAAGTTAGGTTGACGAATGAAATTAATGGGTAAAACCTTCTCTTATAAATGTTCGGATTTGTATACGTCCACACTATCATGGCATGCAGACTCACGGTGCTTGAGATGTCGGTGAATTTTATTTTATATTGTTTTAGAGGGAATCAATATAAATGGATAAATTCAAAGATTTAATCAATGTATTTATTTATATGATTCTCTATATTTTCAAATGGTTTTATCTCGCTTATTGTTTACTAAAAGAAACATATTTACTAGTCCAAAATTAGATGATTAGAAAAGAATCTTGATTTCAATTCATATTGCTTAGGAAAATACATGTGTGTTCTCACTTAAGATGTCCTCTAGTGCTTATTTAAGTCTCTAGTGAAGAGATGAGAGATTTATAGAAATATGATGGTCAATCTCATGGGACTCTTCAGATACTTGAGTAAGTTAAAAAAGGTAAGAGGTCATGGTTAACTTGATGAATTAATTGGAAATGGTTGGAGTAGAAATTGAAGGGGAAACCTAAGTCAATTTTATCATCCATAATTTGCCTGGATGTTTTGAGCAAGTTCTACCTGAAATACGAGAGGTTGTACATGGTGGGGAACTTCTGACAAAACATGTGGTGAAGGAAAGCCATTTTCATCATGATGTGAACAAGGTTTGTATCTCATTCACTAGTTGTTAAAGCATGATTAGTGATAGCATCTACTGACACGTTGTGTGCAGATACCGAAATCATTAAAAGTGTGTAACTAAGTAATGATGAGATTGTTGAGTACATGGGTAAGCTACGAAAGTAGTGGCTGTTGCAGTGGGAGTTGTTTATTTATCTTCTGATAGGAATAAACGTTTGATTATGAGAAATTGTCTTTATGCACATTTTCATAGAAAGAATTTCTTTTCAGTTTCTATGTATATACTGATGGATAATATATTTCATTTGAATGGCATAGTCATTATAATGAAGGATGGAGCTATAATCTGCTGTAGTACGTTGGTGGACAATTTGTACACTCTTAAATCATGATAATGCGTCTTCTAATCTAATAAGAGAAAGAAACCTTCTGATATGAACCAAACATACCTTTTGGCATCTTAAACTAGGTCATGATTGTCTTTTCAAGGCAAAGGGGTGTAGAGCCAAAGATATGTTGGAATTGGTTCATACTGATTTATGCGGTCCTTAGACTATCCAGACGAGAGGTGGTTAGATTTAATTTTGATGCATCGCAAGTCTAAGTACTATGATTAATTCAATAATTCATGGATCATGTGATGAAGGATCATCAAAATATATATCAAGTCATTATGATTTAATCATGGTGGCGAGAACCTCTTAAGATAGTTTAGGAGCTATTTATCAGAGGTTGGGATTGAATCCCAAGTTGTCAACAGCGGGAAAATCCCAGCCGACTGGTGTGGCGAAAAGAAGGAATATGACTCTTATGGAAATGGTTAGATAGATGATGAGTTATTTGAAATTACTAAATTCATTTTATAGGTATGCCCTAGAAACAGCATGCCGTAAGAATGTTTGTCTGTTTGTGGGATATCCTAGAAAAATGAAAGTTGTCTTATTTGATAGTCTAAAAGATCATAGGGTAATTGTTAACACGAACACTAGATTTTTGGAAAAGGACTATGCAATAAATTACAAAGCCATGTATAAATTGTTCTAAAGGATGTGAGAAGGAAAAACACAAAGTTTAGTACCAATTGTACAAGAGGATATACCACAAGGAAACTGCATCGCATGATACGTCTGATACATAATTGTGTGTAGCGCTTTGTCATAGTGGGAGGGTTGCTTTACAACCTGAAAGATTTATGTTTTTGGAGAGTCGTAAGACTTGGTCCCTAGTAAACATGAAATAGGACCATGGGTATGACGAAGCACTACAAGATAGAAATGCAGAATCTTAGCAAACTTCAATGATTTCTGAAATAGAATCTTTGGATTCTAAATTAGATTTGGGTGCATGTAGAACTACAAAATGGTGTGAAAGTCATTGAAAGTGGCTCTACAAAATAAAAGAGGATCGGATGGTAAGGTGACACTTTGAAACAAGGCCTGTTGCGTAAAGGTACACTCAGAAAGAAGGGTGAGTTCGAGTATAAGGAAATCTTTTTTGTCGGTAGCTAAGTTTAAGTCGATCCAGATTCTTTTACTTATTGTTGCTCATATTGAATTATGAGGTATAGCAAATAGATGTCAAGACATCTTTCATGATTGGAAGTCTTGAGAAAAACATCTATGTGTAGCAACCAAAATGATTCATTGCAAAGTGCGAAGAGCATTTTGAGTGTAAGCTTAAAAGTGTCCATTGATGGACCAAAGCAAGCTTTAAACTCAAAGTACATCCGTTTTGATGAGGAATCCAGTGATATGGATTTATTCAATGCGCGGATGTGTCTTGTATATTGAAAAATGTAACGAATACGTGGTGGTATTTCTTGTACTATACTTAGATAATATATTGCTCATTGGAGACAATGAAAGAGTATTGTCGGCGTATGGGTATGGTTCGTAAAGCAGTATGAAATGAAGGACTTAAGAAAGAAAATACTTGTGATCATGGTGATACAGATCACAAGATAGAATGTTGTGCTTATCTCAAGCTTCATGAAATGATACAATCCTTACTCATTTTTGCATGTGACTTTATCTAAGGATATGTGTCTTAAGACATAAAAGAAGATAAAGGAGATGAAAGCGGTTCCTTATGCTTTGGTGAATAAGGAAGCTTAATCTAAGGAATGCTATGCACGAGAATGGATATCTATTTCGCTAAAAGCATGCATAGTCGGTATCAATGTAACCCGGAACAAGAATGATGAACTGTGGTAAGACATACGTATTTGAAGCGCCTGAGAAGGACTAGAAATTATATGTAGCTTACCAGACAGATTCACTGCTTCTTGTGGATTACGTAAATTCGGAATTTTCAAGTCATGTAGGATGACAGTAAATCCACCTTAAGGTTATGTGTTTAATTTTAGGAAGTAGAGCTATAATATGGAGGAGTGTCATATAGAAATATATTTCGGACTCCGCCATGGAAAGATGATAAATTGGAGCCTCTGAGGCAGCCAAAGTATCTGTATGACTCTAGTAGCTTCGTGATGGACTTGGATGTGGTTTCTATTGTGATTTGGTATTAGTTTGTCTTGACTATAGAATCACATTAGTGCACTTTGTATGTATTGAGCAGGACCGCTTGAGATCGTTCGATTTATACTGATTATAAAGGAGAATTTGATCTCAGTTATTATGAATGTTCGTGCGCTTAATCCCTATACAATAATCTCGACACGTAAGGCAGTATGTATTTCTTTGATTCATCAATGGGTGAGATTTACATGTAATTAAAATAATAAACTCGGTGAGTTGGGAAATAGTGCTATCTCTATGGTGTGCTGTTGATTGTAGAAGAAATCCGTGTCCTTGAGGAGCTCATAAGGATTATCATATAAACCCAGCTGGTGGATTTATTCTGGCATGATAAGGAAGTTGAGTGGTACTTCTCTCTGTAGAGATTGATTCAATCACCGATAATTTGGTATGTGGTAATATTCACAATTAAATAAGAGTACAATGTAAACGTATAAGGAGAGAAACAAATTTACAGGCATAATTTGAGACTATTCTATTGACTAATATTCTTTTCCTTTACACCCCCCTCAAGTTAAGCATCGGGTGTGGACGAACGCATAACTTGGATCTTAAAAGCTCGAATCTGGGTCGTGGAAGACTTCATAAATATGTTAGCAATCTGAAGCTCAGAAGGAACATATTTAGTAGATAGACGACCAGCAGAAACTAATTCACGAACAAAGTGACAGTCTATGTCAATGTGTTTTGCTCGTCTATATGCAATCGGGTTTTGGCTGAGGAAAACTGCACTATTATTGTCACACATAAGAATAGGTGGTGAACAAGAGACTCGTAGTTCACTTAGAAGTTGAGTGATCCATACAACCTCTTGAGCCGTATTAGCAAGGGCTCGATATTCTGACTCACAATTAGAACATGCAATGGTGGGTTGCTTTTTTCGCACTCCAAGAAATAAGATTTCCACCGAGAAAAATAGAGTAGCCATATGTGGATCGATGGGTCTCAATATAACGGGCCCAATCAGCATCAGAAAAGACAACAATATTTGGCAAAAAAGACTGTGAAAAATGAAGTCCAAAATTGAGAGTACCTTTCACATATCGTAGAATGCGCTTAACAACAAAATAATGGTCATTCGTAGGATTGTGTATGAACTAGCTTACATGATTCACAGCGTGAGACAAATCTGGGCGTGTGATAGTGAGGTATTGAAGAGCTTCTACAAGAAACCGATACAAAGGTGGATCTGAGAAGGTTGTGCCAGTGCTTACAAGGGTCACTCCAGCCGCCAACGGAGTTGCTACAGGTTTAGAATCCACTAATTCAACCTGTTTAAGAATATCATGAGCGTATTAGGCTTGACTCAAGAATAAGCCATCAGAAGAATGAGTAACTTCCAGCCCAAAAAAATATCCAAGATTTCCAAGATCCGTGATAGAGAATTCAGAATTTACCTGAGCAATAAGGCGTTTCAAAATAGATTGATCATTTCCAGTCACAATGATGTCATATACATAAAGAAGCAGATAAATAGTGCAAGACCCAGAATGGAACACAAAAAGAGATGGATTTGAATGACACGAACGAAATCCCAAACTTGTAAGAAAAGAACTGAATCGTTGGAACCAAGCAAGGGGAGCTTGGTGGAGTTTGTAGAGAGCCTTGAGGAGGTGGCAGACGTAATTTGGAAATTTTGGATCAATGAAACCCGGTGGTTGTGACATGTAGACTATTTTATCAAGATGGCCATGAAGAAATGCATTCTTTACATCCAACTGATGTAAAGACCAACGACGCTGAATATCCAATGTGAGAATGATTCGGACTGTGGCTGCTTTTACGATGGGACTGAATGTGTGAGAAAAATCAAACCTTGGAACCTGAGTAAAACCTTGAGCTACAAGACGAGCCTTGTAACGTTCAATAGATCCATCAGCATGAAATTTTGTACGAAACACCCATTTTGAACCCACAATATTAGCTTCAGGAGGTCGTGGAACGAGTACCAAGTACCATTTTTCTTTAGAGCATCCATCTCAACCTGCATAGCCTCCACCCAGTGTGGGTGTTTTAGAGCAGATTTAAATCCCTTTGGTTCATGTGAAGTTGAGAGAGCAGTAAGGAGAGCCGTGTTTGTAAAATTAACACGATGACAAGGTTTGAAAATTCCAGATTTTGAACGAGTTTGCATTAGATGAGATGGTATAATTGAAGGTGTAGGTGCTATGATGACATCATGATTAGGAGTAGGTTGGTCAACTGTAGATGGCACATGTAGCATTTCATCTGAACAAAGACCACACGGCTTATGAGATGCAAATGAAGAAGAAACCTCTGAATGATTGGGCTCCTAAGAAGTGCTGTTTATTGGAATCTCCAAAAAGATGAGATAGATAAATCTGAAGAGTGAGAATTTGTTGTAGGCCCAATAAATGGAAAAATTGACTCATCGAATTGTGCATGCCTTGTAATGTATATTTTGGATGAATTAGGATCATAACATCTGAAACCTTTATAAGGACTGCAGTATCTGAGAAAAATGCAAAGATGACTTCGTGGAGCCAGTTTATGATCTGCATAATCACGAAGATAAGGGAAAACACGACAACCAAAAACTTTGAAGTTAGCATAGTTCGGAGTAGTGTATAAGAGTAATTCAAAAGGAGACTTTTGACCCAATAATGTAGATGGCAAGAGATTAATAACATATGCAGTTGTGCTAAATGCATCAAACTAAAAAGAAGTAGGAACTCGAGCATGAAATAAGATTGAAAGACCCATTTCTGTAATGTGCGGGTGTTTTCGTTCTGCACGTCCATTTTGTTGTGGAGTGTAAGGGCAAGAAACTCTATGATGTATGCCATGAAGAGAGAAAAATGAGTGCACACGAGAATTCACAAACTCGATTCCACCATTGTTTTGAAAAGCCTTTAATTTACATGCAAACTGAATGCAAACAAACGTATAAAAACATACTAATGTATCATAGAACTCATGCTTAGCACACAAGGGATAAATCCACACAAAACGGGAATAATCATCAATAAAAATGGCATAAAATCGATAGCCATTGTTTGAAATGACTGGAGCCAGGCCCCACAGATCACAATGAATAAGATCTAAAACACCAGCAACTCTGTGTTCATTTGTCGTAAAAGATAGATGTTTTCTCTTTGCCAATTGACAAGAAGAGCATATACTAGGTTTTGTCAATAATGAAGTTACTGACAATTTACCTAGTTTATTTAACAAATAAATCAAAGAAATATTGACATGCCCAAGGCGAGAGTGCCATAACTCGAACGAGGCCAGTGAAACTCTTGTCCGCAAAGCAGCCATGAAGGCTTTATTTCCATGCTCTAACACGTAAAGACCACCATTACATCTGCCCCGAGCTACTGTTTCTTTTATGTTCCTTTTTTGAATTTTAAAAGTATCATTGGAAAATACCATGTCAACTGAATTTTCCTAAGTGAGATGACTAACAGATAATAAGTTGTAAGTCAAATGTGGAACCACCAAAACATTTTTCAATTTCATATCTTTAGAAATGGTAGTATTACCAATATGAAAAATAGGCAAAGAATTTCCATTACCTACAACCACCTGATCCGTACCACCATATGATTCGTAAGAATCAAGAGGTGAAATGTTATTTGACATGTGGGCAGAAGCACTGCTATCAAGAAACCAATCTGAGGTCGGAGTTGAAGAAACGTTGCACTAAGCGGTGGAATCATGTGAAAGATTTGATGATTGTGATTCAGAAGAATGAACATACCACTCCAGGCATTTGTTGTCATAATGATCACCGTGACATATTTGGCAGCGAGGAATGTACGGCTTTTTGCCAGGCATGGAAGAACCACGACCCCGGTCTCCAAACGAGGAAGAACCACCATGAGAAAAAGAATTCTGACCACATGTGGATCTAAAACCACGACCACTAGCAATAAAGGCAATTGGTGGGAGAACGCCACCATCAAGAGACTGCTAAAAAAGTTCATAGTTTCGGGCTTGGTGTGCTAAATCACTGAATGGTGGAGAGGGAGTGATGGCCATACGAACATCAGAGAAACTGTTGAATTGTGGTCCAAGACCACGAAGAAACCAATGATGTTTATCTGAGTCGAGAAATGGTCGACCAATAGCTGATAACTGATCACACAATGATTTAAATTTCTTAGTGTAATCTATAACATTTAGAGTACCTTTCTTGAGTTGTTGTAACTCATCACGCAATTGATGAGCACCCGAGTCGGAGGAATCGCTGAAAGCCGATTCTAACGCTAACCAAACAACACGAGAGTTGGAGCATCCATGGACTTCAGCCATTGATTCCTCGTTGAGTGAGGAGTGTAGTAAACTGTGAACTCGCATGTCCTTTGACATCCAGGCAGTGAATTCTGGATTCGGAATGTCGTAACCATTTGTATCCTTAATGGTGGGAGTAGGAGGAACAACTGTACCATCGATGTGAGAGAGAAGATCGAGGCATGCTAGGACATGAAGAACTTGACTCTTCCATAAGAGATAGTTTGTTGAGGAAAGCTTGATTGTACACATATGAATTAAGGTAGAGATTGGAACTGGATCGGCCATGGCAGAGAAGGATGATGAAAGATGGTGGGGAGAAGATTAGGGATTAGATGAAGATTCTAGCTGATACCATGTAGAGATTGATTCAATCACCGATAATTTGATGAATGGTAATATTCACAATTAAATAAGAGTACAATGTACACGTATAAGGAAAGAAACTAATTTACAGGCATAATTTGTGACTATTTTATTGACTAATATTCTTTTCCTTTACACTCTCGGATGAGATATTAATTAATAGAGTTTTCAGTAACTTAATTAATTAATGGGCATTATATATCTTAAACGCGGGGAGACTAACAAGCTCACAATAAGAAGGAGCCCATAACTTAATTATGGGATTAGAGCGACAGTGCAGTAATAATATTTTAGTGGAATATAATATTATTATTGGATTTATATATAAGTTTTGGGCTAAACTTGGAAACATAATCCCAATGGAGGCTCAACTCTAATTTCTCCTCCTAGTCCCTGCTGTAGCCCATATATAAGTCATCTCAACTATCTGAAAACCCTAAGAAGAGACACACCTAACCGTGAGTGGGGTTGAAAGAAAAGCAGATTGAGAGGATCTTGAATATCGTCGCCCACACGACATCAAGATTAGACTTGGGAATACAATAGAAGATCAAGAGGTCGTTTGCTGCTGCTGTGTGTAAACTACCATAATTTTTTTTAAATTATGTAGAACTTCAAATTGTTCGTGCACCGTGGGAAAGCCACAGAAGAGAGGATCATTTTGGTGCAAAAATAACTCAAATCGGAGATCAGATGAAGAAGTTATGTCCCAAATCATGAGGCTGCATATGCTGTCGGCGAGAATTCATTCTCTTCTTCAACATACCCTGGTAAAAGGTAATATGATTTTATGTTCTTGCTTCCACTGATATAGAATCGTATGGAACCCTAGCGTTCACGTTAACCAAATGATCAAACGCCAACAGAATGAAGCTAATCAATGGAACCTGTGTACTTTAGTCAATGTCACCTAAGTTGGTCAATCTCGAATAGTAGATATTTTATTATCATCCACTGCTATGCCATCGACTTAAATACGATACCCTAGAAACAAGATGGAATCCTTATTAAATCAACACTTTGAAGGAGAAGCAAAGAACTTCTCCTTACGTAATATAAGGAAAACAACTTTTAAAAGCTCTACATGTTCATCTTCCGTCTTGCTATACAGCAATATGTCGTCAAAGTAGACAACCACACAAGTCCAAATTAACAGACAAAGAGACAGATTCATAATGTGCATGAAAGTGTTCGGATCATTTGACAATCCAAAAGGCATTGCTAACCACTTAAAAAGGCCTTCTCGAGTCTTAAATGCAGTTTTTCATTCTTCCCCTGGACAAATTCGAATTTGGTGATAACCACTATGCAAATCAAGCTTGCTAAATATTATTGCCTCTGATAACTGATCAAGCGAATCATCAAGCCTCGGAATAAGGAAAACTATAGCGAATAGTGATTTTATTGATAGCCCTACTATCAATACACATACGCCACTATCCATCCTTTTTTGTATTAGTAACGCAGGTAGTGCACAAGGACTCAAACTCTCACGGATATGACCTTTTCACAATGAATCCTTAACTTGATGCCTCAACTCTTCATGTTCTGAAGGACTCATGCGATAATGAGGACGGTTTGGTAAAATAGCCCCAAGGATGAGGTTATTTGATATTGGATATCTCTAAAAGGTGGAAGAGAGAAAGGCAGATCTGCTGGGAAAAGATCACTAAATTCTTGCAGAAGTGGCAGAACAACATGTGGGATATCTCCTCCAAATGATACATCTTTAGCCATAATAATAAGGACATGCGAGGAGACTTGCAATTCTCATACAAAATCTTTATAGGACAATAGCAAAATTGAATTTTCTCGATGAGAGCTTGGCCCATGTAGAATTGGGGGCAATAAAGTGAATTTAGCACCCTCAAAAGTGAAACAATATGAATTACGGTGTCCATCGTGCATAACCCCACGATCAAATTTCCAAGAGCGCCCTAATAGTAAATGGCATGCATCCATTAGAAAACATCACACCAAACGCTATCATAATAATTAACTCCAATTGAAAATGCAACAAAAACTCAGCGATCCATAGATATATTATTTGCACATTCAAGCCAAGCTAGAGTATATAGTTTAGGATGAGCATCCGACACCAAAACAAGTTTATCAACTATAAGAGAAAAAATTAAATTTTTACATGAACCTGAATCAATGATGAAGCGACATACCTTCCCTTTAATTGTGCAAGATGATTTCGAAAATATTGTTACACTGGAATGCATCATCTTGTTGCTTTAGTGTGAAATAGGAGCGGCGAAGAAATTAAACATGTGAAGCTATAGAATTATGAACTGATATTGCATTGAACTTCTTAGATGCCAGTTAAGCTATATACATGTGAAATATTTATTATCTTCAAAGAGGAATTAAATTATGGTTAATTGCACCAAAAGTCCTGACCTTTTTGCAAATTTTAAATTAGTCCAAACTTTTCAGTATTTATAAATAAGTTCTCGACCTTAAGTTCATTTTGCAAATCAAGCCACCGGATAGCTGGAGGCCTGCCCGATGGCTGACGTGCTGGATTTTTTTCCACGTCACCATGAACCTGTATAATATAAAAAATAAATAAAGTCAAACGACATCGTTTTAACAGCAGAAATCTAATCCAACATCGTTTTCACTCACCACCGCCATCCTCTCTTCCTATCCAGCCACCGCCGCCAAGAATGTCAACACATGGCAGGGCGTCTCCTCTATCTTCCCGGTGGTTAGCGGCTTCCTCGCCGATTCCTACCTCGGCTGATTCAAGACCATTCTTCTCGCCACCACTATATACCTCATCGTTCGTCTCTATTTCACCCAAATTGAAGAAAATAACATCGCCGTTGCAATCTATAGAATAGTGAATTCGTATTTAGTTGGGTGCAGGGTTTGATTCTACTAACCCAATTGGTGTCAATAATTCAGATTTCATCATGATATGGCTTTCTTCATCTCTCTCTACATTCTGGCCATCGAAGAAGGTGGCCACAAGCCATGCGTGCAGACATTCACTGCGGATTAGTTCAACGACAATCTGCTAGAGGAGAAAGCTGCCAAGAGTTCTTTCTTTAATTGGTGGTATGTCGGAATCATCTGTGGCACCACCTCAGCCGTTGTGGTGGTGATTTACGTCGAGGACTATGTAAGCTGAAAATTCGGGTTTGGAATGTTGGTCATGGCAGTTGCCGCTGCACTGCTTGTGTTCGTGATTGGAAGTTGGACTTACAGCCGCCAGGCGCCAGTGGCCAACCTGTTCGAGCCCGATCTGTATCTGATCCTCACTCAAACTCCCTTGGCTACATCACCAAAACACAACACCACATTATCCTGAAGGCACCAGAATCAAGAGAAGGGACATCGATGAGAGCTAGAGGATAGATTAGAGGGACATCGATGGGGGCCGAGAGGATAAACGAGAAGGAGCGGTGGCTGGAGGGAAAGTAGCTTGAGGGGAAGGCGGGGGCGACGGTAGTGAGTGAGAATACCCCAGCTTGCAGTGGATGGGTGGAGCAATAAACACATAACAACGACGTTTGAGTTTATTTATTTATTATTTTATACAGGTGGAGGGTGATTTAGAAAAAAAATCCAACACGTCAGCCACCGGGCAGGCCTCCAGCTGCCCGGTGGCTTGATTTGAAAAATGAACTTAAGGTCGAGAACTTATTTGTAAATATTGAAAAGTTTGGACTAATTTGAAATTCGTGAAAAGGTCTGGACTTTTGGCGCAATTAACCCATTAAATTATGGAAACTTGAAGAGTATACCAAGAATGCCAAATCGTGAAAGTTTCAACTCTCTAAGAAGAACAATGACATCAACAATCAAACTCTCAAATAAAAGTGTGTTCAATGTCAAATGACCATCAGGCTCAAAGGATGATCTGTCCACTGTGGTATTTTTAGATTGTTTAGTTTCCAAGGTAAGTACACATGAGGTGTCTATAAGAAATAACTAAAAGAAATCACAAGTTTGGTAAGCTTCTTTAATCTTAAATTTGTCTGACCTGAGGGTGGCTAGCAGCATTTTTCCCCTAAGGCATGTGGTATTCATTTATTCTAGGGTTTTCTTCTATACAACCTCTGCATTCATTCATAGAGCTCTTGGTATTACTATGTGCATTAAGAAATCAGTCATGAGTGTTGTGTAATTTAAATCAAAATTATATTAAAACTAACACATTAAAGAACACATGAATGGTTACCTGAGTTCATAAAATATGCACATTACTGTGTACTGGCTAGCTCAGGCTATATATATATATATATATATATATATATATATATATATATATATATATATATATATATATATATATATATATATATATATATATATATATATATATATATATATGTTGTAAAGAAAAATGAGATGTCGGTTGGAAGAGTTTGTAATTGGTGTTCGTGAATTTGTCGATTACATATGGAAATGTTCATTCGAGAAATTGAATAATGGTTGTTGGGGTAAAGGCTACGTCAATTATCTCGAAATTTTCTATTACACCTATGTAGATCTTCAGCGGTGAGGTATGCCGTACTTCTGCTGTAACTAGTTGTTATATTCTATGTCTTGGAGAACACCACCGCCGAGTATTTTTGCCTTCCGTGTAGAGCCTTTCTAAGGTTCTAAAACTCTCGCCGACCATCACCGGTAACACCTTCCTTGGAAATATAGCGAACGATGTTTTTACCAGCGTGATTTTGTTCACATAGACAAGATAGTTTAGCAGCCAAGAACAGTGGAGGCCAGCTCTTAGAACCCCATGGTGGAGTGGATGGAGGCGATGAGTGATGATCAATGGGGACAACGGCGGCACTGATAGAGGCGGAGAGGAATATTCCAGTAAAGATGAATTGTAACAAAAAGAAAATAAATAAAAAATGTGAGAATGGTTACTTTCTATATGAATGGGATTCATGGTTTGTAATAATAGTTGGAACAACAATATATATAATCTTTAAAGATAGATGAAACGTTTCATCTATAAAAATTTTGAAATTCAAACAATTGCAATCATCAAAGAATGTTATTATCGCTTTTGTTTGCAGATTGAATAGGGCGACACACTCTATTTGCAAAGAGGGCGACAAGTGCAGGTCTGTCATTAGATATAAAAATAAATAATTCAGAACAACTCTTATTGGATGTGGAAACGGTGGTAAATTCATGCATTAATGTACCTACACTTTTACTTTTACTTTTTTCTTCTTATATTTTAGGAGCAAAATCAAACGTACCCACTTTCACATATAAAATTTATTTTCTACCCACTCAAATAGAAATACATTTTTTCTACCCACTTTTGTATGTTTGTACCCAAAACATCATTTAATTCAATTGATTTTCAATTATGATAAAAGAAAAAGTATATATATTTTTTTAAAAAAGGGATGAATAGGAAAAAAGAAAGGGGGTCAAACATACATAAATGAGTTAAATCAAGATTTTGTAAGCTGAAAAAAATTTGGGCCAAATAGACAAATTTATAGGCCAAATAGACAAAAAAATTAGCCAAATAGATAAAAAATGTGCTGAATAGTGACATATTGTATTAATGTCGACAGATTTAAAAACCCAAAAAATATTGGCCAAATAGAGTAAAAATTTTGGGACGAATAGATATAATATAGACAGAATAGAGAAAAAATGGGCCAAATAAATATCATTAACAACCCATAAAACATAGACCGAATGATGTAAAAAATCTTGGAACGAAGACATAATATAGACCGAATAGACAAAAAATGAGCCAAATAGATCATAATATATTAAAAGTACAAAGGTCTTGAGAATCATTTTCTTCCCATTTTATCTTTTCACTATTTATCTATTTACTTCTCTATCCTTATTACTAATTTAAATAATTTTTATAAATTTAATTTTTAGTATTAATTATCAATCATTTACGTGAACTTTTGAAATTCATTTCACTTAACAATGTAACATTCTATTTACTTCTCTCTCTATTACTCATTTGAATAATTATTATAAATTTAATTTTTAATATTAATTATCAATCAATTTTTTATGAACTCTTGAAATTCTTTTCACTTAACCATGCATCCAATGAAACTCTTGAACTTTTAAAATTATTATAAGTTTAATTCATCAATTGAGAAAGGCTCCATTGCAGGGATAGAAAGGTTGAACGTCGGAAAGTGATGTGAAATTATAATACATCATTTTACTAGATGTATGTTTATATATTTTGGAGGTGGTGACATGATTATTATTATTTTTTTATCATTTTAAGTTTTCTTTCAGGGTAAATATCAAAATTAGTCATGTAAGTATGACATTTTCCAACTTTAGTCCTTTATCATTTGTAATTTTCAATTTTGGTCCTTTTTTTGTCACTTTTAGTCATTTTGGTCCAGTTTTGGTCCTTTTCTCAAAATTTGGTCCTTTTTTTGTCCACTATTGGTCCTAAATATATACACTTTCGGATCATTTTTAGACATTTTTAACATAAATGACTAAATTTGGACAAAAATGACTAAATTTGGACAAAAAGGGTTAAAAGTGCACAAAAAAGGACCAAAATTGAGAATTGCAAATGATAAAGGACTAAAGTTGGAAAATGTCATACTTACAGGACCAATTTTGATATTTACCCTTTCTTTCATGTTGTAAATTACAAATTTTTAATTTGCCTTTTTGTTGTAAGTTGCAAATGAAGTGAAAGGTGCGGATAAGGTGGCAGAAAAATCCCGTGATATCAATAGTACTCCAAATGAAGTAGTGAAGGGAAAAATGAAAATAAAAACTTTACAAAATGAAACTAACTATGAGTGCTGGCATTGATCAAGATTTATTTATTCTGGTTTTCTAATATTGCCTTGAATCATTTTCGAATGTTTTAATCTTTAGATGTTTTAGAGGATCATAAGGGGGGTCTATTAGCGAAGAGCATACACTTATGGAATCGAACAAGTCAAATTTGAAGGAAGCAAGATCGATGTTCAACAATGAAGAGCAAGAATATCAATTATGTGTTACCAAAGGTTAGTTCAATTAGCATGATTATACTCAACTATACTGTAATCTTAGTGTTGTTATCTTGGAATGAAATTTGTTTTAAAATTTGAAGATAGAACACACGACGAAGGAGATGGAGAATCCCAATCCAGAATTTACATCAAATACCACAATCTTGAATCCAATGAAATTGAAGTTTAAACCAATATGCAAGATCTCTGTAGTATGAAGAATGCAATGCTACCAGTAAATTTTCAAGTATTTAGAATGTGTTTAGTTTCATGTCTTCATTTATTAGCCTACTGATGAGCGTTTTCTCAATACACAATTAATCCCCAAGTATGAAGGATGTAACTGTAACTTAGCCAAGCAACTAAGTTATAATTATCGAACCCAAATGACGGATGATTATCAATTTATTATTATCTAAATTAACTAAAACTATTGTTTGAAAATTTAATTGAGGAATTATTATTAATCTACTCAACAAATATTTAAATAATGAATAAAATAGAAAACAGTAGAGAATAATCGAGATTTAAACAAGTGAAAAGATAGGTAGTTCTTCGGGCCATCCAATTTCACTCATTAATTTCTTTTCCGTATATTAATGTCCGACTTTGCCTTGTGGAATATGGACACATCATTAAGCAATGCAAATCTACTCTATAGACACAAGTAAATAAGCGTGAAACACATGTGAATCACCTCAGAGCAAGAACACAGTTTCATCTCCTTTCTAGGTACTATCAGTATCAATTATTTTCCGTGTACTAAGTACTCTAACCCAATATGATCTCCCTTTATAGGTACTATGAAATTATCCTTTTTATCCTACTTACTAACCCGAATTCAATTCAATTAATAAATATTCATATATGATAGTTCTAATGAGGCTTCAGAGTCTCCTCACTTAGAATCATAACATGGAATCCTGTTTAGCAGTGAACGCGCTCAATCAACAACCAAGATATATATATTCAAACTCTATATAACAGTTGAAGATGCACAAAACGACTCTGAATATGGATTAAAAACGCATAGTCATATATAAAATATATCATAAGTAGTGGTATACAGATTATACACACGGAAGTTCAATCAACTAGTAAAACCTTCATAAACCCTAAAACTACTAAAACGATTCTAGCTAATGACGCTTTGAAGAACCTTCATGGTGATTGGATAGATCTTACCCATAGTCTTGAAAATTACAAGATAAATTAAGAAACGAAGTAAACCCTAGATGTGGGCGCCATCACGTCTCTCTTCGTCTTGAATCTTCACTTGGATCTCACTAGATTCGCTGCATGAATTTCTCTCTACAGCTCCTGCGAATGGAGTTAGGGTTTGGATGTATTGTAGGATGGATGTGGAATCTAACTCTCTTCTTAATGTGATCTGCATACACTTTTATACTTGTAAACTCTCCTTATGGACCTTTATTGAGATTTTTTGTGGAAAATACGCACATACACACACTGAAGGTGAAATCCCAATGATTCGGAGCTGACGTGTCCTTGCCGACCAGAATGGTCTTGGTCGAGCAACGGTCGAGAGGTATGTCTGTAAGTTGAAACTTCTCCCAGTGTCTTGCTCGACCAACTCTGATGTTGCTCGACCAAATCATCTTGGTCGAGCGGCTTCTTTCTTAGTCGAGCGGCACCTCAAAAACTGTGTTTTTCGATTCTGAGCACTTCTGACCTATTTTCTTGTATAAATAATTTCCGTATAAATCAGAGCTCAAAATACGTGAATTCTCACTCTCATCTAACCCTCAAACTTACATGTTGCTTGTCTCGAGGCAACGAAATCAAAACAAAGGCAAGAGATTGCGAACTTCACAAGATCCAAATAACATGCACAACTTATATTAACACATGCAATTCCATCAATTCAAAACATGCGTTCATCCATCATACCTTTCATCCATGCAAGAATATCAATCTGTCACAATATTTATTCGAGTGTTAAAGTCATCTAGCTCACTAGGTAAGTGTTTACTCTAGCTCTCAAGTGTAAAGATGTACACTTAAAGGGTTAGTATTTATGCTCATAATCAATTCATACATCCACGTAACCATAATCTTGGCTAGAGTCTCAAAAATCAACTCATAATCGCTTCAACACTAGGATCACAAAGGACTTGTTTTTGGGTTGTAATGTTGACTCTTTGGTAAAGGTAGGAGAATATAGATAAAGTGACTAATTCACTAATAGAGAATTACCTTGAAGTTTTTCTTTTCATCAAACAGCTTCATTCTTCTTCTCCATCTTTATTCTCATGATCTACTCTTCTCATTCTTCACTTGAAATCAACAGTTCTCTTTTTAAGCACAAGGGTACCGATTTCAGGCACTACCCTTTTAAGTAGTCGGGGTACTGGTTTCAGGCACTACCCCACCAAACAAGATTTAACCATAATTTTTCCTTCACTTTACAACACAATCACCAATCTTTCCTTCCTTTTTTTTTCATATTCATCACTAGCAACTTATTCACCTCAACTCTCTACTAGTAAATACGGTATTTAAAGGCTCAAGTAAAGGTACAAAAGGGCTTTTTATCAAAGGATTGCCAAAGAAAAAGTTTTAAAGGCTCAACGGGGCTTCCAATGATATACACATTATAAGGTTAGGTAAAATTTGGCTAAGTAGCTCAGTTAAACAATAATGGCCTAAGATCATGTCCTAGTATCTATCGATCATAAATCTCAAACAAGACTCCAAGCCAAGTTCTAGAATACGAAAGTATGAACGATACTCACAAGAATAAACTATCATGTATTGATGTAGCATGATTTATAGGCTCAAATTCTCACATGGGTAATATATTTCTCTAGCACTCTTCAAAGTATATATGCAATCAACATCAATCTCTACATAAACTACAAGTAATCAAATAAAAAATACATACCTTTCATCAACAAAATTAACATGCATCAAATACAAGTGCACATGCATATAAAATAGCCAACATCTCTAATCAAATTGATCATAAATCCTCATCAAGTGTATCAAATATCCATCAAAACCTAATACTATCAATACTATACATGTCACTCACTCATGAATCAATGAATCTTATACAACTCACCACACACGCAATACCCAATCTTTAAAGTGAAAAATAGAAGGGAGGCGAGAGAAAACAGACAAAGATAAAAAAACTTGGCGCACTCTACTCCTATTGAGCATCCTCATCACTATCTTCCCTGCGTCAATCCTCAAAATCCCTTTGCAAAGTATCGATCTTCCTATCCAATGCTTCATAGTTCTCGTTCAAGTCTCCTAACCTCCTCTCCATAGCATCATAGTGAAGGTTGAGTGCAGCATAATTTGTGTTTGCCAAAGCAAGCTGGCGGTTAGTCTCCTACTGGTTCGTGTTCAAGGTAGAGAAGTGCTCTTTCAACAACCTGAACTGCTCTCTATAGAAGTGCTTCTGAGACTGCCAAAAGTTATACGGATACTGCTGCAGTGGTGGTGGCTGCTGCATCGGAGGAACTCCAATCTTAGGAAAATCGTGAGGTAACTCCATGTATACCTTAGGAATCGGCTGCTGATGTGGCTGTGGCTGTGGCTCATCCTCCTCATAGTCCTCCAACTCTTCTACTAATATCATATCTAAGTCTAGATAGACCACATCAATATGCGTCTGAGCCAATGTCTGCCAATCTCCATCTTGAACACAAGTAGTGGAGATCGCGATGTAAGGAGGAGTGTTCATAAGAAGATTCACATTGATCTGAACAGAAGTGAGATCAATGAGGGCGAAAGGCATCATGAAAGATATCAGATTAGTTTCTCAAATGAACATCCACATGTCATCCTTTCTCCGAGCCAAGTTCATCCTCACACACGCTGACATGATCAAATCTAAATCACCTAGGATCGGCCTATGTCCCATCAAATCAACATTATAATGCTCCATTAACGGAGTAATCAGCCCTCCTATGTTGACCTTCTGAAACATGTGTGTAGTGAACCACTGAAGCTGTTAAAAGAAGTAAGCTCCTAGATTGAAGTGTACTCCATTCATCATACACCAAAGGACATATAGCTCTCTCTTGGGAATACACCCACCCTTAGCTCGGGTAAATATGGTGTTTCCAAGAATCCGGTCTGTATAAGCGATCATCGGGTTGCGAATGAAGGCAAACCTCGAATAGTTGGAATTGTAAGCTCTTTGAAATCCTGTGATTGACCTCCAAAACATGTTTGGATCAAAATCCCTGTGCTCCTGAGTCGCAATCCCACTCAGGCATCCAAACAACCTGTTGAACTCATTAGCATATATATATATATATATATATATATATATGAATCGCCCTTCAATTTGATACCATACAGCCTCCAGAAGAAAATGCACCCCACGAATCACCTCTAAAGTGAAAAGTACCTCAGCTGTAATGTGGAAGTAAGTCTCCCTCTTTAAATCCATAAATCTGCTGATTCCTATTTAGTTAAACATCCACCTGATGTCATTGATAATGTTCATCTCCACTATGGCTTAATCATCTTGATATCGAGTCCTAACAATATTCATCGAAATCACTCCCCACAACTCCTTTTTTTCTTCCCATTCAAATATCTATATATCGAAATCAGCCGACATTCTTTTATCCTTCTTTAATCTCTTCGCCGTCTCACCTTTCTTGGGTATCCCAGTATCCTTCCTCTTAGAAGAGGTAGCAATCCCTTTACCTAAAAAATTGTATTTCAATATACAACAAAGGCAAGAAAAAGCAAGTATACCCAACCTAGTACTAGTTATCGCACAGAGTCTACTCAAGACTTCAAATCATATGCCAAACTAAATCAACTCTCAACTTCTCCATAACTTCACATGTATAACCAAATTAAAGCAATAACTCTCGACAAGTTATGTCAGGGAGAAATCAATCTCATAAGTCCTAAGTTAACACCAAAAATTCCAATATACTTCAACCATACCAACATGCTTCATTATGAATTCAAATATATATCCAACAATTAAGCATAATTCATAAGCATTCTACAACAATTCCACAATTTAAATTACTCATACTCGTCACTCAAAATCAACGAGCCCATGCATAAATTCAACAATTAAACTCAAGCCCATGATATATGCATCATCAATTTCACTAAATTTCACAAATCCAACATAAAATTGAACTCATGCAAATTCTTGTAAAATTTCAACAAAAACACCCAAATTCAACTTTCAATCCTAACCAGAAATATGTTTAATCAACTTACCCAACTACAATAAACATAGAACAATCCAATTTAAGGGTAAAGAGTCAAGAAAACATACCTTTATCTCCACTCATGAGTGTGTATGCAACGAAAAAATGAAAATCCCAAAATTTAGTAGAATAAGCCCTAATTTGAACTTGAGTCCTCCAAAATTGGTGTGGAATGTTTGTAATTGGGGAAAGGAACGTGTACTAAGAGTTTGGAGTAAAAATCTTACAGTTCGGGATGAGTGCTTGAGAGGGGGTGGTGAGAAATGGTCGAGTAGTACAAAAACTGACCTTATATTCGCGATTCTTCATCCTTGCTCGACTTGAGCAACAGGTCGAGCAAGGCCTCTGTAAGCTGAACCGTCATTCTTGTGTTGGTCGAATTCTTTCTCGACCCAGACAAAATGGTCGAGCAAGGTCCTTTTGGTCGAGCAAACACTTTGTAAGCTAAACTACTCACCGTATATTGCTCGACCAAAATGGTCTTAGTCGTGCAACCTACATTTGGTCGGGCAAGCTATCTGTAATCTGAATAACCTTCCGGAGCGTCACTCAATGTTGCTCGACCATAATATCTTGGTCGAGCAATAGTACTTTGGTTTAGCAAGCTCTCGACGCTCCATTTTTCGTGATTTCCTTCATCCCCTGCAAAACTCAGACTCGAATACAACATTAAGTATCCTATCAAGCCAAAACAATAGCTAGAAACCAAAACTTAGACTCAATAAATTGTGCATGCTACACCTCTCACAGTACGCAATAAAATAAAATATCATTGAACACTAGGCAAATTGATAATAATCGACACATTAAAACAGGTTAAAGTTTCAATATACCGTAATAAATCAACTCATCTAGAAAACATTTCAAAGAAAAGATTATACTCTTGGTGCTAAGATGATGTAAGTACATCACACCCCCCCAAACTTAGTAAGAACTTAAGTTGAAACTAAGTTTGTAAAGATATGTAATTGCCGATTTGTAAGCACCTTAAATATAAAAATTTCTTACTCACACTAAATAAATAAAACAATAAAATGGGAGGGTAAGCCCCCAATAGAGGCTTATGTTTAACGTCGGAGAGTCATGACGGTACCAACTTAGTGCAAGGTGTCAACAAAGACGACACAAGCTTCATCCGGCGACTTAAAGTGCTTCAAACGATGCCCATTCGCTGCAATGATGTCTCTGTCTTTGTCTATAATCTCAAAACTCCCTCTTCCGCAGGCTCTATGGATCAGGAATGGTCCCATCCACTTTGATTTCAATTTTCCTGCAAAAAGGTTCAAACGAGAGTTAAAGAGTAATACCTCATTACCTTGTTTGAACTCTTTGAAAGTGATCTTTGAATCATGTCACTTCTTTATCCTCTCCTTGTAGATCACCGAGTTCTTAAAAGCTTGATTTCTGAACTCATCCAATTGATTGATGTGAGTCATCCTCAACTCTTTTTGCTCATTAAGAGACAAGTTCATACTTCTTACTTCCAAAAAAGACTTATGCTGAATCTCTACAGGTAAGTGGCACGGCTTCCCATAGACAATTTGATAAGGTGACATGTCTAGCACAGTCTTATACGCAGTACGGAACCCCCACAAAACATCATCGAGCTTAATCGCACAATCTTTTCTATTATTTCTGATTACCTTCTCTAGGATTTACTTAACTTGGCGGTTAGAGACTTCGGCTTGCCCATTCACTTGAGGGTGATAGGGTCTAGTGACCCTATGCTTGACACTATACTCCTTGAGAACTCTTTCAATCAGCCTATTGACGAAGTGAGTACCTCCATCACACACAAGTGCTCTAGGAACTCCATAGCGGGCAAAAATATGCCTTCAAGAATGAAAACACAGTCTTAGCATCATTCATGCGAGTTGGAATCGCTTCTACCCACTTAGAAACATAATCCATAGCAAGAAGGATGTAGACAAATCCATTAGATGGGGAAAGGCCCCATAAAATTGATTTTCCATACATTGAAGATCTCTACTACAATGTTTGGCTGAAGTGGCATCTCATCCCTTTTACTTATGTTTCTCATCCTTTGACATCTATCGCATGTCGTACATAAGATTCACAATCTTTAAAAGAGGTAGGCCAATATAAAGCAAATTGAAGTACCTTTACTGCAGTCTTTTAGGCTCCGAAGTACCCTCCGTTAGGTTGTGCATGGCAAAAATCGAGCACGCTCCCCATCTCCATCTCTAGCACACACCTACGGATGATAGAATCCATACAAATCTTGTACACAAACGGATCATACCATATGAAGGTCCAACATCTCTCTTAAACTTGGCAAGTTGATACCTATTGAGACATTTAGGAATTTCACCTGATGTAATGTAATTGACATAATCAACGTACCATGGAACCATTCCTTGAGCAGGAACTACACAAACTTTCTCCGCTCTTTCAGTGAACACCGCCATAATCTTCTCATCAGGGAACATCTCTTTAATGTATTTGAAAGAGTTATCACAATGTTCCCTTATCTCTAACCTTGATAGGTGATCTACTAGAACATTCTTCGTTCCTTTCTTATCTCGAATCTCCATATCAAACTCTTGCAGAAGAAGGATCCATCTAATGATCCTTGGCTTCGCTTCCTTCTTCTCCATCAAGTACCGAATCACAGAATGATCCATGTATACTATGGTTTTCATTCCCAACAAATACTATTGAAACTTATTGAATGCATACACAACAGCTAGAAACTCTTTTTCGGTAACAGTGTAGTTCTTTTGTGCTGCATTAAAAGTCTTGCGCGCATAATAGATGGCGCAAAAATTTTTTATCTCTCAACTGCCCTAGCACCACTCCAAGTGCTAGATCACTTGCATCACACATAAGTACAAATGGTTAAGTCCAATCCAATGTGATCAAGATAGGCACAGTTATAAGTGTCTCCTTCAAAACCTGAAAGTTGTTAGACATTCATCATTAAAATTAAAGGGTACATCCTTTTCAAGTAAGTGAGACAGATGTTTGGAGTATTTCAAAAAGTCTTTGATGAATCTTCTATAAAAGCCGGCATGTCCAAGGAAGGACTGCACTTCTCTCTCATTAGTAGGTGGTGGAAGCTTCTCAATGGCCACCAACTTTACTCAATCAACCTACAATCCTTTGTCCGAAGCATGATGCCCTAAAATAATCTCATCTTTCACCATGAAGTGACACTTCTCCCAATTCATGACAAGATTAGTTCTTGACATCTCTTCAAAACAATAGAGTGGTTAGACAAACAAATATCAAATGAGGAACCAAACATAGAAAAATCATTCATAAACACCTCCATAACCTTTTCTATCAACCCATCAAATATGACCATCATGCACCTTTGGAAAGTAGCAGACGCATTATACAATCCAAAAGGCATTTTCCTAAAAGTAAAGGTTACATAAGGGCAAGTAAAAGTAGTCTTTTCTTGGTCCTCGAGTGCAGTCATGATTTGATTATAACCCGAATACCCATCCAAGAAGTAATAAAACTCGTACCCTACAAGACAATCTAACATTTGATCCATGAAAGGAAGGGAAAAGTGGTCTTTGCATGTATTTTTATTCATTTTCCTATAATCCATATACACACGCTCCCGTAAGAATCCTAGTGGCTAACATCTCTCCATCATCAGCTTTCTCAATAGTCATGCCCCTTTCTTAGCTACAAATTGCAATGGACTCACATGGGGACTATCACTAATTGGATAAATAATTCCTGCATCTAACCACGTTAAAATTTACTTCCTAATCACTTCTTGAATCGCAGGGTTAACCCTTCGCTGATTCTGAATACACCCCTTAGCTTCATCTAGCAACCTTATCTTATGCATGCAATATGATGGGTTAATACCTTTCAAATCATCTAGAGACCAACCAATAGTAGACTTATACCTTCTAAGAACATCTAACAACTCTTCAAGTTGGTCATCCGTAAGGAAAAAAATACAATTACCGGATATGTTTTTAAATAGGCATACTTCAAGTGTTCCGGTAGTGGTTTCAATTCCTCCTTCTTTTCTTCCTTCAGTGTGCTTTCTCAATCCAAAGGTAGATACTTCATGGTCCACTTGACCTCTTCAATCTTGGTCCTTTTTAGTTTATATCTGTCATCACCCAAAGTAAGTAAGTTTTCAAGAAATTCAATACATACCTCATTGGAGAGCTCATCTAGCTCCATGGTGGGAAAAGTAAGAGATTCTGCCAAGCATGTCTCCAAGGGATCCTTAGAAAGAATTAAGGACATGCCTTCTTTCACGATCTCCTCCACCACATCAATGATGTGGCACTGTGTCTCTATAGGCATCTTCATTGCTTTATCGAGGTTGAACAGAACCACTTATCTATCCATTCGCAGTCTAAGCTTTCCCTTTTGGACATCGATCATAGCTCCAGCAGTGGCAAGGAATGGTCTACCTTGATAAGAGGGACATTAACTTTGTCATCTTCCATCTCCAACACAAGAAAATCCACATGATAGATGAGCTTCCCTACTTTCACAAGTACATCTTCAATAACACTCTTCGAAAATGTCATGGACCTATTTGCCAATTGTAGAGCCACTGTTGTGAGAACAAGCTCCCCCAAACTTAGCCTCTTGAATATAGACGAGGGTATCAAGTTGATGCTTGCACCAAGATCGCACAAAGCTCTTCATGCCGGCCCCTTTCAAATTTCACATAAAATAGTGAAGCTTCCTTCAAATTTGTCGGCAGCTTCCTCTGAATGACCGAGCTGTAGTTCTCAGATAGATTAACAGTCTCAACTCCATTCAAGCTCATCTTCTTCAATATGATATCCTTTAGAAATCGCGCATCGTATGGCATCTCTATGATTACTTCAGAAAAAGGAACGTTCAGGCATATCTTGTTCATGATATCTTGGAATATCTTGAACTTTTCTTCCAATCTCTTCTTTACTAACCTTAAAGGAAACGGAGGAGGTATTTTAGTCTTTGGGATTCTCCATTCATCATTTTCAACCTCCTTCAGCTTGTCTCTTTGCTCTTTCCCACTTCTTTTCCACTACTAGTTCAGTATTCTGTGCATGTGTTGATTCTGGAGTGTTCAGAACAACAGGTGTAGCATTCTACTTGGAAACTGGAGTCGCGTGGTGCAGCTCGACCTTAGGTCGACTAGAATGGTCTAGTCGAGCAACGTGAGATTGATCGAGCAAGATCCTTGTAATTAAAATATGATTGTTCAGTTCAATAGGTGACTGCTCGACCTCAACTTGACCAGAATAGTCTAGTCGAGCAACTCCTTGTTGGTCAAGCGAGGACCCTGTAAACTGAACGTGATTTTTTAGCTCTTCAGTGTGTTGCTCGACTGTTGGTCGAGCGAGGACACTCCGTCTCCATTTTCACCCACTGGCATCATTGGACCTTCATACTGCATTTCTGACCTCAATTTGATGGCATTACAAGATTTCGAGTTCATTATGCTTTGAGATGGAAACTTTTCCTTCTCAATTGTTTGTGTCAGCTTATTAACATTTCCCGCACATCTCCCATCAATAAAGTAAGGTCTTTCATCTGCTTGGATAACTCATCATGGCTGGAATCTATTTTTGCTTCGAGACGATCTACCCTTGCATCATTCCTAGCCACATAATGATTTACCATAACCTCCAAGTCAGGTTTTCCTTCTTCAATCTTAGCACCAGGATCAATACCAATAGGAGGCTGCATGGCAGCATTCGGATTGCTTCATGAAAATTCTGGTCTCCTTTAGTTTTGATAATTACCCGGAGGACCACGATTGTTGTAGTTCCCTTGGTAATTCCTGTTTTCTTGATTTTTATACCTAGTTCCTTGAATACTTTGTCCCATGGCATAGTTTGCCTCTTCTAGTTCGTCTTGGATAGATCTCTCTTCACCAACATCCTACTGCTGCATCATTGGTACTCTCTGTGACAACTCCATAATCTGTTTCTGCTGAGATTCAAGTAGGTTTTTGATATTAGCCAAACTAGAGACGATCTTGTCTTCTTTACTTGACTACACCATAGTGTGTTCAACCTATGCTCCTTTCCAAGTATATAGGTGCCTCTCATTCTATCAGTGGGCCAATCTCTTAAATTCATTGAAATATCCTCAAAGAGCTTTTTTGCCTCATTTGGTGTCTTCGCAAGTAATGTTCATTTGATGAAGCATCAAGTAGAACACGAGAATCACAATCCAACCCGTTGTAAAAAATGTTAATGTATTGAGCTTTTGATAACCCATGTTGTGGAAACTTTCTAAGCATGTCCTTGAATCTATCTCAAGCCTCATGGAACTTCTCTTCTTAATTGATAACAAATTAATGAATATTTAGCTTCATTTTAAACACTTTTGAATGAACTTATTCAGATATTGTTGAGGATTTTCAAAGGTACCCCCAGAGAAAGGAATCCTTTCTATCATGCTAATATAGCTAGTGTTCCTCCCTTCGATCTAGTGTGCATACACCTAAGAAAAATTCAAGTTAGAAAATAAAGACAAGTATGGAATAATATCAATTAAACTAGAAATAATAAATTATAAAATAGCAATCGTCCCCGATTACGGCGCTAGAAGCTTATTGGGCATTTTCTCAACATACAATTAATCCCCAAGTATAAAGGATGTAACTGTAGCTTAGCCAAGCAACTAAGTTATAATTATCGAATCCAAATGACGGATGATTATCAATTTATTATTATCTAAATTAACTAAAACAATTGTTTGGAAATTTAATTGTGGAATTATTATTAATCTACTCAACAAATATTTAAATAATGAATAAAATAGAAAACTGTAGAGAATAATCGAGATTTGAATAAGTAAGAAGATAGGTAGCTCTTCGGGCTATCCAGTTTCACTCATTAATTTCTCTTCCGTATATTAATGTCCGATTCTGTCTTGTGGAATATGAACGCATCACTAAGCCATGCAAATCTACTCTATAGATACTAGTAAATAAGTGTGTAACACATGTGAATCACCTCGGAGCAAGAACACAATTTCACCCATTTTTAGATACTATCAGTATCAATTATTTTTCGTGCACTAAGTACTCTAACCCGATATGATCTCCCTTTATAGGTACTATGAAATTATCCTCTTTATCCTACTTACTAACCTGAATTCAATTCAATTAACAAATATTCATATATGATAGTTCTAATGAGGCTTTGAAGTCCCCTCACTTAGAATCATAACATGAAATCCTGTTCAGCAGTGAACGCGCTCAAGCAACAACCAAGATATATATTTAGACTCTATATAACAATTTAAGATGCACAAAACGACTCCGAATATAGATTAAAAATGCATAGTCATATATAAAAAAACCACAAGAAATGGTATATGGAGTATACACACGGAAGTTCAATCAACTAGTAAAACCTTCATAAATCCTAGAACTACTGAAACGGTTCTAGCCCATGACGCTTTGAAGAACTTTCATGGTGATTGGATAGATCTTACCCATAGTCTTGAAAATTACAAGATAAATTAAAAAACGAAGTAAACCCTAGATGTGGGCGCCATCGCATCTCTCTCCGTCTTGAATCTTCACTTGGTTCTCACTTGATTCGCTGCACGATTCTCTCTCTATACCTCCTGGGGATGGAGTTAGGTTTTGAATGTGTTGTAGGATGGATGTGGAATCTAATTCTCTTCTTAATGTGATCTGCATCCCCTTTTATTCTTATAAACTCTCCTTATGGCCCTGTACTGGGCTTATTCATGGAAAATACGCACATACACGCACTGGAGGTGAAATCCCGACGATTCGAAGCTGACGTGTCCTTACTCGACCAAGACTTACTCGACCAGAATGGTCTTGGTCGAGCAACGGTCGAGCGGTATGTCTGTAAGATAAAACTTCTCCCAATGTCTTGCTCGACCAACTCAGATGTTGCTCGACCAAATCATCTTGGTAGGGCGGCTCCTCCCTTGGTCGAACGGCACCTCAAAAACTATGTTTTCCAATTCTAAGTACTTCTAACATATTTTTCTATATAAATGTGCTCAAATAGCCTCAGTAGCATCTGATTCGTGGCTTTTCCATAAACAACCCGATTTGTCTTGATTATAGACCAAATCGTACTCAATTTTGCATAAATCAGAGCGTAAAATAAGTGAATTCTCACTCTCATCACCTACTCAAAGGAAGAGTATGCTATCTTCCCTTTATTGGTATACAAGTTTGTCTATCAAAGTTTTCAATATTACATTTTTATTTTCTTTTAACTTTATTGTTATACAAGTTTGTCTATCAAAGTTTTTAATATTACATTTTGATTTACTTTTAACTTATCTAGATACCTACGACTTGTAATGCAGTATATGCTTGGATTTTGGTTTTAATTATTTTTATGTTTATGTACTCCCTCCGTCTCATTTCAGATAACACATTTTCCATTTTGGGTTGTCCCACAAAAGTGTGCATCTTCCTAAAAAAATAAAAAGTTAAACACAATCACCATTCTTCATACACTTTATTTACAAAGATGCTCACACTTACCTAACACACCTAATATATTTTATCATTTACATTATTACCAAAAATACCATAATACCCCTAAAAAATTATCACTTTTCTTAATATCCGTGCATAAAGTGAGGTGCAAACATTTGTGGGATGGAGGGAGTATGCGATAGTCGTTACAAATGTCTAACATTTAGCAACATATATCCTACCATATTTAGCAAGGAATAGAAAATCATAATATGCAAATATCAGAATATTATTGAAATTTGCATATTTAATTATATATTTACTTAGTTTAATCATTACAAGATTAGATTTTGATTTATTGATTAGTGAAGATAATTATGATTTTATTGTCCTATTTCAATTTGAATTTAAAGATGATCTCATATAATCAAAAGATTTGTCATTCAACTGCAATTAGTTTTTGGTATGAGATTAAAAATTTTACTGAAAAATATTATTATAATGTATTACGTTTATGAAACGTGCGTAGCACGTTTTGAAACTAGTATTATTAAAAATATAATAAACATAGATCGAATAGAGTAAAAAAATTTAGGATGAATACATAAAAGTTAGGCCAAATAGACTAAAAATTTGGAACTAAGAAAAAAATATACTGACTAGAGTAAAAAATTTGGGACGAATGCACAAAAGTTAGATCGAATAGACAAAAAATTGAGTCGAATAGAGATTTATAATTTTCATATAGTATATATATTTGTGTGTGTGTGTGTGTTGAATAAAAAAATTGAGTCTAACAATAAAGCTTGAGTCACTAACAATAGATATGTGTATTATTTGAATGAGTAGTATAAAGTGGGTAGAAAAAATATACTCCCTACGTCCCACAATAGATTGCACCCCAATTACGGCACAGAGATTAAAAAAGTGATAACTTTTAGGGGTATAATGATATTTTTTTATAATAAATAAATAATAAAGTATGTTAGCTAGAGATTATTTTTTGTAAATAAAGTGTATGGGAAAGGGTGAGTGTTTTTTACTTTTGCTTTTTTTGGAAATGTGCAAACGTTTGTGGCATAACCCAAAATGGAAAGTGTGTCATCTGAAATGAGACGGATGGGGTATTTATTTTTGAGTATGTAAGAAAAATGTAAATTATATTTAAATAATTACTTTAATACATTTTCACTATATTTTTATACAAAAAAATACTCACAAACGCATGTGAAATCATTTTCAATGAATGCACATTGGACTGGACAAAACCTGTTATGTTATTTACTTTCTTTCTTTTTTTAATTGAATAATAATATTCTATTTATATTAAGAAGTTTAAGCATGAAAATCACTCTTTCCTTTTATAGTAGACTTTTATACTTTTATAAACATAAAATTAATTAAATTATAATAATATTTTATATTAATAATATGGTCAAGTAAGTAAATACAGAAGTTATGAAGGGATAAAATTGGAAAGAAATGTTTCTCAAATTCTAAGAGAGAGATGATAATAATTTAATAAACTATGAAGTTTACGTTTTCTTATTTTCTTATGAGCATGAAGAGATTTATTGGGATATTATTTTACTTTACATGTATGATGCGAAATACTACGTACTTTGAAGGTTGTCTTGAAATAAGTTGTCCAGTGGATGAGATTGATATTTACAAGGTCGTCTTTGTATGTTGGGAGTCGTTTATATCTGAAAGGGGTAGTCGAAGTTGTTGCTTTTGATACATATTATAATATGTTTTTCAACTTAATTGTATGCTGTAATTTTTGGTTGAATTTTATTCTGTGATTTCCATGTCTTTGTTAGAAATAAAATGTGAATAGATAATTTAGGATGGAAGTGAGATTTGAGTTGGTGGACCTGTGTCCTGCTAATGGAGTTTCCAGTTTAATTCGGCTTCCAAATTGCCACATGTTTCTAAATTAATTAATCTAGATGTGTGGTGAAGATTGGGTTTCTCAGAGGTGTTCTAGTGGGGGTAAACCTCTAATTTTCTTGTTTAGGTTGAATGTTTTGATTTTAATAAAAACCAGCAAGTTTCACGATGAAGTTGCAACATAAGCATTAATCAAGACAAGTATACAGAAATGCCGCAGGAAGCTCAAGTTAATTCCATCATTTTTAGACGAATCACTCACTCATTCTACATTTATGCATTCATGAGAAAATGAGTAGCTCCAAATGCAACTAGCGAAATTTCAAGAGTTCCTCATTAGTCAGTCATTAAGCAAACTAATAAAGATTAGAAAAATCTCAACACTACGATATCGGTGACATAATAAAAAAACTATTCAATCTCGTGCATCTGTAGCTATTTTCAACTGACATCAAAGAAACAGCAGGTTAAGTCCTAAATTCACCATAAGAAAAAATAAAATATATCATGATCCCAATCAAATGAATTTTTCGTGGAGAGGCAAGGTTGTAATTTTAAATACCAATGCAAATTGTACCTAATAATAATGAGTTAAAATCATTTTTGGTCCCATAACTATAGAGAATTTTTGATTTCGTCTCAAAAGGATAAATTTTTTATTTAGTCCCGTAACTCCTGATTTGAACAATTTTGATCCCAAAATCACCGAAAATTGAGTTTTGGTCGGAAAATCGCATGTGCACCGTACATGACCCCTCAAATTGGCTGACTTTCATTTCCACATCACCATTAAGCTGATGAAGATCCAATGGAAGTGGAACTTCATCAGCCAAATATTTTTCTGCAGTTTCCATGAATTTCTTCAAGCTTTCTGGGTTGACTTTCCCTTTGAATTGAGGGTCGATCAGTTTTTTGGTGCCCTGGCTCTTACCTGACATGGAAGATTTCATGGTGGTGGAATTATTCCATGAAATGGGATGCCAAGTGGTTGTTCAGTCTGTTCTTCGGTCTCGTTTTGTTCTCCGGTACGCGATGAGGAATATGGAGCCACTCCAAAGGCAGCGGCGCCTCCCGCTGCTCCTGTGATGATCTCCTTAGTGTGTGATTTGGTTTCAGATTTGAAGGCGGCAGCTGGAGCGAGATTAGCCTGCTGGTACTTCCTCATCATGTCGGAGATGGTGGGGTTGGGCCACCAGGGTGGCCTTAACGTCATCGCTGAGCTTGAAGATTTCGAGGCCGTTGAGAAGAACATCAACGTGAAACTTCATCGGTGACGGAAATGAAAAATAAAAAGTATAGGAGAATTTGAGTTGGCAAAATGATTGGCCCAAATTCTCCCTCAATTGTCACGTTGGATAAAGCTACCGAAAACTCCAATTTGAGGCGTCATGTTCGGCGCACATGCAATTTTCCAGCCAAAAAATAAATTTTTGGCAATTTTGGGACCCAAATTGGCCAATATTAAGAGTTACGGGACGAAATTAAAAATTTTATCTTTTTTGGGACGGAATAAAAAATTCTCTATAGTTGTGGGACCAAAAATGATTTTAACTCTAATAATAATTGATCCATTAACTTTTTGTTTAAAGTTAATCTCCAACACCTTTTTGTACAAAATATAATGACAATCAAATACCAACAACAACAACAACAACAACAACAACAATAATAATAATAAATAATAAATTTTACATTCATCCTGTTCTTCATACGAATTAAAAATAAAAATTTGCATAATAAAGTTTTCACAATTTAAATCTTGCATACATCTAACAAATGAAGCTTAAAATTTCTCACAACATATTCTAACATTATTATTCAGCGTTTGCTAAATTTTGGAGTCGAGTTCATGTGATTTTTCTGTATTTTTATATTATTTCTTATTTCGTATTATTTGTATTTTTTTCAAAGTAAGTGTGTGAATCAAACTATTTTTGTTGCAGAAATAGGTGATTTAGTGTGATATTTTGACATGAAAGGATGAAACAATTGAAAGAGGGAAGAAGACAGAAGAAACACGGCCGGAATAAGTCACATGACTCAGCTACTAGCGTATTTAGCATTCAAATGAAGAATAGAGGAAACACGCCTGTTGTCAGGGTGTTTGAAATGGAAAGTGTGTGTTGCTTCTACAGACCACACTCTACCTCATTCAACTAACCCTTTTTTGCCACATCACCAACACTACAAGCCTATCACACACTACACCCCCACCATCACTATCACACACTACACGCCCACTTCATTTTCCACATGGCTAGACACCATGTCACATGCCCACTCCAAGATCATGTGGAAGTGATTGATGCCAACACCATTCAGAAGCAGCCATGTAGCTCTTTTATTATTTTAACCTTATTTCTTCTCCCATATAAATACCCAATTTATGAAATTTTTGCAGGAGCCGATTCTCCATCCAGAAAATAAAGCACTATCTGAAAAACACATATCATCTACTTCTTTGTTTATTTTTCACCTTAATTCTCATCCATCTTCCATCTTTTCCATCTTGATATTGAAGAGTAAAGATCTCAAGAGTTAGAGGTGGAAAGAAATAGTGATTAAAAAGATATTCAAGAAACTGATAGGGAAGATTTAATTCATTTTGTATCTTTATTTGGGTCTTAGACTAAATTGATCATTGTAATGAATCATTTATTGTTTTGTTGCAATGACCGTGTTAGACCAATCCCTCTAGTGGGATTAGGGATATGAAAAGCACAATTGATTTATTAGCATGTGAATTAAATTGGTTTTTTATTTTTAATTGGTGATAATTTATATCCATGGATTTTTATTGTTTAGATCTTAAGATGACATGGTATGTTATTTATGGATGATTTATTGATTTAATGGATTGTTGATCAATATGTTGTTTATAGTAATTAAGTGTCTTCATATAATTCATCTTTATATTGCTAAGGGTGTAACAAAAATGATCCTCTAAAGTATTAGACGAGCATGAGTAGACATCGTATTTAGGTTTGACCAAAGGATGTTCGAACCTAATGAGAGGAACCAATCCATTGTTGGCCTTAGTACAAACAAAAGGGAAGGATCGATCAATTGATAATTATCACAATAATATATTTCTTCACATTTAACCCTAACTTCACCTTCCTATTTATTCCAATGCATGCATTAGGTGTGGAAAATTATAACCAACATAAATATTGTTAATCTAGTGTTCATACCTAACAATATTCGAATTTTGTCTTTACTTCCTAAAAACAATTCATCAATACTACTCATCCTACCATGCCTTGTGAAGCACCTATCTATTCTTTAATTTGAATGCAACTTTTCCTATCAAGTTTGTCGTTTCTATTATTCTTGAATAAAGTCTCTCCCATGTCTTGTGGCTCTAAGCCAACATAAAATTCCTATGATACATTGGCGTTCTAGGTATGAAAGGGAAATATTTTATTATTGAATGCACTTTGGTCTTGTGGAAACACAAAAAAAATATAAAAAAAATCATTTAAGGAAATTAAAATTAAATCATAGTACATTTTCTCTACATATATATTATAATAGTGTTTTCTCACCTCTAGATTGATGTTACAACCTCAAAATGTAGTTTGAGACGGAGTGGCGGGATGAAAAAGAAATGATCAAGTGAGAAAATGAAGATATTAGGGTTAAAATTTTCTTATGTATACTGAATAAAAAAAATTAGGCAAAATTAACCTGAATGATAACATACCTTCACATTAGAATTTGTCATTTAATAGGGTGTAATACTTTTATAATAAATTATGAAATATGGAATTAAATACAATATGGAATAGGGGATCCGGAAGAAACTTTTTCTTCTCTTACAATCTTCATTACTCTAATATTTCTTTAATCAATTAGAAAGGGTGATGGTGGAATTTAATGAATTAGATAGAGGATTATTGGAGGAATGGATGAAAAATGATTTGGGAAAGAATAAGTGTGTGAAAATGGGGTGTGAAAGTGTGTTGTTCGGGAATTTAATTGGTTAGTGAGAGATTAATTAATAAATTAATCACCAATTAAATAATTATTAAAGTGAGTGAAATTAGACTCACATGTAGAGAGAATTAAATATAATAAATTACAGTTTTTAGGCCTTGAGTCTAGCCCAATAGTCTATTTAATTTTGGGCATAAAATGGGTCATGATTGGGGAGCCCACGAAGCACAAATTCTCTTCAACAGATACGACATGTGATACATTGTATCTGGTTGACAATTCTGTATATGAACGCAGATTTATGTATGTGAACGTAGATCTATATGTGTGAATGCAAATCATACCATATGGGAGTGGTCCCTTGAGCCTATAAATAAGGTCATTCTGCATTCATTCAATACACACCACAATCAACGAGCATCTGCATTCATAAAGCATTTGCATCTAGTAACGATCCAGTTCTCCATCCTTCTTAGTTCGCCGAAGTTCCTGCGATAGCGGTGTTGCTTCGCCGAAAATAAAGAACTGTTTTACCTTTGGAAATGTTCCACCAAGAACCGGAGCACTACCGGGGCGTTTTATATTTTCCGGGAAGAGATCTAATCTCAACTCAATTCAAGATCCAGATCCAGTTACCGCGCCAGTTCTGTTTCAAGATCTAGATCCAGTTCCAACGCCAATTTCGTTTGAAGATCCAGATTCAAAGTTAAGATTTGAAAACTTTTCTTTTTTCTTCATTTCTTGTATTTATTTTTGATATTCATATTGCAAGCGATTGTTTGGTTCAACCCCATTTATCCCAACATGTGTTCCCGATTCAGAAAATAAAAACTGAATTCTCAAATAAGAAGAAAAGGTTATTACTGCATTTTGGGAAAGATTCCAAATTGGACAGATGAACGATTTTACACAGAAACTTGATCGAATTTTCATGCACTGGTCGAGTTTTTGTGATAGAATCCTGAAATTTGCAGAATACTACAAAAGTTTCTGACATATAAACCGATGAGTTTTCATTCACTGCCTTAGTATTTCCGCATTTTTCATTTTTTTTTTCAATTTGGCTCGTTCTTGCTTATTTCAACTCCGAATTGAGAACCGTTATTTTTCCTACATCTTTCTTTTCACCTCTAAAATCAATTTTTACATGAAAAATACACAAATTCCACCAAAATACCAGTTCTCTAAATATTTTCAAATATTAAGTATTATATAACACTTAACTCTCAAAACCAAATATATTTATTTAATGCTATAAATGGACTCTAAATTCACGTAATTTCTACACTCAAACTCTTAGTTGTTTCATAATGACTTCTCACATGAGACAATTTTATAATTTTTGAATTAGTTATCACTTTTGTTATAAAATGGTATCACTTTTCATTACTTGAGTATCACTTTTCATTATAGGAGTTATCACTTTTTATTCGTCTCACATTTACGTGAGACGATCTCACAAAAGTCTTTGCCATATAATACACACACACGTGTGTGTGTATATATATATATATATATATATATATATAGTCATGAGATTTCCGAAGTGCGCCCGGGTACACAAGTCATTTAATAACACAATATTTTGTTCTAAAAGACATATACTTTAATTCATAAGGGCATTATTTTTTCAATAAAAGAGTTGGTTAAAATATTAATGATATTAATGTTTGAGTAGAAAAGATAAATACTCCCTCCGTCCTATAATAAAATTCACACTTTTCATTTCCGTCCGTTCCACATTAAACTTTACCACTCAAAAAATGAAATATCACATCAATCTCCTCCCCTAAAAGTTCATCTTAATTACAAATTTATTAATCCCATCTAACACACATAACACACTTTATAATTAATTTATTACTTAAAAATACTATATTACCCTTCAAAAGTCAATAAAATTTGTCAAAAATAAACTTTTCTTAAACTCCGTGTCTACAGTAACGGTGAAGTTTATCATGAGATGAAGGGAGTATATTTTTAAAAAAAAATTAAGGGTATAAGTTTTTATACTAGGCTAAAACTACTGTATCTAAATGTTTAGGTCCAACCGGATTGACCCAAAACCATGACCCAAAGTATATAAATGAAATTTAACCCAAATTCATTTGAACCTTAATCTTCCTCTCTCTTTCACCTTGCCTCTCTCTCCCATCCTAATCTGTTACTCTTTTCCTTATTTTCTCCGCCTCCATCTCTCTGTTCATCTCCGTAATGATATCACTAGTCGCCTCCCCTCTCCTTCTCGCTTATAGTCGCAGCAACGACGTCGTCTCATATCGCAAATGTTCAAATAATTATTGGTGGATCTTATTCAAGCTATTGATTCTTCGAGATTTTTCATGGCTCAGATCTGGTAGATCTATTTTTCAATGTCCGATTCTTCTTCAAAACACTGCAATTTGTTTCTCCAAACAACAACTCTATTAGATCTGATTCTTTGAGTCGTAGTCAGAAATTTTGTCAGGATCGGAATCTCGTCGAAATGTCTCGTGAGTTTGAAAATTAGTTTGTCTTGCAATTTCATAATAATTGATGAGAATCGAGATGGAGGATGCAGTTGTTTATTTATGTATATTTTTTAAACCTAAAGTAGAGTATAAGTTTTAATGAATAAGTGTATAACGTTTTATTAAGAAACAGTTGGGGGTGTTCGAAGAGTAATTTGAGTGCAAGTGATAAATAGTTTTACCATTTCATAATGAGAGGAATTATTGCTTATGATATGTGTTTATGTTTCATGTGTACAAATTTTATTGAACAAGTATATAAAATTTTATTAATGAATGTATACTTATGTATATGAGTTTTAACAACTAATTAATTTTGGGTGATTTGACAAGTTTCAGGAGGTTGTGTAAATTGTGTTCTTAGGTTTTGAGTGAGCATTGAACGATTCATGGAAATCAGAGAGATACTGCTACAGTTGGAATTAATTTAAGTTTGTTTATTCAATTTAAGTGTATATCAATTGACTTTTAAAATGACGGTTTTAATGTATATATAATGGTATCTATAATTGTATTGCATTTATTAAAAGTAGTGTATAAAACTAAAAATATTAAAAAAACATAATACACTTATTCAAAAAAACTTGTACATTATTGAAATACAAAAAATACAGATTCTGATAACGAAGATTTTGAAGTCCGATATGCAGATCTGAAGCATAGGTATGTGATTGTATTTATAATAGTTTTACTTTTCTAAAGCAGTGTATAAAACTAAAAATATTAAAATGAAAACGTAATAACTTATTCAAAAAAACTTGTATATTATTGAATTACAAAAAAATACACTTTCTGTTAATGAGGATTTTGAAGTCTGATATGCAGATCTGAAGCATAGGTCCGATGTGTAGATCTGAAGCATATGTCTAATTAATACACAAATTTTAAAATACATAATCTCAAGAACAAAACTAAAATTAACATGTTTGATTTTGATTTTTTTCTTTCGTCTTGAAGGAATTGACACATGATAGTGGAGTAACAAAACAAAACAACAGATCTCCCTTTTCAGCAAAATTTCAATTGTATGAACTCGTGGCACTCATCATCAAAATAAAGAATCAAAACACAAAGAAATGACTAATAATCAAATTGCAAGAAATTAAAAATCAGAGATTCATGAATTGAAAGAAGGAGAAAAAACCTTAAAAAAATAAAACAGGAAAAGAGATGATATTTTCAACAAAATCAATAGAGAGAGAAAAGGGAAAATCAGTGAAAGAAAATGAACTGCAAGAAAATGGGAAAATCTATAGAAAGAGAGAAAAGAAGAAATTGTGAGAAAGAAATTGTGCAGAAAACAATTTGATGCTCCAAGTCCTGATTTTAGTTGTAGAAATTTGAGACATTGTTGTGGACATGCAGTGGAGGCGGAGCCTGGAGAGAAGTTAAGTGCTGCAAAAGCAGAGGCGGAGGAAGAAGAGGTGAGCGGTGGCAGAGGAGTGTGGAGGAAGAAGAGACGAGTGGCGGTGGCGAGCATGAGTGCAAAGCTGGAGTGGAGCGGGGAAGGAGAAGGAGGCAGAGCGCTGGAGTAGGAGGTCGATAAACTAAGATTGAGAATGAAATGACCTATTGGGTTTTTTGGGCTTAAATATGTGACTTGTTTTCATAATTCGGGCCGATTGTTAAGGTGTACATCTTTGTATAGTAGATCAATTTTTATACTGAAGTGACACGACCCTCCTTACATAACTTATAATTCAAATATTATTTAATATAAACATTATCATTATAAAAACCTGCATATAAATTTTTTTTTTCACATAATATGCTTATAACCAACATCATCACACCAATTCAACATATGTGACTGGTTTCTGACACCACTTCAAACTACTCAAACATGTGATAATACTTATTATATTACACAACCAAAACATCAGCGGAAACAAAATAAACCCACGGCCGGGCCCAACAGGTCGTCATCTATGTACATCCGCTCAAAACCTTGAAGGAGCTCCACAGCTTGCACAGTCACATCACAAACTCAATCATCAACAGGCTCACCTACAATGCATAAACTAGTGAGATAAAAATTTCAGTAAGTAGAAATCATGCATGTCAGTGCATGAAAATGCATTTAGTTCTCTATCGCCTATTTCCTAATTTTTCTAATTGATCTCTTTTATTTTGAAAACTGTTCACGTTGCGGGATCCCCACGACACACTTATGATATGCACCCCAAATGAGCTCAATGGGGATGATTTTTCCGAACCCCAAATATAAAGTGCCGAGAACGATTTTTCCGAACTCTGGCATAGTGGTGGGGACGATTTTTCCGAACCCCTAATAAAAATGTCGGGAACAATTTTTCCGAACCCTGACAGAGATGCATATATAGTGGCCGCACACACCATTAGTATCTTAGTAATTTTGAGGAAAACACTTTTCATGTTTATGCATGGTATGCACCCAAAACAATTAAATGTGCTTCATAAACCATTTACAATATCAATATCAACATTTAATCGCAATAAAGCAACAACTTAATTTCAATTCACACAAATCCACTTCTGAAATAACAACTTCACCTCAATCATATAAATCCATTTATAGAATAACCACTTCACCATGGGATCACACGGATCTCTTTTTGGAATCAAACTTCATCTTGGATCCCACAGATCCTTATAACCAATATTTTCTCAAACCATATAAATATATTTGCAACAGTTTCCAATCACACAGATCTATATAGGATGATGATATTATTTCAAATCATATGGATCCTCAACTTGTATCACAAAATTATCACAAATAATTTACAAATACTATTGTTAAATATGAACCCTACTTTCTCCAAATCACATAAATCCACAACTTGTATAACAAATTAATCTCAAATAATTCATATCGTAATTAAACTAATTACAAATAATCCATGACATAATTATAACATATTAATTACAAATAATTCACAAACAACATGTTTATGCATTGTAGTTGGACTTCTACTTACCTGGATTCCGACAGTAATATAAACCCCGTAAAGAACTGTAACTAATTTGCTCCGACACGCACGTTCCGGCGCGCTCCCTCTTCTCTTTCTCTTCTTCCTCTCTCTCTCTCCCTCTCTTCTCTCTCTTCTTTTCCTCTCTCTCTTTTTCTTTCTTCTGCTGCCTACGCTCTGCTTACCAATTGCCAAATGAGTTTATATAAAAGGTGAAATGAGGTAAGTCGGCTACTACGTGATCTTATCACTATTATTATTATTATTTTTTATTTATTTATTTATTTATTTATTTATTATTATCCATTCTTAATTTACGTGCAATACTTAATAGCTAAGATATAATACATTTACAAATTAATACACATACGTGTATATTTTTTTACCCACTATTATTATTACGAGAACACGTGTGATACTTAATAATTAAGAAAAGTGTATTTATGCTCATAAAATAATTTACTCATATATCCAAATTAATGCACGTAAATATTTATGCACTCATATATTCATATATTGTCACCATGTTTATCACGTATGTATCAAATAAAATGTAAAGATAATTAAAATGTAAAAACAATTATCACATAATTGCCACATAATTATCACATAATTATAAAATGCACATAATACAAATTAAATTATATTGACACATGAGTAGTGAGAAGCTCGGGTATCACATCCTCCCCAACTTATAAAAATTTCGTCCTCGAAATTTACTTACCTGAAGAGGTCTGGATATTTAGCCATCATCTCATCCTCTCTTTCCCAAGTAGCCTCCTCAACTAGTTGGTTCCTCCATAATATTTTTACTAATGGTATTTCTTTATTTCTGAGCTTCTTCACTTCTCGCCACAAGATCTCAACTGGTACCTCCTCATAACTCAAATCTTCTTTCAACTCAACTAGTTCCTGTCTGAGAACATGAGATGGATTTGGAACATACTTCCTCAACACAGATACATGAAACACGTCATGTACTCTAGACATCGATGCTGGTAACTCCAATTTATAGGCAACACTGCCAACTCTCTCAATGATAGTGAACGGACCAACATATCTTGGACTGAGTTTCCCTTTCCTTCCAAATCGCATTATCCCCTTCATTGGAGATACTTTCAAAAATACTTGATCACCCACTTCAAATTCCAATTCTCTCCTCCGTTTGTCTGCATAACTCTTTTGCCGATCTTGAGCAACTTTCATCTTCTCTCGTATACGGGTAACAGCTTCTGACATTTCACGAATCAAGTCTGGACCCAAAAGTTTCCTCTCTCCAACTTCATCCCAATGAACTGGAGATCTACACTTCCTCCCATATAATGCTTCATATGGAGCCATCCCGATAGTAGACTGATAACTATTATTGTATGAGAACTCTATCAAAGACAAAAATTTACTCCACTGACCTTGAAAATCCAACACACACGCTCTGAGCATATCCTCCAAGATTTGTATTGTACGCTCTGATTGACCATCTGTCTGTGGATGGAATGCTGTGCTGAAAGATAACTGTGTCCCCAACACCTTATGTAAACTCTTCCAGAAAGCAGACAAGAATCTCGTATCTCTGTCTGACACAATGGTAAGTGGTACTCCATGGAGTCTGATAATCTCTTGTATATATAGTTGGGCATAACGATCCATGGAATACGTAGAGCTAATAGGAAGAAAATGAGCTGACTTAGTCAATCGATCCACAATAACCCAAATGGCATCGTGACCTTTCACTGTCTTCGGTAGCCCGATAACAAAATCCATCGTGATATTCTCCCACTTCCATTCTGGAATAAATAAAGGCTGTAAAGTTCCTGCTGGTCTCTGATGCTCGGCTTTGACTTGCTGACAAGTCAAACATTGCTCCACATATCGAGCAACATCTCTCTTCATCCCTGGCCACCAATAATGTGCCTTCAAATCTCTATACATCTTAGTAGCTCCTGGATGTACAGAGTAGGGTGTTGAATGAGCTTCTATCATCACTTTTTTTCGAATATCATTCACTTCGGGTAGACATAATCGACCTCCATAACGAATCACGCCATCATCTCCTAATTGGAAGTCAGAAGACTTTCCAGAGCTGATATCATTCTTTATTTTGTCAAACAATTCATCCTCCTGTTGGCTCTGTTGAATCTTATCCATCAGAGTTGGTCGAAGTGTCAGAGCTGCCATCATTGCTTCCAACGATCCTTCCTGAATGATCTCCACACCCATCATTTGCAAATCAAGCAACTCTGGTTTCTGATTTACTGTCATAGCAGCTACACTCTGTATTGCCTTTCGGCTCAATGCATCAGCAACCACATTGGCTTTTCCCGGGTGATAATTGATAACACAGTCATAATCCTTCACCAATTCCAACCATCTTCTTTGCCTCATATTTAACTCTTTCTGAGTGAAAAAGTACTTCAAACTCTTATGATCAGTATAGATTTCACAAAGTTCCCCATACAGATAATGCCTCCATATCTTGAGTGCAAACACCACTGCAGCTAACTCTAAATCATGAGTTGGATAAATTTTCTCATACTCCCTTAACTGTCTGGATGCATATGCTATCACTTTTCCATTCTGCATCAATACACACCCAAGACCATTCTTTGAAGCATCACTGTAAACCTTGAACTTTCCTGTCTCTGTAGGAATAGTTAAGATAGGTACTGATGTCAATCGTCTCTTCAATTCTTGGAAACTTTGTTCACGTTCCTCCGTCCATGTGAACTTCACATTCTTTCTGGTCAACTGTGTTAATGGTGAAGCAATCTTAGAAAATCCATCAACAAACCTTCGATAATATCCCGCCAATCCAAGAAAGCTACGAACCTCAGTGGGATTTGAGGGTTGTGGCCAATCATGGATTGCTTTAACTTTACCTGGATCCACTGAAATTCCTTCTCCCGATACCACGTGTCCCAAGAAAACAACTCGGTCTAACCAAAACTCACACTTCTTGAACTTCGCATACAACTGCCTCTCCTTCAGAATCTCTAATACTTTTCTCAAGTGCAGTGCATGATCCTCCTTATTCTTAGAGTAAATTAGAATATCATCGATAAACACAATCACAAATTTATCGAGAAATTCCTGAAATACTCTATTCATCAAATCCATAAATGCTGCAGGAGCATCTGTTAATCCAAACGGCATCACTAAGAACTCATAGTGCCCATACCTTGTACTGAATGCAGTCTTTGAAATATCCTTCTTCATTATCTTCAACTGATGATACCCCGACCACAAATCAATCTTCGAAAAGATAGCTGCACCCTGTAACTGATCAAACAGATCATCAATACGAGGCAATGGATATTTATTCTTCACCGTAACTTTGTTGAGATCCCGATAATCAATGCACATCCTCAATGTGCTATCCTTCTTTCGAACAAACAGAACTGGTGCTCCCCAAGGAGAGAAACTAGGTTGGATGAATCCTTTGTCTAGCAACTCTTGTAACTGTATCTTCAATTCCTTCAGTTCAGCTGGTGCCATTCTGTATGGCGCTTTAGATATAGGAGCAGTTCCTGGTTGTAGCTCAATAACAAACTCTATTTCTCGGTTTGGTGGCAAACCTGGAAGATCATCTGGAAATACCTCCAGATATTCCCGAACTATTGGTACATTACCGAGAATTGGACATTGCTGCCCCTCAACATTCATTACACTTACCAGATACCCCTCACAACCACTTTCCAACAACCGCTATACTTTTGTTGCTGATATCATCGGAAATCTAAAGCTTTTCTTGATTCCAACAAAAGTGAACGGTTCTCCTTTCACTGGCTGAAAAGTGATACTCTTCTTCTGACAATCTATTGTAGCACCGTATTTTGACAGTCAATCCATGCCCAATATGATATCATAATCATTCATACTTAACACAATCAAATTAGTGAGGAGTCTTCTTCCCTCAATAGGAATAACACAACCTCGAAGAAGTTGATTAGTTTGTTTTGACTCACCAGAAGGTATCATCACCTCATAATTAGCTTCTATCAAGTTAGGTGTTCCACCCAACTTTTTCACATACTCAGTAGATACAAATGAATGTGTTGCTCCAGAATCAAATAGCACATATGTAGAAGTGCCAAAAATAGAGAACTTACCCGTTACAACTGAGGGATTCGCGTCTGCCTCCTCTCGCGTCAAAGTATACACCCTCGCTGGAGCTCTTCCCTGCTGTGCCTGCTTCCCTTTCTTAGGACAAGTAGTAGTCACATGTCCTTTCTCCCCGCATGTGTAACACGTTCTCGGAGGAATTTGACACTCCCCACCATGTGATCTAAGACAATTAGGACATATCGGTAGTCGCGGCGCCGGTGGCACTTTACCCTGATCGAATTTAGGACGCTTGTTGGGTTCTCCTCGTCTCTGTCCTTGCTCCACTTGAACATTTGAATTCTGCCTCTGAAATGGCATCGGCCTCTTATCAACTCTCCCAAACTGCTGCATTGGTTTCTGCTGAAATTGAGGTCTGATAGCCTGCGCTTGTCTGATCCTCATCTCCGGTTGCTCAGCAATTTGAGCCCTTTCTGCAACTTGTGAATATGTTGCTCCATGCAGTCCCGCCATACTCACATCTCTGTAAAGTTCAGGCCTTAAGCCTTCCACAAATCTCTCCACTTTTAGTGCCTCCGTACTCACCATATGTTCAGCAAACCTCGACAACTGCTCAAACTTACGAAGGTAATCTGTGACTGACATGCCACCTTGCCTCAACTGTATGAACTCGTTCATCTTCATGGCTCTCACTGGAGCCGTAAAGTACTTGTTTCTGAAAAGCTCATTGAACCTTTCCCATGTCATAGTCGTGACATCCTCGATACTTTTAATCGTATCCCACCAGTGGCCCGCACTTCCTCGTAACATGAAAGAAGCACATAGCACTCTATCCCCATCTGGATTCTACTGTATTGAAACATGTTTTCCACCGTGCGTAACCAATCCTCTGCATCTGTGGGGTCTGCTGCGTCCTCAAATATTGGAGGGCTCAACTTTCGAAACCTCTCACAAACCATTTCCACACGTTCTATTTGACGTCTATCTTGATTTGCATTACCCTCGGGTTGTCCACCCACATCTCTCTGCTGAATCAGTTGTTGTATCTGTTGGGACTGGCGCTCAACCAGTTCCATTAGTCGAGTAATGACCGCATCACGATTATTCCATTCAGAAGGTGCTGCTTGCTCAACAGTCCTATCCCCTTCAGAACTTTCACCTGTAGTCCTTACCATTTTGTCTACTAACTACAGTTCCTATACCACATAGCCAATATAATTTATAAGACACATAACAACACAGAATGAAAATAACACTTACTTGCAAAGCTGCGCTCCCAAAGAATGAGTTCATGTACATAGACAGTCTGCAGGACCCAAACCGTGCTCTGATACCACTCTGACACGACCCTCCTTACATAACTTATAATTCAAATATTATTTAATATAAACATTATCATTATAAAAACCTGCATATAAATTTTTTTTTCACATAATATGCTTATAACCAACATCATCACACCAATTCAACATATGTGACTGGTTTCTGACACCACTTCAAACTACTCAAACATGTGATAATACTTATTATATTACACAACCAAAACATCAGCGGAAACAAAATAAACCCACGGCCGGGCCCAACAGGTCGTCATCTATGTACATCCGCTCAAAACCTTGAAGGAGCTCCACAGCTTGCACAGTCACATCACAAACTCAATCATCAACAGGCTCACCTACAATGCATAAACTAGTGAGATAAAAATTTCAGTAAGTAGAAATCATGCATGTCAGTGCATGAAAATGCATTTAGTTCTCTATCGCCTATTTCCTAATTTTTCTAATTGATCTCTTTTATTTTGAAAACTGTTCACGTTGCGGGATCCCCACGACACACTTATGATATGCACCCCAAATGAGCTCAATGGGGATGATTTTTCCGAACCCCAAATATAAAGTGCCGAGAACGATTTTTCCGAACTCTGGCATAGTGGTGGGGACGATTTTTCCGAACCCCTAATAAAAATGTCGGGAACAATTTTTCCGAACCCTGACAGAGATGCATATATAGTGGCCGCACACACCATTAGTATCTTAGTAATTTTGAGGAAAACACTTTTCATGTTTATGCATGGTATGCACCCAAAACAATTAAATGTGCTTCATAAACCATTTACAATATCAATATCAACATTTAATCGCAATAAAGCAACAACTTAATTTCAATTCACACAAATCCACTTCTGAAATAACAACTTCACCTCAATCATATAAATCCATTTATAGAATAACCACTTCACCATGGGATCACACGGATCTCTTTTTGGAATCAAACTTCATCTTGGATCCCACAGATCCTTATAACCAATATTTTCTCAAACCATATAAATATATTTGCAACAGTTTCCAATCACACAGATCTATATAGGATGATGATATTATTTCAAATCATATGGATCCTCAACTTGTATCACAAAATTATCACAAATAATTTACAAATACTATTGTTAAATATGAACCCTACTTTCTCCAAATCACATAAATCCACAACTTGTATAACAAATTAATCTCAAATAATTCATATCGTAATTAAACTAATTACAAATAATCCATGACATAATTATAACATATTAATTACAAATAATTCACAAACAACATGTTTATGCATTGTAGTTGGACTTCTACTTACCTGGATTCCGACAGTAATATAAACCCCGTAAAGAACTGTAACTAATTTGCTCCGACACGCACGTTCCGGCGCGCTCCCTCTTCTCTTTCTCTTCTTCCTCTCTCTCTCTCCCTTTCCTCTCTCTCTCTCCCTCTCTTCTCTCTCTTCTTTTCCTCTCTCTCTTTTTCTTTCTTCTGCTGCCTACGCTCTGCTTACCAATTGCCAAATGAGTTTATATAAAAGGTGAAATGAGGTAAGTCGGCTACTACGTGATCTTATCACTATTATTATTATTATTTTTTATTTATTTATTTATTTATTTATTATTATCCATTCTTAATTTACGTGCAATACTTAATAGCTAAGATATAATACATTTACAAATTAATACACATACGTGTACATTTTTTTACCCACTATTATTATTACGAGAACACGTGTGATACTTAATAATTAAGAAAAGTGTATTTATGCTCATAAAATAATTTACTCATATATCCAAATTAATGCACGTAAATATTTATGCACTCATATATTCATATATTGTCACCATGTTTATCACGTATGTATTAAATAAAATGTAAAGATAATTAAAATGTAAAAACAATTATCACATAATTGCCACATAATTATCACATAATTATAAAATGCACATAATACAAATTAAATTATATTAACACATGAGTAGTGAGAAGCTCGGGTATCACATAAAGGCACTAAATTTAATATTAAATGGTATAATTTTCTGAAACGATTGTGTTCAATTATTTATCCATGTCTTATATAACACTAAAAAAAATCCACCATATTATTCAATTTTCATGTTGGTTCTTTTTATTTGTTATTTTAGTGTGATTTTAAATAAAAAAGCTATTTCATGAAAATAATAATAATAATAATAATAAACAAATAGGATTTACTACTATATAGTACAAGATATACTATAATATTACTAGTAGATATAGAGTATATATTTTATTACTAACTACTACAAGATTATTTTATAAAAAGTCTCAATTACCCCTACATATATCACGTAAATAAAATAGATATATGTTTACGTTACCCCATAGATCCGCAGATTATGTGTAAGTTAATTTTTTAATACAAAATATATAATTTTTGAACACAAATATATTAAAAATAAATATTTTTAAATACATAAATTATGAACATCAACAAATTAAGCAAAATTCTGAACACAAAGTATATAATTTTTTAACACAAATATATTTTAAAAAAATTAATGCATAAAATTTGGAAATAAAATTTATGAATACATAAACTTTAAATTCAAATATAAAAAAATATATTTGAACACAAACAATCCTAAATAGATAAACAATGTGAATGTGATCAGAGGGCGAATCCGAGTTACCCAGGTGACGTGTTCTTGGAGTTTTTTTTTTTAAATACAGTGGCTAATTAACCATTAATAATCACAATCCAAAATAGTTAAATGTATTCAGAAATAGTTGTATGCAATGTATTCAGAATTAGTTGTAGGCAATGTATCATGTATTCAGAAATATTTGTATGCAATGTATTCAGATGTTTCTAGACGTTGATCCAGACACATTAATATAATATGTGTTATCTCCCACCTATTGTTGTGGAGAAAATAGTGGAACACGTTATCTTTCTGCATCACACCTTTAAATTAATATTCGAATACAATTAAAATAGGGATAAAAATTGTATTTTATACATTCAATTTGTATTGATAAGTAATATAATTTACTTTGTGTATCTAGTAGTAATATAGTTATATAAATTGTACCTACTAGTAATTTACCGAAACAAATAAACCAGTTGTTTGGATTGTTTGGGCAATTTGAACCAACCTGTTGAATCCGATAATGTAAATACTACTCATGAGTATGTATAGAGTACAAAGAATTGGTACATATATACCCCAGATATACACAATGCCTTTAATAACTTAAACATACCACCCTCCATATAGTATTGTACTAGAAATAATGTATTAATTAATTATCTCCAAGAAGTAGTAATTCTTTACAATTGCAAGTATGCAATTTGATAAATTTCATCAAAACTAAACGCATTAATGTTTACAACATATTCACTACCACATTAATGTTTCCAGAAAAAGTATCAATGAAAAAAATAACCTATCCTCATATTTATAGCCTAAACTGGGTAGAAGGGAATAAAAAAAAGTTGTATTCCAGTGACCAAATTGAATAAAAGAAGGAAGATATTGTGTTAGTATACCCCTTGTTCTAATTAAGATCTAATAATGCTAACGTCGGATGGTTTTCATCCAGCGGTAGCATTAATCCAGCGTGCTCGTACGCACGGTGGCTTACTTTGACGAACTTTTACAGCTCTCAGTTCGATTTGGAAGCAAGTGACCGGGGACTTGGAAGTCCCATGTGTGCAACACTAGGAGATAGTCGAATCTTTGGACTAGGACGAGGCGATGGGATAGGTCCATAATTGTTGATTGGTCCAAACGACACCCTAGGAGACAGCTTAACGTGTTCAAGGGCGCGGAATTGTAGCTCCGTAGGGTACTCTCTCACACAACCAATACGTGGCCCAGCTCCAGTGCTCCATTTCCGGGACATACACCTTGGCGTCATGTTATACATAGGCTGATCCTTGTGATCACGAGGTGTGGCTGCTGGTTCTTTTGGTGGATCATCCTTGTCGGACGCACCAACATCTTCTGATATCTTGATACTCGGGTTAGATGTTTGCCTCGTAAGGCATTTCTCGTTGCAAATGCTAAGTGGCGGACGGTCATCATCCGTTGCACATCTCTGGAAATAGCCATATCATCAGATATTGATTCAAAGACACTGATGAAGTTCAGAACATCTTCAAACAAACAAGTACCTTAACGTTCGAAAGATCGATTGAGTGTTCCTCGAGGAAGGTTATGAATTCGTTGAAGTTCTCCTCTGTTGGGAGATAGTGACCACTGTAAGGCCAAACCGCCTGGTTCAATTAAACATTGTTAGTCAAGGTATGTATGTACAGACAGCACAATGCAAGAACATACGTATTCGTCTCATATATATACCTCAAGAACACCATCATGAGCAACCAATCTACCAGCTGCAGTGATGGCACCCCCAGCTAGGAAACTGGAATGTTGGAACAACCCTTTCTGCTTCTTTCCTATATAAAGTGTTCTCATCGTGCTGAGAACGAAAATCCATTTCGACCCCTCCATCGTATCCACGAAGGTCCCACTTTCTTTGTAAACAAGTTTCCCATCTTCAATCACAACTTCATATGATTCCCTCTCTTTCTGTGGAAAACAAGCAAGAACGGATGAATATTCCAGATTTGAGCATTTAAATTCAATGCATAATAAGAAAGTAACCGGAGACGGGAGACTTACTCGTCCGAGATACTTGATGCATTGTTGATGCATTTTGGCCCTTGGACACTTTTCCAGATTTACTTCTTTTCCATCTCCAACATCCAACCTTCCAAATACACGACAACGAATAGCATTAGATAAAACACATAAATGCGAATTAAACGAAAGATTTCGGTTAACTTCATATTGGAATTGGATTCTCACCAGTAAAAGAAAGGTTGTGAGCTTTCACTTTTGAACCAGATGTCATAATACAGATGTAAATTGTGGCCATACCTATGACGTGGATCAATCTACACAAGAAAATAGACATTTAGTCACAAGATCAAAAGCCAACAAACGGTAAGAAATTCTTCATTTAGATTATACAATTCGTTTTTAACTCGACTTTACAACCTTAAATGATATTAGTGATTTTTTAATGTTATAACTTTATTTTCTTTTCATAAATTGATTTCAAATTTGCCCGCGTGTGCACAATACACCCGGTGTACAGAAAACTAACTCAATACTCAGATATCAAACTTAGTTGATAGATTCCTATGCATCAAATGCAATTGTAAACACAAAACGATGATTTTCGAGCAACAATTTCCCGTTTCATAGAATTGATTATCCAATCTAGTTATTTGAGAAACAAGAACAAGGTTAAGCACAACATAATGATGAAGCTTTGGAACTTACTGCTTCAAGCCAGTGCTGTAGAGCCAGTTTTTGAGCCTTTTCATCCTTGGACAAACCCTTTCCCACCTGCAACACAACCCACCGGCCACCATTAGTTAGAACATCACTGGAAAAAAAATCAACCCGACAATTCAATCAAGATCACAAAAATCAACACACCTTGGCTGCTCTGGTTCTTGCTCTAGCCCATTTAGAAACAGCAGTTTCATGCTTCTCAACATCGAAGAAGGAGACAGAGCTCCTCTTGAGAGCTGCAAAGTCCAAAGCCTTCCACCTGACATATCAACCAACCAATTCAAGTGAGACAAACATCTAAAGTAGCACTAAAAAAAACTCCTTATTAACAACTGAATGCGATCAGTTATAAAAATTACATTTTTCTTTTAGCAATAGAATACCCCTGATATTCTTATATTTTTATCAACAGAATAAAATCCACCGATAATTACTAATAGAATCATTATATATAATTACCTACGGAATTATAAGCAACGAATTATCAACAGAATTGAAAATTCGTTGCTACAAATTTACCAACCACCACTTAACCAACAGAAAATTAGCAACAGATTCCGTTATTAAACTATCATTAAACCATTTTAGCAATGAAATTAAGGTTTTCCATCGGTAAAAAACAGGTTTTTTTAGTGTAAGGAGAGAAACAAACAACAGAACGAAGAAAACCCACCATAGCTCCTCCACGACAACAGCACAATCAGCAAGGTTCCTTCGAGTTCGATAACTCTTGTACACCTTCTGCAGCTTCACAGCAGCAGCATCCAGCTCACTGACAGGTCGAGGAGAGAACATGACAGCAGGGTCTGGAAGAGACAATGCTTCTCCATTCCCATTCTTGTCATCATCAACAACTCCAGATTGATCGAAATCTTGAACCAGAGACTTGAATGAAAGACTGGGCTCCAGAACTATGTTCATGGGCTGATAATTCCTCAACTGTAACAGACCCTTATTACACCCTCTGGCCATGTCGGAATCTGCCTCACCCAGGATATTATCTGTAAGTAATGTCATCAAAGAGATGTTCTTGATAACCAGAGTAAATTTTTTTGAATAAATGGGTTTTTGATAATAATCAAGACCACCACCTGGTTGCTCTTATATATATATATATATATGATCTGTTATTCAAATCTTGAAAATAAATTAAATTAAGAAAAACGTTTGGGGAAGGGGGGCTAATTGAATGAACCGTCAAATAAGGTATAACACGCGTATAGGAGAGGAGACTGGAGATTTGAATTAAATCACGTACTAAAGGGTACACTCAGAAAGTTCGGATTGCTTTCTATGGACAATGGGAATCCATTCAAGGAAATGGTTTCAACAAACTGTAATTCTTTTCTTTTCATTTTAAATCAAAGCACAAGTTTTGAGGCATTCAAAGATTGACTTTTTATTTTTGAAACTACCCTTTTGTATTTGACTGGAAATCATTATATTAGTATATGAAAAACATGCTCTCAGATATATATACACATGTATATGTATGTATCATTCATACACACAGTAACAGAGACACACGCATTACGTACATTATGGTTTGGAGCATGGGGCTATTTGTTTGAAGGTTGGCGTGGAGGTAGGGTGGGGGGTGGTCAAAGAAAGAAAACTTCTTCGCTGCTTCCAATGAAGAACTGGAAGTCAACAAGAACAAACAGATACCAGAAAATCTATCCACAGTAGAAGTAAATTCTTGAAAACTGGAGTAATTTTTTTTTACACCATCCCGAAAATTGTTCACTCTTTGTTGTTTATTGTCTCACATAATTATTGTTCACTCACCAAAAAATAAATTATAACTCTCTCCAATAGAGGTTTAGAAAAAAAAATTTTTAATGATATAAGAAAGATAAAGGGGTATTATAGGTAATTGAATTAAATAAAGTGATTTTGACTAGATTATGTGTAAAAAGTAGTGACATTTTTGTAATATTGTACTTCTTCTGTCCCATAAAACTTTTCACATTTTTCTCATTTGTTTTTCCCACAAAACTTTTCAAAAAAAAAAATCACTTTATCTAACAATCTCAAAAGTTACTTTAATTTCAAATTTGTTACTCATTTTTCACACACATATCAGTACTTTATACTTTTTATTACCTAAAAATACTATAATACCCTCCAAAGTCAATAAAGTTAGTCAAAAAGTATAATTTTTCTTAAACAAAGTGGAACATGAGGAAGTAGTATTGTAAAATTATTAATAATGTGTATTGTTTCCATTTTTAGAATGTACAAGTATACTTGGGATGGACCTAAATAGAAAATGTGCAAGTATTCTTGAGACGGAGAGAGTATCATTCTAAACTAACACCTCAAAAGCACACAATGATATAAAAAAAATGTTATCTTTTCTTTCTACACATAACATATTTTACAGTATTATTTAGGCTAAAACTTATTTAAGCTAAAACTTGCATGCCCCGGGACACTGTGCCCTCAAATCCTGTATTTTTCGGAAGGTATATCTTTAGTGTTAAATGATAAATCCTTTAGTGTAAAAATGTGTATCAGTTATTTCCTGAAAAAAATAAATAATTTTTTTAATTAAATAATTATATTATTCATATTTTAGATTATCTTTATTAATTAAAGTGTATACCTTTTAAAACAAAATGTTTTACCCTTATTTGCCTTTGTGCCCCAAATATACAAAAGACCAACTCATTTACTTATACCTAAAAATATCATATTTTTCTTAAAAATCAATGAAATTAGGCTAAAAGTATTTTTTTTTAATATTCGTAGTAAAATAAAGATGAACATCAACGGAAACTAAACAAGTATCAATTACAATTCATCAACTTGTAAATATGCCAAAATAAATACTAAATACTTATATTGTTTGTTCTTTGGCACAATACTGTACGTTTTTACTAAAAGATGCCCGGTATATCGATCATTGACTATTACTTACATAATATATTCGACTATAAAATATAAATTAAGAAATGCACAAACAATCTACCAAATTGATTATTTAATTCAGATATTAAGAGAACGTTGATTATTTTACTCAATTGTTTAAGTTTCTAGACGAGACGACAAAATTATCCGCAGAATATAAAGAGAACTTAATGTAGCACAGCATGAGTGGCAACGAATATTGAATTTTTAAAAATGTTGTCTTTAAACCTTAACACACGAAATTTTAAGGAAAATACTTGTTTGAAACCGTCTCACATAAGCCATTATGTGAGACGAATAAAAAGTGATAGCATCATTAATGAAAAGTGATACTCAATTAATGAAAAGTTAAAAAGTGATATGGGTGTAGTGAATTATTTCATAAATAATTTATAGTATAAATAAAAATAATAATATTTTATAGCGAAAGTGATAATAATACTATCATTTTATCCATCAAACGAACTCACACGACACCTACCTAAATAACTTTCCTTTTAAATGTTAAAATAAATATAAAGTATTCCTCACAAGAATGTAGTAGTGACGGGAGTATAAACAATTTTAATGATGTTATAAAACCTTGTAAATAATAAGTAATATTATTTATTTATTATTCCACATATGAATGATGTGACATGTATGCAAGAGGGAATTAAATAACTCTCTCAGTTTTCTTGCATTTTTCTAATTTGAAAAGGAAACAGAAGAGAACATCGTATATGTGCGCGCAAACACATAATGCAGAATCTCTCTGAAACATAATGTCTCTCGTTGTTCTTCTTCATTTTTCTTCTTCCAGTTTCAGTACAGACTCGTGAAAACTTATCTTTCAATCTTGTATTGAAGATTGGATCCAGAAATAGCAACGTGAGTGTCAATCGGTTCTTAGTTTCCTTCCGCTGCAACACAATCTTACGGTGAGAGGTAAAAGATTCCTCTTCAGGCATGCTTAGGATTTATTCTTTTAGGATTATGAGTTTCCAACATTGGTATCAGAGCCAATGATTGGTACTCCATGTTTATTTTGTTTCTGAAATCATGGGTTTACAGTATTACTGCATTTATGATTTACATGTCTTGCATGATTTATATTTTGTGGAATAAGAGTTGTATAATGTGACATTGTTGAGTCATAAACGTGACTTTAAGGAAGATTACTTCGTTTCCAGTAGAGATGTGTACATGACGTTTTGATTCACCATAAACTTGAGGGTGTGATTTTTTTGTCATTTTTTATGCAAACAAAAGCATGTTTTGTTTATACTACTAGATAGGTCTCGGCAAGAGGAGTCCGTCAGTATTTTTTGTGCATTTTTTGGCCTTCTAAAACTCCAATTACGATTTTTTAAAGTTTTTCACGAGATTGAGCTAAATTTGCAAAGTTGTAGAAACTTTAGGGGTGATTTTTTGAAAATTTAAGAAACTTCAGGGACCTTCCTGTAATTAAAACATAAATGTCTTTGGATTAGATCGGGCCAGGTCAGAACAGGCGGACCTGGTCAAACCCGGTGGAACTGGGTCAGACTAGGCGAGTCAGCCCGTGATCGAAGCCTACCGGAGGACAGGCGAGAGGCGGAGGCATGTGAAGGCCACACTCCGGCAACAGCAGCACCGGCGGAGGCACGTAAAGCCCACGCGCCAGAGGCAGGCAGTGGCGCGTGAGGTCCAAGCGCCGGCTGACACCGTCTCCGGAGGTGGCGCGTGTGATACACGCGCCGGCTGACACCGTCTCTGGTAGCAGCGGTGTTGTACACGCGCCGATCAGTATCTTACCGGAAGCCGCGTGTGGCGGTGCGTGAGAGCACGTCCGGGCGCGTGGCGGCGCGTGGTTGCTCGTGGCGGTATTTTCTGGCGTCTGTCTGGTGTATTCTGATGTGTTTCGATGCGTGAAGCCCAATGGTGGTATTTTCGAGAGCGTTTGACGTCATCTTTAGAGTGTATGTGTGGTTTTACTTCGTTTTATGACATATTTGTTGAATAAAAACCTTCATGCTAGCTATTTGGTTGCATTTTATGTTGATTATGCACCTTATAATGTCATTTAATCATAAATTCATTGTAATGTTGAATTGTTCAAACTCTTGTAGTCTATGAAAGTGGGAGCCAAAGAGAGTTGAACTCATTCACTTGTGAATATGCCTATTGCATCTTGGAAATTTATTTCCATATGCATTATATGAAAAGGAAAATCATGTGATATAGTTTGACTAACATTGGTGTGTTTTGTTTTGGTTGCTCATTTTCTCATAGGCATGACATCAAGAAGGAGAACAATTTCAACACGGGACATCAGAACCAAACGGATAGTCCTTAATGAATTTCTGAAATACAAAATGAACCCACAACACAACGTTAGGGATCACGCGTTGGAACTGTTTGAACTCTACAACCATTTATTGTTCTTAATCAATAAGAAGCTTCTCCCAACTAGTGTGTATAATCAAATTTCTTGTCCTGAGACCTGGGATAACACTTTACCTTCCTACTTGCAAAAGAAATTTTGGGCTCATAGGAAAACTTACAGTGTGGAGCCAAATGATCGTCATTTGATATTTGATTTGATGATTGCTTCTTTAGAAGAAGATAAAAGACAAGCACTAAGATCAACTTGCTTAAGTATGGGTGGGATTCGACGCTCTGATTTTCTAAGACTGAGAAGTCGAAGAAAAAGTCAGATGAAGAATCCTCTTATAGATCCTTTGGCACGAGCTATCTATAGTGTAGGGACTAGATATTTTGATTATGGCCGTAATTTAGAATCAAGTGACGTATATAGAGGTTCTCTCCGTAGATTTCCTTAAGTTTATTTTCTAATTGGAAACTCGAGGAGTTCATTAGAATTTATGTATTGTCATACTTGATTTATTTACAATGATGGATGGTTGTTGATGTTCTATTTATTAGTGGCTGTTCAATGTTATTGTTGATTACTTGAACCTTAAATGTATTTTACGTTTTGAAACAAGTATCTAGTGTTATGACACTTGATGAGATTGATGATTAGTAGTCTCCGAGCTATTTTTCGAGATTAAGTCTTATGTTATTGATTGAGATGTCTCTGTTTAGCTTAACGTAAAATTTGATAAAGATTATTAACATACTGAATCACTTTAATCTCTAATAAAGATCATGGCATTGAATTCAATTGTCGCTGAGTTAAACAAAGGAGAAAAACTCAATGGTGACAACTATGACACATGGCGTCATAAGATTTGATACGTGTTGGATGAACAAGATGCATTGGATACTATAAACCAAGTCATAGCTGATCCAGGTGCGGGAAATGGAACTCAAGGAAGACGTGACCAAGATGCATATCAGGCATGGAAAAAGAAAAATTCCATTGCACGTGGTATCCTTGTAAGCTTAGTAATTGATCCGATGATTCATGAATGTGAGCAATACCCTACTACACATGATATTTGGGTGTATCTGCATGAGAAGTATGGTGGAACATCGGTTACAAGGCTTAGGCAGCTGACTATTAAGTTTGACACATACAAGAAGAAACCTAATCATAACATTAGACAACATCTCAGGGAGATGTCTAATATGATAATCGATCTTAAGACTGATGGTACATTCTCTCTGATGAGCAACAAATCCAAGCACTGATCCATTATTTACCTAATCGTTGGGAACATCTGAAGGTTAACTTGACTCATAATGAAAGCATTAAAACTTCCAACGATGCTGCTCGTCATGTTGAGTTAGAAGATGAGAGGCTTGGAGCCTCAAAGCCAACTTCTGGTGCCTTCTATGCTGGTTCTACTTTCAAAGGAGCTTCGGGCTTCAAAAGAAAAATGAATTGGAAGAAGGGGAAACGATCTGATGGTGAAAAGCATGACAATAACCCAGCGACCAAAACTGATGAACAGAAGAAGAAAAAGAAGCATAACAAAAAGAATAAGAAAGATAAGAGCAAAATGTCATTTTACAATTGTGGTAAGCTTGGCCACTTTGCACATGAATGTCCTGAGCCCATGAGGGACAAGGTAGATTCATCTTATTCTATTTCGTGTGAAATTAATGTCTCAAGTGCTTTCTTGCTTACTGATTCTTATCCGTTGTGGATTATAGACTCAGGAGCAACGGACCACGTGACGAGAGACAGGGGAGCCTTTGTAAATTTTCGTCGTATTCCAAAGAGGACTAGGTGGATATATGTGGGAAACAATGCTCGAGTTGAAGTCAAAGGACTTGGGACTTGCAAACTAGACCTTGACAATGGTCAGACCTTTATTTTACATGATGTTCTCTATGCTCCAGAAATCATGGGGAATCTAATCTCTATTTCAGTTTTAGTTAATTTGGGTTATGATGTATTATTTATTAGAAATACTGTGGTAATTAGCATTGATGGTACTTGTTATGCATCTGGACATATGAATGATGGTTTTAAATTGTAATAGAATGACTTTTAGTTTTATAATGATTATTCATATTTACTAAATGCTTGTTATTCTAATAATGCAAATGTGAATGACAATGTTTGGCATGCTAGATTGGGTCATATTGGACAAGATAGGATGAATAGACTTGTAAAAGAAGGATTGTTGAGTCTTTCTTCAAAAGTTGAATTATCCAAATGCGAACATTGTCTTGCTGGAAAGATGACTAGAAAATCGTTTCGTAAAGCCATTAGAGCTGAATCTCCATTAGAAGTAATCTATTCCGATATATGTGGTCCTGTAAATATGAGAGTACGACATGGAGCTCATTATTTCATTACGTTCATTTATGATTATTCACATTTTAGATATGTCTATTTGATATCTAAGTCTGAAGCATTGGATTGTTTTAGACGATTCTTGAGTGAAGTTGAAAATCAAAAGGACAAATCTATCAAAGTTTTAATAACTGATAAAGGATGTGAATATCTATCAGAACAACTCAAGGAATTTTGTAATGAAAATAGAATAATCCGACAATTAACCATTCCTTATACGCCTCAACAAAATGGTATTGCGGAAAGAAGGAATATGATTTTATTGGAGATGGTGAGATCCATGATGGCACAAGCTAATTTACCGATCTCTTTTTGGGAAGATGCGTTACTCACGGCAGCTTATGTGCTTAATCGAGTGCCTTTCAAATCAGTTGCTTCGACTCCATATGAACTTTGAACGGGTAGAAAACCTGACTTAAGTAATCTTAGAACTTGGGGATCAGCAGCTTACGTACATGATTCATCAAGTCAGTGTGGAAAGTTGGGTTCCAGAGGAAAGAAGTGTATCTTCATAAGATACTGCGAAAATTCTAAGGGTTACATGTTCATAGGAGATCAAGATGGGAGTTTAACTGAGACAGAATCACGTAATGCTCATTTTCTGAAAACAGAATTTCCCAGTAGAGGGGGTATCAGGGATGCTGAACCTATTTTCGAGGTGGTAGAAAACCAAAATCTATAAGATCCAAGTGGGAGTAGTAGTTTAGCTGATGGTGTGGATCTTGATAGATATTTGCCAATTGAGGATCAAGCGATTCCCAATGAGAGCATTTTGTCTTCAGAAGATCATCAACAGCTATCTCGGAAAAGTTCTAGGAAACATGTGCCCAAAAGGCATTATGATATTGAAGGACATGCCTTCTTTGTTTCACCAGAAAATGGAGATGTTTCTCCTATTGATGAGGAAGAGCCCAGAAATGTTAAAGAAGCTTTGATTTGTCAGGCAAAGGAGAAATTGATGAAAGCAATGAAAGAGGAGATGGAGTCTATGAAGTCAAATCAAGTTTGGAAACTTGTAGATCTTTCGAAGGGACGTAAGGCTATTGGGAATAAATGGATTATCAAAATCAAAAGAAAGTCTGATGGCTCAATAGAGAGGTATAAGGCTCGCTTGGTGGCAAAAGGTTATACTCAACAAGAGGGTATAGACTACGAAGAAACCTTTTCACATGTAGTGAGATTTGCCTCGATTCGTCAACAAATGTGTCCCAAGACTCAAGATGAAATCAATGAAATATCCAAAGTGCCATATGCCAATGCGATTGGAAGTCTTATGTACGCAATGTTGTGTACAAGACCAGACATTTGCTATGTTGTTGGTCTGGTAAGCAAGTATCAATCCAATCTAGGGAAGAAGCATTGGATGACTGTTAAAAGAATTTTCAGATACTTGAAAGGGACTGCAGATTATTCTCTTTGTTATTAAGGGAATAACAGTACACTGAATGTGTATTCAGACGCTGACTGGAGTGGAGATTTAGATGAACGTAAATCAACTTCTAGTTATGTCTTCTTACTTAACAATGGAGCAATCTCATGGTGCAGCAAGAAACAGACTTGCATCGCATTGTCCACAATGGAAGCTGAGTTTATGGCATGCGCGTCTGCAGTTCAAGAGGCTATCTGGTTGAGAAGATTCATGAAACACTTGGAGGTCTTAAACACTTCAATGGGAGATGTTTTAATCAATTGTGATAATCAAGCGGCCATTGCCTACATAAAAGACCCCAAATATTAGGAAAGACCAAACACATTGATACTAAATTCAATTTTGTTAGAGATATTATAGAAAAGAATAAAGTGATTCTTAAATACATTTCTACTCGTTTAATGTTAGCAGATCCTTTTACCAAACCAATTTCCAGAGATGTATTCATTGAAAATGTAAAAGGATTAGGTTTGCGAAGGATTTAAAACGATGTACTGAATATGTTTATGTATGTTAATGGAATGGTTAATGACTTAGCTATACATATATGTTTTATAAATTATATGCGATGGTTCATATATAATAGTATGTTGGCAAGTTATGATTGGCTCTCTCATACGAGCAATCACCTCTGGCTAATTGGGAGCACAGAGATAAGATTATAATAATTAATATAATCGGGATAAATTTTGCCACGAATCTAATCCAACTTGCTGTAAAGCTAAATCGTCGGAGATCCTATACGTTGGAGGGAGGATATCTGGGTTAAGTATATGGAACACACTTGAACTTTGATTTACATGATGTCTAAGATAAAATAAAATACGACATACGCTTTCATGGAAGGAAGTTAAAGACATTGTGACAAGTGTTTTAGAAAAACGACTTGTGCTAAGTTGACCACAAAAGGATTGAGAATATTATTCCCATTTTCTCAAAAAGTATGAGTCCTCATCTATTAGTTACCCTTATGACTTTCTACAATATTCTAAGTCTTCACTTTGGTGTTGCTACTTTAGTATGTTACCAAAAGAGCTATGGTTAATACGGCAATGAGGTGCATGTCTAGGAAAGCAGCTACAGTGGGATACTGTAGATACTTAGTGAGATAGGAAGAACGACTTAATTTAACATATACTATTATGATTCATTGACTAGTCAATCAAGCAGGGTCTTGATTATGAATACATAGTTTTTGCAAAAGGGTTGAATATGCTCTTACAAATTAAGAGATTGAAAAGAGATATGTCAACTTATGTTAAATATTCAAGAGTTCTAGGGTATAGCGAGCTTGTTGAATTTTTTGATAAACTGGTTGAGTTGCTATATATTTCTAACAAGTGTATAGCAATTAAAACTCATATCTCGTGGGTCACACGATGTATTAATCTGGACAAGAATATGATTCATGAAGAAAATGAATCAGGAGAATTTTGATTTCATATGTGAGTGAAGATGTAAATAATAAGTAATATTATTTATTTATTACTCCACATATGAATGATGTGGCATGCATCCAAGAGGGAATTAGATAACTCCCGCAGTTTTCTTGTAGTTTCCTAATTTAATTTGAAAAGAAAACAGAAGAGAACATTGTATATATGCGCGCAAACACATAACGCAGAATCTCTCTGAAACATAATCTCTCTCGTTGTTCTTCTTCATTTTTCTTCGTCCAGTTTCAGTACAGACTCGTGAAAACTTATCTTTCAACCTTGTGTTGAAGATTGGATCCAGAGACAGTAGCGTGAATGTCAATCGGTTCTTAGTTTCCTTCCATTGCAACACAATCCTCGGTGAGAGGTAAGAGATTCCTCTCCATGCATGCTTAGGATTTATTCTTTTAGGATTGTGAGTTTCCAACAAACCTTGATTTTTTTAAAATTTTTACAACATTTTATAAATTATAAAATTTTAATACTTAAAAATGATGTATTTAATTTTTCTTGAAGTTTTATTAATGTTATATATTAAAATTTTAGAAATAACTAATTTTGTTTGTATAGTAAAAATTAACGAGTTACATATCGTCTTTTTATATATATATATATATATATATATATATATATATATATATATATATATATATATATATATATATATATATTAACTTGTAATATATCTTTTTTAATCAAGTAAATTAAATATTGATATTAAAAGAAAACTTTTATATATAATACTTTCTCCGTCTCATAGAAGCGGTGACATTTTTCTTTTTTGGTTGTTCCACAGAAGTTGTCATATTTTCTTTTTAAGTATTTAGATCCCACCCAAAAATATTAACATATTCACATAGAGCCCACACACACTTCACACATTTCCTTTTTAAGTATTTAGGTCTGACCAAAAAATATTAACATATTCACATGGAGCCCACACACACTTCACACATATTACTAATACATCTACCCACTACCCACTACACATTAAAATTACATCATCAACCCACTACCCATTAAATTATTATACTCATTAATCTCCGTGCCAAAAAAAATGATACAACTTTAGTGGGACAGAGGGAGTAATTTTTTAAAATTTAAATATAAATATAAATATTTAATTTATTAGGGCATGTTTTGTGAAAGACGGACCTTCTAATCATTTTACATTTTCAAATTAGTTATCACTTTTCCTATAAATTATTATCATTTTTATTTATATACTATAAATTGTTCATGAAATAGTGAACTGCATTATTATCATTTTTCATTGGTTGAGTATCACTTTCATTAATGATATTATCATTTTTTATTTATATCACATAAGGACTTACGTGAGACGATCTCACACAAATCTTTGTCATTTTATTATGTGGGTGCAATTTGTAAAAATATAGTATAATCCATTTTTTTTTAAATTTTAAAGATTGGAACTAAATCACAATTAAATTAAAGATAAAGGTATTTTGTGCAGATAACAAAAAAAATGACATGGAAGCTGAAGTAAATTAGGTAAGCTACATAGCTACCGGGCAACATCTAGCTATCCTTTATTAAAATATAATTTTAAACTGATTATAGTATAATCCACTAAAATAACATATATTTCATTAAAAATATAATTTTAAGATTGTTAAAATACAATCAGAAAAGCTTGATGTAAGGTTCATTTAAATATGATTTTAAAATAGACCATACGAAAAGAAAAATATATGGAGTATGTAATGTTTATAGTTAACAGGCCACATTAGAGTATGATTTATAATTTATCAAAGAATGATACATTAAAATACTCTCGTTTCAGGCTAAGAGGACCATTTTTTTTATTTTGGTCGTCCCATCCAAATAGTTCTCTTTCCTTTTTTATACACATGGAACTCACACTCCCACTAATACAACTACCCACTACACAAATAATAATACTTCTTAATCTACGTGCAAAAAAATAAATGACCCTCTTACGCCAGGACGGAGGGAGTATAGGGTAGGTCTTGAGTGAGATTGTCTCACGTGAGATTATTTTATACTTTTTTAAATAATTATTATTGTCGTTATAAAACGTTAATCTCTCTGTCCCACTGAAAGGTCTCCATTTTACCATATTGGGCGTCCCATTTAAAAGTCCTCATTTTTCATTTTTTGTAAAAGGGCTCCACATATAGCCCACCATCCACTACTAATACAACTACCCACCACAGATAAAATAATAATATTCATAATTTACGCACAAAAAGAAACCGGTGATGTTTGGGTGGAACGGAGGGAGTATCACTTTTCCTATAAAATATTATCACTTTTCATTTCTACTATAAATTGTTCATGAAATAATATTATCATTTTTCATTAATTTAGTGTTATTTTTCATTATAAAAGTTATCACTTTCTGTCCGTCTCATGTGAACCCTAACATGGGACGGTCTCAGACAAGTCTTTTCCTAAAATATATTCCTATTGTTCAATTCATACAGTACAGTTCTAAAATATAATACATGATTCTTTAAAGTATGATTATAATAATAAAGTTAAAGTATGATATGTAACTAATTAAAATATGTATGATTCTTCAAAGTATGATTATAATAAAGTTATGTTAAAAACTTGTGTGAGATCGTCTCATTTAAGGCGTAAAGGTTTACGTGAAACATATAAAAAGTGATAACTTTTATAATAAAAAATGATATTTCATTAATAAAAATCATAATGCTATTTCATGAACAATTTATAATATATATGAAAAGTGATAATATTTTATAGTGAAAATTATAATTAATTTAAAAGGTGTAAAATAATTTTTCATAAAACGATCTCAAGACTTGCCCTAAAGTTAAAATATGACAGGTAACTCATTAATATATGATTTCAAGCTAGTCGAAGTATATAATTCACTAGAGTATAATGAGGAAATGTAATTTCATTAAAGTATAATACTGAGATCGGTTAAACATGAAAATAAAATAAATTATATACTCCTATTTGATTATTTTCAATAGTTAATGTAAGATATATATCATAATAATAAATAAATAAATGCATATAAATAACTGATCAGTGAAGCTTGATATGCGATTAATTAGAACATGATTCAAATTTTAAAGAATTCAAATAATATTTAGTGAATAAAAATGTTAGAATCATACTTAAAAAAAATAAAAAAAATTAGCGACATATTATTTATAAGGGTAGGTCTTATGTGAGACAGTCTCACGTGAGACCATTTTTTATTTTTAAAAATAGTTATCATTTTAGCTATATGATGTTATCACTTTTTATTTATAGTATAAATTGTTAATGAGAGAGCATTATCACTTTTCATTAATTTTTTATCACTTTCCTTCATAAAAGTTATCACTTTCTGACCGTCTCACGTAAGAACTTACGTGACACGGTCTCACACAAGTCTTTTCCTATTTATAATTATTTTTTTACGTAAACATTTGTATAAACTGTATTTTTTAATATAAACCCGTTACTCTTTACTAATTAAAAGAACCTCAAGTCCAAAATCAGTTTACATATGCAAGACATCCCTTAATTTTATATAAAAATGATTCTTCTATTATTTAACTAAAAAGTGACTAATACAAAACATAGTACGAAATATAAGAAAAATAATTTTATAATGTGATAATGTAAGTATATTTTAAACAATTTAATGAAATAAAATATGCATGTGAGATTTTTAACTTTAATTTAATAAAATATGAGTAGGTATATTACATTTTGCGAGAGTGTTATGTGATCCCGATTCACCATGTATTCTGTTCTAATAAAATGAACAATCAATCTTTAAGAACTATTACTTTTATCGATGAAAAATATTATCAACAAGAATATAAAAATATAATACATCAAAATTTGAAAAATAATACTCCCTCCGTCTCAAAAGTTTTTGCACACTTCCTTTGTAATAAATTTTTTGCACACTTTGTTTGTAAATATACTCCATTTGTCTCATCCTAATGATTACATATTTCAAATATAGACTCCACATTCTAATTGTTACATTTCCCTTTTTCGTGTATGAGACCCACACAAAACAGTTAAAATATCTTCATGGGCCCACCTACAACACTAATACAACTGCCTACTATACATTAAAATATTATTTCTCTCACCTAAATACACATTAAAAAACTATATTCATTAATCACCGTGCAAAAAGTAAATGTAATTGTTAGAACTGGACAGGAGTAATCGGTTAACCAGAGTGTAAGAATTTGAGGAGTAATAGTTCATCTCTTTAAAATGTAATTTTTCATGTATTTAATAAGAGTAATTGTTCATCTTTCTAAAGTAATTTATAAATTAGGATGCACGTACGAACCAAATTCTTATTGAGGGTTATCTTTATTTTGCAATTAACCTAGAATGAGAAAAAATTAAACTATGCAAATTTAAGGGGCAGCCTATACCGTCTCAATGTGAGATCATTTTTTCTTAATTATTTATCATTTTTTATTAAAAATATTCTAATATTTAATTTATATTATAAACTGTTCATAAAATAGTTCATGCACTATTATTACTTTTTATTAATTAATTGAGTATAATTTTTCATCAAAAATGTTACTCCCACTTTTATCCGTCACTTTCGGAATCGTCTCATACAAATTTTTGCCCAAATTTAAGGGGACAAAGTAGCATCATTCTTTCCGGATAAAATATTCCTTAAATTTGCAATTACACCCTTATTTTCCAAATATACCTAGAGTACGTAAAAAAAACATTGTCAATGAAAACGACTGGTAGGATCTAACAAAATCAACACAAATACAAATATGTCACATCCACAAATTTTGACCTGTAATATACCGACCCCTATTTCAGGGTAAATAATAGACTTTTTATTATCAATTCTTATGAATAGTGAATACTATAATGTGAATGTCATCACAACATGTGATTATTATAACAATATAGTTTCACAAAAGCAAAGGAAGAATTATATCCAGAGATCTCTTACAAACGTGATTTCCGATTCTTGCAAAAATGAAACACGACCTCAAGAAACGTGGTTTCATACACTGTAAAGTTTCACGCTTTCAAAGGTTTTATCGACAGCATTCCCGTGTTACCTTTTATGGGGTTTGTTCAAATAAATGAGAATAGATGTTACTGGTAGTTAGAAATAATAAGGTAATGAGAATGAAAATAGCAATAGGAATAATGGAGTATCCGCCCCATGAATATTGTTACGTTTACTATTTGAATGGAGATTAAAAAAATTATATTTTAATATATTGTGATGTGCGAAAAATAATATTTGAATGTATAGTTGGTAGTTTTTAGTATAGGGTTACGGTCATGAAAATATTTAAATATTTTATGTGGATCTCATCTACTAAAAAGATAAATGTAACATTATTTTATGAGACTCTCTTTAAATAAAATATAACGATATGGAATAGAGGGAATATTTAGGATTCTGGAACTAGAATAATTAACATGCTCATGAGTGTATTTTTTGTTTGATAATAAAATTTATTATGCATAATCTTTATTATCTTTATTCACTGTGCATAGTCTTTAATTTTGTTTGGTTTACTTAGTAATGAAATTAATTTTATTTTATTTTTTTATTTTTTTAAAATAAAAATATTATTTAAAATATCTTCCTAAAAAATATGTGAATAATGTAGGTCAAGTATTGCGTGATATTATCTCACGTGAGACAATTTTACACTTTTAAATTAGTCATCACTTTTGCTATAAAATATTATACATTTTCATTTATATTATAAATTGTTTATGAAATAGCATTATCACTTTTTATTAATTGAGTATCACTTTTCATTATAGAAGTTATCACTTTCTATTTAAACTCCGTGACACGATTTCACACAAGTTTTTGTCAATACTATATGTTTTAAAATGCGATAAAGTACTCCCCGTCCCGTTCGAAGGTTTATATGTTTACATTTATTTTTTGTACGAAGATTAATGAATATAATATTTTAATATGTAGTGAGTTAATCAAGAGATATAATATCTATAGTAATTGTATTAGTGTTATGTGTGAAACTCATAACAATATATTAATTGTATTGTGTGATTCTCATCTACTATAAAAGGAATTGTAAATTTTATGGTGGGATGATCGAAATGAAAATCTGTAAACGTTATGGTGGAACGAGAGAGTATATATAACATAATACAGCAAAATCAAATCAGCGAAAACAAATAACTATTTAAAAATAGAGAACAATTAGTGTAAAACCTTCTCTACCATATTTTGTGTAGAATCTGTAGTTCTCATTCCTCCTAATTTATTAACATGGAGTCTCCTTTAATTAATCTTTGGTCCCCTTCCTCAATTAATTTATCTTTTGTTTTTCTATATTATATTTAAAAGACAATAAACCCTAAACCCTAAACTTTACAAATAAAATATATTCAAATTACAATAATAACCTAAATCCTAAATTTAGGGGTGAAATATACCCTAATCCATTGACCCTAGGGTTAAACATACTTTAAACCATAAGGATGAAATTACAGTTATATCCTAAACTTGATTTAATAAATCAGTGAATAGTATTATTCTATGTTTGTTATGTTTGTTTTGGGTTTAAATATTATATGTTTAAACTTTAAGTCAAATCAAATATTAATTTGATGTGAGAGAAGAGGGGAGAGAGAGAAAAAAAAGTATTAGTTGAATGGAGAGAATGTCTGTAGGGGGTTGATAAATGTTAATAGAGTGTGTAGGTATATATAGGGGATATTTATTAAATCTAAACCTGGAAGATTAAACCCGAAACAAACATTGCCGGGGTGATTATATGCTAAACCATTAGGGTGAAATTACAATTGTTGTACTATAAACCCCAAATCCAGGGGTGAAACATATTTTAAACTATAAGGGTGAAATTACAGTTATACCATAAACTTTAAACCCTAGAGGTAAAATATATTATAAACCACAATGGTGAAATTACAATTATATCTCTATAATTAACCATAAACTCTAAGGATAAATAATAAACTCTATAGGTAAAATATGCCTTAAACTACTAGGATAAAATATACCCTAAACCGCAGGAGTGGGCGATTCGTGTTATTGGGTCGAGTTTCGTATCAACATGATAGTGACAAGACATGATAAGGGTAAACCCGAACCCGATACGATAAGAATTCGTTCTAACACGATACGAACACGAAATATATCAGTTGACACGACATGATAACAATACGATAAGAAAAAAAAACTAAATAAAAGTAATAATTCTTTAAGAAAATATATTTTAAAATGGTAGGTCTTGCGTGAGACCGTCTCACGTGAGACTATTTTTTACTTTTTAAAATAGTTATCACTTTCGCTATAAAATATTATCACTTTTTATTTATACTATGTCACTTTTATTAATTTATTATCACTTTTCTTTATAAAAATTATCACTTTCTGACCGTCTCACGTAAGGGCTTATGTGAGACGGTCTCACACAAGTCTTTGCCAATTTAAAATTATTAATAAGTATTTTTATTATATATTTACCAAATTTTATATTTAAATCGGGTTATTAATGGCATGTCATCTGTTAATAATAATTGTGTTTAACAAGTTTACACGAACCCAACATGAACACGAGACGAATTTTTCATGTCCTTATTATGTTGACACGATAATGACACGAATCAATAAAGCCAAACCTTAACCCACAATTATCGTGTCGTGCTATCGTGTTGTGTTGGGAATTGTCATCTCTACCTTAACTATAAGGATGAAATTACATTTATATCCTTAAAATAAAAAAAAAATTGAAAAATAAAAAACTAAACAAAAATCTAGGGAGTAGAGCGGTAAGTAATCAAATTAAAGGGGAAGATGCAGCGGTACTATCGTAGGACCGTTCCCACCAAAGTGTTTGCAATAAAAATATCTCACCACTCTTTATCAGGTGTATTGATTGTCAAAAATAATCAGTCTCAACTCACTTTTTAGATATAATATAATTTTATTGTACTATGAAATTAAAGTAGTGAAACAAACACCACATCTTCATTCACTCTCACCTTCTAAACCCATGAAACAAATGACCCCTTAATAAGGGCTGTGAATTAATTGAATGGTAATGAGTAAGGAGTATTACAATCATTAACCTTTTATTTGCTTAATTTTTTTAAGAATGGAGTTAACTCCCTCCCTCTTCTTTTGGCTTTTCTAAATAAGGAGAAATCTATTGAATTTGAATCACCCTTTATTTTTGCAGTGGAATGAAAGGTGTACACCACAAAACGTCCATGAATTCCCATTCATTGGTTTTGGCCCCTTTGGAGAATAAAAATAAATAAATATATATAAATACTCTATCAGGAATCATATAGCACCAAACACCCTTTTCTTTTCGGTTATGATTCCCCTATAAGATGCCAATAATTTTTTAGCAGCCCTTGAGTTTCAATATAAATAGTAGTAGATTTCTACTAATTAATTGAATCTTTCCTTTTAAATTTATTTATTTACTATTCATGATTTTCAAAATTTATAGAGAATTGTAACCGTTATCCCATCAAGTCATCAACTATTTTTTCTTATTTTATTATTTCTAAATTGAGCTGTCAAAATAAATTAGGAGGATATAACAAATTCAATTTGTATTAACACTGTAACATTTTTACCTGTTTTTATATTTTACAACATACTACCTAAAACTATCACCATGACCCACCCCACCATACCTCACTTAAGCACATGAAATGATGGAATTGGTTGGTTTTAAGTCAACCAACTTCACCAACCAATAGTGACAGTTTAAATTACAAGTCAATATGATCAAATTAAATTGATGTATGCTCTAACATAATATGCTACATGAGATTTTCTTACACAACTTTTTGTTTTGAAAATGATTCCCATTTCAACTATGTATATTTTTAGACATCGCACTCATCAACTAAAGTTATTTATGCTACACTATTTGTCGTTGAGTTTGCAATGTAAGTAAGGTGCTTTAATTAAGACACATAAAAACCTACTGGAATATAATTTGAAAGTTGAAAGGGAATAAAGGAACTTTTAACAAGGTAAAAATTTGGGACAGTGCTATATATATCACGATAAGTTAAAAAAAGCAGTTAATATTAATAGATATATGCAGGACTTAGAAAACATATAGTATACTATAAAAAAAAATTTAATGAAACAAGGTTTAGAGTTCATTCAAAACCAAGAGACGGAATTTTCTTTAAGTTTCAAATATTTTTTTTAGATGCCGGACTCAAGAAATATTTCTATGAATAGACAAAGATGATATTTTTGGGCAAAAATTAATGTGAGACCGTCTCACAGGAAGACTCACCACAGATAAGAAGTATCTGACAATATTTTAACAAAACGCGATACTCAAATGAATGAAAATAGATAATGGTACAGTGATTTATTTTATGAACAATTTGTATATAAATAAAAATAGATACATTTTAAACGAAAAATGATAATATATTTCATAAAATTTGATAATTATTTTAAAAAACGTAAAAACAGACTCATGTGAAACGGTCTTACGTAAGTGTTGCACTAATTTTAAATGTATGTTCTTTTTAAATTAAGGGAAAAGTTCAATTTTCAAATATAACTTAGGAAGTTTTTTCATATCCAAAAACACACGGGAATAGACATGGGTTTTCTATTCTGCTAATTATATGTTGAGCGAGTCTAGTGTGAATCACATATAAACCCTCCTATTTAAAAATTATAAAGATAATTATCCCTTTAAATATTCTAAACCCTAAGAATAAGCATATATAACTCTGGATAGTATATGACATAAACCATTAAGGTCCACATAACTAATTATATAAACTTGATTCACATGATGTTTGCTTGTGTGATTAACACATAATAGAAATGAGAAGTTTTATTAATTATTCTTAATATTTATACTTTCAATTTAGGAATAAGTTTTTCTCTTTTGTCATACATTATACCAATCATCTAATAGTGTTTGTATTTTTAATCTACTAAACAAGAGTTTCAGATGATGTATCATCTTCATATGATTTTGGGGCTGATGTGTCATTTTTACAGAATTTTAAAATTTTCATTCGAATTATTTTTCTCGGGCCTTTTCTGTTATTTAAATTAAGGTGAAGGACTATTTTACTATATACTATAACCACCTTCATGCTCTCCATTCCTCATTTAGCCCACCTCTGCCTCCCCCCTCTCACTTTCTTATTTGAGAATCAACCATGCACCCATTAAACTGTTGGCGATGGGTAATTGATCATTGGATCAAAGGGTGTTTTTGTTTCTTGATTATTTAACTTTATTTGAAGGAAGAAAACTTTAAAAATTACTCTTTATTAAGTTTTGAGTTTAAAATAAATAATGTGATTCCAATATTCATTTCCCAAATGGAGTGTTTTCATATTAACAACTCAATGGGTTTCATACTAGTGATATAATAAATGAAATATTGAAGTGAGAAATGAGCTCCAATCTCATACAATTTTCTTTTTATTATTATTATTATTATTATTAATATTTTTTTTTGTTTTTTTTAAATATAAATTTCTCATCCTATTATTACTGGCAAATTTATTTCGAAGTAGTTGCGTGCGTATGGCCCCATCATCCCACTAACAATTTAAAATCAATTTGATGATATTAGTTAACAATAACAGTGTTGACTGTTGAATAAATATTGGTTGCAATTTAAGATTATTTATTTAAATCACCAATCCCCAGTTGGTATATTCTTTCAGTTTCAGGGTGTATCCTTCCATAGCTTTCACATGCCCATTAACAACAATTTGCATGTAAGCATGCAAGGGTTATTAATTCATTTAATCTAAGCAGTTTAGGAAATTTATCCACATCATGGCTACTAAAATTCTTCCTTGTATATTAATTTAAAGGTGTTTGGTTGGGATTAATGAGAATGAAGGTATATTGATTCACATTGTTAATGCTTATTTGATCTAATTAGAATCAAAATTCGTCAATCATTCTCATTGATTCAATAACTATATTTCTCACTCTTCAATCACTTACAATCTCATTGTGATTGACTTCCTTAATAATACTCATTACCATTCCAATTAAAGAATTTGAACCAAGCGGACGCTCATAAACCACATGAAGAGATTATTTACGTTAAACAAATCATTCGCAATAGACTCGACAAAAAATGTATGACACGAAGAATTGAATAATGACATTTAATCATTGCAATCTACTAGTATTTAACTAAAGTACAAAGTGCTAGTCTTCTAATTATTTTTAAATTAATTAAATGACATCACACTAATAATAAGAACAATGTTCTACTAACCTGATTTAACAATGATCAGCTGTTACGTGGGTACCACACAAGTGGGCAAGTATTTTTTATAAGTTGATATGTATTGATGCTCCAAGTCTCCAAGTTATTCTTATTTACTGTTTTACATAAAGTATCAAAATGAGTATATCTATGGAGTCAGGAAAAAAATGATAAGATATACTTCAAAGTTTAAAGCAAGTAACTGAACTGGGAAAAATTGATTGTGTGGTGTACCTCAGATAATCCTAGCTTGTGAATTGTGATGATGACGACAGCCGTTGGTTACCCTAGAATGAGAGAAAATCACTTGGATATAATTTTGGAACTATTATTATGATCAGATACTAAGCTACAGAATGCAAAACAAAAATTTCAATAAAGAACGCAGCATACGAGCAGAAAGGTAGAATTAAGAGGAGTCAAAAGATGAAAATAGATCGAATGAAGTGACGTGCCAACAAAACATGATGGCTACGAGGTTTGAGCTCTACTGCTCTACTCAATTACTTAATCGAGTAGAGATTAGTAAGCAACTTGAACATCACATCATTTGAAATTCTAGCAAAGGGAGATTATAGATATTACAATTCAAATGCAAAGTATGTTTATTGCTAAGACACTGAGAAGACCATTATAGCAGCTTGATTCTCAGTTTTCTTCTACGTGCTATATTCAACAAGTAAAGCCTACATGTATTGTATTATATAGCTATTGCACACATTAACACAGGTTTAAACATGATATAGTACAGATGATTCCATGTGATATTATAGTTACATTAACCTCAACAGGAGAGCCTCAAGTTTCTATGCTTGGGTCATCTACTCCATTGCTTGCGACATACGATAGTAGATATTAATCTTCATCACCATATTTGACAACAAAGTTAAACTTTTATGTATTCATCTGATGTCCAAATAATATTTAAATGACTTTTAATATTCCTGGCTCTCTGATCTCTCCCCCTGAGGCTTACCTCCTTCATCTAGTTTCTTTCGGATCACTTGTTACACTTAAAAGTTTCAGCTAGTGATTCACTATCCAAAAATGTGACAAGTTTTAACTTGCTTCCCCCTATTGACGCCACGTGTCCTTGAGATTTAATTATGTTTTTAAGGGTATAGTACTTCAATAGATTAAACAGTAAATTAAAGATACATTCAAATATTCAATCACAGCCATCAGAAATCAGGTTCTAATTGCATCAGTCAAGATTTTCCACCTACAGTTACTAGTGTATATTGGCAAAAATAATTCGAACGTGCACTGAGAGAGAGCCAGTGATACCAGGCAGAATATCATTTGTCGAGTCAAATGTAAAAGCAACACCAATTTAAGGACTGAGTTTCTATCTTAATAGAGTCTCCATCCTACTCAGATAAAAAATAATTCTTGACAATGATACAATTATGCTTAGTGTCTACTATCTTAGTTGGTCCAGGTTCTATGTGATTAGTGAGTACCTCGTAGCCGGTATGCTCACACAAACCACCTTATGTCTCTGAATCATTCTTTAAATAGTTGGGAATTATCATATTATATTACTGGCATATCCTACAGTTGGAAGAACAGAGAAGTTCCATCAAAATGGCTCAGAGAGAAGATATAAATGACTCAAATAGCTCTTGTAGCAACCTCGCTTTACATTCATGATATGTTTAAATAGCTCCTATAGCTACTAAGGTGTCATTATTCCTTGAGATGCAGGGTGACCTTAGTTTAAAGATATGCTGCTCAGTTTGGTCCTTCAAATTACACCTAACCCTTCATTCATACCTCATGGCATACAGACTTGAAGAAACTCAATTCCCAAAAAAATCCAAAAAATTAAATAAAAATGAGGCAACATTATGATACAGTAAAGTTAGAAAAATGACACAAAACGATATCTTCGTTAATATCCTAACCATACTCTAGACTTCCAAGTTAAACAATCTCAATTCCCCAAAAACAACTTTCGCCATCCTGACATGATTATTAGTTTGGCAGATCCTATGCCAAAATTTTCTTCTCGTCAATGTTACCATTAACGTCTATTCATTAAACGGATGGAAAACACGCAACATGAACAATCTACGATACAATTTCAATTAAGAAGGCAATGTAAGAATTAGCATATGAAATTGGGCATCAGAATCGTGAAAATGACAATTGAATCATTCGCCATTTCCAGAACATCAATTGCAAAATAGAACCAAAGGATGTAAATCATTTTAAACATTGAGAGCAAAAATTACTTTCCGATTGTTCTGCCCTTCCCTCTTTTATTTCAGTTTCTTTATCAGCATTTGGCGCGCAGAAAACGGTGGTTGATCGGAGGTCGGGGACGCTAGTCGCCTGAGTGTGATCCTTTTTAAGTTATACTTTCTGTGGAAGCGCAAACCCCGCAACTGACGCCAATTGTTTCGCCTCAGTTGAAATTCCTATTTAACCGTATGAGCTTTTAGGGAAACAATTTGATGAGACCACGTTTTCAGAGAGTTTCCTAAAATGAATAAAATGAGATTGAGGCAGATTGTAACATTGGTTGATTCATCGCTTAAATATGTTTATTATATAAATAAAATATACTCATTTTAATATTTGCTATATAAATAAAATATTTTTTCTCCGTCTCATGTTAAGAGAATCATTTTTTCATTTTGGTCGTTCCATTCAAAGAGTCAACTTATTTTTATACACATGAGACTCACACACCCCCTCTAATACAATTAAAATATGGGACTCATACTCCCACTAATACAACTACCCACTACACATTAAATAATAATACTCCTTAATCTACGTGCAAAAAAATAAATGGCCCTCTTACGTTGGGACGGAGGGAGTATTCATTTGTACTTAATCCCTAAAATATGTTTATTTTATAAATAAAGTATACTTATTTGTAGTAAAAGTATGTTAGTAATAAATAATAAAATAACACACTAGATATATACTTTAGAGTAATTCAACATAATTTAAAAAACATATTTTAATAATCATTAAACATACTTTATTTATACTCCCTCCGTCCGCCGAAAAGGTATTCATTTTGCTATTTTGGGTGTCCGTACCAAAAGTATATATTTTCCTTTTTAAATATATGGGACCCACGAAGATCACTAATATATTTAATATATGGGACCACACACCCTACTAACACAACTACCTATTACACATTAAATAATAATACTCATTAATCCACGCGCAAAACATAAATGTATATATTATGAGCGGACGGAGGGAGTATAATAGATATATACTATAACACGTCTTACAAGCTGTCTCATGTAATTAATGTCTCATAACAGACTTTGTCAATACGATAATATTTTAATATAAATAAAAATTTTATAAAAATAAGAAATAATAATATTTTAATTAAAAATAAATAGTAAATTATTTTATGAATAATTTATATTATAAATAATAATAATAATATTTTAAAAATAAAATGATAAGATCTTTAATAAAATGTAACAAGTGTGCCCCTTTAATAAAAATGATACTCGAATTAATAAAATAATAGTTGTGCAATAATTATTTTATAATATAAATAAAAAAGTGATAATTTTTTAAAAAACATATAAATGATCTCATGCAAGTGTTGCCCTTATAATTTATACTCCATCCGTTTCATATTAACCTTCACATTTACATTTCAACGTGTTTAAGCAATGTTGATTTTTTGACAAACTTTATTAACTTTAAATGGTGTTTTAGAATTTTTAGATAATAAATAAAGTATAAAATAATATTATAAATTAAAAATGAGTGACAAATTTAAAATTAAAATAAATTTTTAGATTATTTGATAAGTTTTTGTTTTCTTTTTTGGGTATGAAGGTTATTGTGAAAAAAAAAAATAGGCTACCATTGGACAGGAGGAGTATATAGCAAAATGTAAATTTGTACTTACTTGGCAGACCTATATGACCCCAAACAATCTCATCCATCCATTAAATTAAATTTGATTTAACTTTATTCATTTGTCTCCAATTCATTTTCATACTTTAACTTTCACGGATATTAAAATAGTTTTTTTTTTAAAACTTATTTTTAGGGTAGTTTGATATTTTTGAGTTATAAATAAATTGTAAAATACTTATATGTGTAAGATGTTGATGACAAATTTAAAATTAAATTATATTATAAAATTATTGGATTTGTTGTTATTTACTTTTATGAGGGTATGACGATAAGTTGAGGACGGACGAAAATAGAAAGTGTGAAGTTGAGTTAAGGTCAACGGGAGCAATTTATTAGATACTTGACTTACATATTTCACTTGAGAGTGTTCACATATCTCCATGAAAATATATCTTAATTCTCTTTCATCCTTAATGAGTGTAAAAATTTACATACTTTAGGGTCTGATTTAACACCGTTTTGTGAAATTTATGTTCGTATTTGAGCATCATATATTTACATTTCGTATATTTGAGTAAAAGATACATGCGAGGTGTTATTTCGTATTTTTTGGTGGAAAACAAGGGTAAAAAGAGTAAAATTGGAAGTTGAGATCGAAACAAGGAAGAAGTGATGCCGGCATGACTCGCGCCGGTCAAAGTGATCAGGTCATGACACCCAGACGGCGAACTCGTGCCCGCACACACCGTGCAGGAACGATTGTAGAGCTCTGTCGAGGAATGCTGACGCGTCCACCCATCTATGCCGAGAGCTCCCGAGACCATCTTGCACCCGCGCTGTCGAGAACACCAAAAGACTCTGCAAGCTCGTAGCTAGTACGACTCATGCTAATTCTCTATCCGGCCCAAATTTTGTATTTTCGGGGCTCATTAATGTTTCGATGTGAAAAAGCCTATTTTTGAGACGGTGTCCAAGTTCTATCAGTCCTGAACTATAAAAGAGACATTTGACAAATTTTAAATGTAACTCTTCATTCCCATCACCTGCCAAAATTCCAAAATCATGATCCATAACTCATCCACCCATCCCGCACTTAGAGAGTTCAGCAATGTTTGTTTACTAGAGAAGGAGAACGGAGAAGATTCAAAACCACAGAAGAGAGAACAAAGAATATGATAAGAACAGAAAAATAAGAAAAAGAAAATCAAACTGTAACATTGTTTCCAATTAAACGGAAAACTCCGTTTGCCCAAAAGCCTCTAGGCTCCTTAATATAATAATTTGATAAAAATCCATAAACCCTAATACACACCTTAAATAATATTATTCACTAATACCAAAAAGGAAAGAAATCAAAACCCTAAAGACCTAAATTAAAATATAATAAATAAGCTCAACCCACGAACAATGGGCTCAAGCCCTAAACATAAAAATAATTAAAATAACTAAAATCAGCCCACAGATAGTGGACCTAAGCCCGCTCCTGTCAACAATGAACCTTGGACAGTCATAGTGGACCTAATTCCATCCTCCTTTGAAACAACCTTGTCCTCAAGGTTGCAGTAAGGTAACTGCCCTAGAGTAAACATGAGTCCCCCTTCACTCCTCAAAAACCTCTTCATGTGTTCATCCATTAACTCTTTCCCCGTCACCTCGCAATACTTGTACTGTTTGAGGTCCAATTCCTCCTCTTCCTCAGCCAACAACACTCTCAATTGTTTGAATGGACAGTCATGCCCAGGTGTAAAGGGTATCTTATACCTAAAGTACAACCCTTTTGCTCTCAAGTCCTCTAAGACTCTCGGTGGAAGCCGAATAAATTTGGAACCGGTAGTAGACTGCCTGGACAGCCCTAAGTTTGTCTTGGACAACCATGAATTCGTCCCCAGGGGGTGCGTAGCTGGTTTAGAGAAATTACTGCTCCCTGCTGCCATATTACTTACCGCAAACAGCGTTGAAAAACTACCTGAACACATCCCGAATCGTTGAAAATTTAACTCCCTTGCCCTCAATTTTGAAAAGATAGATTAAGCCTCCATATCCCTAGCTAATTTTATTGCCGTCTCCAAATCATTTTGGCAAAGTAGCTATAATGAACCCCGAATCAGACCCTTCAACCATTAATGAAATAACCCAAATAGTGTGCCTTAGACAATCCTGGAACCTGGCCTGCCAATTGGACAAAACTTGAGATGTAATCTTCCACTATTCTGGATTTCTCAACTTCGGATAGACATTAAAACCTACTCTTCTTAAATCGTGTGTCGAAATACGCCACAGCGCCTGCGTGAACTCTTCCAACGACATTACATGCTTCCTCACCTTCATCCATTCCAACTAGTGTAAGGCAAACTCGTCCATGGCAACCCCAGCCGCTGCCACATTTATTTCCAGCGGGGCATCGTTCAATTCAAATTACTTCTTAGCCCTCACTATCCAACCGATTAGATCTTTCCCCTCGAATGATGGTAGAAGCGCCAAGGCAGTACCCCTACGTGTTGGATCGTCAATGGGCGGCATCATCATAGATGTGACGGAAGTCGCTGCCTCCCTACGGGTGTGCTCCCGCTCCCCGCCGATTGAGAATTGCCTTTGAAAACACAGCTAAGGATGTCGCAATCTCAGTCAATTGCGCACCATGCGACTCTAATATCTCTTTCTGCGTCTCCAATTTATTTTTCGTTACAGCCTGATCTGCCTCCAGTTTATCCAATCTCTCTCTACTAGAATGTGTTGTCGCCATCTCGACGGGAACGAAATTCGACAGGTCAGACCAATTGAAAAGAATAAAAAAATAAGATAAAGAAAATCAAACGGTAACACCGTTTGCCCAATCAAACGAAAAACTCTGTTTGCCCAAAAGCCTCAAGGCTCCTTAATCCAATAATAATTTGATAAAAAATCTATAAACAATAATACATACCTTAAATACTACTACTCACTAATGTCAAAAAGGAAAGAAACCAAAACCCTAAGGACCTAAACAAAAACATAATAAATAAGCCCAACCCACGAACAATAAACTCAAGCCCTAAATATAAAGATAATTAAAAATAATTAAGATCAGCCCACGGATAGTGGACCTAAGTCCACTCTCGTCAACGGTGAACCCTAATTTTGCTTCCTATTAGAATCACACCATGTCTAAGATTTTTCTTTTTCAAACTTTCTTATTTCTGAATTATAGACATATGAGTAAGTTTTCATCTTTAGACATGAGTGTTGCTTGTAACACTATGGATATTACTAGTATGGATAGTTCTATGAGTTTTGAAGGTTTGAATCATGTTGGATTGATGATCTAAACTAGGTTATGAATTTTGGCATAATACTTATTCACTTATTGATGATTCGATTTTGTAGACTTATATATCTTTCATCTTTTGTTGATTTGTCCTATGAATGTTTATGATTGTTGATTGAGTTAAACAGAGGACCATATTTGTCAATCTGTTATGAGCAGAGGAAATTTAATCATAGAACTTTCATTCATAATAATAATTGATATTGGACATCTGATTCGTCTATGATTTATCGGTTTATATGATTAGGTTTCTTAGAAGATTAGATGGGTAATTTAAATTTTGTTCTTAAGTACCTATAAAGGGAGTGCATGTGTTAAGATATAAGTATCTATTTTGGAAAAATATAAACATCTTGAGTACCTAGAAAGAGAGTGAGAATTATTCTTCTGCATCTGAGGTTTTGTACTAGATTTACATGTCAAGTGATATTAATCCCACTTGCTACTAGGGATGTAAGCGAATCAAACCGTTTGAAAATTATTCGAGTCTCAGTTCGATAAAGTGTTATTTCGAGCTCGTTCGTTAAACTTAACGAATCAAACCAAGTTTGAATTTTGAGTTCGAATAGTCTATCAAACCAAACTCAAGTCTAAGGGTGTTTGGCTTGAAAGCTCACTAACATATTCATTAATGTGCTCGTTAATTGCTCCCAAACGCGCTCGTAAATTTTATAATTATTTTTTAGTATTATATATTATTATTTATTTATTTATATTCAATAATTAAATATTTTATATTAAACCACACAAATATGATAATAATTTAAGTGATTATTTAAATATTTAAATATTTTTTTAACGTTTATTATTATATTTTGTTAGTTTGTTTATTTAATATTATGAATAATATTAGATGTTTATAAACGAAACGTTCTTTTAATATGTACGAACAAAAATATTTAAATGTTCATGAAAAAACATTCATAAACAAGTTACTTTATGTGTTCGTGAACACGTTCAAGAGCCTTAACAAACAGTTTGAGTTCGAGCTCGGGTTCGAGTTTGATAATTCCTTAACAAACAATATTAAAATCTAATAGTGTTCGATGTGACTCGACTCGATTACATCCCTCCTTGCTACTTAGCATATATAGGAAAAAGTTTTGGTAAATACTATTTGTGGAATAATTTTGCAAAATTAAAAAAATCAATTAAATTTTTATTATTTGACTTTTAAGGTTAAAAGGAGAATTTTAAGATTGAGTTTTGTAGTTAGTCATAATATATAATTCACATTGTACCTTAAAGTAATATCATTATGAAATGTATCTAACATTAATAATTATTATGGATTGTATATATGTGAGGGGAGGGGAAAAATACAGAAAACTTGGTATACCGAGCTTGTCATATAAAAAAATACTGAATTTTAGGTATATCGAAATTTTCAATACGGTAAAGTTGTCGTACTGAAAATTTCGGTATGGTATCCATAATATGTTTTAAAATTTTTGGTATTTTGGTATTCGTTATCGGTATAGCATACCGTAAATACAAAAATATATATTTTTTAAAATTTTAATTATATATAGTAGTATCATAATTAGTAAATTTCTTATTATTAAAAAATTTATATAACAACTTTAAAACAAATGACCTATATATTGAGTTTAAAATTTTAGTTAAACAATTTTAACTTATAATGGAATATAAATTTTATTATAAAATTATATGTGTAATTATGCATCAAATTTATTCATATTTTTTTATTAAATGTAAAAATAAAGTTTAATACTTATAAATAAAAATATATTACACTTAATATTAAAATATATAAAAATAAATAATAATTTTATATAAATATTTTTTTAATAAATTAGTAGTTGATATAAATATCATCTAAATAATTATAATGTTCATTGATTGTAATATAAAATATGATAGAATATTTTATTTTAATTTAATTTATTATTTTAATCAAAATTAATTTTTTTTCGGTATGACTCAGTATATTGATTTGTTTTTCAGTATTTTGATTTTTGGATATGAAACGGTGTGTCAAATTTTCAGTATAAATCGGTATTTATAAAAAATTGGTGTGGATAAATATCGGAATGGTATCAGTATAGGATTAAAATTCATCAAAATTTCGGTATGTCGAAGATCGGTATACCGAAAATTCAGTATCGGTATGAAAAAATTCATACTGAATTTTTCGATACGATATCGGTATTTTTGTAAATCGATTTTACCCACCCCTATGTGAGTTCTTACTATCTACAATTTTTAATTGATATTCATAATTTTAATTATTAAGTAGTGCCTTTTATGATTAAATTATAAAATTTAAAGGCTAGACACAACTTATTATGAAAGGGTTGTTTCATTTAATGGTTTGAGAGGTTAAAAAATGAGAATGAATAAAATTTGGAATTTGGTACATGCGGGAATGAGGAATTTGAATGAAATCTCAATATGGTGGAAGATATAATTCCTCCAATTACTGAGTGGATAAAAATTGTATGAATTTTTTCACTATCTTCAATTTATCATACACCCTCTAAGAGCATCTACATTGGTTGCTTTTTTTTTAGTTTAAACTCAAAATTTGATGAACTAACTAATGTGGGAGTGAGTTTAAACTATCACCTCATTCTCTCGTCTCCTACTAGTTCATTGTATTGAACTCAGTTTATTATCAAACATGAGAGAAATAGGCAACACTTTTTAGGAGAGAGTGTGCAACACATCCACTTTTGATTGGATGTGCCATTAGAGAGTGTGAGACACATCTTAAAAATGTAGATGGATATTAAAATATATGGGTTCCACTACTTTTTAAATAATATTTGATGTTTTAAATTGAATAGTGAGATTAAATTGAAAAATGAATGTGAGTGTTAGTTGAGTTTAATAAAAAAGTGTGTAGATGAGGTGGAAGGAATAAATTGGGTTTAAACCCAAACCATTGCAGATGCTCTAAGAGCATAACATTGGTTTGAAAGTTTTGAGTTTAAACCAACAAATATTCTACCTTCACCAATGTGACTTGTTGAGTTTAAACTCCTGCCCCCAATCAGTTTAATGGAATAAACTGAGTTCATTTGCTTTACTTTACTTTAAAAATATAAATTTAATTTTATTTAAGTAGTAAGTAAATAATATTTTTTAATAATCAGTTTAAATTAATAAACGAATGTAAAGGGCAGTTGAGTTTTATTGGAAGATGGGAAATGTTAGATTGAGGAGAGAGGGAGAGTTTAAACTGTCTCTCCAATGTGAATGCTCTAAATGTAAAGGTATATTACCGCACTTATACATCATGCAATTTCTTTAAGAAAACAACATGATCTATATTCAAAGTGTTTTGACTATAATGATAAAAGTGAAATGTTGAATTTAATTTGTCATAAATGTTTGGTGGCTAACTGAAATTACGAAGCTACTTTAAAAGATTTTAAATTTCAAAGTTACCTAGCTCCCACACACATTTGCACACAACTTAATTGGGTAGTAAAATTCAAAATGTGACTAATAGATTAAAGCTTTCCATTTCAGAGAAAGATTTTATTATTGAGTGGATACCCTCTCTAGTGAAGCTATTGATTTGTGAACATGTTTATGTGTTTTGGAAGGCTTAACATCATTGGAAGCTTCAACTATGGATGATACCATCTCTATGTTTAATTTATTGAAGTTCCCTAACGATCAATTTCTTGCTGACATCTAAAAAGTCTTAAAACCTGGTGGGACTATCCTTCTACATTTGGCTTCTCAGTCTGCATAAGATCAATTGGTAATTTACTAGTTGGTGTTGTTTCTTAAATCTTACTTGGAGTATTTTATTTTTATTAAATTTTCTTTTATATCAAGCCAGCAAAATAAATGTAATCGATTTCTGTTGCAAACCATATGTTATCTTTAATGCAAGTTGACACTAGCTAAATTCTGGATATGCAAAGTATGCCTTATGGGGTGTGTCACTCCCTTCTTTTAGGGTGTTATTTTATGTATTTTTTTTTTGTTATTTTGTGACATATTCTTTTAAATATAAGACTTCCAATCTATCAGTGAGTGACTGTTTGAAGGTATATTCTAGAAGCAGAGCTGCTAAAGAGTATCAAATTGAGATTTGAAGTTTAACTTGTTGCTCTTCTTATTCTTTAATATGCTTAAGTTGCTTCTTAATTTAGTTCTTGTGAAAATAATGTTCTTATTTTAATCTTTTATCTATGCTTATAAAGAAAGAAGGAGTGTAGTTATTTTAATATTTTGATTTCAAGTCAATTTATTTATTTTTAGATATTTAGCTCCCTATTTCTGCCATATTAATAATTAGAGTTAGGGTTCTGCTTATGGGCCTTGAGCCTATTTAAACTCATATGGTACTCTAGGGTTTGATTATCAAGAAGAAATTATCTATAGCAACCTTATTGGTTTGTGGCAAAGCTTTTCTCTATGTCGGAATTCGTTTCTATGGCTCATTCTTTGTTGTGGTCCTCTTTGAGGTATTATTTTCATGTAGTTTAATTATTTTCTTTATCCTATGTGGATGCTTCTCTATAATAGATATTAAATTTCTCTTATTTTGTAAGTGAAAGATCACGGTTGAGAAGATGCTAGAACATGGATGTTAGAAGTGCTAAAGTGAGGGGAGAAGTTAATATCCGAATTCAAATATAAATAAGATAAATAAATTATAATAATAATATTTGATGATACTTATAATTCATGATATTGGTAACAGTAAATAAAATGAAATAACAAAAAATGATGATTATTATTATTATTTTTTGTTATCACAATTGACAATCATGACTTTGACGGACAAAAGAGCTAATACAACACAGATTAGTATGGTCGGAGGGATGCACATTAAGATTGCGCACATTGTCCCTCCAAGTATCTTGTAAGGTCGAGGGGCATCTAGTGATACAATTTGTGATGCACAAAAGCTATGAATTCCAATATCATTCCAAAGCGATACAATAAATTCTTCTTTGGCACTCTCTCTTGAAAGCTCAACCCCTGAAGTTGAAAATAAGATGCCGACTAGAGTTCCATATCAAGATCTCATGGAAAAGAACTCGGGAAGCATTCCTCTTTCAGCCATACCAAGAAGTAGAAATGAATCACTACCTATTTCAGCAATGAACATCCCCATGTTTGACATAACTGCAGATAATCCACCATCTCAACCACATCCCACCTTGAATTGCTGCTAAATTTGAGAGGTTATCGTCAGTTTAGAAGTCACAATTCAAGGGAACAACTCCGAGACTGCTAGTAGAGATAAGAAATATGAAAGCACAATGAGAATTACTGCATAAAACATAGCTTTTGGCAAAGATTTCTTTGGGGTTTTTACTTCTCCTTCTAGAGTGCTTATAAAATCCCAATAATTCAAATTCTAAAACAGAGTGTTGATATACAAATTCTAATCCAAAAATTGTGAAAACTGCTACATGTTTTCTACACACTCCAATTAACCCCCTAAGTATAAAGGATATCAATTGTAGCTAGTAAGCGACCGAGCTAAATTATCGAATACTTGAGACAAATAATTATTAATTTTAATGTCACTAGAATTATCAAGACTCGTAACCAACTTCAGTTTGTGAATTAATTAATCTACTAAGTAATAGAAAATTAAATAACAAAATTAAATAAAATCAACGAAGAAAAATATGAAACTGTTTAAAGAATAGAGATGACAGCTCTAGGAAAATCTGACTTAAACCAATTATTCTGGCTTTCTAGACATATGATTACGATTCCTGCAGACGATATGGAAGCACTACATATATATATATATATATATATATATATATATATATATATATATATATATATATATATGTAAACCCACTTGATAGATCCAAATAAATTAACATATAAATCTGGTTTAGAACAAAAGATGCTTAAAACATAATTCCACCACTCTCTCTAGGTACAAACAATGCAGATATTTTCCCTTTAATAAGTATTTATATTCTAACATGCATCCATTTATAGGAACTATAGAATTACCTCTATAAATACTGCTTGACAATCTAGTTGCATAGTACAAAAAAAGAAATCAAACATCCAACTCTATCAGTTCTAATGAATCAAAAATGCATGAGTTATTCCTCTCAAATCAAAACAGATCACTAATAAATTCCAGAACGCACACAATCTTGCTTGACAATCTAGTTGCATAGCACAAAAAGATAAATAATTAAACATCCAACTCTATTAGTTCTAATGAATCAAATATGTATGAGTTATTCTCCTCAAATCAAAACTGATCACCAATAAATTCCTGAATGCCACAAGCGACCAAATAAATCATACATCGATTAATAACATGAAATATCAGAAGACGTCATGAACACAGAATATAAAAGTCTGAAATCCAAATCAATAAAGAAGGATCTCAAGGTATTAGAGTCGTGGTCTAACAAAGATTCAGAGTTCGAACCTCATCGCCACCCATTTATAAAAAAATTACACATGCAAGACTTGAGGAAAATTAACTATATCTATATGTGAGGGGACGTGTTAGAGTGAACTGATTATGTAAAAATTGGTACTCCTCTCTATAAACTTAAGCTTTTAGATGATGTGGACATTTAAAATACAAGACAATAATATATCTTTTGCAACATGACACTACCTTCACAATATAAATTTAAAATACTGTCAACAGGAGCACTAAACTTCATACTCTATCGGCTCGTTTGATACGTAGTATAAGATAAAGTGGTATTATGGAGGTAAGTATTATGTATATTATATAAGTGGGTAATATGAAAAAGTGAATTTGTATGGTAGAATATATAAGGGTCAATTACTCATAGGTACAATTTATAAACCATAATTACTAATAGATGCATTTGATTAAATATATTATTAATTAATACATTAATAATAGTAAAATATCCTTCTTGCCCTTATTTTATTTATGTTCAAAAATAATTTAAGAGGATAGATATTTAATGTAATACTCCCTCCTTTCGCCCCAAAGGTGGACATTTACTTTTTGCATGTGGATTAAGGAGATTATTATTTAATATGTAACAGGTAGTTGTATTAGTGGTGTGTATGAGTCCCATAAATTTATTGTATTAGTGATGTGTGTGGGTCCCATGTGTTTAAAAAAGGAAATGTGGACCTTTGGTGCGGACGACCAAAATGGCAAAATGTCCACCTTTCGGGCGGACGGAGGGAGTACTAAAGAGAAAATCATCCCACGATTATCTTCTTTAAAGTAGGTGGAAGTTTACGTTGATTGAAAGCCCAATAATACTCCCTTATCCATACTTGTGTTCAGAAATTCATATACGTGGTGTTCAAAATATTTATGATCAGAGTTTAATAATCAAACTTGTGTTCAGAAAGTCAAATACGTGGTGTTCAAAGTATTTATGTTCAGAGTTTAATAATCAATTTGTGTTCAGAAATTTATGTATACATGTCTTCAAGATATTTGTGTTCAAATTTTAATAGTTAATTATTTATGTTCAGAGTTTAATAATCAATTTGTGTTCAGAAATTTATGTATACGTGTCTTCAAAATATTTGTGTTCTGAGTTTAATAATCAATTTTTCAAGAACTCACACTGTTTAAAAAGAATTTAATTCACTTGTGTTCAGAAATTTATATACTTTGACTTGCGTTCAGAAATTTATATATGTGATGTTCAAAATTTAATAATCAATTTCTCTCACTCATACCGTTCATATGTGAGTAAGGCCTTCACATTTGTTCAGAAATCTATATACACTGGATATTTGTATTAAGGACAAAATAATTATACAGAAGAACAAAATTGTATTTGGACTTTTCACTCCACATTAATGAAGACATGAGAACCATTAATTAGTCAAACGTACTACTAATATAACCAAAAAAAATATTGTTGAGATTCAATTTTACAAACAACCCGAGAGAGAGAGGCCAATATGTGCTCCTGCATCAGAAAATGATGATGACGATGGTAGGTAGGCAGAGAGGGAAGCAGGGAGTGGTTCTGGTGTAGATTAAAAGGAAATCACAAAATGGATCACGTTATATGATTTGAGATTATATTTCATTATCATATAGGGATATTTTAGGTATCTCACACTAATATATGGATATTTTAGGTATCTCACACTAATAAATTATATGTATTAATAATATTTTTATCCTAATGTATCTACTAGTAATATTACTATATATATTTTATATTAAATAATAATAAATTCAATATTAAAGACTGAGATTAATATTATGAAGGTGTTTGGTAGGTAGTAGTAATAATTAGTATAAAGTATAAAATTATGTTTGTGCCCTCACTAAATTTGTGGATTATTATACTTTTTTTATATATAGGCAAAGATGATTAGTAATATATATATATATATTATAATACCCTTTTTTAATTTAATTAGGTATATAATAAAATTATTTTAATGCTTATCTTTTCTATATTCCATTATATAAATTTCTATCTATTTTCTTAAATAATTTTTAGTTAATTTTTTATTTAAAAATTGATATTTAAAAAAAAATCTTGTTATTAATTAAATTTAATAAAATAAAATGATCAATTTTTTCAAATTAATCGTTTGAGTGTAGGCCTCGTGCGTATTCGTGTGGGAGTGAAAGAAAAGAAAGGATTGTACTGTTGAACACTTTTATTTTCATATGGGTTTGAAAGAGCGGGCAGTGTTCTATTGAATTATGGGAATTGAAATGTGGGTCAGTTTGGTAATTTTATTCAATTATCTTGATTCACTGTGCAACTCTTAATATTAATACCTCAACGACCGCTGTATTGATTTTGTAAAGAGGTACAATATTTATGAACGGGTTTGAGTTTTTATATTGGGCCCCTTATAAAATATTAAACATCTTGACTCTCCGTATTAAATACTACCAAACGAGCCCTATACATGATAATAATATACCCTTTACTCATCAACAATATACCCTTTTGAAACTCCATACACTTTACATGACCATAAAATACCACTTACACAACAACAATATACCCTTTACTCATCAACAATTTATCTTTTGCAGCAAACAATTATACTGATTAAACTCATATACAAGTTATTAAAGTATAAATGAAGGACAAAAAAAGTACAATATTTTTTTCACATACAAAACAAAAACTCTCATTGTACTAATTCAACAAGTTATATATTGATCATATATCATAACAAAAACTAATCATTTAATTGAATACCAAGTTATACCTCCAACTTGATTATAACTACCTCTATATACTAATCAATACAATTGTATCCAAAAACTGTAGTAGCCAACAAACACCATCAAATATACCTTTTCCCTTGTTTAACTTTGTTCAATTATTTTCATTTCTCCTTAGCAACCATTTTCTTCTCTTTCGCAGTCTTTAGCGCTTTATTCTTTTTCTCCTCATATTTTCCCTTTAAAACCCGAGGCTCTCCTTGTAGAATTTGCATGCAAATTTAGTAACTCGAGCTCTCATCTCATTTTGATTTGACAGTATAACTGTTGCACAAATCTTAGCCCTTAGTATAAACCGAATCTCAGGCTTCAAGGAACACAAAAGTCATAATAAGTAATTGTATTTATAAACAATTTAAATTTTGCATATAAATATACCAGCAAAATCAATAGTCAAATAAATTACCATGTTCAAATCAGGGGATGTATACATCACTCCATTGAAGTATTTTAGATGGTGCATCAAAATCATCACATAGTCACTAGTGCGTTTCAAGATTTGCCATTCAAAGTGATAGAGTAAAGAAGATGAAATTATATAAATTGAAGGATTTAAGAACAATAGGAACATAAAGTTCGATTTCCCCCGGGATTGCTCCCGTCAGCCAAGGCTGTCCAAGTACTAAACAAGATAGATTAATCGATATCCTACCCTTCTCCTCTAACCACTTATTTATAGATCTTCTATTAGGGCTAATTTACTTAAGGAAACATATTATTGATGATTGACTATATCAATCCCTTGATTGGCTCTATCAATTAATTCCTTGATTGACTCTATCAATTACTCTCTCGTCGAAAATAGCATTGTCCGCAATGCTAATCATGAGAATCTGCAACATCCAACCAAGTAGCCTCTTTCCCATCAACTATGTCGCTTTCTTCTTCATCCCTCTGCTTTTGTCGTTTGTAGGGTTGGGCTTGTTCCTATTGCTGGAAGTTATAAGAGGCTGATGAGTTTTGGGCAAAGAAGACGGGCTTTCTCCCATCCTATTTGTGACGTGGGGTCTATGTATATCAGGGGGTTCTTTATTAAAATTTGGCCCACCAAATCCCTTCCATCCAAAAAGCACGGAGCGTGAATTCCCTCCAGAGATAGTTTGGATTTCCTGTTCTATCTCCCTAGCCAGATTCATGGTATCAAAGATATCCACGACATCTTTAGATCTGATCCGAACTCGTATCTCGAGTTGCAATCCATTGAGAAAGAGGCTCAAACTTTGGCTTTCCGTAATACGGGGAACCAGGGCCATTCCAGCAGCGAAATCATCAATATATTCATCGATGTTTTTAGTTTTCTTAGTGACTGCAAGGGCTTTGAACGGATTCGCCAAAGGGTTACCTCCGTATCTTCTCATCAGTTCATAAGACAACTGGTTCCAAGTCAACTTTGGGAACTTTTCCGTCAGCCATCGGACCCAATGACGTCGTCTGTGGGAAAAATAGAGTTAAGGCATAAATTATTTCTCGCTGATCTTAGCTTAGTTACTTAATTGTGTTATATTTTAGCTTGGGCCTGCAAGCGTGAGATGTGTTGATTATTAGTTATTACGGGTGTTACATTTTTCATGATCCGTAGAACATATATGCACAGAGAGACTCTAGAGGGTGTACAGTAATTTGCTAATCCCTCCATACAAACCATAGCCAATTTCACTTTTAATTCCTCGCACGTGCCATGGATTCGGAAGTACCGCTCCGCTCGGGTGATCCATGCTACAACATCATAGCCATCAAAGTTTGGAAACTCAACTCGCTTGGCAGTAAGTTGAAAGTCGTTGTTGGTGACGTTCCACCCTGGAACAACTTCTTGTAGCGAAAGGCGGGTGCTCGTCTCTCCCAATTCGCTGGTTTGAAGATCCTCACCACTTTTCTCAATTCTCTTATTCTTCATGAGTGAGGAAAGCATTTCTTCAATTTTGTCTAGTTTATCAATCTTCTCCAAAATTGCACTAACGACCCTCTCCAAGGAATCAACCCTCTTCTCTATCGTCTCTACTCATACCTCCATTCGGGTGTTTGGCATCTGGCAGGTCGGACCAATTTAATAGAGTAAAGAGGATGAAATTATATAAATTGAAGGATTTAAGAACAATAGGAACGTAAAGTACGACTCCCCCCGGGATTGCTCCCGTCAGCCAAGGCTGCCCAAGTACTAAACAAGATAGATTAATCGATATCCTACTCTTTCCCTCGAACCACTTATTTATAGATCTTCTATTAGGGCTAATTTATTTAAGGAAACATATTATTGATGATTGACTCTATCAATCCCTTGATTGGCTCTATCAATCAATTCCTTGATTGACTCTATCAAAATGTCACATTTTCAAATTCAAAGTAAAAAATTCAGATGCTTTGGGATGTTTACTTTTCTCCATAAATTTCTTTAACAAATCAACTTACATAAAATTTTATTGTGGACATATAATCATTTTATATCCTAAAAAATAAAAAAGTAGATATAGGCACCCTACGCCTAAAAGGAATTACAAGCCTCAAATGGATTCGAAAGACAATTAAATGCAAGCAGAACTTCTCCAAAACTTTATGATATATAAACATTCTTTCAAAACTAAAAATTTGGTAATCCAAATGAATGCAACATAAAACAATTTTTATAGTTTAATTTGGCCTTTTAAATGGAACATTTTGTTATTCAAACTCAAATGCCCCTTCCAAATTTTAATAAGTTGAATGATCCAAAACAACTAAATTATCAATGTGTTCGTAACTCGGTTGCAATATGAAGAACTTATTATTCATGGAAGAGAAAGTCAAAAGATATTTTATATAAAAAGGTGTTGATAGTACCTTCTAGTGACCACTTAGGTTCAGTTGGTTATTCACCAATTTATGGATCACCACCAGCCACTTATTAGTTTTTCTATTTCTCTAGAAGACAGAATTTTAAACCAATACAAGAAATAATCAGGATCATGGAAGTAATCTAATGAAAATTTGTGTTACAATTAGGAATACATTTGAGGAAAGCTTAGAAAGAGTACCACATTTTTATGAAGAGTCAAAGTGCGTACGTGAATGAGGTGCGATAGCAGGTGAAGCAAAAGATTGAGATGACGGAGAGGAGCAGTCGAAGAGCACAAACAAGAGTAAAGAGGAAATTTAGAGAAGGAGAGAGAGAGAGAGAGACAGAGAAAGAGACGTCTGAAATTAGAGAAAGTGTGTAGATGGGTTTAGCTGAGAATGTAAATTAAGGTTTTTTCTTAAATATTTCGGGTGGGTTATAATGTGAGTAAGGTAAGTTTGGGTGCACAAATCTAAGTCCGTGCACTCAGGCGCACTAAAGCTTTTGCCTTTATGAAACAGTATGTTACATCATTACCACTTTTCATCAATTGGATATATCTTTTCATTAAAATATTTATTACTACTTATCCATCCCAAAATATTATTCCTTGAGAAGACGAGTCTTTGCCATATTTTTAAGGGGTAGTCTTGGGTGAAACCATCTCACAATGAGAACATTTTACACTTTTTAATTAGTTATAATTTCTTATTAAAAATATTGTCACTTTTTTTTTAAAATAAATATTACTCTCTCCGTCCAAAGAATACTTGCACCACCCATAAATGGAAAAAATATACGAGATTTAAAACCTTAAAAGTTCACAATACTACTAAAATGTCGCTTCTTTAATTGACACTTAAACAAAAAATTCTACAATTAATTAAATTGACTTTTGATTAAATTTAATAAAGGAACCAATTAAACAAAGCCTGTAACTCTGGATCATCTTCATCCCTAAAACTTCTCTTCTCATTTTATCTACTCTGATGAACCCTAATTCTTACTTTCTTTTGCAATCAAACTTCTCCATCCCAAACATTAATGTGCTTGTTTTTGTAGTCTGAAGGAAATAATCATCAACAACTCTTCCAATAACTTTCTCAATCCTCTATTTTCCAACATGAACTTTAAACTTGACAAGAAGCCCTCTAATTCCCATCTAGTGATGGCATCTGGCTTGGTTATGAATTTTGATCTTGATAGTTTCGTCCGTGAAACCCTATGGACGGTTATGTTGATTATAATGGAATTTTGTTTTTGACCTAGTTCTATTTCAAAATCTTGCATCAGATCTACTCAAATCGAAAGCTATTGGCTTCGATATGGTCGAGTCAGAAGGTTCTTTCTTTGATCAAGTTTATGCAGTGCATTGCTAGCTAGATTTGAAGGATCCTCTGTTTATGGACACTGATTTCCTCAACTTTGAGAAAAATGTAGAGTCGTATGAAGATGTGGCACCATATTACGGTCATATGCCTAAAAAGTATAAAAAAACCTGCTTCGATTGCTGGTCAGGTTCGACGGATCCTCTATTCCTGGACACCGATTCCCTCAACTTTGAAAAGTTTGTAGAGTCGCCCGTAGATGAATCACCATATTACGACCCTCTACCTAAAAAGCATAAAAAATGCTGACTCCGATTGCTGGCCAGATTCGACGGATTCTCTGTTCATGGACACCGATTTCCTTAACTTTGAAAAGGTTGAGTTGCCCGGAGATGAAACACCATATTATGGCTCCACCTTAAAAGAATGTTGACTCCAACCACAGTGACTTAGATACTCAAGATATGAACTTCTTTGCATATTACTTCCACCTTGGAGGTAACTCGCTTGTGATCCTATGTCTTATATAAACTGAAACTATGGTTATTTTGGAATGTTTATGAACTGCAAGCTGTGAATGTTGGCTATATTTTGGAACAAATATGAACTACAATCTATGAATTTTTGAACTATCATATCTATGAATGTTTACTTCCAGCTTTGTATATTTTGGAATGTTGGCTATATGGGCTGGGAATTGTTAACTTTTTGATATGATGTCTTAATAATTTGAGTAGATTTATTTTTATAGTCTGGAAACAAACATTGACTGAATAATTATTGAGATAAATTCCTCAAATTGAAACTCCAACTCTGGATTGAAATCAATAAATGATTTCCACATTGTGAAATATATAGATGTTCTCAAAGTGAAAATATTTACAAAAAAAAAATTCACTTTCAACTACAGATGAAAACAAGGTAATACGATTGTATCATATTGATGATACTATTATAATCCATTGCTTCTATTTAAAATGATACTCCACGTTAGAGAATTTTCATTGAAAATACGGAGTAAGACAATACATTTAATGATATGAATGTTTACGGCCTAAACACTTCCATGAGTACAAAATATTGATGGTTTAGGCTTTAAATATTCCAAAACATAACTCAAAAGGTTGCCAAACACTAATAGTAATTTCAATATCCTAGATCTCTCATTAGACTTCCTATATCATATTGCAAGTCACCAAATTCTGAGTTGTACATTCACTTCAAGATTTTCTAGTAGTTTGTTTTCCCTAATAAGTCTGTCCTTTCCCATGTATGGTTGTGTGTAAGAGTTATGCCCCTTAACTTTCATGATTTTTACCAAACACTGCTGTAAACTTAGAAAACCTTGTTTAATGTGATAGCTGAGTAATTTTCAAAAGCAACACATTTTTTACTAAGTCATCAACTGTATAGCTTGATGTCTCAACTTGTAAGGATTGTATTGATCTGAAAAACCCTAAGTCATTGATGTTTGTGTCGGGTGAATTGGGTGGCTGACACAATTATGTTAAAACCATATGAACTTGTAGCCTCTATAAAATCTGAATCACTGTCATTAATGTGAGTTTTAACATTATATTGTTGAATAAATATGCTCCTACTTGCATTTTGTGGCCACTTTGATTTGATAGCTGGAATTATCTATATATTATACAATTAAACATGCTTATTGGTAATGTATGTGCAAAATACATGTATACTTATGCATAAGAGATCACTGACGATTTAACTACATCATGATTGATTTGTATGTTTAAACATGCTTATGCATGACTATGTATATGCTTAATCATTTCCATGTTCATTCATTTGCATACTTAATCATGACTATAATTGCATAACATATAACCTTCTGTTACGATCGCTTATCTTTGCAGGTGATAACACTTGCCATGGTGACTATCTTAACCGATGGCAAGTTCTGAATCAAGCACGACATGTTGCTTTTCTTCTTTCGATTTTGTCTCCAATGCAGATTTTGGTTGCTTTTAAGGTTTACTACATTCCATGCTTTGGTGTGGATGTTTGTTGATTGAAAGAATTGGCCTTGTGATCTTGCTGCTTTTGTATGTTTAGGCCATTTTTGGCTTGTGCCCAAGGTTCTGGCTCCTACTTCTATTCATGTTCGTATTGGCGTTCGGATATTTTGGTTAACGTGAATCATTAGGGTTCCATGCGATTTTAAAGCAACGAAAGCAAGAAATTAGAATTGTATTACCTTTCACCAGGGTTTGTTGAACACGATCAGGTTGATGCAAACGACCTCTCCGATCTTCTGCTATATTCCCAAGCATAGTCTTGACGTCGTGTGGGTGACGATCTTCAAGACCCTCTCAATTTGTAGTCTTCTCTCCCTCACTCACGATTTAGGCATGTAGATTAGGGTTACAGGACTTCTGAGGTGGCTTATATATGGGCTACAACAGGGACCAGGAGAAGAAATTAGAGTTGGGCCTCCCATTGGGATTAAGTTTCCAAGTTTAGCCCAAAACTTATACCTAAAGTATTATTACTACACTGCCACTCTAATCCCAAATTACGTTATGGGCTTCTTCTTATTATGAGCTCGTTAATCTCCCTGTGTTTAAGATATACAATGCATATTGATTATTAAGTTACTGACAACTCCATTAATTAATATCTCATTCGAGAGTAGTACCACTCAACCTTGTTATCATGCCGGAATAAATCCACGTGCAGTGTTTACATGATAATCCTTACGAGCTCCTCAAGGAGACATCATCAGCCTATTTAATAGGACACGGAATCCTTTTACAATCAACAACACACCATAGAGAAACAATATTTTCCAACTCACCAAGTTTATTGATTCAATAAATAAATCTCAATCATTGATGAATCAAAGGAACAAATATTAACTTAGGTGTCGAAATTATTGTATAGGGATTAAGAGCACGAACATCCATAATAATTGAGATCAAGTTCTTCTATATAGTTAGTATAAGTCGAACGATCTCACGCGATCCTGCTCAATACACACAAAGTACACTAATGTGATTTTATAGTCAAGAAAAACTAATACCAAATCACACTACAACCATCCCGATAGATTTTCCCCATCTATCTTGGTTGTGAGCATATGTTTATACTTTATAAGGAGCCGACAATATGATCTTTCGTGCAACGCCGCACACCATATTATCTACAGTATAAAGTAAGTGGACTTTTGCAATAACATATAAATAAATTATAATATGCAAAACATTTGATCATATGATTTTCTTTTCAAATAAATTGTTAAAATATTTTTCATGCAAAAAATTAGACTTTTAGTATACAATCTAATAATCCGTTGATATGGTTGGCTTATCTCATTTGAACATGATGCTATAGCAGCTTAAAGCTGTCTTTTTACTATGGAGGAGATGTGCTACAAACTACTTATTATTTTCCCTTCCTATTTTATTGTGGCTCTCATAATTTGGTTGCATTGGATGTGAGAGAGCCCCTTCAGTTTTTCGGCGTATGGTACGTTTTTGGATTTTTATTGTTAGAGGACATCTGCCTTCATCTCTTAGCTTAGTCTAAATCTATGCATGTTTTTGTAGTTAAAATATTAATGTTAAGCTGCATACTCCATAAGGCCGTCTGTTTGGCCTCTTTAAAGCCGTCTGTTTGGCTTCTGCATTTGAATTTGTCAATCTTTTCAGCTTGCATTCTTTTCTCTCTCCTTTTTCATTTTTCCTTTAATAAAATGCAGCTTATTAGCCTGAAAAATCCTAAGTCATTGATGTTTGTGTTGGGTGAATTGGGTGGCTGACACAATTATGTTAAAAGCATATAAACTTGTAGTTTCTCTAAAATTTGAATCACTATCATTAATATGAGTTTTAGCATTGTCTTGTTGAATAAATATGCTCCTACTTACATTATGTGGCCACTTTTGATAGCTGGAATTATCTATTTATTATACAATTAAGCATGCATATTGGTACTGTATGTGCAAATTGAATGTATACTTATGCATAAGAGATCACTAATGATTTAACTACATCATGATTGATTTGCATGTTTATACATGCTTATGCATGACTATATATATGCTTAATCATGTCCATGTTCATTCATTTTCATGCTTAATCATGACTATAATTACATAACATATAATCTTCTATTTCGATCGCTTATCTTTGCAGGTGATGACACTTGCCATGGTCACTACCGTAGCCGACAGCAAGTTCTGAATCAAACACAACATGCATGTTGCTTTTCCTCTTCTGATTCTGTGTCTAGTACAGATTTTGGTTGCTTTTAAAGTTTACTATTGTTTGATTGTATACTAAAAGTCTAGTTTTTTGTATGAACAATGCTTTGATAATATTTGAAATAAGAATCATGTGATCAAACATTTGGAATTAAGTTATTGTAAAAGTCCATTTACTTTATACTGTAGATAATGTGGTGTGCGGCGTCACACGTAAGATCATATTATCGGCTCCTTATAAAGTATAAACAGATATTCACAACCGAGATAGACTGACTGTTAGAAATGTATGGAACTCTAACGGTTCACGTTAACCAAAAGATCCAAATGACAATAACAACGTTCCATGCTTTGGTGTGGATGTTTGTTGATTGAAATAATTGGCCTTGTGATCTTGCTGCTTTTGTATGTTTAGGCCATTTTTTGGGTTGTACCCAAGGTTTTGGCACTTACTTCTATTCACGTTCGTTGATACGGTTGTCTTATCTTATTTGAACATGATGCTCCAGTAGCTTAAAGCTGCCTTTTTACCATGGAAGAGATGTGTTGCAAACAACTTATTATTTATTCCCTTCCTATTTTATTGTGACACTCATAATTTGGTTGCATTGGATGTGAGAGAGCCCCTTTAGTTTTTTTGGCGTAGGTCCGTTTTTGGATTTTTATTGTTAGAGGCCATCTGCCTTCATCTCTTAGCTTAGTCTAAGTCTATGCATGTTTTTTATAGTTAAATTATTAGTGTTAAGCTGCATACTCCATAAGGCCGTCTGTTTGGCCTCTTTAAAGCTGCATGTTTGGCTTCTACATTTGACTTTGTAAATCTTTTCAGCTTGTACTCTTTTCTCTCCCCCTTTTCATTTTTCCTTTAATAAAATGCAACTTATTAGCGTGAAATGTTTATGTCGGGTGAATTGGATAGCTGACACAATTATGTTAAAACCATATGAACTTGTACTCTCTCTAAAATCTGAGTCACTTTCATTAATGTGAGTTTTAACATTATCTTATTGAATAAATATGCTCCTACTTGCATTCTGTGGCCACTTTGATTTGTGATAGCTGGAATTATCTGTATATTATACAGTTAAGCATACGTATTGGTACTGTATGTGCAAATTACATGTATACTTAAGCATAAGAGATCACTGACGATTTAACTACATAATGATTGATTTTCATGTTTAAACATGCTTGTACTTGACATGTATATGCTTAATCATGTCCATGTTCATTCATTTGTATGCTTAATCATGACTGTAATTGCATAATATATAACCTAAAGCATGAAAACAGAACCTGTTGAATAATGCAATCCTTGATGACTTGCTTTGTGATTGAATCTATTGGTTTGGTCTCTATTGTGCCCTTTAACCTATTTTTTGAATTACTTTTTACTGGTTCCACAAATATGAACGAGAATAACCTAATTTTCCTATAAAAAATGACTTGTCCATCACTTGCAATTAGTGGTCGTGAAGCTGTACATATAAACATTATCGTAAGAATAAAATTCTTACTTTTGTATGCTTTATGTTACTTCTTTTCATGGAAACAAATAATATCTCTCAGAGGCATTACTCATGTAAAACCACTTCTCATTAATGTGCACCACATTGTGCATACTTTCAAACACTAGTGCACTTAAACTGAAATTCAGCCTTTAGAGCTTCTTTTTCTGATTTAACTCAGGATGAATTGCATTAGTGTACGGTATGATGTTCCCCTATTTTATCCATTTACCAACATGACTCTAGCTAACACCTAGATCTTGGGCAAGAATTCTTATGTTTCTTCTCTTCTTGAAAAAGCAACAACTTTCATCTTCTCCGTATCAAGTTATATATTCTTCTTCTTTGATATTCCTATCATCTTACATTTTATTTATACCGAGGTCCCTTGTGCAACTTGGTTACGAGCTTCCTTCCATATATTCTGAACTTTTTTTTCTACAAATATCAAATACTATGACTGCCTCTTTTATCTTCCCATGGTGAACAGAACCATTAACGTTGTTGGCAAGTAGAAATTGTGCCAACTTATTCTTATCATCTAAGGTGAGATTTGGTTGGTATCTAGTCATTTAATTTTCTGATATCTTTAGGTTGATTAGTTTAATGAGAAATTAATGGAGATTAATGAAATCTTCTTTACTTATCATGCTAATACTGGAGAGAAGTTTGAATATATGGGAGCAGATGAGATTCTAAATTTTTGGAGGAAAATCTGAAAATTTTTAGTTTGTTTATTAATTACTTTATTAAGGTTTGGAGGGAAAATGTTAATTATCTTCCATTTATAGTTGTTTATATTCCTATCATTAGTTGTATGAATGTAAAAAATATTTTATATATGAACAGTAATAAGAATGAACATTTTAAGGCTTTTTTTTCTTTACAACCAAGTGTGGATGCCAAAAATTGTGTTAGGTTTATTTGTATATGAACAGGTGTGGAAAAGGTGTTTGTAATTAACATAATGATAAAGTTAATCTTCTACACTTTATTCTATTCAATTATCCAAAATGCCCATTATCTTTCTTAGATCACACTACCAAAAAATTATTTTTCTTAAACTTCTCCGTGTCAGAGAATACATGCATGTATTCTTGGGACGGAGAGAGTATTATTTATACTATAAATTATTCATGAAATAGTTTTCTGCACCAATCTCACTTTTCATCAATGAAGTATCACTTTTATATTAAAATATTATCACTTTTTATTCATTTCACGGAATGATATTCCATGAGACGGTCTCACATAAGTCATTATATTTTATATGAAAGTCATTCTATGAGAAGGTGATGTTTGTTTCGGGTTTAAGTGGAATAAGAAATTTAGATTTAAGATTAAGTTGAATTAGTAAATCCAACATATAGTTTAATTTATGTTTGTTTTGGAAATTTAATACAATAACTTTTAACTTCATGTCAAATCAATGTGTAAAAGAAAGTAAGGAGGTAATGTGTGTAAAAGAGTAGGATGTGATATGTGTAAGAGATAGATGTAATGTAATTTTACTAAACTCCAACTAGAACAAACAATGGATTACATAATCCTAAATTTAGGGGCCGGATTATTCGAATTCTTCAAATTGAATAATAATGAATAGGGAGAATAGTCCATTTATCCATATTTTTAAAGTTAAAATAATTGTCAATCATTAACTAATTTATATAATATCCCTACTCATTTGTCCATTTTTTGACTAAAATACCCCCATCATGTCGGAATGTTATGTTGTAATTCCAACATCGAATCCGACATCCAATGAAATACCCCCCACCCTATCAGAATGCTATGTCGGAATTCCAACACTGAATCTGACATCCGATGATGTCGGAATTGGTGTTGGAATTCCAACATAGGATTCCGACAGGGTTGGGGTATTATGGTCCAAAAATGGTCAATTGGGTATGGATGTTATATAAATTAGTTGATGGTTGGCAATAATTTTTGACATTTCATATTAGGTATTTTTAGCAATTAACTCTAATGAATATCATTAAAGAGATCAATCACAATATATTTGAAAGTTATTTAAGGATGGGGAGTAGTTATTATATCAATGAGAATGATTGAGGAATTTTGATTCCCATTAAATCAAGGGTTAATTGCATATAAAACCACTATCTTATTTCGTATTGCAAATTAATCTTGACTTTTATAAAATAGCAAAAAAGGACTTGACCTTTAAAGTTTGTGCAATCCTGCCCGTTGGATGCGCTCTACAACAATGCTTAAAGTTTGGGGTCTTTTTTTGCAATTTCTAAAAAATGTTAGTATTAATTTGCAATTTTTCAAAGTTTGTAGTTTTTCTTGCAATTAAAGTTCGTGGTGTTTTTTTTTTCTGCAATTAACTCATTAGGATATGTTACTCTAATTTAATTATAGAATATTTGATATTTATCTTAAGGCAATGTCTTGTGTGCACCCGAAGCACAAGGAGCTACTTCCGAGCAATCAAATTCAATTTTATATCCATAAAAATTGAATGTTATATTTTTTAGTAAAAGAACTTATATCTTTTATTTTTCAGAATTTTTTTTTAAATTTTTTAGTCAAATTTTAATATTATTCATATTTCAATAATTTTTTTATTAAAAAATAATACTCTCATTAATTAATGTGTGTACACTTTAGAACAAAATGTAATAACCTTAAACACTCTGTGCACCCGGATGCAAAAGAGACCAATCATTATCTTAAATATGACAAACACTAGGGTTGGCAAGTCTTTTTTTTTCTAAATTCATAGGACCGCATTTTTTAAGTAGAAATGGGTTCAAGTATTTGTAATCGGGTAACCCAAATTTCTGGCGGAATAAGAGCAAGAGGAGCCCCTCCAGGCAACCGTCGGCAGCCTCTGCGTTGCCACACCAAGTAATCTAATTTCACATCCACCGAAAACTCATCTTCCAGCGGCACACCACCGCCTCCTCCCCCGAAAGCGGTGAGTGTAGTTTCGTAAAGTTTAATGGGAACTAATTAGGGTTTTTTTCGGCGTTGACTGTGCCTTTGATGGCGGAAATTGCTTTGATCGTGGATCCATTCGTAATTAACACCAATTCTAACTGGAATTCTACGTCGGACAGCCACGAGCAGCCGAGGAGATTGGTGTCTCCACTAATGCCGAGGCCCATTGTTCGGAACCCGAGAAGAACCTCCCGTAATTGATCAAAATGTAGTTACTCATATTTTTTGGAGCTTCGAATGGATAGGCATTGGGGTCAATTTGAGTCAACTCCAAGGACGATATGAGCGGAGAATCAATGGCGATGCTATAAAAGTAAACATCAACGATGGGTTTGTTGTTGTAGAAGAAGAGATTCGATAGGGCTAATGAGTAAATTCGGTTCATTTATGTAGAATTGGTGGAAAAGGTAGGAGCTTTTTGGTGTGAATAATGGATTCTGGATGTGGATTTTTGCTTCCTTTCCAGGAGAAGTTTGTTAAGTGGAATAGTAAAAAAATAACAAGAGAGAGAATGAATTAAATATTCAGTGTTCACCTTAGTAGTGTTTCTGCTTGTATTTAATTTTTATGAATTAATTATCATATCCTCTTGATTTTTCAAAATGAGGTAATCTTTTGCATTTAAGGGAGAATGGTTGTGTGTGATAAGGGAGAGTTGGAAAGAGTATTTTTGCAGAGAATGGTTCTGTGATAAGATAGAGTTGGAGAGAGAGAATTTTTGAAGAGAATGGTTGTGTGTGATGAGAGAGAGTTGGAGAAAGAGAGTATTTTGCCGAAAATGTGTTGTACTTGTGTGTGATGATGAGAGAGTTAGAGAGAGTCTATTTTGCAGAAATCTATAGTAAGATATAAAGTTTTGCAAGCAAATATGTTTATATATTTATTTTTTATTTTTTTTAATAATTTGGTTATTCTTTATAGAGTTGATATTAGGTGAACTCGGGTGTAAGGGTGCACCCATATGTGTATAATTTTTTATTTTATTTTGTATACATGTTATTCTATTTTGTATACGTATTTCTTAATAATTGTATACTTTTTTCGCACTAAATTTTTCATTAAAAAAATTAGCATCCATATGTGTATATCTTTTTATTAAATAGTGTATACATACTTTTTAATAATTGTATATTCTTTTATACTCAATTTTTCATTAAAAAAACTAACAATTAAATTGTATACATTTTTGTTCATAATTGTATATATTTTTATTTATAATTGCATTCGTTTTTAAAGTGGGTCCACCCTATCTTAGAGTGCACCGGGTGCATAATATAATTAGTCTTCTTTTAATGAATTAAGTTAATTTGAAATTTTGATGGTTCATATCTTTTAGCTTACTCTTTTTTATTATTTGTGTTACATTTTATAGTAAATTAGATTACTATTTAATTTTGTATTCTAATTTTCTAAAATTAAAATTTGAAAAATTTGTTGCAGCTTACTCTATTTCTATTAAAGCAAAGACTTGGGTGAGACCGTCTCACGGATCCTCTTATGTGAGACGGATCACCCATTAACCCATTAAGTTTATTTTAAAGGGCCCTGTTTGGTTGCAATCAAATTAGAAATTTGAGAAATTAATTTATGAAATTAGATTAATTAGGTTTTTTATATTATATTATATTATATTATATATATATATATTTTTTTTTATATTACTTTTTTTTCTTTGAGTTTATATTAGGTGCACCCGGGTGCAAGGGGTGCACCCATATGTGTATAACTTTTTATTCTATTTTGTATACATATTATTTTATTTTGTCTACGTGTTTCTTAATAATTATATATTTTTTTCACATTTAGTTTTTCATTAAAAAACTAGCATACATATGTGCATAACTTTTATTCAATAGAGTATACATGTATTTTAATAATTGTATATTTTTTTACACTCAATTTTTCATTAAAAAAACTAACAATTAAATTGTATACATTTTTTTCATAATTGTATATGTTTTTGTTTATATTTGTATCATTTTTTAAAATGGATGCACCATATCTTAGGGTCGGGTCCACCCGAGTACACAGTATAAATAGCCATTTTCTTTTAATTATATTTTTTATTATTTAAATTTTTATTAATTTAAAATTTATTATTTATTTAATTTATTTTTTTAATTCAAAATTATAAATTTGTGCAATATAATACTCAATTGTTGGAAAGTGATAACTAATTAAAAAATGTATTTCTTGAATAATTTACTGGAATAATAAAAAATAATAAATTTTAATAAAAGTGGTTCATAATCAAAGAAAAGCGATCCGTCTAATTAAATTATTTCACGAATAATTCATTAGAATAAAAAGTGGTAGAAATACACGATAAAGAAAAAATAATATCTGTTTAATTTAAGTATTTTATGAACAATTTGTAAGATAAATAAAAAGTGATACCTAATTAAAATAAAGTGATAATAAAACAGTTGAACAATTTGTGTACAATAAATAAATAATAATAATATTATTATTATTATATATAATAATGATAATAATTAATAATAATAATATATAGTCGTTAAAAAAAATTCAAGTTGCTAGACAAGGCCTTTTTTTTCTTTTAAGTTGTTTTTTAATTTAATATAAAATATATGTATTTAGGTTAATTGATAATCCATCTCACGAATTATGATCTGTGAGACGGTCTCACCCAAGACCTATCATTCTACTAATTGGGTTACTTTTTATAATAAACTAAATATTATCTATCCGTGCATTGCACAGAAAGAATTATATTTGAATTATTTACTTTTATATTTAATTTTTTTATTTTAATCATATATATATATATATATATATATATATATTTACTTAAATTTACGTATTTTATAAAAACTAATAATTATTTATGTTTAATATATGAATGTATTTTTTAAACATAACATAATTTTATATTATCAATTAAATTGCAATATTTATACGCTAATTTTTTATAACATTAAATTTGATTCGGTATTTAAGATAAATAAATAGAGTATATATTAAATTTTTATTATTAATTATATTAATATTTTTATTTTAATTGATATCTATTTATTTTTTTAAAAAAATAGATATAATTTCTTTGTAAATCTCAATTACTGTTTTAAGAAAGATATAGTATACTATAATTTATATTTTATTTTCAATTGAGTAACATATGTATAAAATAAAATATAAAATATTATTTAATATAATAAATTATAAATATCAAAGTAATATTTAGGGGACGATCCTAATGAAAATAAAATTGAAAGAAAAATTATAAAATTTTGAAAATAAATTTCATACATTAATCCTAAAGATTAAATTAAAAGAATATTTATAGAGATGATCCTAATGGAAATATAATTGCTTTGAATATACAATTCTAAAATTTTTGAAATTAATTCTAGATTGTTCAAATTCATCACTCCAAACACCGAAGACTTTTTTTTAATGATTGAAGCTGCAAATAAGATCAAATAAAAATAAGAATAGTAAGGTTAAAAAAAATTATAAAAATAGATATTATAAAATATAAAGAAAACAATGAAAACGAAGAGAATCCATAAATCATAAGATAAACAAAAAATTAAAAAAAAAGAATAATACCTCAAATGAGAATGATTGAACTTGAAAATAAGATAAAATAAAATATACTAAAAGATAAAATAAATTAAAGTATAAAAACAGAGTTTATAAAATTATAAAGAAAATAATAAGATCAAATAAAAATAAAATCAATAAGATTAATATATATATATATATATATATATATATATATATATATATATATATATATATATATATATATATATAACATGATTTATATAATATGAAGGATACACAAAAAATAAGAAAAAAACATAAATAATAACATATACAAAAAATAAAAAAAAGAATGATACCTCAAATGGAATGATTGAACTTGAAGATAATATCAAATAAAAATATACAAGATAAAATAAATTAAAGTATATAAATAAGGTTTATAGAATTATAAAGTAAAAGATAAAAAATTAAAGTATATAAATAAGGTTTATAGAATTATAAAGTAAATACAAAAATCGTATAGAAACGAAAATAAGATAACAATGATCGTGATCGAAAGCAATAAATGACGTAGGAAAAAATGTAAAAAATTACCAAAGATAGCGTCGAAAGATTTGATATTATTAAAAATGGATAGTTACTACTAGGTACATTGGAATCTCCTTAATTACTATGAGATACAAATATACAAAAATATTACTGCTAACTACATAAATGTATAGTGATATTTCAATATTATCCTTAAAATGTGCTGTACATAGAAGTGAAAAAATTTGGCACACCGAAAATACCGATACCGTACCAAAAATTTTGGTATGCTATTTTGCATACCGATGTCGATATCAAAATATCGGTATACCAATATTTTGGTATACCGAAATCTTGGTATTTGAAAATGCATATCGTTGCCAAACCGTAATTTATATTGTGTCGATTTTTCTGTATATATCGATTATACCGAAAATTTACTACATGTCAAAAATTCAATATACCTAATCATCCCGACTATTTTCAATATATCGAATAATACCGAAAAATAAATCATAAAATCTACATAATTTTGTACATATACGTTGATGAAGAAACAAAGGCTCAAATCAAGAAATCTTCTCCACCATGTCTTCAAGAACTGCTGATTGGGATTCACCATCATGGGTCATTTTCTTCAAGATTTGCTGATTGATTCTTCTCTCATATTTAGAAAGAGAGAGGCCGGAACCCTTGCTGGTTTCGGAGGTGCTGCTGTAGGCCGATGATTTTGTCACCTATTGTGAATAATTGGGATTTCCGTTGTCGAGATCTGACTCAGCCGAGTTGATCGCTTCCGGCGTGCTCGACCTCTTGTGTCGCAGGTTGCTTAGGAGTCTCCGGGAATGGAGTGTTCATCGGCTGCAGCTCCGCAATAGAGGTCTTCGCCTTCTTGAGCGGCCATTCCACCGCCTTACTCGGCTGATTGTACCCCAATCGATCTTTCAAATCATATCTTTCACGCTAAGGATTAGTAAAGCAAGATGGAAACTCAAAAATAGGGTTGGATTAGAATGTTGCTTTGGTAACATTAAATGGGCTAGGCTCTTAAAGTAATAATTTTGAGCTTACTTTTTATTTTGGGTCCATAAATAAAATCACAATATAAAAATAAAATAATAAAATATTTATATATATTTTTTCGGTATATCGAAATATCAAAATTTAATTCGGCAGATACCAATACCGAATTGATTTTTTTGGCACGTCGACTATATCGTACCGAAAATTTTAATATACCAAAATTTTGATATTTTTTATATTTTTCAATACGACGCGCTCGGCATACCGAGTTTTCAATTTTTCCCATCCCTAGCTGCACATAAATGTTTGTGTGCAACATAAAAGTTCGTATGCAGTAAAAAAAGTGTAACAAATATTATTTGCAGTAAAAAAGTGTATGCAGCAAAAAAATTGTGTTTGGCGGTGGCGGTCCGATGGTGGTCCGGCGGTGGTCCAGCGGCCGCAGTAGGTGGGTGACGGATTTAGGATTTGTGGTTTAAAAGTATATGAGATTATAATGAATTAATGTTATATTTGGTATTTTACTTAACATTTTGTCTGTGAGAGTAATTTTTTAAATCAATGTATCTCAAAGTAATTATGTGTACAAAATATGTACCTATGAATAATTTTTCCTATTAAAATTAGTATATTGATTGACAATTAGTAGAATATATGCCAATAATATTTTTTATATTTATCAAATTTATATTGTTAATTAAAAAATAAATAAAATAATTTATTATTATTAGCATAAATAGGATTTTGAAATCAAAAGTAAATTGTCTGCCAAGATTAAAATTGAATGAAAACTATATTTAATAAAATTGAAAAGATGGAGAAAAATTGATAATAAAAATATATATTAAGTTTGTTTTTATATATGTTTATAAATTAAGGATATATTGATTAAAAATTAGTCAAATATGCTAAAAATATCTTTCATATTGACCAAATTTATATTGTAAAATAAAAAAGTAAAATTTAAATAATAAAATTCATTATTAGTATAATTAAATTAAATTTTATGATTGAAATAAAAAATATTAATTGAACGGTCAAGATTAAAATTGAATTATTTCTATATATAGTAAAATTGAAAAAAAATTATAAACAAAAATAAAAGAATAAATTGGATGGCAAAAACTCCTGTGCACCCGGGCGCACGGACCACATTAAGTGCACCTTTAGAAATTTGTGTTAAATTGTATACCCTTTAGTATATAGATGTGTACCCTTTATTTTCTAAAGAAAATTATTGTGTGTATCTGAGCGCATGGACAATACTCTGTGAGGCTTTAGAATTTTGTGTTAAATTGTACTCCCTCCGTCCTCTGAAATACTTCACGTATTGTTGAGCGCGAAGTTTAAGAAAAAATTATTATTTTATGTATAAAATAAGAAAGAGAAGAAGTATTTTAATTAATTTAATGAAAAGGGTGTGTAAAGTTATTCGAATGTGTGAAAAAGTAAGTATTATGTTGGGATGTGTGTAAAAAGTAGGTATTGTTATAGTGTATATTTTACCATTTTTAGTAAAAGTAAAGTGTGAAATACTTTGTAGGACGGATGAAAAAGGAAAGTGTGAAATATTTTGGAGGACGGAGGGAGTATACCCTTTAGTATAAAAATGTGTACCCTTTAATTTTTAAAGAAAAAAATATTAATGAAAAGTGTATACCCTTTAAAACAAAATGGTGTACCTCTTATTAATTAAAGTGTATACCCTTTAGAACAAAGTAATATACCCTTATCCATAATACTAAATTTCTAAAGGAGCACGAAATGTGTTCTCGTGCGCCGGGCGCACGCAAGCCTCACTCAAATTGGATTACTCTAATGTTCTAAAAATAAATTTTGAAAATGTTTTTGTAGGTTACTCTTTTTTATTGGTCTAATTTTTATAATAAATTAAATTACTCTAATTTTCTAAAAATAAAATTTGAAATTTTAATTGGATTAATTTTTATAATAAATTGGATTATTCTAATTTTCTAAAAATATATTTTGAAATTTTTGTGGTAGGTTACTCTTTTTTTTAATTGGGTTATATTTTATAATGAATTAGTTTACTCTAATTTTCTAAAACTAAATTTTGAAAATTTTGTTGTAGGTTACTCTTTTCTGTTAATTGAGTTATTTTTTATAATGAATTGGATTACTCTAATTTTTTAAAAATAAATTTTGAAAATTTTGTTGTTGATTTACATCGTTATTCTTTCTCATTAATTAAGTTGCTCTTTTTAATGAATTGAGTTACTTTTTTAATTAATTTGATTACTCAAATTTTTTTTAAAATTAAAATTTGAAAATTTTGTTGTTGATTTACATTAATTAGATTACTTATTTTAATGAATTGAATTACTCTTTCTAAGCAACCAATCAACCAAATATTTTCAGTTTATACGGAAAGAAAAATGACAAAGTAACAACTAATTTCAAAATTTTGGATGTCAACGTAGAACATCTCAAATATTTATCTAAATTCGAATAATTAATTCTCTTTTACTGAACCATTACACCTGAAATCACAATAAACATCCATTTAATCAAAACCAAAATGACCAAAAGCAAAAATAAAAAAGAAGTAGAAAAAAAACTTGGGTTTTCACTAAATATCTCTCCAACCTATCCATCCACGACAAGTTATTCAAATCACGAAATTGATCCAAACCCTTAATCAATGCCTAAAGCTGAATCTTACAAAGCCACATTGAACTCCATTTGACTTAATCATTATGTAGGTCTGCTCCATTCATTCCTATAGAAACACAATTACATCAAGCAATGCGACTAGAAAAAGAGTGAGTTCAGAGATAAAATGGGAAAATACCATGGCAGCAACTAAGCGAGGAAGGAAGACGTGGGGCTTGAGGTGTTCCTGGGTGTTCAAAAATCATGTGATACGAGAAGTGAAAATACGGATGGCAGGCTAGGGCGGCGGCGGAGCGATTGGCGGCAGGTGGGGAGGGGCTGGCGGGGACAGTAGACGGCTTCAATTTTGGCACTCCACACCTCATACCAATGGGTTTACCCCATCCAAAATCTACCCCATACACATCATGAAGAGGCGAACCTGAGACGATAGGGGATAGCGAACCAGGGCGGTGGCAAGGTGGCGGCGGATCTGTGGTGGTGGACGATGAGCAGATTAGACTTGCCGTGGCGTCGGACTTGCGCGGTGGACGACGGCGCAAAGTGGAGCAATGGCAGTACGAAACGGGAGAGCGGTGGCAGATCCGATGAATGAGGTGACGAGATCGACAACTGGACTACTAAATCAGTGTGGCGTTTCCTCCCGCGTGGTGAGTAGGACAGCAGCGCCGCAAACTCACAGCGGATTCTGGCGACTGGTGGCTGTGATGGAAGGCGGTGGTGGGTTTGTGGGAAGGAGCAACTCTTCAACAGAGAGAAAATTGAAAGGAAGAATATAGAAATGGAAATGCGTGATTGAAAATGGGTGGGTGGATGCCAGCAAGAAAAAGGGCTCGGGTTCAACCAAATTTTCACAAGACCAGTTCCACCCAAATCATTCTCCTTAAATAAATGATCAAATCAATCCATTAATCTCATTAGTCACCATTATTTTAATCAATCCATTAAATTTTACACTTATAATTTTGCCCAGTCACACATTAAACTTCATCACAAAAAAAGATATATTATATCAATCCTCAACCTTAAGAATACATTTTAATTACAAATTTATCTCTCACTTATCACACATACTCCTCCGTCCGCTTTTAAGGGTTCCATTTCTCTTTAGTAAGTTGGAACCCTTGAAAGCGGACGAAGGGAATATTATACTTTATAATTTATTTATTAATTAAAAATACTATATTACTCTCGTAAAATTAATAAAGTTGATAAAAAATAACTTTTTAAACTCCGTTCTACAGTAACAGTGCGACTTAATGTGTATGGAGGGAGTAATATTTTTGAAAAGAAAAATACTAGAAATCAATTAAAATAAGGGCTAATTGTAATAAAAAAAATCAAAAATTTTAATGGCAAGAAAATCCACAAACTTTAAAAAATTGCAAATTAATTTTCATCTTTGAAAAATTATAAAAAAAAGACCTCGAATTTTAAATATTATTGCAAAACGCACCCAACAGGAGACTTCAGCTGTCTGTTGAGTGCGAATTGCACAAACCTTAAAGATCATGTTTTTTTTTATATATAAAATTAGGATTAATTTGCAATATATATATATATATATATATATATATATATATATATATATATATATATATATATATATATATATATTCAATTAACCCTAAAATCAAACAAATAAGAATAATGAAAATCAATTCAACTACTTCCATTAATCCCATCCAATACCTCCAATCAAACACCAGATACTATAAAAACAATAACAAACAAATTTAGCGTTTGTGCATGTTATATTTTGCTTGCCTTATTTAGCACTAACTGTGACTGATACTATGTTTACTCTAAAATCGTTTGTCCTTCTCACTCTTCTGACCTCATATTTCCTCTCTCTCTCTAGAGAAAACCCCAAAATTTTAATCAGTCTTTATTCATGTATGTAAGTCTACACCTTCATAGATTCAATCTCTGGCAGAATTCTCGTGAAAAGTCCGCCATAGTTTCGTCTATATACATGTACTTGTGTGTATGATTGATTACTCGGTCAAGATGGATAGCAGAACCGCGTTTTCGGATTCAAATGATGTCAGCGGCGGGAGCAGCAGTATCTGCTGCCCCGGCGTCGCCAATGAATCATCGCCGCCGCCGCCGCAGGGTCCATTAACTGTGGAAGTCGCCGCGCTCAAACGCCTTTCCGACACCCTAGAATCGATATTCTTCGACACTTCATCGCCTCCGGACTTTGATTTCTTCGCCGACGCGCTGCTAGTACCCGCTTCGGGCAGGGAGATTCCGGTCCATCGGTGCATACTATCAGCGCGAAGCCTTTTTTTCAAGAATTTGTTTGTGAGTAGGGAGAGGAATGCGAAATTGGAATTAAAGGATGTGATGAAGGAGCATGATGTCAGCTACGAGGCCTTAGTCACTGTACTTGTGTATATCTACAGCGGAAAATTTAGGGTTTCTCCAAAGGATATCTGTACGTGTGTGGACGAAGAGTGCTCGCACTTGGCGTGTAGTCCTGCAGTATCGTTCATGGTGGATGTTCTGTACGCCTCTTTTGTCTTTCAGATCAATGAACTGGTTGCCTTGTTTCAGGTTTTGATTTAATCAAATTCTTATTAATTTAATCAAATTCGTCTTTAAATTTTTGGTGTTCGTGTGTCAGGCTTCCGACAAAAGCATCAATTATTAGTTCATTAGATTAGGTATCCCGTATAATTTTAATGCTCCACTTTGGCTTTGGAGAAATTTGAAATGGTGAAAGTGAACGGCTATATTTACTGTAGTTGTATCGTTTAGCAATTGGGTACTGTTTTCTTTAGCAATACCAAAGTGATCTAATCTAAGGTGGTAGTATTTAATTAGCTTCACATCACTATCTCACTTTTGGTAGGAAAGGGAACATGGATTTTGTTTGAACCACGCGAGCAACTAGTTGATTATGCTCTTTGAATGGTGATAATATACATATATCTGTTTTACTGCCTCTCTGATTGATGAACTGGAGATTATAACAAGAAATTTTGATTGGTTATTTAATCAGCCAGAATATAGCAAGTTAAAAAATAATAACAATAATAATAAGATACAGATTATTGTGTTCTTGTTCCCAGTTTGAGCATGTATCTGCTGGTGTTATTTGCTCCAATAGTTGTTTCTAGCTTTGAATTATACTGTGGGTGCAAAATTTTAAAATTATTCCATTATAATCCTTGAAACAGAAGCAGATGGAAATTGTAGAAGCTCAAATATGTTGCTATGTCACCTCGGTCTGAGCACCTATATGTTTTTGGAGTCGCAAACCAATCAGTCTGATTCAGCATTAAGACAACCTGGATTTTTTTTTCAGACTGTCACTAGTAATTGATTTGATACAGTAAAAAGGTGATATTATCGTATAAGTTATAACTATTTTTCAAGCTGTTTACTTGTGGTTTTTCAGGAAATAATCTTTGCAAACTCTATCCTAGAACAAGTATAGAGTTTTTTTTTTGTCGTCACATGAATACATAAACCGAAAACAACAATCATGAAGCAACTTGTAGATTTGCTTTTGAGAAATGTGGATATGCTATATTATTATTCACTATTCACTGCATCCATAATTTCCTTGCAGAGGAACCTGATGGATGTTCTTGACAAGTCTACAGCGGATGATGTTTTGATGGTTTTAACTGTTGCAAACAAGTGTGACCCAGTCTGTAAGAGTTTGCTTGAGAGATCCATCGATATTGTTGTCAAGTCGGATCTTGATATAGTAACTCTTGATAAAGCCTTACCCCATCAAATCATCAAACAAATTAATGATTCACGGATAGAACTTGGATTACAGTCTCCTGAGAGCAACATATTTCCTGATAAACATGTTAAGAGAATACACCGAGCTTTGGAGTCTGATGATGTTGAGTTAGTCAGGATGCTACTCAAAGAGGAGCATACTAATCTAGATGATGCATACGCACTGCATTATGTTGTTGCTTATTGCGACTTAAAGACCACAATAGAGCTACTTGACCTAGCAATTGCTGATATAAACCAGCGAAATCCAAGGGGGCTCACGGTCCTTCATGTTGCTGCAATGAGAAAAGACCCAAAAATTATCGTCTCTTTGTTGACTAAGGGTGCTAGACCATCTGATCTCACTTCAGATGGAAGAAAAGCCCTTCAGATCTCCAAGAGGCTTACAAAGGCTATTGACTATCATAAAAGTCCTGAAGAAGGAAAAGCTACTCCTAAGGATCGGTTGTGCATTGAGATTTTGGAACAAGCTGAGAGGCGAGATCCCTTGCTGGGAGAGGCTTCAATGTCTCTGGCTATTGCTGGGGATGATTTGCGCAAAAAGTTACTCTACCTCGAAAACAGAGGTAACTTAATCTTCTAGTTCTGATTTATTAAGTTGATGCAGTTTTACAGGTGTGATTAAATGCAAATCAATCTCCCTAAATTTTTAAGAGAAATCACTCCCCAAGAAATATTAGAAGTGGACAAGGATCCTTGTGCTTTAAAAATGGGGAACTCACATGCCTAGGTAGAGCAGAATAATAGTGCATGGCTTTTTCAAGTTTTTAACATTTAAAAAGACTTCTCAGTTCTCAAACATTTCAACTGTAACTGATTGATCTAGCTAAATAAATTCGTGGTCCTCATTTATTTTCTAACACACACGTATATATCCCTATAGATATTAGAAGATATTGGAATAATTATGTCGACTATATAGAGACCAAATGTGCTACATATATGTTTCTGGGACAGGGTGGAACTTTGGGTTTGTCTGGGCACTGACACAAGCAGGGTTGGTGGGGGGTTTTTAGAGAGGGGTTTGGGTGAAAAGGAAGGGGTAGGATTCTTGGTGTTTGGGGAGGGTGTTTCTGGAGGAGTTGCTGGTATTGCTCGGTACTAGATAATGGGTTCAGGTTGTAGTTTGGCAGTGGTGTCATGGCACCGTATGAGTTCTTTTTTTTTTTTTGGGGAGTGGGGGCTGTCGAGGTAGGATGAGTTAGATCTGGTGTGGCAGCAGTAAGTATTGGTTGTTGGGTATGTAAAAGAGAGGAGGGAAAACAAAAACAACACAGAGAAACAAAGAATAGGGGAAAGAAGAGTGGAATAGAAGGAAAAACGTTGTTAGTTCCTGTCTAATCAAGTACTTCCTCCATCCCACATTACTTTGCACCATTATTGTAGATACGAAGTTTTAGAAATGTTGCTTTTTGACCAACTTTATTGACTTTAGAGGGTAATGTAGTATTTTAAGGTAATAAATAAATTGTATAAGTATGTTATGTGTGTTAGGTGAGAGTGGTAAATTTGTATTTAAGATGTACATTTAAGGTTGGAGCTTGATATGATGTTTCCTTTTTTGGGTGGTGAAGGTTATTGTGAGACGGACGAAAATGAAAAGTGTGCAATTTAATATGGGACTGAGGGAGTAATAGTTAGCCATTTTGAGAAGTCATATAGCATTGCAGGTATAGGAGGTCCTGACCTTCCGTTTACTCAGGGGTTTCTTTCGCCACTTGTTTATTCCAGATGGAGTTAAATTATATTTAACCCCTTACACTTAGGCCGACAAGAGTTTTTTAGCTAGTGGAAATTTTTTCATGTTTTCGTATGTAGTGTTGAATTTTTTTGTTTGATGAATAGTTGTGATTTATTTATTATTTTTTATTAACTATTAAGAACAGTAGAGATAAATGCAGTGTAATTTTTTTTGAAAAAAAAAAGTTGACAATTATAATTGATGTTTTATGCTTATAGAAATGAGAGTGATTTAATGTGAAATTTTTTTAATGGAAACTGAAAAGTTCCTTTGGAAAACACCATAAATTTTCGGTTTCCAACAAAATGGTGTTGCATGCCCCATTGGGATTGGCACTTTTTTTACAAGCTTAGCTATCTGAAATAGAAAGGAACTTTTTATTATGATGAAGAAAATTTGTGGGGATAGCTTATACTTAATGGTTCATTACTTATCCAGGCTGATTAAAATATTGGAATAAAATGTTGATAGCTTTTGACAGGAGGCAAATGTAAATTTAAAGCTTCTATACAAGATTGAAAGGATTTTTTCTGAACTAGAGACGAAAGGTTTTTTCCAAAAATGATTTGACCAAGTAAAATTTCTTGATTTTTTTTGTAGTTTTTTTCTTTAGATTTAGTAATTATTACAAGTTCACTTCATAATCTATATACTGACAGAAACATCTTTCTCCGAGTAGAAATCAATTATCCAGTGTAGGTTCTTATATTAATCAGTATGCTCTTTTCTTGGAACAGCTATGAAAGTTCTGCTGAAGACCATGACTAAATTCTTAAGATAGAATTGGATGAATGCTTGTTCAGGAGGATCTAGCATGTATATTTTGTTGGAAAAAGATTGACTGGGAATCCAATTAAAGGATAAATGAAAAAAGATAAAATTTTTATGGAGCAAGTTCATTTTGTCATAGCATTACTTCTAATATTTCCACCGCTTGCTAAATTTATACTGATTTTGCAATCTAGTGAGTTATGCAGGGAAAGTGAGCGGGCTTAATTCTATGAGTTAATGTATCTTTTTTTTGTTTTAATTTTTAATATGTTATGCATGTATATCATTTCTGCTAAGTTTTATCCTTTTGTGTATACTTAAAAATTTGCTAGTGACTTCTCAAACATGACTCGGTTTCTGTGTGAAATTCATTTTCAGAGATAAGATGTTTTATCTAAGCCGAGTCTTCTTCTCAATGTCTTATCCATCTCCTATCAATGATCTACCTTCTATCAAAACCCATTTTTTCTTCATTATTAGCATGTGGATTAGATTGGCTGGTTGGTGTTGTCTTAAATAAACAGAGTTCTATTGCAGAAGTCTCCCATGAAATCGCTATGTAATTGTGTACTATTGAACTTCTCTGTTGCGTATTTATAGTTTGTATTTTGTAACTGTTAATATACGACCACAATTTGTCTAGAATTTGTGGTGAAAACTAACTGATCGTCGTCCTTTCAGTTGCATTAGCAAAACTACTATTTCCCATGGAAGCTAAAGTAGCCATGGACATTGCTCAAGTTGATGGAACATTTGAATTCCCATTAAATGGAGGCTCTCAGAGAACAGAGGTGGACTTGAATGAAGCACCTTTTAAAATCAAAGAGGGACACTTGATTAGGCTGAGAGCCCTCTCCAGGACAGGTACGAGTATGCTGAAATTGACAACACTGATATCACACTGCAGATGTGTATTGGAGCTTTACTTTTTTACTTACCGTATGTCTCTATATGGCTGCAGTTGAACTAGGGAAGCGTTTCTTCCCTCGTTGCTCAAATGTATTAGACAAGATCATGGACAGGGATGATTATACCGAGATAGCGCAGCTAGGGAATGGTCATGTTGTAGATTGTCCGTTGAAGAAACAAAGGAAGTTGGAAATCGAAGAAGTTTTGAGCAAGGCGTTTACTGAAGACAAAGAAGAAATTGACCGCACAATTAACTTATCGTCATCATCGTCTTCATCATCCGTAGGAATGTTGAAACCAAACGGTACACTCCTTTTCAAGAACTAAAAGTCATCATAGGCACACCGTTCACGAAGACATGCACCTTTTTTACATAATTTTTTCCATGTGTATAATAGTTTTTTAGAACCCAATTTTACAATAGCCAAAAATTAGAATTTCAGGAAGAGCATGTACTGGCAACTGGCGTCTGTTAAAATGTAATAAGCCAAGGAAGATGTTTTTCCATTATGGTCTCAAATCTAATCTCCATTGTCAGCATTCTTGAACTTGGACCGTGCTTTTGTTGTAGTTCACACTTTTTATTTTAATTTGTTTTACACTTATTTCAAAAGTTCAGCCTTATAGCAAATGATGAGCAAGGAGCAATAAGAATTCTTGACCTTGTCACTTGAGGTAAGATTCTACCTCACTCAAATGTGAATTGCTAGTATAAAATAAAATTAGAACTATGAACTTATTGATAGTGGATTAGTATTCTGTATACAAAAATTTCTCTGATTTTTCAAAGAATAATGTTAATGGGCGATATATCTGGTGGGTTTTGACTATAATTAATTTTAATGTTGTGATTATTTTCCTTTAGAAATAAATTTGATGTTTAGTGACATAGTCTTACCTTATGAGGAAAGCGTTGAGGCGTGTGGTTTCTAATGAATACATCCACGGTGACAGTTGGATGTATTCATTTCTTATTTTTGGTAGAAAAGTTTAAAAAAAATAAAAAATTAGTGAGATTATTTTACACTTTTAAAATAGTTATCACTTTTATTATGAAATGTTATCACTTTTCATTTATCTTATAAATTATTCATGAAATAGCTTTATTACTTCTCATTAATAGAGTATCATTTTTCATTATAAAAGTAAGGGTTAATTACAAAAAAAACTGTGAACTTTACTCATATTGCAAATTAATTCTCACTTTTGAGAAATTGCAAAAAAAACCACCACCTTTAAGTATTGTTGCAAAAAAAAAAATCAAAAAAACCTACTTTTAGTCACAAATTTGAGTTTTTTTGCAACAATACTTAAAGGTGGTGATTTTTTTTTGCAATTTCTCAAAAGTGAGGATTAATTTGTAATAGGAGTAAAGTTCGTGGTTTTTTTTCAATTAACCCTAAAAGTTAATATTAATCTCACACGTCTTTGGCAAAAAACAATTATGACATGATTGGTATAATGGAATGAGATGAGAACGAAATCGAAATTCATAATCTCATTCCAATTCATTCAATTGATATATTTTTATGAATGAGAATACCAATTGGGGTGTCCCTCGTATTTTTACCTATTCCATTTTTGGCAAAAATACATAATATTTTATTACCTACTTTTTACAATACTAACAACTTTAATTACTTTTTTACACTTTATTCATCATTCCCAATAACTTTATTCACTTTTTCTTTCTAAATTACTAATTTATCCTTACTTTCTCTTACATTATATATTAAAAAAATAAAACGTCTTAATCTCCGTGCCCGTACAAACGGATAAAAATACCCGAGACGGAGGGAGTATTATTTTTCTACTTAACATGTAATATTTATTAAAAATATTTGTATTAAATTATTTAATAAAAAATAAAATATTAAATCATTTAAAATCTAAATAAAAAAATTTTATATACTCAACTCAGTAAAAAAATATAAAATTAAATTTAATTCATAAAATTTAAAATATAGATGTATATAATTATTTTAATATTTAAAAATTAGTAAATTATATATAAAAATTTTATATTATTGATTAAATTGAATATATATATGTAATATAAATATAAATATATATTTTTATACATAGTATTATATTTTTTAATATACATAAATTTTTTTTATTTGTATTTTAAATTTTATTATATTTTAAAATATTAATATTTTATTTTATTTTTAATTTAATATTTTTCTATAATTATTAAAATATATAAAATCTTCACTAAAATTTTAAATGTAATATTATAAAAATATTATTAATAAGATTGAAATTAATTAAAAAATATAAATTCTATTACTTGAGTTATTTCTGAACCATACCAATAATGACAAAAATAATTTTTAATCATTCCATTACCATTACCATTCAATTCATGAGTTCATTCCATTCCACTGTTATTCCCTCCGTCTCGGCCATCGGTCTTCATTTGCTTTTTGCACGTAAATTAAGAAGCATTATTTTTTGTGTAGTGGGTAGTTGTATTAATATTGAGTGGTGGACCATATGTAATTCTTTTACTAAAAGGGAAAAATGTGGACCTTTAAGTGAGACATTCAATATAGTAAAATGAGGATCTTTCGGTGAAACGGAAGAAGTACATACTAGACATGGATCCAATATAAAACTAATACAACTACTTAATACATATTAAAATACTCTATTCACTATACATCAAATTAATGGAGTATATACTTCCTCCATCAATCCCAAGACAGGACGGTGGAGCCCTTAGATGGGTTACACCATATATTTTAAGTGTAAAAAGTGAGTGAACATAATTGGGAAATTTCTAGTGGATGCGGTAGTTGGGACGTAGACATTTTTGTCATTTCCCAATTGAGTTAGAAAAGGACATTTTGGATAATTGTTTTGCCAAAGACACCAATCCTGGGTTGAGGATACTACCATTCACCACATCGCTAGTTAGAGATTGTTTCACTGCTTTTGAAGGTTTCAGATGGGTGATTTGGCCAGGTTTGATTTGGACCAAAAGTTTTACATTTCAAGAAGGAAGATTTTGGAAATCTGAATCAAGTGGCTGTGATAAATTGAATATATTAAAAATTTCTATACATTCCATGGGATATAAAGAATTTAAAAGTTACAAATATAAGCTCATATAATTAACTCTCTTCTACCATAATCCGACATATATGATCATTTTGAAGTAGTCTATGCATCAACATGCAACATAATTAATAACTAGGTGATCTTATCAAAACCAAGTATGATTAAATATTATTACTGTTATTATCATGCTAACAATCTACAACAGATTTCTTGCATTCTAATTCTTCTACACTAGAAATGATTACATAAGCATAAGTAGAATTTACATAGAAGAATTTACAGAGAGAGAAATCGAAATAAGATTGTGAATGCTGACAATGCCCAAGAAAAAACAGCATCACCTCTTATACGTTTAGGAAATATGAAGGGCATTATAGTAATATTAGGTAATTTAGAGAACAGAGATTAGATTAACTACATCTACTTATCAACCAACTAGTTCCACCATGTCTTTGGGCTTTCCAATTAGGTCCTCCAATTCACATTGATACTGATTCTTAATGGCTTCATCATCTTTTCCACCTGCCTCAAAAATCATATCATCTTCCATGAGTTTCTCCCACAAGACGAAATTCTCCGAGCAAACGTCAAAGCTATCCGCCTCGTCGTCGAAACAGAGAGCACCACCGAGCTCCAACTCGTGGTCATAACTCTCCATATCCACTCTCCTTTTCTTCAAGATTCTACCACTCAAATCACCCCTTCTACTCCTTATCCTGTCGATCAAACACTTGATAAGCGTGGGGTTCCTCATCATTTTGATCATGAAAATGACCGTGTGCCTCTGCTTCGTCTCAACGCTGTGGAGGCGGTGCTGGACGGAGGCGAGATGATGCAGAGTGTCGTGTTGCTGCTGCCTTAGATTGGAGAGCTCGGTTCTGAGGGCGTGGTGGTGGCTCCTCAGTTCTCCGAGCTCCGTCTCCAGAGAGGGGTGGAGGCGGGGCTGTGAACCTCCCAATTGAGAGGTGTGCCTTCTCCTTTTTATGTGCTTCAACAGATGCTTCTTCCCTTTCTGGAACCCTTCGTTTGCAAATTCCCACCTATCTGGGTCGATCTTCCTGAATCGCTGTGTAACAATTTATCAACTATTATAAATATTATAATCAACATCCAATTAACTGTATTAATATTTCACTAAACATTATTTGTAAAATTGAATCTGTTATCATACAAGAAAACATTAGTCTTTGTGAAGCTTTCCATGCATCAATTTCTCGCTACATTTTTTTCTTTTTTCCAATATAAATAAATAAATAAGTGATATTTTAAAAATTGAAAGTCGCTATAATAATTATTTTTTTTTCAGTTGATCCTATCAAATTCCAATAAAGGAACAATTCTCTAATAAAAAAGCGACACCATTTCAGTTGATCCCATCACTTACTTAAAAAATAAATCACACCAAATTATGCAAAACCATTTCACAAAATTGAATTTACATATTAAAATGATAAGCATTTCTAATGAAATAGAGTGAAGTAATTATAAATAAAAAGCAATATCTTTAATGAAAAAAGAAAAGAAAGACATTTTTTTAAATAAAAAATACTCCTATTTTATTTATATTTATATGATGCAATAATTTCTAATTTAATTTTTTTTTTAGTAATAAAAATTAAAAAGGTCCTGGTCTCACACGAGTCACGAGTGTGGCTGAAAAAAAAAAAATCTTTTTTATCCAAATTTCAATAAAAATCAATGGATTAGTGATACTTCACTCAATTTACCATAACTCAATTTCCCCTATGAGAGTATCCCTACTCACTTTGATGTTAAAGATAGTATCAAAGGAAGTTTAATTAGATACACACCATTTTAATTTAAAAAAAATTAATTCGTCTATATTCATACCATTAATTTAATTTGAACTTGAATTTAAATGAATTAGAGTGGGGTAAACTAAAACCCCATAAAAAAATTATAATGAAAGCAGCAGAGAGAGAGAGTGTGTTACAACATACATAGGTGTTGAGCTGGCGGACGAAACTGGAGAAATTGTTGTGCTTGAAGTGTTTGGGCAACAAAAGCGTGGCGAATTTGTGAGGGTCCCACACAACGAAACTCACCCTGCTCCCACTCCACGATACGACGTCGTCCGTCTCCGGATCATCTACCATCTCGAACGTCTTCTTCAGAAACGGCGCCGGCCCAATCTCCCTCAGCTCTTCCATGGGCTTCGCCACCGCCACTCCGCCGTCGTCTCCGTCGAATATCTCCTCCTTCACCGAACTCATCACTACTTCATTCTCCCTGTCGTCCAATATACACCCACACCCATCTTCCTCATTTCCTAATAACCCATTTCTGGCCTCCATCTTTTGAAGCTCCAAGAATAGAGAAAGATGTGCGTGTGTATTTATTTGTTGGAGTAGGAAATGGATAAATAATAGGGTGATTTGGGGGTGATGCGTTGGCATGAAATTAGCCAAAAGGGGAAAGTGAAAGATGGAAGAAAGTAAAAGAACCGCCGTGGTGTTGCCATGTGTACCGTTTAGCAGTCGGTGGAGTGGCAACACACCATCCACATTTATTTCACTCCCTTAACTTTCGAGAAACTTCTCTCAAGCCCCCATCTGTTAATTATTGCTATTCTTAATTGTTTTCATTTATCTTGAACACAATTTATTGTACTCTCAACGTGCTACACTATAGGCACATTTTAATAAAATATACTACTCAATATATAAGTTGTTGCCTTATAATGAGGTTAAAAGAATTGTAAGTTTTATGTAATACTCCCCTTTTCTAAGATATAAATTTATTTTTTGCACTTGAATTAAGGAGGATTATTATTATATGTAAAATGGGTAGTTGTATTAGAGAGAAGTGGTGGACCATATTGTGTACTTTTTTACTAAATAGGCAAAATAAATATCTTTGAAGCGGATGCAAAAAATAGTAAAATGGATACCTCAGAAGCGGTCGGAGGGAGTATGATTTTTTTATACCAAATACAGCCTTTCAACACTTCTCCATTTATTTCTACCACAAAATCTTTCACATCCAAAAAAAAAAAATTACTTTATCTAATAAACTCAAAATTTTCTTTAATTTCAAAATTGTCACTCAATTTTCACACACATATCATTACTTTATATCCCTCCACCCCGAACTTATGCTCGCCGATACGGTAGATACAGAGTTTAAGAATTTTTTTTTTACCAATTTTATTGATATTTTAAAAATATTGTGGTATTTTTAGGTTGTAAATAAATTATAAAGTTTGTTATGTGTGTTAGGTGAAAGTGATAGTTTTGAAATTAAGGTAACTCTTGAGGTTGTTAGTTAATTTGAAGTTTCATTTTTTGGGTGGTGAAGATAAGTGTGGGACAACGAAAACGCAAAGTTTGAACATACGTGTGGGACGGAGGGAGTATTTTTTATTACGTAAAAATACTACAATACCCTCAAAAGTCAATAAAGTTAGTCAAAAAGTGTAACTTTTTTTAAACAACGCGGAATAGTAAATTTGAAAATATTATGGGATGAGGGAGTAAGTGATAAAGTATGCTAGGTGGACCAATGCGTGACTTTTTAAAAATTAAATTATATGAGAAAGGAAAATTAATTTTTAGGCCACCCTTGCGTGAAACAATCTAATAATGAGACTATTTTACGATTTATCATTTTTTTTATTAATAATCAAGAACTTGATGCGCGTTTTTTGCACGCAAAATTAATCCCAAAGTATTAAGGATATCAATTGCAGCTTAGACAAGCGACCCAGTGAATATCGAACCCAAAGGACGACGTATTATCAATTTAATTATTATCTAAATTAATTAAGACGAAAGACAATAACAGTTGAGTATTGCAGTTTTAAACTACTAAATAATTAATTAAAATAACAAATAAAATAAAATAGCACTAGAAGAATACGAAAGTGGATCAAGTAGGAGAATAGGTAGCTCTAGGGTAATCCAGTTTTACTACTTAATTTCCCTCTCAAGTGCAGGCCGACTCTGCCTTGTGGACTATAGACGCATCACTAAACCATGCAAATCTACTCTATAGACACAAGTAAATATGCGTGTAGCACGTGTGAATAACCTCGGAGCAAGAGACATAATTCCACCCCCCTTTCTAGGTATTATCAGTATCAATTATTTCCCACGTCTTGAATCTAACCCGATATGATCTCCCTTATAGGTACTATAAAATTACCCTCTTAATCCTGCTTACTAACCCGAATTCAATTCAATTAATAAATTTTCATATATGATAGTTCTAATGAAGTTTCGGAGTCCCCTCACATAGAATCATAACATGGAACCCTGTTCAGCGGTGAACGCACTCAATCTACAACATAGATATATATTCAGACTCTATATACCAATTGAAGATGCACAAAATGATCGTGAATATATGGATTGAGAAAGCACAATCATATATAAAATCAATCCACAAATAGTGTTGTACGGAGGACACACAAGAGAGTTTAATTAATTCATAAAATCTTCATAAACACTAGATCTACCAAAAACGGTTCTAGCCCATAATGTTGCGAAGAACAATCATGGGGTTGGATAGATCTTACCCATATGTCTGGAAAATAAAAGATAAATTAGGAAACGAATAAAACACTAGATGCGGGAGTCGCCGCGTCCTTCTCCGTCTTGAATCCTCCTCTTGGTTCCACAGACGAATCTTCAAAGTGATGGATGGATGGGGGGAAGAATGTGGATGATGGTTGGGGGTGATTCCCCCTTGTGGGGTGGTGTAGGATGGATGTGGCTCCACTCACATGAATAATGATGTAAAATATATATAGGTGTGAGAAGGGAATTAAATAAGGAAATAAAAGATATGGGTGAATCATGGAGGATTATGTGATAAGGAGATTAATTGTGCTCCAAGAAATAGGTAATTTTCGGAAATTTTTGAAAATTTTTGAAAATTCTCGCTTGCAGTTGCGCGACTTCACGATTTTGAGCATAACATCCTCTTTAAAACTCCAATTTAAGTAATTCTTGCGCTGACACGATCTTATCTTCCTTGGCTTTCTATACACATAGAGAACTCATAGAAAATCCAATATTTGAATATGTAACAAGTCATGCAAAGTGGAATAGTTGTGCTAAACAGGAACATCTTGCGCGATGCTACCACTTTGATCATAATTTTCTCATTTGGATTCCGATTGAAGTGTTACTTACGCTAAAACGATTCTCTCTTCTGTGGCTTTCCAACCATGTATTACACTTCTTGTTCAGAGCTCCATACAAATACAAAAAAATTACATAAGTTGGACATATTTTTTCAGTATTCCTACACAAGTTGCACCTTTTTCTCCAACTTTGCACTTTTGATCAATTTTCCACCTAAAATACAATAAAATACCTCAAGTGTACCTTTTTCTCAAATATATTAAATATAAGATACTTGTGCTAACATATAACAAGAATTTCTATAAAAAAGGTGTTAGATTGGAAACTCAAACATGCTTATTTTCACTCTAATCAAATGTTAAATATTATAATTTTTTATTTATACTATAAATTATTAATAAAATTGTTCACTAAATAATTATTACTTTTCATCAATTAAGTATCACTTCTCATTAAAACTTTTCACTTGTCATGAATTATAAATTTATTTTTGCTCAAGTATGTCTCTGCTTGGTAACACAAGTCCTTCAATTTCATAAAATTTTAGTGTTGAAATTATAAGCGACATGTCTCTGACCATAAAGATCTACATTAATCGATGGATTGAATTCTTGAACATAATCAACTGTCTTTAATATGTACATATACTTTATGTGAAATGGGATATAAACTTTCTCCGCTACTGACTACTGACTACATGCCTAACAAATTAATTAAGAAACCATCTCAAAGATTTGAACCTTTTAGCATCGACGATGGCATATGCTAGAGGCATAACAATTTGATTTGTATCATGACTACACCATTTTCGAGAAACTTCTATCTCACCCCCTACTAATTATTTATTGATATTATTAAATTTCGCCATTTATCTTGAACGCAATTTATTGTATACAAAGAGTAATATTATCTCCGTTTATAAATAACATACTCTTTTATTTTTTCACGTGAATTAAGGAGAGTAATATTTATTTTATATAAAGTGTGTAGTTATATTAGTAGTGAGTGGTTGACATGTGTGAGGTCATTTTTCTAAAAAGGGGAATGAATATCTTTCAAATGAACAACAAAAATGACAAAATAAATACCTTATTAACAGACGGAGGGAGTAGATACTATTCTATAGGCAAAATAATACTCAAAGAATCGTAAGTGTTTTGTTGTATTATGATACATATATACTCCCTCCATCCCACCCAAAAAATCAATTTTTTTTCATTTTAGGCTTCCCTTCCAAAGAGTGTCATTTCATTTTCTATACACATGTGACCCACACACCCACAAATACAACTACACACTACATATAAATAATAATACTCTAATACTCCTTAATTCACATGCAAAAAGTAAAAACACCCTTTGCATGGAACAGAGGGAGTATATATATATATATATATATATATATATATATATATATATATATATATATATATATATATATATATATATATATATATATATATATATTAAACTATGCAATACCATAGAACCAAATTAAAAGAAAAATACAGGACACGGACTAATAAAAGATGCATGACACAGGACAACATGCATAAGAATCCTGAAACCCATATGCATACTGACGAGGCTCAGTCTAAGATTAAGAAGCCTAGACCTGCAAAGCCAGATACACGGCTGAAAATGAAACATATGACAAAAAGTAGGCTGGCCAAGTGACCGTAGACCTCCCTCCACCCGGAGGGCCTCACTAAAAACCTCTACATAGAAAAACCCAGTGGGAAAAATCCATATAGAGGAAAAGAGCACCTTCTAGAAAATTGAGTATAAAAACTCACCATCAAACATAGACCTATCCAGAGCAATGAAGGAGAGAGAGGGCCAAATCCACAAAGAGGATGTCCAATAACTGTCGATAAATGAAAATAGCATCACAATCTTAATAGAGAAAGAAAGTGAACCAAGGAAAAAAGATGCATTATCATCTGAGATAGCAGACGACTTCGCCACCTGGAAGACGAAATCCTCTTCACTCTTAGTCGCACGGGAATAAAGACTGAGGCCAAGCATAATGCTCAAAAACATCATTTGATTCTGAAGTATTCAAAATTCATATCCGTATATAAATGACGGAGAACAGCAGGGGGAACAACATCATGCCAAGTAAAATCACCCCAATAGATGAAATAGCCGCATTTTCCTCTCTGTAGATCTGTGAAACCGTGAATGCCATATCCTAAATAATATCCTTCCCTTTTTCTCCAGCGAGCCATAAGTCTCTAAGGAACTTCAGGCCAATTTGAAGTAAGAGCATGGATCAAACTACGTAATATTATTAAAGGGAAATAAAAATAAAGAGAAGGGAAAGATGTTGTGGGAATGACAAAGCCAAAAAGAGCCAAACAGGCGGCCCAAAAAAGAAGCTCTTGTAAAGGGCTTTAACAGAAATAGAGCTAAGCTAAAAATAAGTATTGTTTTTTTTGTAAGTCTGTTCCAATCTTGTTTACTTGCGACATCCCAAATATCCGGAGGTTCAGGCTGAGTTTATTTTGTTGTGTCAGAATGTGTAACCGGCTTAGAATCTGGTTTGTAAGTAATGTCTTTTTTTCTTGATTTTTCTCTTGTTAATTTTTTTTGCAGTTTGGAGGGTAGGAAAACCATCCACAAAATAATCCTTAATCTGATCAGATTTTCCTCAGTTATAGGGTTTTCATCCTTCCCAACAACAGGGGTCTCCATATTGGAAACTCCCTCTACCTGATTGTCAACGAGCAGAGATGATTTGTATGAGTTCAAAATACTCAAAGCAGCATTAATGACTTCTGGAGAGGCTGAAAGCTCACCCAATGCAGCCGCCTGTGAAGGCTGACTTTGTAAGTGAGATGTCTTCAATGTATGTGGATCCGAAATGTGCCATTCCTCTCTAGAAGGAGAGCTCATATTTTCATCAATGCAGCCATCGTAATGAGAAGTGTTAACATCCAATGTATTGCCACTAAATTTACTAGAAGAGAAAGAAGCATCAATAACATCCAGAGATGTTGCCAAATCTGATCACATAAGTAGAGTCAGACTCCAGTCACAGTGAAGTCCAACCTCTATCAAAGGCTATTTCAATAGCTAACAAAGAAGTTACCAAGCTCCGCCTCAAAAGCAAAACTAGTCCCATAGCCAACAGTAAAACAACCAAGAGGGAAACCTCTACAATTTCTGTAAACTCTTGCACCTGCAATAGTACTGATTAGCCATAACTTGTAGTTGGGTTGACCAATTCAAGAATTTATCGAACCACAGGGAGGAAGGTGCTAGAGCTTAAGCGATCTCACGTTTCTTATAATTTTATAGAGATGAATCATCAAAGGAGGTTGTTCAAAACAAGTAAATAAAATCAATCAAAGCAAGCAATGATCAACAAACAAGATAGATAGATGAGGGGTGGTTTTCCAATCAAGTAAAAGTGAGATTAACAACAATAAAGAAGTGGAAATTCTAGGATACATGCATCAAATTCATATGAATTATGGGTATAAGACTAAGAGCCAACACTAAGTTCACCTAAACTCTCTCTCAAGATGGATATGATATGAATCTCAATTAGCTCAACAGATTGGTTCTCACTCAAACAATTCTAACTAGATACTAAACTTGAAATGAGAGTCCCTTCACATAATTAATCAGCCTCTCAATCAAATCAACCACATGTTCTATCAAATGGTTCTAAATTCTAAATGATTTTTCAATCTCTTTACAATTTATAATGCACATGAAGTGTTTGATGAAATGATTCACTCAATTATCCTAAACACATAATTGATTTATCAATCTAATCACATATTTAGAACAACTAAACACACAAATCATCATAAACCTCAAGATCTCAAACATCAATGATAGAAAATCCATTTACCCAATCAACATATGAATTTAAATACACAAATTCAAAAATTATCCAACAACTCTCATGTTGCTAATCTCACAAGGGAGATTAGCCTACCATATTCATAAAAATATTAACATAGACATTAAAATCCTTACAAAACATGATGAATAATAAGGATTCACTACAAAATATGGATGAAAACTCCCTTGAAGTGCTTCAATGGTGATCTTCTTCCTTCCTTTGCAATTCTCCTCTCTTCCTTACTTCTTTTCCTCAATTGGTTGAAGGTTTGGATGGTAGGATGAAGGTTAATGATATTGATGAAGAATGGATGAAGATGATGGTAAAATAGAGAAAATGGTGTGTGATGTGTGTGTGCAGCTGTGAATTTCGGATTCAATCTTATCAAATGTTGAATGGAATGATATTTATACCTTTGGAGATCTTCTATAAGGAATCTGAAATTTTTCTGAATTTTAACATCTACACGGCTCGAGTTCAGTATATGGCCCGAGACGTGTATAGGGTTTCTGGTCAACGATGAACTTCGAATAACGAACAGCTCGTGCGTGGTACACGGCCACAGGGGTGGCCGTATTGTGATTTCTGATGTTCGTGCACGGCTAAATCTTACAGGCCCGTGCACGGTACATGGACCGTGCGCGCTACTCGCCTCGAGTACCAAACACGGCTGGTCGTGTTTGTGCTGCTTTGCTTCCTTCTTTCTCCTGACTCCATTTTCGCTCCATTTTTCACCTGTTTTAACACGTATAAGCTCATTCTCACACAATTTCATGAGAACACATAACATAACCAAATAATACATAAAATTTGGATAAAATACTATGAAAACGGACATAAAAGACATTAAAAACTATGTGAAAATATCACTCATCAAGTACCTAGAGCAGCCTCCACATGTTCATCTGTGTTTACCTTTATCCATCATGGAGCAGAAGGACACCACCTGAGAGGTGTGATGACAGGGGCCTTTTTGGGACAACCCTTTGTTTAGTGTGAAAAACTGCGTGTTTAGGCTCTGATTTAGCATCGTTTTATGGAATTTATGTCCGTACTTGAGCATTTTTTGGTTAAATTGCATATATTTGTGATACAAATGCATGTGATGTGTTATTTTGTATTTTTAGGTGAAAAATGGGAGTAAAAAGAGCAAAATCGGAATTTGGGGTTGAAAACAGGCAAAAGAATGTTCGAGTGCAGCAAGGCACGACTTGTGCCAGCCACTAAGTCACTTGTACTGGCCACATGCAGCATGAGAGGCCACCACCTCCCAACACGTTTCGGAAGAACACGATTCATGCCACTCTTTTCACAACTTGTGCCACTCTCCAATGGGCAAATTTTTCATGAGTTTTTTATATGGTTGGACAGCCAAAGAAGGAGGATCACGTGAGTGCAAAAATCACCTCAATCGGATTTCAGATGAAGAAGTTATAAGCAAAACCGTGAGGTCGCATAGGTTGCCGACGGGTAGCTCGACCCGTGCGGACGAGAGGCCCCGTGTGACACAACTTGGCTGACATGACCCATGCCATGGATGGCAAGACTCGTGCCTAGTGCCCAGCACGAGCCGAGTCACGCCGAGAGCTGCTAAGAGATGCGTGCGCACCACGTCCGACACGACTCGTGCCGCTGTTGGCACAACTCGTGTCGAGTCCCAGTGAGGCCCAATTTTGGGTTTCGTTGTTTTCTCAGTCTGTTCAAGTTTTTGACTTGAAAAAGCCTAATTTGAATCAGAATTCGCGATTTATCAGTCCTCAACTATAAAAGAAGCCATTGGGAGTCCCAAATAATAACTTTCCATAACTCTTCATCACTTTTCATACCCATTCCCTGCCACAATACCGAAATCAAGATTCACCATCCCATCCACCCATCCCCCTATTGAAGAGTTCATCAGTGTTGTTTATTTGAGAAGGAGAACGGAGAAGGTTTAGAATTACGGAGGAACGAAAGGAGAATTACGCCACATCTAGGATTTTTCTTTTTCTATCTTTCTTGCTTTTGAATAATAGACCTATGAGATTATTTTCATACCTAACCATGGGTGTTGATTGTAACACCACTGGCTAGTACTTCTTTGTATAGTTCTAGGTTTTGAAGGTTTGAATTGGATTGAATTGATGACCCAGACTAGGTTATGAATTTTTACAGTATAGTTATTCCATTATTAATGCTTTGAATTAAGACTTATATTTTTATCTTATATGATCTGTCCTCATTCATTATATGTCATTGTCTTGTGCATATGCTGATTGTTGCTTGTGTCATAGAGGGATTATATTTGTCTGTCTGTTATGGGTAAATGTGATCTAACTATATAACTTTTATTTTTTAGAATAATTAATATTGGCACTTAATATATCTATTAATTACCATTCTAGAGGATTTGCTTTCTTAGATTGTTATGTGGGAATTGAAGTTTATTTCTTAAGTACCTTCTAGTGCTCTAACCTTTAACGAAATTTTACTTGAAGTACCTAGAAAGGGAGTATGAATTATTCTTCTGCATCTGAGGGTTTGAACCAAATTCATGTGTTAAATTTACTTTAGAAAAGGGATTTAACATAATTAAGTGATTGTTTTCATAAAATCTGCAAGAATTATAACTGATTGTCTAGTAATTTATTTTGACCAATTTAAACTGGATTTCCTAGAGCTATCATGTCTTCCCTCTTGAACACTTGCATATTATTTTTATTTGCATATTTTATTATTTTAGTAATTATTTTTTGCATCCTTAGTTTTAATTAATTCCCTTAAATACTCGAATTTGTATTAAATTAAAATTGTCATAAATACAATTAATTAGAGTCTATAATTATCCTCTGGGTTCGATATTATACTTGGTCACACGCTGAGCAGCAATTGATTCTCTACACTTGGGGACGCACACAAATCAGTGACCAACCCCTAACTTTGAAGTGATGAAGGGTTGTGAGATCTTCAGGGGTATCTACCTCCAAGTGATTAACGTCACAAATCAAGGCCATAAGAGAAGTAGATATAGCATTTTGACAAACGGATTTATCCACAAAATTGCCAGCATCATCAGTAGTGTATCAATCAATCATTATGGAATTTCTTTGAGTCCAGACCAACTAGATATAAGTAACAACGACAAATTTCCAAAGAAAAATAACATGAGCACTCCCTTGCATAGAGACAACCTAAATAATAAACTGAGAAAAACTTTGGTCGAGAGTAACTCTATTACCAAAGTGAAACCCATCCAAAATACGGCGAAGAATCACTTGAGAAACATGACATCCAAGCATGATGTGATCTAGATCATCTTCAGCTGATCTACATAATTAGCATCTTGAGGGACCTTTAAAACCTCTATCAAGAAAAGTGTCCCAAGATATGAGAACTCCATGAATGGCCTTCCAAACAATTAAAGAACGCCTAGGAGGAATATGAAATCCATTTGCCCCATGAAGTGGTAGGAAACTTCTGGCAAAGATGAATATAAACAAGACTAGATGTAACTTTGCCATTGATAGATTTACCCTAATACCCGATATTAGAAAGATTATGAGAAATAAAAACCATAAGTATATCGTCAACAATGCCAGGATAAGCATGATCAAAGTCTTCAATAATATTCCAGACATCATTAGAGTAATAATCAGCAATCTTCTGCGTAAAAAGATGTCTGTACTCTATAGGAATCTGGTGAAGATATGTAAGATTTAAAATAATTATAAGTATAGATTTATTAGATATTAGTATGATTTAATTTTGATTTGATTTTATTTATGTATGCCATTATTACCTTTTATGTTTGTCATTATTGTATTAAATTTATTCCTATAAATAGGTGGTCATATTATTGTATCAAGGGAGTTGAATTGAGTAATGAAAATGAGAGTTTTCTCATAACCTCTTTTATGGTATTCTTACGAATCAACGTATTTGAAAAGTCTATTTTCCAGTATTCTTTAGGAATTAACGAATTATAGAGTTTGTTCTCGTATTATCATCCTTTAATACGCTCTTGTTGCATCAGTTGGTAATCAGAGCCAAATTTCCAATGTTGGATTCGAGATTTCAAGTGGTTTATGATACCTTTTATGATGATCAGTCATCGTATGAAGATTATACTATGCAGATCTACCAACAAAATAATTTGTTGGTATCCGATCCGGTATAAGATGGACCACCAATTTTTGATGAAAAAGTCAAATTTGTTGATGGTGGCCCACCAATCTTCGATGAGGAATATGGTGAAGTTTCCTACGGTGGCTATGGTGGCTCACTGATCTTTGATGACTAATATTCATATGGTGGTTATGATAGCCCACCAATTTTTGATGCGGAAGATGTAATTTTTCATGTTGCTTATGGTTCTCTGATTTTATGCAAAGAGACCATTGAAGATTTTGTTATTGATGCGCTGAATTCAGAAAATTCTTTTGATCCAAAAGATTTGTATTTTCTGAATGTTATAATCAGAGATAATACTGAATATATGTGAAGGCTGTCAATTGAAGGAATTTGGGTTACAAGAGTTTAAGGATGTTCTTGTATATCTTCGAACCTTTAGGCTCGCTATGACACAAGGCTAGATTCGAGGGTGAATCCTTTTCGAGAGGAGGAGAATGGTGAAGATATAGAAGATTCAAAATAATTATAATTATAGATTAATTAGATATTAATATGATTTAATTTTGATTTGATTTATCCCTATAAATAGATGGTCATATTATTGTATCAAGGGAGTTGAATTGAGTAATGAAATGAGAGTTTTCTCATAACCTCTTTTACGGTATTCTTATGAATCAACCTATTTGAGAAGTCTATTTTTTGTATTCTTTAGAAATCAACGAATTATAGAGTTTGTTCTCCTATTATCATCATTTAATATGCTCTCGCTGCATCAGAATTCCAATGATGTCAGCTATGGGAGTACCAATCCAGTTGTCTAACCAGAAGCGCACAAAAGAGTAATAACCCACCACCCACATCTCATCCTCAATAATACGATGTATATGGGGAAGACATCCTCCTCTAATAGAAGAGAGTAGTTGCTGATCATGAGGTTAGGCCTCTCTAAACCATCTACCTCGAATAACATCCAAAGAAGAGTTATGATCCAGGATATCCCAAGAAATTTCATGAGAAAATACTCATTGTCTATACGAAGATATCTCACACCCAAGCCTTCTTCCTCAATAGGAGAGCAAACTTTACTCCAACTAACACTAAAGTAGTGCCTCTTAGTAGTGCTACCAGACTAGATGAAATTGTGAATAGCCATTCAAGTCTCTTAACCTTTGTGTGTATTGAGCAGGACCGCTTGAGATCGTTCGACTTGTACTGTCTCTATAGAATAACTTGATCTCAGTTATTATGGATGTTCGTGCTCTTAATCTTATACAATAACCTCGACACGTAACGCAGTATATATTTCTTTAATTCATCAATTGGTAAGATTTATATGAAATTAAATCAATAAACTCGGTGAGTTGGGAAATAGTACTGTCTCTATGGTGTGTTGTTGATTGTAGAAGGAATCCGTGTCCGATATAGGTTGATGATGTCTCCTTAAAGAGCTCATAAGGATTATCATGTAAACCCTGCAGGTGGATTTATTCCAGCATGATAATGATGTTGAGTGGTACTACCCTCGGATGAGATATTAATTAATGGTGTTATCAGTAGCTTAATTAATTAATGGACATTGTATATCTTAAACATGGGAAGACTAACGGGCTCATAATAAGAAGGAGCCCATAACATAATTATCAGATTAGAACGGTAGTGCAGTTATAATATTTTAGTGGTATATATTATTATTATTGGACTTAAGTATAAGCTTTGGGCTAAGGTTGGATACTTAAGCCCAGTGGAGGCCAAACTCTAATTTTTCTTACTATAAAAGAGAGATTCATAAGCTTGATCTACTTTTAATCTTTGTATGTGTTGTGATTTATGTCGGTTAAACTTACTCCTGTTTCTTGTATGGGCTTTGAGTATATACATTGATAAAGTTGGTAGTTACCCAAATTAGATTATTCAAATACAATTACTATGAATTTTCTTGTTCAAATACAACACATAATGATTAAGATGGCATGATTCATTTGCAATATAACATGAAAGAATATATCTTTAGCGTCTTTTAACCAGCTACAGTTTGTGGAGAAAATGTTGAAATTTCTTTAATTAACCCTCTCTTAATCCTTTTGATTTAGTTTTATTTATTTATTTATATTATTATTGATATACTTTCTCTATTTAGCTCTTGGTAATTGCTTCTGAACTTTCTTGTGTACTTATTGCATTCAGACCTGCCTACAACGGCTGAAACTAAGTTGAATTTCTTGAAGGCATATAAGTGACCAATTTCGAGCATACAGTATTACAAGAGTTGTTGTACAACAACATATGATGAGATACAAGAAGTCGTACTGGTATGATCCAATTTTTTTCCTCGGTTTTGTTACCTTGTATGATCAACTGATGGAAAGATACCCAAGTAACGAAGATAGAGAGGCCATTTTCAAAGCTTGTATTGAGGTTCTAAAGGAGGATCCTGCTCAATAAGGCTTATCCAAGACACTCTTTAACTAACTTTTACATATGTTTTTGCGTTTCCTGTTTACTCAAATGAAATGCTGATAGTATTCAGTTTTTATAATAAAAAGGTAGGATCTCAATCCAATTCTGATGTGATTAATTCTTACATCGAATTAACACTTCCACGTTTAGAAAATGTGGTAGTTAAATTAGATAGTAGAATATACAGCTTGCCATAACTCTGTAGATTTTACACCAACCCATTTACTTACATAGAGAGAGATAATATTTAGCTTTGTTCTCTTCTAGTGACTAAAGTATTGTTTTAAGGCGATCTTGCTGCAGGGCTGATATACAGAAATTAGAAGAATGGCCCATTCTCAGTCTGCCAGTTCTTTAGTAGAATTTGCATCCAAAGAAGGAGAAGTTGAAAGCATTCGAAAGGACATCTCAGAAAGAGCATGGAGCAATGAAAGTTTCAAGTTATAGTCGCTTCTTTGCTGTTCGTCTCTTCCACCTCCTTGAGTTATAAAATCCAACTGACCCAACCATCTTAGATGAGGTAAAATTTTGCAACATTCTATAAACTACAGATGTTTCTACAAGTGTTGATTTTTTCAAAACCAACTTGATGTTAGTTATCTCATCTCTTCATCTCTTCTTGTCTGCTCAACACATATTAGTATATTTTAGAAAGCGATAATTTGCTGAAACAGTTATCAATGAAATGCTAGGAGATATTGTCTAATTGTTAAGCATGCAATTGAGAATGGGAAGAATGTGTACTGCTGCTGCTGATGCTTATTATCAGTTTGTGGTTACGTTATATAGAGAGCATATTCTGCGATAGGTTCAATAATCCTATAGATTGAGTACATTTTATAATCTTTTCAGCCTTATTTTCATTGATCATGCGAGGAAAAAATGCCTATTCTGTACTCATGCAATTGAGGACTGGGAAAGTATACATGCATGCTGCTGCTTATGGTTGGGATTATGTTATAGAGATCATATTCTGTAACCATTTGGAATAGGTTTATTAATCATATAGATTTAGTCAATGCTGTCTGTAGCTATTTTCTAAAGAACACAGATTTTTATTGGAAGAAAATACATACATTACTTTGCCTTGCGTAATAATTAAATTTAAAATGTTTCTCACTAGTGAGCCTCATCCCAATATGTTTGTAAAAACACTAGGTTTGGAGTCAAATATATCTTGTCTTTTTAGATATGCCTTATGGATCCTATATGTATTTTAGCTTGCTGTGTCAATGCTACCTTCACGAGAAAGCACTCCAAAAAGACTGGAAGAGTTTATAATCCATAGACTCCATTTATTGGTTGCAAAAGCTACCTTTACTTTGTCGCTATTCTGTGTTCATGAGCATTTTCTTTACTACTGAATTCAATTGTCTGTGTAGTTTTCTACTCATCTATAAAGTTATTTGTATTATTAATAAGAAAAATTGCCACAAGATATCCTTACACTGCAGTTTAAATCATAAATGTTTCATTTGTTCCACAATTTCCGTCTGTTCTGTTTTAATGATACCATCTAGTTATTTTTTTTATCACTTCAGTTCAAATTCTTTATTCTTGCAATTGACTAAACCCGAGGATGGAACCTAGTTTCTTGATTTACCCATTGATGATGTATTTTCGTCTTTGTCTTTGTCTTTTCTAATATAATAATTCATTGCATGATTTGTCTTATTGTTATCGTTATTGCCTAAGTAGGGTTTATTTTAATTTAGTTCCTAGACAATACCAATTGTCATCGTTGAGTGTTTAGAAATGGTAATTGTTCCTAGACAATACAATAATCCGTGTGTATTTTTTTTAGATTAATTGGTCATTAACACTGGTGATTGAAATTCTTGTGAAACTTAAGCAAGAACTTGATGAAGCACTCAAGAACTCACACACTTGGTTGATTGATCACTCACGTTTCACTCACGAATCGATTGATAAACGAAAAACGAAATGAAAGAGATCAACACAAAGATGTATAGTAGTTCGGCGTAAGCCTACATCCACTTTCTTAAGAGAAGAATTCACTAAGATGATAATGAAGATTACAAGCTTACAAGCACACTTACAAACCCTAATTTTCAATGCTTGTTCTTAAACTGATGTGTGAAGAAGATGTGATGAAGATGATGACCTAACTGAACTTTTTTTCAACTTATATGGATGTGTGATCAACGTTTTGATCCCCTTTCATCCAACCAAATGAATGCATACTCGAATCAGTTGTAACCAACTGATGAATCAGTTGTAACCAACTGATCTAGCGGCAGTTTCAAGCTTCCACCTGATGCTTCCAGTTGTCATGCTATCAAACCGATCCTCCCAGCTCAAAAACTGATCCAACAGCTTATACACGCAATCCCCTTATTACTTGATCGACCAATGAATGATCTCCACATGTACCATTTGCTTATTCTCCTGCAACACACACACATGCATGCTGGTCTACACCTTCACAAATCTCCACCTTAGACCTTGCATCACCATATTAGCTTTATCTTCTCCACCTTGCTGCTCTTACAGGTTGCAGCCATCTTCCTTTCTTACTTCAAATCAACTGAATCAATTGCTTACACAGTTCATACTTCTGAACTGGTAAAGCTTTTGTGAACATGTCTGCTGGATTCTCAGTAGTTTTAATCTTCTTGACAGCAACTACTCCTCTATCTATCATGTCCCTTATAAAATATAACCTCACATCAATGTGCTTGGTCCTTTCATGGTACCCCTGATGCTTGGAGAGATGCACTGCACTCTGATTGTCACAATACACCTCAACTGAATCTTGCTCAATCCCAAACTCACTCAATATACCTGTCAGCCATACACCCTCTTTAATTGCTTTAGTGAGTGCAACAAATTCTGCCTCTGTAGTTGATAAAGCCACTATATGTTGATGTGTTGCTTTCCAGCTTACTGCAGTACCAAATCGGTTGAATACATAACCAGTAAGTGATTTTCTAGTATCAAGATTTGCTGCATAATCAGCATCAATATATCCAACTACTGCCTTATCCCATGTTGCCATTTTCTGAAACTTCAAACCTGTTGTGATGGTACCTTTCATATACCTAAGAGCCCACTTCACTGAATTCCAATGTAGTAGTCCTGGATTGCTCATAAATCTACTAATCATGCTCATCACATAAGCTAAATCTGGCCTGCAACATACCATTGCATACATTAAACTGCCAACAACACTAGCATAGGGTCTGTTGCTCATCTCAATTGTCTCTTGATCTATCTGAGAAGCTTGGAGTAGTGACAGACTCACTCCTTGCTTTGCTGGTATTGTTACTATTTTACTGAGATTCATATTATATCTCTTCAACACTTTGTCTAAGTATGATTCTTGGAACAACTTCAACTCACCAGCTGACCTATTTCTTTCAATCTGCATACCAAGAATCACCTTTGCTTCTCCTAGATCCTTCATATCAAATACCTGCTTAAGAAAAGCTTTTACTTCATCTGTACCAGTTTGATCCTTACAAGCTATAAGGATATCATCTACATACAAGAGTAAGTTTGTATAACACCCTTCCTTGAACCTAACATAGACACAACTTTCATGTAAGCTCCTGCTGAATCCATTTAATGTAATGTAATCATCAAACTTCAAATACCACTGTCTTGGACTCTACTTCAGACCATACGAAGATTTCAATAGTAAGCAAGCCTTATTCTCAGCACCTTCAGCACTTACACCATCAGGAATCTTCATGAATATCTTCTTCTAGATTTCCATGCAAGAATGCTGTAGTAACATCCATCTGATATAACTCAAGATCAAACTGAGTTACTAATGCCAACAAAATTCTGATAGAACAATGCTTAACAATAGGTGAAAATATCTCATTATAATCAACATCTTCTTTCTGTGAAAAACCCCTTGCTACAAGCCTTGCCTTGTACCTAACACCTCCTTGTTTGCTTGTAACAGGCTTCTTCTTGTAAATCTATTTACAGCGTACTAACTTCTTGTTCTTTGGTCTATCAACAATTTGCCAAGTCTTATTCTTATGTAATGATAGCAGCTCTTCTTCCATAGCAACTATCCACTTGTTATTCTCATCTCCTGATATAGCTTCATCATATGTTCTTGGCTCATAATTTTCTATATCAGATGCAACATACAATGCATATATACTATATCAGCTTCCATGTATCTAACTGGGCTTTGATCTGTCTTCTTAACCTATCCCTTACAAGTTGATAGGAACTTAAATCATACCTTGAGCTAGATGAGCTTGGTGAGCTATCTTCCTTATTCTGATCAGCATTGTTATTCTCTTCATTACATTGCTGTACTTCCTTCCTTGCTTGCTCCACCTGAGGCTCATCAAAGTCTGTAGTGATAGATACTACAGAATTCCTTTCAACTAATGACATCTTCTTTTCACTGAATGTGACATCTCTGCTAACAATAAACTTGTTAGCTTCATAACACCACAGTCTGTATCCTTTTACTTCTTTGGGTTATCTAACCATTACACATTTTACTGCTCTTGGTTCCAACTTATCTTGCTTCACATGAGAGTAAGCTTGACATCCTATTACTCTCAAATGACTATAACTAGGAGTCTTTCCAGACCACAATTCTTCAGGAGGTTTGAATTTTAAAGCTGCTGATGGACATTAATTGATCAGATAGGCTGCTGTAGTCACAAGTTCATCCCAAAACCCTTTTGTAAATCCTCCACTACTTAGCATACATCTTACTCTTTCTAACAATGTCTGATTCATCTTTTCTGCTACACCATTTTGTTGTGGAGTACCAGGTGTAGTCTTGTGCCTCTTAATTCCCTTTTCTCTGCAGAAGGCATTAAACTCTTCTGAAACAAATTCAATTCCATTATCTAATCTCAAACATTTCAGCTTCTTTCCTGTTTGATTCTTCACCTCAGCAAGCCATTCCTTAAATGCAGTGAATGCTTGATTCTTTGTTTTTAGGATCTTAACCCATAACTTCCTAGAGTAGTCATCTATGAAAGATATAAAATATCTTCCTCCTCCAATAGTTGGATTTCTTGATGGTCCCATAGGTTTGTATGAATATACTGAAGCTTCTCTGATGAAGTATGTTCTCCTGAACCAAATTTTAACCTCTTTGCCTTACTTAAAATGCAATCTTCACATTGATCCTTCTTGCAGGTTGAACTTATGTCTAGTAGCTTCTGTCTTGCTAGCTCTTGTAACCCTCTCTCACTTACATGAGCTAGTCTTCCACGCCACAGATGAACATCTTCTTGATCTTGTGAAGTGTTCAATGTCCAGAAACAACTGATCCTTCAAGAAAGTAAATATCAGAGCTCTGAACACCCTTTATTACTACTGACTTATCTTTCATGATGGTGAGTACACCTTTCTTCACATAGTACTCACATCCTAGGGAGTCTAACATTCCTAATGATATCAGGTTTCTTCTTAATCTTGGTACATATCTCACATTTGCGAGCAGCTTTATGGTACCATCAAACATTTTAAATTTGACAGAGCCAATAGCCTCAATCTTGATGGCTTGATCAGTGCCTAACAAGACTGATCCCTCATGATATGATTTTAAATCAATAAACCAATCCTTAACTGATGTCATATGGAAGGTGCAACCTAAATCTAGCACCCACTGATCTGACACTTTACTAAAAACAACAACCAAAGCTTCAATGTAATCTTGATCCTTATTACCTTTATTTTCAGTTACCTAATTTGCATGGATTATTTGATTTCCACTTTTTTCTGCAATCTTCCTGGCCACCATTGCTTTCCACTTATGACATTGCTTCTTGAAATGACCAGGCTTGTTGCAGTGGAAGCAGTTATTGTTTTCTTCATCTGCTGATGTACCTTGATTACTCCTTTCATGTTTCTTCTTATCAACACCAGCCTTCTTATCATTCTTGTTCCACTTGTTCTGTTTGTTGGCAACAAGACCTTCTCCAGCAACTGCATTATCTGATGTCTTATGGAGCACCTTTGCTTTTATTGAAAGAATCACTTGCTCCAGGGAGATTGATTCAACAATCCCATATAACAGTGTGTCTCTCAACCCTTCAAAGGATTTAAGAAGTGCTGACATCAATATGACAGCCTTATCTTCACTTGATAGTGCTACATCAATGTTTTCTAAATTATCAATGATCTTATTGAAATCATCTAGTTGGCTTAGAATGGACTTATCTTCTGATACTTTGAAGGAGTAGAGCTTCTGCTTTATATACAGCCGGTTTGCCAATGTCTTCATCATGTAAAGATCAGCAAGCTTCTTCCACATATCCCTTGCAGATGCTTCTTTTGAAACTTCCCTTAAAGCTTTATCACCTAAGCATAGAATGATTGCACTTCTGGCCTTTGATTGTTGATCTTGATCTGCGGCTAATGCAATTGCATCCACAACAGCTACTTGATTTTCTGGAAGTGGTTGCCAATTCTTGTTGGATCAATATGGCCTCCATCTTCATCCTCCACAAACTAAAATCAACTTTCTCTGAAAACTTCTCCACATCAAACTTGGTTGTAACCATGATTCTTTCCCCTCTGATCTGATTAACTTGTGGCTGCTTCTTCCTCTTCCCACAGACAACGCCACTTCTTGTGAAACTTAAGCAAGAACTTGATGAAGCACTCAAGAACTCATACACTTGGTTGATTGATCACTCACGTTTCACTCACGAATCGATTGATAAACGAAAAAACAAAATGAAAGAGAGCAACACAAAGATGTATAATGGTTCGGTGTAAGCCTACATCCACTTTCTTAAGAGAAGAATTCACTAAGATGATAATGAAGATTACAAGCTTACAAGCACACTTACAAACCCTAATTCTCAATGCTTGTTCTTAAACTGATGTGATGAAGATGATGTGATGAAGATGATGACCTAACTGAACTGTTCTTCAACTTATATGGATGTGTGATCAACATTTTGATCCCCTTTCATCCAACCAAATGCATGCATACTCGAATCAATTGTAACCAACTGATCTAGCGGCCGTTTCAAGCTTCCAGCTGATGCTTCCAGTTGTCATGCCATCAAACCGATCCTCCCAGCTCAAAAATTGATCCAACGACTTATGCATGCAATCCTCTTATTACTTGATCGACCAATGAATGATCTCCACGTGTACCATTTGCTTATTCTCCTGCAACACACACACATGCATGCAGGTCTACACCTTCACAGAAATTATATTGTATTAATTTATTAAAACTGGGGGTTAAAATATTACTCTTTGATTTTTTCAGATTGTTCTACTGTTTGTGCACGTCCTGGGACTTGTATTTCTACTAGTTGAACTCCGTTTTGTTTCTGAAGTGTTATGCATGTTTGCTGCAGGTGTTAAGACAGCCTAGGTTGTGCTTCTTTGCTGGAATTTGAACTAGTTCTCTTGTGGCTAGATTTTTGTGTTTTATGATACCTGCTGGATATTTGCTTTGAACTGTGGTGTATTATTGCTACTGGATGTAACTGTGGATAATTTTTTGTTTGATGCTTTCTTCTATGAGCTATTGACTGCTATTGGTTTGTTACTGTGGGTTAATATTGGTGCTTGCTGGTTGTAAGAATCTTCCTGCTTTATGTAATTTTTGTTGATTTTTTTATATATAATTTTGTTGGAATTTTTTTTGTTGATATTGCTGATGTTTGCTGTTATAAATTTGCTACTCTACTCCTCTGTTTGTCTACCTAGATGGTAGCTAGTTTCTGGATTTTGGCACCCTTTGAAATCTCTTTAAGATTCTTGTGACAAGTTGTGCCATGCTGGTTTCTGTTTATGCAGCAGCTGCAAGTATTTATTGCTTGCTATTGCAATTTGCATTGTTGCTACTAGTATTCCTTCCTGCAGGGTATATCCATGTTGTGGTTTTTTCTGCTTATACATATTTTTATGTTTCTAAATAGAATAATGGTTTGATAACTGATGTTGTTTTGGTATGCTATTGCCGCTAATTGGTTCTTCCTGTTGTTGATTTGGTATGCCAATAAGTATACTGTGTTAGGTTAGTGAGGATGTGTCGCTGACTCTCCTATCAGCTAGAGATTGCAGACTTATGTCCCAGCATATCCAGCTACAGTCTTTATGATTTTTCGGATGACAAGTACTTAAGCTCTATTTGACTACATTCAATCTGTAGACCGAAGCTAGATTTGAAATATAACTTGATTCAGCCTCCTTTTGACTTATAGCATTTCTTTGATAAGCATACTGATTTCTTTTGAAATGGTTGCTAGGTTTTCAGCAATCTATCAGGCATAATATTATTTACTCACCATATGATAGATTTAAAAATTTCTTGTGCAAGGTAGTTATGATATATTGTATTTTGTATAGTTATTTCTGAAATAATTTTACAATTTTCATAAATATTACACATTGATTTTATTTATTTAGTTATTTTAAATTTTAAATTACCTTAATTGTGAAGAAATTATTAATGTTTTCATGGATAATAATAGCAATAAGTGAGAAAGAAAATTATGAAAATAACTAATTTTGTTATTAAAAGAAAAATAAAATTATCACATAATGACGAAAATCATGTATTACATTAAAGTATGACTCATCTTTTAATGATTATGTGACGATTTCTATTATCATCATTATAATTAGATATTTGTGACAAATAGATAATGTCATTAATTATTTAAACATTTCATGAAAAATTTATTATCGTCATAAAAATATATTTTATTTATAATGGTAAGTGTTGTCACTAATTCCTATAAATTTGACATTGAAATATTATCTTTAAATATTTTTTTCAATATAAATATCTCTTTAAAAAATTTTGACGCATTTATCAATTTTGTCATGAAATAAACTAATTAGTGACGAATATAATTACTTATAATAACAAAGGTAAAATGTGTCACCAATAGATATATTTTAGTGATGAAAGAAAAATTCGTCACCTTTAAGTACTTAAATATGACGAAATTCTTACGTCATAAAAATTTTCGTCACAAAATGGATTATTTACTGTAGTGATATATAAGTCATCACAGCTGTTCGGAAACCCAAACTGAAAAGTAATTCATGCCTAACACTATGAGGAGGGTGAGGAAACAACATATTGAGAAGATCTCGAAGATCGTCGCCCACACGACGTCGAGATTGGACTTGAGAATACAACAGAAGATTGGAAGGTTGTTTGCTGCTGTTGTTAGTCAACTTCCATGAATTTTCTAAAATCGTGTGGAAGTTAGATCTGGATGTGTGATATTTTTCAGAAAGCCACGGAAGAGAGTATCATTTTGGCGTGTAGATCACTCAAATTCGAGATTGGATGGGAGAGTTATGCCCAAAACAGTGTGGCTGCACAGGCTGCCAGCGAGAATACATCTTCTTCAACATACCCTGGTGAAAGGTAATACATTTCTTTATTTTCTTGCTTCCACTGAATTAAAAACGTATGAAACCCTAACGGTTCACATTAACCAAACGATCAAAAGCCAACAATTGGTATCAGAGCTTCAGTTTTGTGGTGAAGCGTGACACGTTAAGCTAGGGTTTATGTACTTTACATGAAATTAGGGTTTAGAATATTGTGATATTTTAGAAACCCTATCCTGTTTGTAATGGCACACAACTGTCTTCGACGGAATACGATTATGGTGAGCGACGGCCGCATGGCACTGGAAGAAAGGTGCGCAGCCAGGATGGGCAACGAAGGTTGGTGGCGAAATTGTGGGCTGTGCCATGGATACACGTTGATGAAGATGATCGCATGCTTGGAATCGTGCGACCGATGTGTTCGAGATGTGGCTTGGAGACATGGCTGACGTGTAGTGGAGGCACGATGAAGGCCTGCTGGAACAGCAGCACGATGGTGGATGGCTGTTGGATGGCAGCGATGATGAACGGATGGAGGATGCCTGGAGGGTACGGTGACTTTGCGGAAATGACGGAGAGACACACTAGCTTGGCCCTGTAATGCCGGTGGGCCATCGATGATACTGATGGCGTGACGACCAACATCGGCGGTTGGAATATGCGGGGCAGTTGAAGGCTGGAGCACGTCACACCGTGATTCTGGGCGAGTCATGCCAAGTTTCTGGACGCGTCTTTCACTTGTTTAGAGCGAGTCAAGCACAAATTCTAGGCAAAACTGCAGTCAAGATTCGGTCGGGTCTGACCCACTTCGGTTCGGATCTGCTCATATGACTGGTCGGACCTTTCGATAATCCTCCACGGCATTGATGCTGGAACCACGTGCAGAGACGTCCAACGTCATAACTTGTGCAGCATGCTGGCGTGTTGCGCAAGCCTCACTACCAGATGGCGGATGGCAGCAGACATTGTTGGGTAAGGCAGACACGAGTTGCTAGGCCAGTGCGCACGAGTTGTGTGTGTTTTTGGGCTTGGAACCGGGTATGGCACGAATGTTTGGTTTGCTGAGGGCACGGTATGAAGGCTAGCTTGTAAGGTTGGCTTAACACGAAGGCAAGTACGGTGGATGGTGCTTGTGGCATGACCATGAGGCTTCATCGGCACGAAAAAAGCACCTGCCAGCACAACCTGCGTGTGTGGCCTGCACGGATCGTGCAGGTGCCATTTATGACGTGCCTGGTCATGGGCAGATGGCGCATGAGTGGTGCTGTCATGGCGGCACGACTGACGGCACAGTGAAGACGTCGGGAAGCATAGCGGGCGGCTAAAAGGCACATGGAGCTGCATGGGAGCGGCACGACTTGTGTAAGTGATGACACGAGTTGTTCCAGCGTGTAGCGTGGGCCATGTGCATACGTTTTCACTTTGAGTTGCAGTATGGGCGCATGGGTGTGAAACGCGTCGGGTATGCGGTGGAGCAGGCTGCAGCGCAAGTAATCTGAAGGAAAATTCATGAAGACCAGCTTCTGATTTTTAGATTAGGTTTCGGGACGCTGCCTCGAACCCCGCGACCTGACTAGGCAGGTCGATCCCTGCGACCTCAGCGGGAAGGTAGATCCTCGTCTGCATTGCCCATATTCTTTTTTGAAGGCGAATAATCGAATTTGCTGATATATAACTGTTAATAATTAATTTAATTATCTGATTATTGTTATATATGTTATGCATGATTCTCTGTGATTTACTGCCTTATGTGCTGTAATAAGAGCATGCTAGGTTGCGTATTTTATTTTGAATGTTATATGCATGTTAAAAGCCCTCAGTGTTAAATAACTAAGTGGGAGAGGGGATTGATAAATAATTCCCTCGGCCTCTATTATTGGTTTGTTAGCGATGTGAATAAACTTGCACGTCGGCATTAGGGCCTTCCTCCCCATTGTATGAGTTTATTCATGGATTGCTGGAACAAACTTCTTTAAATAATTATTGTTTGTAATGTGATGCACATGAATTTGCATGTTGTCTATAGTGCCTTCCTCCCTATCGGATGAGTTTATTTGCGCATCACTGTACAAATTTATAATTGATGACTGTATGAAGTTATCCAAGCTCGTGTGTACTTCTCCATCTGTAAGGCACATAAGCTTGCGCAATGAACTTGGGATCAAATAATGGTGTACACTTAGATGTAAATAATATGTATCCTCCCCATCGGAGTTACTGCTGTTATTTGCATGGCTAAAGAGAAACAGACTATTAATTATTTTGTCATGAGGTTAGATTGACAAATGAAATTAACAGGTAAAACCTTCTCTTGTAAATGTTCAGGTTTATAAACGTCCACACTATCATGGCTTGCAGAGTCATGGTGTTTGAGATGTCGGTGAATTTTATTTTTATATTATTTTGAGGGAATCAATATAAATGGATAAATTCGAAGATTTGATTAGTGTATTTATTTGTAATTCTCTGTAATTTCGAATGGTTTATTTCACTTATTGTTTGCTAAAAGAAATTATATTTACTGGTCCAAAATTAGATGATTTGAAAAGAATCTTGGTTTTGATTTTTACTGCTTAGGAATACATGTGTGTTCTTACCAAGGATATTCTGTGATGCCTATTAATAAAAGTATCTAGTGGAGAGGTGAGAGATTCATAGAAATATGATGGTCTCATGTGACTCTTCGGATACTTGAGTGAGGTTGATAGGTGGGAGGTCATGGTTGAATTGATGAATGAATTCGAAAAACATGGAGTGGAAATTGAAAGAGAAACCTAGGTCAATTCTATTCTCCATAGTTTGTCTAAATGTTTTGAGCAAGTTTTTCTACTTGAAATACGAGAGGTTGTATATGGTGGGGAACTTCTGACAAAACAAGGGAAAAGAAAACCAATTTTCATCAAGATATGAACATGGTTAGATCTCATTCACTAGTTGTTAAAGCATGATTAGTGATGACATCTGCTGACACATTGTGTGAAGATACCGAAATCACTAAAAGCGTGTAACTAAGTGATGATGAGATTATTATGGACATGGGTAATGCTACAAGAGTAGTGGATGTTGCAGTGGGAGTTGTTTATTTATCTTATGATATGAATAAACGTTTGATTTTGAGAAATTGTCTTTACATACATATTCATAGAAAGAATTTCATTTCGTTTTCTATGTATTTACGGATGGATACTCCATTTTATTTAAATGACATGGTCATAGTAATGAAGGATGGAGCTATAATCTGTTATGGTACGTTGGTGACAACTTATACACTTTTAAATTTTTTTTATCCCACGGATGCAATAAATAGTAATTAATAATGCGTCTTCTAATCCTAATAAGAGAAAGACTCTTATGGAAATGATTAGACAGATGATGAATTATTGGAATTACTAAATTTATTTTATGAGTATGCCCTAGAAACAGCATGTCGCATAATGTTTGTCTATTTGTGGGATATCCTAGAAAAATGGAAGGTGTTGATTTATTTAGTCCAAAAGATCGCAGGGTGATTGTTAACACAAACACTAGACTTTTGGAAAAGGACTATGTAATAAATCACAAACCCATGTATAAGTTTTTCTAAAGGAAGTGAGAGGAAAAACACAAAGTATTAATACCAATTATACAAGAGGAGATACCACAAGGTAAACTGCAACGCGTGTAACGTCTGATACACAATTGCGTGTAGTGCCTTGTCTTAGTGGGAGGGTTGTTCGACAACCCGTAAGATTTATGATTGGGAGAGTCGTGAGACTTGGTCCCTAGTAAACATAAAATTGACCCACGCATACAACGAAACACTACAAGATAGAAATGCGAAATCTTAGCAAAGTGCAATGATTTATAAAATAGAATTTATGGATTTTAAATTAGATCAGGGAGCTTGTAGGACCACTATATGGTGTAAAAGCCATTAGAATTGGTCATGCAAATTAAAAGAGGATCATACGGTAAGGTGAAAACCTTGGAAGCAAAGCTTGTCGCGAAAAGGTATACTCAGAAAGAAATGATTTGATTATGAGGGAACCTGTTCGCCGGTAGCTATGCCTAAGTCGTCCGGACTCTTTTATTTGTTGTTGTTCATATTGAATATGAGGTACAACAAATAGATGTGGAAGTCTTGAAGAAAATATCTATGTGAAGCAACCAGAGTGATTCATTGCAAAGGGCTAAGAGCATATTGATTGTAAGCTTAAAGGTGTCTATCGATGGACTAAAGCAAGCTTCAAGATCATAAAACATCAGTTTGGATGAGGAAATCCAGGCATATGGAGTTATTCAATGCGCGGATGTGTCTTGTGTATTGAAAAGAGTGACGAAAACGTGGTGGTATTTCTTGTACTGTATGTAGACGATATATTGCTCATTGAAGACAATAAAAGAGTATTGTCGGGCGTATGGGTATGGTTGATAAAGTAGTATGAAATGAAAGACTTAAGAGAAGAAAAATATATCCTTGCGATCATGTGATCACAAGATAAGATGTTGTGCTTATCTCAAGTTTCATGAAATGATACAATCCTTACTCGTTTTAGCATGTAACTTTATCTAATAAGAAAATGTGTCTTGACACAAAAGAAGATAAATGAGATGAAAGCGGTTCCTTATGCTTCGGCGAATAAGGAAGCTTAATCTAAGGAATGCTATGCAAGAGATCAAATATCTATTTTGCCAAAGGCATGGTCAGTGAGTATCAAGGTAATCTGAAACAAGAATGATGAATTGTGGTAAGACATATACTTATGTACCTGAAAAGGACTAAAAATTATATGTGGACTTACCGAAAAGATTCACTGCTTCTTATGGGTTAAATAGATTCAAAATTTTCAAATCAGATAGGGACTACAGTAAATCCACCTCAAAAGTTATGTGTTTAATTTTAGAAAGTAGAGTCATAAGATGGAGAAGTGTTATATAGAAATATATTTCGGACTCCACCATGGAAAGATGATAAATTGGAGCCTCTGAGGCAGCCAAAGTATTTATATAACTCTAAAAACTTCATGATGGACTTCGAAGTGTTTCTAAGTTTGCCCAAGGTTCTCACAATTTATTATGATAATAATGGTACAATTGCAAACTTGAAGGAATCACGAGCCTATAAGCAATTAAACACATGGAGCGCGAGTACCACCTGTTACGGAAAATTTTATGATGAGGGGAAGGTTGTTGTCACCAAGATTGCATCGGATGATGACCTAGTAAATCCATTTACAAGAACCTTAAGGCGAGAGCTTTTGATGGTCGTATAGTGGGAGTGGAAATCAGATGTGTGGCAGAAGACATGATAGCATAGTCTTTTAGTATAAGTGAGAGATTGTTGGATTGTATACTAAAAGTCTAGCTTTAGTATGAACAATGTTTTAACAATCTATTTGAAATGAGAATCAATGATCAAATGATTGCGTCTTATAATTTATTTATATGTCCGATGCAATAGTCCACTTACTTTATACTGTAGATAATATGTTGTGCGACAATACACAGAAGATCATATTATCGATTTCCTTATAAAGTATAAACAAATGCTCACAACCGAGATAGACGGGGACTCTCTATCGGGATGATTATAGTGTGATTTGGTATTAGTTTGTCTTGACTATAGAATCACATTAGTGCACTTCATGTGTATTGAGCAGGACCTTCTGAAATCGTTCGACTTGTACTGTCTATATAGAAGAACTTGATCTCAGTTATTATGGATGTTAGTGCTCTTAATCCCTATACAATAACCTCGACACGTAAGGCAGTATGTATTTATTTGATTCATCAATGGGTGAGATTTACATAAAATTAAATCAACAAATTCAGTGAGTTGGGAAATAGTGTTGTCTCTATGGTGTGCTGTTGATTGTAGAAGGAATCCGTGTTCGATATAGGTTGATGATGTCCTCTTGAGAAGCTCATAAGGATTATCATGTGAACCCTGCAGGTGGATTTATTCTGGCATAATAATGAGGTTGAGTGATACTACTCTCAGATTATATATTAATTAATGGAGTTGTCAATGGGCATTGTATATCTTAAACATGGGGAGACTAACGAGTTCATAATAAAAAGGAGTCCATAACATAATTATGGAATTAGAACGGTAGTGCAGTAATAATATTTTAGTGGTATATATTATTATTATTATTGGACTTAAGTATAAGCTTTGGGCTAAGCTTTGATACTTAAGCCCAATGGAGGCCAAACTCTAATTTCTCCTCCTGGCCCCTACTGTAGCCCTTATATAAGTCATCTCAACTTTTCGGAAACCCTAACTGAAAAGTAATTTACGCCTAACACTGTGAGGAGAGTGAGAAAACAACAGATTGAGAATATCTCGAAGATCGTCTCCCGCACGACGTCGAGATTGGACTTGAGAATACAGCAGAAGATCGAAAGGTTGTTTGCTGCTGCTGTTTGTCAAATTCCATAATTTTTCTAAAATTGTATGGAAGTCAGATCTAGACATGTGATAAGGATATCATCAGCATAAAAGAGATAAGGTGGGAGATAATTTCACGCCTAGCCACAGCAAGAAGAATCCGTTTATTATCCATAAAATGAAACAACCAAGGACCCATGACTTCTTCAGTAAGATTGAAAAGAAGAGGAGAAAGAGGGTCTCCTTGTCGAACACCCTTACCACAACCAAAGTAACCATTAAGAAGCTCATTAACAAGGATAGAGATTTTTGCAGAAGCAAAAATACCTCTCAGGAGGCCCATAAATCTGTCAAAATAGCCCATACGAGATAAAGCCTCAATTAAGAAATCCCACCTGATAGTATAAAATATTTTCCTAATATCAACCTTAAATGCAACACTTCCAGATGTAGAAAAATCAAGGGAGTTGAAACTCTTAAATGCTAGAGCAATACAATGGCGAATCTTCCTTTTGGGAATGAAATCATACTGATGTTTTCTAAGATGCTCATGCAATATAGGGTCCAAATGAGTAGCAAGAATTTCAGTGAGGATTTTAAAAAAAGAAGTTACACATATTAATAGGCCGAAAATCCTCTACTCTATTATCACCATCCTTTTTAGGGATAAGAGTGACAAAGTTAGCATTTACTCCATCAGGAACAACACCAGTCTCAAAGAAATACCTGATCGTTGTACAAAGATCATGCACGATAATATCCTAAGCTTTCTGAAAAAAAGCTCCACTAAAACATTTGGACCAGGCGAACTATCCGGAGATAACTCAAACACAATTTTAATCTCTTCATCATCAGGTGTTCTGGTAAGAGAAAGATTTTCCTCAGCAGTCATAAATGCCTGTATGAAATCCAGAGAGAAAAAATCTGGAGAATCTCCTAGAGTGCTGAGAAGCTGAGTGCAATATTCAATAATGTGCTGAAATATAACCCTATAGTTAGTAATCAACTCATCATTAATATAAAGAGAAGTAATATCACTCCTGACCTTTTTAAGCCTTTGAGCTTTATGAAAAAAAACTCGTGTTGCTATCACCATGCTTGAGCCACTCACCCTTATTTTTTTTGAGACAAAAACTGATACTTTTGTTGTCCAAGAGAATGTGAGCATTCACTTCCTCACAGAAAAATTCAACAAATTCACCTCCATATCAATGCGAGACTGAACCTCCTGAAGATGCTTCATGACATCATCCACTGTAGTCCAAACATCGCCAAAAGTATTCCCGTTCCAAGTTCTAATGGCAATTTTAAGACGACGCAATTTACAACAGAAATGGTATATGTGATTTGGAGCCCAAATAGGAGCAGCCAAAAAGGTTTCACATGCAACAATGAACCCAGTACCCATCAACCACATCTTTTGAAATCAAAAGGGCCTGTGAATTTCCTCACCCCCCATAGCAAGAGATAAAAGAATAGACTGTGATCTGACTGATGCTTAGGGAGAGATGTCAAAGAAATACTATCCCAACTCCCAAGACTCCAAAACACCATCCGAAATAATAGCACGATCAATTCTAGAGGCTCTGCAAGAGTGTCTAGCTGATCGATAAACCCAAGTATATTTGGCCTAGAGATATCCACATCATGCAAACAACTCATATTAAGAAACTTCCTAAATTCCAAGGAGCCCAAAGAGGAATATCTAGAAGGAGCATTCCTCTCACTATCCCCAATAGTCGAATTAAAATCACCAATAACAATCATGCAATTAACCAAATAAGCAACAATGTCCAACCAGAGATCACGACGAGTAATGTAGAAATTATTAACATGCACAATAATAATGCGTTAAAGAGCACAATTAAACATATAATTCAATATGATAATTTGATCAGAAGAGAAAACTACCCTAACATCTCTCACATAAGAACCACGACAAAAAACCCACAAGTTATGTTTCGAAGGACCTATATCATTATGAGTGACAAAAGAAAGACTCATCCACTAATGTCTATAAATATTAGAAAAATCAACTTTAGCTCCGTAATAACTAACGAGTGAGGTTGATGCAGCTGGCAGAGAGATTTAACGTGGCAAGTGTAGCAATATTGCCAATCCCATGAGTATTCCAAAATAGACAGATAATTTATTTCTCTTCTTATTGTCGTGCTTTGGCGGCATTTCATCAGGAATAAGGCCCCATTCCTCACTAATGGTAGACTGCATGGTACGTGTGTGAGTACTTGTTGAAGGGTCAGTGTAGTTGATTCTGTCTTGTTGAGCTTTAGAGCGCGTGGTTGGGCCACCTCTACCTTCACCTCTACCTAGACTACCCCCTAAAGTCCCTTTGTTAGCAACAAACTAAGACTGTAGGTGCTGACATTCTGGCAACGGTAAATAACAGGCCTGTTGTTGTTCTACGTAGTCGTCATGCAAAACATTTTCATTGCCAGCTGGGTGAGGTAATCTTCGGCGTGAATCTGACGACCGGGGAGAGGCACCTTCACTGAAAATCTCTCTACCCTCATTTTTTATCTGAAGAATATCCTCCTCATTATCATTATCAAGCACCACAAAACTGTTATTCGAATGTAACACCACATCCTCATTAGCATGTTGTTTTTCCTAAGCAACTACTAAATTAGGATCAATAAAGGTCACCTCATGCTCTACATTAAGATATAAATCATCATGTTCGTTCTGCTCATGTTCCTCTTCCTCCATATGCTCATTGAGCTCAACATATGCATTACTTACATCATTTTCTGTATTTTCAGCTATTTCAACATTCTCTCCAAGAGTACCAGCTTCAGCAACTTTTTTTTAACCAGTGTCCAGCACATTCTAGCATTTCCTTTGGGACGTGACTAATCTACCTTTCTATTCTTGCGACACTCCTCAACACCATGACCCAGAGTGTAGCATGTAGTACAATATTAAGGCAAGTTTTCATAACCAATTGAATTATAAAAAAAAATTCCCCCGATTTAATAGTGACATTCCTAGAAAAGTCCTCATGTACATCAACCTCAACTTGAACCTAGAAAAGTGTCCCATCGAGCCATTAAGATCCTTTCGATCGACCTGGATAGGTTGACCAACTCTCTGAGCTATAACATGTATGACCTAATAACTCCAAAACTCATAAGAAAGTTCATAGATTCGAATCCAAACTTGTGTGATTGAAGATTTTATGCGATAGGTCCATCGTTGGAGTCGAATAAGACATGGCTTCAAATCATAGCTCTTTTCTCCAAAACCCATTTACTAAAACCACTGTCATGTAACATAATATTATAGTATCCTAGTCCAAGATGAATCACAAGCAAATCATTAACTTCCCAAGAGACTTTAGTTGTATTAGTGTTGTGTGTGGGCCTATGTGGAATAAATAATTATTTTGTGTAGGTCCCTCTTGAAAAAAATAGAAATGTAAACTTCAACTTGTAACAAACCAAAATAGAAAGTGTAAACCTTAACACGGGACGGAAGTAGTATACACTATTAAATAAAAAGCTATATACATATAGGTGCACACTTGCACCAGGTGCATCGGATATCAACTCATCGTTTTATGGGCCACACTTGCATGTACACTTTCTTAATTAGCCATCATTTTTTGACAATATTATAACTTTTCTTTGAAAATATTATTACTTTTTATTTATACTATAAAATTTTCAAAAAATAGTTCACAATATTATTAACATTTTTTATCAATTAAATATCACTTTTCATAAAATAAAAATTTATTTTTGCTCAAGGACGTCCCTGCCTTGGTAACACAAGAAATTTAATTTCATTAAATTTTAGTGTTAAAATTAGAAGTGACATGTCTCAGGCCATAAAGATCTACATTATCGGTTGATTGAATTCTTGTACATAATCATTGCTTTAATATGCCCTTAAGCTTATCTGAAATGAGGTATAAACCTTCTACGCCACTGACTACATGCCTAACCAACTTATCAAGAAACCATCTCAAGAATTTGAAGCTTTATGCATTGATGATGGCATATACTAGATGCATAACAATTTGATCTGCATCATGACAACACTATTTTTAGCAATGGAATATTAGGCAACGACAATGGGGATTTTCCATTGTTAAAGATTGTAAACGAACCAAGCCGCTCGTAAACTATTCGAGACTCGATTCGAAAAAAATTCATTCGAGTTTGTTCATGGAAAAAAATGAGCCGAGCCGAGCTCGATTATTTTTTCGAGCCGAACTCGAGCCCGAGGGTGTTTGGCTCGAAAGCTCGCGAACGTGTTCGTTTACAGGCTCGCGAACGTGTTCGTTTAAAAGCTCGCGAACATGTTCATTTATAGGCTCACGAACATGTTCGTTTATTAAGCTCACGAACCTGTTCGTTTATAGGCTAGTGAACATGTTCGATAATAGACTCGAATAGTGGTCAATATGCTCATTCTTCATATTATTACTCCATTATTATTATTATTATTATTGTTATTATTATTATTGTTATTATTATTTATTATAACATATTAATATGGTAATTTTAGAGTTTAAATTTTTTTACATAAATAAATAAACTTTTATATATATATATATATATATATATATATATATATATATATATATATATATATATATATATATATATATATATATATATATATATATATATATACTTTTATCAATATAATTTATAAGGAATATAAATTTATAATTTTAAAAATATAGTATACTTTAAATTAAAGAAAAATTTTAAAGTATGACAATGAAAATAATGAAATTATTAAAACGTAATTAATAAAAATAAAATTAAAAAAGAGTGCATGTTATTAATTCTAAATAATGAATTGAAAATCATATTCATAATGAGTTTAAAGATCTAAATTTTTTATTTTTTTTTTCTATATAAGATTTAGTTTTGATTTATTTATACTTAAATTTGAATAAATATATGTATTTATATACATTAAATTTTAACTAATACTCCCTCCATTCCGGAAAACTTTTCACCTTTACTGTTCCACGTTGTTTAAGAAAAATTACACTTTTTGACCAACTTTATTGACTTTGAAGGGTATTGTAGTATTTTTAGGTAATAAAAAAGTATAAAGTAATAATATGCATGTGAAAAAAGAGTGACAAATTTGAAATTAAAGTAACTTTTGAGGTTGTTGGATAAAGTGATGTTTTCTTTGTTAGGGGGTGAAAGGTTTTGTGGGGCAAACAAATGAGGAAAGTGAGAAAAGTATTATAGGACAGAAGGAGTAGTAATTAATAAAATTGTAAGTATTTTAAAGTCGAGACCTTATTAATACATATATATATATATGTATATATATGTATATATGTAAAAATAAATTAATTTAATATAATTATTTATTTATATTTTAATAATATAATTTTATTTGAAGGAGAAATTTCGAATTTATATACACCCGTATTTGCCTTTTAATAATAATAATAATAATAATAATATTATTATTATTATTATTATTATTATTATTATTATTATTATTATAGTTAATGGGATAACATAAGGATCATTCAAATTTTAGGCAAATACTTGTGTGACACCATCTTACATAAGGTCTTACGTGAGACGAATAAAAAGTTTATAAAATGTTAGCATTTTCGCTATATTCCATATAAAATGTTAGTTTTGTTTATATTATAAATTGTTCATAAAATAGTTCACTACACTATTATTACTTTTTATCGATTGAATATCACTTTTAATTAATAATATTATCACTTTTTATTCGTCTCATGTAAATATTTACGTGAGACGGTTTCACACAATACCTACTCCAAAATTTTAATTAAATACATATTCCATATACTTATAAATGTTAATTAAAAAATCTTTTGTTATATTATTAATATATATTTTATTTAATAATTAATACTTCTAATAATTAATAAAAATTTATAATAGCTCTAGATTCCACTTTTTATAAAAAAAATTATTAATAAAATTTTATTATTCATGAGACCTCACTTAAACTTTTATACATTAAAAAACTAAAAAATAAATTATTTTCAGCTTAACGAGCCGAACGAGCCCGAGCTCGAACAAAGGACTAGTTTTTATCGAGCCGAATTCGAGCTCGAGTTTATTTATTTTTATTCAGTAAAAATATTTCGAGCCGAGCTCGCGAACTGTTCGCGAGCTCTATATTTTACACACGAGCCGAATTCGAGCTTAAAAAATAAAATTCGAATCGAGCTCGAGCCCTTTAAAAAAATTCGAGCAGAGCTTCAAGCCCGGAGATGTTCGGCTTGGCTCGACTCGATTACATCCCTAGCTACGACGACGGTTCAATCACTATTGTTAAAAATTTGAACCTTTAACAACTGCAGGATTGACAATGGATCTAGGAGTGCAACGACAACTGGGAACCCTTGTTGTCTTTCCACAGTTTGGCATAATGTTGTCACATGTCGTGCTATAGTCAATCTTGTGTACTTGCGGTTGTTATTATTTTTAAAGGGTAAAAAATAAAGAACAGGGCCCCTTTATTCTTTTTAGAGATCCTCATGTTCATTATACTCTCTAAACTTATAATTCGCTATCCGACAGATTTTATGGGAGAATCTCTAAGCCAAATTACACCACTATGATCAGGTGCTATCTAGTACTTATAATGAGCTGGAATTCATAGGATCAATTAGAAAATTAATTTTCCCTGCCTCTATAGATACTATTGCAACTAATGTATTCCCTTTAAAGATACTTACTAATTAATTGATTCTCCCTGTCTTGGGTACTAGATCATTAATCACATGTCTACTTACCTATTACCTAATAATGATGTTTTATCAAGTAATTAATACTCCCTATTGATTGTCTAAATAGTTTTATGTTATATGGTTAATCTCCTAAGAGAAAACATCTATGCTCATGTAAAAATCAATATTCCTAATAACAATTTAATTCGAGATAACTTCATAAATTATCACAGGAATAATAATTCAAAATACAATTATAGAAGTTTCAAAACAAATATTCAATAAAGAAATAAATATTCTGAAGTTTTGTAAATTCAAGTGTAAAAATATCAAATCACATAATTCAACTGTCTAAATCCATAACATCACCAATGAAAGACTTAGCCCATAGGATTACGGAAGAAAATTAAAATTAAGCAATAAACCATAACCATGAGTCTAATTAATACAAAAAATAAAATTAAAAAATAAAGAACCCTAAGAATCTCCATCTCTGACCAAGTAAGTAACATTACCGTCTTGATTTCTCTCCAAAAGTATGGTGGATGGAAGGTGGTGATGGTTATGGTGAAGGTGAAGGATGGATGTGTCGTGTTTCTGATGATATGATGGTGATCAGAAATCTTCTTTTTATAGTGAGATCGGATGTATCGTGGAGTGAACTCAAAATGACGAGGATATGGGCCCCAAAACACGTCGATCTATGTCCATATAACGACCACGCTCTTGCTATGTGTCCATCGAGCCCTCGTCATGTTGATTTCCACGTCTTCCAGAATTGACGCTTGGCATCGAGCAGCTTCGCTCGATGAAAATCGAGCACAAATACCAGTTCTACTCGCCATCGAGAACCCGCTGGCAGCTTGTATGATTCCACGATTTTGGGCATAACTTCTTCATCCAAACTTCGATTTGAGTAATTCTTACGCCCACGCGATCCTCTATTTTGTGTCTTTTCAACCATATAATAGATGGCTAGTTTGAATTTCCACAAAAATACAAAAAAAATTATGGAATGTGATTGCGTTTTTCCTTGACATGTTGCACAAGTTCACCATTTCTCCTATCAAAACGCCACAAAATACCCCTCAAGCACCTTTGAGTCAATAATCATTCAAAGTATTAAGATTTGTGCAAATAAAACCAATTGACACACTGAAAGATGTATCAAATCGGACAAAAAAATATATGAATTTCCACTCTCATCACATATGTTAAGAATCTACCCATTTATTTTAACCCTAAAATAATAATAATCTAGAATATTAATTATTAATTAAATATTATCATATATTATTGAAGTTAATAAATATTTAAACCTAAAACCTATAATAAAGACAAGTTTTATGGTAGCAGAATAATAAGAATTAATTTTAAATTGTACCTATACTAATAAAATTATGTAACTAATAAAATTGAAATCCTAAATTTGTTTAAATAATTCAATATATATATATATATATATATATAAACAAATAATCATTGAATAAATATATTACAAAAATTGTAGAGTTCTTATTGTCCCAACAATTAGCCTAATATTAAAGACATTATAATAACGTATTATATAATTAGAGTAAAAATATAGTTAAAGAAAAAATAAAAAAACCTACTACTTTATACATAAAAAATATTATAGGAGTATAACACAATATAAGGGAAATTTGTTGCACTTTTAGTTCCATAAGAAAAGTATCATTTAATATTTGGTCATTTGCACAAATTTTTGATTCCATTGCTCATTTTTAAATTTTCGTCAAATAAAGAAACGAAATAAGCACATGCTGCTCACATGGCCGTTGGTGGAATAAGGTTTGAATAGGGTTGAGGCTATGGTTCACATTGCTTCAAATTTACCCCTTACATGAAATACTAAATCAACAAATCCTTTATCTCCTGATCAAATTCCTACTCCGAAAATCGCGGAATCACACTCGACACGTAAGTGATTGATTGAAGAATGTAATTGGAATGTTGGAACGTAATTGATTGATTGAAGAAGATGCATAGTGTAGGTGATAGACCGAGTGAGGTTCCACCCAATGGTATGTTTTTTATAATTTTAGGATTTTAGATGTCTATTTTTTTCCACCAATCTTAGAGAGAAACTGTTTGATGTTTGATTTATTCCCAAATCGTTTTTCGTGTTTAGGATTGTCCAGTTGATAAAGTACTTTTATATTTCTTCACATATTTAGGTAATTTTTGAATTTAGTTTATAAATTAGTGGTCAATGTGACATTGTCAAACAATAAAAGAGTATAATACGTACGATTCTGAAAATGTTTTTCTTGGACTATATGTTCTTTTTATTGGAAATAATATCGGTGTTATAGGAACCTTTCCTTTCCCATTTGAAATTGGCTAATTACTTTAAATTTGAGTTTTATCCACTGATGAGAGTAAAAATAAGCGTGTTTTAGTGTTTAATTTAACACCTTGTTGATGGAAATTGATGTCATATATTAGCACAAGTGTCTTATATTCAATATATGTGATAAAAAGGCGCACTTGAGGCATTTTATTGTGTTTTAAGTGGAAAAAGGGTCAAAAGTGCAAAGTTGGAGAAAATGTGCAATTTGTGTATGAATGCTAAAAATGCATGTCCAACTTGTGGAATTTTTCTGTATTCTTGAGGAGCTCTGAACTAGAAGTGTGATATATTGTTGGAAAGCCACTGAAAAGAGGATCATTTTGGTGTAAAGAACACCTCAATCGGATTCCAAACAAGGAAGTTATGAGCAAAAAGGTGACGTCGCTCGAGCTGTGCGAACAGAACGGATATTCTTTCTGTGGCTTGTTATAGATTCAAATATTAGATTTTTCTTGAATTCTTTATATGGATAGAATGACAAGGAAGAGAGGATCGCGTGAGCACAAGAATAACTCAAATCGAAGCTTGGATGTGAAAGTTATACGCGAAACAGTGAGACGGCGCAAGTACGATTCGACCACGACAGTTGGTTCGACCATAAGTTTTGGTCGAACCAGAAGCCTGAAGTGCGAAAAATCATCGATTTCGATTCGACCATGGTTCGACCAAGCCCTAGGACGAACTATATGACTGAATAGTACCGGATCCGTATTTTAACACCCCAAGTGCGTATTTTTGCATATCTTCCAAGAAAAAGCCCATCCTAGGTCCATAAGGAGAGCTTACAAGTATAAAAGGGGTAGATCACATCATTATTCATTAGATTGGATTGGAGAGACCCTCCATCCTACACCCCACAAGGGGGGATCACCCCCCAACCATCATCCACATCCTTTCCTCCATCCATCCATCACTTTGAAGATTTGTCTGTGGAATCAAGAGGAGAACCAAGATGAGGATTCAAGACGGAGAAGGACGCGACGACTCCCACAGCTAGGGTTTTATTCGTTTCCTAATTTATCTTGTATTTTCCAGATATTCGGGTAAGATTTATCCAACACCTATGATTGTTCTTCGTAACATCATGGGTTAGAGCCTTTTTGGTAGAACTAGAGTTGTGAAGGTTTTTACGAATTAATTGAACTTTCGTGTGTAAACTCCGTACAAAACTACTTGTAGATTTATTTTATATATGATTGTACTTTCTTAATCCATATTCACGGTCTTCAATTGGTATATAGAGTCTGAATATATATCTTGGTTGTAGATTGAGTGCGTTCACCGCTGAACATGATTTCATGTTATGATTCTAAGTGAGGGGACTCCGAAGCTTCATTAGAACTATTATATATAGATACTTATAAATTGAATTGAATTCAAGTTATTAAGTAGGATAAAGAGGATAATTTTATAGTACTATAAAAGGAGATCATATCGGGTTAGAGTACCAATTGACCAGGGAAATAATTGATACTGATAGTACCTAGTAAGGGAGGTGGAATTATATCTCTTGCTCTGAGGTTATTCACACGTGTTACACACATGTTTACTTGTGTCTATAGAGTAGATATGCATGGTTTAGTGATGTGTCCATATTCCACAAGGCAGAGTCGGACATCAACACACGGAAGGGAAATTAACGCGTGAAACTGGATTATCCTAGAGCTACCTATTCTCCTACTTGATCCACTTTCGTATTCTTCGAGTGATATTTTATTTTATTTGTTATTTTAATTAATTATTTATTAGTTTAATAATTAAATCATAAAACTTTATTGCCTTCGTCTTAATTAATTTAGTTAATAATTAAATTGATAATACGCCGTCCTTTGGGTTCGAAATTTACTTGGTCGCTTGCTTAAGCTGCAATTGATATCTGTAATACTTGGGGATTAATTTTACGTGCAAAGAAAACGTGCATCATCCACTCATCATATGTGTGAGTAAAATTTATTTTTGTGTGGGATTTCTTTTACCCATGCATAAAATAAGTGTTAACATGTGTCACTAAATTTTTGTTAAAGAATATTTTACTTACACATAAAATTGTGTAGGTAAATCTTTAGTCCACGCATGTATGTATTGAAAAATATTTACTTTACTCGTGACCATTTGTGAGAGTATAAAGAAATGTGGATGGTAAGTGAGCGTATCGTTTCATTACTTGATTTTTCTTATTACTTGTAAGATTCGAACCCGTATATACAGACACATGAAAGGATGCTTTGGAATTTAGGCTATATATTTTATTTAACTTTTTTGATAATTATGTATATATATAGTCTATAGAAATGATATTTTTCTGAAATAAGCTATTTTTAAATTTAAATGTTATAATGAATTTTTTGGGACGTATTTTAAATGTCACAATTAAGTATTTTATACTTGTTACATTACCCACACATAAAAATATTATGTGTCACAATTTTATGTCTTGGTATTGGTTAATTTTTTTTAAAAAAATTTCTTGTGAATTATGAGTTCGAAAATTGTGACAATTTTGACATTAAAATATATTATAGGCTAATTGGATTCTGTACTGTTGAGTTTGAAATTTGATGTCTGTTTTTAGGTGGAGAAATGATAAAAAATATAAAATTGGAGGAAACAGTAAAGTGCACGATTGATCGAGCATGATTGTACTAATTTTCAGAGACCTTGCACGTGAAGGAAGGAGATTGTGAAAATTTCAAGAATTGCACGACCACAAAGCAACATTATGCAAGATTTCAAAAGTTAAGCACCACCTAGACTTAAACTTGTGCAACATTCCAGAACAATGCACGACCAAGAGTGAGATCATACGGCCATTTTTTGTGACCGTGACATGTGTTATTTTATATGGTAGGAATGCCAAGAAAGGAACGTCTGTCGTAATAATTACCTAAATCAAAGTTTGGATGAGGAAGATACGATCAAAATAGTGAGTTTGCGCAGTGCTGAAATGATTTATGTAAATCTCTATATATCTATATATTTTAGTTTTTTTTCTATTTCTTGGATCACAAGTAAATTTCCATGTTTGTCGTAGACCCATATATCATTGAACTTATTTTATTCCATCCTTTCACCTTAAATATACTCCATAATCCTCTAACCATAATAAATTTCATGAACCAATCCATAATCCTTGAAATAATCGAGCCCTTCTTTCAAGGGTCCTGGGAGCAATCGACGCTAGAAGGAACAGATCCACAAACTGCTGCTTTTAACCTCTTTCTTATTTTTAATATATAATCATGAAATCGGAAGCGAAGGCCAGCCAATGCAAGGAAAGAATCTGTAAAAATTGCATGCATGTTAGAATAAAAATATTACTCCCTTTGTTCCAGAATTATTGTCGTCGTTACAATAGACACGGAGTTTAAGAAAAGAAGGAACAGATCCACAAACTGCTGCTTTTATGCAATTGGAAGCGCACAGAGTTTAAGAAAAGTTGATTTTTGATTAACATTATTGACTTTTTAGGGGTATTGTAGTATTTTTAAGTAATAAATAAATTATAAAGTATGTTATGTGTGTTAGGTGGGAGTGATATTTTTTTAAATTAAGATAACTTTTGAGGTTGTTGGTTAATGTGAAATTTCTATTTTTGGGGTGTGACAGATATTGTGGGACAGACGAAAACGAAAAGTAAGACAGTTATTATGGGATGGAGGGAATATTACATTACATATTACTAAATACTCTTAATGGTTGGTGTGATGTAAATCTTATATGTATGCATGGTGAAGTGCTACGTGGAGGTTTCTTATTAGTGCAACAAGTGTGTTTGCATGAAACTAGTGTTGAAGTAAGCTGGAAGGAAAAGAGCAGCTCATTGGCAGCACAATTTTGTCCACCGGGTGCATGGTGAGTGGGGTGTGTTTAGCTGATATTTTAGGTAGTAAAGTGATCAGTTTGTGACAGTTATCAACGTGAAGTAGTAGCCTGATATGCAAGCAAGAAGTTGGGGTTTGTTACACTCAGTTTTGGCAGCTGGCATGATCTAAAAAGATTCCTAAATTCCAGCCAATCAAATGGTCCCGTAACCTCCATGCATGTGATCGCAGTGCATTTAAGCTTGATTTGCAGCTTGATTCATTTAATTCTTTCATTGTAAACTCATTAATAAAGCATGCTCTCTCTCTACAGTGGATGTAGGTTCTTTAAGAACCGAACCACTTAAATCCCTCATCTCACTTTTCTTATTTACACACACAACACACAATCAAAGCAATCTGCAACTTCAATCAATTTTCTTCAAGTTTGAGAGCTTAATTCTTCTTTGAGTGAATCTATCATACACATAGAGTGTTTTAGTGTGTATACGTGAGAAGTGGCGCCGTCTGAGGGAAACGTAGGCCATAATCAAAGAAGGAGCAGTGCACAACAAGAAGCGGTTTGAAGAAAAAAAAGAAAGATAGGATGGTGTCAACCAAGTTTGACATCGAAAGATTCAAAGAAAAATCCAATTTCGTATTGTGGAAGATCAAGATGAAAGCCATCCTGGTTCAACAAGGATTGGTGAAAGCGATTCAACCAGTTCCTGCAAATGAAGCTGTAGCCATGGATGCACAAGCACTGTTAACAGACAATGAGATGCAGGAAAAGGCATTAAGTGCTATATTTTTGTGCCTTGGTGATAAAGAACTAAGGGAAGTTCAGAGAAAAACAACCGCCATAGGATTATGGAAGAAACTTGATGATCTCTACATGGTAAGATCTCTGGCTAACCGTTTATATCTGAAGCAGAAACTGTACTCTTTTAAGATGGTTGAAGATAGACCTATTCTGAATCAGCTTGATTGGTTTTCTAAGGTATTAGGTAATTTAGAAAACGTAGATGTCAAATTAAATGATGAAGATAAGGCTGTGATTTTGTTATCAGCACTTCCAAAATCTTTTGAAAATCTTAAAGAAAAGGTAATAATGGATCAGGTGAGGGATTAGTGATCAAGAGAAATGATCATGGTAAGAAAAATAACAAGAAGGCAGGATCTGATAGGAAGCATGACAATAAAAAGGATGATCAGTCCAACTCAGATAAGGAGGGAATAAAATGTTTCCATTGCCATGAGCCAGAACATTACAAGAAGAATTGCTATATGTTTAAAGCATTGAAGGCCAAGAAGGCTGATGCAGAAAGACAAGGGCAGAGAAATCAAGCAAATCAGGTTGCTGGAACACAAGATAAAAATGATCAGAATTTCATTGAAGTACTAGCCATCAGTTCATCAAGAATGGCAGAGGAGTGGGTACTGGATTCAGGGTGTACATTCCACATGTCACCAATGAAACATTGGTTTGCTTATTTAAAGCTTCAGAATGATGGTTCTGTCCTACTTGGTAATGATCATACCTGCCAGATAAAGAGAGTTGGTTCCATCAACTTAAAATTGCATGATGGAAGAATTAGGTGCTCTCTGAAGTGAGATATGTCCCTGAATTGAAAAAGAATTTGATCTCATTAGGAGTACTTGCTGACAATGGATATGTTTGTGAATTAAAGAAAGAAGTTCTTACAATAATGAAAGGAGAATCAGAAGTGATGAGAGACATCAGGAAAAGGGATTTATATCTTCTGGAAGGGTGCACATCTGTTGGTCAAAACAATGCAGCAACAGTAAGGGAGGATATGAATCTATGGCATCAAAGACTTGCTCATATAAGTGAGAAGGGCCTCCAATAGTTAGCAAAACAAAAGGTTATCTGTGCTGGTGCATCAGAGAGATTGAATCAGTGTGAAGACTGTATAATTGGCAAAACTAAGAGATTGAAATTTGGAGTTGGTGATCATAATAGCAAAGAAAAGCTAGATTACATCCATTTAGACTTGTGGAGGCCTTCAAGAACATTAACCAAAGGTGGAGATAGGTACTATATCTCTTTTATTGATGATTGTACTAGGAAAGTATGGGTATATATCTTAAAGTCCAAAGATGAAGCATACAACACCTTCAAGAATTGGTTAATGGAAGTTGAAAACAGTTCAGATTGTAAGCTCAAAACATTTAGAACTGATAATGGATTGGAGTATTGTTCTGATGAGTTTAATAAATTTTGCAAATAAAGGGGAATAGTTAGACATAGAACTCTCCCTGGTACACCACAACAAAATGGTGTGGCTGAGAGGTTAAATCAGACAATTCTTGAAAGGGTAAGATGTATTCTTAGCGCTTAGGTCTTTCAAAGAGTTTTAGGGGTGAGATAGTTTCAACTGTAGCTTTTCTCATCAATAGAAGCCCCTCAATTGCTCTAAAATTCAAAATACCACAAGAAGTGTGGAGTGGAAGGACTGCAAATTACAGTATGCTCAAGGTTATAGGGTTCTTAGCTTATGCTCATGTGAAGCAGGACAAGCTAGCACCAAGAGCTGTCAAATGCATCATGATTGGCTATCCAAAAGAAGTAAAGGCTTATAAGCTATGTTGCATGGAAAGCAACAAGTTTCTGATTAGCAGAGATGTTACATTTAATGAGAGGGTAATGCCACTTAAAAATCAGGATAGTATAAATGGAGCTGAGTTTGAGATGGAGCCAATCAGGGCTGATCAGAATGTGATAGATAAAGGTTCTTCAGGACATGATCAGCTTCAGAATATTGATGCTGATGGTGAAGACAAGGATGAATCAGGAAATGATGAAAACCTGTTGAATAATTATCAATTATCAAGAGATATGGAAAGAAGGAATATCAAGCCTCCTTCTAGATTTGCTGAGGTTGATATAACCTCTTTTGCCTTGTATAAAACAGTAAAAATAGATTCTCATGAGCCTAGGAACTGCAATGAGTCTGTTACTTGCAAAGAAAAGTACAGTTGGATTGTTGCCATGGAAGAGGAATTGCTTTCCTTGGAAAAGAATGAAACATGGAAGATTGTTAAGAGACCTAAGGATCATAAGTTGGTCAGCTGCAAATGGATATTCAAGAAGAAGATTTCAGCAGATAGTACAGTTGTAAAGCAAGACTAGTTGCAAGAGGTTTTTCACAAAGAGAGGGGATAGACTACACTGAAATATTTTCTCCAGTTGTAAAGCACTGTTCTATCAGGATTGTACTAGCTTTGGTAGCTCAGTTTGATCTGGAATTACACCAGATGAATGTCACAACTGCATTTCTACATGGGAAACTAGAGGAGAAAATTTATATGGAAATTCCAAATGGAGTTGCTGTTCATGAACCAAATACTAAGGCATGCTTGCTTCTGAAATCATTATATGGACATAAACAAAGTTTAAGAAAGTGGTATTTGAGGTTTGATGAATATGTTATCAGCTGTAGGTTTAAGAGAAGCACATATGATAGTTGTATGTATTTTAAACATGATAATGAGTATCATATATACTTGTTATCATATGTTGATGATATTCTCATTGCCTGCAAGTCCATGGAGGCAATTTTAGTAGTAAAGGACATGCTGAAATCTGAATTTGATATGAAGGATTTAGGGGAAGCAAAGGTGATCTTTGGAATGCAGATTGTGAGACACAGATCAGTTGGTACAATTGTTTTGCATTAGAGTTCTTATTTGGAGAAGGTATTGAAAAGATATAACATGGATTTATGTAGGACAGTCTCTACTCCAGTGAAGCAAGGGATTAGTTTATCTTCAGAAAATGCTGCTAAGACTACAGATGAGATAGAAGACATGAAGAAAGTACCTTATGCAAATGCTGTTGGTAGTCTTATGTATGCAATAGTATGTTGTAGGCCTGATATTGCTTATGCTATGAGTTTGTTAGTAGATTCATGGGTAATCCATGGAGAGAACACTGGGAAGCTGTCAAATGGATTCAGAAATACATTAGAGGCTCAACAACAGCAGGTTTGAAATTCAATAAGTTTAATACTAAAAATAATTTTCTTGCAGGTTTTGTTGATGCTGATTATGGAGCCAATTTAAATACAAGAAAGTCTCTTTCAGGATATGTGTTTGCTTATTTAGTACTGCCATTAGTTGGAGAGCAACACACCAATCAGTGGTGGCTCTATCTACAACAGAGGCTGAATTTATTACACTTACAGAGGCTGTGAAGGAGGGTATGTGGCTGATTTGGATTCTAAGGGAATTTGGGATTGAACAGAAGTCTGTAGTCATCAGTAGTGATAATCAAAGTGCCATACACTTGTCAAGACATCAGGGATATCATGAAAGAACAAAGCACATTGATGTGAGAATGTAATTTGAAAGGGACATGATTGAAAGTGGAAAAGTGGTGGTCTGCAAGGTTGATACTACAAGAAATCCAGCAGACTTTCTTACTAAAGCTCTTGCTACCTCAAAATTTGAGCTATGCAAAAGTTTGATTAATGTGTGTTAAGAGATGAAGAGGTGGAGTTAGCTGCTCTCATTAAGATGAAGAGGCGAGGTTTTATAGTTACCAATAAGATTTAAGGTGGAGATTTGTGATGTAAATCTTATATGTATGCATGGTGAAGTGCTACGTGGAGGTTTCTTATTAGTGCAGCAAGTGTGTTTGCATGAAACGGGTGTTAAAGGAAAAGAGCAGCTCATTAGTAGCACAAGTTTGTCCACCAGGTGCATGGTGAGTGGGGTGTGTTTAGCTGATATTTTGGGTAGTTAAGTGATCAGTTTGTGACAGTTATCAACGTGAAGTAGAGTTTTGGCAGTTGGCATGATCTGGAAAGATTCCCATAGTCCAGCCAATCAAATGGTCCCGTAACCTCCATGCATGTGATCACAGTGTATTTAAGCTTGATTTGCAGCTTGATTCATTGTAATTCTCTCATTGTAAACTCATCAATAAAGCATGCTCTCTCTCTGCAGTAGATGTATGTTCTTTAATAATCGAACCACTTAAATCCCTCATCTCACTTTTCTTGTTTACACACACAACACACAATCAAAGCAATCTGCAACTTCAATCAATTTTCTTCAAGTTTGAGAGCTTAATTCTTCTTTGAGTGAATCTATCATACACATAGAGTGTTTCAGTGTGTACACGTGAGAGTTGGTATTTGATTTATCACTAGCAACATATATTTCAAATTCACCTCCTCGCTAAAACATTGAAAATAAACATATGTATCGAAATGCGGAGCCACATGATATAATACAATAATATAGACTGAAATAAAGAATTGATATTTACTATCTAATTGTAGTGCTTATATATATGTGAATACATCATTTACTAATCCGCACCATAAGGCAATGTTGCTAACAGGTGTGTTTAATTTACATATCCCAAAGTCAGGCAATATTAAACATTTCATGCTAAAATTATAGTAATGTTTAAAATTTCATATTCCAGCAATATTAAACATTTCATAGATCTTTCACCATATTGCCTTGCCAGAATAATCTAAAGTCAAGAATCACTATTATTATTAATTGTTTGATGGTGAATCCTTAAGTACATATTCAATAAACTTAAAAAGCACATTCAGTCACTCATTAACTAAAGAAAGAAATCATGTTGAATGACAATAATGTTTATTTCTTGTGGCTTTTGATGTTAGTTTACCTCTTTTGATGTAAACAAATTTACCCTACTAAAATTAATAAACTAAAAATTATTTATAGATTAGGTTCTAATATTATTTGCTAACCTCAAATCAAATTATAAGTATAAATATATTAAAAAATTAATATAAAGTAATGATTGAACTTGAATATTCAAATTAAACTTTTTTAAAAAAAACTTGAAGGAGAAATGAATCTTTTTAATCATATATCTCAACTTTGACATTATTAATAATATTATTAATAAATAATAGTTCTATAATACTCCCACAATCCCTGTAAAAATTGAGAAACCTCCAAATTTTAAAAGTTGAAAAATCTTCCAAAAGTGCATAGTATTCCAAACTAAATTTTCGAAGATGAATCCGTTTTCCAGCCTCAAACAATAGGTCTGAGAATTCTCAGATTCATCACTATAAATGGTTTTTGTTTTTTATTTATACTACAAAATCTAACATAAATCCAAACAAATATTCCGATTATTACTTTCAGTCCAAACTGTTTTCACGTTTTTTATTTTCTTTAATTCAAAAAAAAATTGATTGTCAGTTTACTCTCAGTCCAAACTGTTTTCACATTTTTTATTTTCTTTAATTCAATAAAAAATTGATTGTCAGTTTATTTACCTTATCCTCCAACCATAATAAATATCTTCAACCAGTCCATAATCCTTAAAATAATTGAGTCCTTCCTTTAAAGTTCTAGGAGCAATGCACGCTAGGAGGAATAGATCCACAAACTGCTGCTTCCGTCTCTTTAATGGTTTTAGTATATAAACGTGCAATCGGCAGCCGCAGGCCCGCAAATGCAAGTGAAGAATCTGTAAAAATTGTTTAATGTTAGAATAAAAATATTATTAGATAATGTATTACAGATTACTAAATACTCATACGGGTTGGTATTTGATTTCTCACTAGCAAATTTACTATACTAAAATTAACACACCCTCCGTCCCGTCCAAAGGGTTGTTTTTGTTTTTTGGCACGTAGATTAAGGAGTATTATTATTTAATGTTTAGTGGATAGTTGTATTAGTGGGAGTGTGGACCCCATATTTTAATTGTATTAGAGAAGGTGTGTGGGTCTCATGTGTGCAAAAAATGAAAGGGAACTTTTTAGATGGGACGACCAAAATGGCAAAAAAACTTTTTGGGTGGGACGGAGGGAGTAAACTAAAAATTATTTATAGATTTGGTTTTAATAGATTTGTTCTAATATTATTTGCTAACATCAAATCAAATTACTCCCTCTGTCTCCCAAAATACTTCACGTATTGTTGTGCGCGGAGTATAAGAAAAAATTATTATTTTATGTTTAAAGTAAGAAAGAGAAGAAGTATTTTAATTAATTTAATGAAAAGAGTGTGTAAAGTTATTAGAATGTGTGAAAAAGTGAGGATTATGTTGGGTTGTGTGTAAAAAGTAGGTATTGTTATAGTGTATTTTTACCATTTTTAGTAAAAGTAAAGTGTGAAATACTTTGTGGGACGGATGAAGAAGGAAAGTGTGAAATACTTTGGGGGACGGAGGGAGTATAGGTGTAAATATATATTAAAAAATTAATACAAAGTAATGATTGAACTTGATGATCCAAATTATTTTTTTTTTTAACTTGTAGGAGAAATGAACCTTTTTAATCATATCTCAACTTTGGGGGTGGACATTTATGCCTAAGCCCCCATTTATATAATTATTATTTTGTTCTTTCATTTTGGTACACACTTTGGACTTTTTATATTTTGGGTGAATATATTTCGACTGCACAACGAATAAGAAGTATGTTAGATGAATTCTTAGGTCAAATCAGGGGCATATATGTCAAAGTAGATCAAAAGTGGGGCACTTTTGCATTTTTATCGATTCAATGGACATTTTTGTTTAATGAAAATAGACGGCGGGCATTCATGCCTAAACCCCCTTTTTTTAAAAACATTCTTGTTTCATATTTAAAATACATTCTTGTTTCTTTCTTTGTACTGATTTGATTGATTTTATTGTTGGGTTCGTTTTTTTGTGATATCACAAGTCATGGCTCCATCTCCATCATTTTCATGCATATTTAAAAGAAATTCTTGCTTCATATTTAAAAGACATTCTTATTTCTTTTTTACACTGATTTACGAATTCAATTGACTTGTAAAATTCAGACCAGCTTCTTCGCTCCAATGTCAGTAATAACTTAACCCAACACATTCTTGTTTCTTTCTTTGTACTGATTTGATTGATTATGTTCTTAGGGTTTGTTTCCTCCATCATTTTCATGTCACTGCATTTTTAAGAGGAAATGCCTTATGCTGCCCAAAATGAATTTCAAATATACAAAAATGCACACTTTAACCAAATTTAATCAAAACGGCCCACTTTATTAATAACTTTAGTACACCCACAATCCCCACGAAAACTGAAAAATCTTTAAATTTGTGAAATTTGAAAAATCCTCCTGCATAATATTCCAAACTAGATTTTTCGAAGATGAAACCTTTTTCCAGCCTCCAACAATAGTTTGAGAATTCAATCCATCACTTTCGCTATAAATGATTATTGTTTTTTATTAATACTATAAAATCTAACATAAATCTAAACAAATATTTCTGGTTTATTACTCTCGGTCCAAAACCGTTTTCATGTTTTTTATTTTCTTTAATTCTAGAAAAAATTTGATACTATAAATAAACCATAAATATTTGTTTGGATTTATGTTAAATTTTGTTATTTCAAATTAAAGAAAAAAAATTATCTCTTTTATCATTTACACATAAAAGAGATCAATTTTTTTGGCTAATTATATTGTGCACCCGGGTACACCCTAAGATAGGGTGCACCCATATACAAATATATACAAAAACATATACAATTATGAACAAAAATGTATACAATTTAATTGTTAGTTTTTTTAATGAAAAATTGAATGTAAAAAATATACAATTATTAAAAAACATGTATACACTATTGAATAAAAAGTTATACATATATGGATGCTAGTTTTTTTAATTTAATGAAAACCTTAGTGTAAAAAAATATACAATTATTGAAAAACACGTATACAAAATAAAATAACATGTATACAAAATAAAATAAAAAGTTATACACATATGAGTGCACCTGGATGCACCTAATATCAACTCATTTTTTTTATTTGTACGTACACTTTCAACAGACGCCAGTTGAAAGTGTACAAATATAATCATACCAATTATAGATTTGTTACTATACTATGGATATTAAAAAAAATTTACGTACTTTTTGACCAACTTAATTGACTTTTAGGTGTAATGTGATATTTTTAGGTATTAAATATAATATAAAGTATGTTATGTATGGGAAGAATATGATGACATTTTTAAAATGGGTAGGTCTTGGTTAAGACAGTCTTACGGATTCTAATTGCAGGATAAAGAATGATGACAAGATGATTCAAGTTGAAGGCATAGAGTCCCTTTCAGAGGAGAAGCTTCGACAAGCATGTCGAGATCGTGGATTGCTTGGACTTCTCTCGGTTGAGAAAATGAGAAAATCGGTCAACGGAGGTCTTTCTTAAATCTTGCATGTTATAAGAATTTGTCAGTGTTCTAGTAAAAAAAACTATTGGAACATTTCATATGATGAACAAGTATTGTGGTGATTGCATGGTTGTTCAGCAATCTCGTGTAATTGATTTGCAAGGATGAGTTAAGTTTGTGTTTTTGTGTAAAATTATGAATTGTAGATTCATTCGTGTAATGATACTTTATTATGTATCCTCTAAAAATTTTGCTTTTCAAAATTTTATGTGAAATTAAGTAATTTTTATTTTATTAATGTATAATATTAGGAGTAATTATTTTTTATTTGACGATATAAATTTAAATAATATAGAATATAAATTAATTTAAATAAAATTTGCATTGTGATTACAAGAGGATAGAATCACTGAAATTTTACCTATTAAAAGAGGGTATAAAAGTAATTTTACAATTTATATTCAGAATTAGTATTACATACCAAACACCTAATTATATTATTCTAATTTTTTATACATTCTATCAAACAAACTCACATATAAATATTACCTACCTATTACAACATACATAATATTTACCCCTATAATACTTATTTATCTCATCCACCCTACCAAACGAAGGGTTAATGTATTATTATTAGACCTAACTATCCATATCGCTATTTTACCAAATACACTCATCATGTTATGTTTACAAAAATAACAACTATATGTAAGGGACTAAAATAACCTTGCACAAAAAAACACAAGATCTATGTTCAAATGGCGATGGTTGAAAAATAGGCTTATGTTCAATTGATGGTGGTCGAAAATTTAGGTTATGTTTGACTGGTGCTGGTAAAAAAAATAAAAATTTAGTCCATCAACGGTCGAACAGAAGCTTAAATTTCATCTCTAGGGATGAACAACGAGTTTGGGATTTCAAGGCAAAAAATAATAATTTTCCTTCCATTCATGAACATCCAACATATTTACTACATAATTTTTGTTTATATAATATTTAAAAAAACTAACATCAATCCCATGAATTATTACTCATTTTAACAACTCATACAATAAAAATAAGATTTCTTCAAATTTAAAGTATAAAACTAATTCACATTTGAAAGTATAATCAAACATTCTTGGATCGATTGATCTCTCCATAGGACTTTCACCGAACATTATAGTATTTACGTGTGGGTTTTTATTTGAGTGGAATTGTTCACTCTTTTTCTTCACTCACAAGAATGATTACCCTCAAGTGTAAGTGAACAATTATAGCACATGCGTGACCAAGTTAAATTATCGAACACACAAGATTAGATTTAGACAGATTACCATAGTAATATAATTGCACCACTAATAATTAAGAAATAAAAACCTTTTCTTATTTTGGAATTTATTAAACTAATATTGCAGAAAAATAAATTATAAATAAATAAATAAAATAAAAGTCGCAAACAATAATAAGTGTTTCAAGAGAGAAAACAAGTAGCTTTAGGAAATCTAGTTTAAATCAGTCAAATTAAATCACTAAACAATCAGTTATAATCCCCGTAGAAATTATGATAGCAATAACTTAAATATGCTAAGCCCCTTAGATCAAGTAAACTTAACACGTAAATCTAGTTCAAGATCTCAGATGCAGAAGAATAATTCTCATTCCCTTTCTAGGTAATTTATGCTAAATTTCATTATTGGCTAGAGTACTAGACTTAACATTTTATAGGTACTTAACAACAAAACTTCAAGTATCCATCTAATCATCTAAGAAATCAAATCATATAGACCGATAATTAAAAAATGCATAAGATTACCAATATTAATTACTCTAATGAATAAAGGTTATGTGGTTAGATCCCCTATACTCATAACAGATATACAGATATGATCATCCCATGATACAAGCAACAATCATAAACATATATAAGATAATGACATATATATGAATGAGGACAGATCACAGATGAAGAAAAATATAAGTTTAAATCAAAACATTAATAAAGGAATAAACATCTACAGAAGCCCATCACCTGGCTTAGATCATTAATCCAACCAATTCAAACCTTCAAAACTTCTAAAACTATCCAAAAAAGTACTAGCCCAAGGTGTTACAAGCAACAACCATGTTTATGGAATAAAAATTAACTTACCCATGAGTCTATAAATCAACAATTAGAAATTAAAGAAGGAAGAAAAACCTTTGTCTGTGAAAGGTGGGTGAAGGGTAAGAATAGATGATGGCGGAAGGCGATGGGTGAATGTTTGTAAGATTGTGTAGGCCAAAGGGCATAGTGGAGAGTTAAGGTTGCTTCTGGAATTTTCGAAGGGCTCCTTTTATAGTTGAGGGCATATAAGACTTGGATTCCACCTAAAAATATGCTTTTTTTACGCTAACACACATCGGGCCCAATTATCCTTGTTGATCTTCAACTCCACTTTTTTTAAGAAGATAAATCATGATTTGACATTTAATTTTTATCAAGAGAAAGAAGATTGGAAATATTAAAAGATGAAGAAATCTTTTACCCATAGGACTCATTAAGAGATATATTAGGTGGCTTCTTTTCTTCTCTCACTTAATATTGTGTTTCCTTTTTTTCTTTCATTACATTGAAATGTAACTCTCATGAATTTAACACAAGAAACTCGAATTCCTCTCAAGATCTCACACACTGCTTCTTCTAACTCACTCACACTCTCAAGTATTTAAATTGTAAAAACAATTGAATCAGAAACAAGAGAGATACAAGGGATTATAGTGGTTTGGTGTAAGCCTATATCCACTCTTAAAGAGAAGAAAACTCTTATGACGATTACAGGTTATAATATGATGATGAAGATGAAGAATTCAAACTTATGAACCCTAATTTGCTCTATCTAGTAACTGATATGATTCACACCTCAAACTACTATGAATCTGTCTTATGTATTGAACAACAACCCAATAAATCTGATACGTATGCAATCACATGTGATCATTCCAGCTGGCATGTTAGTTTGTAACAAACTAACTGATAAACCAACTCTTATTCCTTTCCAATGCACGGTTGTGATGCATGATGATCAAACGGTTCTCATCTTATGCATGTTGCTGATCTTAATCCTTGATCATGCACATTGCTTACCCAACTCCATCTTCCATGTGTCAATTGTTGATATACACCATCATACATGCATGCAAGTCTATATACAACAATTCTCCACCTTAGACCTTGCATCATCACAAGCTACAAACTTCTTCACCTTGCTGCTATTCAGGTTGCAGCCACCTCTGACTTCTTTCAGTTTAGTCCAATTAGGCTCTTACACAACTCATATTTTTGTACTGGTAATGCCTTTGTAAATGCATCAGCTGGATTATCCGATGTCTTAATTTTTTGACAACCACTATTCCCTTTTCTGTCATATCCCTTATGAAGTACAACCTAAACATCAATATGTTTTGTCCTCTCATGGTATCCATGATATTTAAAAAGATGTACATCACTCAGATTATCATAATACACTTCAATCCCATCTTGCTGGACACCAAACTCACCTAAAATTCCAATCAACCAAACACCTTCCTTGATTGCATCTGTAAGAGCAACAAATTCTACTACTGTAGTTGATAGAGCTACTATATGTTTATGTGTTGTCTTTGAACTAACTGTTGTGCCAAATAAATTAAACACATAACCTGTAAGTGACTTCCTAGTGTCAAGATTAACTGCATAATCAGCATTCACATAACCAATTACTACCTTATCCCAAGTTGCTATTTTCTGAAACTTTAAACTTGTGGTGATGGTTCCTTTTACACATCTGAGAGCCCACTTTACTGCATCCCAATGTAGCAAACTAGGATTGCTCATAAATTTGCTAATCATACTCATAACATATGCTAAGTCTGGCCTGCAACATACCATAGCATACATCAAGCTGCCAACAACACTTGCATAATGTATGTTGCTCATCTCTATCTTTTCCATGTCTGTTTGAGGACCTTGTAGTAATGACATACTTACTCCTTGGTTAGCTGGTATTGAGACAGTCTTAAAAAGATTCATATTATATCTTTTAAGAACTTTATCCAAGTATGATTCTTGGAACAACTTTAACTCACCAACTGGTCTGTTTCTCTCTATCTGCATACCAAGAATCATCTTTGATTCTCCTAGATCCTTCATATCAAACTCCATCTTAAGTATCTATTTTACGTCATTTATACCAGCTAGATCATTACATGCTATCAAGATATCATCTACATACAATTATAGATATATGTAACATCCATCCTTGCATCTCACATATACACAACTATCATGCAAGCTTCTACTGAAACCATTTGAAGTAATATATTCATCAAACTTCAAATACCACTGTCTTGGGCTTTGCTTTAATCCATATAATGATTTCAGTAGTGCACAAACCTTAGTATCTGCATTGTCCACACTTATACCTTCAGGAATCTTCATGTAGATTCTCTCTTATAAATTTTCATGTACAAATGTTGTAGTTACATCCATCTGATGCAACTCAAGATCAAACTAAGTTACTAATGCCAAGAGAATCCTGATTGAATAATGTTTGATAACTGGAGAGAATATCTTGTTGTAATCTACCATTTCTTTTTGTGAAAAATCTCTTGCTATAAGTCTTGCCTTGTACTTGATTCCCCCTTTTTTATTTGTAACAGGTTTCTTCTTGTAGATCCACTTACAACCCACTAATTTTTTAGATTTAGGTCTATCCACAATTCGCCATGTCTTGTTCTTATGTAATGACAATAGCTCCTCCTCCATGGCAACCATCAATTTGCTACTATCACTTCATGTTATGGCTTCTTCATATGATCTTTGCTCATAATTTTTCACATTAGATGCTACAAATTAAACAATGCATATAATATTATATCAGCTTCCATGTATCTGATAGGTGCTCTGATCTGCCTCTTTACCTATCTCTTACAAGCTGATAATTGCTCAAATTATATCTAGGTGATTCTTCTTCCTTTCTCTGATCAGCATCCTTGCTCTGATTATTGTCTTGTTGAGTTTCCTTTCTTACATGCTCCACCTGAGACTCAAATGTATCTCTAACTACTAATATTACAAAGTTCTTATCAGCTAATGGCATTTTCTTCTCATTAAATGTGATATCCCTACTAACAATAAACTTGTTAGTCTCATAACACCACAACCTGTATCCTTTTACTTCTTTGGGGGTATCCTACCGTGACACATTTTGCTGCTCTTGCCTCCAATTTATCTTGCTTCACATGAGAGTATACTTGATAACCTATTACTCTCAAATGACTGTAACTTGGAGTTCTTCCTAACCACATATCCTCAGGTGGCTTGAATTTCAAAGCTATTGATGGACACAAGTTTATCAGATAAGCTGCTGTAGTCACAAGTTCACTCTAGAAACTTTTTGAAAATCCTCCACTATTTAACGTACATCTTACTCTCTCAAGAAGAGTTTGATTCATTCTTTCAGCTACACCATTTTGTTGTGGAGTTCTAGGTGTAGTCTTGTGTCTCTTGATCCCTTTGTCTCTGCAATAAGCATTAAACTCCTCTGATATAAACTCAAGTCCATTATCTGATCTCAAACACTTTAACTTGTTTCCTGTTTGATTCTCTACCTCGGCTAGTCAATCCTTAAATGTAAAAAAAGCTTGATCCTTAGTTTTTAGGATCTTCACCCACACCTTCTTAGAATAATCATCTATGAAGGATATGAAGTATCTTTCTCCTCCCATAGTTGGATTTCTAGATGGTTCCCATAGGTCAGTATGGACATACTCCAGTCTTGCTGTTGTATTATGCTCTGCAGCACCAAACTTCAGCCCTTTTTCTTTACTTAAAATGCAGTCTTCACATTGATCTAACTTGCAGGTTTAACTGTTATTTAATAGTTTCCGTCTTTCTAGCTCTTGTAACCCCCTCTCACTTACATGAGCTAGTCTGTCATGCCACAAATGAATATCTTCTTCATCTTGTGAAGTATTCAACTTACCAAAAACTACTGATCCTTCAAGGAAGTAAAGATAACATCTCTTGATACCCTTCATCACTACTGAATTACCCTTCATGATGGTGAGCATACCTCATTTTAACTAACATATGCACCCTTGATAATACAACATTCCTAATGATATGAGATTCCTCCTTAATCCTGGTACATATCTGACATTAGTCAACAACCTAATAGCTCCATCAAACATATTCAACTTTACTGAACCATCCCCTTCAATCTTGATTGCTAGGTCATTCCCCAATAGGACTGATCCTTCATTATATGGCATTAACTCAGTGAACCACTCCTTTATGGATATCATATGGAATGTACATTCGGAGTCCATCAATAATTGATTTGATACAGGGCCTGAAACTACAGCCAAGGCCTCAATATAATCTTGATCATTATTTTGTTTATTTTCTATTACTTAGTTGACATGTATCTTTTGATTTCCACCCTTTTCAGCTATCTTCCTTGCCACCATTGCTTTCCATTTATTGTACTGTTTCTTAAAGTGCACAGGCTTGTTGCAATGGCAACAATTCTTGTTATCTTCATCTGTTAAAGTGCTCGAATTTTTCTTCTCTGGTTTCTTCTTTTCTGCACCAGCTCTCTTGTCAATCTTGTTCCACTTATTTTGTTTCTTGGCTACAAGACCTTCTCCAGCCACTATAACATCTGAATTCTTGTGAAGTTCTTTTGATTTCAGAGCTAACTGAACCTGATCAAAAGTTATTGAATCAACATTTCCACACAACAAAGTATCTCTTAAACTTTCAAAAGATTTAGGAAGTGAAGAAAGTAGTATCAAATCTTTATCTTCACTTTGCATAGCTACATCTAGATTTTCTAAATCATCTATGATTTTATTGAAATCATCTAATGACCAAGATTTGACTTATCTTCTGTCACCCTGAAGGAGTAAAGCTTTTGCTTCATGTATAGTTGATTGGCCAAACTTTTCACCATGTAGAGATCTTCTAGTTTCTTCCAAATACCCCCTTGCTGTTGTTTCTTTGAAAATATCTCTTAGAGCTTTGTCTCCTAAGCACAAAATAATTGCACTGCGAGCCTTGGACTATTATTCTTGATCTGATGCGTTTGCAACTCCATCAACCTCAACCACTTGATTTGCTGGTAGTGGTTTAATTGCATCTGATAATCCCTGTTGGATAAGTATTGCTTCCATCTTCATCCTCCACAGACTGAAGTCAGTTTTCTCCATGAACTTTTCAACATCGACCTTCGTTGTAATCATGATGATCTACTTCTCTGATCAGTCATCTATGGCTTTCTTTTCCTTGCAGACGACACCAATTCTCATGAACTTAACGCAAGAAACTCAGATTCCTCTCAAGATCTTACATAATACTGCTTCTTCTAACTCACTCACACTCTCACGTATTCGAATTGTAAAAATGATTGAATCAAATTCAAGAGAAACACAATGGATTATAGTGGTTTGGCGTAAGCCTACATCAACTCTTAAGGAGAAGAAAGCTCTTATGACGATTACATGTTATAATATGATGATGAAGATGAAGAATTCAAACTTATGAACCCTAATTTGCTCTATCTAGTAATTGATATGATTCACACCTCAAACTACTATGAATCTGCCTTATGTATTGAACAACAGCCTATTAAATCTGATACGTATACAATCCCATGTGATAATTCCAGCTGGGATGTTAGTTTGTAAGAAACTAACTGATAAACCAACTCTTAAACATTTTCAATGCACGATTGTGATGCATGATGATCCAACGGTTCTCATCTTATGCATGTTGCTGATCTTAATCCTTGATCATGCACATTTGCTTACCCAATCGCCATCTTCTACTTGTTAATTGCTGATATATACTATCATGCATGCATGCAAGTCTATATACAATAGTAACATTCTTATCATTGTCCCTCAAAGAAATTTCCTCACATTTGACATCAATTTGAGCATTTCGGTAGCTAAAAATGATTTTCCTAAAATTAGAGGTACATACTTTCGGATCGGCTTCATATTGAGCGCCCAAAAATTAATGGGAAAGACGAGCTTACTCAACTCTACCAAAATATCTTCAACTATATCTCCAAAGGTTTGATGATGAAAGATCTCCCACCAACTATATATAGATGCTTCGATGTACCTTCAAATCTCCTAACATTACAAAAAAATATAGTTTTTTTTTATCAATGAAATATTCAGTTGGTAAAAGCTTTAATTCTATTTGTAAATTGGTTTACCAACAAAATCTGTTGGTAATTTTTCGTTGGTAAAGTTGTGATTAGTAAATTTTTAACAACGAAAATTAATTCAATTCCGTTGGTAAATAATTATGTTAGTAATTTATAAAACGATTTCTATTGGTAAAATAGCAACGAATTTTATTCTGTGGGTAAAAACTTAATAAATCCATTGGTATTCCATTGTCAAAAGAACATTGTAATTTTTGTTGACAATTCGTTGGTATTTACCAATGGATTGAATTCCGTTGATAAATTTTGTTGCTTAAAAGAATTTTTTTTGTAATGTAAATTTATTTATTGATAAGTGCACTGAGGCATCATATTGATACTTGCTTCTAAACACATAATGCATCATAAGTTTTCTTCTTTTCAAATTTAAAATGAATTACGAAATATCTTCAAGTCTCCAAATTTCTGCACAAGCTTACCTTGCAACAATGCACTACACTCTTCAAATAGCTTAAATTTTTCTTTGGGTTCCTCCATCTCAAACATATTCTTTTTTCTCAAAGCCTCAACATACTTGTGAAACTCTTCGTTATTTTCTTCTTTCATATAGTTAAGTGGAAAAGGGACGAGAATTTGAGTGATAAAAATGCCCTAATAATCACACTCATATTCTTCCTTTTTCTTCTTGCTCTTCATAAATTCTCCACTTTGGAATGTGATCTTCTTCATATTTTCTCTTCTTTTCTTCTAACTCAAGCTCTTCTAATTGCCTTCTTTTGGCAAAATTTTCTGTTCTTTCCTCTTCATCATCAAATTCTACTTGAATCCCATGGTTCACGTTGATTACTTACCTATAAACAAATTCATGTTCGAGCAAGTCTTGTGTAACATCTCAAATAATTTATTTCGGTGAAATGAATAAAATGTGATACTTTCTTTTACTTTTTCACAAGGTGATACTCTATTGAGAAAACAGAGTACACTCGTGTCATGAGAGAATTCCATGAATTGATCGTGTAGAATTTATAAGACAAATAAAGTAAGATATTTTTAAATGATATTATATCCAATAAATAAAAAGTGATATCAATATTTTTACTCATAATTTTGCTTTCATTGCATTAGGGTTATAGAATTTGATAAATGGCAATTCGGATTTACTCTATACATTTTTATTTGTATTCTTAGGTATTAGTCTTAATTCAACGAATGGGTAAATATATTTTTTTTCAATTAACTTTACCTAATTTTTAAATTAGCCCATAGATTTTTAAGTTTTTGAAATTGGTTTATTAACTTTCCAAAATTTGATAATTTAATCCATTTATCGATTGGAGCAGATTACCTAACCGGTAAGGTTAGGTGACACTTCTGATGTGGCGAAAAAATAAATTTTAAAGTCTTTTAAATTTGTCTCCTTTTTAAAATTAGTCCATGATATTCTAAAATTTTGAAATTGATCCATTAATTTTTTAAATTCAACAAAATAGTCCTAAAGGCGTTAAAATATGCCTAGTACCATGAACTAACCCGCACAACCTAAATAAATTCACCACCAACCTTCCCCACGAATGCCCGCCCTGCCAATGATCAGCTATAGAAATAACTCACATTATTATGACTCGCATATAATTTGTCTCATTCGCGTTCTGTACTTCAATTTGACCTATTAATATATAACCCACCACATATAAATATAAGCTGATATTTTATAAATTGTGGATTGTCCATTTCGATTACATATTTTTTTTAATTTTAATTTAGTTATATATGAAACTAAATTAAAACTAAAAAAATATGTAATCGAAATGGACAATCCACAATTTATAAAATATCAGCTTATATTTATATGTGGTGGATTATATATTAATAGGTCAAATTGAAGTACAGAACGCGAATGAGACAAATTATATGCGAGTCATAATAATATGAGTTATTTCTATATATATATATATATATATATATATATATATCCATATTTATCATAATGAGTTTTACACGTTAGCAACTTCTTATGTCTTACCCAAATTTATCCAATGGCACCTCGCAAATAACCTACTCGACAAATGCCCCCACCTTATCAATAACATAACGAACTCTAACTCAGCAAATGATGGATTATGGTTGGTGGGTTAATATTGGTGTAATTTAACCACTTTTACATCCCTAATTGGTCTAATAATTGGTTTACATGACATTTTTTTGTTATGATTTCAATGATATATAATAATTTTGTGGTAAAAATGAATAAATAGTTGGATAGTAACAGAGACGTATTCAGAAAATAAAATTGGGGATACAATATAAAATTATTTAATATAATGTAATATAATATAATAATAATATGTACACATTATAATTAATGTTGACACTCAAATCTTAATTTAAAAAGATTACTTATTTAAGTCATTATCTTCATAAAGTTAATGAAAAAGTAGTTTATTTTCTAAAAATTTATGCCAACAATTAATAATTTCGGGGTAAATGTAATTTTTTATAATTTTTTATATATAAAATAATTTTAATTATTTTGGGTACAGTTGTACCCACTTGTTTCTATGTAGATCCACCGCCAGATAGAAAGGAAAATCATGTAAAATATTGAGGGAAAACATCATAATCACAAAATTCTAAATAGACTGTACCCACTTGTTTCTATGTAGATCCACCGCCAGATAGAAAGGAAAATCATGTAAAATATTGAGGGAAAACATCATAATCACAAAATTCTAAATAGATGTAGGTGGACTTTTTAGATTGTAAATGACGCATAAATTTCAATAGTACTAAAAAATCATTAAGTAAATGAGTAAATGAGAATGAGAGTGGTAGGATTCTAAAGTTCAATACCAATAAAGTGTATTTTTACAAATTAAGTTGAATATAGTATTTAGTATTTTTTCTCTCTCTAAACTTTTCTCTTCTTCAGGAAATCCTAACTCCTTCCCCTCCCCCCCCTTCCCCAAGCCGCCATCAATTTTGCCTCCACTCGTTGGGGGCTGTTAATCCGCTGGCAAGTCCCCTACAATTCTAATTACATATTTGTTTTTCTCTTTCTCATTCCCCGAAGATCTGAGTTTTGTGCTATTTTTCTTTCATTCCTATTTGGAGATGGGAGCAGTTTTACCTTCGGCTTAAATTAAACTCTGTCGGTGGCGAAAATGATTTGTGAAAGTTAGGAGCTTTGATCAGTGGCCTTCTCCATCTTTGGCGGTGACTATAAGATCTGAAGGGTGGCAAGAGAGAGTAGTACAATAGGTAGTAGATTGGGCTGTAGTGGAGGTATGCTCGATGGAATGGTGCTTCGGGTGAGAGGAGGTCCAAAAATTATTTTCTTGTGTGTATTTTATTTTTCCTGTTAATGTTGTGTCTGTATAATATCTTAGCTCAACTAGATTTATTTTAAAAAGCCCAAAACCTATTTATTTATTTTTATGGCCCAAAAGGCCAGCCCTAACATAGCCCAACTAGATTTATTTTAGAAAGCCCAAAACTTATGTATTTATTTATATGGCCCAAAAGGTCAACCTTATCTTAGCCCAACTAGATTTTTTTAGAAAGCCCAAACTTATTTATTTATTTATTTTGTGGCCCAAAGTTTCAGCCCACTTAAATGGCCTGATATATAATTAGAAAGGCTAAAGTTAAAAAAAAAGAGAGAGAAGAACGGGAGAAGAAAAGCAAAAGAGGGGAAAGAAGAGAGGAAGAGGAGAAACCCTTGTTGATCAAATTCTCCCTTACAACCCTCATCCTAGGTGGTTTTTAAGTTGTTTTGAGGTAAGTGGTGTGTGAATTAAGCTTCCTTCTTCCATGATTTTGTAATTTTGTGGGGTTTTTCTTTTTGGTATGTGGGTAATTTGCAGACTGTTCGAACTGATTTTGAGATAGCTATTACCCTTGAAAGTTTGCAAACTTAATTTCTGTACGTAGCTGAACTCGTTAGCTTTCTGTAGCCACTTGAAACGCCTCAATCCGATTATTCTATAATTAGTTATGATTTTTCTCGTAAACTGCCGCTAGCTGGAAAATTTCAGAATTTTTATGTCGAATTCAAACTTATTTTTTTATCGTTTCGTTTAGTTAATGTATTGAAACGGTTAATTGGGATTGGGAACTGATGTTAAGGAGTTACATGCCATTTTTATTTAATATCGACTCGTTCGAACTCGATTAGGATTTGTTTTTAGCAATGAAAGGGATGTTAACGCTAATAGTTAGTTATATTTAATTTGTCTTTAATTGCTCATCTCCATTCTAGGAAAAGAACCATCGGCGAAGGGCAAGGGACCGACTTCAGATTCTGGAGAGAGTTAATCACTTCCTTGTGAGTTGATAATTCGGGAACGCCTTCTCTTGTGGGAAGTGTGGACCCTCGATAAATGTGCATTTATTTTAGTTTTGGTTAATTGATAAGAAAATTATTTGGTATTATGTTATGTGGTAAAGAGCCTGATTGGCTCGATTGCTCTGGTTAGAGTCATGTTAGCCATTTTATGAGTATTATTGATTTCTGGTTATTCTTGTGTGCCAATTAAGACTCTAACTTGAGTCGTTATTCATCTTATGATGCACATGCATATGATGCCTGGTACCAAGGTTAAGTAGCCCGAATTGGTCACGGTTCGGGTGAGTTGGAGCGACATTGATTAAGTAGCCCGAATTGTCGCGGTTCGGGTTAGTTAGAGTGACAACCAAGTTGCCCGTGATTGGCAAACCTGAGTGAGTTAGATCTAACGGGGCACCTGTCCATTTGCCAAATACTGATACTCTGGAGGGTGATCGTTAGATGGATCAGTCTATTATAGGCTCAGTCAACGTCACCGGTGTGGGACATGCATGTCATATATGTTTATATGTTTGATCATTTCAAGTATTCACGTCGATATTGAATTGTGAACTTTAGCACTTGGCGTATTGAGAAAGAATATTAATGTGCATTTTATCTAGAGTAACGGTGACGGGCTTGGACTGTCTCTCGACGGAGAGCTCAGTTCGAGGAGGATATTGACTACCCACGCGTCTTTTATGTGATAACATGTTGTTTGAACTAATTGTGTTATTCGTAAATATGCACTAGGGTTTTTATTTTCATTAATATGTATACTGAGTGAGAAATAGTTATTGTGGGACGAAATGTGGGATTTTATGTTATGAACCGCGAGTGGAATACATGCTTCGTATAAGGGTCGGGGTGACCGGCTTATCACCTCACTGAGCTAGTGGTTTTGCTCACCCCATCATTCTTTCCTTTTCAGGCTGTTGATATCGTTTTGGTTGGAGGTTTTCCTATCGTTTGCTCGTCATCCAATCCGTGTTTTGGGTACTTTCTCTTTTATGTAAATTGATGGATTCATTGGCGAGATTGTATAGTTTATATTTGGTGACCCCCTTGATGTTCTTTTTGTACCTTCGCGATGTTATATCGTTCATGTATATTTTCTTTAAACTAAGTTACACCGTTGTATTTTGTACCTTTGTAAATCCTTGTTGATACTTTTTGAGATGATGTCCTCGGGTTGTACCCGTTGTTATCAGTTGTTCAGTTTACAGGTACTTGATAGCAAGCCTTACGTTTTCTATAAACTTTGTGGAGTGGAGTGCACCCATTCTGTGAAATTTATGGTTAACGTGGCGGTTGTCGCGCTCTGTCTGGGGTCGGGGCGTGACAGTCTGGATGTTTCTTCATAGTTGGGCCTAATTTTGTATAGGTTGCAGTATGTTAGATCTTTTGATTATGTTGTTCATTCGCTCTTTTAATTTTGCATAGGTTGTTGTTTGAGCCTTTTGTCTTTTTAGTGGAGGTTATATGTTTTCGGATTGAGTGTATGTCCTCTTTATGGAGTGCCAAGTCTCCCATTAAACGGAGTTCAGTTCGGATCATTTAGTACCTTTTGAGCTTGTAGTAGCCAGTTGGCTAGTTTGATTTCAATGAAAATTCCTATCGTTTTGAGAAAAAAAATTTAATATAGTAAAATTTGTTAAATGAGAAAAGATATGTTACGTACCTAACTATATTCGGTGACTTATTCTTTTTGATAAATAAACAAATTTCTTCAAAGTTGAAGGACCAATTTCAAAATTTTGAAACAATTTGAACTAATTTCAAAAGGATACAAACTTAAAAGGATAATTTTTTTTTGTCACGTCAGAATTGCCACGTGGCATTACCGGTTAGATGACTTGCTTCAACTGGTAAATTAATTAAATTGTCGAATTTTTAAAAACTAATAGATCAATTTCAAAAACTAAAAAATTTATGGACTAATTTCAAAAGGGTCGGGACGGCTATTTGCACCCCCAAATTTACTAAACGAACTTCAATTGCTAAATACACCCCACGAAAATTACAATAAACAAGCATCAATCACTAAACATACCCCATGCATGACATTATTTTTACCCTTTTAATTAGAATTAAACATATGATATAATTTTTATAAATAAACCCCTTAAATTAATCCATCCAACCTAATAACTTAAAATTTGAAGCTCCAGAACACCACCATGCGGGGGAGAAGAAGGAGAGAGTTGTGGGTAGTATAACAACAGATCGAACGCCATTTTTCTACACCGGAGTGCAGTCGAACATGCCTAGGAACGCTTATCTACCATTTATTCTTTGACATTTCCTTTTTTTTTTCTTTTTTAAAAATACATTTTCTAGGTTTAGTTTGATTCTAAACTGTGTTTCTATTGAGTAATTCCAACCATTTCATCCTCCATTACTCTAAAACCAAAACATTATTTTGTTCCTCTTGTTATCGAAGGTGTTGATCGATTCTGTTACAGCTTATTTTCACGAATTTTAGTTGTAATTTTTCATCTTTCGATCCTCGCAATCACCTTTAAATTATGGAGTCGAATAACAAGGGTAATCCCATTAACAAATTTTTTAAAAATATTATTTCCTGATATTAAATTATTGTGGCTAACTTGGTTTATTTTATGCTTAACCTTATTTATAAGGTTTAGAGTTGATCATAATTTATTGATTATAACAATAGGTGCATTTAGAAATTTATTAGAGTCTACAACAATTGGTGCATTTAGAAATTTGTTGGAGTCTACATAACAATTTATCATAACTAATCTTATTTTATTATTTATATAAAAATTTATGTCTTTCCACATAAATATATTTTAAATTTATAAATTAATGAAGTTCGTTTAGTAAATAAGGGGTGCAAATAGCTGCACCATTTCATTTTTTTTTTTGATCGGACAAAGTTAGCTGTTAGTATAGTTAGTAGTTAGTTCTCCAAGCACTCATATACCCTATCACCAGGCCTCCTAATAAATCCTCACCTATTCGTTCACCTATTCGTTCCCAAAGGGGATCGAACCTTGGTCACTCACCCTAATGAGGAGCTCAGTGGCCAGGTGGGCTAGCCCACCTGATAGAGGCAGCACGAAGCCCATTCTGGTGTATACATGCAGGGGAAAGAAAACATGATTTTATTTCCTTATTTAATTACTTAATACACTAGGTTTTCTATTTATCAGTATTAGGGCTTTGTTCATGGGCATTAAACTTAGCATAAGAAAACATTATTTTATTTCCTTATTTAATTACTTAATACACTAGGTTTTCTATTTATCAGTATTAGGGCTTTGTTCCTTACGTCTTATTTTGCTATCCTGTACCGTGATCTATCACCACCTGGTTGATTGAGAAATTAGGTAAAGTTGATTGAGAAAAAAATTATTTACCGCCAAGTAGTGATAGTTTATTTGCATTCATTTAACTCATATACTATATATCGTGTTCTTTTGAGAAGAAAATTCTATCCTTACTTTTTTTAGAATTCTTCGTTTTGAAATCTTCCTCCGCATTGCATTGGTTTCTCTCTCTTAAACTTCTGTTTAATTTCTTTCTCTACATTAATTTATGTCTTTGATTCTCCGACCATGACTAAATTGCTCGGTCGAAGTCTTGCGCTATCATTATTGTTCTTGCTTTACGTAGTCATATACTATAGGGTTAAACTAAATGCATACTCCTATTTTATTGAATACACACCTTATTTTATTAGATTATAAATTTTTGAAAAGTCTAAAATATTATTAATTTATTAAATACACATTACACACCCCCTTCTTTCACTTCATTCTTCGCCATATCTGCTACCTCCCTAGCTCTCTCTCTCCCCTCTTCTACTTCTTCTCCCTCATCCATCACCTCCTCAATCACACTCTTCACCTGCACTCCCATTCAAGAAGAAGGCTTTTTATAACTTGGTTCATTGTGGGGCGATCGGTACAGTCCCCCTCTACACATCAAATTCCCACTGATTTAACTTAATACACAATCATTTAGGTCAAAATGACGATTAATTGTCGGGCTTTAAAATCAAATTGAGAAGAATAATTAGGGGAGCTGTAAAAAAATTCAGGTTTTCTTTTGAGTTAAAAATAATTTAAAAAACCCTACTGTGGGGAAAGGAATGACATCAAATGTACTGAATATTGAAGAATATTTGGTAGCCCTGCTTTATAATGTCACTTTCCAATCATCAAATGTACTGAATATTTCATAGCCCTGCTAAAAAAAACTTGAACAAGTTCTTAATTTCTCAATCCCCACAACAATAAAAGGAGAGAGAATGGAAACTGATAGACACAATTGATCTTGTGACCTTGCATCTGTATTTAGCTATTTCACTTTTTTCCAACTTGTTAATACTCAAGCACTGGCAACTCCACCCCCACTCCCACCCTGTCTTGATCACATTCACGATGCTGCAGAATAAGATCCAAAAATTTTAATCCCTAACATGATTCAACAAGATCTATAAAATAATTAAATAGAGGAATATCTGGATCCATTAATCTTCTTATGCGGAATCAAACGGAAGATCAGCAACAGGTTTAAGGCCTTCCTCTACTAAGCCTCTGGATTCCCTCAGGTGGGGAAAGAGAGAACTGTGTGCAGCTTAGTATCGGGGACCATAACCTAGGTATCTATATATATTACTGATATCAGGCCACACATAATCACCTGATACGTAATATTGGGTATCTACTCATTGGCCCATATCAAATAAGTATAGTCCATGGGCTTTTAATTTAATTTAATCACTTAATAAGCCCAACATATTATTTGAATAGCTAATATAATTGAATATTAATATATTGCCCATAATTAAATAATATAGGAAATATAAATTTTCTAACAATCTCCCACTTGGGCTATATATTATTTTTCAAAGACAATTACATTAAGAATCCTTAAGTGCACAACTTTATGCTATTCATTCAGAATACTTTCAACAATTTCGTCCATCTCATATACTAACAATTGAATTACCTAGACATTCACCACATTATTATTCGTGGTTAAACCCCGACAATCACCATATTAATATACTTAATGACATAGATCAAATATCGTGAGTAGCATGGAAATTAAATGTAAAATGTGATTAATAACATGTCTATTTCCAACTGGTCCAACTTTAGTGAGATCAATCCACAATGCAAATATCACAAAATGGAAATTAACTTAAGTGAATTCAGAATAAACTAAAAGATCATTAACTTTATTCTATAGAATTCCGAATGTCTTAAATATGAAGTTCAATACATAGAACATAAACTCCCACTAAACTAAGGTAACATCATAAATAACACCCATTTGAGCAGTATGCTCATGAAACACCTTCGGGGTTAATGCCTTAGTTGGTGGATCTGCTAGCATGCTATCTGTTCCTATGTGTTCAACAGTAATTTGTTTATTCTGAACTATCTCCTTAACAACAAGGTACTTAATTTCAATGAATTTTGCTTTAGTAGCACTTCTGTTGTTATTGGATTATAGCACTGCTGAACTATTATCACAATATATCTTCCATGGTCTTTCGATACCGTCCACCACACGCAGCCCAATGACAAAGTTCCGCAATCATATTGCATGATTAGATATTTCATAACAAGCGATGTACTCTGCAGCCATGGTGGAAGAAGCTACAAGAGTCTGTTTGGCAGACTTCCAAGAAATAGCTCCTCCAGCAAACGTAAACACATAACCCGATGTGAAACGCTTGCTATCTTGACATCCAGCAAAATCGGAGTCAGAGTATCCAACGATCTCCAAATTCTCCAACCTCCGATAAGTGAGCATATAATCCATTGTTCTCTTCAAGTAACGCATAACGCTTTTAGCTGCTTTCCAGTGTTGCTCCCCTGGATTGCTTAAATACCTTTCCAAAACTCCCACTATAAATGCTATATCGGGACGAGTGAAAACTTGAGCATACATAAGACTTCCTACTGCTGACTCATAAGGAATCTTTTGCATCTCATTTTTTTCATGATCATTGCTGGGGCATTGCTTAAGACTGAATTTTTCCCCCTTAGCCACAGGGGTGTCTAGTGGTTTGCTTCCTTTCATGCCGAATCTTCCTAAAACCATATCGATATAGCTCTTTTGCGATAATCCAAGGATACCTCGAGAACGATCTCTAAGTATTTGAATTCCTAATACAAAAAGGCGTCACCAAGATCTTTCATTTTGAATTTCTTCTCAAGAAATCTCTTAGTTTCGTGCAATAAGCCTATATCATTACTCGCAAGAAGAATATCATCGACATACAAAACCAAGAAGACATATTTACTCCCACTGAACTTGCAGTATACACAATCATCAACAACATTTACCTCAAATAAAAAAGAGGTGATAATTTGATGAAACTTGTGATACCATTGACGGGATGCTTGCTTGAGACCATAGATGGATTTCTTTAATTTGCACACTATAGACTTTGCTTCACCGAAGACAAAGTTCTTAGGTTGTGCCATATAAATGGTTTCCTCAATGTCTCCATTGATAAAAGCAGTCTTTACATCCATCTGATGTAGCTCCAAATCGTAATGAGCTACAAGTGCCATGAGAGTTCTGAAAGAGTCTTTCGATGAAACTGGAGAGAAAGTCTCTTTGTAGTCAACGCCTTCATTTTGAGTGAAGCCTTTAGCGACTAGACGAGCCTTATATCTTTTGATATTGCCTTTTGAATCCCTTTTGATTTTAAATATCCATTTACAACCAATGGGTTTCACACCTTCAGGCAATTCGACAAGATCCCAAGCGTCATTGTCACTCATAGACTTCATCTCATCTTTCATGGCTTCAATCCATCTCTGAGAGTTAGAATTGCGCATGGCTTGAGAAAAAGTGAGAGGGTCATCTTCGGTCAAACCAACGTCATCCTCATTTTCTTATAGAAATACTATATAATCATCTGAAATAACATTTCTCCTCTCTCTAGTAGATCTCCTTAATGACACTTCTTGAGGTAGTTGAGTTTGTTCATCAGCTAATGGAGGAATTATTTCAATATTGTCTTGATTAGGAATAATGTTTTCCATATGAGTTTCTGGAGTTGTTTCTTGAGCAATGATTGGTAAAGTGACCAAATCATCATCAACTCCAGAATCTTCCTCAAAGACAACCTTCCTCGTAATCTCTTCCCTCCCAAACTCAATATCCTCAAGAAATTTGGCATTTCCTGTCTCGAAAAAGGTTCTTGATGCGGGATTGTAAAACTTAAAATCCCGTGAATGCTCAGAGTAACCAACAAAGTAGCAGCTTACCGTTCTTGATTCCAATTTTTCTTCTTGTGGCTTATAAGGCCGCACTTTAGCTGGACAACCTCAAATGTGTAAGTGCCTAATGCTGGGTTTCTTGCCTATCCAAAGTTCATAAGGAGTTTTTGAAACTGCTTTACTTGATACTCTATTGAGAATGTATACTGCTGTTTTCAAGGCTTCTCCCCAAAGAGACTCTAGCAAGGAGGAATGACTTATCATACTCCTTACCATATCCTTAAGAGTCCAATTCCAACATCAACAACACAATTCATGTGAGGAGAACCTGGCATAGTGTATTGTGGAACAATTTCATATTTTTTGAGGAAGAGTGCGAAGGGTCCTGGACGTTGTTCTTCTGATCCATCAAACCGACCATAGTATTCACCTCTACGATTAGATCTGATAGCCTTAATTTTCTTACCAAGTTGAAGTTCAACTTCAGCTTTGAAACTTGAAAACATTCAACGATTGAGATTTCTCATGAATCAGATATAGGTAGCCATAACAAAAGTAATCGTCTATGAACGTGATGAAGTAACGTTACCCATTCCATGATGTCGTAGGGAATGGACCACATATATCAGTGTGAATAAGTTCTAAGACTTCTTTAGCTCTTTCGGCTCCTATTGTCCTCATATTAGTTTGTTTCCCTTTTATACTTTCAATGCAGACTTGAAAATCTACAAGATTTAAGGGGTTAAGGATTCCATCAGACACAAGCCTTTGAATTCTTTGTTTAGAAATATGGCCTAAGCGCTTGTGCCACAAAATAGCATAATCCTTCAAAAATTTTCTCTTTATACCTCTTGAATATGTTTGCAGATTAACATTATTGGAATTTATAAGATCAAGCATGTAAAGATTATCAATTAAATGGCCATCACCAATAAGATTGAAATTTTGAAAGAGACATACTTTATTATTTCCAAAAGACCAGAAAAAATTCAGTTTATCCAAAGCAGAAATAGAAACCAAATTCCGTCTAAAAGACAGTACAACAAATGTCTCAAACAAGTCTAAATAACAACCATTCTTTAAATGCAATCTAAAGGTTCCAATAGCCTCTACTGCAACTTTATTACCATCGCCCACAAAGATGAATCTTTCAGCATCAGTTGGCAGCTGGTAGCGCAGATAACCCTGCAAAGACATACTTATGTGAGTAGGAGCACTAGAATCTACCCACCAAATATCATTAGGTACAAGAGATAAATTAACCTCAGAACAAACAAAAGTAAGAGGTATACCCTTCTTAGCACGCCATGCAGCATACTTGGAGCAATTTTTCTTAAAATGATCCCACTTCTTGCAGAAGTGGCATCTATCATCCTTAGGTTCAACCTTTTGCTTCTTCTGGTTAGAAGGAGCAACCAACAATACCCTTCTGCATTGAATCAGAAACCATAGCACCATTAGGTCGATTTCTTTTCTTGCCTTGAGCATTTACAGCCAAGTGAGCACTTTCAGCTCTATCTCTTTGGAATCTCTCTTCCTCTTGCACACATTAAGATATAAGCTCATTAAGGGACCATTTGTCCTTTTGAGTTTTATAACTCACTTTGAATTGCCCAAAGTGTGCAGGAAGTGAGATCAAAACTAAGTGCACAAGCAAATCATCAGAAATGTCTAACTTGAGTGCCTTGAGTTTTGATGTGAGATTAGACATCTCCATGAGGTACTCCCTTATGTTCCCTTTGCCTTTGTACCTCATGGAGACAAGTATAGCCAAAAGACTACTTGCCTCCGCCTTTTCATTTTTGGCAAAATACTGCTCAACAACATCAAGGAACGATTTGGCATTTTTACTCTCAGCAATAGAGCCCCTAAACGCTTCCGGAATGGAGCGCTTCATGATCATCATGCACATTCGGTCTGACCGATCCCACTTTTCAATTTTAGCCTCATTTGGATTTTCAACAGTAGCAGTGGGTCGTGTAGACCGAAGAGCCAGATCCAAATCCATACAGTCAAGAACAATCTCAAGTATCTCTTTCCAGATCTTGAAGTTTTTCCCATTAAGCATTGGGATATTATTGACTTGTTGAGAGAAGTTAGGAGCTGTAGCAACAGAAACTAAATAGAGAACAAATTAAAATTACTCACAAAATATTCATATCATAAAACAAGTTATGAACGAATAAATAAAAACAAATTGGGGACCCATCTCAAGACACCATTTGTAACATTAACCTCATCTTTGGACAAAAATTAATTACAGTGGTAATCTTGGTGCAACAATCAAGCATTGACAATAAGTTCTGTCAAACAAAAGTCTATCTTTGGACCGACTAATATTCACATGAACAATCCAAATAATTATCACATACTTATTATCACATGTGTGTTATTATTCTGTCAAACTGTGCCTACCTATTGGCCGAACACAGAACACATAAATAATCTCACACTCATCTATGTAATATCAATAAAGTCTTTTCCGCACACAGAGATTGCTTTGGCAACATGGTGCTTCAATTAACTAAATTGAAAAATTATTAGACTAATTAAATATTTATTTAAAATATTAAATTTAATTAAACGACATTGAATTGTCTCCCCAATTTAATTAAATTCATTATGGGTTTTGAATGGAATTATTTTCCTTACTATACAAACATTTTGTGTGACATATATTACATAAATAACTTTCATATAAAAGTATCAAAATTCACACTGAATACTCGAGTCACATTAATACAAAAATTGAGACAGTGAAAATTGAGAACCATATTCAAGGTTTTGATAATTACAAAAACCAAAGAAAAGCTTATCTCACATAATTGATTTAAATAATTAAACTGCCTTTTGATTTTGACCACACATATCACTACTGACATAATTCTACTTTTGAATCCATTAATAAAAATGGTAGTGGATATCATTAGTGTTTGCAACTCATATCAGAAAATTAAATTTCCAAAATTACTCAATTGAAATATTTTTATGACGCAGCAGACAACTACATTAATTCATAAAACCATTAACATTACTTTTAATTGCCAAATAAATTGGACGAATAAATCATCCGATTTAAAAAAAGAATGTGATTACACAATGCGATTCAAATAAAAATATTTAAATCCAAACTTTATTTTACAAATCTCAGAGAATCAAATTTAGGGTGGCTCTGATACCGCTTGTTGGAAATATAACAATAAGATCCAAAACTTTAATCCCTAACATGATTCAACAAGATCTATAAAATAATTAAATAGAGGAATACCTGAATCCATTGATCTTCTTATGCAGAATTAAACGGAAGATCAGCAATAGGTTTAAGGTCTTCCTCTACTAAGCCTCTGGATTCCCTCAGGACCTTCATAATCTCTTCAAATGGGAAAAGAAAGAACTGTGTGCAGCTTAGTGTCGGGGGACCATAACCTAAGTATCTATATATATTACTCATATCAGGCCACCCATAATCACCTGATACGTAATATTGGGTATCTACTCATTGGCCAATATCAAATAAGTATAGTCCATGGGCTTTTAATTTAATTTAATCACTTAATAAGCCCAACATATTATTAGAATAGCTAATATAATTGAATATTGATATATTGCCCATAATGAAATAATATAAAAAATATAAATTTCCTAACACACCGACCATGTCGTAGCCCAAGTGCTTGGCAGCTCTCAGCCGTGGGCGCGACGACATGGCTGCGTCGGCGGTGGTGAACAGTTCTCGGGCCAGTTGCCAGATGCTAATGACCAGGGACCAATGGACGCCTAACCAGATTGTGAAAATGGGCCCGTATTTGTCCGCGAGATTTGCGAGTTTATATGAGAGAGTCTGCCGCCTTCGGGGATGTGGAGATGACCAGTGAAGGGATTGATCGGAAAGAATTTAATGCCAACATAATATGAACTTTTAGAGTTAAATCCGAAAAAAAAATGAACTTAGCCCCACTCTCTTCAACTATTAATTAGAGTTAAATTTAAAATTTTGAAAAGAAATAGAATATTTAATTAATCAAGATTCAATTGAGATTTTACGTTAAGCTTCTTTAAGAGGTTAGTTATGTAATTTCAAGGAGTGTGTATACAGTAAAATTAAGAAATAAAAAATTAAAGGGGAATGTGCATTAAATAAAATGTGTGTATTTAATAAAATGAGGTGTGTATTTAATAATATACTCTATACTATATCGTAGTCATTATTGTTCTTGCTCTACGTAGTACTTAATTTATTAATTATCAATTAAATTTAATGAATTATTTATTTTTTAAAAATAATTTTTAACAAATTATAGTTCATTTGTATTATATTTTATTTTAATAATTATTATATAGAAATATATAATATGTAAAGTAATAATTATGAAAATACTTCTTTCATTAAAAAAAAATAAAAAATAAGGGGCATCCTCTTGTGAGACGGGCGATCTATCATTAAAGTATACTTATTATAAAGGTAAAATATACTTAATAGTAATAATTAAAGTATGTCTCTAATAACCTATACTATATAAAACATCTTAATAACATACTTTAATACATCATTCATAATATTTTATAAAAATACACTTTAACTATCGAATATCATACTTTAACAAATAATAATGATACTTTAAAGTGTCTCACAAACCGCGTCATATAAACTCCATTCCAGAAAATACTTTGTCAAAAAGTAATTAACTATGCAATTTCCATTAAATTAGTTTGATACGCTACCAACATTGATGAATAACTGTAATTTTTATTATTAAGATATACAAAACAACAAATAAATAATGAAACTCTCCAATGTAACAAAAATAAAAAATAAAAAATAAAAGTCCAAAGCAGATGATATATATTTATACATGTATTATATTGTATTTTAACAAACATAGCGTTTAATGATTGAGACTAAAAATAATTCTTTTACATATAATCACAATATCAAATACAGCTACGAACACCACCATCACTATCACCACCACCACCAGTAGCACCACCGACATGACCACCGTCCCTGCTCCCACCACCACTCCACTCGCTAGTACGGTGGTGATGGTTGTGATGTTGGTGTCGAGGGTAAATGGCGGTAGGTGCGGTGTTTGTGGAAATATCGGTGATGAATATATACAACCATCATCGCCACATGCACCGCCCATACTAAGCCTCCTGTATAAGGGCTCGACGCCAACATCACTAAGGTTTGAGGCTGCAGCCAACTGGTTAAGTGGATTAGTAACTTCATTTTTCAGATCATGCAGCTTCCTTGCTAAGCCAAACGAGATCAATCTGGGCCGTTCATCTTGCATAACCAAGAACATCAGCATAACCCACGAAACATGAATTACTACTGATTTAATCATCCTTTCTATCATAATAGGGTTTATATATTGTGTGAATAGTTTATAACAGTTTATTAATTTTTTGGATATATATATGAAATTTTATATACATGCATGTCTAACTGTTGCATGTGAATGTTGCATGTGAACATATAAGATTCTTTATGACATGCATTGACATATTGTATTTCCAGCTATGCTTAGAAGGGAACACCCATGACTTTATCTAACCAGAATTTAATTCGATAAAGATAAATATAAAAATAATATTATAAAGTAATCTTTAATATATGCGGTTTTATATTTCTCTTTTCCCTCGTCTCAAGTATTTATACCTGTTTGTAAGGGGCACGTAGATTAAGAAAGGCTAAAACTTATGTATGTGTTTTTGGGTATTGTGCCTCCAAATCCTATATTATTTTAAAGTTGTACTCTTTAATATTATATATTACTATTAAGGAGAGTCTTGTGCGAGACCGTCTCACAGATCTCCTTTCATTAGACGAATTTTATCTATCAATCAATTAGCATAATATATAAAATGAAAAATAAAGAAAAAACCGCAATGGCCGATCACCGGTGCATAACTTCTCTGAAGTCACACCTTCATGAACATACGAATGTACAATTAATTAAGTGTGACATCTATTTTCTTTTTATATATGTTGATGTGTGCTCTTAGCTAGTTAGTTTTAGGATTAAAGAAGGAGATAAGGTTGTGTAACTAAGCTAAGAACGATCACAATCAAACACAATAAACAAGTAAATATGTGAGAGATGGGGAATCCGTCCAAAGACCTTTACCGATTTTATTACTCTCCTCAAGAACAACACTATTAAAAACCTCCTGATTACAAGTGTAATGTCTAGTATGAGAATGAGTAACCTACTTCTCTCTTGTGAGAGAAGCTATTTATACTACCAACAAAAACCTAACGATTGTCCAATCCCGTGGTGCCACCTAGACAAAGACAAGCAGCCATAAATGGGGAATGTCTTGCAGAGTCTTGCAGAGTCGTGCAGGGAGCCACCAGATGTCTTACAGAGTGCAGCAGGTCTCCCTCTGTCTTTTGCTTGCTTCCTATTAGTGGATGAAGAGGGACGTGCATGTCGTGTGTTGTCTTCTAGTTGAGAGTGTTGCTCAAGACATCCCTTCTTACCGTTATTCTTGTCCTTTAGCCTATCGCCACTAGACTTTCTCACAGTTGTGTCTGTACTTCGCCCAACAGTTCTGATAATCCTTCCAGTCATCGGATAGGTTGGTTTCCGAGACTATGCTATTCATCAAAGTCCCTGGATGTCTCATTCGGCTTCGGCTCCAAGATGTCTTGTCCACTTATCCTCTTTGTGGGCTTCCTGCCTATCGGCCCTTTCCTGACCTCGTCTTCTTGGGTTCCTCGGCCCATGATAATGGGCTTATTTCTTGGGCTTCTTTTCGATTCTTCCCCGAATTGTGTCTCTTGGGCTTGGGCCATCTTTTTGGGCCGCCATCATCCCATGACTTATCATTCATTCTTGTTCTTGGACCTCTTCGTGGTTGGGCCTCTTGTTCGTGGAAGATTAACTTGTTGGGCTTCCGACCCGTTTGGCATGGGGGATATAATACTCATAATATTAGCCCCTCGAGCCTGGGTAATCTTATGATTTAAGATTATTCCTGTCGACATGTATTCTTAGTAAATTATATCCCTCATGCTTCACTATGTGTGATTTGTGTCTCTTCTATTTCTGCCTCCTACTTTGGTCCCAAGTTGCTTCTGCCTCTTGAATACTTGGGTCGCCGATATATTTCCGGAAAATTGGGGTGTTTCTGGTATTTTATTTTCGTTCAAATTTCAAAATTTGAAATTTGTGTTTGCTTGCTTTTTCTCCCCCTTTCTTCCCCTCAACCTTTCTTTTTCCATCTTTTCCTCTGACGGTTGCGATTTTTCTTGTATTGTACGCTCTCCTTTCTCATCCAGGTATCACTCCTCTCCTATTCTCTTTCTTCTTCCCTAAATTATTCTTGCTGATATCTTTGTGTTCTTTGCATCGTTGTCGTCTAGGGTTTCCTCTCTTTTTTTCTTCTGTATATCATTTTCTCTCCTATTATACATTCGCGTCATGGACCGTGAGGGTTCTACTTCCCCATCGAAATCCCTTTTACAAACCACTGATTCTTCACTTGGGAGTGATGATTTTCCTTCTCCCCGCCAAGAAGAGGGTTTGAGTTCTCGTCCCCTTTCTAAATCTACCTTTGATCGAGCGGTTGCCGACTTTGTGTCGAATTTCAGTTTGGGACATTGTACCGATATGGTTGATGCGGGTTCTGGGCTGTTGGCCTATCTTGGGAAATTTTCTGAATGGGAAGATGGAGTTCCTTTTTCCGTTAAAAAATTCCCATCTACTATTGACGATCGTTGGCTGAAGAATAACACCGTTATTGTTATCGGTAAATTCCAATGTGGAAACAATATTGAATTCTTCTTTCCTTCTTTTGAGGCTCGAATGTGCTTCGCTCCGTTAATTGTTGTTGCTGCCTATGAATTACAGTTCGAGCTCGGTCTTCGCTTCCCTCTACATCCCTGTATCCGCGATATTCTCAATTTCTGGGATATAACTCCTGCCCAACTGGCTCCTAATGGTTGGGCTGCTCTGATGGGGGTCCTGGTTCTCTTCCATTTGATGGGGTACCAGTTGTTGAGTACCTCTGAAATCAATTTCGTATATCGGCTCACTCCAAATGATAATATGAAGGGGTATTTCTATTTGAAGCCCCGCCATACTAACTTGGTTGCTTCTTTGCCTAGCTCGATCAAAAAATGGAAAGATCACTGGATTTGGGTTCGTGGGCTGTGGAGGGGTCCTTGTCTCTTTGATTCCGAGAATCCTCAAGCTCCTACTGTATTTCCTAGGAATTCTTTCTTTCGATCTGATCTTAGTGCGTGTATGTATTTCAGTCTCCTTCTACCCCATTTCTTTTTCTAACCTTCCCTTCTCTTCTCTTCTTATGTAGTAAGCAAGTCGTGTGCCTTGGAGAGTTTGTCGTCCGAGTTTCAAGACGTCTTTCGTCGTATTCGCGACCTTCCCAAGGAGGATCGTCATTACCAGTCCATTTTTACTTGCATCAATCTCTTCACTGCCGGCTTTACCTCTTCGGCATAGCCATGCCAGGTAATTTTTCTGTTGTTGCATTCTTTATTTCAATCTTCTGACATTTTCATGATGGTGTTCTTCATACTCCTATATCTGCTTCTCCTTTCATTTTTTTCAGGGGAAGAGAAACGTCTCTTGCCAAATATCGAAAGTATTGCTACTCTTCCTTCCATCCACAGGCAGGCGGCCCTTAGCAAGGGGAAGAAAAAAGTCTCTCATGCCTCCTCCAAAAATATTTCTGAAGCCCCCTTGCTGTGCAGCCCCTCAAAACTATTAGAATCTGTGACTCTTCTGATCCTGCCTCTCCGACGCGGGATGTTGGTACAGTTTCGAGGAAAGCCTCTGGTATTTCGGAGAGGGTTTCAAAAAGAGCCCCTAAAGCCCCCAAGTCTAAGAAGGGTAGTTCAGAGGTCGTCATTGCCAAGTTTGTTGCCTCTAAAAGAAAGTATAGTTTATAGGATGAAAGTTCCAATGAGGATACCTATGACACACTGCTCTTGTCGCTCGTCCTTTGAAGAAGATCCGAGATGACGGTGCTGGTGGTGTGGGTGTTAGCTCCTCTGGTGTTCCAGACTCCATTTCTCTAAATACTCTAGAAATTTGTGATATTAGCTCTTCTTCTTCTCTTGATGCCCCTGTTAAATCTCCGAGCAGTGCTTCCGACACCCCCGATACTTCTTTCGCCTAGCCCCTGAGCAACCAACTATTCCCGATCCAAGTCTTCATGGCACGCCTTTCGAGGGTCTTGCTGATAATCTTGCTCCTTACAATTCTTCCTCCAGCTATGGGGCCTCTTTCTCTTCGGAGGTTTGGCGGTATTACCAAGGAAAAGCCCCCTTGCGCTCTTGGGATTATAATCATTTGTCGGCCGAGACAGCCCCTCCTGCTTTGCCTATACTGGAAGAGGCTACTCCGTATCTTCATATGAATCAGATAGTTGATAGGGAACTTTCCAAGAAATTTGGTGATCTCGATGAAGTTGGTAAGACCTTTATCCGTACTCAAGAGCCTCTATTTGATTTTAATGCTCCTGCTTGCTTGGCCCATGCTGCCGCTTTTTCCTTTAAGAGTTGTACCAAGGAGCTCCTCACTCATGTTGAAAAATTATCCCTTGGGGCGTCTCTTCAAAGTGCTGCTAGCTATCTATGTTGGCAAGAAATTCATGTTGCCAATGCCATGCATCATCTCTTTGAATTGGAGAGGCATAAGTCCCACTTGTAGAATGAGGTTGCCTTGCTCCTCAGCAAAATAAAAGATCATGATCGGAAGGCCCTTGAAGCGAGTACAGCCGAGGCTCAGTTCCGAGGAGAATTGAGGGTTGAACAGGATAAGAAGGCCGAGCTTGAGGGTAGTTTCAAGGCTTTACATGCTCGATATGATAATCTACAGACCAGTTCCGAGAAGAAGAAAAGTGTCCATTGTTGGAAAATAAGGTACTTTCCGAGAGAATTGCTAAAATGGAGGTTGATCATCGGGAGGAGGTTAAGGTTTCGAATGAACAATTTCACGTTGACCTGGCCCGGATCCAGAATAGCCTCCATGCCCTTCAGGTGTCCTCCGACAAAGATGCCGAGGAGATGCGCCAAGAGAGAAAGGCTTCCGAAGCCTTGCTCAACCAAAAGATTAAAGAGGCCGAAGAAGTGCTGCAGAAGCAAGATGCAAGCGGGATTAGGCTATAGCCAAACTGGATCAAGTTAAGGATGAGCTTCTCTTATTGCAAGCGGACAATTCTTACTATAGGAATGTTATTCTTCCTAAAGCAAAGATTTACTGCTTCTGCTATTCCTCGGCAGCCATGGCGAAGGCTTCCTCCGAAAAGCCTTATCCCGCCTGTTTGTATGATATGCATGATATCCTTCGCCAAACCCACCTTTAGGAGAAGATGCCTCCGGGTGAATATTTGAAAAAATAGCTTGATCTGGGGTTACTTGGCGAATATTCTGATTTCATCACCAATACCGAACTTCCCGAGGAGGATTCTGATGAGATATTAGAGGTGGATTCGGACGAGGCCTTTACCGATGGTGTTTTTTATCTTGCCAGTACTGATTCTAGGGCTGAGGATCCTCCTGTGGAACTTTCCACTGAATCCGTGGCAGTGCTGATTCAGGAATCCTCTGCAGGTTCCGAGGCTCTTGGATTTGGTGCTACAGGCGAATCTGAAAAGCTGCTACTGCTGCTGTTTCAGAGCTTCAACCCTCCGAACTGCTATTCTTCCTGCAGCTCTTCCCTCTTCAGATGTTGTTCCCACTTCTGGTAATATCAAAATGGCCGATATCTTGTCAGATCTGATGGTTTCTGAAACCTCTCTAGGCTCTTCCAAGGGTGTCCCGCCCGAAGGTGGCAGTCCGAAGTTTGTGGTCATCACCGGTTCCGAAGTTCTCCCAACTACCAAGTAAAGCTTTTCCAAGACCATAGTTCCGAGCATGATTCACTCATTTATTTGAGTTTCTTATGAATATTCCTTGTATTTTTCTTTTCTCTTCAAGTGTGTAGGATTCTACTTTGAATTTCCAGCAATGTATAATCCATTTCTTATGAAATGGAGTACTTAATTTTATGTTGACTAACCTTTTGGGGTATTCTGGTAATTTTGCTTTGCTTTTGAGTATAACCGCTATTTTCTGTCGTGGTGTAGCATGCTTTTGTCAAATTCCACGTGGATTAATCTATGCCCTTCCTTTTTCTTGGAAGTTGTAAAGTCGTGCACTCCTAAGCCCTCCGATCTTTGCCATTTTTTGTTTATGATGTCCCTTCATGATGTGGGGTGTCCTTCTCCATCAGATATCTTTCGATTTCCTTTTTTTTTTTGAAATTCAAATCTTTTGTTTAATTTCGTGCTTTCCCCCCTTAACTCCCTTCCATATTTTTCGGCATTCTTTGAGATTTTGTTTATCCCGTCCTTTTGCTAAACCCTAGCTTTTGTGTTTGTTTCCGTTGATAGCCAGGAAGGTACTCCTCCTCCGACTGACGTTCAAGAGGTTAACACCGATTCTACACCGGAGCAGCCTATGCGGCTTGGCGTTCGCAGCTCTAATCGTCTTTAAAAGTGGCCCCAACCAAATTGGATGGATTTGTCCACTTCTTTCTCTTCTGGCGGTGGTTTACCCTCTGTTCCTTCGCCTGACAGGTTAGGTATTCCTGTCGTGACTAGTTATGTTAACGGGTAGGGTAGGGCTGTCAATTTTATCTATGAGTTTGGATACCCTGCGGGAAATACCCTATCGGGTAAGGGTATGGTAGAGCATATTCGGGTATCGAGCAGGGGTAGGATATGGTATTTATAAAATACCCGATTACCCTACCCGATTACTTTATATATATATATATATATATATATATATATATGGAGTATATTTTATTATATTTTATATTTATGCATAGACATATAGATATATATTTTTGTATAATTTGAAAAATGGTTCCACTTTATAACGCACATGCTAGTGTACATCACATTTCTTATTTGATTTAAGAAAGCAAAAGGCTTCAAGGGTATGACTAATAAAATGATACTCTCTAATATTTTATATCAATTTTTATTTTAATTATTGGTGGATTGTGGCAGGGTACTCACGTCTCAATCTTCTTCTTCATTTTTTTTAATCTTTTGCATTAACTTTGATTTTCTTATATCATTGTATATTTTAGAGTGGTATATTGTTTGGTTGACAAGGGTAGCCAATTAAAAATTTCGGATAACCGTTTATCCGCGGATTATCCATTACCCATTGGATATTATCCGTACCCTACCTGATGATATACTTAAGGGTAATAGGGTAGGGTAAGAGTAATAAAAATAAGATACGGGTAGGGTATGGATTGGGCATACCCGTACCATACCCTACCCATTTACACCCCTAGGGTAGGGTACCAGTATTTTTTGGGGTACCCGAACCCGTATCCGATAAAAATATTACTACCCATATCCGTCCCATTATCGTTTAAAATACTACTTGTAATATCCGTATTCATCCCGTACCCGATTTTTCCTATCCGCGGGTACCCGAACCCGTCAAACTTATTTTTTTAAATCTAAAATATTAAATTTTAAGTCTCAAATATTTTAAATAAATGTGTCTACAACATTAAACATTCTTGGTCTCAACATTAAACAATAATTAAAACATAACATAAAATGACCACACGAGTTTTAAGATCTTCAATTCAAACTTCAAATAACATACAAATAAAATAAAATAAATGATAGGTTAGACTAATGATTTGTAAATTTATTTAAATATTGAATCAGGTAACAAGCATTACTTGTGTGTAAACGGTGAATGGATATTTTTTTAATATGAGGTTAAGTGTTCGAACACTCTATAAAACACATACATACAAGTATTAAATAGGATGGGTATATGCGGTTACCCGCTACCCATATGCGATTATTTATCCGGGTTCGGGTAGCGGGTATCCGAGGGGATGAATCCGAACCTGCCCGAACCCTACTGAAAATTTTTATTTTTTCCCAAACTCATCCCAAACCCGATTATAGATACCCGAATCCGTACCAATAGGGTTTGGTCATGTCGAATATCCTGGAAAACCCGTAAAACTGCCATCACTAACCGTGACCGCTGTTTACACCGGTGGTGTCTCGATATCCATTGATAAAGAATATGGTGCTCTCTTTCCTCTGAACCCTCTAGATTACCTCCCAGTACGTAGGGATGTTAGCGACATGGGAGCTGCCCTTCGTGGGATGGCTCAACGGCTTGAGTGGATACCGCGCTCCCTCCCGATTTTCTCCTGAATGCTTGGAGGAGTTCCATCAGATATTCGGTAATCCAGGTGTGGTTTTCATTTCTCCTGATGACAATATTCCTATTACTGAACCCCCTTCAGAGTGTACTGCTTTCTATTACTCCCTCTTCCTGGCCGGCTTGCGCCTACCTGTTCCCACGTTATTGGTTTGCTTTTACAACAATGGAATATAGCCATTGGGCAGCTTGTGCCTTCTTCCTGGTTGCGGTTGATATCAACCATGTCTTTGTTTCATATTCTCGATCACACCATCTAGGATCCCTTTGAACTGGAGTTTCTTTTTTCTATGGCGCTTCTGGTCGTGCCGCTGGATTTTACCACTTGCTCCCTGGCGACAATCATCTCTTTATTAGAGCCTCTGATATCATTGGCAGAAATTACGAGCATGCTTGGTTTTGGCAGAGAGGTAACTATCGCCTCCGTGTGAATGGTGTCACAGTGTCCTTCCCTAGCCAGTTTCTTCCGTTGGACAAGTGTATGGTTCTTATCTTCCTTCCGAACTTTGGATTACTTCGGGAAATTCCTAACACTCTTTTGGTATCTTGTGTAGGTCATTCCCATCGTTAGCTTATGCGGCTGAGTGAAGGCTTCCACTGTGTTTATGGGATTTTAACCTCGAGAAACGACTCTTATCGTGCCTCTCCTCTTCTTCAAGAGCCCATTCTTGTTTCCGCTGGGTTGCAACCCTGGGCAGCCGTGCCACTACTGGTATCTCTCCCAGTTCACTTTCATATGGTTTTATTTTGTTTATCAGGAAGTCTGGCTCTATGTTTTCATACTCGTTTCTTACTTTTCTAGATGAACTTCGAGGTGCCTTGTCCCTTGTGGGGTCTACTGTTTCTGTTGCTGGCTCGTTCCTTATTCGCCATGAGTATGTCTATTGCTTTTCTGATGATGAAGCTGATTCTGATTATGATAATCCCTCCTCTCCTTCCGACTGTGAGAGTGAGTTTGAGTGTTTGTCATTTGATTCTGGGGACTTCAAGCTTGAAGAAAATCTTTGGGAAACGGTGTTTGCTCATGGTAGAGTTTTCCCTCATTTGTCTCCTCCTAGAGGACGACCACGTCATTCTACTGTCATCCCTCCAGGATTCTCTTCTCTGGCTGCTTTTCTAGGACGGCAATGACTTCCATACTCGGGAAATGTCAGCGGGGTACTTATGAGCGTGCCGAGTCCTCTTGCCGACCGGGTATTAGCTTCACATCACGCCGATCTTCCTCCATCGGTGAGTTCAACATCCTTGCCAGGGAGATGAGGGAAAAATGGTATCTGTTCATGTCTCGTATCTTCTCTATGTCCCTTTCATTCTCAGAGATGTTCCTCTTCTGCAGATCCCCCCGTTGATGATTCTAAGAGTGAAGAGGTCCTGGAAAGGATCCCGATATGGGAAGGGGTTTGGAGACGGAGATGGAAGTGATCCAGAGCCTGAAGATTACGACATGATGTTTGGACCCACCAGAAGTGTTGTTCTTCCAATCATTCCTGAGAAAGAGGTTGATTCTAGTATTCCCCAATCTGCTCCCAGGCGATTCCTGTCATTCCCCTAGTTAATCTGAATTCTCAAAGCGATGTTGAGCCTGTTAATTCCACCGTTGCCGATAGAGAGGCTGAGAGGCTAGCAACCGAAAGAGCTCGAGAATGTGAAAAAAATATGCAGATGAGCCTGATTTGCAGGAGTTGGGGAATTTGGGCTTTATTCAGGGTGTTTCTCGCCCTTTCAATCAACATGCTCTGCTAATCATTGATTCGAATTCTCTTCCCCGCAATTCTTCTGGTTTAGCCACTATGGCCGAGGCAGTTGTTGTCTCTCTTTCTACCTCCATGCACGTCTTGGATCAGTATCGTCTATTTGCCAATCAGGTGGTTTATGGCTCTGAGGGCTCCTCGGTTGATCTGGAAGAGAGATTGACCATCCTAGAGGTTGAAAATGCCGAGCTAGCCTCCGTTGTTGACGACCAAAAGAGATGTTTGGAGAACATGGATTTTGACTTGGCGATTGACCAGGCTACTCTGAACTCGGTTAGGACTAGCTTGGTGGAGGCAGAAACTGTAAGAGATATTGCTCTAGTCGAAGCTGCTGAAGCTCGAGCCAGGTTTGCAGAAATGGAGGCTTATGTTAGAGCTCTAGAGGAACGTGTTACCCATCCCCGATATGCTGAAGAAAGGGCTGCCCGTGCCGAGGCGCAGTTGAAGGAAATGAAGGATAAGATGGCTAGCATCTTCCAATCCTTTGGTGGTCGAAAGAGAGACTGGCGTTTCCTCTTCAGTTTCACAGGTTGACTCTTTATCTTGTCTTGATCTCCTGCGTGGGTAAGAACTTTATTTACGTTGATGGCTTGTAACACTGAATTCTGAATTACTTCTTATTTCTTTTCTTGCTCCTGTTAGTGGTTGTTTTGGAAAATTTTCTATGCCTTTATGATTTATGAATTGCTAACTCGTCGATTGCTAATTTATGATTGTTGATATGTGTTGGCTTGTGTTTATCAACTGTTGTGTACTTTTTCCTTGCATGTCTATCATGTGTGTGTCTATGTTACTATTTGAAACCCTTTCTTTCCATTTGCCGCGCCGATGTCTCGATTTCTTGTATTTAAATGCCTGCCGATCTGATACCATCCGTTCTGAGTTCCCATAATCAATTTCTTTTATTCTCGACATTTTTTTGATTCTTATTACTTCTTTTTCGATTGCCCCAGGTCATTTATCCCGATATTAGTTCCAATACCCCTATTTTTCTCAAAATTCTTGGGTGCCTTTCTGATGCCTTTGTTTTCTCTTTCCAACCCTGACATTCGTCCGAAGTTTTATCCCTTTATTTTGATACCGATATTTCTCCCAATAATCATTCTTGAATTATTCCGTTGTGCTGATCTACTCCTCCCGAGATTCATCCTTATGTTCCAATACCAAATATTTACTTCCCAAAACTTGCTCCTTTACTTGGTACCGATACATTCGTTGTTCCTATATATTTCATATTCCAATATTTGTCTCGAAACTTATTTCTTTTAGTCTGATATAGACCTTAATTCCAATGCTATTCTCATATTCCCATGTATTCATTCCGGCTTTATTCCGTTATTCCAATATCGATGTTCCTTTCAAATTTATATCCCCTATTTCATGATGTTTCGATCCTTTCTTTCCGATTTGGTTTTTGGATATACCATCCTCCTCATTTTTTATGTTTGTCTCTATTTTAACCATTAGTATTCCTTATACTCCATATCTGTAGTTTATGTTACGACATCCCTTCCTTTGGTGTTCCCATTTACCTTGTGCCAATTTCCCATATTATTCAAATTCAAATTTAGTGATTCATATTCCATGAAGTAGATATCCATAACCACATAACAAGAATTTTTATATAATTTCCACCCTTGATGTAGCCAACAAATCCATTACTTGTCTGACCTAATGCCTTGATTTTGCCACGCTTTCTGGCTCACTGGTAGTACTTCTTTAGGTGTTGTATATTCCATGGATATGACACCTTCTTTCCGTCTACTTCCTCCAGCTCATACGCCCCTTTTTCGAATACTCTTCTAATCACATATGGACCTTCCCAGTTCTGTCCACTACCTTGTGTAGCTGGACCTAATACCTTTCGGAGTACCAAGTCACCTCCTTTGAATTGTCACAGGTTCACCCTTGAGTTGTAGAATAGTTCGGCCCTCTGCTTGTATAATGCGTTATGCATTTCTGTATCCAGCCTCTTCTCTTCTAGTAGATCCAACCTCTCTTGAACCATTTTGTCATTTCCTTCCTCTCTATGGAAAGCAATCCTCGGGCTGGGCTCTTCGATCTCTACTGGGATCACCGCTTCTGTACCGAAGGCCATTGAGAAGGGTGTTTCAATAGTAAAGGTCCTTGTCGTCGTCCTGTATGACCACAGAACCCCAGGCAATTCCTCTGGCCAATTCCCGTCTAGCTTCTCCAGCCTAGCCTTCAAGGTGTGCTTGATTATCTTGTTTATCACTTCGACCTGGCCATTGGACTGAGGGTGGTAAGGAGTGGAGGACCACTTATAGATGTTGTAGTCCTCACAGAACTTCCTTAGCTTATGTTATCAAATCGTTTGCTGTTGTCTGTGATGATTGGTTAAGGTATACCGAAACGACACACGAGGTTTCCCAAATGAATTTCTCCACTCGGGCTTCAGTGATTATTGCCAAGGCTTTGGCCTTAGCCAATTTTATGAAATAATCCACTGCTACTATGGCGAACTTAACTCCCTTTTTCCGATAGTAGCGGATCGATTAGATCAATTCCCCACTTTTACAGGAGTGGTGATGAATATCCTCTTTTACATAGCTTCCCTTCGATCAACACGTACCTTGTCGATTTGAGTCTTATCTGACTACTTTGTCCTTGTACGAAGGACTTTCGCCGGTTTCCAGATACATCTTGATCGAAGTCATTCATGACTCTTCGGGAGGATGGTCATTCAAGACCCATAGGCTGGTATTCGATGGTTTTTTTAGCTTCATAATGTTGATGTTGTTAAGGTCTTCCACGTTCGATGTTGTAGCTAATTTTGCCAACACGTCTGCCTCCATGTTCTCCTTCCTATCAATGCACTTCAGGAACACATGTTTGAACTTTTGCAGCATACCTGTCGCCAATCCTCGGTAGTGGTTCATCTGATCATCCTTGGCTTCATACTCCCCTCATACCTGATTCACCACAAATTGAGAATCGCTGTACACCAACAATTCATCAGACCCCATAGCTAATGCCATTCATAACCCATTCAGTAAGGCTTCATACTCCGCTTCGTTATTGGTAGCCTGGAAATCAAATCTGACTGCAGTTGAGAACGTCTCTCCAGATGGGGTTTGGATGATGACCCCAGCTCCCGATGGCGAACCAGTCCACATGCATGGTCCAAGGCTTTCTCTTTTCTCAATGGTTGGTAGGGGGAACGTTAGTTCCATTATGAAATCTGTCATGACTTGGCCCTTGACAGTATTCCTCGGTAGATATACAATATAGAATTGTCCCAGCTCTACGGACCATTTGAGCAGTCTTCCTACTGCATCTGGCCCCTGAAGTATTTGTCTTAAGAGGAATGTTGTTAGCACCTTTATGGTATGCTCCATGAATTAAGGCCTTATTTTCTCGAGCTCATAACGAGAGCATACGCCACTTTCTCCATCATCGGGTATCTGAGCTCTGCTTCCCTCAGAGACTAGCTTACGAAATATACCAGTTTTTTGTTCTTCTCCTCTGTGTTGACCAGTACTGAACTGATTGCTGCCTCCAAAACAGCCAGGTATATTTGTAGTATCTCACATGAGGAGGGTTTAGAAAGAATCCTAGGATCCGACAGCTACTTTTAATCTCGGCAAATGCCTTTCTGTACTCCTCGATCCATTCAAACTTGACCTTTTTTATGACGTCGAACAATGGCTTGCACTTGTCCGATGCTTTCGACATGAATCTATTCAAAGCAGCCAATCTTCCCATCAGATTTTGGATTTCCTTCAGATGCCTTTGTGGTTCCATCTTTATGATTGCTTTCACTTTTTCTGGATTAATCTCAATTCCTCTTGAAATAACCAAGTGTCCGAGGAAGCTCCCATTGCTCACTCCAAATGTACACTTCTTTGGATTTAGCTTCATTCCATAATGTTGTAATATCCCGAATACCCTCTTCAAATGATCGAAATGATTCATCTTCTTCAGGCTCTTCACCACAGTATCATCCACGTACACCTCCACTACCCTTCCAATCTCACCCTCAAATATCTTATTTACCAGCCTTTGATAGATCGCCCCTGCATTTCTCAGACCGAATGGCATGTTGTTCCATTTGTAGAATCCACTTCCTACATAAAAAGTTGTATTCGCCTTGTCCTACTGATTCATCGGGATCTGGTGATATCCCGAGAACGCATCCATGAAGCTCATAACCTCGTGCTCCGTTGTGGCGTCCACCATCTGATCAATTGATGGGTGGGAGTAGCTATCCTAGGGCACACTTTGTTTAGATCTGTGAAGTCTATGCACACCCTCCACGATCCCTTTCTTCTTTTTTACCATCACCGGATTTTGTACCCTTATAGGGTATTTGCATTCGCTGAACCTCCCACTCACCAACAGCTTGTGTACTTCCAATTCTATGGTCGCGTTCTTTTCTGGGCTAAACTTTACAGGGGTCGATGTTCTGTCTATGACATGTATATTTTGGGTGCACCTTTGGTGTTTCGTTAGAATTCCAGGCGAATACATCCAATTTTTCCTTCAATAGTTCGATTAGCTCTGCCTTGAATTCCTCCTCCCATTTAGTCCCGACTTTTACCGTCATCTCAGCATTTTCTAAGTTTAGTTGAACTACTTCTATTTTCCAGCCGCCGAGGCTCCTTCTCGTATTCTCATTCTAGGGTCCTCGTCAGGTGTCGACAGTTTTCACCTCGGCTCCTTCGCTGCTTTCTCCCCTCTTTCTGTTTCCTAATCTATCGGATTAGGCTGTACTTCAGCTATCACCGGAAGCTCGTTATCTCCCTGCTCTCCTTCTTTCCTTCTTTCATCAACTTCCATGACCATATCTGGTTCATTCTCTCCTTGTTCTATTTCTTGTCATTTACCAATTTCCATCGGTACCTCAATTTCCTCTTCTTCTTCCACAATGTCCTCAAAAACCAGCATTTCATAATCCGTATCGTGGTAGCTCAAACCTTCCATCTTCTCTGCGAAGGAACACTCTCTTGCCTTTCTTTGGTTTTCGATCAGTGTTGCGACCCTTTCATCTGCCGTGACGAACTTGAGGCACTAGTGTAAGGTGGATGGGATGGCTCAAAATGCGTGAATCAATGGGTGTCCAAGAATGCAATTATATGTGGAGGTTTGGTCCACCACATTAATTGTTAGTTGTTTTTGCATCCGGATCCTTCCGTCCAATCCTTCTAATTGTACAGATAGATCCACCTCCATAGTTAGCCAGGTTAACACATTGTCGAAACCCTTAATTTCATTGACACAAGGTCTCACCTTGTGATGACTTTCTCCCCCCAGATTTTCGAACACATCCTTAAAGATTATATTGGCATACGCTCCAATGTCTACCAGACATCTGTGTACTTTCACTCCAGATATTACAAGCGAAATGACCAAAGGGTCCGAGTGTGGGGTACTTACCCCATAGAAGTCCATCTCTGTGAAGATGATGTCAGCCTCTGTTATTCCCTTCGTCTCCGATGACAATGACCAAACCTGAGAGATTTGCTGGCTCAAGTCCCTCAACTCTGCCTTCCTTCTTCTTTTTGATGCCATGGTGAGTGTCTGCGAAGTTACGATATAAGGGATCTCCTCTGCAGGTTCCATTATGTGTATCTCTCTTGGTCCATCGCCTCTTGGACCCAGTCCTACAATTCTATCAAACACTGGCGGTCGTCCTGGAGGAGGAGGGGCTAGAGGTATCGCTTCTCCATTCCTTCCTCTGTTGACCCAGAGGAGGAGGAATATTAGTGTCTCTCCGATACACCCTCGGCCTAGGCGCTTGCAGTATTCCTCTCAATCTTCCTTCTTTAAATAGCTTCCATAACTCCATGATCAAGTCTCGCCATTGGTCGGTATTGTGACCATGCATTAAGTGATACATGCAGTACTTTCGAGGGTTAACAAGTTCTGAAGTCCGCAAGATAAGTCTCGGTGGTCGAAGGACCTGTTGGTCCTTCACATAGTAGAAGACCTCGGCTACGTTTAGGTTGGTACTCGACTTCAACTCTTCGTACATCTGCTGTATTTTGGTGTCATCTGTGAAGTGTTTGAATGTGGCAAGTGCCTTATACTCCTTCGCTCCTCCAGTGTTCGCCTTCTTTCTGCTCGGTTCTGCTGAAGCGCTCTGGCCACTTGCCTTTTTTGCCATTTTGGAGATGTCATCGGCCTGAATGTATTCGTTTGACATCACAGTAAAAGCTGTATAAGATGTCGATGGTTTGATCTGCACAACTTTCCAGAGGCTGGTTTCTAGATGTAGTGCTCCCATCACTGTGATGAGGCACGACTCATCTCCCATGACTTCTCCCATTGACCTTTGTTCATTAAATCTTCTTAGAAAATCTCTCAAGATTTCTATGGACCCCTGGCGAATGATGGCAAGTTTGTGCTTCCGCTCCTTAGGGGCTCCTAGGTAAGAATACTGCATCAAGAATGCCTCCATCAGCTCTGCCCAACCTTTGATGGATGCTGTTGGAATTTCTCTGAACCACGAATGAGCTGTTTCCGAGAGTCAAAGAGAACATCCGATTAGTGTGACTTCATTCAAACCCTAGGCTCACATCCACATCAGATATTTTTCAATGTGGGAGTACGGATTGTAATCACAATCGAAGACCAAGCTTAGTGGAAATTTGACCCCGTTTTGACTAGGTGCGTTGCTGATTTCTGTCGAAAAAGGTGAAGGGGCCATCGCTTGCTGGAGAGCTCTGCCCGTTCCCGACATCTTCCTCTCCAGGTTGGCTAAATGTTTGCTCACCTCATCGTTTTCCTGGGCTTGTGGGTTCCTTGTTGGGATATTCGGAAATGCTCCCTCATTCTCCGACCAGTCTTCGAAATAGGTCTCTACTTCTTCTCCCTTCTAGAGGAGGAAGGTCTCCTACTCCTTCGACTCCTTGGTCAGAATTGATCCGCTGTGAAGAGACTTTCTCATGTAAGATCTTAGCTTTCTTGTGAGTATTGCATTGGTGATGAATAGGATCCTTGACCTGGTCGACCCTGACCCCTATTGCCCCTTCTTTGTCCATTCCTTGGGTGAACAGGAGATGGTGAGGGGTTTGGATGATGGCGCCTCCTTTGGGATAGGGATGGTGTTCTACTGGGACCTTCCTCTTCCATGGGTACCTCCCGGGTTAGTGGACGACCTCTCCTTTGACCCTGTGAGTGATTTTGAGGGGCTTTTTCCTCTCCGAGTACCTCCCTAGGTGGGGGATGATCTGCTTCCTGACCCCTCCTGGACCTCGGTGGTCTTCGAGCTTCCCCTTCTCTGAGCACCTATCTAGGTGGGGGGTTTCTCGCGTTATGACTCCTTTTAGGCCGTGGTTGCCTTCGAGTTTCCCCTTCCAGTCGACGAAAGTACTCACTATATCCTCCTTGTTGTGGAGTTTCGTTAACGCTTTCCTTTTCCCTTGCGTTCCTCTATCGTATGAAGTTAATAGTTTCTCTTGCATCACCCCCACTGTTCACCGTATGCTTTTCCTTCCTTGCATCACTCCTTCCAGATCTTCCCTCAAATCGCTTTGACTTCCTCTATGAACGCTACTAAAGCTCAACCTTGACGGCTGAACCGGGAGAGCTTCTACGGCGTACTCGTCAATGACTCTTCTTATCTTTTCATTTATTTCTTTCGTTTTCTCTGGATTCCCTAGATCAGGGATGGGAATGGATCTCCCTGGGGTCGCCGTTCCTACTACTGGTGCACTAATTTGGACATTATTTCTGCTTCTCGTTATGTTTCTTTGGGCTCTGGAACAATCTCCCATTTCTTCATTTCTGTGGGTTGTCAAACCTTGTGCTCATGTCTCTCAACTAGAAAATAGAGTAGGAAAGCTAGAATGTCGCGGTTCCCACAGACAGCGCCAACTGTTGATGCATGTTCTTAGCTAGTTAATTTTAGGATTAAAGGAGATAAGGTTGTGTAACTAAGCCAAGAACGATCACAATCAAATACAATAAATAAGTAAATATGTGAGAGATGTGGAATCCGACCAAAGACCTTTACCGATTTTATTTTTCTCCTTAAGAACAACACTCTTAAAAACCTCCCGATTACAAGTGTAATGTCTAGTATGAGAATGAGTAACCTGCTTCTCTCTTGTGACAGAAGCTAGTTATACTACCAACAAAAACCTAACGATTGTCCAATCCCGTGGTGCCACCTGGATGAAGATAAGCAGCCATAAATGGGGGTTGCTGGTACATCGACGACTTTTGGGAGCTGGTGCAGGGAGCCACCAGATGTCTTGTAGAGTGCAGCAGGTCTCCCTCTGTCTTTTGCTTGCTTCCCATTGGTGGATGAAGAGGGACGTGCATGTCGCGTGTTGTCTTCTAGTTGAGAGTGCTGCTCAAAACATCCCTTCTTACCGTTATTCTTGTCCTTTAGCCTGTCGCCTCTGGCCGTTCTCATAGTTGTATATGTACTTCGCCCAACAGTTCTGATAATCCTTCCAGTCATCGGATGGGTTGGTTTTCGAGACTATGTTGTTCGTTCGAGTCCCTAGATATCTCATTCGGCTTTGGCTCCAAGATGTCTCGGCCACCTATCCTCTTAGTGGGCTTCCTGCCTCTCGGCTCTTTCCTGACCTAGTCTTCTTGGGTTCCTCGGCCCTTGATGATGAGCTTATCTCCTGGGCTTCTTCCCAGTTCTTCCCCGAATTGTATCTTTTGGGCCTGGGCTATCTTTTTGGTCGGCCATCATCCCATGAGTTATCATTCATTTTTATTCCTGGACCTCTTCGTGGTTGGGCTTCTTGTTCGTGGCAGATTAGCTTGTTAGGCTTCCGGCCCATTTGGCATGGAGGATATAATACCCATAATAATATATATTTTAAATTTTTAATAATTATTATAGTTGCAATTAATACTATTGTACTTAATGTGATCAATAAGAAAATTAAAAGTGATAGTTGAAAATTCAAAAGTGATACTTATTTAAAAAGAAAAAAAAATGATACACTTATTATTGAACTATTTCATGAAAATTTTATAAATTAAAAAGTGATAATATTTTTAATAAAAAATAATATTTGAACGTAGAAAGATGATACTTGACTAATCAAATTATTTCATAAATAATTTGTAAGAAAAACAAAAAGTGATAACATTTTAAATCAAAAGTGATAACTTGATTAAGAAAAAGTCATACACATCCAATTAAACTATTTAATGAAAATTTTATTGGACGGATAAAAAGTGATAACATTTGTAATAAAAAGTGGTATCTTATCAAATAAAACTGATAAACGTACAATTGTATTATTTAATGAACACTATCTTTTAAAAATAAAAAGTGATAATATTTTTCAATAATTAATGATAAATGATAAAGAAAAAGTGATTTTCATTTAATGAAAAATTGAGTGTAAAATTATATACAATTATTAAAAAACATGTATACACTATTGAATAAAAAGTTATACACATATAGATGCTAGTTTTTTTAATGAAAAATTTAGTGAGAAAAAAGTATACAATTATTAAAAAACACGTATACAAAATAGAATAACATGTATACAAAATAAAATAAAAAATTATACGCATATGGGCGCAACCTTGCACCAGGGTAATATCAACTCTTTAAAATAAAAGGTGGTAACTAATTAATAAAAAGTGAAATTATTATTCATTTTTTTCAATTATGTATTATTTTGACACGATTAATATTAATTGTGTTTCTAAGGAAAATATTTCTATGTAATAATCAATAATAGTATACCATGTTCTAAACTAAAAAAAACATAACTCAATTGTAAAAATTAAAAAAAAAAAAAAAAAGAAGGAGAAAGAAGGAGGGGGAAGAGTCAAACAGCAAAATGAATTACTAGTTAAGTTTGACTCCACATTATATGTATAAATGTATATAGCACGTAATAAGTTGGTTGAAGTTCCGCCATTTTTACTTCAGTATTTGTTTGACCCGTGTCATGAGATTCGTGAGATTAATTTCGCACTAAGTCTTTAATCCATGTTACAAGATGAGATTCGTGAGATCGATTTCACACAAGTCTTTAACCATGTTATAATATAAAATTCGTAAGACGATCTTGCACAAGTCTTTGCCAACATATTATATACCTTTAATATACTTAATTTTCAGAATGAAAAAAAAATTTAATTTTTTTAATCAAATATTTATAATATTCAGATTTCAGCCAATATTTTCAATGAAAAAAATTATACACTTACCAATTAAAGTATATATCCTTTAGAAAAAATTGGTATACCTTATACACATTGCACCTTTAGAAAAATTATTACACCTTGTGCACTCGGAACACCAGAGACTAACTTATTAAGATTTTTTTTATTATACTATAATGCAAGAGAAAATAGATATAAGTTTGTAATTTAAAAAGAGAAAGTAAATAAATTATTGGGAATGATAAATAAGGGTAAAAAGTATATCTTAATCTTAATATTAATATTAAATATACTATATCAGAAACTTTTCTGTCTGCATGTCATCTCCAGAGTGCTCTGTTATGACATTTAATTTTCTTATTTTTTTGAATTTTTAAATAATTTTTATATATTTTCCTTATTTACTTATAATTAATTTTCTTATTTTGTATTTATTTTTTTAAATAATGTATTTCCTTTTTTATTTATAAATCTAAATTAAGTAATATATTAAGAAAAGATATTTTAATATATGTTTATTTGATTTATATAAACAATTAATTAAATAAAATCTATTATTATTATTAATATTGTAATATTCCGATTTTAAATAATGTATTTCCTATTCTATTCATAAATCTAAATTATTCATAAATCTAAATTATGTTTTATTAATTCATAAATGTAAATTAGGTAAATTTTATTTTGGAGTTAGATTAAAAATTAAAATTGAATAATGCATAAGACTTTGCAATTCATAAATCTAAAATAGGTATAATTTATTATTATTAAATAATTATAATTATAATAATATTTTAATATTAAATAATGTATTTTCTTTTTTATTCAGCTTTTTTATTAATAAATCTAAATTAGGTTTTACTAATTCATATTTTTAAATTAGGTAAAATTTATATTTGAGTTAGATTAAAAAATAAAATCGTATAATCAATAAGATTTTACTATTCATAATTCTATATTAGGTCAAATTTATTTTGGAGTTAGATTAAATTTTGTATAATGGCTAAGTTAGCTCAATACACGCTATGCTCCATTATTATTATTAATATTATAATATAAAATAAAATTTGTGTGGATACTAATTCCATTATTTTAAAATTATTATCATAAATAAACATCTCCTCCTATTATATATAAACATACATCGTCATTATAATTTTAACATTCAAAACAATCTAGAAAAAAAAGTTAGAGTGATTCATTATGATCAATAATATAATGACTTCATGTCACACTTCTATTGTTGAGTTAACTCCTGCAAAGGTATTATGGACAATTACGGTGAGGGTTATTTGATAATGGGTTGTACCACATCCGAATAATTTAAAGGAGGTTGCATATCTCAATGTTGTTCTTATGGATGAACAGATATTGGTCTATCTTTCGTCATATAAATTAATAAATAAATATTATCTTTATTTTTTTAAATTTTTTCTTCAAATTATAGTGCTCAAAAATTGAAGAATTTGCGAGAAAGATTGTCTTGGTTAAATCTTTGCAATGGTTAAAATAGAATGATGATATTGTAAGTATTTCAAACTATAAAGTTTTGACGAATCAACAAGATTTTCAAACAGCTCAGCATGAATATAGGATTGAATTTCATAGATTTACAGCGTTTAGAGGACGCACTACAGTGATTATACCTAAATATGAGTTTCATTTCATTCCATTTGACGCAATATTACAAAATAGAGTGGAATAATCAAACTTGATTGGTAAGTTAAATTTATTATCACGGTGTGTATTGTTTTGAATTTCCTGCATACCAACCCTATTCTGTCTTTTGAAATTTACAGCTTACGAAACATAGATGGTTCTAACAGTGATATATTAGATCACATTATTTAAATATTAATTTTACTATGTAAAAATATATAAATTTTAATTGCGACTATTTTCTTTTTTTTAATTGTAGATATTATTGGACAAATAACTGATGTCAGTAAAGTGCGTTACACTAAGGGTAATCCATCTAAAAGGAGTATCAAAGTGGATCTGATTGATGATAGATATGTCTTTTTTATTGTATTTTTTATTTTTGAAGTCAAACACCATATTAATTTATCAATTTTATAATTTTTCCTTTCAACATGATTTAGTGGAATTACTCTTGAATGTACTCTTGGGGAAAAATATACGGATCAATTGATAGAATACTCTAAGACGGCAAAATCTGGTGTTGTTGTGTTAATTTTGAGATTTGCTAAAATCTACAAATAGAATAATTAATGATATTAATTATATAATAATGTGTTAATAAAAAAAATTAAAATTTTAATATGACTCACTTTTTTTTCTTTACATTGTTATTAGATGATTTGAAGGTGTCTGATTCAAACTATTCAAGTCTAATTATTTTGAATGATGACTGTGTTGATGAGATTCAAAATTTCAAATCCAGTTACTTTCTTCTAATCTACGCATTAGATAAATATTTACTTCTTAGGTTTAATTTTCTCACATGAATTCTTATTCAATTTTTTTTTACATAACAGTGTATCAACATTGATGATAGCTAAGAGCAATTATTTTTCAAATATTTCACTTCAAAACAATTTAATTGAATCCAACGAAGATTTAGTTTTATCAGATTTAAAAATAATAGCTGTATTAATCAAGACTGAAAAGGTAATATATAATCTCTTCATAATAATCTTATTTTGGTTAATGCGTTTGCAAGTGGCCTTTGATCTGAATGTTAGATTGTTTTGTGTGTTGCATCAAGTGGTATTTCATCTTTGTTATTACTCAATAGACAACACATTCTAGATTTGGAATCCTTCTATTAGTAAATGAAGACTCTACTTGCCATATTAAGTCAGGAACAGAATTGTCAGAATTAATTAAGTAGGCAAAACTTATTATTTGGAATGAAGCTCCGATGACCAATCGTTATTTTTTCGAGGCACTAGATAGAAGCTTAAATGACATTTTGAGATGTAGAGGAGATATGCAGAATTTGCCATTTAGTAGAACGACAATTGTCATTGGATGTGATTTTAGACAAATCTTACCAGTAATCACTAAGGTACAAAAGAACAAATTGTGTATGCCACACTAACATCTTCTTATCTTTGGAAATATTATAAGGTGCTTAAGCTAACAAGGAATAGGAGATTGCAGAGTCAAAGCTCTGGCATCGAAAAATCTAAACAGGAGATTGAAGAATTTTCAAGATGAACTTTGAGTTTAGGAGATGAAAATCTAGGAGAAAGAATAGATTTCGAAGAGAATATTGAAATTTCAAATGATCTACTATTGGAAAATGTATAAGATCCTCTGAATTCGATTGTTGAGTACATTTATCCATATGTTGCTTCCGATTACAAAAAATTACACTACTTTAAAGAGAAGGCGATTCTTGCACCAACAAATCAAGTTGTTGAGTCCATAAAAAAGGCGTTGTCTCGAATTCCATTCAAAGAGAAGGTATATTTGAGTTCAGACAGCAGTCCAAATTAGATGGGGTCACAGGTAACAATGAGAATTTTTACTCAATTGAGTTTCTAAATTCTATCAAGTGTTCAGGACTTTCAAACCACATATTGAAGCTTAAGAATGGAGTACCGATAACGCTTCTCAGAAACATTGATCAAAGATCTGAATTGCGCAATGGTACAAGATTAATTATGACAAAGATGAGAAATCATGTTATATAAGCAAAAATAACTTGTGGGAGAAACATTGGAAACATTGTCTACATACCAAGGATGTCTCTTGCTCCTTCTGATGATAGCACAATTGTTAAATTCAATAGAAGATAATTCCCTGTGGTGATGTGTTTCGCAATGATGATAAATAAAAGTCAGGGATAATTTCTTCAAAGAGTTGGAGTGTATCTTCCAAAATCCATTTTTACACATGGGCAGTTATATGTTGCTGTATCAAGAGTAAAAGATCGAAAAAGTTTGAAAATTTGTGTCTTGATGAAGAAGATAATGTATCAAACAAAACACAAAATGTGATTTACCGAGAAGTTTTTAATAATGTTTAATAATTTTTAATATTAAATTATACATGTAGCACTTATAATTAAAACAACAATAGTATGTCAAAAAAAATTAATTTATCAATAAAGATAAATTAAAATATGAACTAATATAATATAATCACAGACATTGATAATAGTATTAATTTCATTTAAAAACTAATAATAATCCCACGTAGTACGCGGGTTCCATGCTAGTATATATAAAAGCAGAATAAATCCAATCTTGACCATCTATTTGTCAAACAAATCTCAATCATCCATTAAAATTAAAATAATTAAATAATTATAATTATGACTTTTTCAAATTAGGAAATAATTTAGTCCAAATCCTGACCATCTATTTCTCAAACAAATCTCAGCCACCCATTAAAATAATTAAATATAGTTTAGTTCATATTATATTCAAATAAATTATACTCCCTCCAAAAAGGTCCCTTTTTTCCATTTTGGACGTCTCATCCAAAGAGTCATCTTTTCTTTTTTACACACATGAAACTCACACATACCTAATAATACAATTAAAATATGGGGTCTACACTCCCACTAATACAACTACACACTACACATTAAATAATATTACTCCTTAATCCACATGCAAAAAAACAAACACTACCCTTTGGGTAGAATGGAGAGAGTATTTATTAAATACTTGCAATAAGATATGATCTATAAATAAATATATATAAAAATATAATAAATTACCAAAGGATTTAGGGCATAAGGGTTTAGGGTTTAGGACATAGGGTTTCTGTTTAAGGTTTAGGGTTTATGGTAATTATCTGACCAACTAGTTTTTAAACAAATCTCAACCATCCATTAAAATCAAAATAATTAAATAATTGTAATTATGATTTTTTTCAAATTAGAAAATAATTTAGTCTGAATCCTGACTATCTATTTTTCAAACAATTCTCAGCAAAATCCTAACCATTTATTTCATCTCAACTACCCATTAAAATAATTAAATTTAATTTAATGACTTTTTCAAATTAGAAAATAAGATATTATTTATTAAAAATGGAATAATATTCAATATTATTTGAATATATTAAAAAAATTCAAACAAGTCTCAACCATCCATTTAAATAATTAAATAATTATAATTATAATATTTTCAAATCGTGAAATAATTTAGTCCAAATCCTAACCATCTATTTCTCAAAAAAAATTTCAGCAATCCATTAAACTATTTAAATAACGGTTTAGGGTTTATGACATAATGTTCTAGAGGGCTTAGGGTTTATGACATAATGTTTCTAGAGGGTTTGGGTTTAAGGTTTCTACGGGGTTTAGGGTTTATGACATAATGTTTCCAGAGAGTTTAGGATTTAAGATTTAGGATTTCCAGAGGGTTTAGGATTTATGGCATAATGTTTTCAGTCAACCACCCATTGAACTAATTAAATAATTATTATGACTTTTTCAAATTATGAAATAATTAAGTACAAATCCTGATCATCTATTTTTCAAACAAATCTCAACAATCCATTAAAATAATTAAATGATTATCATTATGATTTTTTTTCAAATTAAGAAATAAGATATTATTTTTTAAAAATTGAATAATATTAAATATACTCCCTCCGTCCATTTGTAAGATACACATTTGCTTTTTGCACCTGGATTAAGGAGTATTATTATTTTATATAAAGGGGTAGTTGTATTAGTAGTGAGTGATTAGTATGTGAGGGACTCTTTTACCAAAAAAAGAAAAATGATTACTTTAAGAATGGACAATCAAAATTACAAGATGGATACCTTATCAGCGGACGGAGCGAGTTTTATTTGAATATATTCAAAAATTTCAAACAAATTTCAGCCACACATTAAATATAATTAAATAATTGTAATTATGACTTTTTGAAATCATGAAATAATTTAGTCTAAATCCTGATCATTTATTTCTCAAATAAACTTCAGCCACCCATTAAAATAATTAAATAATTATAAGAGTTTAGGGTTTATGACATAATGTTTCCAGAAAATTTAAAGTTTAGGGTTAAGAGTTTAGAGTTTCCAGAGGATTTAGGGTTAAGGTTTAGGGTTTCTAGAGGATTTAAGGTTTATGGCATAATATTTACAATCAGTCACTCATTAAAATAATTAAATAATTGTAATTATGATTTTTTCAAATCGGAAAATAATTTAATCCAAATCTTGACTATCTATTTTTCAAACAAATTTTAGTCATTCATTAAAATAATTAAATAATTATAATTATGACTTTTTCAAATCAGGAAATAATATACTCCCTCCGTCCATTCCCAATCTATCCATTTATTTTTTGCGCGTGGATTAAGGAGTATTATTATTTAATGTGTAATGAGTAGTTGTATTAGTGAGGTGTACAGGTCCCACATTTTAATTTATTAGTGGGTGGGTGGATCTCATGTGTCTAAAAGTGGAAATGGATAGATTGTCAGTGGACGGAGGGAGTATTATTTATTAAAAATTGAATAATATTAAATATATTATTTAAATATAATTTTCAAACAAATCTCAGCCACCCATTAAAATAATTAAATAATTTTATGCACGAAACATTAGATGAGTCTTTTGAATTATTTGCAATGGAAGTTTGGTTGAGTTAATTAACAATAAAACATTTTATTAATAAATTAATATTTATAAATTAGTAATATAGAGTCTGATCTTATAATTTTGAAAAAATAAAATTTTATTTTTGCATTTTAATGAAATGCAAAAATATATGCATTTTAATCTCATTGCGAATTGATCAACTTAACAGACTCTTAAGATTTTAGAAGTGTTTTGCCCATAACTACATTTGACTTTAATATTTAAACATTAAGTTAAATATAATTCAAATAAATATTATTCGGTCCAAATATTCCGTGCAATGTATGGATTCAGTTAAGTTGTTACCCTAAAAATAATATATTTCGTGCAACGCACGGTTCAATTACTGATAAAATATATAGTATATTTTTACTACCAATATAACGTCCTTAAATACCACCCAAAATTTTACTAGACAATATTTAATTAAGAAAATATATCGGTACAGTTCTAATCAAGTCAATTGAATTGTTAGTTTAATAAATTTTGAGATTTATAAATTTAATTTTATATAGAAATTTACATTTTATAATTAATTAATATTTTATTTAGTAGATCTTAATTAATTACTCACAATTTAAAATAATTAATTGTGAGACATTAATCTATATATATATATATATATATATATATATATATATATATATATATATATATATATATATATAATTAATGCATAAAGGTTGGTGGATGAAGAGACTATAATGGAGAGATTTTTAATAGAAAATATCAATTTTAGTCATGTATCTTTTACAAAATTCAATTTTAGTCCTGTAATTTTTAGTATTTTTAATTTTAGTTCTCTTAGCTTCAATTTTGGTCCTATAACTTTTAAATTTTTAATTTTAATCCTGTAAGTTTCAAATTTAGTCCTGTATCTTTTTAAATTATTAAAATTAGTCATGTATCTTTTGAAATATGATATAATTTATAATAGGACTAATTTTGAAAATTTAAAAAGATATAGGACTAAATTTGAAACTTATAGGACTAAAATTGAAATTTTAAAAGTTATAGGACCAAAATTGAAATTAAAATTGAAAATACTAAAAGTTACAAGACTAAAATTGAATTTGACAAAAGATACAGGACCAAAATTGATATTTTCTCAGATTTTTAAGATGATTGATATGCATTAATCTCTAGGAACAGATGCCATGACACATTTTGATTTACATCCCTTAATACACGCATTAAATAAGTGATATATGTATAATAGGACAATTTCAACCTTATCCGGCTCTCAGAGTATAAATTTTGCTTTTTACCTACTTGTCATTTATTCAACTATTCGTAATAGGAGATGTTACACAAAAATTTATGGTAAAGACTAGGAATGGCAATGGATAGGGTAGAGTACGAGTATGGCAAACCCACATACTACCCTATACCCTACCCTCCCTACCTACCAAAGATTTATGCGAGACCGTCTCACCTAATGACTTACGTAAAATGGATAAAAAGTAATATTTAATTAATGAAAAGAATTATTTAATGAACAATTTATTGTATAAATGAAAGTGGTACTCCCTCCGTCCCAAGATTATATGCACGTGCTTAGTTGCACGGAGTTAAAAAAAACTTTTTTTTGTAATGAGGTAAGAAAAAGAAGGGATATTTTGGGTAATAAAATAAAATAAAGTGTATGATACAGTAGATTGAGTGTAAAAAGAATGTGGTATTTTTATAGTATTGTAATGTTATTGATATTGTGTGTTATTTCCATTTTTAGTGTGTGCAAGTATTCTTGGGACGAACTAAAATAGAAAGTGTGTAAGTATTCTTGTGATGGAAAGAGTAACATTTTATAGTGAAATTGATAACTAATTACAAAATTATAAAATAATCTCCCCATGTGACGTCTTACCTAAGATTTGCCCAAAATTTAATAGAAGATCCAAACTGTTAATCTCCCTCCCACATGCAATCAAAGCAAATGAAATGGGTTTGGTCTCTGAAGGAAAATTGAAATGGACTAATCTCTGGAAGTTGATTGGTCCAATTTAAGATGAAGCCCATAGCATGCCTAAAAGGCCCATAATTTTGGAGTGCTTAGAAACGAGGGTTCAAAATGTAAATCCATAGACATGACGGCTGGCATGCAGTGGTCTACTATATACAATTAGGATAATACACCACTTTCATTCCACAACAAAGAATTATTAATCCCTCCGTACCAACTTCAAATTCATTTTCCGTTTTGATCTGTTCCAAGTTCATCTACATACTTCTATAAAAAGAAAAAACAATTAACTATTATTCATATAACATACTTTAATTTCAAACTTGTAATCACATTTTTAACAATATATATTATCATTTATTTATTACACAAAAATACCATAATACCCCCAAACGTAAATCAAAAAGTAATTTTTCTTAAACTTCGTATCTATCGTAAACATGATGATGAATTTGGACGTATGGAGTAAAATTAAGCATAAACATCACTACATTTTTAAGTCTCATTTAGTTTTCCTACTTAATAAGCTGGAGCTCTTGCACTATGCTGGCATGCTGCTTGTAAAAAGGAAAGTTATTTTATCTTTTTTCATGTATATAAGTCAGTCTCCTTAACTCTAATTATTTCTACTTCTAATAAACTGTATGTTCTTTTTTTTTTTTTTGATTGATTAGTTCCCTTTTGGGTTAAAAACGTGAAAAGTTTTTATAGATGACTTTTATTTAAGCAAATTAAAATTAATTTTAATTAATAGGTTCTTTATATGCATAAATTTGATTTATTAATTACATATTGTAGCCTCCATGGCATTAGTCAAGTGTAGAGTGTAGGTAGAAACACTTTCAACTAAAATGGTAGTTGCAGGATACGGGTTTGAATGCTAAAGAATAGTCATATAATAACTCATTTATTATAAGTCATTCAAGGCATATCCTCAAGATATGGATAGTGGGGACCTGTTCATTATTTTTTTACCTTTTAATTAAAAAGAGTAACAATTGCAAGTGTATAAGATTGAGTGTAGCACGAAGTATACAATCGTCCATGCTGAAAGCTTCAAATTCTTGAGATAATTTCTTAATCAGTTGGTTAGGTATGTAGTCAGTAATCAGTGGCGTAAAAAGTTTATATCTCATTTCAAACAAGTATTTAAAGACAATTGTTTATGTCCAATAATTCAATCAATTGAGTAATGTAGATTTTTATGGCTTGAGACATGTCACTTCTAATTTCAAAACTAAAATTTAATAAAATTGAAGGACTATTACAAGCAAAGTCCAAAATAAATTTATATTTCATGAAAAGTAAAATTTTTTAATGAAAAGTGATATTCCATTGATGAAAAATGATAATTGTGTTGTAAATTATTTTATGAATAACTTATAGTATAAATAAAGAGTAATAATATTTTTAAAAAGAATAATAGCATTATTAAAAAAATATATAACTAATTTAGAAATAGTAAAAGTCTCATCATTAGATAGTTTCACGCATGGATCGATGGCTTAAAAAATAATTATCCTCTCTTATATAATTTATTTAAAAAAAATCATGCATGTATAGTCCACTGAGCATACTTTTATCACTTATTTGATTAAAAAACCATAATACCACAAAACTTACCATTCTTTTAATTTCATTATAAGGCATAAAGAGTGAGTAGTATATTTTATTAAAATACGTTAATTTCTCTCTCATCATTCTCTCGTGAGTTTGTTTGTTTTGGGTATAAGTTATTGGGGAAAATGAGAGTTGCACCAAACAATCCCTTTACAATATGAATACTGAAAAGTAATACAAGAATGAAGAAACAAGTAAAGTCATCAAATCTTATCTTTAAATCTGGATCAGGATCTAAAACGCGATCAGAATCTTCAAATGGTACTGGCGCGGGAACAAGATCTGAATTTTGAATTGAGTCGAGATTGGATCTCTTCCCGCAAGATGTAAATCGCTCCGGTAGTGCTCCGATTCTTGGCAGAATATCCACAAAGGTAAAAAGGTTCTTTCGCTTCCGGTGAAGCAGCACTGCTGTAGCAGGAACTCCGGCGAACTAAAGCGGATGGAGAAGTAGATCGTCTAGACTATGCACTATGCAAGTGTATGCAGAGGTGCTCGTTTGTGGTGTGTTTATTGTGTTGGAATGCATGCTGAATGACCATATTATAGGCGCACCATTCCACTCAGCCATAATGACGATTGCATGATTTACGACAAATTAATTGTTGATGGTGTAATTTCCTCTAATCAGCAATTATGACGATTTAATTACTGATTGCGTGATTTCCTCTAATCAGCAATTATGGAGGGTTACTGCGTCCAGATTCAACGAACCTACTCCAGGTTCAACGAATCTTTACAGACATGTTATTCATCTTCACGGCTTGACCCGATGTTTGAGGATTTCCCTCCCACATGGGATAATAATTTCGTATTAATCCCCATTATGCTTCACATAACCTCTCCAGTAGATGAGTCAAATTACACTCATCCACTACACTCATTTAGTTGGTGATTAATTTAGCAATTAACCCTTACTAACCAATTAAATATAATTAATTTAGATTAAATTAATTCCTACATAAGTAGAAAAAGAAAGTGATATTTAGGAATAAGTGGATTTAGTAAATCTAACATATAGTGTTGATCTATGTTTGTTTTGGGATTTAAATATGATATATTTTTACTTGATGTGAAATTAATATGCAAAAATAGGGGGTAATGTGTGTGGGATGGTAAGATGTGATGTGTGTAAGAGATTGGTGGAATTTAGATAACCAAACCAAATAACAAACGTGGAAGAGATTTCTAATTCCTAAATCTTAATTTATAAAACGAAAACATATCCTTCCACCAGCCTGAAAACATACCTCTTCTCCTCTCAAAGCTACACTCCAACTTCCCTTCTCTACTATTGTCATATCTTGACTCTTATAATCTCAACCCAAAACTTTCTTTTACTAAAAAATCTCCACGTCCAATTCCCATAAGTAATTTATTAAAAAGATGCAAGTCCTAAACCCATAGCCTCCTAGATTTTTTTGGGTAACCTTTTGTCAATCAATCCAAATAACTTTATTCTTTTCTACTTCCCCATCCCAAATGAAGTAACATTTAATTTTCAAAATATCACACCATGTAATTTTAGGAGGAATGTGAAGGGAAAGGTGATATGTAGGTAGAGATGACAAAACAATGTTCTTATTTAATTTAATAATTATATCATCCAATCAATCCAAACAACTTTGTTCTTATCCACTCCCCCCACCCCAAATTAGTAAATTAACTCTTCCGTCTATTGAGATCTTTTTGTTTTTCCATTTCTTTACTTGACTTCTCTCAAGAACGCATGCAATAATTGATCAACTTGTTTGATCCTCACACACGATCACACTCTCTCTTTAATCTCTCACGTATTGAACTTCTAAAAGAAAGATTATAAATGAAAGAAGAACACGAGAATTATAGTGGTTTGGCTTTGCCAACATCCACTCTTAATGGAAGAGATTTCACTATGATGATGATGAAGATTACACACTTACAAGAGATAAGCAACTCAACAAACTTATGAACCATAATTTATAACTTATGAACTGATGTTGAAGCAGATGATCTAACTGCTTGATGTGATGATCACAAACGTGTATATGTAGCTAGATTCCTCTCCAACCAATCAACTGAATGACTAGTTGTATCAGTTGTAACAACTAACTTACTAACTGCTTCAACCTCTTGCCATGTCATCAATCCTACTCCTTTCCTTCCAAAACGATCCAACGGTTCATACTTCTGCCTGCATGTGATCTTAAGCTTATATCTACACATGCTTGACATCCAATGCTACTCTTCTACGTGGTAAGTTGCCAATCAAACAACATATATACAGAATCCCATGCATGCAAGTCTACTTCTTCATAACTCTCCACCATAGACCTTGCATCACCATCTTAGCTTCTTATCTCCTCCCACATTGTTGCTTTACAGGTTGCAACCACCTTTTTCCCTTTCTTACTCAGTTCATATTGTTCATATTGATCAAATCCTAACACAACTCATACTTCTGAATTGGTAAGGCTTTAATTAAGACGTCTGCTGGATTATCAGATGTCTTAATTTTCTTGACAACCACTAATCCTTTCTCTATCATATCCCTTATGAAAGAGAGTCTCATATCAATATGCTTGGTTCTTTCATAGTACCCCTGATGTTTTGAGAGTTGCACTGCACTTTGATTATCACAATACACCTCAATTCCTTCTTGATGTATACCAAACTCACTCAACATCCCAATCAGCCATACTCCTTCTTTGATTGCTTCAGTAAAAGCAACAAATTCAGCTTCTGTTATTAACAGAGCTACTATATGTTGATGTGTGGCCTTTCAACTAACTGCTATCCCAAATAGGTTGAACACATATCCTGTAAGTGACTTTCTAGTATCCAGATTTGCTGCATAATCAGAACATAACCAACTATTGTTTTATTCCATGCTGCTACTCTTTGGAATTTTAAACCTATTGTGATTGCCCCTTTCACATATCTGAGTGCCCTCTTCACTGAATCCCGATGTAATAGACCTGGATTGCTCATAAACCTACTGATCAGATTCATCACATATGCCAAATCTGGCCTGCAACATATCATGGCATACACCATGCTGCCAACAACACTTGCATAAGGTATGTTGCTCATCTCTATCTTTTCTTTGTTTGTCTGAGGTGCATGAAGTAATTATAAGCTTATACCTTGCTTGGATGGTATTCCTACAGCCTTACAGAGGTTCATGTTATATCTCTTAAGTACTTTGTCCAAGTATGATTCTTGATATAACTTTAACTCACCAGCTGACCTATTTCTTTCTATCTGCATGCCCAAGATCATCTTTGCTTCCCCTAAATCCTTCATATCAAACTTCAATTTGAGTATCTCCTTTACTTCATTTATACCAGCTTGATCCTTATAAGCTATAAGAATGTCATCTACATAGAAAAATAGATGTGTATAACATCCTTCCTTGTATCTTACATACACACAACTGTCATGCATGCTTCTACTGAAACCATTTGATGTAATGCAATTATCAAACTTCAAATATTGTTGTCTTGGGCTTTGCTTCAACTCATATAGAGATTTCAGTAACAAGCATGCCTTTGAATCTGCATCTTCAACACTCACACCTTCAGGGATCTTCATATATATCTTCTTCTAAGTTTTCATGTAGAAAAGCTGTAGTTATATTCATCTGATGCAACTCAAAATCAAACTGAGTAACTAGAGCTAAAAGTATCCTAATGGAACAATGCTTGACAACTGTTGAAAATATTTCATTGTAACCACACCTTTCTTTTGTGAGAAACCCCTTGCAACAAGCATTGCTTTATATCTTATTCCCCCCTATTTTCTAGTAACTAGTTTTTTCTTATAGATCCATTTACAACCTACTAACTTCTGATTATTTGGTCCCTCAAAAATTTTCCAAGTCTTGTTCTTATATAATGACAGTAGTTCTTCCTCATAGCAACTATTCACTTACTACTGTCAATTGCTGATATGGCCTCTTCATAAGATCTTGGCTCATAATTCTCAACATCAGATGCAACATATAGTGCATAAGATACCACATAAGCTTCTATATATCTTAGAGGTATATCCGTATTCTTAATCTGTCTCTTACAAGCTGATAAGTGCTTAAATCATACCTTGATCTAGATGAACTATGTCAGCCTCCTTCCCTTCTCTAATCAATACTCTTATTTTGGCTGTCACTTTGCTCATTTTCTTTCCTTGCTTGCTCCACCTGGAGCTCATCTGTATCTGTAATAACCAATAAAACAGTGTTTCTCTCAACTAATGGCATCTTATTCTCATTAAATGTGACATCTCTACTAACAATAAACTTGTTAGTTTCATAACAACACAACATGTATCCTTTTACTTCTTTAGGATATCCTATAATGACAAACTTAATTGCTCTTGGCTCCAATTTATCTTGATTCATATGTGAATACACTTGACATCCTATCACTCTTAAGTGATTGTAGTTTGGAGCCCTTCCTGTCCACATCTCTTCAGGTGTTTTAAACTTCAAGGCAGCAGATGGACACAAATTAATCAGATAGGCTGTTGTACACACAAGCTTTCCCCAGAATCCTTTTGAGAATCCACAACTGCTTAACATACATCTAACTCTTTGAAGAAGAGTTTGATTCATTCTTTCAGCAATGCCATTTTGGTATTGGGTTCCAGGTATGGTCGCATGTCTCCTGATCCCCTTATCTCTGCAATATGCATTGAACTCCTCTGATACAAATTCAAGACTGTTGTTAGATCTTAAACATTTCAACCTATTTCATGTTTGGTTCTCAACTTCTGTTAATCAATCTTTAAATGCACAGAATGCCTGATCCTTAGATTTTAAGATCTTCACCCATACTTTTCTGGAGTAATCATCTATAAAGATATAAAGTATCTTCCCCTACCCATGGTTGGATTTCTAGATGGTCCCCATAAGTCTGTATGAACATACTCCAATTTGGTTATTGTATGATGTTCTGCTGCACCAAACTTCAACCTTTTTATTTTTCTAAGATGCAATCCTCACACTGATTCAGTTTACATGTTGAACTGATATTGAGTAATTTCTGTCTTGCTAGTTCTTGCAATCCTTTTTCACTTACATAGGCTAGTCTACCATGCCATAATTGAACATTTTCTTCATCTTGTGAATTTTTCAATTGCCCTGAAACTACTGATCCTTCAAGAAAATAGAGATCATATCTCTTAATACCTTTCATCACTACTGTATTACCTTTCATGATAGTGAGTTTGCCTCCTTTTAGTTGACATATGCACCCTTGAGAGTCTAACATCCCTAGTGATATTAGATTCCTTCTTATTCCTGGTACATACCTTACATTTGTTAGCAACCTAACAGTTCCATCAGACATCTTAAACTTTATTGAGCCAACACCTTCAATCTTGATAGCTTGATCATTTCCCAATAGGATTGATCCTTCATTGCATGGATTCAAATCAGTAAACAATCCTTTACAGATATGTGAAAAGTTCATCCAAAGTCCATTACCCACTGATCTGATACATCATCTGTTACAACATCCAATGCTTCCATAAAATCTTGATCATTCTTGTCCTTATTGTCTATTACTTGATTGGCATGTACCCTTTGATTTCCACCTTTCTCTGCAACTTTCTTGCCACCATAGCTTTCCATTTGTGGCATTGTTTCTTGAAGTGACCAGGCTTGTTATAGTGGAAACAATTCTTATTATCTTCATCTGTTGGAGCAGTTTGATTAGTATCTGTCTTCTTCTTTTCTGTTCCACCTTTCTTATGATTCTTATTCCACTTGTTCTGTTTCTTAGCCACTAATCCTTCAGAGCAAGCTGAACTTATTCCAGGATGATTGATTCCACATTTCTAAATAACAAAGTGTCCCTCAAACCTTCAAAAGATTTAAGAAGAGCAGACAATAGAATTAGTGTTTTGTCTTCACTTTTCATTTCAACATCAATATTTTCTAAATCACCTATGATTTTATTGAAATCATCTAATTGATTGAGAATAGACTTATCTTCCATCATTCTGAAGGAATACAACTTCTGCTTCATGCACAATCGATTTGCTAAACTTTTAACCATGTAGAGATCTTCTAGTTTCTTCCAAATACCCCTAGTTATTGTTTCTTTGGCAACTTCTCTAAGTGATTTGTCTCCTAAACACAGTATGATGGCACTTCGAGCGTTGGATTGTTGCTCCTGATCTGCTGCATTTGCAACAACATCAACTGCAGCTACTTGATTTGCAGGGAGTGGTTTAATGGCATCTGCAAGTCATTGTTTAATCAAATTGCATCCATCTTCATCCTCCAAAGACTGAAATGAGTCTTCTCTGTAAACTTTTCAACATAAAATTTTGTAGTAACCATGTTGATCTTCTTCTCTGATCTGTCACCTATGGCTTATCCTTCCAACAGACGGAGCCAATTCTCAAGAACGTATGCAATAATCAATCAACTTGTTTGATCCTCACACACGATCACACTCTCTCTTTAATCTCTCACGTATCGAACTTCTAAAAGAAATATTATATACGAAAGAAGAACACGTGAATTATAGTAGTTCGGCTATGCCTACGTCCACTCTTAAGGGAAGGGATTTCACTATGATGATGAAAAAATTACACACTCACAAGAGATAAGCAACTCAACAAACTTATGAACCCTAATTTGCAACTTATGAACTTGTTGAAGCAGATGATCTAACTGCTTGATGTGATGATCACAAACGTGTATATGTAGCTAGATTCCTCTCCAACCAATCAACTGAATGACTAGCTGTATCAGTTATAACAACTAACTTATAACTGCTTCATCCTCTTGCCATGTCATCAATCCTACTCATTTCCTTCCAAAACGATCCAACGGTTTATACTTCTGCCTGCGTGTGATCTTAAGCTTATATCTTCGCATGCTTGACATACAATGCTACTCTTCCACGTGGTAAGTTGCCAATCAAACAACATAATACAAAATTGCATGCAAGTCTACTTCTTCACAACTTCTTATTTTTTTCAACCAAATCTATCCATACAAGCTCTTTTAAATGGTTCATACCAATTTTAATTTTAAGGTAAGACAATGGTAAAAAACTCACTCCACTATCCAAAATATTTTTTTTCCCTAGAGTCTCTCTTTATCCATATTAACCCAAACCCAAAAAATTGCAGCATGTATCAAAGTTGACATTCAAACCCAAAATTAACTTCATGTTCGTAAGAATAATTCTGATTATTAGAGCATTATTCTATGTGACACTATCTATAAGAGTGTTGTCATCCGCAAACTGTAGATGAGATACAATAACTTTATTCTTTCAAATACTTGATGCATAAAGAAAACCTACAAGTGTGGCTATGTTAAATAACAAGCTAGGTCCTTTAGCAATAATCAAAAAGAGAATATTAAACAACGGATCGTCTGCTTGAGCCCACGTTCCAGAGAACTCATTTCACTTACAAAGGCCTAAGAGTACTCCTCAAACTCACCTTTCTTCCTCGCTTGTTTCATCATCAATTCTGCTTTGGTCAATGATTCAATTATAAGTGAATCAATTGAATAAAATGTGTTAAATTAAGTCACAATGACTAATTGGATTGTTTAATTATGTTCAATTGAGTTTTTTATACTCAAGTTATTTAACATTTATATTTTTACAAGCCTTTTTCCAGTTCATTCAGTATATTGTGTCGAGTACGTAGTCTAATTAACTATCAAGTCAAGAACTTTTAATTAATTTTGAAAATAAAAAAAAAACTAAAATTTGAGAAAAAGTACTGTGAAAGCATGTTGTTGCCCAAACATGTTAAGTCATATTCTTCTTTGCTCAACCTTTCCAAAATTTTAATGAGTAGACGTAAATATCCTCAAGTGAAAAATAGACAAACTTGATAACTTTATAAATATATAGTGTAAGGATACATGTTTTGAAAATATGAGAGAAAGAAATAAGAGAAGCCTCGAATATAAGTATTTTTTTTTTAAAAAAAATACTTATACTCGATTCTTATATATTTATAAGACACGAATACAACTATGCTTTTTAAAAAAGAAAAAAATTTGATAGCATTCGAGGATTAGGATAATCACTCCATGCTTATGTATAATTTTTAAAATTAAGGAAAAATTAAATAATAAAAGAGATAACCCTTGAATACCAGTCATTTTTGTAAAAAAATTTAAAATAAATTGTATGCTAGCTTAATTAATTTGTAAAACACGAATACAGCTAATTTTTTTAAAAAAATTGAAGCTTTCAAGGTTTGAAATAATCTTTTATGAATAAAGATTTCTTCATAAGGATATGTCAAAAAGTGAATAAAGCGATGGATCTTTTACTTAAAATGATTTCTTTATTGAGTGATAATCAATAACATACAATAAAATTGGGGAAGGTTTTAAAAAACTTGACCAGAAAAGAAATTTGATATTCAAAATTGGGTAATATATAAATTATATCCCAAAAGAAGTTGTCTTAAAAGTTAGGTTACCCCTTTATTCCTCTCCAAAGGATCCATCCCATACATAGAATAATATAGGGTTTCAGCCGCCGCATTCTACGGAATATTGGGATTCATTCCCTGATTCTACTCTATGCCCAAAGTATCTCTATTACTTTAGCCATCATTTTTCATCTATCTTTTGTTTAATATTTTTACTTAATAATAACAACGTTTTTTTTTGTTAGAAAAAATTTACACTCCCATCATTCACTCTTTCCTTCATCCCAAATAATTGTTCATTCTAAAAAAAAATATCATTCTAATATAATACTTTAAAAGCATACATTAATTTCAAAAAAAAAAAAATTGGGTGAAACCGTTTCACGAATCTTCTAACGTGAGACGGATAATTCATTAATCCTTTAATTATATTTTAAAGGTCTTGTTTAGCTGTAATCAAAATGAGGATTTAGGGGTCGTTGCCCATTGTGACTTTGAAATAATCTAAAATGTCCACCCTTAAAAATTTTCAACAAAACTGCCCACTTTTATGATAAATTTATCAAACTATAAAAGAAAAAATAAAAAAAAACTGAAATGTCTTATACATAATTCCATCGGTTGCATACTTGTAAAATTAATAATAATTATTCTTATTAATTAATTTTATAATTAAATAGATCTGAGTATGATTATATACTCCTTCCATCCCACGTATTTTTACTCACTTTCCTTTTTGAACTGTCTCACGTATTTTTACACATTCCATTAATAGTAAAAATACATAATATTTTATTATATACTTTTTACAATCTCAATAACTTTAATTACTTTTTTACCCTTTATTCATTATTCCCAACAATTTTATTTACCTTTTCTTTTTAAATTACTAATTTATCCCTACTTTTTCTAACATTATATATTAAACAAATAACATGTCTTAATCTCCGTGTCCGTACAAATGGGTAAAAATACACAGGACGGAGGGAGTATTTTTTATAGAAAATTTTACTTTTTTTAATGTTTTCTTTTTCATTTTTGTCTCACGCTAGGTAATATAAATCTATTAAGTATTCAGATAATTTATTAATTATTAAATACTCTTCTTCTCGTAATTATCTTTATTGGCATTGTAAATATGTAATTTTAAAAAAACTACAAATTTTATTAATTTTTTAGGAATATTGTGATATTTTTATGTAATAAATAAAATACAAAATATAATTTTTTATTAGTTGGGAGTGTACTTTTTAAATTAAGACAACTTTTGAAGTTATTGATCAATGTGATTTTTTTTTTTTGGATGATGAAGATAGTTGTATCACGGACGGAAACAGATACTGTGAAATGAAGTGTAACTAATAAAATTAAATTAATCTTATAATTAAAAAATTATTTTTATTAATTTAATATTTTATTTTTTTATGATAATTTATTAAACAACCAATTCTATTAAATTGTATAATTTATGAAGTTGAGTTTTTTTTTTTTTTAAACAGTCAACATTCCTTTCAAGTCACATGAGGGTATTAGGGTTTTTTATAATGAAAAGTGGGCATTTTTGGTGTTTTCATATGAGGTGGACATGTTTTATTACTTGCATAGTGAATTGGGCAATAATGATTAATCCCCATATCAAAATAGAAAATTAAAAATATATTTACAAAAGTAAATTGATTAGGTCTTTATTTATATATATTTTAATTTATATTTTTTATTATTTAAAATTTTATTAATTTAAAATTTATTATTCATTAATTTTTTTTAAATATTATAAATTTATAATATGTGATACTCAATTGATGAAAAGTGGTAACAGTATTGTGAACTATTACATGAACAATTTATAATATACTCCCTCCGTCCCGCAACCAGGGTGCATTTTGCTTTTTTGCACGTAGATTAAGGAGTATTACTATTTAATGTGTAGCGGGTAGTTGTATTACTGGAAGTGTGTACCCCATGTTTTAATTTTATTAGTGAGTGAGTGTGAGACTCATGTGTATAAAAAAGGAAAGAGAACCCTTTGGGTGAGACGACCAAAATGAAAAAAAGAGACTTTTGGTGCGGGACGGAGGGAGTAAATGGAAAGTGATAATATTTTAAAAGAAAATTGATAATACTTTTAATAAAAAGTGATAACTAATAAAAAGAATAAGTTTATGAAAAAATTATTGGAATAACATAATGTGATAATATTTTTAATAAAAAGTGATTCTTATTCAAAGAAAAGTGATGTTCATCTAATTAAATTATTTCACGCACAATTCATCGGACTAATAAAAAGATGATAACATTTTAAATAAAAATTAATGCATGATAAAAAAAAAGTGATAACTATTTAATTAAATTATTTATGAACAATACATATAGAATAAATAAAAAGATATAATAATTTTAAGAGAGCAACTAGGGTGGAACAGTCCCACCAAATGAATTGGTTGAACTGTGGTCCCCACCTTTCTTAATTAATTCATCATCCTTCATTAATGTTATTTTTTATTTTATTTTTAAATTCATTATACTTAAATGATTATTATACCATGAATCCTTTAACCCTAGGGATAAATTATACCCTAAACCACAAAGGTAAAATTACAATTATACCCTAAACCATAAACCCTAGGATAAATTATACCCTAAACCACAAAGGTAAAATTACAATTATACCCTAAACCACAAGGGTAAAATTACAATTATTTTCTAAACCCTATGGATAAATTATATCCTAAACCATAAACCCTAAGGATAAATTATACCCTAAACCACAAGGGTAAAATTACAATTATACCCTAAACCCTATGGATAAATTATACCCTAAACCATAAAGGTAAAATTACAATTATACCCTAAACATTAAACTCTAAAGGTAAATATACCCTAAACCACAAGAATTAAATTATAATTATATTCCTAAAATTAAATTAAAAAAAAGAATAAAAGACGAAAAAAAAATAAATTAAATTACCTGGGTTGAGAAGCTGTGAATTTGGGGGCATAATGGAAAAGAAAATATCAATTTTGATCCTGTATTTTTTCAAAATCCAATTTTAGTCCTGTAACTTTTGATAATTTCAATTTTAGTCCTTTTAGTTTCAATTTTGGTCCTATAATTTTTAAAATTTCAATTTTAGTTTTATAAGTTTCAAATTTAGTCCTGTATCTTTTTGAATTTTCAAAATTAGTCATATTATAAATTATATCATATTTCAAAAGATACAGGACTAATTTTGATAATTTAAAAAGATACAGGACTAAATTTGAAACTTATAGGACTAAAATTGAAAATTAAAAAGTTACAGGTCCAAAATTGAAACTAAAAGGACTAAAATTAAAAATATCAAAAGTTACAGGACTAAAATTGAAAATACCAAAAGTTACAGGACTAAAATTGGATTTTGAAAAAGATACCAGACCAAAATTGATATTTTCTCCATAATAGAATAAATAAAGTAGGAGTGGGGCCGGTTTCACCAATTTGAAATTTGTAACCGGCTCAAGCTAGTGATTGTTTAATTTTAATATAAAGTGATACCGGTCTAAATAAAGTGATAAAAAAAGTTGAATTGTTTTATTAATAATTATAATCAATAATATTTTTTATTAAAATGATTACTTGATTAAAAAATGAAAAAAATTAAATTAAGCATATGTAATTTCGAATCAGGCGTGCCCGCGTGGATTGCAAATTTGACTCAAGAAGCATGGTTAATTAATTCAAAACCAAACACGCCCCTTTTTTTCTTTAAATTATTTTTAGTTTAATTCAAAGTATATTTGTCAATGAATTAAAAAATCAAATTTCCTTAAAGAAACAAACTCTCCAAATCAACTTTAAATATTGAAGTAAGAGCTGAATAACTTACTTTTAAAGTATCATTTGAAGATTATACCGAAGATAAGCATTAGTACCATAAGTATCAATCTCATATACTTGCACATAGTCAATAAGGCATCCAAAAAGATAAAAGATCTTTCATGTAAAAGCAATTTAATCACAAATATTGACTTTAATGGTAAAGGAGAGGATAACAAAACAAATTATTTTAAGTAACCTACCTAGTTCATAAACTCATCAAGATCTTCAGCTGTTTTCTTTTTTTTTCCACTTCTTGAGTTCTGAACTTCCTTTGAATAACATTCAATAGTCAAAATTGTTGGAGTAATTTTTGATAAAAGATTGCTTCACTTTCTTGGTGTAATTAATCATACCACACTATGAACACAATCCTCAATCTCCTCTTCTGTTATCTCTGTCTCAGAGGTCTCACCAAGGCACGAGTAGATTAAGTGACTCGAAGGGAAATACTTCCAACAAAAACACACCACTTTCACAATGTTCTACTCCATTAATTTCAGAAACAACATTTGAAGGAGATTCACACACTCTTCAAATTTTCATTCTTGCTAAGCAATAAAATTGACTGGGGGCTATATCCTTGCTAAAAAATTCACAACATTTGAAGTACTTCGGTTTCGAAATAGTATAACATTTGAAGAAGACTTCAAATTCAGGAGATAAATCAATACTATTTATTATGGTGCTATAAATCAATGTTACTTATTACTCGGTGCGATTATGAAAGAAACTTAACAATATTCAAGCCTTTATTCCCTTAGCAACCTTCACATGGGAAGCACCACCAACATAAACAAACAGACAATTAATTTTTCCTCAAAAGCATTGAAAATTCATGCTATTTCGACAACATAAGATACCTGGTATATTGGACAGATCTGTGCCTCTCAATTATTTGGGTCTACCATTTGTGGCCTCCTTCTCAAAGTTCATTTTCAGGAAGTAGTAATACACACATCGGGTGTAAATTTGCAGTGATTTTGAAATGGCCTGGTTCTTTGGTCGAACAGATTCATCAAGCTATGCATAATTTTGTCTGGTGTGGTTGCATTTCAACGCATTATTTCTTTTTCTATTCTAATAATTTCAATTTAATTTTGAATTAAGGGAAATGAATTACCTCGAATCAGACGCAAGGCTGGGCTGAGAACCGGAGGAGCCGAGAGATGACGGCCGACGAGGAAGGAAAACAGAACGGGAAGGAATCAGCCGACAATGATAATATTAAATACCCATTGATGTTTGAGTCTGTACGTCTAATGAGTTTGGCTATGAAAATCGTAAGAGAAGAAAGGGATGCAATTAGGGTTTTGGAATTGATGAAGCAATAAGACCTATTTTGGGAAATTTGATCTTTAGTACGCGTTCACTATGCCCATCGTATTGTTAATACCACATCCAACGTCGTATTATTAATGTTGAAGGCAACAGTGCCAATCTATGCCAATCCACCTAATATGATACATATTAATGGGCCCTTTCAAATAATATTATGTCCTATCAAACAATGTATTACGGCATATTAATAGTACGAGGAACCTATATTATGCCTACAAAACGAAGGGTAATAAGAGAGTCGACTATCTGCACCCACATTTTTACAAACTTTATCCATTACTAAATATGCACACCAATTAAAAAGCTTGAAAATATTATATGTTATATGAGCCCACCTCACTTTTAGATTAATACCCTTAAACCTTAGTTCATCCACACTTTTACATTTCATCACACATTTCTTCGTACAACCACCACAACTCACCCCACAACACCTATCCTCGCTCATCGACTCATATTGAAGAAGAAAGGTAAAAGTAATAAAATGAGTCAATCTCACCATCATTCCTATGAAATAAAAACTCTACACCTAAATACTAAAATACCTGGTGAAAGCCATTCATAGAGAGCAATCGAT